>JAPPVO010000002.1:126392920-127744524 GCA_030407325.1 Camellia japonica | reverse complement strand
ACCTACATCGCACTATCTTGTGCATTTCACCCTACATTACACTATCTTGTGCATTTTATCTTACATCGCACTATCTTATGCACCTGCATTGCGCTATCTTGCGCATTCATCCGCATCGCACTATCTTGTGCACTCATTGGTCTAGGAGACCTTAAATCCTCTAAAGGTGCAATTCTTTTGGTGTTTGTCGTGCCCGAATGACTTCTGGTGGTTTGGTATAGCCCCCTGCCTGTGTTTGCAGTGAGTTCCTAGGAGATCAACTGAGACGGTGGAAACTAGAGTTCAAATGGCCGAGGCCTACAATGCAAAGCTTCGGAATTTCTGAGAGTAAAGTCTGGTTTAAATACGCAAGGGTGTATCCTCAGCTTGAAATCTGTGTGACAGCCCCATAGGTTGAGGTAGCTTGTATGCGCCTTAATTCTGGATACTGAACCAAGCTAGTTTGTCACCCTGTTGAAGGATAGGGAAAGTTGCAAACATAGCTAGGGAGAAAAGTAGTACCTGTGGTTTGGAAGTGCAACCAAGAAGAAGAGGAAGATCCACAGCAGCATAAGGTAAGTCATTGCCAATTGCCCCTGTAAGGTACTTTCACTTCCTAGCTACTACATCGCATTTATTATCTAGTACTTCTATCACATTGAATATAGAATTTATTGCATGCATTTTCTACACTATCCATTGCATTCATTTACTGCATTATTCATTTTATCACCTGCATCCTTTCCATGTTAAGCTTAGTTTGGCATGTGCTCATACCTTTCCCTCATTGAAACATGGTTCTATCATGTGTAAGTACCTATGCTACACTGAGGCCAGTATTGAGGGTGTCGGCACCTTTTCTGTGTTAGACGTGGTTTGTTTTGTGTCCATACCTTTTCTAGGTAAGATGTGGTTCAGCCTGCGCCTTATTCACTTCATCCATTTCATCCACTGCATCGTACTTTGTTTTGTTGTATTCAGCATTTTGGATCATTATCTTTCTCTAGCAGATCATTCCTCACTTATATCATCCCACCCAATTACTTGATCTCTTTCTATGAAAAACATAGTTTTGCATGTGCTCGCACCCCTTTCACGTTAAAACATGGTTCTGTTATGTGTAAGCATCCATGCTGCACTGAGGCCAGTATTGAGGATGTAGGCACTTAGCCTGTGTTAGACGTCATTTGCTATGCCCACTTCTTTTCTATATAAAACGTAGTTTGATTTTGCATCTACATCTCTTTATGGTATTTGTGTCTTATGCACTGCTTGTGGTTTGATTATTTCGTTACATTGTATATCATTTACACTGTTTGTTTTACATTGTGTATCATTTTGCATTTTGCCCCTGAACTACGCTGGTTTGATTCCTTGCAACAGGATACATAGGCAACCTTCGGGTTTAACCAACTGCATCTACATTTTGTTTGTTTGCCCAAGTCTTACAGCCTTGTCAAAATGGGTCGTCTTTGGGCTTTGACATTCACTCACGTCACTTCATGACTTCGAGTTCTGTCAAAGAGGGGCAACTGTAGACACCCTATTTTTGACCGCCCTTAAGACTTGGGCGCCACTGATTGATCACTCGATGATGAAAGTTATGCTATGCAAATGTTCGATTTCTTTAACAAGAAGAGCTTCAAAATCCCAACCTTACACCCCATTTTGGACCAAAACTATTTTGACCAAAACTATTTCAAACCTTAAAACCCTCTTTTTCAAAATATTTTTGAAAAATGTTTTTACGATGTTCCGAGGCTCACATTTCGTTAAAAATTACACTTTTCGGTAAACCGGAACAAGAACATATAATGTAAATAAGATTCGTATCATGATTAGTAGAGGCCGATCTTTGATCAGCTGAGCGGGGTGCTCAATTCATTCATGATCTTCTCCTCTCATACCTAAGTTCCCGAGCCGAGACAATCTTGGTGATGACGGATACGTGGCCTTTGGCATGAGTCATGGGTTTTCAAAATTTCCCTAAAATAAAATATTTAGGTGGCGACTCTGTATCTGGCAAAGCAGTCCATTTTTGGCAATTTGATTCAAAATCGATTTTCCAAAAGATTTTCCGGATTTGGACTCTTGGTGTTTATCAATTTCACATTGCACTTGTGAGATTAGATTTAGAACCATGGGAGTCTGAACTGTAGGGCTTATTTTGAACTTCCGAAAGGGGGCGCAAAAAAGTCGAGCTATAGGAACCTCAATAGAAGTAGGTTCCGGAGAAACCTACACCAAATCTGGAGAAGGCGGAGGGCCATCAGCAGACACAGGATGCTTAGGATGGACGATAGGCGTAGGCAGCTATGGAAGCATGGGGACAGAATCTGCATCAAAGTCATCAGAAAATAGATCTATAGAAATATCAGTGAAGATCGGTGAGTGGGTGGACTGTGGGAGGTGAAACTTGGAAAGAGTGGAGAACATTTTGTGTTCCCAAAAGACCACATGACGGGAAATACGAAGACGCTTAGAGATAGGATCCCCACAACGATACCCTTTATATTCTATACCATACCCCCGAAAAAAACAAAAACGAGAACGAGGTTCTAGTTTAGTGTGTTCATGATGAGGCTAAAGTAGAACAAAACAAGCAGAACCAAAAACTTTAAGAGTGGTATAATTAGGAGGAGAACCATACAAGCGCTCGTAACGAGAAGTGTTAGCTATTACAGGGGTAGGGACTCGATTGATAGTGTGGATGGCAGTGAGGGCAGCTTCCCCCAAAAAATTTTCAGGACAAGAAGAAGAGAGGAGAAGAGCCCAAGTAGTGTCTAGAATATGATGGTGCTTTCTTTCGGCTCGTCCATTTTGTTGGGAAGTTTCTGCACAAGATTGATGAGAGAGAGTACCATGAGCCTGAAGAAAAGAAAGAAAATCAAAATCCAAGTACTCCATAGCATTATCAGAACGAAAAAGCTTAATAGTACAAGAAAACTGAGTGCAGACCATAGCAGAGAAATCATAGTAAATTTGTTTAAGTTCAGAGTGATTTTTTAGAAGAAACAGCCAAGTATAACGAGAAAAATCATCAACAAAAATCACAAAATATCTGAACCCCCCCATGGTAGGTGTAGGGGAAAGTCCCCAAATATCTGAATGCACAAGATCAAAAGGAGCAGTAGAAATAGAATTACTTTTATTAGAAGGTAAGGCAAGTTGTTTAGCAATTTGCCAAGATAAACAATCGACATCTTCAAGACGGACACGACCTAACTAACCGCTAGAAACTTGTCACGTCTCCAAAATAATACAGTAAATACAACCTAAAAAGTTTGTTAATAGTTACATAAATCAGAGTAATTAGTCATTTCATTACATGAAATTAATAATACAAAAGAGTTAAACATAAATAAATGCCCTTCGGGCTCACACCTTTCCAAGTCTTTGCTTGGTTACAACAAAAGGAGACTAGCACATACAAATTTATCCCTAGGCTATACAAAAAATATAAAACAAAACGAGAAGCTCTTGCTTCCCAAAGATCCCTCCAATGCTACTGCCTTGGTGGAGGCATGCCATCATTACCAGAAAATGTTTTTCCCAAATATGGTAAGCCACAGCCTAGTAGAAATAATCTAACACAATTTTTTGGGTGAATATAATCTAACACAATATATGAGATTTAACAAAGATATAGGTGAAATGTGCATATACAATGCCCGGGGGTAAAACATTCATACTTTTGTATTGCCATAGAATACCAATTTCATATTCCATTGTACTTTCCTCCAATTCATTTCAAAATATATAAGTCAATTTCATTATTTCTCAATAATCCAAATGAGACTACAACTCAAAGGTTCATCAATTCCACAATTTACATACAAACACTTCCAACTGCCATTTTACGGATATATCGTCCGTGGGATCGGCACCCATTTATAATTTCAATTTGCCATTTTAAAGATATTTCGTCTGCAGGATGGGCACCTATGTATACTTTCAGGACTTTCAACCAGGACACTTCGGCCAACTAAATTGTAATGGAGCCCATCTCCTTTCTCCTCCCAAACAATGGAGTCCATACCCTTTTTTCTCCTAAACAATCATACATACGCCATGTATTTAAACACATAATCACACATATGGAGTACATCCGCTTTCTCTTCCCAAATAATCATACATATATAATGTATTCATAACGTGATCATATTCAATGATAATCAACCATGGACTAGTTTCAATTCACCTAATCCACATACAATTTCTACAACAATCAAAGCTATCCTCCACCGATAGTCCAATACAGATATTTCTAAATAGATAATTTAATCAAAATTTCCGAGGATATGAAGCATTTCATATTCAATTTCACCATCCATTCCAATACTAGCTCAATTCCATGTTTACAACACCAATTTCAACTATTTATACAAAATAGATATGACAGTCATTTTAGGGCAAAAATCCCCCTTTTCGAAATATCAATCAAAGTACCAAAAACACCCATTTTGACACAACAAGACTTCATTTTCAAACCCCAAGTTCATTTATTTCATTTCCACCAAAAATCCCTCTTTTCCATTTACACCCAAACCCTAAGGTTTGTTTCAAAATGCTCCCAAAACCCACCATTGTTACACAACCACAAATAACTAAGTTAAAAATCATAACAAAGTATAGAAAATCCCTACCTTAAGAAAAGAAGACCAAGAAAAGTAAGGTTGAAACTCCAAAGACACCAAAATCCAAGTTTGTCGGATCAAAATGAAGATCTTAAGAAGCTCAATCTTTTTATCAAAGGAAGTAGGGTGGATAGATCACTAGATCTAGGTGGAAAAGTAGAGAGAAGGTGAGTTTTAGAGAGAGAGGCTCTCAACTTTAGGGTTTAGGATGAAAAGCTATGAAAAAATGATATGAAAAGTGAATTTCGCGATCTGATATACGTGCAGTCCGCTCGAGCGGAAGAGTTGATGCTCGAGTGTCAGACACAACATTTTGTTTCGCTTGAGCGCAAAAGTGGCACACTCGAGCGCAAAATACACACATCTAGAACTTCTGCAGACAACGGACAAACCACTCGAGCGCAAGGAATACCGCTAGAGCGCTCACCCACGCGAGCGTGAAAAACACTCCTCTAGTACTTTTGCAGACGCACAAAGTATTGAGAGTTTCCAACACCCGCTCGAGCGGAGGAGCAAAATACTGGGCAGCACAAAGTTTGAAAACTGAGCAACCAACCTGTTCCAAACGCACAACCACAACCCGATAACCAAAATAAAGGGGAGACAAGGAAAACAAGATATGAATCACTATTCGAAACCATACTAACCTGAGCCTAGAATACAACATGAGACGGGTCAAAACCGGGATCGTTATAACCTCCCCCCCTTAAAGAATTTCGTTCCCAAAATTTCAAATCTAGTTCAAAATCAACATTGGACCATTCGTAACGATGTTATTCTCACAAATTCAATACCATGATCCATTCTCCATTCATCCATTCTCATCGACTCGGTACACAAGTCTCATATTAACATGAAATTTACAATTTCCCAAAACATTTACAATGTTAGTTCAAGTCCATATTTTCAAAATTTGCCTAGCATATACAATGCCTCCAAAAGTAGTACAACACACAATATTTCATATTCTCAAAACACATGCAATGTTTATATTAAATTCATGTGTCCAAAATGTAAACAACATATACAATGTTTTCACATGCTACCAATCGTAATCATAATGCAATACATGTTCAAACATCAACAAATAAGTCCAGATATTTCTCTCGGACTTCTAATTCACGTTCCCAAGTCGCTTCCTCGACCCCGTGATGTTTCCACAATACTTTTACTAAGGGAATTGTCTTGCCTCGCAAGACTTGGTTCTGTCTATCCAGGACTCTCACTGGTCTCTCGTTGCACGAGGCATCCTCATCTACCTCCAAGTCGGTCCAATCCAATAAGTGCGATGGATCCAGCTCATACTTCTGAAGCATACTAATGTGAAATACGTCATGCACTCCGGAAAGTTGTGGCGACAATGCCAAACGATAAGCAACCTCCCCGATCAACTCAAGGATCTCAAAAGGGCCAATAAACTGAGGGGATAACTTTCCACTCTTCCCAAATCTCATCAAACCCCGCTTAGGTGATATTTTCAAGAAGACATGGTCTCCCACCTTAAAAGACAAGGGTCTTTTCCTACGATCGGCATAACTTTTCTGGCAACTCTGAGCCGTAACCAACCTCTTACGAATAAGTGCCACCTTCTCCGTTGTTTCCCGAACCAACTCTGGGCCCAACAAAGGTGCATCACCCACTTTGGCCCAACACACTGGAGATCTACACGGCCGACTATACAAGGCCTCAAATGGTGCCATGCCAATACTCAATTGGAAGCTATTGTTATAGGAAAACTCCACTAAGGGTAAGTGCCTCTCCTATGAACCCTTAAAATCAAGGACACAGCCTCAAAGCATATCCTCAAGGATTTGAATAGTATGCCCGTACTGTCCGTCAGTCTGAGGATGATATGCAGTACTAAAGGTCAATCTAGTTCCCAAGGCACTCTGCAAACTCTGCCATAGCTGAGCTGTGAAACGTGGATCTCTATCTGAAACAGTCGTCACAGGGACCCTATGCAACCTCACTATGTCCTTGATATACAAGTCGGCAAGGTAGTCTACCGAATCACTCACGTGCATAGGTAAGAAGTGCACAGACTTGGTTAACCGGTCAACTACCACCCAAATGGCATCACTATTCCGTTGAGTCCTCGGAAGACCCACAACAAAATCCATCGTGACATGCTCCCATTTCCATTCAGCTATAAGCAAGGGTCGCAATAAACCCGCTGGTCTCTGATGCTGAGCCTTCACTTGTTGACAAGTAAGGCATTTCGATACAAATACGGCTACATCTTTCTTCATACCTCTCCACCAAAACTGGCGACTCAAATCATGATACATCTTCGTGCCTCCCGGGTGCACTGAAAGGTGTGAATGGTGAAACTCTCGGAGTACTTCCTCTCAGCAAGACTCCGGCATGAACAAACGATCATGGTATCTCACATTCTGGTCAGAATACACATTCAAGCCTCTTTCTACTTTCCCGTTGGAAATCTTCTCCCGGAGGGATTTTACCTCAAGGACACTCTTCTGTGCTTCTAACACTTGGTTCACAAGTGTAGGTTAGGCAACTATCATAAACAAGGCTGCAGATTCAATGGACTCACCAAGATGTAGGTTAAAGTCCCCAAGAGCACCCAACATCTCCCATTCCCGGATGGCAATACAAGCCACATAGCTAATTGATTTCCTACTCGAAGCGTCGGCCACAACATGGCCTTTCTGGGATGATAATGCAATTCAAAATCATAATCCTCTATGAATTCCATCCACCTCCTCTGCCTCAAATTCAAGTCTTTCTATGTGAACAGATATTTCAGACTCTTGTGATCAGAAAACACCTCAAATTTCTCACCATATAGATAGTGCCTCCAAATCTTCAAGGCAAATATCACCGTTGCTAGTTCTAGACCATGAGTAGGGTGGTTCCTCTCATGTGTTTTCAACTGCAGTGAGCCACCTTTCCCTCTTGCATCAAAACACAATCCAAACCTTCCCATGAAGCATCGCAATATACTGAATAACCCAAATCCCTTTCCGGAATAATCAAGACTGGAGCAGTGGTAAGTCTAACCTTAAGTTCCTTGAATGATTTCTCACAAGTCTCATCCCACATAAATTTAACTCCCTTCCTCGTCAGTTTAGTTAAAAGTGAAGCTAGTTTAGAGAAATCCTTTACAAATCTCCGATAATACCCGACTAACCCCAAGAAGCTCTGAATCTAAAAAGCATTCTTAGGTTATGCCCAATCTTGCACTGCCTCTATCTTGGATGAATCTACAGTCACCCCTTCCCCGGGCACTACATGACCTAGGAATTTAACCTTTTTCAGCCAGAACTCACACTTCCCAAATTTTGCTTATAGCTTATGGGCTCTATGCAGTTCAAGCACCACTCGCAAGTGTTCCTCGTGTTCCTCCTTAGAAGGTGAGTAAATCAAAATGTCGTCCACAAAGACGACCCCAAAACGATCTAGGAACTCGCAGAAAATTCGATTCATCAAATCCATAAATACCACTGGAGCATTAGTCAGCCCAAAAGGCATCACTAGGAACTCATAATGGCTATACCACGTACGAAATGCTGTCTTCGGGATATCCTCCTCCCTTAACCTCAACTGATGATAACCTGATCTTAGGTCTATCTTAGAAAAATAACAAGACCCTTTTAATTGGTCAAACAGATCATCTATATGAGGCATAGGGTATTTGTTCTTAACAGTTACCCAGTTCAACTTCCAGTAATCTATACAAAGTCACAACACTCCATCTTTCTTTTTAGCAAAGAGAGTTAGTGCTTCCCAAGGTGATGTACTAGGGCGGATAAAACCCTTATCTAACAACTCCTGGAGTTGAATCTTCAACTCGCTCAACTCAGTAGGTGCAAACCGATACGATGCCATAGAAATCGGTGCCGTGCCAGGCATTAAGTCAATAGAGAACTCAATCTCTCGGTGAGGTGGCAAACTGGTAAGGTCTTCGGGAAAGACATCGGGGTATTCACAAACCACCCTTGGCAACTCAACCTGACCTTCATCACACTCACTACTCTGCAAGCTAGCAAGGAGACAGCTAAGTTCACTCCACCCACGCGGATCATATACCAGTGATAAGACTCTATCCACTTGGTCCCCCAAGAAATGAAAACAATCACCGCTCAAGGTACATATAGTAACCCTTTGACGGTAGCAATCTATAACCGCCCTGTATGACGATAACTAGTCCATACCCAAAATAACATCAAAACTAGTCATATCAGGCAAAACAAATGCAAATGGAAGTCGACGATTGGCAACCTCTATGTCACAACCTCGACACCCCTATTTCAAGATGACCTCACCACCAATAGGTGACTCTACACAAATGGGAGATGCTAACTGTGCTAACTCCAACTCGAAAACCGATGCAAATGCAGATGAGATAAAAAAATGGAATGCACCCGTATCAATCAACACATTAGCAACTGAATTGCAAAACAACAAGGTACCTCTCACTACAGATGGAGCCCGTATAAGATCTGGCATGGTAATATCATACACACACCCTGTTGGCCTCTATTCTACCCGCTCACCCCTCAGAGCATAAGCCTACTGCACAGATTGAGCCGAGAAGAGGCTCCCTGATTGGCCCTCGAAGCCTGTGCTAACTGTGTTGGCTGGTGACTTTATGTCTGTCTCGAACCAGACGCACCAGATGTACCACCAAACTGTGGGAAAAACCTCTTCAGATGCCCCGCCTGACCACACTGATAACAAGTGGATGGCTGCCCTCTACCCTGACTTTGGCCCTAAGAACGAACCGAAGATGAAGCTGCTCGCTGCCCTCCTCCTCTCTGCGAGAAAGCTAGAGACTGTAGACTGCCCGAACTCCGCTTCCCGCGCGAGGGCGCGAATTGCAATTATAGCTACTACAGTTCGGACTCCTGTCACGGTTCTAAATCTAATCTCACAAAGTGCAATGTAAGACTGATAAATCACCAAAGAGTCCAAATCCGGCAAATCGTTTTGGAAAATCGATTTTAATCAAGAAGTGCCAAACATGGACTGCTTTGCCAGATTACAGAGTCGCCACCTAAATATTTTATTTTGGGAAATTTAGGAAATCTTGACTCGTGCCTAAGGCCACGTGTCCGTCATCACCAAAGTTGCCTCGGCTCGGGAACTTGGGTACGGGAGGGGAAGGTCCTGAAATGAGCACCCCCGCTCGCCCGATCAAAGATCGGCCTCTACTAACATGATATGTTGTTTTTGAAAACACATGTGTTCTGATTCCGATTATTAATCTAATTTATTGTGTGATGCACGCAGCATACAAGTATAGACTCAATCGCTCAAGTTAGAACAAAACATCTCATATTTGTTTGTTTGAAAATGGTTTGAAAGTGCTACTCGCAAGTAGGTTAAAATGCGGATTTGCCACCCTCAAGTGGGCTTAAAACAACATGATTTTGCCACCTTCAAGTGGGCTTAAAACACACAGTTGATGAATTGTCCCAATTCAAGCAATAAAGCCTTTATCCACAGGCATTCATACAGTTAATCACTTAAGCAGTTAGCCTCATGGCAAGCATGCTATCATGGCAGTCACTGACACTCATGTAGGGATGCTAAAGCATAAACACTCACAGTGTACTCCGAGCCAAAACAGAAGCTAGTTAGTAATCAATGCATGATCCTAACTATGTCAATAATGCCTAATGCAACACATGCAAAATACAACTAATAGGCTCGGCTATCTAAGATGACATATGAAATGCAACAATTGATACATGTATTCAAATAGGTATTGAAATACAATGCAGTTTGTATGATGCGCTGAGCCCGGTGTATGCAAGACAAATGAATGATGCACGCATGCAAGCATAAGTATGTTAATTGAAACATGCCCTAAAACTAACCATCGAAAGCTGATAAGTAAAAGGGAGAAAGACGTGGGGTTGGAAGACATGCATCACACACACGCACACTTATTACAACATTTGCCCTCTCGACGGAGGGTCCGAATAAATCTACGAACTAGCTACGCTAAGCTAATTAATTATTACAAAACAAATCAAATGACTAGTTTACACAAACTGATCATAAGTAATGAAATGGCCTTGCGGGCAAGAAAGAAATGCATGCTCGATAGGCTTCGCTCGGAAATCCACTACTGTGCCTCATGATGCCTTTGTTTGCACTCTTTTGAATTTCTGAAAATTGTTCCAACTTCTAAAATGCTTCTGATCCACCTTATGAACATTATGAGAGATGGTCGGCCAAGAGGGATGGCCATCGGCCAGAGTTTATGGTCATCGGCCATTTTTGGTAGCCGATCGGCAGACTTGGTGGCTGGTCGGCAGCTTTGATGGCCAGTCGGCCACTACTTCCTGCAATTTCTCCTTTTGCTGCAACAGAGCACAAGCAGAGGCATGGCAGTGTATTTGCAAGGTGTGTGCGCACAACCACCCTCCCTATCATTTCTCAAGCTCAAGGGAGTGTGGTTCTCGACTCTCAGGCCACCAACCGAGCATCACAATGCACGATGGCCGAGAAGCCAAGTTTGCATAATTCAATGTCAATGAATGCACAAATAACACATAAGAGCCTCCACCTCTATCATGCTTGATCAAGAGGGTCGGCGACCGAGAAATGAGGCATGTTTCATTACTACAAGTATGAAACGTCCCTCGTTTCTTGTGTTTGGATTAACTTTCAGTCCAAACACAATGCAATGCAACAACATTCCAAACAACATGCAATGCAACAACAACATGAGCATGGCAAGCTAGGGTCCTTAAGCATTAAAGCTAGTGAAGGATACAACACAAGGGCTATGTAATGCAATGCTCAATGGATCAAACCAGCCCCAAACTAACTTCATGCATGCCAAAACAATGGCCAACACACCAAAACTTAGGCACAAAAAGGCAAGATATGCATGCTCATGTAATGGCTCATCAACTAGGCATAAGAGCACAACTCTGAAACATGATGAAGAAGTGACAAATGTGAGAGTGTAGCTACACTATATGCACTGAAATCATGTTTGAAATGATGCCAAATCACTCAAACAACACAAGTATAGCATGCAAGAGGGCCTAAGGCACAAGGCTACTAAAGGGGACTATACAAGAGGTATGCAACACATGGCACAAATGATTAAACCAAACATAGACAGAGCTCAATTAGGTCAAAACAAAGACCAAAACATGCTGGGATGGGAGCTCAAAAGCCTAGACAAGCATGCATACGCATTGGCCCATAAGCAAGGCACAAAGGCATAACTCTTAAAAGCACTCAAAGAGTGAAAGAAGTGAGAACATGGCAATGCTATATGCTCTGAAATAACATGTTAAATGATGTCATGGCAAGCAAATATCTCAAACAAAGCATGCTAGAGGCATTAAAACACAAGGCTAGTCAAGCCCATTGCACTACAGCTATGCAATACATGAACCATATGGCCAAGACAACCAAAAATAGTCCTAGAGCATGTCAAATCAAAGCCAAAAACATGTTGTAGTAGAGCCAACACATGTTAGGATAATGAGCTAAAACAACAAGCATGCAAGGCTAGTAGGTGAGATTTGCTCTACAAGTACAAGATGCAAACCACAAGTGGCCAAACCAGCCAAAAACAGAGCTGTATCATGGCAAAATAACACCAAAAAATACACTGATATGGTAGCCCAAATGCTTAGACAAGATGGCATACATATTGGCTCATATTTAAGACATAAAGCACAACCTTCCAAAAGCATTGAAAGAGTGAAAGATGTGAGGGCATGGTAGTTAAACATGCTCTGAAATCACATATGAAATGATGCTAAATCATGCAAATAGCCCAAGCAATGCATGTTAGTGGACTCAAAACACAAAGCTAATGAGCAAGATTGAACTATGGCTATGCAAAGCAAGGTCCAAATGATCAAGATCACATAAAACAGAACTTAAGCGTGGAAAAACATGAGTAAAAGCTTGCTAGAGTGGAGCCAAAAACATGCTAGAATGATGGTCCAAAGCATTATGCATGTTAGGCTAGTGAGTGGAATTGCACTACAAGTGCAAGGAGCATGCGAGAAGTAACCAAACCAACCCAAAACAGAGTTATAACATGCTAGAAAAGTCACAAAAACATGCTAAGATAGAGCCTCAAGGAGGTAGAAAAACATGCTACTTTGATGAGCCATCAACACAAGCAAACAAGATACAAAAGCAGGGGACCACCCCCACCTATTTGGAGCTTCAAAACACACTTTCCACCACTGAAATTCCTATGGAATTCAGTGGTTAAAAGGCCAAGAGAAGGTGATCTCAAAAGCCTAAAGAGGTGGCACAAAACAAAGTATAACAAGCCACCAAAGGGGGTAGACCACCCCTAACTCAAACAAAGCCTTGAACAACCATTCTTAATAATTAAAAATGAAGCTTTTTACAGTTGAAAGCTAAGCCAAGAGAAGAATGCAAGAATGACCAAGTACTTAAGCAAAACAAAGCTTAAAAAAAAGATATGGGACTCACCCTTGAAGAACAGCAAAACCAGCAGCTTTTCTGAGCCAAAACCAACCTTAGGATGCTAAAACAAGTCCTATGGAATCTCAGCTCAGGTTTGGCTAAGGGTTGTAGGCAAAATGTGTGAAGAACACTCACTTTCAAGCAATATATATATATATATAGAGAGAGAGAGAGAGAGAGTTCTTGAGAGAGAGATATATTTGATCTAATGCAAATTTTCAGAACCTTTGGAAAGGGAGGGACCTCCTTTCTTATAGAAATCCAAGTCTCAAGCTTGTTGAACAAGCTTGAGGCTTGTTACAATGCCTCCATACACGTGTATAGAGGATAAGTTCTATGCTCACCAGCTAGCACAACTGGCAACAAAATATCTGCAAAAGAAAATAAAAAGGCCTCGGCCAACAAACATGGCCGACCGGCCAATAAAGGTGCTGATCGGCCATCAAAGGTGCTGACCGGCCACCACTGATAGCCGATGGAAAGAAGGAATGGCCGATGGGTAGGGGGCCTGGCCAAAAGGCCACCCCCTTCCCTCAGAAACAAAACCACAAGCTCTTGGTCCACAACCAAGCACAAAACAGACAAGTTGAGAGGCTCCAAGGCAAGGCGCACAGCCGAGACCTTCAGAAACTCAAAACGAACACGAGCATGGATGATCATCGAGTGTTCAAACAATGAAGTCCAAGTCTTGAGGATGGTCAAAAATGGGGTGTCTACAGTTGCCCCTCTTTGACAGAACTCGGAAGTCAAGAAACGGCATGAGTGAATGTCAAAGCCCAGAGACGACCCATTTTTGACAAGGCCGAAGACTTAGACAAACATACAAGATAAGAATATGGATGCGCCTGCAGGTTGGGGCAAAATGCAAATGATATACACAATGCAGAACATAACTTATGATCATGCAAAGAGGACTATAATGAAGCATTTATGCAAAATAAATACAACATTTTAAGCAAGCGAATAAGAAACAACAGTCTCACACATTCCAACAGAAAGGATGTAAGAAAATTATACAATTCTCACTACGTCCCACGCGGAGAAGACTAAAAGCGACTACCGAGGATACCTGTAGTCTCAAACATAACATCTCTCAGCGTATCACACGCAGGAGAGGAGAAAGCAACATCTCTCAGCCTATCACACGCTGGAGAGGAAAAAGGAACATCTTTCAGCGTATCACACGCAAGAGAGGGAAAGGTACACCTCTCAGCGTATCACACGCAAGAGAGGGAAAAACAACACCTCTCAGCGTATCACACGCAGGAGAGGAAAAAGTAACATCTCTCAGCATATCACACGCAAGAGAGGGAAAGGTACACCTCTCAGCGTATCACACGCAAGAGAGGGAAAAGCAACATCTCTCAGCGTATCACACGCAGAAGAGGAAAAAACAACATCTCTCAGTGTATCACACGCAAGAGAGGAAAAGGTACACCTCTCAGCATATCACACGCGAGAGAGGGAAGGTACACCTCTCAGCGTATCACACGCGAGAGAGGAAAAAGCAACATCTCTCAGCGTATCACACGTAAGAGAGGGAAAGGTACACCTCTCAGCGTATCACACGTGAGAAAGGAAAGGTACACCTCTCAGGGTATCACACGCAAGAGAGGGAAAGGTAGTAGTGCAAGCACTGAGGAGTTGTGTAAACATCGGAGTGCGTCCCAATGTTTCTAACAAGGGTATAGCGTAAACACCGAGCGCACTCGGGTGTTTCTAACCAAAACAAAGCGAACTCAAAGGACAGGAAAGGTCTTACTTGGCATTCCTCTGAATGAACCGTACATACAATATCGTCTGGTCGCACCAGCTTCAAATGAACCGTACATACAATATCGTGCCTGCATAAGAAAGAAACTCAACAGGTACAATATAGTAGAAACACATGTTCAATGTTACATCAAGATACAATTCCAATATGAGATAAACGCGTGCATATACAATGCAAGTGAAAAGGTGTATAGCAATGCAAGTGAAAAGTGCATAAGAATGCAACTGGAACGTGCATAACAATGCAACTGAAATGTGCATTACAATGCAAGTGAAGTGTGCATAACAATGCAACTAGGGTGTGCATAACAATGCAACTGAGATGTGCAAAACGATGCAACTGGGACATGCAAAACGATGCAATTGGGACATGCAAAACGAAGCAACTAGAGTGTGCATACTCTATACAAGCAAGGTTAAAATGTGTTTCATGCAATGTACATACTCTATGCAATACAAACACGCATGCCTATTTGACACAACGCGCATATGTTATGCAAACGCGATGATGCATGTCCGATGCAAAAGTGAAAGAGACATATAACAAATGCAAACCTCGTGAATGTGATAAGAACACTGTAAAGCCACACATTCAAAGATAATTTTCAAATCTAGCAATATGCAAAAGGATACAAAAAAGGATACATTTTGTGTATATCTAGTGCCACACACGGAAAACACGGTTCAAGGTCACCATAGAGACTGCTTGAGCTTCAAAAGTGTATTTTCTTGCACTTTCTTGAGAGATGAGGGTACAAATCAACAGAACAACCCCACACAAGGGCATTGGAGGTCCATTGGCCACCTATCGGCCACCAAAAAACTCTATCGGCCAACAATTTGGCTGGCCGGCCAACAATTTGGCCGATCGGCCAAAAATGGCAGATTCGGGGCAGTTTTGTCCATTTGCCTTGGGTCTTTAAGTATAGGGTTCCAAACCCTATTCTTTCACTTCTCCAAGGCCGAAAGGCCGAAAACCTTTCTCCTCTTGCTTTAGATCACTTTCTCCCTTAGATCCGTGCTTCAAACGCATTTTCCAACGTCCCAAAAACGTTTGATTCACGAAACCCTCGTTGTTTTACACACTTTGAACCGATTGACAAGTGCCTTCGGTCCCTCTTTCTTGATTTTCACCATTTGGGGTTTGTTTCTCCCGAGTTACCCTTGGTTTTCGTGCCCTCTTCTGAGCCATGACATTTTCTTCCATTTTTCACCCCTCGGAGTTGACTTCCGGTTGACTTTTGGCATTCTTGCCCATTTTCCACACCTTCGACCATTTTCTCATTCTTCTCGAGATGGCGGATGATGTTCCACATGGAGGGGCTCCTGCAGGGATGGAGATGGATCCCGAGTTCAAGCCCTTGCCGCTCAGCATTCGGCCTTTCGACCCAGCGTCTTATCACCCTGACGTACACGTATTGCCTCCCGACAGTATTCGTCAGTTTAGGAGCTTTGCGCGAGGTGCTCTGGAGGACCTCTTGCTACGCGAGCCGGAGTCACACTTGTCCTATGGCGCCGTTGAGGTATATCCTTCCTCTTTACTTTCTGCAATGTAGATCATATGTCTTGGATAGCCAATATTACTCTTCATCTGATTAACCCAAACAAACTTGTATACTGTATGCCTAGTTCATTCTGAGCACATTCATACATGATACTTCTGTCAACTCGAACACATATACACACTACATTTTTACCAATTCTGAACACATGCATACACTGTATTCCTAACACTACTTCGCATCTGTTTATCTTGAACACAGGGAGATTCCCATGCCTTCCGGGGTTATGAGAACACCATTGCTCGAGATTGGTAAATGAGCTACCCCATGATGTTTGCTACATCGTTGATGGGGCTGGTTTTGGCATATTCTGCATGGGACTCTCGCGCCTCACTGCGAGTCGGCCTCTTTTAGGCGCCTTAGTGGAGAGGTGGTGGGACAGTACCGATTCCTTCAACCTTTCTACAGCAGGGGAGATGATGATGACTCCCTTCGACTTCTCCATGCTCACTGACATCGGAGTAGGGGGTGATCCAATCCCTTTCGACACTAATATGGGCGAGTGGGATGCTGCCCATATCTTTTTGCTCGGCATTCGCCCACCTCTCTCTTGACCAGGGTTCATGAGATATTCATGGTTCGCCGACCAGTTCAGGGGACAGACGTCGATAACCCGCGAGGAGGTCTAGTACTACGCCCGGGGGTTCCTCATGTTCTTGCTGGGCACTACTCTCTTCACCGACCGGGCGAACACCATTGGCCTCTACCTCTTGAGCACACTGGTAGATGTGACTCGTATCCGGCGCTATGACTGGGGCGGCGCAAGGCTGGCCACGCTGTATGGATATATGAGTTCCTTATCTCGTCGGAGCGGGCACCTGCTAGGAGGCTACTGGAGAGCCTGGAAGGTACATCTTTCCCTTTTTCTTTACAGTTCTGCTTTACACTATCTGTACACCACACACACTGCATAACACGCAATCTGCTTTACATTGGTTGTACACTGCACACACTACTCAAGACACTGCACACCATTCTCTGAGTTCTGTTTTATCTGCATACTGTTTTACTAATAAACATACTCATTATTACCCTTTCACATTCTGTAGTTGTGGGTATATGCTTACTTCTCTAGGCTTGCTCCAGAGCCGGAGGTAAAGATGCCCCCCATGGTTCCATATTCACATCGGTACGTTGAGAGATGCGAGCAGAGGCCGCGAGAGTCTTTCTCATTCTTCCGCCGATATTTTGACACTGTAGCCGCAGCGTAGGTATTTCAAACCTTACAGTTTATTTGAGCTTTGCTTTATATTGCACTTTCAATAGCAGATAACAACTTGTATATCTGTCATTTGTAGATCACCTGGCAGCCCTGGGCCGTGCTGCCTAACGCAGTTGGAGACCGGTATATGGGCGCTCGAGAGACTTCCCGATTCTGAGTTTTGCTTGAGGGTCCAGTCCGTCGAGCGTGGTACTTGGGTGAGCGCTTCCTGCGACAGAGCCTTGGTTTACCCTAGCCGGTGGTTCCGATGCCGCCTCCTTCGCACATGAGGCATATAGCAACGTACACCCCTCAGGAGATGACCGATTTCACGATAGGTTGGGACGCCGACTACTTTTGACTTGAGGGCGACTACACGGTCTTCATACAGAAATATCTGATGCAGCCTCTGGCCAGTGTTTGCCGAGGTGAGAGAGAGAGACCTGTAGCCACAGCAAGAGGGGTGGGAGGATCGAGGGCGACTTAGGCCCATGGCAGGAAGGGTTCCCAGAGGGGACAGAGAGCGGAGTGGCCAGAGCTGCCCACTACCATGACATGCTGAGGACGGGCTGGAGAGACTTATCAGATACCCATTACTCCTCCCCCGGCTGATCATAAGCTCGTCGGAGTTCGAGGCTTGACCTCGGTATATGCTATGTTTTACATTTTATGCATTCATTTCATTTCATTTGATATCCCGCAGATTACTAATTACCTCAACACTTTTGTAGGCTTCTATAGAGTACACTGGGCAGGCTCTGGAGCTGTTGACTTCGGTGATGGGGATGCTGCAGAGGAGCATGGACTTGCTCAGTATTTACAGTATTCCGGTATGTTTTTTCAACCTCCGTCCCAAAACCCTCTATAATCTGCTCCATATTAATCTGATGCATCACATTATCAATACTGCACTTGATACACCACACTCATATACTACTCACGGCATCGATACATTGCATCTCATATACTGGCCACGGCCCTCATACACTGCAATCATTTACCGCTCATGGCGTTCATACACTGCTCACATCATTCATACACTGTATTCATACACCGCTCACGGCGTTCATATACTGCTCACAACATTCATACACTGTAATTATATACTGCATTTGATACCATACTCAACTTCGCACAGCATAACTGATGCATTTGCCAAATTGTTCTTTTCAGGCCCCATTCCAGATACCAGCCACAGCGGCTGCCTCAGTGGGATTTTCAGTGTCTCCTCGAGCAGCAGGGAAAGCGGGGCGAGGGACTCCAGCGCGTAGCCAGAGCAGAGTTGGGTGTGCTCATACCGGGAGTAGTTCACGGGTGCCTGCCCTAGATGACGATGAGTCTGACGAGGAGGCAGTGAGTCCACGGTCAGAGTCTTCTCAGGATGGAGATGAGGCTGGAGATGGCTTGGGTTCAGACTCAGGCAGCAGAGCTGACGGCGGCAGTTCTGGGCCTTCCTCGAGGAAGAGGACGATGAGGGATTCCCGTTCTTGAGGCGACTGGCGCCGATTCAGATGTTTTGTTTTTGCTTTATTTCTCTTTTTTGCTAGTAGTTTTTGCACATTGTACTGCCTCAAGCAGTTTTATGTTCTTTAAAACTTTGTACTTTTTTGCAAAAGAAAACATGATGGAATGAAAATAGCTTTTGATTGAAAAAGTGTTACATTTTACATTCTAATCATCGCATCGCATCGCATCACACAGCATGTAAATAAGATTGAACTTTGTTTGAAAATTGCACACTCGAATTGCATTGCCTTAATCAGGTAGTGAACCAACTGACAACTGAAAGAACAAAACAACTTGATAAGCAAAACCAGGACTTGACATGCTAACCAAATGTGAATACAACTCGATAAGCAAGACAAGAACTTAACAATCAATGCAAAATAAAACTCGATAAACAAAAATACAACAACTCGATAAACAAATTGGAGTAAGACAGGTGCGACTTCACAAAATCGTCACCGAAAGGCATTCGAAGTGGAACAAGACATAAGTTCTCAACACTTCCAAGACATGGACAGCTCAGAGAACAAAGGAAGGGGCCATCGGCCAAGGTGGGAGGTCATCGGTCACCATAAAGAGCCATCGGCCACAAGAACTAGCCGATCGGTTAAAAAGAAGGTCGGTTGGCCATCAAACTTGGCCGGTCGGCCATCAATGCAGAAAGAGCCCAGATTGTTGACACCTGTCTTCCACTCAACACCTTATCTTCTACAAAAGCCCCAGCTTCGTAGTTTCTCCATTTCAACTCAGTTTTTGCACCAAATGGAGGTATTTCTTGTCCAAAATCTCACAAATTGGATTGCTAACTTGAATGGCTCGGAAAAGCTGAATTTCCGGGGCTTCGGAATAAATGCACTATTCACGCTGAGCCACACCCCGCTGTGTTTTCCGTTCCTCCATGCCGCGGCTAGGTGTTGGAATCCGGTAACTCATGTTTTTAGTTTTGGCAGACAAAAGATGTGCTCCACTTTCGAAGACTTCTAAGCTTTGATGGAGTTCGAGCGTGAGGAAGAGATCTTGCCCCAATTCCATTTCGGCCACATCCAAGCCTTAGGACGGATGTGCGGGCTCACTTTGCATGATGCTTGGTCTTTGATTCGCGATGGAGAACTGGACATCCCGAGCTTGATTCATTGGTTTTCCGGCGTCGGTGACCACGGTGATCATAACTGGCAGGGTTTTCAGCGACACGCCCTCTGCCTGTGCATGTTGTCTCATTTCTTACTTGCCCCAGGCTCCAGAGGATCTAGCGTCCATTTGACTGAGGTTGCCCAGGGCTTGAAAGAGGGCAAGAGCTGCATTGCCATGACACTAGCTGAGACATTGATGGGTTTAGATCCTTTCCATCACCGAGAGACGACTAGATTCGCGGGGAGTCCACTACTGCTGCAGGTAATGTTTTCTACCCTATCTCACATATATTTCTCACATCACTCGGCCCTTAGGCTCAGTTTTTCTCTCAAAACCCTTTTCTCACTTTTCTCTCCACGTACACCTCTCTATTCTTTAATCTCTCATTTTTCATCCCTCCCCAGATATGGTTGATGGATAAGTTGAAGGTTGTGGACTCATGCCCAGCATACTCAGCTCGCAGCTATTTCTTCTAGCGACGTCTAGTAGATGCCCTTGATGAGGGATGGTGGTGCGAATGGATGTGCAGTCTATCCACTGTCAACATTACTTGGCGCTGCCCCTAGCTTAATCTGCGGCGATAAGTTATAGCATGTCTCGCCAGTCGGGCATTCAGTTGATTGGCCTGACACACTATGTCTTTTACTTTCTGTTTCGATTCCGGCGCCAGCTCGGACATGATTAGACTTGTCCAGAAGAAGGGATAGAGTACCCTGCCGCATTTCCAGTCTGAGCCGCACAGCTAGCTCGGTATGCCACAGCATGGAGGACGAGAGAACTTCTGGCCTCCGCTCCCACTTTCAGTTGCACCCTCTCTGATGAGTGCATAACTTGGCTCGATGAAGAGGTGCAGGTTGGGCCTACTTTGGCATCAAAGGCTTCCACAAGCTTTGGGAGGGGACGTAAGAACACCTGACTATGCCCCGAATTTATTTGTTTTAATCAGTACTTTCAAGTTTTCTTATGAATGTAATAAAAAGCAACTTCAATTTGTATTCAAGAGTATGAGAACTCTTTACTGAAATCAATGTAATTGAAGGTTGTGGGTACTGAAAATTTTCCGTTTGGTCCAAAAATGGTCTACGTCGTAAAAAGATTAATTTGAGCAAAATCAACTTTTATTAAAACTTTTCAAAACCATTTTCGATATGGATCACAACTGGACACGCCCGAGATCTATCACTAAGATGTACAACCCCGGATCCCAGCAACTGGAAAGTTGCCTCTAGTCTGAATAGCACTGCACTAGAGATCATAACCGAGGTCTTGAATACGGAATAGACAGAGATGACCAACATAATCACATAGACAAAGTTGATTTGGAAGTGTTTATGGCTGGACTTCAGAGTGAAGTTGCCTACGTATCTCGAAGATGGGAATCAAGCCTTATGCAGTTTGGTTCAGGTTCACTCGTGTATTAATACTCTCCTTTTGCGCTCTAACTTTTGCCAAGGCCACCCTTTCTGGATTTTCAACCTTGCGAGCTCAGTTTTTATTATTTCAAATTTTTCATGCTCTAACTTTGGCCTAGGTCGCCTTTTTGGATTTTCGGCCTAGTGAGCCACTCAAGGATAGTATTTCTTCAACTTGTCTATGTTGATCGGCTGGGAGAACTCAAGGCCATCTAAATCCATCAGAATGACAGCTCCACCTGACCAGATAGACTTGATGATGTAAGGGCCAGTCCAATTGGGTCTGAACTTGCCCCTAGGGCTGTGGATGGGAGCTCGGTTGTCTTTGAGCACTAGATCCCTCTCTTTCAAATTCATGGACTTAACCTTCTTGTTGAAAGCCCTGGCAATTCTTTGTTGATAACCCTGGATGTGATACAGTGCTTTTAGCCTTCTTTCATCAAAGAGCATGAGTTTTTCGAACCTGCTTTGCTGCCAATCTACCTCAACTATCTGACACTCAGCCAATACCCGTAATGACGGAACCTCAACTTTGATAGGCAGAACAACCTCCATCCCATAAACCAAGGAATACGGAGTTGCCCCAATAGAAGTTCGAATTGAAGTCCGGTAGCCCCAAAGAGCAAATGGCAGCTTATCTGGCCAGTCCTTGTAGGTTTCCACCATCTTCTATAGAATGTGCTTGATGTTTTTGTTGGCGGCCTCAACTGCTCCATTGGTTTGCGGCCGATATGTAGATGACTTATGAAAAGCCACGTTGTACTTCTCCAACAAGTCGATCACCTCCTTCTTGAAGTGGGAACCATTATCCGAAATAATCTCATTCGAGACCCCGTAGGGACAGATGATGTTGTTTCTGATGAACTTAGTGACATGCGATACCTTCAACACCGCGTAAGATTGGGCCTCAACCCACTTCGTGAAGTAGTCTATCGCTACCCGAATATACTCATGCCCGTTGGACCCCTTCGGAGTGACAGCCCCAATTACATCAATCCCTCATAATGAAAACGGCCATGGCGAAGTCATGTTGTACAACTTCGACGGCGGAATGTTCATGCGATTTGCATGGATTTGACATTTGTGGCATCGCCGGACAAAGCCAATACAATCCTCCTCCATGGTTGACCAGTAATAACCCTACCTAAGGATCTTCCGGGTTAGCATCACCCCACTCATGTGTGCTCCGCACTCTCCTCCATGGATGGCCTCCATCAGGCACTTGGATTCTTCAGTATCAACGCATATCTTATACATCCTGAGATGACCCCTCTTGTACAGTTTACCCCTACAGACGATGAACTGAGCAGCTATTCTTTGAATTGCCCTCTTAGCTTTGGCATTTGCCCCTGGTGGATACACTTCCTTTTCCAAGAAGTTCCAGATGTTGTAATACCAGGGATTCTCATCTTGTACCTCATCTATGGCAGCAATCAGCTCGTAGGTCGGCACGAATTTCTGTTCAATGATGATCGGACGCATCCGGACTCCAAAAGGGATGTCTATCATAGAAGATAGAGTTGCTAATGAATCAGCGAACCTGTTGTTCTCTCTTAACAGATGAACGAAGTTCAGTTTCTCAAACCGAGAAATTAGAACATCCAAGGTCTGGTGATAGATTCTCATCTTTTCTTCTTTAACTTTCCAATCTCCTTTAGCTTGAGATACAACAAGGTTCGAGTCCCCGATGACATCCAACCGTTTTGTCCCTAGTTCCAGGGCGGCTTCTAATCTAGCATTACATGCCTCATACTCTGCCTCATTGTTTGACACTTTGAACCGGAGTTTGAATGCTAAGGGTATGCGGGAATTGTTGGGTGCTATCAGCAACACCCCTATCCCATACCCGTATTGGTTTGACGCTTCGTCAAAGTACATCGTCCAGGTCTCTTCTTCAACATGCAGAATCGCCTCGTCTAGGAACAGATACTCAACTGCTCCATCCCCTTCAACTGGGTGGTTGGCTAGGAACTCTGCTACTGCTGTCCCTTTCACTAACTTACACGTCATGTACTTTAGATCAAATTCGAAAAGCAGAAGCAACCAACGAGCTAGCCTACCCGTAAGTGCCGGTTTCTTGAAGAGATATTTGATGAGATCTAATCTCGAAACTAGTATTACAGAGTGACCTCACCAGTTGGCACAACTGGCAACAAAATATCTGCAAAAGCAAATAAAAAGGCCTCGGCTAACAAACATGGCCGACCGGCCAATAAAGGTGTCGACCGGCCATCAAAGGTGCCGATCGGCCACCATTGATGGCCAATGGAAAGAAGGATTGGCTGATGGGTAGGGGGCCTGGTCGACGGGTTGGAGGGCTGGCCAAAAGGCCACCCCATTCCCTCAGAAACAAAACCACAAGCTCTTGGTCCACAACCAAGTACAAAACAGACAAGTTGAGAGGCTCCAAGGCAAAGTGCACAACCGAGACCTTCAGAAACTCAAAACGAACACGAGCATGGATGATCATCGAGTGTTCAAATGATGACGTCCAAGTCTTGAGGACGGCTAAAAATGGGGTGTCTACAGAGACTTGTGGCCCAACTGACCATATTTGAAACAAGTTACATTCCCCTGTCCACCTCTCCAAGAACCCAAACTCGGCACTGGAAAATTGGACCTCGACTAAGCTCCCTAGGACGACTGAGGGTTAGAACCCCTTTGCCTTTTACCGTCCCCCTGACTATCCTGACTCCTCCTAGAGCCCCTCAGCCTGCATAATGGTCTCGAGATGGGTCACCGCCTCCACAAGGCGCCTATAGTCTCTAATCATGGACTTGGCCACTCGAAACATGAGATTGGTTCTTAACCTCTTCTCAAACTCCAAACAGCGGCACTCCTTAGTCGCCACCAACTCTGGTGCAAATCTAGAGAGGCTAGTGAATGTGGCCTCAAACTCAACCACTGGTGTATTCAATTGCACCAGCTTAGAAAACTGGTTCCTCAGCTTCTCCCTAACGATAGGAGATAGAAACTTGTCCTGGAAGGCGCTGACAAAAGCCTCCCAAGTCCCTTCAATGCGCCTACGTGCATACTTCCACCACTGACCTGCATCCCTCTTCAGCTGGAAAGACGCCAAGGTCACCCTCAACTGGTTATCCTCGATGTCAAGCATCTCGAACGTCTTCACCATCTATTCAAGGCACTCATCTGCCTTCAGTGGCTCCTTAGGATTGCCCAGAAACTCATCCGGGTTCAACCAGAAAAAACTCCCTCTTCAGAAACGAAGGCCCTACCTCAGCTACTTGGGCCTGGACTTGATTCTCAGCCCTGAGAATATCTATGGATTCCCGCAATGCTCCGGCCATTTCTGAGGCTAAGGCGCCCGTGACATGCTGACTAAACGGTTCGGTCACATTGTCTTGACCAACTCCCTCCTCCTGTGCCGGAATTTCATCTAGGATAGGCATCTCGTGCCTCCTAGGCCTACCACGCCTACCACCACGACCACGTCCTGACATCCTAATAAAGGTAACAAAAGATTAGCACATTCACAAATGCGTCGAAGCTAACTCACTCACGTCCTAATACGATGGACAATAATAAATCACTTCACATAAGCACATAATCACGTAAACACATACGAATTTCGTTCTTAGATAATGTCCATCCCGCGGCGTTGTTAGAGTTTCAATTAGAAATAACAGTAATGAAGTGCTCTTCTAATAGGACTTCTAGAAACCCGCAGCCCCAATCAACATCTTAGGAACTAAATCTCATACCCATATAATCATATAAGCATGTTATCACATAAGTATACAATAAATGCATATGTCTCAACCAAGCGAGACAAACCCATTGTGGTACAAACCACTTCCTACATACCCAAAGTATTCAAACCCGGTACGCTCTGATACCAAGTTGTCATGTCCCCAAAATAATACAGTAAATACAACCTAAAACGTTTGTTAATAGTTACATAAATTAGAGTAATTAGTCCTTTCATTACATGAAATTAATAATACAAAAGAGTCCAACATAAATAAATGCCCTTCGGGCTTACACCTTTCCAATTCTTGGCTTGGTTACAACAAAAGGAGACTAGCTTATACAAATTTAGCCCTAGGATATACAAAAAATATAAAACAAAACGAGAAGCTCTTGCTTCCCAAAGATCCCTCTAATGCTATTGCCTTAGTGGAGGCATGCCATCATTACCTAAAAATGTTTTTCCTAAATAGGGTGAGCCACAGCCCAGTAGGAATAATCTAACACAATATATGAGATTTAACAAAGATATAGGTGAAATGTGCATATACAATGCCTGGAGGTAAAACATTCATACTTTTGTATTGCCATAGAATACCAATTTCATATTCCATTGTACTTTCCTCCAATTCATTTCAAAACATATAAGTCAATTTCATTATTTCTCAATAACCCAAATGAGACTGCAACTCAAAGGTTCATTAATTTCACAATTTACATACAAATACTTCCAACTGCCATTTTACGGATATATCGTCTGCGGAATCGGCACCTATGTATAATTTCAATTTGCCATTTTAAAGATATTTCGTCCGCGGGATGGGCACCCATGTATACTTTCGGGACTTTCACGCAGGACACTCTGGCCAACTAAATTGTAATGGAGTCCATCCCCTTTCTCCTCCCAAACAATGGAGTCCATACCCTTTTTTCTCCTAAACAATCATACATACGCCATGTATTTAAACACATAATCACACATATGGAGTACATCCCCTTTCTCTTCCCAAATAATCATACATATACAATGTATTCATAATGTGATCATATTCAATGATAATCAATCATGGACTAGTTTCAATTCACCTAATCCACATATAATTTCTACAACAATCAAAGCTATCCTCCACCGATAGTCCAATACAGATATTTCTAAACAGATATACAATCTCAAGACGGATAATTTAATCAAAATTCCCAAGGATATGAGGCATTTCATATTCAATTCCACCATCCATTCCAATACTTGCTCAATTCCATGTTTAAAACACCAATTTCAACTATTTATACAAAATAGATATGACAGCCATTTTAGGGCAAAAATCCCTATTTTTGAAATATCAATCAAAGTACCAAAAACACCCATTTTGACACAACAAGACTTTATTTTCAAACCCCAAGTTCATTTATTTCATTTCCACCAAAAACCCCTCTTTTCCATTTAAACCCAAACCCTAGGTTTGTTCCAAAATGCTCCCAAAACCCACCATTGTTACACAACCACAAATAACTAAGTTAAAAATCATAACAAAGTGTAGAAAATCCCTACCTCAAGAAGAGAAGATCAAGTAAAGCAAGGTTGAAACTCCAAAGACCCCGAAATCCAAGTTTGTCGGATCAAAATGAAGATCTTAAGAAGCTCAATCTTTTTATCAAAGGAAGTAGGGTGGATAGATCACTAGATCTAGGTGGGAAATTAGAGAGAATGTGAGTTTTAGAGAGAGAGGCTCCCAACTTTAGGGTTTAGGATGAAAAGATATGAAAAAGTGATGTAAAAAGTGAATTTTGCGATCTGATATACGCGTGGTCCGCTCGAGCGAAAAAGTTGATGCTTGAGCATCAGACACAACATTTTGTTCCACTCGAGTGCAAGGAATACCGCTCGAGCGCCCAACTGCTCGAGCGTAGAAAATGCCGCTTGAGCGTGAAAAACACTCCTTTAGTACTTTTGCCGACGCGCAAAGCATTGAGAGTTTGTAACACCCGCTCGAGCGCAAAAAGGCCCGCTCGAGTAGAGGACCAAAATACTGGGCAGCACAAAGTTTGAAAACTGAGCAACCAACCAGTTCCAAACGCACAACCACAACCCGATAACAAAAATAAATGGGAGACAAGTGAAACAAGATATGAATCACTATTCGAAACAATACTAACCCGAGCCTGGAATACAACACGAGATGGGTCAAAACCGGGATCGCTATAAAACTAAAATTTTCAAACGGCTAAAAGAGACATGTCCTAAGTGACAATGCCAAAGATGAAAAGAAGACATAGCAGATGCAGCATCAATAGTAGATGATTTGTACGGACTGCGAAGAT
Organism: Camellia japonica; assembly: GCA_030407325.1. Lineage (NCBI taxonomy): Eukaryota > Viridiplantae > Streptophyta > Magnoliopsida > Ericales > Theaceae > Camellia > Camellia japonica. Next base: position 127,716,854 of record JAPPVO010000002.1, on the reverse strand, counting down.
AGAGAAGCTCGAATAGACGTCCATGCTTGCGGCCTAACCTAAGGATCTATCTCGTCAGAGGGTCCTGCACCAAACAACCATTAGCAGAGAAGGTAATAGTTAAACCAAGTTCACATAACTGACTAATAGAGATAAGGTTCATTTTAAGAGAAGGAATATGGTAAGCATCAGAAAGAGACACAGTGGAAGTAGAGATTTGGCCAATATGACTAACAGGCATATGAGAACCATTAGCAGTGTGTATAGTGGGAGCAAAAGAGGATGATGACAAGGAAGAAAATAGAGTGGAGTCAAAAGTCATGTGATTACAGCATGCGAAATCAAAATACCATGAAGAGTTACCTGAGGTTACTGAAAGAGCAATAGAGGGAGGAGTACTAGATTTGTTGAGCACCTGGTGGATAATGGACTCAACATCATCCATAGAGAAAGAAGGAGCAGAAAAAACCTCAGAGGCAACAACAACAAAGCGAGAACGGTGGCCAAATTTGAACTGAGACCCAGAACAAGAAGGCCCTTTCTTAGATGAAGTAGTGGAGGGAGCTCGAGGACAATTGCTTTGGAGATGGCCCGGAGCAGTCTTGTGACAAGTCAAGCATTCACGAACCTGGCAGTGAATAAGAGAATGATTGGCTGGCAGGCTGCGGTTACGACAACAACTGCATATGATTGGCAGTGAAGATAAGGAACTTTGAGACGATGGCGTAGTAAGAATAGAATCCATGTCTTGAGATCTGAGACTCCCAAAACAAGTCTCCTCTGATAGGAGCTCAGTAATGGCTTGCTCTAAAGTAGGCAAGGGTAGACGATGGAGCAAAGAAGCACGCACGGGCTCAAAAGTGCTATGAAGAGCCATAAGAAATTGTAATAGTCGCTGATGATTCCGATAAGTAATATATAGCTGTGCATCATCAGAATGAGCCTATAGAGGTTCAGAAAGAGCGAGCTGGTCCCAAACAGACGACATTTGGGATAGAAAGTCATTGAGAGACTGATCGGGTGCCTGGTGCATGTGATGAAGAGTCTGCAACAGTTGATATTGATGAGCATATCCAGTGGTCTGATAACGTTCCTTCAAGAAATCCCAAATTGCTTTGGCAGGAGAGGCAAGAGAGTCATCATCCTGAAAGTGTCCAAGTTAAAGATTGATAGAAGGAACTGTGGTAGCCCGGAACCATGTGATAATTTGATAATTCTTACTTTCTCATTCGTCAAGACGGTCATCGAATGCAGAGTCCGTCTCATCCTCCTTTTGGTTGGGTTTGGGAAGAGCACCAACAATGATCCACCAAAGGCGTTTGCCTTTGATGAAACTAGAAAGAGCTTGAGCCCAAATAACATAATTGGACCCATCAAGGATAATAGAAATAGATTGAATGTTCTCTGTACGTTCCATAAATGCCAAAATAGAGGTTACTAACAAATTCAGAAGGTTGAAAATCCTTAGAGACAGGTAGGGCTGATGTCAGCATTGTGGCTGTGATGATGTCAGTAGCGAGGTAGTGGCGGAGTAAGGCTGACGTCAGCGGCTGAGGAGGGCTGACGTCAGCGGCTGAGGAATAGGAAAAACGGTTGATAGAAACTAATTGGAAGCCAAGGGAAATCGGCTGATGCGGAAGCCGATGGGCAAGCTGACGTCAGATCGGTTGAGGCAGAAGCCGATGGCGACTGATGCGGAAGCCGACGCTGGATCGGCTGAGGCGCTGGTACGGAAGGACGACTGATGCGGAAGCCGATGGGCAAGCCGAGGGAAGCCGGCTGAGACGATGCGTGCGGGAGTGTGCTGAGAGTGGAGGAGGCGTCAACCGACGCGTTGGTCTTTAGGCGGCGCGTGAGGGCGCATGCGCATTCCGATGGAGGTGAATCTGGTGGCGTTGGCTTCGTCATGAAGAGACGAAGAGGTGGGTATAGTCCAAACGTTGAAACATGAATGGATTAGATACACATAAATTGACAGAGGATAGAAGCAATCTACCAAAAAAAAACGTAAGGAAAAAAAAAATACTAAGAGAGAACCTTAGGCTCTAATATCATGTTATGAAAGTAGAAAGACTGTATATTGAATTATATAATGAAATACAAGAAGCCTGTATTTATAGGCTGAGAAAAAACCTAGATAAGTGTAGAAAAGAAGATAGAGATACATCAGAGATAAGTATGGAAAAGGAGATGAGATACATCTACAATACAGATTGATAAATATAAAATAATAATATATATATCTAACAATTTCATTATAATACTTTTTTTAATTAAAAAATAAATAAATTTTTACATGAATGAAATGGTCACACATCAAATTTTCTAATTTTTTTTTAAATAGTAAATTTTCTAACATTTTAATTTGTAATAGTAGGGGTAAGTTATTGCAAAATTGATACTTACAGAATTATTCTATAAATATTTTATCTTATTATAATAATTAGAGTTGTATTAATGTGTGTTCTTAAATCACTTGATAAGAAAGCTTAGAGCATCTACTCTTTATTATGATTTTAGGATTATATTAGCAAATTAACATTCTAAATCAGTCCTTTGTCAAATTATCTATTACAAAATAAAAGTTACCATTGTTACAGTACCTTACTTCATCAAACGAGGTATTGTTCACAGGTTATACATTATTTTATTATTTATTCTAAAGGTTTAGCAATTTTCACCAAGTGGTCGATCACCTGTTTATACACCCGATCGACTATCTTAATATGATAAAACTGGATAATTTTCACCAAGTGATCAACCACTCGGTCGACTATCTTATTCTAGAGAAAATATGGCAAAATTGGGCAATTTTCACAAAGTGATTGACCACCCGATCGACGAGGTTGTTCGTTGAATTTTTTTAATTATTTAAATAGAAAAGAAAATGAATAAAAATAAATATTTTATAAAATTAAATTTTATAATAGGGGCTGATGAAGCGTGTACATAAAACAATACTAGTTAAAATAATAAAATAAATTTTTTGTTATAATTTAATTCAAAATTTGTTGAGACTGATACAGATACTCTTACAATGATTATATATTTTGTATATTTTTTACTTTTTATACTGTTTTTTTTTAGATGCCTGTAATTTTTATACTTTTAAACTTCTTAATATGTATTTTAAGAAAGCAAATTAATAAATTTTAATTATTTATTTATAAATTTAAAAAATAAATAAAATATAAAATTAATTAATCCCGATATTATTTTAAGTCCAAGTTGGTTCGGAGGACATGTGTGTTATTTCCGCCAAATTTCATTTGCTTGTAGAAGTGGAAATGTACATTTGTTATTGATCTAACTGGGGATATAATTGGTTCGGGAAGGTCGGTGTCTAGGTAAAATTTTTCACCGAACCGATAATGTCGGTTTTATTATATTGAAAATCAATACAGACCAAATTTTTTATCAAACCGTACCGATTCAAACGGTTCGGCTCAATACGGCTTAATCGGTTTAAATACTTTCAAAATTGAGTCATTTCTTAAATTTGTAGTATAAGAAATAATTTATATAAAAATATTAAATTAGCCATTTGTACACAATTTTAACCATATCTAATCCAGTCATTCATAAAAATACAAATAAAAAAATTAATAAATACTAAGGCTTGAAACTTTTACTGAATTAGAATTAAAAACAAAATATAATCTCAGAACCAAAATCTTGAGATTAAAACAAAACCAAAACTTAAAAAAATCATCCCACAAGTCTAAACTACAAGTCTATCAAATAGAGTCAAAATATTCATTATATATTAAATATATATTATATGTAAAAATATTCGGTCGGTTTCGGTGCAAATCAGTGTATAGTATATCAAAATCGGCACCGAACCGATGACCGAAAAAAATTAATTTCCAAAACCGAATAGACCGATTCGTATTAAAAAATAGACCAAATATGACTGGTTCGATTCGGTTCGATCAGTTTAGTCGATTTTTTCGATTTTCTTACATCCTGAAATCCGACCGTCAGGAATTTTGTACCTAGGATTTGATGAACCTTCATTGTTAATTCATGTGACTATTATCTATTGTTTGAGAAAATAAAAGGTGCCCTTTTGGGGCAATTATTTCAACAATGCTATATATATAAATGTGCAATAAAAAATATTTATATTTATAATTATAAATATATTTACATATATGTCACGTATATACATTTCGTGTTTAAAATTTTCTATGCACTTAAGCCCTTTTCCAATTGTTTGCACATTAGTATGTACTATTTTGAAATTACATAGACATTTTTTCCCAATTATCTCTCTCTTTTTTTTTTTTCTCTTTTTTATTATATATATTTGGTTGGAGAATTTAGAAAATGATTTACAAATAAAAAAAAGAAAAGGTGTGTAAAATTAGGTAAAATATAATTATATTTTATTCACATTTCACCTACTTTTTCCCCTTCATTTTCTAAATTCTTTCTCAAATCTCTAACAAAAACACAACATTAATATCTACAACAATGTTAGGTGGCCCGAAAAATCATGGCTCGAAACATCTAAAACGACATCATTTTAAGTATAAAACGACGTCGTTTTGACACATTCGAGCCATTCGAGCCACAAAAATTCGGGCCACCAAACATTTTCCTAATATCTATTAGTCAACACCTCTAAAGTCTCTCTTCTCTTTTTGACTATTTCTTCTTTCCTTTCTCTCTCTTCTATCAAGCATTTTTATTTTTATTTTTTATGTCAATTTTGTCTCATCTTTCTTTATTATTATTTTTATTTTGATAAAATATATATTTAATTTTTATAAAATTAGTACTACTGAAAATATGTGATGATCGGTTACGTTGTGTGTCCCTTCCCTCATTGTTTACATTGGGTTTGCCCTTTTTTGAGTGACAAGTTTGACTTGGAACCCTGTTAACCGTTTAGTTTCTTGTGTTCGGAAGTTTTTCTCAAAATTCTTATTCTTGTTTATTCCGGTGTTGAATTTCACTTGTTTCGGAGGGTGCGAGGTCGGGTCCGGAATGTCTGGAAGCCGAGAAATTTTTGGGTTGGAGGACCAGGGCCGCACGTGTAGGAGGTGAGGCCGCATGTGCGGAAAATAGGGGAAGACCTGGGTGCATACTGAAATAAATGCACGTGAAGCAGCAGGTGCGGGCAGGAGAGGGCCGAACGTGTGGGGATGAAGGCCGCACGTGTGGGAGGCACGCTCTGCACGTGCGGGAATGGGCGTCGCACGTACGGGGGATGCTGAGTCCTAATTTCTTCTTTTCTTGGGCTGAGTTTATATCATTATATACATCTCTCTCTCTCTCTAAAAACTCTTTTCTCTTCCATCTCTCTACATTTCCTACATCAAAACTCACTAGCTCTTTGATTTCTCCAAATCCATAAACATTTTGACTCTTGTTCCTTAATCAAAGTTGAAGAACTCCTCGAGGGCTATATTGTGTGTAGTGGAGATTGGGTTTTGGCACTGTTGATTTTGAGGGTTTCATTTTATTTTCTTCTTCAAAACTTGAGGTAGGGACTTTCTTAGAGTTATATATATATATATATATATTTTTGCAAGATTTATTGTTGATTTTCGAATTTCTTTTGTAAATGTTGAATATTGATGGTTGGCTCAACAATGTGGGTAGTTTACGAGGGGATTTGCTCCTTGTTTCTCATGAAATAATTTTCTTGTGGGTTTTTGAATTACATTGGCTAAGGAGAAATGTTTTTGAAGAAATTCTTTCAAAAGATTTGTGTGTGTGTAGTGTGATTGGGAAAAACCTAGAAATTGGTGGTTTTAAAAGAATATTGAGAACACTTGGTTGACATTGTTAATACATTATTTTGTGTGCCAAAATGAATAAAAGATGGGAAATTTTCTTGTTTATACATATATGTAAATGATGAGTTTCGTGGAATATGAGAAGTGGTGATTTTGGAGGTTGTTGCGCATGGTTGGTAATGTAGTCTTGTAAGGACTAAATTGTTGAGAAAAATATGAAGTATGGAAATGTTGTTCTTTTTTTTTTTTTTAATTGATAGAATTCATTGAATATGTGGCTATTTTGTGAAATAGTGTTGAAAGGAAGAAATGAGAATTTTGATTGTCATGGACTTATCATTGAAGTATTTGAAAATGAAAAGATGTTATATGGCATTGAAAATTATTGTATAACATATTCATTCAATTGGTTATTACACATTTTGACTTGGGTTTGGAAATTTTTGCATTGAGAAAAGAAGTTTGTGAATGAATCTTTTTATGGAATTGCTTTGGGGCAAATACGTTAGTAAGTCCAAATAGGAGGTGTAGATGAAATTGGTTAAGTTGGTCTGAGTGTCCACGGTGAAAAACTGAAAACACGCGCGGAGGAGGTACCACTTCCCTTTCGGTTAGCAACCAGTAAAGTGGGGTATTGGTAGTGCTAGTTATGCTTACTTGCAGATACCAACATAGGGATTACCTGAATCGTATTTACCGCCCCTTGAATTAAATTGATAAACTTTAAATTTGTTGAAGATATCATAATTTCATTGAGCATGATGATTTTCAAAAAATGAGAAGAATGTGATTTTCTTTCAAAAGAGTATAACATGGCATATGCATTTCATTCCTTTGGACTTGTATAAAATGTATATACTTTTTTAAGAATTCTCTACTGGGCTTTGCTCACCTTATGGGTTTTGGTGCAGGAAAAGATATGGTGAACCCACCAAAGTAGGGCGTGTATGTATGTATTGAGAGCACGAGGCTCTATTTTGTGGTGATTATATTTTGTAAGTTAAGGGCTATATATGTGTGGGTCCGAGGAACCATTTTTTGTGTAACCGGGCTTAAGTCTTGGAACTTGTAAGCCCTCAAGGGCATTTATTTATTTTTGATTGAATGTTCTACATGCTATAGATTCATGTGCTAAAATCCTTGAATGTATAATCGCATGTGGGATTATTTTGTATAAACACTGGGATCATGTAATGAAAGGTGTTGGGGATTATTTCGGTATCTCTTAAGAGCCATGGTTATTGTTATAATCATTGTATATCTTTTTGGGGCGTTACAAAATATATTGAGAGTTTAAAATGATATTAACTATATTTAATAAAAAAATTTAAAACAATATATTATGGTAGCTAAAAGAAAAGTTTGATATTACAGTTGCAAATTTTATTGGGCACAAGTAAAAATTAGGATAATTTTTTTTAAGATTCCTAATATTAAGATTTATAAGATAAAAAAAAATATAATATTTTTATAATAGTTGAAATCTCTTAACATTTTTACACACAAAATCGACTCAGAGAAATTTCGATTTTTCAGAGACTAATATGACACAATCTGTTAAATTAAGGGGTAAAATCGAGTAAATTAAAATAATAGGAACCAAATTGATACATCGTGTAAATTATAGGAACCATTTACATAATTTACTCTTTAATTTTAGATAATTTTATTATTCGTATGATAGTTTTATTTAATTATACTTGTTTTGATTCATTCTATCATAAATTTTATCTTCATGGAGCCAATGCGAAATGAACCTATTTGCCTTGCTTATGCATTTCGTTCAATTAAAATTTAAAAAAAAAAAAAAATTATAAATGCACATGATTCAATCATAAAAATTGACACAACTGTCATATGATAGTTGGCATTCATTCTTACGTGAATTCTACCATGAATTTTGTACTAATTAATAAAAAAAACTTAAACTTGTTTGTTTCTAGTTTTCAAAAAATAATTTTTAGAAAATTTGATTTTTTTATTTTTCTTATTTTAATGTTTTCAATGAATTTTTTTAATATTTTATGTAATTTTTTTTTTAAAATTTTTAGACACACCTAATATAAATATACTTAAAAATATAATATTTGTAAAATTTTTTTAAAAAAAAAATATGCCAAATACCAAAAAAATTTTAAAAAATACAAAAATTCAGCACATTTTTCATATTTTTGCTTATTTATTAATGTTTTAAAATATTTTTTCACAATATTTTACTATTTAGATACAAGGTGCATCTAAAAAAGTAAAAAAATTACTTAAAATTTAAAAAATATTCATTAAAAAAATATGAAAAATAAAAAATTAAATTTAAAAAACTTGAACAAACCCACATAAAATTTTCATTGCCCTATCCCAACTACATAAAATTACATGTTGACGGGCCAAAGACAGATGTGATCGTGCAACGAAATTTCTTTGCAGGTAAAAAATTCAAACGGCAGGCCACCATCCATGCGTGATTAATTTTTTTTTCAATTGTGATTTGTGGCACTAAATTTAGGGCACTAATGTCCCGAATTTCTATATCAGGTAAAAAAAAAAAACAAAGTTACCAAAATAGGAAATTAGTGCCATTAGTGCTCAACAAATTAGTGCCACAAATCATTTTTCTTTTTTTTAAAAAAAAATCACATCTATAATTTTTTAAGACATTTTAAATATTTACACAATAAAAAAAAATATGAACCAACCAAATAAATTAATTTTATTTAATCAGATGGAGCAGAAAGTTGTATTTATAAATAATTTTATGGTGTTATACATATAACAACATTCATAATCCAAAATTGTGAATTATCATAATTTTCACAAATAATAACATAATGTAAAAAATAAATAACATATCCTAATCAGTTATGTGAAACCTTCGAGTGATCTAAAATTGATTTGTCACGCCCCAAATTTTATTATTCGGATAACATTACCAATATTCATTAATTAAGTTCATTTACAAATGACAATTTATCCTTTGATAAAATGATAAATAATTAAATATACATGTTCCTTCTCGTGATACAATAAAAACATTTACATACGAATAAAAAAAATGCCTTGAGGCTTACAAGAAAAGAGAAGACACTACTCTTTACAAAAAAAATAGCACTCAGCCAAACAAACAAATGAAGTAGTACAATCCATCACTACATTACACTTATGAAATGGTAAAACCCATTGTTTGATCTTCAAATCCGAAAAACATTCCATGTACACATGTACAAGTAAGGGGTGAGCAACCACTAGCTTACCAAACAATCTCATATTATAACATTAGAAGATATGTTGGTACAAAAATACTTATATATATACGTGAAATCATTTTGGGGTTCAAGTGCATCCATCGTGCTTAAGCCCATGCTTTCCGGGATAAACATCTCGGGCTTGAGTATATGGGTCGGGGGGTATATACTGGGGTTGTAGGTGGGTGGCAGTGTATGGCTGAGGTTGGGACGTGGATGAGGTACTTGGTCCTTGGGGTTTTGAAATGGAGCTATTGTCCGGTTGTCAATGAGATTCTGGATCTCATGACGAAGGCGGTAGCAATCATTGGTGCCATGGCCACGCTGCTGATGATATACACAGTATTTGCTGGGGTTATGTCTGGCAGGGAGTGGGTTTGGCAAAGGTTGAGGATTAAGGGGTTTGAGATACCCTCTTTCCATCAGGACTTTGAATGCGCTGGTTAGGCTCATATGGAGGGGAGTGAAAGTTCTGCCCTGAACTCGGGCTGGGCTGGCTGGTTGTGAGGCAGATGTCCCAGATGGGCGCTGCGTTCCAAAACTGGTCTCAGCTTGCATGGCAGTTTCCTGATTTCAACGCTGCTACCACGGCCACAAATTCTTCCGAACCCTGTGACATCACGGTCTGCTGAGTCCGAACAAAGGTGATGTGACTGGTGACTGACGGATCAGATGAACCGGTGAGCCTTGACTGGCCTTTCTTTGCCTTGCCTCAGCGAAAGAACACTGGTTGCCCTTGAATTGAATTTCTGACCTAACAAAGTCTATCAACACTAGTCCAATGTACCTGGGGGATAGTGGAGCCTTCTGAAGCTATGGTTCCAGGACTACCTAGCAAAAGAGAAAACGGACAGCATCTCAGCCCAATTTCACCAGAACAGATATGAGTATAGTTGGATGAGTGTGCTCTTTCCTGGATTCTACCCCCCAAATTCTGCCTCAAAACTGAATCTGATATCCGCAGATAACTGATTCTCAAATAACTGACTGATGCCCGCAGGCGTGACGCCCGCAGGCTTACTGCTCAAAACTGATGAACTGATGCCCGCAGGCCTGATGTCCGAACTCACAAACTGATGCCCGCAGGCCTGATGCCCAAACTCATAACCGATACATGCATTCCCTGTAGAGGCACACTCTAACAAGCACATAACAGATAAGTGAGAGCCCAAAACACCCCTATGTTGGGGTAGGGTTTCCCTGTCCTATTTTGTCAGGAACTAGGGTTTCACTACGCACGCAGCGGCTTCAAACAACCTATATCGGGTAAGCAACCTGTCCTAGTTTGGAATGGTCACTATGGATCCGAATATGCACTAGGTCGAATGGTCAAAAAGGGTGCCCCGGTAAAACCGGGGTTTGTGTTCCCATGCTGTCAGAGCCCAGAGCCGATCAGCCTTACGGACATGACTTGACAAGACAAGCCTCCGGCAAATCGTTCGGGAATGGCATATGGCAAACACGGTGTCCTAGGCGCACCAATGCAAATGCAATGCAAAGAAACACACAAGTGTAGTCAAAAGCAGATATCATGAGTTCGAGTCAAGTTCTCTAAATCCCCAGCGGAGTCGCCAGAAACTGTAACAACGCCCGCGGGGGACCTCGCTACAGTTCGGACTCGATCTTGTTGCGGTTCTAAATCTGAACCAAAGAGTCCAAATCCGGCAAATCGTTTTGAAGAAAAAACAGATTTTTTGAAAGAAGTGCCAAACATGGACTGCTTTGCCAGATAACAGAGTCGCCACCTAAATATTTTTTAAAATGGGAAATTTAGGAAACCCTGACTCGGTGCCAAAGGCCACGTGTCCGTCATCACCAAAGTTGGCTCGGGAACTTGGGTACGATTGGGGAAGGTCACATCGTGAGCACCCCCGCTCGCCCGGTCAAAGACCGGCCTCTACTAACCATGATATCTGTTTTTGAAAACTTTGTGAGTTCTTATTCCGGTTATTAGCCTAGGTTACTATGTGATGCTCGCAGCAAACAAGTATAGACTGAATCGTCTGAATTGGAACTAAACATCTCATGTTTGTTTATTTGAAAATTGTGTGATGGTGCTACCCGCAGGTAGGCTAAAATGCGGATTTGCCACCCTCGGGTGGGCTTAGAAAACATGATTTTGCCACTATCTAGTGGGCTTAAAACAAACATTTGATGAATTGTCCCAATTCAAATAACACAACCTTCACCCACAGGCATTCAAGGCAGATATATCACATAAGCACATAGCCTCATGGTAAGCATGCTATCATGGCAACACTCACACGCATGCAAGGATGCTAAAGCATAAAACTCACCTAGTACTCCAAGCCAAAACAGGAACCGATTAGAAATCATGCATGGATCCTAATTATACAGAATGCCTAATGCAACACATGCAAAATGCAACTATAGCAGGCTCGGCTATTCTAAACATGGTATATGAAATGCTACAACTAACATGTATTCAATTTGGAATTGAAATACAAATGCAGTTTGTATGATGCGCCGAGCCCGGTGCATGCAAAACAGATGAATGATGCAAACATGCTTTCATACTGTATGCTAATTGAAATATGCCCTATATCTAACCATCGTAAGCGGGTAAATAAAAGGGAAGAAAGACGTGGGGTTGGAAGACATACATCACACACACGCACACTTATTACAGTTATGCCCTCGCGCAGAGGGTCCGAATAAATAATAATACAGTCCGAAATAAAAGAATAATACAGTCCAAATAATACAGATTTCTAATTAATTAACAAATTAACTAAGAAAGACTGTAAACTGGCATGCAAGCCAGGGGCTGCCTCGCTTCCGCTGAATGATGTATGCCGGGCTGCTCTGGCGCGGAAATCCACTGGGATGCCCCAATTAGCCTCTGTTTGCACTTTTCTCGAAATGCGTGCCAAACTCTGAAAAGTTGTTGATCCTTGATTTTGCTGCAACAGAGAGCAGGAAAAGGGCATAGCAATGTATTTCACAAATATATGCATGCCTCGATCCTCGTGCCACCAATCACGCATACCGATGCATGATGGCCGAGGAATCGGATTGCACAACTCAATATAGAATGAATGCACATGAATGCTACAGCAAAAACCTAACTCCATCATGAGTGATCCGGAGTGTCGGTGACTTGGGAATTGAGACCCGTTCCGTCACTCGGAGTACGAAACGTGCCTCGTTTCCCGTACCCGGGCTAACTCTTATCCCGAATACGATGCAATATGCATGATATGCATGGAATGCAGCTAATATACAGTCTAGCATGCTCAATGCTATGAAAATGAGATGTCTCGAAATGCGTGCACACGGGCACGCAAATCGAGAAAATACATGAATGCAATCTAAGATACAACCTGGTATGCACTATGCTGTAAAAATGAGATGAAAATGAGATGCCTCGAAAAGCGTGCACGCGGGCACGCAAACCGAGGCGATGATGTGAAATGCAAATCGAATAAAATAGAGGGCCTCGAAATACGTGCCCACGGGCACGCAAACCGAGGCAGAGGCATACGCAATGCCAAGCGGATAAAACAGAGTGCCTCGAAATGTGTGCACACGGGCACGCAAACCGAGGCGGAGGCATACGCAATGCCAAACGGATAAAACAGAATGTCTCGAAATGCGTGCACACGGGCACGCAAACCGAGGCAGAGACATACGCAATGCCAAGCGGATAAAACAGAGTGCCTCGAAATGCGTGCACACGGGCACGCGAACCGAGGCGGAGGCATACGCAATGCCAAGCAGATAAAACAGAGTGCCTCGAAATGCGTGCACACGGGCACGCAAACCGAGGCAGAGATGTGAAGTGCAAATCGGATAAAACCGAAGTGCCTCAAAATGCGTGCACACGGGCACGCAAACCGAGGCGATGGTATGAAAATGCAAATCGGATAAAACCGAAGTGCCTCAAAATGCGTGCACACGGGCACGCAAACCGAGGCGATGGCGTACAAAGCATGAAAATGCAAATTGGGCTTACGCCAACATGAGAGGGTCTCAACCACACTCACATAGGCTGCCGTGAGATGAAAATGAAGTGCCTCGAAATGCGCGCACACGGGCACGCAAACCGAGGCAATGACATACGCAATGCAAATGACATACGGAATGCAAATTGGGCTTACACTAACATGAGTGGACCTCAGCCACACTCACATCAGATGCCGTCAGATAAAACGAGGCTGCCTCGAAATGCGCGCACACGGGCACGCAAACCGAGGCGAGGCTCTAAAGCACCAAAATGACATGCGAATGAGATGTAGCAAATGGCATAAGGAAGATGCAAAATTCAGCAACTAAGATAATGCAAAAACAGCCCCCAAATTATGATAAAATTGCAACCGATGCCCAAAATGCGATGAAATGCACCCGAAATGGCCTACAGCCCTATTAAACATACAGAATATGGACATGGAATGCAAAACAGTGGCAAGGCAGCCCCTAAACTAGCATTTTATTAGCACAAAGCAAGGTCAAATAATGCTCACAAGTATGGAAACAAAAGCTTGCAAAAATACGGTAAAAGAGGGGAATTACAAAGCAAGTGATATGTACAATGCTCAAACCCAAAAAATCAGTTCTACAACATGGAAGATGGAACAAAAATATGCACAAATGCAAGAGATGGCAGCCTCTAAAACAGTGTGTAGATATACTAAACATAGCATGCAAAATTGGGCCAAAAGAGGGGTATAAAGAGAGATACCACAAGCAATGACCAAACAACTTAAGACCCTTAATAAAACTTGAAGAATAGACCAAAATAAGACACTTCACAAGCCTGACGAAGGCCAGAAACAGAAGCTAGAATGGCCTAAACAAACATGCGATTTTACGGTAAATTTGAAGAATTTCAAAGCAAGTACTAAAACCAATTACCAAATGGCTTAAGACCCTTCACAAATCATGATGTATGGACCAAAATAAGACTCATTCAAGGCCTGATGAAGGCCAAAAACAGAATCCAAAATAGTCTAACAAAGCATGCAAGATAGGCGTAGAACATGGATTCAAAGCAAGTGTATGATAGAGGAGGAAAACATGGTTGAGCCCTTCTTCAATGTTGAAGAGGGGCTCAAAATGAGCACAATATCAGTAGGTTTCATATTCCAACTCAGATCACAAATAGGCTAATTAACTCATGCAATTTTACGGTAAAATTGAAGAATTTCAAAGGAAGTGCATGCTAGAGCCACCAAACATGATGGAGCCCTTCTTCAATGTTGAAGAGGGGCTCAATATAAGCCCACTAACAGTTTACATCAGTCCCGAAATCAGATCACTCATAAGCCAAATATTCAATGCAAAATAAAGGCATACAAGATGCTATTGAAGCAAGTGCACCATAGAGGGCTCAAACAGGGTTGAGCCCTTAAACAAAGATGAAAATGAGCTCAAAAGAGGACTACTTTCAGTAGGGGTCGGAGCTCAACACAATAAGCAAATAGGCTTAAGATTTGAAGCAAAAATGAGCTCAAAAGAGGGTGAAGTGTACTTACCCTTGAAGATCAAGACTTTGGTTGCTCTTTGCTTGATGAAAGTTGCTTCTAAGCTTCTCAAGAACCCCTCCTTGCTGCTGGAATGGAGTTGGTGATGGTGATGCTAGGTGTTGATGAACAAATAATGCAAGACTTGAAGAAATTTGGAGCTTTTTTGCTATGGAAATGGAGGAATTGGAAGAGGAGCTCTTCAAAGGATTTCTCTAACCTCTAAACCAGCTAGGAGCTGCTGGTTTTAAGGCCAAAAAGATGGAAAATATCTTGCCTCAAAATATCTAGATATTTTGAGGGCAAAATATCTAGATATTTTGAGGGCAAAAAGAAAAGATTTTGTTCAGCCACGAAGTGGGCATCTGAGACCGCAGTGTTCTTCGGAATGATGAAAAAGAGGTACCTGCCAAAATTGAACAAAAACCGATGCAAAACGAAAGCTCGGGGACCAAAACCGCGCGGGGTCCCGAAAATGGGCTGCCGGGCATCGGAAGTGGTGTTCGGCTGCGAAGTGGGTCTCAGAGACCCCAGTGTCCCTTGGAAGGACCAAACAGAGGTGTCTGCCAAAAATGAACAGACATCGATGCAAAATGAATGCTCGGGGCCAAAACCGCGCGGTTCGGGATCCCGAAAAAGGGCTGCCGGGCACCGGAAGTGGTGTTCGGCTGCGAAGTGGGTTTTTGAGCCCCCAGTGTCCCTCGGAAGGACCAAACAGAGGTGTCTGCCAAAAATGAACAGACATCGATGCAGAATGAATGCTCGGGGCCAAAACCGCGCGGTTCGGGATCCCGAAAATGGGCTGCCGGGCACCGGAAGTGGTGTTCGGCTGCGAAGTGGGTCTCAGAGATCCCAGTGTCCCTTGGAAGGACCAAACAGAGGTGTCTGCCAAAAATGAACAGACATCGATGCAAAATGAATGCTCGGGGCCAAAACCGCGCGGTTCGGGATCCCGAAAATGGGCTGCCGGGCACCGGAAGTGGTGTTCGGCTGCGAAGTGGGTCTCAGAGACCCCAGTGTCCCTTGGAAGGACCAAACAGAGGTGTCTGCCAAAAATGAACAGACATCGATGCAAAATGAATGCTCGGGGCCAAAACCGCGCGGTTCGGGATCCCGAAAAAGGGCTGCCGGGCACCGGAAGTGGTGTTCGGCTGCGAAGTGGGTCTCAGAGACCCCAGTGTCCCTCGGAAGGACCAAACAGAGGTGTCTGCCAAAAATGAACAAACATCGATGCAGAATGAATGCTCGGGGCCAAAACCGCGCGGTTCGGGATCCCGAAAATGAGCTGCCGGGCACCGGAAGTGGTGTTCGGCTGCGAAGTGGGTTTCTGAGCCCCAGTGTCCCTTAAATGGGAGTAAATGAGATGCATGCCAAAAACCGGAGAAATCGGAGATGGTTGGGCGGTCCCGAACCGAGGCACACGGCCTAACGGCTCCGAAAACCGGGAACCGGGCTCCGAAATGGGAAAAATGGCCTACGGCCACGAAAAGTAGCGCACGGCCACCGAGAGATGGTCTACAGGACCACTCCCTTCCCTCAGGAAAGAAAACAGAGAAAACCGAGTCTGGTTCGCAAACCGAGACAAGGCACAGAAGAAGGTTCGGAAGTCCGGAGGCGGGGCGCACGGCCGCGACTCTGAGACTTCTGAACGAGCACAGTATGCAACATCACCGAGCGCTCAATCGGTGACGTCTGAGTCTTAAGGTCGGTCAAAAATGGGGTGTCTACAGTTGCCCCTCTTTGACAGAACTCGGAAGTCACAAGTGACGGGAGTGAATGTCAAAGCCCAGAGACGACCCATTTTTGACAAGGCCGAAGACTGAGACAATCATACAAGATGAACAGATAAATGTGTGCCCGCAGGCGTGCCCGCAGGCAGGGGGGGGAAAATGCAAAGCGACACGCACAGAGCCAAATGATCATGCAAGTGCAGCAAGCTGTAATGAAGCAGGTATTGACAAATAGATGCAACAATTTTAAGTAAGAATGCAAAGCAACAACTACATTTCATGCAGTTAGGAATGCGGAGAATCATTCGATTCTCGTCGCGTCTCACACGGAGAAGATACGATACCTGCGCGATTCGTCTGGTCGCACCAGCCTCAAATGAACCGTACATACAATATCGTGCCTGCAAAATAGAGAAATTCAACAAGAACAATATGCCAACAACATATATTCAATGTGATTCCTAAGATTCCAAAAAGTCTGACACACGCAGTGTCGGCGGGTGAACGCATCGCAATGCAAGAAAAGATAATGCGTGACAACGCATACTCAAGCATAGAGGTATGGTAAACATGCATGACAATGCAGAATATTCATGAGAATGCAAATTACGAGCCAAATAACGCGAAACGAGCGCAAATCAGAGTGCCCGTTTGTTGCGAAATAATAAACAAGAAAGCGCGCATTTCGGCGACGACAACTCGATCGCGGCCCCTGTTTCACCTCCCGGAGAGGTTATAACATGTTCGAAAAGGATACACCTTGATTTTGATGAATAATGACGAGACACATGTCAGAAATTGCAGCTAAAGTTCCAACGGAGCGATTTCGCGCCAGAAAGTGCACTTTTCTTGAACTTTTTCAGGTCCCGGGAACTCCGATTTTCTGAACACACAGTCCAAATTGATGATGAACACACAGCCCACACTGATTAGGATTGAACACACGGCCCAAAACATAGATTTACTGCACACGCAGCCTAGATTTGAAGTGAACACGCAGCCCATTGATTAAGAGCAGAACACACAGTCCCAAACTATGATTTACTGAACACACAGCCCAGATTTGAAGTGAACACGCAGCCCACTGATTAAGAGCAGAACACACAGTCCCAAACTATGATTTACTGAACACACAGCCCAGATTTGAAGTGAACACGCAGCCCACTGATTAAGAGCAGAACACACAGTCCCAAACTATGATTTACTGAACACACAGCCCAGATTTGAAGTGAACACGCAGCCCACTGATTAAGAGTAGAACACACAGTCCCAAACTATGATTTACTGAACACACAGCCCAGATTTGAAGTGAACACGCAGCCCACTGATTAAGAGTAGAACACACAGTCCCAAACTATGATTTACTGAACACACAGCCCAGATTTGAAGTGAACACGCAGCCCACTGATTAAGAGTAGAACACACAGTCCCAAACTATGATTTACTGAACACACAGCCCAGATTTGAAGTGAACACGCAGCCCACTGATTAAGAGTAGAACACACAGTCCCAAACTCTGATTTACTGAACACACAGCCCAGATTTGAAGTGAACACGCAGCCCACTGATTAAGAGTAGAACACACAGTCCCAAACTATGATTTACTGAACACACAGCCCAGATTTGAAGTGAACACGCAGCCCACTGATTAAGAGTAGAACACACAGTCCCAAACTATGATTTACTGAACACACAGCCCAGATTTGAAGTGAACACGCAGCCCACTGATTAAGAGTAGAACACACAGTCCCAAACTCTGATTTACTGAACACACAGCCCAGATTTGAAGTGAACACGCAGCCCACTGATTAAGAGTAGAACACACAGTCCCAAACTATGATTTACTGAACACACAGCCCAGATTTGAAGTGAACACGCAGCCCACTGATTAAGAGTAGAACACACAGTCCCAAACTATGATTTACTGAACACACAGCCCAGATTTGAAGTGAACACTCAGCCCACTGATTAAGAGTAGAACACACAGTCCCAAACTCTGATTTACTGAACACACAGCCCAGATTTGAAGTGAACACGCAGCCCACTGATTAAGAGTAGAACACACAGTCCCAAACTATGATTTACTGAACACACAGCCCAGATTTGAAGTGAACACGCAGCCCACTGATTAAGAGTAGAACACACAGTCCCAAACTCTGATTTACTGAACACACAGCCCAGAGGCTCTGGAATGCTAACAAGTAAAAATATCTGCATGTGGGAGCCCCGGCTGCCGCTTGTCTTCCTGATCATACTCACAACTTTCCCTATTCTCCAACGGGGTGACAGACTAGGTTGGTTCAGTATCCAGAATTGAGGTGCATGCATGCTATCTCAACCTATGGGGCTTCCATACGGATTTCAAGCCGAGGGCGCGCCTCTGGGTATTTAAACCAGACTTTAGTCTCGGAAATCCCGAACCTTTGCGTTCTAGGCCACGGCCATTCGAACTCTAATTTCCACCGTCGCAGTTGGTCTCCTAGGAACTCATCGCAAACACGGCCAAGATGCCTCTGGCAGGGGCTGGTATTCAGAGAGAGCATTTCTGATCGCCATTCTGGCTTGAAGTAGACTTGATCTTGAGCTTGAGGTAGAGGCACACTCATACTTCGGAACATTGGCAAGACCTGAAGAGATACACACGGAATACAGTCTCGGAAATCTGAAGTTGGAACAAAACTTAGATGCCCGACATCTTCCTCTTTTGCTTTTGCTTTGCAGTTCGGAACCATTATAGCTTCAGATAGATCCTGATTTTACTGTTCTCATATGACTTGGGTTGAACCCTGCGATTTTATGAAAGAACAAATTTTATTTTGCACAAATGTGGAGAACGGCACGGCACTCGGAGCACAAAACGATTTTATTTTTGAAATTGAGAGATGAGTTTAAGTTCTCAACTGGGTATTGAGCCTACGACTGAACACAGCGAAACGACTCAATAACGGAAAACAAAAGGTAACAACCTAAACACAAACACAGACACTCGAAACGACTCAAAACAAGAATTGAGACAAACAAAACAACTGACGCGATGCACAGACGTGTTGCAAAGACAAGAGACTTCTTAGTTCACAAGGAGCCAGTTTCTCTGGGTATTATTTCCCACCCTTTCTTATTTGTGACTCTCACATCACTCGGCCCTCAAGCTCGGTTTTTCTCTCAAAACCCTTTTCTCGCTTTTTCTCTCAACGCACATCTCTCTATTCTTCAATCTCTCATTTTTTTTATCCCTCCCCTGGGTGGTTAGTGGATAGACAAGAAGTTGCGGGCTCTTGCCCCTGGTATTCTACCAGATTCTTTTTCTTCTGCTCACAACAGTTAGTTTCTCCCACAGAGGAGTCGTGCTACAACTGGGTGTGTAGCAAATCTGCAGCTAACATCGGTTGATGATGCCCTGCTGGGGAGTTTGGACGTGGTTAGATCTGTCCAGATGAGGAAGTGGAACATCTTGATCCATTCCGGTTTGTGCTTCGCACTTGGCTTGATACCTCGTTGCTTGGAGGATGAGAGAGCTTTCAGCCCTTCGTTGATGACTTCAGTTGTGCCCTCTTCTGGCAGGTAGAGTGCCCTTCTTGGCGAGTATGTTAACAATGGGGAAAAGACAGGAAGCCTGACTCAACTATGCCCCTAGTTCATCGTTTTGACCATTTTTTGTTTTGGTTTTCTACTAAAACAATTTTGACCCACATGAGAGTTAGATTAACATGCTTGTTCAATTTTTGATCTGAAATCATGCAAGTCAGGCTATGAGCACTGAAAATTTTCCTTTTTTGGGTCCAAGAAAAGGTCCAGTTTTGGAAAATATGAAATAATTTTTGAGAGACCAGTCAACCTCAGTAAAAATTCCCAAAAACTGTTTTTGCAAACGGTCACTGCTCAACGAGCGTAGAACCCACTCTCGAGATGCGCAACCTCGGACCTATAGCAATGGAAAATTGCCCTTTGTCTGAAGGACACTGCATGGCAACGGAAAGTTGCCCCTTGTTTGAATGGCACCACAGCGCATTGAATGGCAACGGAAAGTTGCCCCTTGTTTGGATGACGTCGCAGCACCTTGTAGTCAGTCCTCTGAGCGACGAACACGACCAGATTCTCGGATACAGAGAAGGCAAAGATGATCAAAAGCATCACATGGACATAGTCGAATTTGAATGGTTTTACGGCTGGACTTCAGAGTGAAGTTGCCTACGTATCCCAAACATGGGAATCAAGCCTTACGTAGTTCGGGGTTAAGGTACACTCGGGTATTTAACCTCTCCTTTTTAGGCTCTAACTTTTGCCAAGGCGCCTATTGCAGGTTTTCGACCTTGCGAGCTTTGTTCTTCTTTCTTTTCATTCTTTTCTTTTCATTTTCATTTTCATTTCTTTTTCTTTGCTATTTTTTGTTCTTTTTCTCTTCTTTTTTGTTTCTTTTTGTATTTTTTCTTTTTCGTATTTCTTTTTGTATTTCTTTTTTGTATTTTGTATTTTTTTTTTTTTTTTTTTTTTTTTTTTTTTTTGCTCTAACTTTTGCCTGGGTCGCCCTTCCGGGTTTTCGGCCCAGCGAGCCTCTCAAAGGGTAAAAGTGTAACAGGTCCATGCCAAATGGTTCTGAGATTGAAGCCCTCTGTATCTAGGAGAGTGGCTGTTGATTTGCAAGAGGGCTCATCTTCGACTCTTTGAGCACATCGGACATTTTTGCCCTTAGTTCGAGGGGTGCTTCTGACCTAGCTTTGTGAGCTTCTTCTGATGAGGTCTGACCTTCTTGATCCGACTTTCCTGGCCTCTTGTTCGAGGGTTGCTTCAAATCTGGCCACATAGGCCTCACATCGTAGTTGACCGTTGAACCTTCTGAATTCAAGTTCAAGGTTTGGAAGCGAAGGGGTTGAGTCTCGAGACCGAGAGTGATCCTAAGCTGCACAATCTCAAGAGCGATTCCACACAGGTCTTCGCAAGACCGCGCAAAACATTTTTTTTTTGAAAGTTTTTAAGAAAGCGACAAATCGCTCGCGCTGAAGACAGTGTCGGACCAATCTGGATCAAAGCTAGGGTCCTTCTCAGTACTCACGCTGACAAGCATGATTTCATTCATTAAGGGCTTAGCACGCCTCTCTTTCTCTCAATTTGATCAAAGTTTTGCAAATCCCGAGGAATTCCTTCCTCTTTGTTTTCACTGCAGTGTTCAAAAAAGGTTTTGAAAAAAACTTAGGTCAATACAATAGCTTCAAAGCACAAGAGAGCAGGTGGAATGCGCTGCCATTTCATTCAAATCCCAGTACAACTAGCACACGGCAGAAGCAAATACGAGAGCGTGGAAATCACTGCTGTTTCATTCAAAATCTGTTGGCATAACTGGCTCCCTGGCAGAAACAGATTCGAAACAAAACAAAAAGACAAACGCGAAACAAAATGGTGACGCCCGAGGTAACACCCCCGGAATCACCTGACTTCTATACAACAGGACTGACTCGATACAACAAGACAGACCCAAGACAAAAGAGACTGACTCAAAACAAAAAGACAGACTCAAAACAAAGTAACAAAAACTGACCCAATCCCCAAGTCAGAAAGCAATTATCAGCACTTGTACATTGCTCAAAAAAAGTGCATGCCATTCACCATAGCTGGGGTAATCTGAGCGCCATCCGCAGGTGGTTCATCCCCCAATCACATCACATTATCCCCCACAAGTTCACTGGTCAAGTGCCGATAGACTTTGTAGGACTCGGTGCAAGGACGACTCTATTGTCGATCAGATCTTGTATTTCGTGGCGAAGACGAAAGCACATGTCAGTGTCATGGCCAGCTCGCTGATGGAAGGCACAGTAGTCGGCTGGGTTGTGTGAGAGAGGGAGGTTCTTTGGTAGTGGCTGCGGCTCCAGGGGCTTCAGATGCCCTTTCTTGATCAAAACCCCCAGAACTTTGGATAGGGGCATGTATAGTGGAGTGAACACCCTCTGGCCCCGAGGTAGATAGTCTGAAGTTCGGGGGTTTGAAGAAGATGCGCCAACAAAGGGGTCGACAGGTGCTGGCTGGGTTTGCTGATCTTTTCTGGGAGTAGGGTTAGAGCTGAAAGGAACATTCCTAGCAAGACGGCCCTTTTCCCGGCCTACCCCTCGATTCAAACTGCTCTCACTCTGAACGGCAAAAGTGCCATCCACGATCGTTGCAACGACTGCTAGTACTTGCTGTTTGTTCAGTCCTTCGGCTTTCCAAGCCTCAACAGCCCACTGAAGATGTTCATGGGGATCCATGTCCGCCCCTACCTTGTTCTTTCCACTTGCTTCCACTTTGCCAAGGGATTTGCCTTCTCCCAATGCAGCCCGTCCCAAGCTTGGGGAGCCTTTTGACGTGAACTCCCTGGTAGGCGATGTGGTTGATGATGGAGCCAAAACTCCAAAGGCTAAATCCGCCACTGTTCTTTGAAGATCTTCAATCATCCTCATCAGCTCGGAAGTAGTGGGTTCATGGGTTTGAGAAGATTGGGGTTCAAGTGCATCCATCGTGCTTAAGCCCATGCTTTCCGGGATAAACATCTCGGGCTTGAGTATATGGGTCGGGGGGTATATACTGGGGTTGTAGGTGGGTGGCAGTGTATGGCTGAGGTTGGGACGTGGATGAGGTACTTGGTCCTTGGGGTTTTGAAATGGAGCTATTGTCCGGTTGTCAATGAGATTCTGGATCTCATGACGAAGGCGGTAGCAATCATTGGTGCCATGGCCACGCTGCTGATGATATACACAGTATTTGCTGGGGTTATGTCTGGCAGGGAGTGGGTTTGGCAAAGGTTGAGGATTAAGGGGTTTGAGATACCCTCTTTCCATCAGGACTTTGAATGCGCTGGTTAGGCTCATATGGAGGGGAGTGAAAGTTCTGCCCTGAACTCGGGCTGGGCTGGCTGGTTGTGAGGCAGATGTCCCAGATGGGCGCTGCGTTCCAAAACTGGTCTCAGCTTGCATGGCAGTTTCCTGATTCAACGCTGCTACCACGGCCACAAATTCTTCCGAACCCTGTGACATCACGGTCTGCTGAGTCCGAACAAAGGTGATGTGACTGGTGACTGACGGATCAGATGAACCGGTGAGCCCTGACTGGCCTTTCTTTGCCTTGCCTCAGCGAAAGAACACTGGTTGCCCTTGAATTGAATTTCTGACCTAACAAAGTCTATCAACACTAGTCCAATGTACCTGGGGGATAGTGGAGCCTTCTGAAGCTATGGTTCCAGGACTACCTAGCAAAAGAGAAAACGGACAGCATCTCAGCCCAATTTCACCAGAACAGATATGAGTATAGTTGGATGAGTGTGCTCTTTCCTCTGGATTCTACCCCCCAAATTCTGCCTCAAAACTGAATCTGATATCCGCAGATAACTGATTCTCAAATAACTGACTGATGCCCGCAGGCGTGACGCCCGCAGGCTTACTGCTCAAAACTGATGAACTGTTGCCCGCAGGCCTGATGTCCAAACTCACAAACTGATGCCCGCAGGCCTGATGCCCAAACTCATAACTGATACATGCATTCCCTGTAGAGGCACACTCTAACAAGCACATAACAGATAAGTGAGAGCCAAAAACACCCCTATGTTGGGGTAGGGTTTCCCTGTCCTATTTTGTCAGGAACTAGGGGTTTCACTACGCACGCAGCGGTTTCAAACAACCTATAAACGGGTAAGCAACCTGTCCTAGTTTGGAATGGTCACTATGGATCCGAATATGCACTAGGTCGAATGGTCAAAAAGGGTGCCCCGGTAAAACCGGGGTTTGTGTTCCCATGCTGTCAGAGCCCAGAGCCGATCAGCCTTACGGACATGACTTGACAAGACAAGCCTCCGGCAAATCGTTCGGGAATGGCATATGGCAAACACGGTGTCCTAGGCGCACCAATGCAAATGCAATGCAAAGAAACACACAAGTGTAGTCAAAAGCAGATATCATGAGTTCGAGTCAAGTTCTCTAAATCCCCAGCAGAGTCGCCAGAAACTGTAACAACGCCCGCGGGGGACCTCGCTACAGTTCGGACTCGATTTTGTTGCGGTTCTAAATCTGAACCAAAGAGTCCAAATCCGGCAAATCGTTTTGAAGAAAAAACAGATTTTTTGAAAGAAGTGCCAAACATGGACTGCTTTGCCAGATAACAGAGTCGCCACCTAAATATTTTTTAAATGGGAAATTTAGGAAACCCTGACTCGGTGCCAAAGGCCACGTGTCCGTCATCACCAAAGTTGGCTCGGGAACTTGGGTACGATTGGGGAAGGTCACATCGTGAGCACCCCCGCTCGCCCGGTCAAAGACCGGCCTCTACTAACCATGATATCTGTTTTTGAAAACTTTGTGAGTTCTTATTCCGGTTATTAGCCTAGGTTACTATGTGATGCTCGCAGCAAACAAGTATAGACTGAATCGTCTGAATTGGAACTAAACATCTCATGTTTGTTTGTTTGAAAATTTGTGATGGTGCTACCCGCAGGTAGGCTAAAATGCGGATTTGCCACCCTCGGGTGGGCTTAGAAAACATGATTTTGCCACTATCTAGTGGGCTTAAAACAAACATTTGATGAATTGTCCCAATTCAAATAACTCAACCTTCACCCACAGGCATTCAAGGCAGATATATCACATAAGCACATAGCCTCATGGTAAGCATGCTATCATGGCAACACTCACACACATGCAAGGATGCTAAAGCATAAAACTCACCTAGTACTCCAAGCCAAAACAGGAACCGATTAGAAATCATGCATGGATCCTAAGTATACAGAATGCCTAATGCAACACATGCAATAATGCAACTATAGCAGGCTCGGCTATTCTAAACATGGTATATGAAATGCTACAACTAACATGTATTCAATTTGGAATTGAAATACAAATGCAGTTTGTATGATGCGCCGAGCCCGGTGCATGCAAAACAGATGAATGATGCAAACATGCTTCATACTGTATGCTAATTGAAATATGCCCTATATCTAACCATCGTAAGCGGGTAAATAAAAGGGAAGAAAGACGTGGGGTTGGAAGACATACATCACACACACGCACACTTATTACAGTTATGCCCTCGCGCAGAGGGTCCGAATAAATAATAATACAGTCCGAAATAAAAGAATAATACAGTCCAAATAATACAGATTTCTAATTAATTAACAAATTAACTAAGAAAGACTGTAAACTGGCATGCAAGCCAGGGGCTGCCTCGCTTCCGCTGAATGATGTATGCCGGGCTGCTCTGGCGCGGAAATCCACTGGGATGCCCCAATTAGCCTCTGTTTGCACTTTTCTCGAAATGCGTGCCAAACTCTGAAAAGTGTTGATCCTTGATTTTGCTGCAACAGAGAGCAGAGGAAAAGGGCATAGCAATGTATTTCACAAATATATGCATGCCTCGATCCTCGTGCCACCAATCACGCATACCGATGCATGATGGCCGAGGAATCGGATTGCACAACTCAATATAGAATGAATGCACATGAATGCTACAGCAAAAACCTAACTCCATCATGAGTGATCCGGAGTGTCGGTGACTTGGGAATTGAGACCCGTTCCGTCACTCGGAGTACGAAACGTGCCTCGTTTCCCGTACCCGGGCTAACTCTTATCCCGAATACGATGCAATATGCATGATATGCATGGAATGCAGCTAATATACAGTCTAGCATGCTCAATGCTATGAAAATGAGATGTCTCGAAATGCGTGCACACGGGCACGCAAATCGAGAAAATACATGAATGCAATCTAAGATACAACCTGGTATGCACTATGCTGTAAAAATGAGATGAAAATGAGATGCCTCGAAAAGCGTGCACGCGGGCACGCAAACCGAGGCGATGATGTGAAATGCAAATCGGATAAAATAGAGGGCCTCGAAATACGTGCCCACGGGCACGCAAACCGAGGCAGAGGCATACGCAATGCCAAGCGGATAAAACAGAGTGTCGAAATGTGTGCACACGGGCACGCAAACCGAGGCGGAGGCATACGCAATGCCAAACGGATAAAACAGAATGTCTCGAAATGCGTGCACACGGGCACGCAAACCGAGGCAGAGACATACGCAATGCCAAGCGGATAAAAAAGAGTGCCTCGAAATGCGTGCACACGGGCACGCGAACCGAGGCGGAGGATGGCTATCTCACTTTTTGCTTGCCCCAGGCTTCAGCGGGTCTAGCATTCGTCTGATCGAAGTTGCTCAAGGCTTGAAAGATGGAAAGAGCTGCATTGCCATGACATTGGGCGAGACATTTATGGGCTTGGATGCTTTCCATCGCCGAGAGATGACCAGATTCGCGGGGAGTCCACTGCTGCTGCAGTAATGTTTCCCACCCTATCTCGCATGTGTGTTGCTCACATCACTCGGCCCTCAGGCTTGGTTTTTCTCACAAAACCCGTTTCTCACTTTTCTCTCAACATACACCTCTCTATTCTTTAATCTCTCATTTTTCATCCCTCCCCAGGTGTGGTTGATGGACAAATTGCAGGTTGTGGACTCTTGCCCAGCATACTCAGCTCGCGGCTACTTCTTCCGACGTCGCCTAGTCGATGCCCTTGATGAGGGATGGTGGTTTGACTGGATGTGCAATTTGTCCGCAGACCGCATTGCTTGGCGCTGTCCTTGGCTCAATCTACCGGCAATGAGCTATAGCATGTCCCGGCAGCCTGGGATTCAGTTGATTGGCCTGACACACTGTGTGTTCTACTTTCCTTTCCGGTTCCAACGCCAATTTGGCCATGATCAGATTTGCCCGGCAGAGGAGATAATACCCAGCTGCATTTCCGGTCCGAGGCGCGCAGCTTGCTCGGTATGCTGCAGCATGGAGGACTAGAGAGCTCCTGGCCCCCGTTCCCACTTTCAGTTGCACTTTGTTTGATGAGTGCATAGATTGGCTCAATGAAGAGGCGCAGATTGGGCCCAGCTTGGCATCAGAGGCTTCGACCAGCTCTGGGAGGGGACGCGGGAGCACCTGACTATGCCCCTGATTTATTTGGTTTAATCAGAACTTTCAAGCTTTCTTTATGAATGTAATAAAAAGCAACTTCAATTTGTATTCAAGAGTAGGAGAAATCTGTATTGAAATCAATATAATTGAGGGTTGTGGGTACTGAAAATTTTCCGTTTGGTCCAAAAATAGTCTAAGTCGTAAAAAGATTAATTTCAGCAAAATCAACTTTTATTAAAACTTTTCAAAACCATTTTCGATATGGATCAGAACTGGACATGCTTGAGATCTGTCACTGAGATGCACAACCTCAGATTCTAGCAACTGGAAAGTTGCCCCTAGTCTGAATAGCACTGCACTGGAGATCACAACCGAGCTCTTGGATGCAGAATAGACAAAGATGACCAACATGATCACATGGACAAAGTTGATCGGGAAATGTTTATGGCTGGACTTCAAGATGAAGTTGCCTACGTATCCCAAAGATGGGAATCAAGCCTTACGTAGTTCGGCTCAGGTTCACTCGTGTATTAACCCTCACCTTTTGCGCTCTAACTTTTGCCAAGGCCGCCCTTTGCGGGTTTTCAACCTTGCGAGCTCAGTTTTTTGTAATTTCAATTTTTCATGCTCTAACTTTTGCCTAGGTCACCCTTTCAGGTTTTCGGCCTAGCGAGCCTCTCAGGGTAATATTTGTTCAACTTGTCCATGTTGATCGGCTGTGAGAACTCTAGGCCATCCAGGTCCATCAGAACGACAGCTCCACCCGACCAGATAGACTTGATGACGTAAGGACCAGTCCAATTGGGTCTGAACTTGCCCCTAGGGTCATGCATGGGAGCTCGGTTGTCTTTGTGCACCAAATCTCCTTCTTTGAGATTCCTGGACTTAACCTTCATGTTAAAAGCCATGGCAATTCGTCGTTGATAACCTTGAACATGGTACAGTGCCTTCAGCCTTCGCTCGTCAAAGAGCATGAGTTCTTCAAACTTGCTCTGCTGCCAAGCTGCCTCAGCTATCTGGCACTCAGCTAGTACTCGTAATGACGGAGCCTCAATTTCGATAGGTAGAACGGCCTCCATCCCATAAACCAATGAATACAGAGTCGCCCCAGCAGAAGTTCTAATTGAAGTCCGGTAGCCCCACAGAGCAAATGGCAACTTATCTGGCCAGTCTCGGTAGGTTTCCACCATCTTCTGCAAAATGTGTTTGATGTTCTTGTTGGCGGCCTCAACTGCTCCGTTGGTCTGCGGCCGATATGTGGATGACTTATGAAAAGCCACGTTGTATTTTCCCAACAAGTCAATCACTTCCTTCTTGAAGTGGGAACCGTTATCTGAAATGATCTCGTTCGGAACCCCGTAGCGACAGATGATTTTTCTAATGAACTTCGCAACATGTGAAGCCTTCAACACCGCATAAGATTGGGCCTCAACCCACTTTGTGAAATAGTCTATCGTGACCAGAATGAACTCATGCCCATTAGACCCTTCGGAGTGACAGCCCTGATCACATCGATTCCCCAAACAGAAAATGGCCATGGCGAAGTCATGTTGTACAGCTTCAACGGCGGAATGTTCATGCGGTTTGCATGGATCGGACATTTGTGGCATCGCCGAACAAAGCCGATACAATCCTCCTCCATGGTGGACCAGTAGTAACCTTGCTTGAGAATCTTTTGAGCTAGCATCACCCCACTCATGTGCGCTCCACACTCTCCTCCATGGATGGCCTCCATCAGGCTCTTCGATTCTTCGGCGTCGACACATAGTTTATGCATTCCCAGATGACCTCTCTTGTACAGTTTACCCCCACAGATGATGAACTGAGCAGCCATTCTTCTGATTGCCCTTTTATCCTTGGCATTTGCCCCTGGTGGATACGCTTCTTTCTCCAAGAAGTTCTAGACATCGTAATACCAGAGGTTCTTATCTTGAACCTCTTCTATGGCAGCAATCGACTCGTAGGCCGGCGCAAACTTCTGGTCAATGATGATCGGACGCATCCGAACTCCAAATGGAATGTCTATCATGGAAGATAGAGTTGCTAGTGCATCTGCGAACCTGTTGTTCTCTCTTAACAGATGAGCGAAGTTCAGTTTCTCAAACCGAGGAATCAACAAGTCCAAGGTCTGACGATAGATTCTCATCTTTTCTTCTTTGACTTTCCAGTCTCCTTTAGCTTGAGACACAACCAGGTTCGAGTCCCTGATGACGTCCAACCGTTTTGCCCCTAGTTCTAGGGCGGCTTCTAAACCAGCAATGCATGCTTCGTACTTTGCTTCGTTGTTCGAGACTTTGAACCGGAGTTTAAATGCTAGAGGGATACGGGACTTGTCGGGTGCTATCAGCAACACCCTTATCCCATACCCGTACTGGTTTGACGCTCCGTCAAAATACATCGTCCAAAACTCATCGTCGATATGCAAAATAGCCTCATCTGGGAATAAGTACTCGACTGCTTCATCCCCTTCAACTGGGTGATCGGCTAAGAACTTCGCTACCGCTCTCCCCTTTACTGACTTGCGAGTCACATACTTCAGATCGAATTCGGAAAGCAGAAGCAACCAACGAGCTAGCCTACCCGTAAGTGCTGGTTTCTCGAAGAGATATTTGATGGGATCTAATCTTGAAACCACATTACGGAGAGTGAGCTAACAGGTAGTGCCGCAGCTTCCTGGTAGCCATACCAAGGCAAGACAAGCCTTCTCGAGTGGAGTGTAGCGGGTTCGTAATCCAACATCTTCTTGCTCAGGTAGTAGATAGCTCTCTCCACCTTGTCCTCAGACTCCTGTGCAAGCATGCAGCCCATTGTAGTTTCAGTTACTGAAAGGTACAAAATCAACGGTTTCCCCAGCTCAGGCGGTGACAACACGGGTGGGTTCTGTAAGTATTGTTTGATCTGTTCAAAAGCAGCTTGGCATCGGCCGTCCCATTGGAATTTCTTTCCTTTCTTCAAGAGACCAAAGAGTGGTTCACAAGTCAAGGTTAATTTTGTAATAAACCGTCTTATGAATTGCACTTTACCCCGAAAGCCTCTCACCTCCTTTTCAGTCCTTGGTGGTGGCATTTTTAAGATGGCCTTGATTTTGGAAGGGTCAACTTCGATACCTCTCTGTGTAATCAAGAACCCCAGCATTTTCCCTGCTGTAACACCGAACGTACACTGCTGAGGATTCAGCCGCAACCGGAATTCTCTGATCCTTTGGAAGAACTTTTGCAAGGCGGTGTAGTGGCCCTCTCTTTCTTTGGACTTGACAATCATGTCGTCCACGTACACCTCAACCTTTTTGTGGATCATGTCATGTAATATCGTGGTCGCGGCCCGTTGATATGTAGCTCCAGCGTTCTTCAACCCAAATGGCATCATTCTGTAACAGTAGGTCCCCCACGGGTGGTGAAAGTAGTCTTCTCCCGATCTTCGGGTGTTATTACAATCTGGTTGTAGCCCGAAAAGCCATCCATGAACGAAAGCAAAGCATGCCCCGCTGTAAAGTCCACTAACTCGTCGATATGCGATAAAGGAAAGTTGTCCTTCGGACTGGCTCTGTTCAAATTCCCGAAATCCACGCATACCCGGATCCTGCCATCCTTCTTTGGCACCGGAACGATGTTGGCCAACCAAGTTGAGTACTCAGATACCAGCAGGAACCCTGTGTCAATTTGCTTGGTGACCTCTTCTTTAATCTTGAGAGCCCAGTCCCGGCGGATCCTTCTGAGTTTTTGTTTAATGGGTCGGGCCTCTGGGTCAAGAGGGATCCGGTGCTGTACAATTCAGGATTGATTCCAGGCATGTCTTTGTAGGACCACGCGAAAACATCTTTGAAATCTTTTAATAAAGCGATTAAGCGCTCGCATTCCTCCGAAGAAAACTTGGACCCGATCTGGACCAGCTGCGGGTCCTTCTCAGTACCAACATTAACTGTAGTGATTTCATCAACCAAGGGTTTAACAAATCTCTTCTGCTCTTGATCAATTAATCGTTGTAAAACCGGAGGAATTTCTTCCTCGTCGTTTTCATCAAAATTTTGAAAGTCCTGATTAATTCAATAAATCAAAGGCACAGAAAAGTACTCAGAAACCACAGCCATTTCATTCTCATTAATCACTTCCAAATTGTCCGATTCCTCTGTTACAACAGACTCAAAAAGAGAAAGAAAAAGACGACCTTGACAGGACTGTGGCATCCGGGTTGTCACCCCCCGGAATACCGGACTCAGACTCAGTTGAGCTGGAACCTGATTTCGACTCCACAGACTCGGTGGAATTAGATTTTGGCTCACTACCTGACCCGGTGCTGCTTGACAAAAATCCCTCCTCGTACTGCCAGATGAGAGAGGGTGCGATGGATGCATCCAAAATGCTTGACGATGGGCTCGCAACCGTTTCATTCCCAATCATGGACATCGAGAAGTTATCCCCCAAGCACTTCTATACGATCGGAGGATCTGAGAGTAGACAAGCCAGCGCTACCCCCATTTCGATTTCGGCGTTCTCAGAATCCACTTTCTTGCACTGCTTAACCTCAGCTGATGAGTCTGTCTGCTCTTCAGCAACATCATCCCCGGATAACTGCAGGTCAAAGAAGATCTCAAACCCTGGCAGGCGCCTCCTCTCAGTATTCAGCCATGGCTCTGGGAAGCCACAAAATGGAAAGTCCTCCCCCTCCCGGACAAAGCGTCCGTTTAGGGTACCCTGGATGGGTCAGTGCATCAACTCAAAAGGCTTCCCTGCCTGCTTTGCTTTGGCTCTCCCAGCCATCTCCTTACCTTTCCTCACCCAATCCTCTTTGGTGGGCAGATAACCCAAGCCAAAGGTATGCGGGTTATGCGGCACTTCGGCCGATACTATAATGCCTTTCTGGCCACTTTTCCCTAATCCCATACCGCGGATGTGTTGGAGCTTGTTCATGTGGTACACTGATTGTGCACTGACATATAACCCCTCATCAACAGCTAAGATATTCTGTATGACCCGGGCCTCAGCTAGAGTAAACCCTGATAGGAACACATCCTCCATGCCGTGCTCGATTTCCAAAATTGGTGTAGACACTTCTGGCGGCGGATGGATTGACGAATTCCCGAAAACAATAGCCACCCCCTTCCCGGGGGGGTATTTCAACATCTGGTGCAAGGTGGAAGAGACTGCCTTCACCTGGTGCAGCCACGGCCGCCCCAGGAGTAAATTGAAGGTTGCGGGAACGTCCAGGACATGAAAGTCAATCTCATGTTGTCTTGGACCAACCTGAGTCTGAATTTTCACGGTCCCCATCACCTCTCTGCTCGTGTTATCATATGCCCTTATCACCTGGGCTGTTGGCATGAAGTCCGCGGGCTTCAACCCGATTGCATATGCCGTCCTTGACGGGCACACGTTAATAGCAGATCCCGTGTCGACAAGAACCACCAGTATCCATTTGCTTCTATATTCCACAGAGATGTAGAGTGGTTTGTTATGACTCGCGCCCTCAGGCGGCAGTTCTTTGTGAGAAAAGGTCAATGTCGGGGAACCTCCTCCCGGAAAGAGCAATCCCACCAGCTGTTCAGGCGTGGTGTCTATTGAGAGTTTGGCCTTGTCCATTGCCGATAGAACAGCTTGTCTATGAACACGTGAAGCCATAAGCAGTCCCCAGATGGAGATGTCTGCTTGTATCTTTTTTAATTGTTTTAGCACGGCCTTTTCTTCAAGTAGCTTCTGTTTCTGCTTTTTCGTCTTCTTGTCCTTCCTGGACGCCTTTGGCTGATCTAGGTGTGGGGGCTTGAAATACCGCCCACTCCTAGTCATATGATCAACTTCGCCAATGTACCAGGTATCGTCCGGCTGGTTACTCCCCAAATCCTCATCTGTGTGGGCAAGACATAGGTCATCGTCTTCCCACCACATTCCTTCGGAAGCCAACAGACACCGGTCCGGCTCCGTTACAACTGTCCTCGTACCCGTAGCACCTCCTTCCGTCCATGTGCTCACAGTATGCTCTGTTCCTGTGCACACAGCATGTTCAGTCCCCACGGGGGCCTTGCCTTTTCTGGCTCTCTCAGAGTCTTCGATCCCTTCTCTTTCCAACTGCGTCATGCAGCCTGCTGCTTCAACATGTCCTGTATTCAAAATGCCCAAATCCCGAGCGAAATTTTGCACCGGCGCTCTCCGGTGATGCATTCCGCCCCGGCCCGCGGTCCTTGGGCAATTGATGCCCCTTACCCCTGACGGGCCCTTTTCCAGCTGAGATTCTTCAACAATATCTGGTTGTCGTCAAGCCACCCTGTAACCTCTGCCGAACCATCAAAGTCAAACCAGTTGACTATCATGTCTCCTGGATCTCGTTCGTTAAAAAATTGAAGGTTAGCAATGCCCCCTTCCAGAGCTGTTAAGTCATCTATCCCCTGGTCAAGTCCTTTTCCCCGTATTACACAAAGTTCTGCCCCTGCTGGCAATTCCAGATTCGGCCTAACCTGACCTGTTGATGCAATGTAGCCACTTGGATCATATACCTCCTCAGCACAGCTCCCAATTTTCCTAGATTTTGAATCAACAACCCCATTTTCCTCCGAAATCATTCTTGTTCCATCTTCGATGATCACCACCATTGGTTCAGGTTGGGTTCGGGAGATGTCCAACATGCACAAGTCAGTGCTGTCCGGAATGAACCACCTCCGGCTTGGGTAGGTGAGAAGGGGTGATATATATGCTAGGGTCGTATGACACGACCCCAGTTTGGATTCAGTTGATGCGTTTTGGAGGTGGAGCTTGGTTGTGTGATGGGAGAGGGCTGGTTGTGACATTGGGTTTCTCTGGAGGCACAATCACCCTGTTGTCAACGAGATCCTGAATCTCGTGACGCAATCTAAAGCAATGGTCAGTGTCATGATCATGTTGCTGGTGAAAGGCGCAATATTTGGCTGGGTTATGGGAGGAGGGAAGTGTTTCTGGCAATGGCCGCAGCTCCAGGGGCTTCAAGTGCCCTTTCCTAATTAAAACCCCCAGAGCTTTGGACAGGGGCATATATAACAGAGTGAAGGTTCTTTGGCCTCGAGGTTGGTGTTTGGTTGTTTGCGAGCTACTTCCGGATGCACCGGAGAATGGTGTAGCTGCAAGGGTTCTTGGGGGAGTGGTGGTGACCATGCTTACTTCTGAAGCTCTGGCAGTTACGGCATTGCTTGTGCCTGTATTGGTGTTGCAGTTGAAGGTTCTCCTGGGTTGCTCTCTGTCTTGGTCAATCAGACCCAGTTTCATAGCATCTTCAATTTGTACCCCCATCTCATGTAAATCTAAAAAGGTGGGGAAGGGGAGAACAATCATTTTCTGCATAAGCTTGGGCTGGAGATTACGCACAATCATCCGAATATGATCTTTGTCAGTAGGCCTAGTGGTCATTATTGAGGCCTTGGCCCTCCACCGGGTTACGAAGTCAGAAAAACTCTCCTTAGGCTCCTGCCTAGTCGTCTCAAGATCACGGGTTGTGATCTCGATCTGTGTATTATAGGTGTACTGAGCGACAAAAGCCTCAGCCATCTCATCCCAATTCCTCTTAACATCGTCTTCTAGTTTTGCGTACCAGATGGCCGCCACACCCGACAGGGTCCGGCCGAATAAAGAAAGCTTCTGTAGTCTGGTGAGGCCCATCGGCCTTAATATGTCTGAAAACAGCCGTAAGTACACCATGGGATCCCCGGACCCGTCAAAGCGGTCAATATGTGGCATCTTAAATCTGTCCGGCACCATCACGGCTGCGTCGGTATACCCATCCTTGATGTCCGGGATGGACTTCACACCCTGAGATTTCTTGAACAGCTTTTCAAGCTTGCTCACTTTTAATGCCGTGGGGTCCACCTCGAATTCGAAGGGAGAATTTGGTTGATTGATAGGAGTGGGTGCCTTGGATAGCTGAGGTAGAATCGGGGGCGGAGCCGGCCCTGTTGGGATGTCTGTATCCTCCTGGACATTCTGGACATTCGCCGTCTCCCTGGGTATTGGAACTCTTGGTGGGGGAGGAGCTTGGTGTGAAGCTGATGCTCCGGCTTGCTGCTGCAGCCGGGTAATTAGCTCTGCCTGTTGGGCCATGACGACGGCCTACTGTTTGGCAAATTCTGTTTGACGAGCAGCGTCCTTCTGCATGGTTCTCATGCTCTCCTGGAGCTGACGCATCATTTCTTCGATTCCTGTCATACTGCCTTGATCTAGCTGAACTACCGGTATATGTTCCCTCTCTGCGGGAGAAACAGAACTCTGATCCCTACTATACTCAGGTGGGGTAGACAAAGTGTCACGACCCGAACCCGCCCCTATGGGTTAAGGCCATAACCGGCCAGTAATGATGAGATTACCTACGGCCTCAAACCAAATAAGATAAGACTGATCAGAGTAAAAGGGGCCAAACGGAAGCAAATTTAAAACTTTGTCCATAGAGCCGTGCTTATATGCAGACCATAACATTCCATACGTACATATGTTAATAACTCACAACAGAAAGTGTAATGACATAAGACTCTATACAGACAGGATCATCCAAAACTAAGTCAACCTATGAAAACTATATACAGACGTATTCAAAACTTCGCCAACCTGACAAAATGTAAATACTTAACAAAAGGGCGAAGACGGGTCTCGTGCGTGAGACACAAGGGCTGACTCTCTCAAAACCTTTGTCGTTCCATACAGACTTCACTGAGGCTAGGTCTGGACTTCTCTTGGCTCACCTACAAACACATGAATGAGCGTGAGCGAAAGCCCAGTGAATAATATCAAATAAGAAGATACAACAATATGTAGAACAACATATTCCGAACGGCCTTGGGCCCAATTCATATTTCTATTTAACATATATATATATATACAATTTAAGTCGAGTGACTGTGGTTCCAAACATACTGGTCTTTGGTCCATTTATCTTTCCATAACAAACTGGCCCTTGGCCCATTCAGACTTTCGTCCATGTCAAAACAGCCTCTGGCCCATTCATTCATGTCAAAACGGCCTCTGGCCCATTCATTCTATTATTCAGATCGAACTGTTATTCGTGTCAAACTATTACTTATATCAAACTATCATTCGTGTCAAACTATTATTTATGTCAAACTATCATTCGTGTCAAACTGTCCTTTGGCCCACTCAAGTGACAGACTGGCCCTTGGCCCATCTAAATGACAAACTGGCCTTTGGCCCATTCAGACTTTCGTTCATGACAAAACGGCCTCTGGCCATCCATTCATGTCAAAACGGCCTTTGGCCCATTCATTTGTGTCAAAATGGCCTTCGGCCCACTCATGCATGTCGAAACGACCTTCGGTCCATTTATTCATGTCAAAACAACCTTCGGTCCATTCGTATATGTCAAAATGACCTTCGGTCCATTCGTTTATGCCAAACGACCTTCGGTCCATTCGTTTATGTCAAAACGACCTTCGGTCCGTTCATTTATGTCAAAACGACCTTCGGTCCATTCATTTATGTCAAAACGACCTTCGGTCCTTTCATTTATGCCAAAACGACCTTCGGTCCATTCATTTATGCCAAAACGACCTTCGGTCCATTCATTTATGTCAAAACGACCTTCGGTCCATTCACTTATGTCAAAACGACCTTCGGTCCATTCATTTATGCCAAAACGACCTTCGGTCCATTCATTTATGTCAAAACGACCTTCGGTCCATTCATTTATATCAAACTGTGTCCACCATTCAAATTAATGAACTTTACAAAACTTACATAGAAGTAGCCATTGGACACTAACATATGTCAGATATTACTCACAGTGATCGGTTGGTTGAATTGCCCTGGAGCTTGACCCTACATATCACATAACACATATGGGTCACAAATAATTCAATCCGTTCTTTAATTCACATATTCCTCTTTAGGCTTCATTTTTATTTCCTTAACTCAATTACAATGCTCAATGTATGCCCAAGAGTGCTTAGAAGTGAAAGGGAACGGAAAAACAGAACACAGAATGCATTTTCAAAATTTCAGAAAATAGGGTCCCCGCTCGAGTGTGAAATACCCCGCTCGAGCGGACCCTTAAGGCCTGCAAAAGTACTGGTTGCATGAAAAATACGCTCGAGCGTTAAATATGGAGCTCGAGCGGAAGGCCTGTCTACAAAGCTCCCCCGCTCGAGCGTGAAATACCCCGCTCGAGCGGACACCAAGTCTGCAAAAAGTACTGGGAGCACGAAAATCACGCTCGAGCGGCAGGTTCCCTGCTCGAGCGGACATAAAATTTCTGGGTTTTCCAGATTGAGTTCTTGAGCTCCCTTCAACATTCAAACCATCACTTCTTGCCTTTAATGGCTCCAATTTCATATATACTTGTACTAACATGGTATAAACACCGAAACACATCTTCATGGAGCCCAATTTCGTAAATCAAATACATGCATGGCTCAATTTAGTTCAAGCTCAATTCTATCATACACATTCATGCATTCAAAGCTCCTATCTTTAATTATTCAAACATGCATGCTAATCTTGACTTCATTTCCATTCCAAATAATGCAAATGGTGTTCATTCTCATGGAGCTCAACAAAAACATGCTTGCATGTATGATTCAACCCTCACATTTCCATATTCAACTTAATATATGCTAGATTATGCAATTCCACAACAATTATATACATGCATGCCTTCATTGACTTTCAATTGAACACAAACAACTCAATTTCCTTATAACAAGCTAACTCATGTTCTTGGTCATTAACCACACTTGAATTTACAAATTTACAAACAAAAATCCATGAGTTTACTTACCTAAGAGTTCAATCTCCCAAACTATAACAAATTCTTGGGTTTGATCTTCAAGTCCTCCAAACCTTGAACCAAAATCACCCAATCCTCTCCCTCTCTCTCTAACAGCCGACCCTCCTCTTTTCTTCTTAGAGTTGATCAGCCAAAATCAATGTAAAGGGAAGGAATTGGTTTTAATAAGGCTTATAATAGCCCCACTCACATATTATTTTAACATAAAATAATTGGGCACTCAATTTAATCAGTTTAATCTGACCAGAATCAATTCTAATTAAATTTCATCGTAGGTTCTAAAAATCATGCCAATCACAATGACGTAACCAATTTCAGGTTCCGTGGCCGATAAGGCCCTCAATTTAATTTCCAAAGCAGATTATTCAAACAGATATTCCTACGGTGAACAGATATAAATTCAAAATCACATATTATCACACAATGGCACATAAAATCATGCTAACACATAATCATATTCAGATTAAGGACCAATTAGCTAATTACGGAACAGGGGTATCACACAAAGCCCTCTGAACTGACTGCTGAACTGATATCCTCTGCCTAGCTGTCCTCCGTCTAGTAACCGGGGGTAATGAGTGGAAACACTGGTTGTCCGTCTACTAGATCCTCAGATCGATGGAGTCTGCGACCTCTAGTCCAGAGTGCTTGGGGAATATCTGCTTGGTCGGAAGCAATTGTGCTAAACTACCTAGCAAAAAGATAAATAAAGCATAATAAGGAAATAAACAACCAGAAAACGGACAACATAACGGCTTAAATAAACACAACACACAGTCGGTATGACAACACACAGTTGGCATTTGTAAGCTGAATATACTGTTCTTAACTACTGATCATTGTTCCCAAATCACTGCCTCAAATCTGAATATGATACCCGCAGATATAACTGATTCTCAAAACACTGATGCTGATGCCCTCAGGCCTGATGCCCAAACTTGCAAACTAATACATGCATTCCTGTAGAGACGCACTCTAAAAGCACATAGCAAGCAAGTGAGAGCCAAAAACACCCCTATGTTGGGGGAGGGTTTCCCTGTCCCATTTTGTCAGGAGCTAGGGTTTCACTACGCACGCAGCGGTTTCAAACAACCTACAATTGGGTAAGCAACTTGTCCTAGTTTGGAATAGTCACTACGGATTCCGATATGCACTAGGTCGAATGGTCAAAAAGGGTGCCCCGGTGAAAATCGGGTTTGTGTTCCCATCGTGGCAGAGCCCGTAACCGGTCAGCCTTATGGCACGCTTCTCAAAGCGAGCCTTCGGCAAACCATTCAAGAATAGCAAATGGCAAACACGGTGTCCTAGGCGCACCAATGCAAATGCAATGTAAAGAAACACATAAGTGTAATCAAAATAAGATATCATGAGTTCGAGTCAAGTTCTCTAAGTCCCCAGCAGAGTCGCCAGAAACTGTAGACGTCCCCGAACGTCCTGGAAGGATCCCGTTTTGTTCATTGGGCTCACTACAGTTCAGACTCGATGTCACGGTACTGAATCTAATCTCGCAAAGTGCAATGCAAGATCGATAAATCACCAAAGAGTCCAAATCCGACAAATCATTTTGAAAAACTGATTTTAGAAAGAAGTGCCAAACATGGACTGCTTTCCCAGATACAGAGTCGCCACCTAAATATTTTATTTTGGGGAAATTTAGGAAACCCTGCGTCTGTCATCACCAAAATTGCCTCGGTTTGGGAACTTGGGTACGATTGGGGAAGGTCATTTCATGAGCACTCCCGCTCGCCCGATCAAAGATCGGCCACTACTAAGCATGATATCTTGTTTTTGAAAACACATGTGCTCTTATTCCGGTTATTAACCTAGAATTACTATGTGATGCGCACAGCATACAAGTATAGACTAGATTGCCTAAGTGGGAACAACGCATCGCATATTCGTTTGTTTTGAAAATGAATTGAAGTTTTCTACTCGCAAGTAGGCTAAAACACGGGTTTCGACGAATTATTCCAATTCAAGCAACCCAACCTTCACCCACAGGCATTCAGGCAGTTATATCACATAAGTACATAGCCTCATGGTAAGCATGCTATCATGGCAGTCACTCACACGCATGCAAGGATGCTAAAGCATAAACACTTACCGAGTACTCCGAGCCAAAGAAAGAAGCTAATTAGAAAACATGCATGAATCCTAACTATGCTGAGATGCCTAATGCAACACATGCAAGAATGCAACTAAGATAGGCTCGGCTATTCTAAGATGGCATATGAGATGCTACAGGTAACATGTATTCAACTTGGAATTGAAATACGATGCAGTTAGTATGATGTGTCGAGCTCGGTGCATGCAAAACAGATGAATGGATGCAAACATACGAGCATAAGGATGCTAATTGAAACGTGCCCTAAAACTAACCATCATAAGCTGGTAAATAAAAGGGAGAAAGACGTGGGGTTGGAAGACATACATCACACACACGCACATTTATTACAACATTGCCCTCTCTCGGAGGGTCCGAATAGATAATACAGAATCAAATTAACTAATTATTACACGACACTAGCTAATTAACAAATTAACTAAACTAGCATGCAAACTATGTAAAATGGGTTGCCTCAGCTCTGCTTTGAATGATAAAGGGTGCATGCATGCTCGAGTCGCCTTGTCGGGAAATCCATCGCGATGCCCCGACTCGCCTTTGTTTGCAATTGATTTCAGAAACTTGCACAAAGCTCGAAGGAGATGAAACTCTACCCTGGGAATCTAAGGGGAGGCCGCCGACCACCTATAGGCATTGGAGACCACCTGCCGACCACCCTTGGTGGTGAAAACCAGAAAAGGTGGTCGGTCTGCCAGAAAACCTGGTCGGCCGACCCGTTTCTTCTCTTGGTTTCTGCATTTGCTGCAACAAAGACAAGAGAGAGAGAAAGCAAGGTATTTGCAACACGTGTGTGCACGACCACTCTCCCCATCATTGCATAGGCTCTAGGGAGTGCAGTCCTTGATCCTCGGGCCACCAATCACTCATCTCGATGCATGATGGCCAAGGAGTCGGATTGCATGACTCAATGTGAAATGAATGCACATATAAACACATAAATGCCTAAACTCCATCATGTGTTAGTCAAGAGTGTCGACAACCGAGAATCGAGGCACGTTTCATCACTTCGAGTATGAAACGTCCCTCGTTTCCCGTGTTTCGACTAACATCTATTCCAAACACAATGCAACAAGTAGAATGGCATGCACAATGCGATCTCAAGCATGCAATCCTAAAGTGATGCAGCCAAGTCATGTAAACATGCAAAGGATGACGTGCCAACATGCAAACTCGCATACGCAATGCTACAAACTAATAATGGAATACTCAATGCACATGATACTATAGCGGTGTTTGGCAAGCAGAGGTTCAGGCTATTATAGCCTCTTTTGGAAAATTAGCCCAAAAGCCAGCACTGTAGCAACCTTCTTACTGATTTTCAAAAAAAAAAAATAGCCTCTGCTACCGTGACAGTGTAGGGCCAGCCTACACTGTCAAAGTGTCAAATTCTACATCACTGCTGAAATTACTGTGGGGAAGTGGTTTGGAAATACTCTTCGAGTCCTGGAAGACGCCAATGATCCTCAGCTAGTCACCTGCAAAGATACAAATACTCCGGTCGGGGGTGCCGGAATTAGCACTCCGACGAACAAGTCAGTTCTTCTATTCAAGAAAGCTTGTTCACTAAGTTTTTAGAAGTGATTCTTACATACCTTCACAGATTTGAAGCTCTTGTATTTATATCCATTTTTTGGGCCTCGGGGCCAGAGTCTACTTTTTATTTAATATTCTTTCTTTTGTCCTGATATGCCTTCTCAAGTCTATTCGGCCTTAAGTACGTAGTCGGTATCCCAGTCGAGCCGAATGGAGCCGTTCAGTTCCCGGCTCCTCGGGTATACCAGATTTCGTTCCTCTGTCAATTCGGCTCCCACAATTGCCCCCCAAGCGTTCCGTCAATGACAGTTGGGTGAAATGCTTGGTTCCAATTTTCAAATATTCTAAACCGAAGTTCGGGGATCAGACTTATCACGCGGACGTTTAATTACTCCCCCTTTAATCATTGCCTCAACTCCCCGCCTATTTATTATGATTTTAAAATCTGATGTCCTTTCGAATCCGTGTTCTATGACGCTGATTGCTGGGTTGCTCTTCGAATCGTTCCTGCAATTCTTCCGTATGTGATACTCTCTTCATTTTTGTAAGTTTTTTTCTCCCTTGCTCTGAAGCTTTTCCTAGTTTGTTTATTCCGTCGCGTGTTCTCATAGACAGTAGGTTATGGCGAAACATTTGAAAGACCTCATTTCGTCAGATCGAATTGTTGGCTTTAGACGCCATTTTTCTGTTCCTGACGATGTCCACCTGTCGTTTGTGGCGGACGGCACTCTTGACATGGAGATGGAGGACGAAACCACGATTGTCTTTCCCCTCTTGTCAATCGCAGAGGGTGGAGTCCGCTTTCATCTTCACTCGTTTCTGAGGGCTGTTCTTCGCCATTGGGATTTGATCCCTTCCCAACCCAATGTGAATTTCTTTAGAATTATAATGGGGGTCGTAGCGCTGAACCGCTGCCTTGGGATTAACCTTGGCATCCCTGCCATTCGGCATTGTTATGCTTTGGCGGGGGAACCTTTCTATTGACGACGTTCCTCAACGTACAGACAACCTTCTCCTGTCGGGATCTACTAATATAGCTGGGTTAAGCCTGACAAAGCTCGCTAAGAAGGCGAATGCGGAGAGGTTAGCTGCACGGCGAAGAGCGGAGGGCCTTTCGACCGAAACGCCCACCAGTACATCTCAACATTCCCTTCCAGTTACCAAATCATCGTCCTTAGGAGTTGTTGAGGAGGCGGCGACAGATAAGAATGCCGAATCCGCATTGGTTGGGAAAGCCGTTCAGGATGTTGAGGAAAAGACGGAGAAACGCGTTAGGGATCGTGAGGTCGGCTTAGAAGATCACGGCGGCAAACGTCCTCGAATGGGGGGATCGAGCGAGGTTGTGCCCTTTGTGATTCGACCAATGGTAAGAAACATGCCGATTCCTTCGGATGGCTCTGCGCGGAAAGACCCAGAGGTCGCGTTCGGCGTGGCAACGTCTTTGTCGTTGCCGTCTGATATGGAGGCTTTCCAGTTGGAACCGGATTTGAATGCGACAATGTTAGCCGCACAGTCGGCCCTTTTGGTGCGTATTCTGACTTTTCCTTTATCCAAAAATTGTGCGCGTTATGTTTTCTGAATTTTTCTTTTGCAGACCGTTGGTAGGATAGCCGATGTAGGCCGCCGTCATCTCGACGCCGTCAAGCAGATTAGTCATTTACGAAAGCAAGTTGA
Source organism: Camellia japonica (assembly GCA_030407325.1). Lineage (NCBI taxonomy): Eukaryota > Viridiplantae > Streptophyta > Magnoliopsida > Ericales > Theaceae > Camellia > Camellia japonica. The sequence continues at coordinate 127,673,676 of JAPPVO010000002.1, read as the reverse complement.
GGACCAGAGGAAAAGGGCCAAGGATGAATTTTTAAGAGCGAAACAGGAAGCTTCTCAGGCAGAGGACGAGGTAGAGAGAGCTCGTCATGCGGATAAGTTGAGAGCGGAGTCCGAGAAGAAGGCCGACGATATGGAAGCTGCACTTGGCTTGTCCCAAAAGGCAGTTGCCAGCTTGGAGGCTGAGTTGGCTGAAATGAAGGCGGCAAAGGAGATTGCCGATTCAAAAGGTTTCGAAGCCGGGAAAGAGGCTGGACTCGCCGAGTATGTGGACCAGGTCTCTCGGTTTGAGAATCGGGGCTTCAAACATGGTTGGGACAAGGCCCTTGCTGCAGCTGGAGTTTCGCTGAATATGCCAATACCGTATGAGCAAGTGGACATCGATCCGTTGGAGACTGATTCCGAGGGTTGATCTTTACGATACACAATTGTTATGATTTCGAGAAAGTAGTTTTTTCCGTTTGTTTTTGTTATGTTGTATTTGTTTATCGGACATTTTCCATGTTTTTCATGCGGGTTGATATTATAAAAGTTATGATAAAGAAATGGACGTCGATACTTTTTTGCAGTTATAAGATGTTATGAATGCTGCTCGATGTGCTGATGTTTCCGTAATTTTATGGGGATATTGTTTTAATAGATTAATAAGTCTGCCCTTGCCTTGGCCAGGGCGCGAGCGTGAAGAGCCTAATTGGTTCATACTCGTGGGCTGGCCAAGGCATTCTTTGAAAAGGTGGCCGAATAAAACGGGGCCGACTAGATTAATAAATCTGCCCTTGCCTTGGCCAGGGCGCGAGCGTGAAGAGCCCAATTGGTTCATACTCGTGGGCTGGCCGAGGCATTCTTTGAAAAGGTGGCCGAATAAAACGGGGCCGACTAGATTAATCAATCTACCCTTGCCTTGGCCAGGGCGCGAGCATGACATAAAGGGCGTTCCGAATCCGGAGACTTATTCGGCCCTAAGGGGTCATGCCCCAGAGGGCGCTCCGAATCCGGAGACTTATTTTGGCCAATCGTGACATCCACGAAGGGCGCTCCGAATCCGGAGACTTATTCGGCCCTAAGGTGTCGTGCACCAAAGGGCGCTCTGAATCCGGAGACTTACTTTAGCCAATCGTGACTTCCACGAAGGGCGCTCCGAATCCGGAGACTTATTCGGCTCTAAGGGGTCACGCCCCAGAGGGCGCTCCGAATCCGGAGACTTATTTTGGCCAATCGTGACATCCACGAAGGGCGCTCCGAATCCGGAGACTTATTCGGCCCTAAGGGGTCCTGCCCCAGAGGGCGCTCCGAATCCGGAGACTTATTTTGGCCAATCGTGACTTCCACGAAGGGCGCTCCGAATTCGGAGACTTATTCGGCCCTAAGGTGTCGTGCCCCAAAGGGCGCTCCGAATCCGGAGACTTATTCGGCCCTAAGGGGTCACGCCCCAGAGGGCGCTCCGAATCCGGAGACTTATTCGGCCCTAAGGGGTCCTGCCCCAGAGGGCGCTCCGAATCTGGAGACTTATTTTGGCCAATCGTGACATTCACGAAGGGCGCTCCGAATCCGGAGACTTATTTTGGCCAATCGTGACATCCACGAAGGGCGCTCCGAATCCAGAGACTTATTTTGGGCCAATCGTGACATTCACGAAGGGCGCTCCAGATCCGGAGACTTTATTCGGCCCTAAGGTGTCATGCACCAAAGGGGGCTCCGAATCCGGAGACTTGTTTGGGCCAATCGTGACATCCACGAAAGGCGCTCTGAATCCGGAGACTTATTTTGGCCAATCGTGACATTCACGAAGGGCGCTCCGAATCCGGAGACTTATTCGGCATTGAATGTTGAGCGCAAACATGTAAAAACACGAAACCTTGCATTGCAAAGACATGTGTACAAGTATCAAGCCCACAGGTCGGGTCATTGATAAAATTTACGTAGATGTGTTGAATTCCATGGCCGTGGCAGGCTTCTTCCTGACATGTCGAAGAGCCGATATGCCCCTACACCTGCGACGGAATCTATCTGATAGGGGCCGTCCCAGTTCGGACCAAGCTTTCCATCGGCTGGCCTCCGGTCGGCTGGCAGTACCTTCTTTAGGACCAGTTCTCCTGGATTGTAGCGGCGCAACTGAACTCGAAGATTATATGACTTGGCGAGCTGCTGCTGATATCGTGCCATGGACGCTAAGGCGCGGTCTCTTCGTTCTTCGATCAGAACCAGGTCCAGAGCGAGCATCATGTCATTTCGGCCTGTGTCGAAGGCTTGCGATCTCAAAGTTGGCAAGCCGATCCCTAGGGGTAAGATTGCCTGGGTTCCGAAGCATAAGGCAAACGGCGTTTCTCCGGTAGATCGTCTTGGCGTTGTTCGATGGGCCCACAGTACACTCGGCAACTCTTCAACCCATCTGCCTTTGGCGTTTTCCAGCCTCTTTTTGATGCCGTTCAAGATGGATTTGTTTGAAGCTTCCGCTTGACCGTTACTTTGGGGGTAGGCTGGCGTAGAGAAGTAAGGCTCAATACCATATTTGCTGCACAATTCTCGGTATACGCCACAATCGAACTGAGTACCATTATCCGAGATCAATGCTCGTGGTATGCCGAATCGTGTAATGATGTTCCTCCACACGAAGCGCTTAATGTCGGAATCCCGTATATGGGTTAGAGCCTCCGCTTCGACCCACTTTGTGAAGTAATCGGTTGCTACGATTAGAAATCGCTTGTTCCCTGGGGCCCTTGGCAATGGTCCCACGATATCGAGTCCCCACTGAGCAAACGGCCAGGGGCTTGTGATAGAATTCAAAGCTTCTGCCGGCTGATGGGTTAGTGGGGAGAACTTTTGGCATTGTTCGCATTTCTTGACATAATTTTCTGCGTCGGCTCTCATCGTCGGCCAATAATATCCCTGTGTTATCGCCCGATGGGCCAGGGAGCGTCCCCCCGAATGGGCACCACAGCTGCCATCATGTATCTCAGTGAGCAGCTCCTCTACTCTGTCCGGGTGCACGCATTCCAAGTATGGTCCAGAGAGGGACTTTTTGTAAAGCCCTCCTTGTGGATCTAAGTAGTACCGCAGGGCCTTGTTTCGCAGTTTGTGTGCTTCTTTTTTGTCCTCTGGGAGTTGCTCAGAAGAAAGGAATGCAGCAATGGGGTCCTTCCAACTTGGAGCGGATTCTATAATGTTGATGTGGGTTTCCTCCGGAGGGCCGATACTTGGTTTCGGGACGAAACCTACTTCGATGGTACGCTTGAGCTCGGAGTTGATGGCAGAGGCTAAGCAGGCCAGGGCATCCGCGTGTGTATTTTGATCGCGTGTTATTTGGTTTAGTTCATGATGGTCGAATTTTGTCAGCAAGGAGTTAGCCGTTTTCATATAGGCCGCCATACGCTCGTCTCTTGCCGCGTACTCCCCCTTTAGCTGGTTGATTACCAATTTTGAGTCGCAAAACACTAACAGCCGCCGCGCGCCGAGCAGATGCGCGTTCCACAGTCCGGCTAAAAGGGCTTCGTATTCGGCTTTGTTATTTGATGCTTCGAAGCCGAGCTTGACGGCCTGCTCAATTACTGCGCCATCTGGAGACATAATTACTACGTCGGCGCCGTTGCCCCGTTGGTTAGATGATCCATCACAGTATAATTGCCAAATGTCGCCAACATAAATTCTCCAATCTGGCTTTGACCGATCTTCGGCCTTTGGCTGGACGTCATCAGGCTTGAGGTCGGCAAGCCCTCCTGTGAATTCGGCAACAAAGTTGGCAAACACCTGCCCCTTGATTGCAGTTTTGGGTAAAAACTGAATGTCGTATTGGCCGAGTTCGAGAGCCCACTTCGAAACACGCCCTGATGCTTCTGCATTCCGTAGTACTGATCGAAGGGGATAGTATGTTAGCACCCTAATGCTGTGTGCTTGGAAGTAATGCATCAGTTTTCTTGCTGCCATGACTAAGGCTAGGACGAGTTTTTCCAGCGGTAGGTAGCGTGTTTCGGCGTCCACCATTGCCTTGCTCACATGACACACTGGCTGTTGCTGCCCTTCCTCCTCTTTTAATAATACGGCGCTGACAGCCCTGTCAGAGACTGCCAGATATAGGATGAGGGGGTCACCGGTGGCGGTCGTTGTTAGAAGAGGTACTGTCCGGAGGTAGGTCTTCGACCCGTTAAAAGCTGCTTCGCATTCGGCGGACCATTCGAAAGCTCTGCCCAGACGTAGTGTTTGAAAGAATTGTCTGCAGCGGTCTGTAGATCGGCTGATGAACCTGTTGAGTGCAGCAGCCATTTCCATCAACTTCTGGACTTCTTTCACAGAACGGGGGGAACTCAGTTCCAAAATTGCTGTGACTTGCCTCGGGTTGGCTTCGATTCCTCGGTGGTTGACGATATAACCCAGGAATTTGCCGGAGCCGATTCCGAATGCGCATGTGGAAGCGTTTAGCTTCATTCTGTATTTGCGTAGGGTATTGAATGTCTTTTCCAGATCGGCTATATGGTTTTGCTCTTCTTTAGATTTGACCACCATGTCATCGATGTATACTTCCATAGTGTGTCCGAGCTGTTCTTTGAACATCGTGGTGACCAGTCTTTGGTAAGTTGCCCCTGCATTCTTCAGTCCAAAAGGCATAACCCTGTAGCAGTAGGTACCTCTTGGAGTGAGAAATGCAGTTTTGTCCTGATCATCCGGATTCATGGCGATCTGATGGTAGCCCCTGTAGGCATCGAGGAAACTCATGCGCGGTGGCGTGCCGTCGCATCGACGAGTTGGTCAATTCTTGGTAAGGGGAAGCAGTCTTTGGGGCAAGCTTTGTTCAGATCCGTGAAATCGACGCACACTCGCCATGTTCCATTTTTCTTTTTCACCACCACTGTGTTGGAGAGCCACGTGGGGTAGGTGACTTCTCTGATTGCCCCGGCGTCAAGCAGTTTGTCAACTTCTTCTACAACGGCGGCGGTGTGTTCTGCGGAGGATCGCCGGCCTTTCTGAATGATCGGCTTGCACCGGGGGTCGACATTTAGATGGTGTTGTGAGACTGACGGGTCTATTCCCGGCATCTCGTATGGAGTCCACGCAAAGACGTCGAGGTTGCCGAGTAAGAAAGTGATCAGCTGCTGTCTGTCGACCTGGCTCAGAGAGGCGCCGATCATAAAAAACTTTTCGGGCTTCCATCAATGTCAACCGGTCTAAACCTTCCGTGGCCTTTTCGTTTGGTTGACGCCCGACGTCATCCAGAACCTCTCGACTGGGCACTTCGATGGAATTTACTTGCAGTTCCTTCGGCGTCTTGGCGGCGAGAAGATAACATGTTTTCGCTGACTGTTGAGAGCCACGGATCTGCTCAACGCCGTATTCCGTTGGGAAACGTAGTAGCTGGTGGTAGGTGCTTGGGACGGCCTGCAGGGTATGCAACCATGATCGCCCCATGATGAGATTGTACGGGGACGGTAACCTGACGACCAAGAATTCCACGTCCACCGTTCTGGAGCCAGCTCGAACGGGTAGACTGATCTTTCCCAATGGGTACTCCGGGTTGGCGTTGAAGCCGAATAGTGGATAAGGAGCGGGAGTCAGATCCGAATCGTTGAACCCGAGTTTGACGAAGGTTTTATAGTACATAACCTCCGAAGTGCTTCCCTGGTCGATAAGGACGCGTTCGACGGTGAATCTGTTTACGCGCAGCGCGACAACTAGAGGATCTACGTGGGGGAGTGTTACGCCGCTCAAATCAGAGTCGTCGAAGGTGATGCTTGGCGCTTCTCGGAGTCGGGGTCGCTTTGTTGGTGTGAGCTGATGCTGGGGGCCCGGAAGTGACTGGATTGCATGTACAGTCGGGGCTATCAGCAGGCTGTATATTATATGTACGGTGCCAAGCGGGACGTCTTTTGGGCGACGTGAGTCCTCTGTCACCGTGTCAAGGTAATCGGTTAAGGCGCGGTGACCTCGAGGTCGTTGAGGACCTGCCCTTGGGGATCGCTCAGGAACTTTGAGCCCTGCCCGCTCGGACTTTGCTTTTTCTAAGGCCAAATCGCGGCGAAGGCGTTCGTTCTCAGCGATGATGTTGTCCAAACTCTGTTGGATCTGTCTGGCTTGTTCTACGGTCGCTTGCATCGTTTCCTTCGTTGAAGTCGTTGGTGAGTTAGAGTTCGAGGCGCGTCGTTGCGCGACAGTTTCCTTTCCGAGCGTATTTGCCGGAGTGAAGTCGTCTCTCTGTGTGGTCTCGTCGGTGGCTATCGGAGGATCTTCGGTCACGCCTTCCATGGATGTATTCGAGTATTCCCACAGACGGCGCCAATTGTGGGGAAGTGGTTTGGAAATACTCTTCAAGTCCTGGAAGACGCCAATGATCCTCAGCTAGTCACCTGCAAAGATACAAATACTCCGGTCGGGGGTGCCGGAATTAGCACTCCGACGAACAAGTCAGTTCTTCTATTCAAGAAAGCTTGTTCACTAAGTTTTTAGAAGTGATTCTTACATACCTTCACAGATCTGAAGCTCTTGTATTTATATCCATTTTTTGGGCCTCGGGGCCAGAGTCTGCTTTTTATTTAATATTCTTTCTTTTGTCCTGATATGCCTTCTCAAGTCTATTCGGCCTTAAGTACGTAGTCGGCATCCCAGTCGAGTCGAATGGAGCCGTTCAGTTCCCGGCTCCTCGGGTATACCAGATTTCGTTCCTCTGTCAATTCGGCTCCCACAATTATTTATTTACCCCTTGAAATCAATTTTAAAAAAAAATATTTTTAGGGTAAACTTGTCATTTTAAATTTAAACATCATTTCAACACATTTCCCAATACAATAACTCAACTAAAAATTTATCTCATCTTCCCAAACACAAAATTAAAATAGCCTACTAAAATAGCCAAAAAGTCAAATAACCTACTAAAATAGCCACTTCCCAAACGAGGCCTATATGTCATACACAATGCACATGTGAACACTATCATATACAATGAAGTGAACAAGGCATGCGCAACGCAATGATCAAACATGCGACAACGCGGCATACTCAATGCTACGAACTACAATGGCATACTCGATGCAAAATGAACTTAAACCAAAATGAATGGGCCTCAGCCATACCCAAATCAGTGGCCATACATGATGAAAATGAGGCAACAAAACACATGTAAACATGCAAGATGCAAGGGCCCAAAGCCTAAGGCACAAGATACAACTGTATGAAAGCATGGAAAGGATGAAATATGGCATACAACAACACATGTTCCAGCTCTGAAATGACATACAAAATGGTCCCGAATCATGCCAACAACTCATGTTATGCATATTGAATGGCTCAAATACCAAAACTAGTGAAGTGCATTACACTAGAGGTATGCAAAGCAATGCCCAAATGATGAAACCAACCCCAAAAAGACCCTATGCAGGCCCAAAACAGTAGCAAAATGGGTTGGGATGATGGCTTGAAAGGCACAAAAGTGAGGCTCATGCAATGGCTCGCAAATAGGGCATAAATGCACAACTCTAAAGAGCACTTAAAGCATGGAAGATATGGAAGTGTAGCACCCCTATAAGCTTTGAAATATCATGCCCAATGATGCCAAAACATGTAAATAGCTCAAGTTAAGCATGCAAGGGACCTCCAAACTCAAAGCTAGTCAATGCTATTACACAATAAGTATGCATGGCAAGCATCATTCGACCCAAGGACCTCAAAAAAGAGCTAAGGCAGCCCAAAATATGAACAAAATCAGTTTGGAGCATGGCCAAAATATGCTAGCATGGAGGGCCAAAAAAACATGCATTGTGAGCTAGTGAACATGAGTTACACTACAAGCATATGAAGCATGTGAAGGACTACCAAACCAAGAAAAAATAGAGCTATGATATGCCAAAGAATGACCAAAAATCCACTAAAACATGACCAATACATGCAAGAATGACATGCTCATTTGATAAGCTATGAAGAGGATTATTCTACACATGCAAGAGGCAAACATGAGGTGACCAAACCAGCCCTAGATAGAGTCTAGGCAGGTCCTAAAAGTCACTAAAAATGGCCTGAACCAAGGCTAGGAAGTATGAAAATATGGGTTCCTTGGAAAGGCCAAATATGCAAACAAACAAGGCCAAAAGAGAGAGGGTCACCCCTCTCTGATTTTGGCCCTCAAAATAGCATGCCAACCACTAAAAATCCACTGGATTTCAGTGGCTAAAAGGCCAAGCAAAGGTCAACACAAAGGCCTTAAGGCATGGCTTAAAACAAGACTAAATGAAGCATGCAAGAGGGTAGATGACCTCCAACAGGAAAATGGCCTTAAACAAACATGAATAATGCTTAAAAATAAAGATTTTTTCAGTTGACAACAAACCTCAAATAAGCAAGCAAATGAGGCTAAGAGAAGGATCAAAATAATACTTAAAAAGGGAGAAAATGAGTTACCTTTGAAGCTCAACAAAAACAGCAACTTCTGGACCAAAAACCCAGCTCCTTAACCTCTGAAAACAACCTCCAAGAACCTTGGGTTGATGGTGGAAGTGTTAGGCTATGAGGTGTAGTGTAAAAGGGTCAAGAACCACACATTTTTTGAACCCAAAATGTAGAGATATAGAGAGAGATATATATTCTTGCCTTAGATAATTTCAGAACCCTCACAAAGGAGGGGGAGGCCTTCCTTTATACACAAGCAAGGCCAAAGCTTCTTCAAGAAGCTCAGAACAAGGCTCAAGATCCTCCATACACATGTATGGAGGATACAATATGTGCTTTCCAGCTTGCACAGCTGGCATGCACTCAGACAGACAAAGCAAGAGGAACCCAGCCGACCAGAAAAGGTGGTCGGCTGACCAGGGCAAGTGGTCTCCCAGATAAAAAATGGTCGGCAGCTCCATTTGGTGGTCTCCACTTTGAAAGCAAGCTAGTGGTGTGGTGGGAAACCAGCAAATGTGGCCTAAAGACCAAGAAAACTAGCTTCCCGACAGGAAAATCGGCTGGCGGAGAGAGAAGTGGTCTCCAAGAGAAAAGGTGGTCTCCCACCCTTGTACCACCTTCCAAATAATGAAAACAAGGTTCATGCCAAAAATGAACTAACACCGATGCAAAACGAGGGTTCGGGGGGCAAAACGCTCGGTCGGGTGCCCCGAAAACAGGCTGTTAGGCACCACAAGTGGCGTGCAACCACAAAGGTGGTCTCCCGGGCCGTAGTGTCTCTATAGACAGAGGAGACAAGGTGTGTGCCAAAAACCATGCCAAACGGAGAATATTAAGCGGTCTCGAACCGAGGCGCGCGGCCGACGGCTCCGAAAAACCAGAAACTGGTCTCCAAACGGGAACAGTGGCCTGTGACCACGAAAAGTAGCCTACGGCCACTGAGAGATGGTCTACAAGACCTCTCCCTCCCTCCGGGAAGAGAAAGCAAGACCTGGTCCGCAAACCGAGGCAAAGCATAAAAGGGTCCCGAGGTCCGGGGGTAAGGACCTCAGCCGAAACTCCGAAACCTCAGAACGAGTACAACATGCGCAATCACCGAGTGCTCAATCGATGACGTCTGAGTCTTAAGGTCGGTCAAAAATGGGGTGTCTAGAGGGGGGTTCTCTCTTATAGAGAACAAAAGTGTAAGCTTGTTGGACAAGCATAGGGTCCAAGGCCATCCCTCCATACACGTGTATGGAGGATGGTTTTAGTGCCTTCCAGCTGTGACAGCTGGATAGAAAATATCTCCAGGAATGAGTTGGAAAGTTGCCGACCACTTGAAGTGGTCGGCCAGCTACTTCTACTGGTCAGCCAACCAGTGGAAGTGGTCGGCTAGGGCAAAAAGTGGTCGGTCACAGGGGAGAGGTGGTCTGCAACATGAAACCAAGGTGGTGGTGTGGTGGCCAACCAGAAAAGGTGGCCCAAAGACCAAGCAAACCAGTTTCCCGACCATAAAATTGGCTGGCAGGAAGGACAGTGGTCTCCATGGGGAAGAACTGGTCTTCCACCCTTGTACCACCTTCCAAACAAGGAAAACAAGCTTTGTACCAAAAACAAACCAAAAATAATGCAAGACGAAAGTTCGGGAGGCAAAGTGCGCAGCTGGGAGCCTCAAAAACTAGTCTACGGGCATCAAAAGTGGTCTACGACCACAAAAGTGGTCTCCCATACCACAGTGTCCCTCTAGGCAGAGGTAACAAGGTGTGGTTCAAAAACCATGCCAAACGGAGAACGTTAAGCGGTCCCGAGTCAAGGCGCGCGGCTGAAGGCTCCGAAAATCAAAAACTGGTCTCCAAACGAGGAAAGTGGTCTACGACCACGAAAAGGTGGTCCACAGACCTCCTCCTCCCTCCAGGGAAGGGAAACAAGGCATGGTCCACAAACCGAGCCAAAGCACAAAACGTTCAAAGGCCCGGAGGCAAGGCACTCAGTCGAAAACTCTAGGAACTCGAAACGAGCATAACATGCGCAATCACCGAGCGCTCAATCAATGACGTTTGAGTCTTAAGGTCGGTCAAAAATGGGGTGTCTACAGTGGTGGTATTTCTAAGATGGCCTTGATCTTTGATGGATCTACTTCAATTCCCCTTTATGTGATCAGAGAACCCGGCATCTTCCTTGCAGTCACATGAAAAGTGCACTTTTTGTGGGTTCAATCTCAATTTGTACTCTCTAATCCGTTTGAAGAATTTTTCTAGCGTGGTGTAGTGGCCTTCTCGCTCTTTGGATTTTACGATCATGTCATCCATGTACACCTCGACTTCCTTATGGATCATGTTGTGCAGGATTGTGGTCGCAACCCTCTGATATGTAGCCTCGACATTCTTTAACCCAAAAGGCATAACTGTAGACACCCCATTTTTGACCGCCCTTAAGACTTGGGTGCCGCTAATTGCTTACTTGATGATGAAAGGTGTGCAATACAAAGGTTCGATTTCTTCGGCAAGGAGAGCTTCAAATCCCAAACCTCATACCCCATTTTTGGACCAAAATATTTTAGACTTTAAAACTCTCTCTTTCAAAATATTTTTGAAACAAAGTTCCTACGATGTTCCGAGACTCCCATTTTGTTAAATGTTGTGCTTTTCGGTAAACCGAGCAAGGACAAAGTAGAAATGAATGAAAGAGAGGTGAACTCTTTGAGAAATCTTTTAAAACATCTTGTTTAGAGGTTTGGAGTTGAAGAAAATTGGAGGAGAGAGAAGAAACCAAGTTGGGAGAGAAGATGGGCATGAACCGTTAAGAGAGAGAGAGAGAGTCAGGCAGCCCTCGCTAAATCAGGCCTATCCGTTTGTACACTTGGATTTCAGCTATGAGGTAACCACCGTTGGAAAGAAGACTTTCGGGGCTTCATTTTGCAATCAAGAATCTCCTAAAGCCGAGTCCGGATGAGGGAGATATGGTTGTTGGAAGTTGGGCATCAATATGGTTAGGACCAAAACTAAGTAGTCTTCACTAAAATGAGCATAACGTTTTGCACAGTTGGAATTTTGATGTGAGGCTGCTACCATTGGAAATCTTACTTCCGGGGCTTCAATTAGGACACAAGAATGACCTGAAAGGGAGTCCATATGAAGGCGTTATGCCCATTTGAAGTTTGACTTGCAGAGTAGAATTTGCTGTCGGCCACAAATATAGCCTGTCTGCCAGAAAAGTGGACGGTCGGCCAGTGCAAGTAGCCGACCGGCCACTAAGGTCCCAAACTCAGATATTTCGAAGATATTTCCCCTCCAGCTATTCCAGACTATCCCAGATATTTCTGAATTGATATTTTTGACTTGGGCTCTCTATTTTGCTATTTATTGAGGCCTATCTCTCATTTTTGCAAGGTTAGAAGTTTGGGAGTCTCTCTCTCTAAAAAAATCCTCTCTCTCTAGAATTCTCTCTCTCTAGGATTCTCTCTCTCTTGCCCCTTTGTGCATACAAGTAGAGGTGTGCATAGAAGTAGAGATACACAACTAGTTTGCCAAGGCATCCTTAACCAAACTTGACCATATTTGGGCTGAGATAACTTTGGACCTTCTTGGAGCTCTAGAAGAGGATTTTGGCTTGGTTTAACTTGTTTTTGTTGCTCTAAAGTGTGCTTGGCTTCAAGAGGTATAACTCTCCCCTTTTGTACTTGTTTTGCACACTTGCTTCACCATCCTTTTTCCATGGTTTTGGACTATTTTGGGGCTGGTTTTGGACTGTCGAAAACTCTATTTTTAAGGTGTAAAAATGGTAGTTTAAGGCTTGGTGAGTTTGGGGGTTGTTCTCCCTTTTTGTTCCTTAGCTTGTGAGGCCTTTTGTGCAACTTCTCACCACCTTCAAATCAAACTTTTTGGGCCTTTTTACCACTGAAACTCAGAGGTTTTTCAGTGATAAAAACTTGGTTTTGGGGTCCAAAATAGGAGGGGGTGGCCTCCCCTCCTTGTGTCTTCTTTGCAAGTGTTGATGGCCCAACATGCAAGCATGTGTTTCTCCCTTCTTGAGGCCTAGTTTGAGCATGTTTTTGTGACTTTTTGGACCTACTATAACTCTGTTTTTGGCTGGTTTGGTCACCTCTTGCATGCTTCATACACTTGTACTGTAATCCTACTTGCAAGCCTAACATGCTTGATGTCTTAGCCTATAATTCTAGCATGTTTTGGCTCCACTCCAGCATGTTTTTGGCCATTATTTAACATGCTTTAACTCTGATTTTTGTTGGTTGGGTCACCTCTTGCTTGGTTTTTGCACTTGTAGTGCAATCATGCTCATTAACCTAGTGTACTTGGTGATTTGGCTTATCATTCTAGCTTATTTTGGCTACACTCCAATATGTTTTTGGCATTGTTTTGACATTCTTTAGGACTGTTTTGAGTGGTCTTGGCCTCTTGGGGCTTGCTTTGTATAGCTATGGCATAGTTGGCTTTGCTAGTCTTGAGTTTTGAGACCCCTAGCATGCCTTATTTGTGATGTTTGTGTGATATGGCATCATTTGGTATGTAATTTCAGAGCTTATATCTTTTCCATGCTCCCACTTGAATCAATCTTTAAGTGCTTTTTGAGAATTAAGCTTTGTGCTTTGTTTATAAGCCATCAAATGAGCATGCTTTTCTTACTTCTTAAGCCTAAGTTTCAACATGATTAGGCCAGTGTTTTGGCATGTTTAACCTCTGCCCAGGGGTGGTTTGGTCATTTAGGCTTAGTATTGTATGCCTATAGTGTTATGCTCTTTGCCAGCTTCAATGCTTTCGACCCCAAGCATGTCGTGCATGCATCATTTTCATGCTTTGATGTTATTTAGCATCCTATTTCAATGCTGGAATATGTGCCATTGCATTCCATCTTTCATTTGTTATATCACTTTCGAAAGTGGTCTTAAGCCCTTGTTGGTTTGAGCACGAAATTGAGGCGTTCGTGCCTAATGGTTTTAGCCTTCTCTTGAGGGTTTCTACTAACCAACGGTATGATGCTTCTTTCATGCTCAAGATGCTTGTGGCTTGGTCCGTCTTTCCAATTAGAGGACTTCTCACTTTTGGACTTAACCGGTTAAAGGACTCATCGGTAATCTAAAACGAGTAAACAAAATGAATCAAAGTAAAACATGTCAAGATAACATGTTTGTGTTGCATTGCATGTGTTTGGATTGAACGTTAATCCAAACACGGGAAACGAGGGGCGTTTCATACTCAAAGTGATGAAATGTGCCTCATTTCTTAGTCGCCGATACCCTTGATCGTGTATGATAGGGTGGAGGCTCATTGAGTCTATTTGTGCATTCATTGACTTGTACAAACTTGGCTTCTCGGCCATCGTGCATTGCGATGCTCGGTTGGTGGCCCGAGAGTCGAGTATCACACTCCTTTGAGTTTGGGAAATGATAAGGAGGGTGGTTGTACACACATATCCTGCAAAGACCTTGCTTTGCCTCTGTTGTTCCCTGTTTGCAGCAAAATTGGAGCACGTAGAAGCAAGTGGCCGACCGGCCAGAGGAAGTATCCTACTATAGACACCCCATTTTTGACTGTCCTCAAGACTTGGACGTCATCGTTTGAACACCCGATGATCATCCATGTTCATGTTCGTTTTGAGTTCCCGGAGGTCTCAGCCGCGTGCCTTGCCTCAGGATCTCTTAACTGGACTGTTCTGTGCTTGGTTTTGGACCAAGAACTTGTTAGTTTTTGCTTTTGAGGGCAGAGAATGGCTTGTCAGCCATCCCCGGATCCCACTGGCCAAGGAATGATGTCACCGGCCATGTTCTCTTGCCATCGACCATTGGTGATGGCCGGTCGGCACTTTTGATGGTCGGCCGGCCTTTAATTTGGTCAATCGGCCATACTTTCTGGCTGGGACTTCTTTTTTTGCCTTTTTTAGGCATTGTGCATGCCAACTGTGCCAGCTGGAGCACACAGATCTGTCCTCCATACACGTGTATGGAGGATTTGCACCCTTTGCACCCTTTTGTTCTAAGCTTCTTGAAGAAGCTTGCACCCTTTGCTCTAGCTTCTTGAGGAAGCTTGGACCTTTGTCTTAGCTTCCTCAAGAAGCTTGAACCCTTTATCTTAGCCTTCTCAAGAAGCTTGACCCCCTTGACCCCTTTTGTTTAGCTTCTCTAAGAAGTTTAGGCCCTTGTCTTGCTCTATAAAAGAAGGCCTCTGTTCTCCTTTGAAGAGGTTTAGCAAATCAGAGATATATATGACATATACACCACTCTCTCTCTATATCTCCCTTTCTTTCTACATTTGTGTGTGTTAGAGTGTCCAAAAGTGAGTTTTGTTCTTAGTTTTGCACTAAGACACCTAGTGTTACACCATACCTTGGTTATTGAGGTGTTGAGAGGTTGTTCTTGGAGCTTTTGAGTTGGTTTTGATCAGAAAAGGGGGCTGGAGTTTTGGTTCTTGAAGTGTTCTTCAAGGGTGAGCACTATTGCTTTATATTCCCCATTCTTGCACTAGATTTTAACCTACTTTGCATGCTATTTTGAGCTTTGTGTATAACTGATAAAAGTTCTGATTTTTCATGTTTAAGATGTTTCATTAAGGTCATTTTTGTGTTTGGGGTCGACCTCCCCCTCTTAGGCCTTGTTTGGCCTCTTTTGTGCCTTCTTTATTGAGCTTTGGGAACTTTCGTGTATTGGCCTTCTCACCACTGAAATCTAGAGGATTTTTAGTGGTGGTGAAGGGGTTTTGAGGTCTTGCATAGGGGAGGGACACCCCTCTCCCTTTGTGTCTCATTTGCTTGCGTTTTGGCTCATAAGGAAAGCATGCATGCCTAGCTTTGTTTGGCTTTATTTTAGAGGTTATTTGGTGTTTATCTAGCATGTTTTACCTCTGTTCCATGTTGGTTCGTCGACCCCTTGCATGTACCATACACTTGCCTTGGTGTATGCCTTTTTGTTTAAGTCCTTGGGCTGCCATATCAGTGGGTTTTGGGGTGTATTTTGACGCATTAAAACTCTGTTTTTGGTTGCATAATCCATGCCATGTGTGGTCATGATAGTTGTAGTGGAATGCTCCCTTTTATGCCTTAGTTTTAGGCCCATTGGTGTGCATGTTTGCATGAGCATTTGTCCATCATTTCCATCACTTTTGGCCACTGTTTATGGCAAGGGTAAGGTCTGCCCTTTGCGGTTTAAGTCCACCATTGCATGTTCGTCGCACGTTTATTGCATATTTGGTTCATTGTGTGTTGGCACATGCTAGTTCCATTGCATATTTTTCCATGTTTGCTACATTGCATTTTGCATGCTTGGCATATTGCATATTTGCATGTATAGGTTGCATTGCATTTGGCATGTTTTGCTAACTTAGCCTCATATTGTGTACTTGATGCCATTTTGTACACTTGAGCCATATTGCATACATACATTGCATCATGTTTGGTTTGGGGTGTCAAACCAAACATGAGGAAGGACGTGTGTTCGTACTCAAAGTGACGAAACGCATCTCAATCCTCGGTCGCCGACGCCCTTGATCTCAACATGATAGGGCGTGAAGCATTCACTCGTTTGTTGCATTTATTTACATTGATTTGCAAACTTGGTGCTTTGGGCCATCATGCATCGAAATGCGTGGTTGGTGGCCCGAGGGCCGAGGGCCACACTTGCTTGAGTCTATAGAATGGTAGGGAGAGTGGCCATGCACACATTGCTTTGAAATTTTCTTGCCATGCACTGTCTGTCCTCTGCTGCTGTCAAAACAGGATTCTGCAGGAAGATTTGGCCGACCGACTATATACAGTGCCGACCGACCAAAACTATCTGGCCGATGGCTTCACAACTGGTCGATGACCATTTATCAATGGCCGGTGGATCTTTACCTTGGCCGGTGGCATCCCAAAATGATCAGGGAGTAGTTCAGAGGTGCCTCAAGATTTTTCACAGTCCTCAGAGGTGTAGAACAGTGTGAACAGAGACAACAGTGGCATGGCAACGGGTTTCTAGGCAAGGCAAACCGAGCATGCATCATCCAATCATCCTGAGGCGGGGCTGCGGCCACTTCCTTTTTTTTGCAACTAATTTGTTAATTAATTAGAAGTTTTGTAATATTTAATTAGCTAGAGTAGTTAATCATTTGTTTGGTTTGTATTATTTATTCGGACCCTTCGAGCGAGGGCAATTGTGTAATAAGTGTGCGTGAGTGTGTGTATATCTTCCAACCCCACGTCTTTCTCCCTTTTATTTACTAGCTTATGATGGTTAGATTAGGGCATATTTCAATTAGCATACTTATGTTTGCATGTTTGCATTCATTCATCTGTTTTGCATGCACCGGGCTCGACGCGTCATACTAACTGCATTGTACTTCAATTCTTAATTGAATACGTGTTAACTGTAGCATCATCATATGCTATCTTAGAATAGCCGAGCCTATTATAGTTGCATTCCTGCATGTGTTGCATTAGGCATATCTGTATAGTTAGGATTCATGCATGTTTTCTAATTAGTTTCTTTCTTTGGCTTGGAGTACTCGGTAAGCTTTTTTGCTTTAGCATACCGCATGTGTGTGAGTGTTTGCAATGATAGCATGCTTACCATGAGGCTATGTGCTTATGTGATATATCTGCCTGAATGCCTGTGGGTGAAGGTTGGATTATCTGAATTGGAATAATGCATTGACTGTGAGTTTTAAACCACTAGATAGTGGCAAATCACCATGTTTTCTAAGCCCACTTGAGGGTGGCAAAATTCGCATTTTAGCCTACTTGCGAGTAGCAAACCGCTTTCAAAAACAAACATGAAATGTTTTGTTCCAACTCAGGCGACCTAGTCTATACTTGTATGATGTGCGCATTACATAGTAATTCTAGGCTAATAACCGGAATAAGAGCACATAATGTTTTCAAAACTCGATATCATGTTTAGTAGTGGCCGATCTTTGATCGGGCGAGCGGGGGTGCTCATAGGTGACCTTCCCCAACCGTACCCAAGTTCCCGAGCCGAGGCAACTTTGGTGATGACGGACACGTGGCCTTAGGCAACGAGTCAGGGTTTCCTAAATTCTCCCAAAATAAATATTTAGGTGGCGACTCTGTATCTGGCAAAGCAGTCCATGTTTGGCACTTCTTTCAAAAAAATCTGTTTTCAAAAACAATTTGCCAGATTTGGACTCTTTGATGAGTCATCGGTCTTGCATTGCACTCTGCGAGATTAGAGACAGGACCGTGACATTGAGTCCTGAACTATAGTGAGCCCCAATGAACAAAACGGGATTCCCTCCCGGGACGTTTGGGGACGTCTACACCTACCGGCCACTTTAAGTGGCCTATAGCCTCCTTAAGTGGCCGACAGTTCTTAGGCTCAGAGGTGGTCAGAAGTTGTTCTGGTTCTGGAGTAGAAACAGTCTGAAGATTGGTTCGGTGTTCAGGAATCAAGGCAAATGCAAACAGAGGCAACCGGTGGCAAAGTAACGGACTTTCGGGAGGAAGCGGAGCAACCGAGCATGCATGCATCCCTCGCTTCTTGAGGCCGTTCATTTAAATTGCTTAGCTAATTAGCTAGTTAGCTTAGTCATTTTTGTAATTAATTAGTAAGTGTTTAATTAATTAATTCGGTTTGTAACTAATTAGTTTAGATTAGCTAGTTATTCAATTGTGTTGTAATTAATTAGCTAGAATAGTTAGTTAATTAGTTGGTTTGTAATAGTTAGCTTAATTAGCGTAGCTAGTTAGCTCTCTTTCATTCGGACCCTCCTTCGAGAGGGCATAATGTTGTAATAAGTGTGCGTGTGTGTGTGCATGTCCTCCAACCCCACGTCTTTCTCCTTTTTATTTACCCGCTTTTGGTGGTTAGATTAGGGCATATTTCAATTAGCATACCTTATGCTTTGCATGCATGCATCATTCATTTGTATTGCATGCACCGAGGCTCGGCGCATCATTCAAACTGCATCGTATTTCAATACCTCTTTGAATACATGTATCAAGTGTTGCATTCATATGCCATCCTAGATAGCCGAGCTTATTAGTTGCATTTTTTTTGCATGTGTTGCATTAGGCATCTCTAACATAGCTAGGATCATGCATTGATTTCTAACTAGTTTTCTGTTTTGGCTCGGAGTACACTGTAAGTGTTTACGCTTTAGCATACTGCATGAGATGTGTATGTTGCCATGACAGCATGCTTGCCATAAGGCTATTTGCTTAAGTGTTAAACTGTTTGAATGCCTGTGGATGAAGGCTTCATTACTTGAATTGAAACAATTTATCAAAATGCAAGTTTTAAGCCCACTTGGAGTGGCAAATCATCAGGTTTTAAGCCCACTTGAGGGTGGCAAAATCCGCATTTTAGCCTACTTGAGGGTAGCAACTTCGAACCATTTTCGAAAAACATACATGAGATGTTTTGTTCCAAATTGAGTGATTTAGTCTATACTTGTATGCTGTGCGCATCACATAGTAATGTTAGATAATAATCGGAATAAGAACACATGTGTTTTAAAAAACAACATATCATGCTTAGTAGAGGCCGATCCACTGATCAGGCGAGCGGGGGTGCTCATTTCAGAACCTTCCCTTCTCGTACCCAAGTTCCCAAGCCGAGGCAACTTTGGTGATGACGGACACGTGGCGTTAGACACGAGTCAAGGTTTCCTAAATTTTCCAAAACAAAATATTTAGATGGTGACTCTGTAATTTGGCAAAGCAGTCCATGTTTGGTGCTTTTTGATTAAAATCGATTTTCCAAAACGATTTGTTGGATTTGGACTCTTTGGTGATTTATCAGTCTTACATTGCACTTTGTGAGATTAGATTCAGAACCGTGACAAGAGTACGAACTGTAGTAGCTATGAACCCAATTCACGCCCTCTCCGAAAGGGGGACGCGCGGAGAGGAGTTCGGGCGGTCTACAGTTTCTGGCGACTCTATTGGGGATTTAGAGAACTTCACTCGAACATCATGATATGGTGTTTTGTTTACACTTATGTGTTTCTTTGCATTGCATTTGCATTGGTGTGCTTAAGTCACAGTGTTTGCCGTCTGTTATTCCCGAACGGTTTTCCGGAGGCTTACTTGGAAAAGCTTGCCATAAGGCTGGCTGGTTACGGGCTCTGCCACGATGGAAACACAAACCTTGGTTTTCACCGAGGCACCCTATTTGACCATTCGACCTAGTTGCATATCGGAAGTCATAAAGACTGTTCCAAACTAGGACAGGTTGCTTACCCGAATGCAGGACTATGTGAAACTGCGTGTTTGCATTGTGAACCCCTAGTTCCTGACAAAATAGGATAGGGAAACCCTAACCTCTCATAGGGGTGTTTTGAGTGCTTTTGTGCAAAATGTGAACTCGTTGGGAATGTGTGACACAATCCTTTGGGAGTCTTAATATGGAGGAGGTCCTCTTCAAACCTTGGGGATCATATCAGAATCAGATTTGAGTCAAAATCCAGGGGTTTGTGTTTGATATTGTGGAAATATACCAGAACCAGAACCCGGGGCAAAATTGTATCTTGCTTTGTTTTAACCAGCATACCTGGTATCTTGACCTGATGGGGGCATTTTGTTTTTAATTTGGGTTACACCTATCCAACTCAGCAGACCCATAATGGCTCAGAGTCCGGAAGAAGTTGTGGCCACGATAGCAGCATTAAACCAGGGAATTGCTATGCAAGATGAAACCAATGCTGAAATGCAACGCCTATCTAGGGCATCTACTACACATCCAGTCTTGGGCCCCCAGCCGAACTTTGACCCACCTTCGCCAACTGAAAATGTGCAAGGTCCGGATCCCCGAGAAGGGTTGGCACAAGCTTGAGTTCTTAGACCCCTGGTGCAGCCTAATGAGAGGCTTTATCCCCTTGATGTTAATGATCTCAATCTGACCTCAGTAAAAATTGCTAATCTTGAGAAGCAATTCAAAAAGGCACAGGGACTTGACTCCATTCTCGACATTGAGGATGGGTACACCGAGGCTGTCATACGACTCCTAGACAGATTCAAAATGCCACATATTGACCGTTTCGACGGGTCTGGAGATCCTATGGTACATATTCGGCTTTTCTTGGACGTCTTAAAACCAATGGGTCTGACTAAGCCACAGAAACTCTTTCTGTATGGAAGAACCCTGTCGACTAGAGCAACTACTTGGTACGCCAAGTTAGAGGATAAAGTGAAGCAGAATTGGGAAGAGTTGGCTGAGGCGTTTGTCAATCAGTACTCTTACAATACCCAACTTGAAGTGACCATTCAAGAGTTTGAAAAACTCGTTAGAATCCTACGGAGTTTTTTGTGGAATTTGTTGTAAGGTGGAGAGCAAAGGCAGCACAGATGGCGGATCGCCCTTCTGAGAGGGACCAAGTGCGGATAGTGGTACAGAATCTTGAGCCTAATATGTTGCAAAAGTTAATAGTGGCTCCACAGTTCACTTTCAAAAGTTTGCATGAATTGGGGGTTAAGATTGAGAGTGCGTTCAACAATGGGATCATTCCTAGAACAAGTGAACCAATAAGGAGGGTGATTGCCGGGAGTACCAATGCTGGTAGTAGCACTATTCCCAAGCCCACTGAAATCAATACAGTCGCCACAGCTGACTCTTTTGCCAAACCAAGCCTACAAACAGCCAGCCCATCCCGAGCTTAAGGCAGAACTTTCACCTCCCTCTATATGAGCCTAACCAGCGCACTAAAAGTCTTGATGGAAAGAGGGTATCTCAAACCCCTCAATCCTCAACCTCTGCCTGACCCACTCCATGCCAGACATAACCCCACCAAGTACTGTGTGTACCATCAGCAGCGTGGTCATGGCATCGATCGTTGCTACCGCCTTCGTCATGAGGTCTAGAATCTCATCGACAACCAGACGATAGCTCTACCTCCAGACCCCAATGACCAAGTATCTCCTGCCTACCTTAACCTTATCCATACACTGCCACCTACCTTTAACCCCAGCATATATATCACCCCGGCCCATTTACCCAGGCCTGAGGTGTTCATTCCGGAAAGCACTGATTTGTGTATGATGGATGCACCCAATCCGGTTCAAGAACGCCAAGGGCGCAACATGAGTCAACCCACTACTGCTGAGATGATGGGAATGATTGAAGACCTTCAAGGAATAGTGGCAGATTTAACATTTGGCGTTTCGATCCCATCACCATGGTCCTCAATCTTAGGGTGAACTGTAAGTGAAAAGGGCCAATCCGAAACTATTCCAAGTCTGGGTGGTCACATATCAACAATAACTGGGCTCCGCCCTAAAATAACAATCCAATCCCTTGGCCAAGCAGAAGCAAGTGGCAAGGACGAAGCCGGGGCAAGTATTGATCCTTATGCACAACTTCAGTGGGCTATCAAGGCATTAAAGGTCGAAGGGCTAAGCAGACAGCAAGTGCTTATAGTTGTTGCAAAAACTGTGGAGTACACTTTCGTCGCTCAGGATGAGAGCATTATGAATCAGGGGGCAAATAACGGAAAGGGATGCTTTACCAGAAATACCCCTCCTAATTACAGTCCCAAGCCTGGGGATATCTGACCAACACCCGGTACTCCTTTTGCCAATGTTTCTAAACCTAGTGCTTCCCCCTCATCAAAACGAACCTTCACCCAACTCCATATGAGCCTAACCTGTGCACTGAGGGTACTGATGGAGAAAGGGTATCTCAAGCCGCTTAATCCTCAGCCTCTCCCTAAGTCTCTCCCATCTACACACGACTCTACCCAATACTGCATATTTCACCAGCAGTACAGTCACCATACAGACTGTTGCTTTCACCTTCGCCATGAAATTCAAGACCTGATTGATAAGAAGGTCATTGCCCCACCTGACAATCCCAAAGCTGTCAACAACCCGTTCCATAACATAAAACCCACCAATAGCTTGCCAATGACCAATCATTACCCTAGCCAACACATCATACCTGCTAATGAGCACAAACCCATTGAGTTCATCCTAGAATCTTCTAATTCCAATCTGAGCAAAGGGAACAACATCATTGAAGAGATGGAAAATTCACTCGATTTTGATGTGTGGAAGATTTATGAAGCAGTGCTGCCGACACTGGTGGTTGGAATGAGGAACCACAGTCTCAACTATGGTGGACCTCAGGTTCAACTAGGGTAAAAGTCTGAAATCAATCCTTTTGGGCACGGATGTGTATTGAAGGCAGGTCTGGACCTTCCTGTGGGCTACTTAAAGTTGTTTTTGAATTCTGCGGATGGACTTGGAGAAGGGAAATCCCCTCTTTGTCTTAGAAATGCTTTATCTTGTTTTGAGTTGTGCCTTGTAAATAATTTTGTTGTGAGTGCTATTTTCTGCCTTTTCTTGTGTTGTTGCGTCAATTGAGTCTTTTCCTTTTAGTCGCTCCTGTGTACCCTTGGGTATTCATTTTTATAAGAAAATGGGAGTCAAGTTTTTGATCATTTTATTGTGCCTATAGTGATGCATATGTGACTTTCTGCAAATGAAAAACAGACTTTGAATTTGTTTTTGAATTTGTTTTCTGAATGAAATTCGGTTAATAAGCTTGAGTATTGAGAAGGATCCCCTGACTGATCTGAATGAATTCTGACTTGCCGGCGCAAAGTCTTTCATGCTTTCAAAAAAATTTAAGTTATCTCTTTTGCAAAACTTGTGAAGATAGTCTCAGAATTGTGTGCGGTATCTTATACTGTCCTGGGGATTCTCTTCGCCGTTAGACGATCATATGTTGGCAAGCCCAAAGCGGCTTTCTGATCTACAAATGCAAACGCGACTTTCAGACCTCACAAATCATAAAATCTCTCCCCTTGGTGTTTTTATTATTTCAAAGAGGGAAAAATGGATAAAATAAAAAAGGAAACCAAAAAGAAAAGAAAGAGAAAAGAAAAAAGAAAAGAAAGGAAAGAGAAGAGAAAAAGAAAAGAAGAAAAGAAAAAGTGGAAAGAAAAAGAAAAGGATGAAAAAAAAAGAAGGAAAGAAATCAATCATCAAGCCAGGGGCATCCATTGGAATGAAATCCAATCAATTATCAGGAAGGGAACTTCTGCCTGAATTCGGGGAAGCCGATGCGAGGAGGTACCACAGTGCAAGAAGAGCCAACCTTGAAAATGGAGCCAGAGAAAAGAAGAAGATATGCATAAGAGAGTGGAGAACCAAGCTCAAATTAGGGCGAAGTCAGTTCCAGTGATTAGGGCAAGGATGACCATTCAACACATTCACCACAAATGTTGTAAACATTATCCTTGAGAGGCTCGCTAGGCCGGAAACCTAGAAGAGCGACCTAGGCAAAAGTTAGAGCATGGAAAAATGAGAAATCAGATAAATAGAGTTCGCAAGGTCGAAAACCCCGAAGGGGCGACCTTGGCAAAAATTATAGTGCCAAAAAGAGAGAGTTAACACCCGAGTGAACCTCAGCCATGAACTACGTTGACCTGATTCCCATTCTTGGGATACGTAGGCAACTTCATCCTGAAGTTCGGTCTCAATCATATCCATCTCATTCTATCTCAACTCAATCACCTTGCCCAATTCATGTCGTTAGCTTCATATCAATCCATGAGCTACACTGACTGCTTTGCATATCATATACTTGCGCTGGGTAAGAAAGAACTAGCTCGAATCAACAAAGTGGAGAAATTTTCAATACTTGAACTTATCAGTAGAATCTCTATCTTGAGCAAACAAAAAATGGATTCGAAATTCGAGCTTTGCGAAATTGAGTTTTAAGGGAGCATAAGTAAAATTAGGGGCACTTTGAATGATCAGTTACCTTGAGTCCTTTTTTTTTTTTTTTTTTTTTTAATGCTTTTGGGTTAGTTGTGAATTCAGTTGTGTCGTGTCCAGTATTTTCTTGGTCTGCACTTCTCATCGAGTCACCATAGCATGTTGCTATTCATCGAGTCACCATAACATGTCTGTTGTGTTGTTCAAAAGCGCTATTCATCGAGTCACCCTAGCAAGTTTGTCGCTCAAAAGATTCAATGGAGTGGCATGGTCAAAATTCCATACACAAATGTTCGCTCCAAACTCGAAAATGTGTCCATGCGTGGAATTCATAAACGAGTTGAGAGTGCCCATGCAAGGGGCATTGCCTTCATGATCATTTCAAAGTGCATATGAGGAATCTACCACTGCTTTGGAGGAGATAGGAGTAAATTCTCAAAACATACTGGAGTAGAGGAGAAAACGTGAGTCTGATGGGTTGACAACGGATTTGATGATCCCCATTACTTGGGTCTACATAATATTGAAAACAGTGGCCAATGAATGGACACTAGGGGCAATTTTCAGTGCGTCTGACCCGGTCATCAATTGAACAAGGGGCATAGATCCAACCTCTCTCTTAGTCGGCCAAAGTCATCTGTTGGGCACTTTCCCCTGAATTAGGGTGGGTTTACCCCCATGATGATTCTGATATGATCCAACTTTCGAAAGTTGTCTCCAACCATTTCGAAACTCTCTTGGGGATTGTAATATTCCCACTGATTAATACATGTGCTTTATGCCTACATGTTCATACATATGGGTTGCTTTGAACTGTGTGATTGGTTGTTCTTGCTCATGACTTTGGTTTGTGCTTAACATAGTTTTGTTGAGTTGCCTCCCTCTGTAGTATATTTCAATGGGTTGTGGCAGAATGCCTTACACTCATCTCACAAGGTATATGATGCAATAACTCTATATACTGCTCATTTCCCTATATATGCCCAAATTTGCATTGAATGTGCTCTTGTTTTATGCATAGAATATGCTTGTCTTTTGCGTAGAAAATGCCCTCATTTTGTATAGAACTTGCGTTCATCGCATTTTATTGTGCATCTTACTCATTTGTGCATCTTACACACACTCTCTTGTGCACCCTCCCGGTCTAGGAGATTTTTAATCCTGCATTCACACTCGCACTGTCTCGTGCACTTACACTTTGTGTTACATTCGCGCTCTCTTGCGCATCGCATTGTTTTGTGCAGTTTACACTCGCGCTTTCTTGCGCATCGCGCTCTATTGTGCATCGCACTGTTTTGTGCAATTTACACTTGCGCTTTCTTGCGCATCACACTCTCTTGCGCATCGCACTGTTTTGTGCAATTTGTACTCGCACTTTCTTGCGCATCGCGCTCTCTTGCGCATTGCACTTTCTTGTGCACTTTACATTCGCGCTTTCTTGCGCATCGCACTGTCTTGTGCACCCTTTGGTCTAGGAGACCTTAAATCCTCTAAAGGTGTAATTCTTTTGGTGTTTGTCGTGCCTGAATGACTTCAAGTGGTCCGATATAGCCACCTGCCTGTGTTTGCAGTGAGTTCCTAGGAGATTAACTGAGACGGTGAAAACTAGAGTTTGAATGGCTGTTGCCTAGAATGCAAAGGTTCGGGATTTCCAAGACTAAAGTCTGGTTTAAATACCCAGGGGTGTATCATCGGCTTGAAA
Source organism: Camellia japonica (assembly GCA_030407325.1). NCBI lineage: Eukaryota > Viridiplantae > Streptophyta > Magnoliopsida > Ericales > Theaceae > Camellia > Camellia japonica. Next base: position 127,647,968 of record JAPPVO010000002.1, on the reverse strand, counting down.
TCTGTATGGTAGCCCCATAGGTTGAGGTAGCGGGTATGCGCCTCAATTCTGGATACTGAACCAACCTAGTTTGTCACCCTGTTGAAGAATAGGGAAAGTTGCGATCATAGTCAGGGAGAACCTGTGGTTCAGAAATACAAGATACAAAAGGGTAGATCCCCAGTAGCATAAGGTGAGTCATCACCAATCGCCCCTGTAAGGTACTTTTACCTCCAGCTACTACATTATCTAGTACTTCTATTGGATTGCATATAGAATTTATCGCATGCATTTACTGCATTACCCATTTTATCGCCTGTATCCTTTCCATGTTAAGCTTAGTCTGGCATGTGTTCTTACATTTCCTTCATTGAAGCATGGTTCTGTGATTGTGTGAACGCACCTGTTCCACTAAGAGAATTGTGGTCTAAGGGTGTCGGCACTTTTTCTGTGTTAGACGTGGTTTGTTTTGCGTCCATACCTTTTCTAGGTAAAATGTGGTTTGGCTGTGTGCCTTATTCATTGTATTCACTACATCCATTGCATCCATTGCATTGTATTTTGTTTTGTTGCATTCAACATTTAGGATCATGATCTTTCCTCAGCAGATCATTCTTCACTTATATCATCCCAGCCAATTACTTGTATTTTGTGGTCTCTCTGCGAAACACATAGTTTTGCATGTGCTCGCACCCCTTTCACGTTGAAACACGGTTCTGTTATGTGGAAGCATTCATGCTGGGCTGAGGCTAGTACTGGGGATGTAGACTCTTCAGACGGACTCGAATCTAATTCTGACTCAACAGACTCGGTGGAATTAGATTTAGGCTCATAATTTGATTCAGAACTGGTAATAAAGCCCTTCTCCAACTGCCAAGTGAGGCATGGCGCCCCGACGCGTCCAGAATGCAGCTGGTGGAATCCACAACTGGTTCCTCTCCGATCATAGAGATAGTAAAGGTATCCCCCAACTTCTTCGTACTGGTCTTGGGACCTGTCAAGAGATCTGCCAATGTTGCCCTTACTCCAACCTCACTGTTGTTTAAATCGTCCTCTTTGCTCTGGTCGGCATTAATGCTCTGATCAGCCCCCTTTTCATCACTATCTTGAAGTTGGTGGTCGAAAAAGATTTTCAAAACTTGGGAAATGCTTTTTCGTTGAAGAATCCACCCAAGGCTCAAGAAAGCTGTAGAAGGGAAAATCCTCTCCTTCTCTGACAAAGTGCCCATTCAACATTTCCTAGATTGGCCTGTGGACTAGCTCGTAATGTTTCCCGGTTCTTTTGGCTTTGACCCTTTCTCTAATTTTTTCTCACTTCCTTCTCCAATCCTCTTTGGTGGGCACATAACCTAACGCAAAGGTGTGTGGATTGTGTGTCACTTTAGCTAGCGTCGCAACCCCTTTCCTCCGGCTCTTTCCGAGCCCCATTCCTGGAATATGCCGCAATTTGGTCACGAAGTAAATAGACTGAGCACTGACATACATGCATTCATCGTTGGCTAAGATTGTTTGTACTACTTGGGCTTCTGCCAGAGTGAAGCTCGAAAGAAATACATCCTCATTACCGTGATTGATTTCCAACAAAGGTGTAGTTACCTTTGGCGGTGGATGAATAGATGGATTCCTAAAAACGGTTGCCACTCCTATCTCATGAGGGTATTTCAACATTTGGTACAGGGTGGAGGACACAACTCTCATGTAATGCAACCAGGGCCTTTCTAGAAGTAGGTTAAAGATGGCTAGCACATCAAGTACATGGAACTCAATCTCATGCTCATAAAGGCCCACTTAGACTTGTACTTTCACCGTCCCCATGACTTCTCTACTTATATTGTCATATGCCTGGATCACTTGGGTTGTGGGGACAAAATCTGCCTGTTTTAAGCCTATTGCATAGGTGGTGCGACAAGGACAAATGTTGATTGCAGAGTCGGTGTCCACTAGAACCACTAGAACCCACTTCTCTCTGCACTTAACTGATATGTACAATGGCTTGTTGTGAGCCTATCCTTCCGACGACAGTTCTTTATCGAAGAAGGTGAGCATAGGCTTGGTGCTACTTGGGAAGATCAGGCCAACGAGTTGTTTTGGCGTAGTCTCAATGGATAGCTTGGCCTTATCCATTGCCGACAATACTGTCTATCGGTGTACTCGTGAGGCCATGAGGAGGCCCTAAATGGAAATATCAGCTTGAATCTTTTTGAGTTGTTTGAGGACTAGCTCCTTCTCTAGCTTGTTCTCCTTTTCCTTCTCAACCTCCCGGCCTTTCCCTGAGGGTTTGGCCTGATCCAAATGTGGAGGTTTGAAATACCTTCCACTCTGGGTGAGGTGGTCTATTTCCTTCGCATACCAAGTATTGTTCGGGATATGATCTCCCCAGTCTTCATTTGTATGGGCAAGATGCAAATCGCTATCTTCTCACCACTCACCTTCAGCTGCCGACAAACAGTTGTTCGGCTCAACTTGGATCACTCCCACAGGACGAGTATCCTTCTTAGGGTGACAAGATATTGCGGCCTTCCAGCTATCTTCAATCCTCTCCCATTCAAACTGCCCCAGTACAGCTTCATGTTCAGTGTCTGTAGTTTCAGCAACACCCAAATCTTGGGTTTGTCTTTCCGTACCACTGTTCTCTGGCACTTTCCTTTTTCTTTGGCTTCTCCAACTTTGCCTTCTCCAGCTACCACAACTGCCCCGATTTTCTTTTCCTCTGGTTTAACTTTGGTTTCTTCTTCTTTGTCAGATTCATCGCTCAACCATCCCCTATTGTTAGTCGATAGGCTCAGATCAAACCAACCGATCTGGACATTGCCTTGGTCCTCTTCTTTGAAGAATTGTAGGTTGTCCAAATCTTCTTCAAGATCCGCAAGATCATCCAATCCTTAACTTGGGCCGTCTTCCCTAACCACATTTGTAACGCCCCAACCCTTCACATGTCATCGATATTGTCCGCTTTGGGCCACGCCCACACAGATTTGTTCTTCCCACTGGGTCACCCATCCTAGAACTACTCCAGCCTAACCACGCTTAACTGGGGAGTTCTAATAGGGATTTCACCACCTGGGAAAAGGCCTCGATGCTATACAAAGGTCTACGTTTTTACTTTTATAGCCCAGGAACTCCACCTCCATTCCCGATGTGGGACACCGGGGCCTTACAATCCACCCCCCTTAAGGCTGCACGTCCTCGTGCAGTAGCCTGCCAGCTCACAAGCCCGCCCACATGCACCGAGAGACGCTAGGGGCCCATACTTGGTACTCCGGAGAGTCGGCTCTGATACCATTTGTAACACCCCAACCCTTCACATGTCATCGATATTGTCCGCTTTGGGCCACGCCCACACAGATTTGTTCTTCCCAATGGGTCACCCATCCTAGAACTACTCCAGCCTAAGCACGCTTAACTGGGGAGTTCTAGTAGGGATTTCACCACCTGGGAAAAGGCCTCGATGCTATACAAAGGTCTAGGTTTTTACTTTTATAGCCCAGGAACTCCCCCTCCATTCCCGATGTGGGACACCGGGGCCTTACAATCCACCCCCATTAAGACTGCACGTCCTCGTGCAGTAGCCTGCCAGCTCACAAGCCCGCCCACATGCACCGAGAGACGCCAGGGGTCCACACTCGGTACTCCGGAAAGTAAGCTCTGATACCATTTGTAAGGCCCCAACCCTTCACATGTTATCGATATTGTCCGCTTTGGGCCATGCCCACACAGATTTGTTCTTCCCAGTGGGTCACCCATCCTAGAACTACTCCAGCCTAAGCACGCTTAACTGGGGAGTTCTAATAGGGATTTCACCACCTGGGAAAAGGCCTCGATGCTATACAAAGGTCTAGGTTTTTACTTTTATAGCCCAGGAACTCCCCCTCCATTCCCGATGTGGGCCACCTCCGGTATATAAAAGTAAAAACCTAGACCTTTGTATAGCATCGAGGCCTTTTCCCAGGTGGTGAAATCCCTATTAGAACTCCCCAGTTAAGCGTGCTTAGGCTGGAGTAGTTCTAGGATAGGTGACCCACTGGGAAGAACAAATCTGTGTGGGCGTGGCCCAAAGCAGACAATATCGATGACATCTAAAGGGTTGGGGCGTTACAACATTAATGTCCACTGAGGTCAGTAGTACTACCTCAGGCCTGGTTTGAGTAATGGGAACAATGTAGTGGCTTGGGTCATACTCCCCCTCAGATGATTCCCCAGGAATTTCTAGTGGCAGACCGGCACCTGCCTCCGAGGTCAAAACCTCCTCTTCTTCAGGTGTTGTCACCACAGATTTGTGAGGCTCAGGTTGTGGGTTGGATGTGTTCATTATGCACAAGTCTGTGCCTTCAGGGATGAACAACATCGGCTTTGGTAGGTGAGAGGGGGTGATATAGATGCTCAGGTCGAAGGTGGGTGGTAATGTATGGATGAGGAGGATATTTCTGGGTGTGGGAACTTGGTTATGGACAGAGAGTGAGTTGGTGGTCACATTTGGCTTTTCAGGTAGAGCTATTACTTTGTTGTCGATGAGATCTTAAATCTCATCACGTAAGCAGAAGCACTGGTTTGTTTTGTTGATAGAAAGCACAATATTTGGTAGGATCGTGCTTGGGTGGAAGAGGGTCTAGAAGTGGTCGAGGTTCTAGGGGTTTCAGATGCCCCTTTTTGATTAACACCTGCATGGCTCAAGATAGAGTCATGTAGAGCTGGTTGAAAGTTCTACCCGGAGGTTGGGTAGGGTTAGAAGTTTGTGGGCTCATGTTGGCAAAAGGGTCAGCGGTTTTGGTTGTGGTGACAACACTCACCTCTAATGGCCTCGTAGCTATGCTACCCCCAATAGCATTGGAATTGCGAACAAAAGGCCGCTTGGCCAGCTCCTTGTCATCAGTGATGATACCCTGTTTCATGGCATATTCAATCTGAACTTCCATTTCATGTAGTTCTTTGAATGTGAATAAGAGGAGAACATTCATTTTCTGCAGCAGCTTGCCATGAAGATTCCGGACAACCATTTGGATTTGGTCTTTCTCTGAGGGTCGGGTGGTCATCATTGATGCCTTCGCCCTCCACCTAGTGATGAACTCGAAGAAGCCCTCCTTCAGCTCCTAACGAGTTGCTTCAAGATCATGAGTTGTGACGTCGATCTGTGTGTTCTTGAAGTATTGAGCAATGAAAGACTCGGCTAACTCTTCTCAGTTTTGTTTTACAGAGTCCTCCAATTTAACATACTAGATGGTAGCTTTTCCCAACATGATTCGGCCAAAAAGCGATAACTTCTGCAGTCTGGTCAAACCCATTGGTCGCAGGATATCAAAAAATAGATGTAGATGTACCGTGGGGTCCCCAACGCCATCGAAGCGGTCAATATGTGGCATTTTGAATCGCTCTGGCAAAGTAACTGCAGATTCAGTATACCCATCCTCTATATCTAGGATGGAGTTAACCCCCTGTTCATTCTTCAACATCTTTTCCAGTTTATTCAGTTTGAGCATGGTCGTGTCAACCTCAAATTCAAACGGTGCCTCAGTCTGGTACACTGGGGCTCTAGATGTCTGTCTGTGCTGGAATTAGGTCTGCCTGGATGGGAAAAATCGGAACCCCCTCGATTTGTGGATCCTAAGTGGTAGCAGCGTTGGCAGTGGTACCGGGTATGGGGATAGTCATATTAGGTGTGTGCGATGCAGAAGCCGCAGCTAGCTGCTGCTGTTGTTGTTGCAACTAGTTTGTGACCTCGACTTGGTAGGCCATGTCGTGCTGGAGTGGGTCGACCGACTGCTGCAGACGGATTAGTAAGTCTTCCAAATCTAATGAGAGATACTGAGCCATTCTCAGGGTAGGTGACTGTGCTTGAGATATACTGAGTGTAGATGAGCTGAGGGGTGTTTGTTGAAATAACTGAACTGGTGAACATTGTCTGACCCTTCTTCGCCTTGCAACTGGTGACAGTGAGGAAAACCCTGCTGTCCCTGAACAAGATCTCCAACCTTACAAAGTCTTTCAACATGGGTCCAGAGTACTTGGAGGATGTCATAACTTTCTAAAGCTATGGTTTTAGACTACCTAGCAAAAGAAATAAAGAAAAAGCAACAATCAGAAATTGGACAACACCTCAGCTAAGATTCAATCAGAATAGATATGATCAAAGTTGTAGGACTGTACTCCCTACTGAATTCTGCCCCACAAATTGATACCAATTGTGCCACTGATATAAAGCATTCCTGTACAGTTTCACTATAAAGCACATACATGTAAAGAGAGCCAAAACACCCCTATGAGGGGGTAGGGTTACCATGTCTTACTTTTGACTTGATCTAGGGTTTCACTACTTCAAGCACGTAGTTTCACAAAATCCTTCATACGGGGTGAGCATCTTGTCTTATGTTGGAACAGTCACTACGACTTTACTATGTGCAACTAGGCCGATTAGTCAAAAGAGGTACCTCGGCAAGATTACCAAATATACCTCTCACACCTAACACCGAGAAGTGAAAGGAGGATTAAGTGGTAAGACGGTAATCCAGATCTAAGGGTTGTGTTTCCAACATGGCAGAGCCCACAACCGGCCAGCCTTTGGCAAGCTTTTTAGGCAAGCCTTTAGCAAGCCATCTAGGAATAGCAGATGGAAAACACAGTGACATAAGAGCACCAATACAAATGCAATGCAAAGAACATGTATAGGTAGATAAAATTTCATATCATGAAGTCCAAGTCAAGTTCTCTAAGTCCCCAATAGAGTCGCCAGAAATTGTAGCTGGTTTTGGTGCTCCTTAGAGGGGTTTAGTCTCCTCGGATACAATAGCCCTACAGTTCTGACTCCTGTGGTTCTGAATTTGGTTTCACAAGTGCAATGTGAAGTAGAAAAACACAAATGAGAGTCCAAATCCGGCAAATCTTTAGAAAATCCATTTATGATCAGAGATGCTAGAAATGGATTGCATTGCCAGATTTCAAAGTCCCCACCTAAATATCTTTGGAAAATTTAGGAAACCCCATGACTCGTGCCAAAGGCCACTTGTCTATTATAACCAAAGTGTCTTGGCTCATGAACTTAGGTATGAGAGGGGAAGGTCATGAATTGAGTACCCCACTCACCTGATCGAATATCAACCTCTACTAATCATGATGTGATTTTTATGTACATTATATGCTCTTGTTCTGATTATTATGCTAACTTACTATGTGAGGCATGCAAGTATAGACTATTTCTCCCACTTTGGAATGCTTTGATTTTATGTTTGTTTGAAAAGAATTTTGAATATGTACTACTTGAAAAAGTGAGCTCATATGTACATTAATCGAAATCATTCCAACTTAAGCGAAGGAGCCTTCATCCACAAGCATTCAAGAGGTATATCAAATAAGTACTTAGCCTCATGGTAACATGCTTGATATGGCAATACAAACATACATGCAATATGCTAAAGCAAGAAATGCTCACCTAGTACTCAACTGAGGCAAGCCAAAGAAAGAAAAATAATTAGAAAAGTGCATGCTCTAATATGCAAGTGACTAATGCAACACATACAAATGCGGCTATGAGGTTCGGTTTTTTACATGTCATATGAATCAACTCAAAGCATGCGACAACGCACGTATTCAAGTAAGTAATAAATGACAACAATGTTAGAGTGATGAACCGAACCCAATGCATGCAAAATGAATATTAAGTATGGCAATGATATGAAACCAAAAATATGATACTACATGTAACCATCGTAAGCAATTAAATAAAAGGGAGAAAGAATGGGGGTTGGAAGACATACAAAATATTACAAGTGTTACAAATTTGCCCTCACACAAGAGGGTCCGAATGAATGTCCTAATTTAGACTAATTATTATATACACCAAATAAATTAACTAAATTAAACAGCTATTACAAGTTCTAAAGGAGCCAACTAATTAATTACACATACTACATATTTAAAGCATTTAAAATAATCGAACGGGAGGCAAGGAGCCACATGTGTGCAGCCGAGAACATCCTCTCGAAAACCTCTCTGTTTGCTGCTAGAATCTACTCTGTTCATAGTTAGAAAATTATTCTGTTTTGGCCTTAGTTGTGCTCTGTTCTACCACAAAAATGCCACTGCCTATACAAAAATACGTGGTTGTAGCTCGACGTTTCGTGCTCCTTTTGAATACGACTAGCCCTACAGTTCAAACTCTCGTGGTTCTGAATCTGATTCCACAAGTGCAATGTGAAATAAATAAACACAAAAGAGTCCAAATCCGGCTATTCTTTTAGAAAATCGATTTTGAATCAAAATGCCAAAAATGGACTGCTTTGCCAGAAACAGAGTCACCACCTAAATATTTTTGGAAAATTTAGGAAACTCGAGACTCGTGCCAAAGGCCACTTATCCGTCATTACCAAGATTGTCATAGCTCGGGAACTTAGGTACGAGAGGGGAAGGTCATGAATTGAGCACCCCACTCGCCGATCAAAGATCGGTCTCTACTAATCATGATGTGAATCTTATTTACATTATATGCTCTTGTTCTGGTTATTAGGCTAACATTACTATGTGATGTGCACACAAGTATAGACTAATTTGCAAAAATTGGAACCTTTGATTTCATGTTTGTTTGAAAATTGCTTCGGATATGTACCACTTGAAAAAAGGATATCATATGAACATTACTCAAATTATTCTAATTCAAGCAATTAGCCTTCATCCAAAAGCATTCAAGCAATTTATCACTTAAGCAATTAATCTCATGGCAAGCATGCTTGACATGGCAACAATCACACGCATGCGATATGCTAAAGCAATAAAATGCTCACCTAGTACTCCGAGGTGAGCCAAAAGAGACAAAAGAGTTAGAAAACATGCACGCCTCCTAACTAATGCAACATGACTGATGCAACACATGCAATAATGCAAGTAATAGGCTCGTCTACTAATTTATGACATGCGAATCAATTTGAAAGCATGCGGTTTAACATGTTTTCAATGAAGTATGTAAGCTACAATGCTTGTTAGAATGATGAACCGAGCCTCAATGCATGCAAGACAAGTGGATGCAAACATGGAGTATACTAAATAAAACATGATGCTTTATTCTATCCATCATAAGCAAGTAAATAAAAGAGAGGAAGACGTGGGGTTGGAAGACATACACATTATTACAATTGTGCCCTCGCGCAGGAGGGTTCGAATAAACTAACTAGCTAAGCTAATTAACTAGCTATTATAAAATGAATTAACTAATTATTGCAAACCGAATAAACTAACTATGCTAGCCAGTTATGACAAAACCAATTAATTAATTAACTATTCTATGGAACTAACTAATTAATTACACTAATTAATTAATTACAAATTAGAATTAACTAATTAAAAGGTATGGATAAACCTCTAAATTAGGACAAACCTCTAAATTAAAAGGTATTGATAATACTGCTACTTCTCAAATTAGTAAACCTGTTTACTCTACACACACACATTTACCTGAAGAAGAAACTGCTTCAAATAATTCTCCAACTCAAACTGATTTTGAAGAATTTATACCGCCAGTCAATCCTCAACTTATGACCATTAAAAAGGATTTTAAATCTGATCTTGATAAATTATTCATTGAATTTAAGTATTTTAAAAATAAAAAACTCAGACATGCTTATTATGATACCTATGATAAACAACACCAATCCAGAATCACTAGACATTGGTATGATTTTATGATTGAATATAGTTTTGAATTACCCCTCTTAGAATATGTTGAAAATATTACAAGAACCTAAATACCATCACCAAATACAAATGGAAAACTTCTGAATCTACAACTGTTAGTTCTAGTCACCCTCCTCTTGAGAAAATAATTATCAAACAACAAGGTTCTGACATTCCTGCTTCCCCTTTCAAATTACCTGGCGATGATGCTGAAATCAAAAAAGTCATTGAACAAAATAATTATACTAATCAATATTTAAACACCATTGGTAAACAATTAGATAAAATAGAGACAAACTTAGAATCTGTTACATCTACTAAACCACAACCTTTAGATCAACCTTTACTTAATCTACCTAGTCATCGCTCCAAAAGAACTAGTTTGGTAACCACTGATCAATCTACTGTCAAAGCTATTGAAAAATTATTCACTAAACTATCCACCACTGATAATGCCTCACCTTCTAAAGATAAAGGTATTACTGTTTTAAATCAACAACCAAATATTGACAATCTTTCTACCACATCTGAAACTGACACTACTGATGATGAAATAAATCAATTAGCCCAACAATTCCAATCTTCTAATCTTAATAAAATTCATTATCCCAAAGTTAATCCTCAAACTACCAAAAACTGGTATTCTCGACCTACTCCACCTGACCTTCAATATGAAGAAAATAATATTAGTAACCAATTTTCTGTTTCTGCTAAAAAACTCTACGAATGGAACATTGATGGTCTTAGTGAAGATCAAATACTTCAAAAATTAAATCATTTATCTATGGTTTCAAATAGTTACCTCTCTAATTATCCCCAATATTCTCAATCTGAAATTGTTTCCTTAATTACTTCTGGTTTTACTGGTATGCTCAAATCTTGGTGGGAAAAATACTTAACTGAAGATCAACGAGACTCCATCATATATGCTAATCAAACTGATGATAATGGTCTCCCTATTTTTGATGAGACTATTGGATGTTGCCACCCTGATGGTATTAATACATTAATTTATACTATTGTTCGACATTTTATTGGTACACCTACTAATATTTATTCTCGCATACATGATCAACTTAGTAACCTTACTTGCCCAACTTTAAGTGATTTTCGATGGTATAAAGACGTATTTACCTCTAGAGTTATGTTACGTGAAGATTGTACTAAATCATTTTGGAAGGAAAAATTCATTAATGGATTACCTAGTCTATTTGCTCACAAAATTAGAGATGTTCTTAGTCAACCTACTGGTGTTATTGAATATGACAATTTAACCTATGGAGACATCATTAGCACTATTCAAAAAGAAGGATTAAAAATGTGTATTGATCTTAAACTTAGTCAAAAAGCCACTAAGGATAAACATAAAGCTAAATATGAATTAGGAAATTTCTGTGAACAATATGGTTTACCTCCTGTTGCACCTTCCCGTAGAAAATCACACAAATATTCTAAACATAAACATAAATCCAAATATTCTAATAAATATCGAAAAAATTATTCACCTTCCAAATCCAATGATAAATTTTATACTAAACCCAAAAAGAAATATTATAAATCACATCCCAAATCTAAAAATAATAAAGATATTACCTGCTATAATTGTGGTCAAAAAGGACATTATTCAAATAAATGTAAAGAAAAGCAAAAATTAAAGGATAGAGTTAACCAACTTCAAATTGATGATAATTCCAAAAATCAGTTATTTGAAATCTTCCAATTAAATCAATCTGTTAGCGACTCCTCTTCTGATCATCCAAGAACTTCATCTGATTATCATTCACCTAGTGATGATTCTGACAATCATATTAACCTAGGATGTACTGATGTCTGCTGTAAACCAGTCAAACAACTAACTGTTCTTACTAAAAACACCCAAGAAGAATCTGCTCTTATTGAATTAATTAGTAAATTAGATGATCCCAATTTAAAACAAAAATATATTGATAAATTAAAATCTTTATTAATTCATTCTGATGATAAACCTAAGATTGATAAACCTATTATCAGCTTATCTAAGACTTTAGAAAGATTTAAAAATAAAACTAAAGAAATTACACTTCAAGATTTACAATCTGAAATCAATCAAATCAAACAAACTATTAATGAATTAAGACAAAAAGATCGAAAATTAGAAGATGAAATTATTACATTAAAACTTAATAAAAGTTTAGATAATTTCCACAACTCAGTCCATGAATCTCCTAATGAATCTCAACATAATTCTGACCCCGATTCTGATCACACTAATCCTGATAGATTAATATTTGACAATAGATCACAATCCCATACTCTTGATGATAACAGATTAAATCTAATCAATAAAATCTATATGCAAAAATGGTATTCGCGAATTAAGATAGTTATTAATGATTTTGAATTGAACTTAATTGCTCTAATAGATACCGGTGCTGATTTAAACTGTGTACAAGAAGGTTTGCTCCCTACTAAATACTATGAAAAATGTCATGAGAAATTAACCTCTGCTAATGGTAGTAAAATGCGTATTAAATATAAATTACCTAATGTTCATGTTTGTCAAGATAATGTATGTTTCAAAACCTCATTTGTTTTAGTAAAAAACATGACTGATAAAATCATATTAGGTACTCCATTTATACATTTACTTTATCCATTCACTACATCTGCTGAAGGAATTACCACTCATGTTTTAGGTCAACCTGTTACTTTTAAATTTTTGTTTCCACCTGAGATGTTCGAATTAAAACTATTAAAAGATTGTTCTATTTCCCATACTATTAATCGCTTAACTAGACAAATCAATTTTCTTAAGGAAGAAATCAATTATAAAAGAATTGATCAACAATTAACTGATCCTGTTATTATTTCTCAAATTAATGATTTTAAATTAAAATTAGAATCCACTGTCTGCTCCCATTTACCTACTGCATTTTGGCACAGAAAAAAGCATGTAGTTACTTTGCCATATATTAAAAATTTTAATGAAAAACACATCCCTACTAAATCTCGACCTATTCAAATGAATTATGAATTACTTGAAATGTGTAAGAAAGAAATTAATGAATTATTAAAAAACAGAATCATTAGTCCAAGTAAATCACCATGGTCTTGTCCTGCTTTTTATGTTAATAAAAATGCTGAATTAGAACGAGGTGTCCCTCGCTTAGTTATTAATTATAAACCACTCAATGCTGTTTTAGAATGGATTAGATATCCTATTCCTAATAAAAAAGATTTGATTAAAAGACTTAATCAAGCTGTTATTTTTAGCAAATTTGATTTAAAAAGTGGGTTTTGGCAAATACAAATTCACCCTAAAGATCGATATAAAACTGCTTTTAACACACCCTTTGGTCAATATGAATGGAATGTAATGCCATTTGGTTTAAAAAATGCTCCTAGTGAATTTCAAAATATAATGAATGATATTTTTAATCCATTTAGTCATTTTTCTATTGTTTATATTGATGACATCTTAATATTTTCTAAATCCCTTAATGAACATTGGAAACATTTAACTGCATTCTTTTATACAATTAAAAGTCATGGCTTAGTCGTCTCTGCCCCTAAAATCAAACTCTTTCAAACTAAAGTTAGATTCTTAGGATATGATATTCACCACAATACTATTCTGCCAATTAGTCGATCAATTGAGTTTGCATCCAAGTTCCCCGATGAAATTCTTGATAAAACCCAGTTACAAAGGTTTTTAGGATCCCTTAATTATATTGCTGATTTTTACAAAGACCTTAGGAAGACTTGTCAACCATTGTTTGATAGGTTAAAGGATAATCCTCCTCCTTGGTCATCTGTTCATACTTCTATTGTTCAACAAGTCAAACAATATGTTAAATCTCTTCCTTGTCTTGGTATTCCTACTGAAAATTCATTCAAAATTATTCAAACTGATGCTTCTGATATTGGTTATGGTGGCATTCTTCTTCAGAAAGTCACTCCTCAATCCCCTGAACAGATTGTCCGTTTCCATTCTGGTGTCTGGAATAAAGCACAATTAAATTATAGTACTATTAAAAAAGAGATTTTGTCTACTGTTTTATGTATTCAAAAATTTCAAGATGATATTTTAAATCAAAAATTTTTACTTCGTGTTGATTGCAAATCTGCTAAATATGTTTTAGAAAAAGATGTTCAAAATCTTGCTAGTAAACAAATTTTTGCCCGTTGGCAATCTATTTTAAGTATTTTTGATTTTGATATTACCTATATACCTGGTTGTCAAAATTCCCTTCCTGATTTTCTCACCCGGGAATTTTTACAGGGGGGTAAGAGATGAGTGCAGCTCCACATACTCCATATTTAAAAACCCAAATTACCCATTACCAAACCTTGATTAAACAAGTCAACCACCGAATTAATCGCCTTAAATCAACCAAACCCACTACCAAGAGAGCCCAATACATCATTCACCAACAGATTCAAGCTCGTCGCATTCTGCGTCATGACTATTACAATGATTTACACTACTACCAAAATTATCTTGATCTTCTTTCTGGTTGTTAATCCCTGCTGATAATCATTGTTTCTTGTTTAAACAGATGTCTCGTCCAAGGCCTCCTTCCAAGGCTTTGGTTTCTTCTAGTCAGCCTTTTGTTCCTCCTCCTTTGGAGTTAGTAGGACAATACCCTCAACCCATTCAAATGATCAACCGTTACCAACTCCTTGGTAACATCCCCAGGCCTAATTACTCCACTGCTTTGGCTACTGATCCTTTTGCTTCATCAAGCCAATCAGTCTCAGTTACTCCATTTCCTGCCAACCCAGTTAAGTCATCCCGAACTGATTATATCAAATCACACACTACTAATCTGTTCTATAAAGAACCCAGTCATCCTAAAAGTCAATTGATCCATGAAATTGCTAAATCCCATTTTGGCTCTGGATGCCATTTCATCCTCTCACATCCAGAGAAAACAATCACCTATTACAAAGATATTTTGATCCATCATCAATCAGTCTTGATCAAACCCATTTATGATCGAACCTACGCCAGCAAGGTTCTGTATCATTCCATTTACATCCATAGTATTGTTTCCCAAGCTGAATGGGGTCCTCCCTATCAGCTTCGAGATTTGCCTGGTCATTCCATTCAGTATAATTACCATGACTATGTTGATGCCTGGTTCAAGATTTTCCTGTACCAAAATGAAACTTTTAGTCACTCTTGGTACATCTGCTTTGATCAAAAATTCAAATCTGAATTACCTACCTGGTTTCTGAGATGGTGGACTCATTATGGTGCCATTTCAGACATCCTCCCTGGTGATCTCATTGAACTAGTTAACTATTTCTCCTCTGTTTACCCATTCACCACTCATCAGAGACAATTTCCATCTTTGCTAATTTTTATATCCAAATATAAACTCCCATGGATATTTAAATGGCAATATGGAATTGATGGTAACATAATCACCCGTCAACATTCAGTTAAATGGTGGGCTAAGTTCAATGTGCCCCGAATATTTGAAATTGTTCAAGAAGAATTTCCTGTTGATCAATATGCTCCAACTCCTTCTATGATCAAAGCCCAGCAGAACCCAACTGCTGCAATCAGTCAAGGAAGTCAGCCCAGTCTTCCTCCAATCAACCTTGGAAGCCCCTCATCTAGCGGTTCCAAGCCCAAATCCAAATCAGTTCAGCCAACCCAATCAAAATCCAAGGCTAAGTCCAAAGCTCCTGCAGTTCTGGACCAGCCCAAGGAACATTCACGGCCCAAATCAAAATCCAAAGCTAAGGCTAAGCCCATTTCACCTCCTGCTCAGCCCAAAGCTAAATCAAAGGTCAAGCCCAAGTTATCCAGAGATGAATTGCTCCAGTTAGCCCGCCAAATTACAGATCAAGCTGAAGCCCAGTCAACCAGTTCAGAAAATTCAGAAGACAGTTCAGACCATTCACAATCTTCTGAAGGATCAACTACTCAACCAATCTCATATGGCAGATCTGAGTTCCAAGATGCTCAGGACCCATTTGCCTGATCAAACATAGGATTCCCTATAAATACAAATTAGCTTCAATCAATACTCTTTTGAGAAAAGCTGCTAATTTGTATCTATATTGATTCCTATATTCACGTGTTACTGTTCACTCAATCAACTTTTGTTAAAGCTGCATATTCGTGCTATCACTCCACCGAAAGCTACCGACAGCATCTTCTTTATCCCATGCGCTGCCAGCTGCTTTCATCAATCAAAGAAGTCACAAGATTACTGTATCAGTCACAAGAATACTGTATTAGTCACATGACTACTGTATTTTCCTTTTCTATATATTGTAACGAATTCATTCAGAAAGCTTCAAGTTTTTCATTCTTCAGTCTAAAGAAAAAACAGAAAGCTCTGAGTGACAAATACTCCTCCTTTCCTTTTGTAACCCAATTAAAGATCCTTGCAGTTGCTACATTTGTAATTGTAAGTTATTTTCTGTATTTTAAGTTATGACAATTTTATTTTATGTGCATTCCAATTCTGTTGTTCAATTTTAGTCATATTTGATTTCGTAATCCATGTTCTTCATTCTACTTGCTGCTACTTAAAATACAGAAAATAACTTACAATTACAAATGTAGCAACTGCAAGGATCTTTAATTGGGTTACAAAAGGAAAGGAGGAGTATTTGTCACTCAGAGCTTTCTGTTTTTTCTTTAGACTGAAGAATGAAAAACTTGAAGCTTTCTGAATGAATTCGTTACAATATATAGAAAAGGAAAATACAGTAGTCATGTGACTAATACAGTATTCTTGTGACTGATACAGTAATCTTGTGACTTCTTTGATTGATGAAAGCAGCTGGCAGCGCATGGGATAAAGAAGATGCTGTCGGTAGCTTTCGGTGGAGTGATAGCACGAATATGCAGCTTTAACAAAAGTTGATTGAGTGAACAGTAACACGTGAATATAGGAATCAATATAGATACAAATTAGCAGCTTTTCTCAAAAGAGTATTGATTGAAGCTAATTTGTATTTATAGGGAATCCTATGTTTGATCAGGCAAATGGGTCCTGAGCATCTTGGAACTCAGATCTGCCATATGAGATTGGTTGAGTAGTTGATCCTTCAGAAGATTGTGAATGGTCTGAACTGTCTTCTGAATTTTCTGAACTGGTTGACTGAGCTTCAGCTTGATCTGTAATTTGGCGGGCTAACTGGAGCAATTCATCTCTGGATAACTTGGGCTTGACCTTTGATTTAGCTTTGGGCTGAGCAGGAGGTGAAATGGGCTTAGCCTTAGCTTTGGATTTTGATTTGGGCCGTGAATGTTCCTTGGGTGGTCCAGAACTGCAGGAGCTTTGGACTTAGCCTTGGATTTTGATTGGGTTGGCTGAACTGATTTGGATTTGGGCTTGGAACCGCTAGATGAGGGGCTTCCAAGGTTGATTGGAGGAAGACTGGGCTGACTTCCTTGACTGATTGCAGCAGTTGGGTTCTGCTGGGCTTTGATCATAGAAGGAGTTGGAGCATATTGATCAACAGGAAATTCTTCTTGAACAATTTCAAATATTCGGGGCACATTGAACTTAGCCCACCATTTAACTGAATGTTGACGGGTGATTATGTTACCATCAATTCCATATTGCCATTTAAATATCCATGGGAGTTTATATTTGGATATAAAAATTAGCAAAGATGGAAATTGTCTCTGATGAGTGGTGAATGGGTAAACAGAGGAGAAATAGTTAACTAGTTCAATGAGATCACCAGGGAGGATGTCTGAAATGGCACCATAATGAGTCCACCATCTCAGAAACCAGGTAGGTAATTCAGATTTGAATTTTTGATCAAAGCAGATGTACCAAGAGTGACTAAAAGTTTCATTTTGGTACAGGAAAATCTTGAACCAGGCATCAACATAGTCATGGTAATTATACTGAATGGAATGACCAGGCAAATCTCGAAGCTGATAGGGAGGACCCCATTCAGCTTGGGAAACAATACTATGGATGTAAATGGAATGATACAGAACCTTGCTGGCGTAGGTTCGATCATAAATGGGTTTGATCAAGACTGATTGATGATGGATCAAAATATCTTTGTAATAGGTGATTGTTTTCTCTGGATGTGAGAGGATGAAATGGCATCCAGAGCCAAAATGGGATTTAGCAATTTCATGGATCAATTGACTTTTAGGATGACTGGGTTCTTTATAGAACAGATTAGTAGTGTGTGATTTGATATAATCAGTTCGGGATGACTTAACTGGGTTGGCAGGAAATGGAGTAACTGAGACTGATTGGCTTGATGAAGCAAAAGGATCAGTAGCCAAAGCAGTGGAGTAATTAGGCCTGGGGATGTTACCAAGGAGTTGGTAACGGTTGATCATTTGAATGGGTTGAGGGTATTGTCCTACTAACTCCAAAGGAGGAGGAACAAAAGGCTGACTAGAAGAAACCAAAGCCTTGGAAGGAGGCCTTGGACGAGACATCTGTTTAAACAAGAAACAATGATTATCAGCAGGGATTAACAACCAGAAAGAAGATCAAGATAATTTTGGTAGTAGTGTAAATCATTGTAATAGTCATGACGCAGAATGCGACGAGCTTGAATCTGTTGGTGAATGATGTATTGGGCTCTCTTGGTAGTGGGTTTGGTTGATTTAAGGCGATTAATTCGGTGGTTGACTTGTTTAATCAAGGTTTGGTAATGGGTAATTTGGGTTTTTAAATATGGAGTATGTGGAGCTGCACTCATCTCTTACCCCCCTGTAAAAATTCCCGGGTGAGAAAATCAGGAAGGGAATTTTGACAACCAGGTATATAGGTAATATCAAAATCAAAAATACTTAAAATAGATTGCCAACGGGCAAAAATTTGTTTACTAGCAAGATTTTGAACATCTTTTTCTAAAACATATTTAGCAGATTTGCAATCAACACGAAGTAAAAATTTTTGATTTAAAATATCATCTTGAAATTTTTGAATACATAAAACAGTAGACAAAATCTCTTTTTTAATAGTACTATAATTTAATTGTGCTTTATTCCAGACACCAGAATGGAAACGGACAATCTGTTCAGGGGATTGAGGAGTGACTTTCTGAAGAAGAATGCCACCATAACCAATATCAGAAGCATCAGTTTGAATAATTTTGAATGAATTTTCAGTAGGAATACCAAGACAAGGAAGAGATTTAACATATTGTTTGACTTGTTGAACAATAGAAGTATGAACAGATGACCAAGGAGGAGGATTATCCTTTAACCTATCAAACAATGGTTGACAAGTCTTCCTAAGGTCTTTGTAAAAATCAGCAATATAATTAAGGGATCCTAAAAACCTTTGTAACTGGGTTTTATCAAGAATTTCATCGGGGAACTTGGATGCAAACTCAATTGATCGACTAATTGGCAAATAGTATTGTGGTGAATATCATATCCTAAGAATCTAACTTTAGTTTGAAAGAGTTTGATTTTAGGGGCAGAGACGACTAAGCCATGACTTTTAATTGTATAAAAGAATGCAGTTAAATGTTTCCAATGTTCATTAAGGGATTTAGAAAATATTAAGATGTCATCAATATAAACAATAGAAAAATGACTAAATGGATTAAAAATATCATTCATTATATTTTGAAATTCACTAGGAGCATTTTTTAAACCAAATGGCATTACATTCCATTCATATTGACCAAAGGGTGTGTTAAAAGCAGTTTTATATCGATCTTTAGGGTGAATTTGTATTTGCCAAAACCCACTTTTTAAATCAAATTTGCTAAAAATAACAGCTTGATTAAGTCTTTTAATCAAATCTTTTTTATTAGGAATAGGATATCTAATCCATTCTAAAACAGCATTGAGTGGTTTATAATTAATAACTAAGCGAGGGACACCTCGTTCTAATTCAGCATTTTTATTAACATAAAAAGCAGGACAAGACCATGGTGATTTACTTGGACTAATGATTCTGTTTTTTAATAATTCATTAATTTCTTTCTTACACATTTCAAGTAATTCATAATTCATTTGAATAGGTCGAGATTTAGTAGGGATGTGTTTTTCATTAAAATTTTTAATATATGGCAAAGTAACTACATGCTTTTTTCTGTGCCAAAATGCAGTAGGTAAATGGGAGCAGACAGTGGATTCTAATTTTAATTTAAAATCATTAATTTGAGAAATAATAACAGGATCAGTTAATTGTTGATCAATTCTTTTATAATTGATTTCTTCCTTAAGAAAATTGATTTGTCTAGTTAAGCGATTAATAGTATGGGAAATAGAACAATCTTTTAATAGTTTTAATTCGAACATCTCAGGTGGAAACAAAAATTTAAAAGTAACAGGTTGACCTAAAACATGAGTGGTAATTCCTTCAGCAGATGTAGTGAATGGATAAAGTAAATGTATAAATGGAGTACCTAATATGATTTTATCAGTCATGTTTTTTACTAAAACAAATGAGGTTTTGAAACATACATTATCTTGACAAACATGAACATTAGGTAATTTATATTTAATACGCATTTTACTACCATTAGCAGAGGTTAATTTCTCATGACATTTTTCATAGTATTTAGTAGGGAGCAAACCTTCTTGTACACAGTTTAAATCAGCACCGGTATCTATTAGAGCAATTAAGTTCAATTCAAAATCATTAATAACTATCTTAATTCGCGAATACCATTTTTGCATATAGATTTTATTGATTAGATTTAATCTGTTATCATCAAGAGTATGGGATTGTGATCTATTGTCAAATATTAATCTATCAGGATTAGTGTGATCAGAATCGGGGTCAGAATTATGTTGAGATTCATTAGGAGATTCATGGACTGAGTTGTGGAAATTATCTAAACTTTTATTAAGTTTTAATGTAATAATTTCATCTTCTAATTTTCGATCTTTTTGTCTTAATTCATTAATAGTTTGTTTGATTTGATTGATTTCAGATTGTAAATCTTGAAGTGTAATTTCTTTAGTTTTATTTTTAAATCTTTCTAAAGTCTTAGATAAGCTGATAATAGGTTTATCAATCTTAGGTTTATCATCAGAATGAATTAATAAAGATTTTAATTTATCAATATATTTTTGTTTTAAATTGGGATCATCTAATTTACTAATTAATTCAATAAGAGCAGATTCTTCTTGGGTGTTTTTAGTAAGAACAGTTAGTTGTTTGACTGGTTTACAGCAGACATCAGTACATCCTAGGTTAATATGATTGTCAGAATCATCACTAGGTGAATGATAATCAGATGAAGTTCTTGGATGATCAGAAGAGGAGTCGCTAACAGATTGATTTAATTGGAAGATTTCAAATAACTGATTTTTGGAATTATCATCAATTTGAAGTTGGTTAACTCTATCCTTTAATTTTTGCTTTTCTTTACATTTATTTGAATAATGTCCTTTTTGACCACAATTATAGCAGGTAATATCTTTATTATTTTTAGATTTGGGATGTGATTTATAATATTTCTTTTTGGGTTTAGTATAAAATTTATCATTGGATTTGGAAGGTGAATAATTTTTTCGATATTTATTAGAATATTTGGATTTATGTTTATGTTTAGAATATTTGTGTGATTTTCTACGGGAAGGTGCAACAGGAGGTAAACCATATTGTTCACAGAAATTTCCTAATTCATATTTAGCTTTATGTTTATCCTTAGTGGCTTTTTGACTAAGTTTAAGATCAATACACATTTTTAATCCTTCTTTTTGAATAGTGCTAATGATGTCTCCATAGGTTAAATTGTCATATTCAATAACACCAGTAGGTTGACTAAGAACATCTCTAATTTTGTGAGCAAATAGACTAGGTAATCCATTAATGAATTTTTCCTTCCAAAATGATTTAGTACAATCTTCACGTAACATAACTCTAGAGGTAAATACGTCTTTATACCATCGAAAATCACTTAAAGTTGGGCAAGTAAGGTTACTAAGTTGATCATGTATGCGAGAATAAATATTAGTAGGTGTACCAATAAAATGTCGAACAATAGTATAAATTAATGTATTAATACCATCAGGGTGGCAACATCCAATAGTCTCATCAAAAATAGGGAGACCATTATCATCAGTTTGATTAGCATATATGATGGAGTCTCGTTGATCTTCAGTTAAGTATTTTTCCCACCAAGATTTGAGCATACCAGTAAAACCAGAAGTAATTAAGGAAACAATTTCAGATTGAGAATATTGGGGATAATTAGAGAGGTAACTATTTGAAACCATAGATAAATGATTTAATTTTTGAAGTATTTGATCTTCACTAAGACCATCAATGTTCCATTCGTAGAGTTTTTTAGCAGAAACAGAAAATTGGTTACTAATATTATTTTCTTCATATTGAAGGTCAGGTGGAGTAGGTCGAGAATACCAGTTTTTGGTAGTTTGAGGATTAACTTTGGGATAATGAATTTTATTAAGATTAGAAGATTGGAATTGTTGGGCTAATTGATTTATTTCATCATCAGTAGTGTCAGTTTCAGATGTGGTAGAAACAGTGTCAATATTTGGTTGTTGATTTAAAACAGTAAGACCTTTATCTTTAGAAGGTGAGGCATTATCAGTGGTAGATAGTTTAGTGAATAATTTTTCAATAGCTTTGACAGTAGATTGATCAGTGGTTACCAAACTAGTTCTTTTGGAGCGATGACTAGGTAGATTAAGTAAAGGTTGATCTAAAGGTTGTGGTTTAGTAGATGTAACAGATTCTAAGTTTGTCTCTATTTTATCTAATTGTTTACCAATGGTGTTTAAATATTGATTAGTATAATTATTTTGTTCAATGACTTTTTTGATTTCAGCATCATCGCCAGGTAATTTGAAAGGAGAAGCAGGAATGTCAGAACCTTGTTGTTTGATAATTATTTTCTCAAGAGGAGGGTGACTAGAACTAACAGTTGTAGATTCAGAAGTTTTCCATTTGTATTTGGTGATGGTATTTAGGTTCTTGTAATATTTTTCAACATATTCTAAGAGGGGTAATTCAAAACTATATTCAATCATAAAATCATACCAATGTCTAGTGATTCTGGATTGGTGTTGTTTATCATAGGTATCATAATAAGCATGTCTGAGTTTTTTATTTTTAAAAGACTTAAATTCAATGAATAATTTATCAAGATCAGGTTTAAAATCCTTTTTAATGGTCATAAGTTGAGGATTGACTGGCGGTATAAATTCTTCAAAATCAGTTTGAGTTGGAGAATTATTTGAAGCAGTTTCTTCTTCAGGTAAATGTGTGTGTGTAGAGTAAACAGGTTTACTAATTTGAGAAGTAGCAGTATTATCAATACCTTTTAATTTAGAGGTTTGTCCTAAATGAATTTGACTATTTTTCCGAAACAGTGGAGTATTAAATATTTCATCTTCAGTTTCAATTTCAGAAGGTACACTAGAGGTGCTATGTCTGGATGATTGACTACGATTAAATTTAATATGAACTGTACATCATGAATTTGTTGAATATCCTGAATATCTTGGATAGATGATTGTTGTTGATTATGTTTGTAATGTTCATTTACAGTGATCCATTGATCTGGTAAATCTACATTTTTCCATTCAATCATTTGGGGAACATTTATATGGGTATCAGTACTACTACTTGGATTAGTAAAGTTTTATCTTTAGGGGACTTGTGCAATGCGTGAACATTTAAATTAGTTTTCATGCACTTATAATGAACACGATAAATTAAAGCAATATTATGGTTTTATTCATCATATTGGTAAATGAACCATGTAATTGTATATTTAATGTTAATGCATGTAAAATATTTGGATCTCGTAAACTAAGAGTAAAATCAGGAAAACAATTAAAATGTACTGGACCTTTATGAAGACCAGTTTCCATCATACCCATTAAACTATCATTGTAATTAAGAAAACGAGCATCTCTTAAACATAATAAAACAGAAGTATTTTTACCTTGTTGAGTTAATGGTTTGACACCAACTTGAATTAAACCTATATGAATAAAATTGTAATCACTTTTTAAATATCTTTTTATGAGATTAGCATCAAATAATTGACAGGTTTCCCGGGTTTTCTAAAGCATATACTTGTTCAATTGTCTTAACATGCAAAGAGATTTTGAAAGATTTTGTATAAAAGAAGTTTTATAAATTTCTTTAATTGGCAATTTGGATATTCCAGTCTACATCAATTTTATCATTTTGTATTTCAACATCTTCTTCATTAATTACTAATCCTTGATTAGGTATTGAGGGCAAAGTGTTGACCTAGAACTGACTGAAGAGTTACTTCTAAATAATCGATCATTGTTGTTCTTTTAATTAATCAGTTTTACAGATACCTTAATACATACCCTATTCTTATCCCAGTTTATCACATGCCTTGTAACTTCACAGACCTGTGTATACATACAGACCCTATCTTTTGACCCCTAAGTCCGACACTGCCTAAACCTAAGGACTTACTCAGGACTGGAAGAAGTGAGGTGACTTAAACGCATGTGGAATAAACGTAACAAGGTGGAAAACATGGATCGATCGATGGTGATTAAGATGAACTGAAAACCAGATTAATTTGAATAATTAATTACAAATTAATTAATTAGACATAAACAACATGAAAGAAGTAACTAAGCTAACAATCAGCCCCGGAAGCGAGGAATGCTCAGCATGCGTATTCCACCCGAAAAGTCCACTGTTTGTTCCAGAAATGCCATGGCACAGTTAAACATTTTAACATCAGCCTCTGTTCTGTGCTGTTCAAAAATAGCTGCTCAATTTGACAAAATGGCCGGCAGCCAGAAGTAGTGGCCTGTCGGCCACAAAAGGTAGCCTGTTGTCCAAAAAGAAGTGGCCTGCCGGCCACTATAGCCTGTTACTCCTGCCTACAACAAAAAGCATACAAAAGCACAAAATAGAGTATTCTCAAGGTATGTTTGTACACCTTACCCCTCCTTATCATCAAACGACTCAAAGGAGTGGCAAGCTCAATTCGCAAAGCCATCAATCGATGCAATTTCATTGCATGATGGCTTATGAACCTAGGTGTACAATTTCAATAAATGCAAAAAAAGACTCTTAAACCTTTCCCTATCATGGATTGATCAAGAAAGTGGTTGACCTTGCAAACTTGAACCATTTCATCACTAGCAAGTATGAAATGCCTCAAGCTTTCCATGTGTTCAATTAACATCCGATTGAACACCAAATTGCTTAATATCTTGCATTATTTTTAGTCCCAATTTTATTACTTCATTTTAATTACCAACCATTCCTTAGTTCATTAAGTCCAATAATGATCTCTAAGTCCTCTAATGGAAAGAAATATCAAACAAAGAGTTGTTTTGGCATGAGAGAGACACCATGCCGTTGGAATGAACCCCAAAGGATTTAAACCATTAAGCACAATACCTTAATCTCATGCTTAAACAAACACTTGCTTTGAAAACCACTTTCAAAGAAAGGAAAAAGCTAAGAAAGAAGGAAGGTTGCAGAGGTGATTAGATATAAATACAAGTGTGGAAATCAAAAAAAATGCTATCAACTCAAAATAGGTTGGTGGCTAAGCCTAAACCACCAAACCTATGAGACCATTACACTACAAGCATGATACAAGGCGTACATGGAACAAGCACACTAAAAAAGTCCTAAAAACACCTTAAAAACAGTGCTGGAATTGAAGCAAAAGAGCTAAAAGAGTAAGCTACAACATGGGAGCAAGTAAACTAGTAAACAAGAACAAGGAGGAGAGGCTACCCCCTCCATTTTTGAGCTTCAAAGCAGGGTTTTAGCCTTTGAGAAACCTTTGAGATTCAGTATTAAAAAGCTCAAAAAAAATTGACAAAAAGGTGGGAAACACAAGGGTAAAGTACACCTACTATATTTATTCTCGCATACATGATCAACTTAGTAACCTTACTTGCCCAACTTTAAGTGATTTTCGATGGTATAAAAGACGTATTTACCTCTAGAGTTATGTTACGTGAAGATTGTACTAAATCATTTTGGAGGAAAATTCATTAATGGATTACCTAGTCTATTTGCTCACAAAATTAGAGATGTTCTTAGTCAACCTACTGGTGTTATTGAATATGACAATTTAACCTATGGAGACATCATTAGCACTATTCAAAAAGAAGGATTAAAAATGTGTATTGATCTTAAACTTAGTCAAAAAGCCACTAAGGATAAACATAAAGCTAAATATGAATTAGGAAATTTCTGTGAACAATATGGTTTACCTCCTGTTGCACCTCTTCCCGTAGAAAATCACACAAATATTCTAAACATAAACATAAATCCACATATTCTAATAAATATCGAAAAAATTATTCACCTTCCAATCCAATGATAAATTTTATACTAAACCCAAAAAGAAATATTATAAATCACATCCTCCCAAATCTAAAAATAATAAAGATATTACCTGCTATAATTGTGGTCAAAAGGACATTATTCAAATAAATGTAAAGAAAAGCAAAAATTAAAGGATAGAGTTAACCAACTTCAAATTGATGATAATTCCAAAAATCAGTTATTTGAAATCTTCCAATTAAATCAATCTGTTAGCGACTCCTCTTCTGATCATCCAAGAACTTCATCTGATTATCATTCACCTAGTGATGATTCTGACAATCATATTAACCTAGGATGTACTGATGTCTGCTGTAAACCAGTCAAACAACTAACTGTTCTTACTAAAAACACCCAAGAAGAATCTGCTCTTATTGAATTAATTAGTAAATTAGATGATCCCAATTTAAAACAAAATATATTGATAAATTAAAATCTTTATTAATTCATTCTGATGATAAACCTAAGATTGATAAACCTATTATCAGCTTATCTAAGACTTTAGAAAGATTTAAAAATAAAACTAAAGAAATTACACTTCAAGATTTACAATCTGAAATCAATCAAATCAAACAAACACTATTAATGAATTAAGACAAAAAGATCGAAAATTAGAAGATGAAATTATTACATTAAAACTTAATAAAAGTTTAGATAATTTCCACAACTCAGTCCATGAATCTCCTAATGAATCTCAATATCAAATTCTGACCCCGATTCTGATCACACTAATCCTGATAGATTAATATTTGACAATAGATCACAATCCCATACTCTTGATGATAACAGATTAAATCTAATCAATAAAATCTATATGCAAAAATGGTATTCGCGAATTAAGATAGTTATTAATGATTTTGAATTGAACTTAATTGCTCTAATAGATACCGGTGCTGATTTAAACTGTGTACAAGAAGGTTTGCTCCCTACTAAATACTATGAAAAATGTCATGAGAAATTAACCTCTGCTAATGGTAGTAAAATGCGTATTAAATATAAATTACCTAATGTTCATGTTTGTCAAGATAATGTATGTTTCAAAACCTCATTTGTTTTAGTAAAAAACATGACTGATAAATCATATTAGGTACTCCATTTATACATTTACTTTATCCATTCACTACATCTGCTGAAGGAATTACCACTCATGTTTTAGGTCAACCTGTTACTTTTAAATTTTTGTTTCCACCTGAGATGTTCGAATTAAAACTATTAAAAGATTGTTCTATTTCCCATACTATTAATCGCTTAACTAGACAAATCAATTTTCTTAAGAAGAAATCAATTATAAAAGAATTGATCAACAATTAACTGATCCTGTTATTATTTCTCAAATTAATGATTTTAAATTAAAATTAGAATCCACTGTCTGCTCCCATTTACCTACTGCATTTTGGCACAGAAAAAAGCATGTAGTTACTTTGCCATATATTAAAAATTTTAATGAAAAACACATCCCTACTAAATCTCGACCTATTCAAATGAATTATGAATTACTTGAAATGTTAAGAAAGAAATTAATGAATTATTAAAGAAATTAAAATTATTAATATAGTCAAGTCAAATCACCATGGTCTTGTCCTGCTTTTTATGTTAATAAAAATGCTGAATTAGAACGAGGTGTCCCTCGCTTAGTTATTAATTATAAACCACTCAATGCTGTTTTATGGATTAGATATCCTATTCCTAATAAAAAAGATTTGATTAAAAGACTTAATCAAGCTGTTATTTTTTAGCAAATTTGATTTAAAAAGTGGTTTTTGGCAAATACAATTCATTCACCCTAAAGATCGATATAAAACTGCTTTTAACACACCCTTTGGTCAATATGAATGGAATGTAATGCCATTTGGTTTAAAAAATGCTCCTAGTGAATTTCAAAATATAATGAATGATATTTTTAATCCATTTAGTCATTTTTCTATTGTTTATATTGATGACATCTTAATATTTTCTAAATCCCTAATGAACATTGGAACATTTAACTGCATTCTTTTATACAATTAAAAGTCATGGCTTAGTCGTCTCTGCCCCTAAAATCAAACTCTTTCAAACTAAAGTTAGATTCTTAGGATATGATATTCACCACAATACTATTTTGCCAATTAGTCGATCAATTGAGTTTGCATCCAAGTTCCCCGATGAAATTCTTGATAAAACCCAGTTACAAAGGTTTTTAGGATCCCTTAATTATATTGCTGATTTTTACAAAGACCTTAGGAAGACTTGTCAACCATTGTTTGATAGGTTAAAGGATAATCCTCCTCCTTGGTCATCTGTTCATACTTCTATTTTGTTCAACAAGTCAAACAATATGTTAAATCTCTTCCTTGTCTTGGTATTCCTACTGAAAATTCATTCAAAATTATTCAAACTGATGCTTCTGATATTGGTTATGGTGGCATTCTTCTTCAGAAAGTCACTCCTCAATCCCCTGAACAGATTGTCCGTTTCCATTCTGGTGTCTGGAATAAAGCACAATTAAATTATAGTACTATTAAAAAAGAGATTTTGTCTACTGTTTTATGTATTCAAAAATTTCAAGATGATATTTTAAATCAAAAATTTTTACTTCGTGTTGATTGCAAATCTGCTAAATATGTTTTAGAAAAAGATGTTCAAAATCTTGCTAGTAAACAAATTTTTGCCCGTTGGCAATCTATTTTAAGTATTTTTGATTTTGATATTACCTATATACCTGGTTGTCAAAATTCCCTTCCTGATTTTCTCACCCGGGAATTTTTACAGGGGGGTAAGAGATGAGTGCAGCTCCACATACTCCATATTTAAAAACCCAAATTACCCATTACCAAACCTTGATTAAACAAGTCAACCACCGAATTAATCGCCTTAAATCAACCAAACCCACTACCAAGAGAGCCCAATACATCATTCACCAACAGATTCAAGCTCGTCGCATTCTGCGTCATGACTATTACAATGATTTACACTACTACCAAAATTATCTTGATCTTCTTTCTGGTTGTTAATCCCTGCTGATAATCATTGTTTCTTGTTTAAACAGATGTCTCGTCCAAGGCCTCCTTCCAAGGCTTTGGTTTCTTCTAGTCAGCCTTTTGTTCCTCCTCCTTTGGAGTTAGTAGGACAATACCCTCAACCCATTCAAATGATCAACCGTTACCAACTCCTTGGTAACATCCCCAGGCCCAATTACTCCACTGCTTTGGCTACTGATCCTTTTGCTTCATCAAGCCAATCAGTCTCAGTTACTCCATTTCCTGCCAACCCAGTTAAGTCATCCCGAACTGATTATATCAAATCACACACTACTAATCTGTTCTATAAAGAACCCAGTCATCCTAAAAGTCAATTGATCCATGAAATTGCTAAATCCCATTTTGGCTCTGGATGCCATTTCATCCTCTCACATCCAGAGAAAACAATCACCTATTACAAAGATATTTTGATCCATCATCAATCAGTCTTGATCAAACCCATTTATGATCGAACCTACGCCAGCAAGGTTCTGTATCATTCCATTTACATCCATAGTATTGTTTCCCAAGCTGAATGGGGTCCTCCCTATCAGCTTCGAGATTTGCCTGGTCATTCCATTCAGTATAATTACCATGACTATGTTGATGCCTGGTTCAAGATTTTCCTGTACCAAAATGAAACTTTTAGTCACTCTTGGTACATCTGCTTTGATCAAAAATTCAAATCTGAATTACCTACCTGGTTTCTGAGATGGTGGACTCATTATGGTGCCATTTCAGACATCCTCCCTGGTGATCTCATTGAACTAGTTAACTATTTCTCCTCTGTTTACCCATTCACCACTCATCAGAGACAATTTCCATCTTTGCTAATTTTTATATCCAAATATAAACTCCCATGGATATTTAAATGGCAATATGGAATTGATGGTAACATAATCACCCGTCAACATTCAGTTAAATGGTGGGCTAAGTTCAATGTGCCCCGAATATTTGAAATTGTTCAAGAAGAATTTCCTGTTGATCAATATGCTCCAACTCCTTCTATGATCAAAGCCCAGCAGAACCCAACTGCTGCAATTAGTCAAGGAAGTTAGCCCAGTCTTCCTCCAATCAACCTTGGAAGCCCCTCATCTAGCGGTTCCAAGCCCAAATCCAAATCAGTTCAGCCAACCCAATCAAAATCCAAGGCTAAGTCCAAAGCTCCTGCAGTTCTGGACCCACCCAAGGAACATTCGCGGCCCAAATCAAAATCCAAAGCTAAGGCTAAGCCCATTTCACCTCCTGCTCAGCCCAAAGCTAAATTAAAGGTCAAGCCCAAGTTATCCAGAGATGAATTGCTCCAGTTAGCCCGCCAAATTACAGATCAAGCTGAAGCTCAGTCAACCAGTTCAGAAAATTCAGAAGACAGTTCAGACCATTCACAATCTTCTGAAGGATCAACTACTCAACCAATCTCATATGGCAGATCTGAGTTCCAAGATGCTCAGGACCCATTTGCCTGATCAAACATAGGATTCCCTATAAATACAAATTAGCTTCAATCAATACTCTTTTGAGAAAAGCTGCTAATTTGTATCTATATTGATTCCTATATTCACGTGTTACTGTTCACTCAATCAACTTTTGTTAAAGCTGCATATTCGTGCTATCACTCCACCGAAAGCTACCGACAGCATCTTCTTTATCCCATGCGCTGCCAGCTGCTTTCATCAATCAAAGAAGTCACAAGATTACTGTATCAGTCACAAGAATACTGTATTAGTCACATGACTACTGTATTTTCCTTTTCTATATATTGTAACGAATTCATTCAGAAAGCTTCAAGTTTTTCATTCTTCAGTCTAAAGAAAAACAGAAAGCTCTGAGTGACAAATACTCCTCCTTTCCTTTTGTAACCCAATTAAAGATCCTTGCAGTTGCTACATTTGTAATTGTAAGTTATTTCTGTATTTTAAGTTATACAATTTTATTTTATGTGCATTCCATTCTGTTGTTCAATTTTAGTCATTTTGATTTAAATCCATGTTTCACTAAATAAAACTGCATAACTTAAAATACAGAAAATAACTTACAATTACAATGTAGCAACTGCAAGGATCTTTAATTGGGTTACAAAAGGAAAGGAGGAGTATTTGTCACTCAGAGCTTTCTGTTTTTTCTTTAGACTGAAGAATGAAAAACTTGAAGCTTTCTGAATGAATTCGTTACAATATATAGAAAAGGAAAATACAGTAGTCATGTGACTAATACAGTATTCTTGTGACTGATACAGTAATCTTGTGACTTCTTTGATTGATGAAAGCAGCTGGCAGCGCATGGGATAAAGAAGATGCTGTCGGTAGCTTTCGGTGGAGTGATAGCACGAATATGCAGCTTTAACAAAAGTTGATTGAGTGAACAGTAACACGTGAATATAGGAATCAATATAGATACAAATTAGCAGCTTTTCTCAAAAGAGTATTGATTGAAGCTAATTTGTATTTATAGGGAATCCTATGTTTGATCAGGCAAATGGGTCCTGAGCATCTTGGAACTCAGATCTGCCATATGAGATTGGTTGAGTAGTTGATCCTTCAGAAGATTGTGAATGGTCTGAACTGTCTTCTGAATTTTCTGAACTGGTTGACTGGGCTTCAGCTTGATCTGTAATTTGGCGGGCTAACTGGAGCAATTCATCTCTGGATAACTTGGGCTTGACCTTTGATTTAGCTTTGGGCTGAGCAGGAGGTGAAATGGGCTTAGCCTTAGCTTTGGATTTTGATTTGGGCCGTGAATGTTCCTTGGGCTGGTCCAGAACTGCAGGAGCTTTGGACTTAGCCTTGGATTTTGATTGGGTTGGCTGAACTGATTTGGATTTGGGCTTGGAACCGCTAGATGAGGGGCTTCCAAGGTTGATTGGAGGAAGACTGGGCTGACTTCCTTGACTGATTGCAGCAGTTGGGTTCTGCTGGGCTTTGATCATAGAAGGAGTTGGAGCATATTGATCAACAGGAAATTCTTCTTGAACAATTTCAAATATTCGGGGCACATTGAACTTAGCCCACCATTTAACTGAATGTTGACGGGTGATTATGTTACCATCAATTCCATATTGCCATTTAAATATCCATGGGAGTTTATATTTGGATATAAAAATTAGCAAAGATGGAAATTGTCTCTGATGAGTGGTGAATGGGTAAACAGAGGAGAAATAGTTAACTAGTTCAATGAGATCACCAGGGAGGATGTCTGAAATGGCACCATAATGAGTCCACCATCTCAGAAACCAGGTAGGTAATTCAGATTTGAATTTTTGATCAAAGCAGATGTACCAAGAGTGACTAAAAGTTTCATTTTGGTACAGGAAAATCTTGAACCAGGCATCAACATAGTCATGGTAATTATACTGAATGGAATGACCAGGCAAATCTCGAAGCTGATAGGGAGGACCCCATTCAGCTTGGGAAACAATACTATGGATGTAAATGGAATGATACAGAACCTTGCTGGCGTAGGTTCGATCATAAATGGGTTTGATCAAGACTGATTGATGATGGATCAAAATATCTTTGTAATAGGTGATTGTTTTCTCTGGATGTGAGAGGATGAAATGGCATCCAGAGCCAAAATGGGATTTAGCAATTTCATGGATCAATTGACTTTTAGGATGACTGGGTTCTTTATAGAACAGATTAGTAGTGTGTGATTTGATATAATCAGTTCGGGATGACTTAACTGGGTTGGCAGGAAATGGAGTAACTGAGACTGATTGGCTTGATGAAGCAAAAGGATCAGTAGCCAAAGCAGTGGAGTAATTAGGCCTGGGGATGTTACCAAGGAGTTGGTAACGGTTGATCATTTGAATGGGTTGAGGGTATTGTCCTACTAACTCCAAAGGAGGAGGAACAAAAGGCTGACTAGAAGAAACCAAAGCCTTGGAAGGAGGCCTTGGACGAGACATCTGTTTAAACAAGAAACAATGATTATCAGCAGGGATTAACAACCAGAAAGAAGATCAAGATAATTTTGGTAGTAGTGTAAATCATTGTAATAGTCATGACGCAGAATGCGACGAGCTTGAATCTGTTGGTGAATGATGTATTGGGCTCTCTTGGTAGTGGGTTTGGTTGATTTAAGGCGATTAATTCGGTGGTTGACTTGTTTAATCAAGGTTTGGTAATGGGTAATTTGGGTTTTTAAATATGGAGTATGTGGAGCTGCACTCATCTCTTACCCCCCTGTAAAAATTCCCGGGTGAGAAAATCAGGAAGGGAATTTTGACAACCAGGTATATAGGTAATATCAAAATCAAAAATACTTAAAATAGATTGCCAACGGGCAAAAATTTGTTTACTAGCAAGATTTTGAACATCTTTTTCTAAAACATATTTAGCAGATTTGCAATCAACACGAAGTAAAAATTTTTGATTTAAAATATCATCTTGAAATTTTTGAATACATAAAACAGTAGACAAAATCTCTTTTTTAATAGTACTATAATTTAATTGTGCTTTATTCCAGACACCAGAATGGAAACGGACAATCTGTTCAGGGGATTGAGGAGTGACTTTCTGAAGAAGAATGCCACCATAACCAATATCAGAAGCATCAGTTTGAATAATTTTGAATGAATTTTCAGTAGGAATACCAAGACAAGGAAGAGATTTAACATATTGTTTGACTTGTTGAACAATAGAAGTATGAACAGATGACCAAGGAGGAGGATTATCCTTTAACCTATCAAACAATGGTTGACAAGTCTTCCTAAGGTCTTTGTAAAAATCAGCAATATAATTAAGGGATCCTAAAAACCTTTGTAACTGGGTTTTATCAAGAATTTCATCGGGGAACTTGGATGCAAACTCAATTGATCGACTAATTGGCAAATAGTATTGTGGTGAATATCATATCCTAAGAATCTAACTTTAGTTTGAAAGAGTTTGATTTTAGGGGCAGAGACGACTAAGCCATGACTTTTAATTGTATAAAAGAATGCAGTTAAATGTTTCCAATGTTCATTAAGGGATTTAGAAAATATTAAGATGTCATCAATATAAACAATAGAAAAATGACTAAATGGATTAAAAATATCATTCATTATATTTTGAAATTCACTAGGAGCATTTTTTAAACCAAATGGCATTACATTCCATTCATATTGACCAAAGGGTGTGTTAAAAGCAGTTTTATATCGATCTTTAGGGTGAATTTGTATTTGCCAAAACCCACTTTTTAAATCAAATTTGCTAAAAATAACAGCTTGATTAAGTCTTTTAATCAAATCTTTTTTATTAGGAATAGGATATCTAATCCATTCTAAAACAGCATTGAGTGGTTTATAATTAATAACTAAGCGAGGGACACCTCGTTCTAATTCAGCATTTTTATTAACATAAAAAGCAGGACAAGACCATGGTGATTTACTTGGACTAATGATTCTGTTTTTTAATAATTCATTAATTTCTTTCTTACACATTTCAAGTAATTCATAATTCATTTGAATAGGTCGAGATTTAGTAGGGATGTGTTTTTCATTAAAATTTTTAATATATGGCAAAGTAACTACATGCTTTTTTCTGTGCCAAAATGCAGTAGGTAAATGGGAGCAGACAGTGGATTCTAATTTTAATTTAAAATCATTAATTTGAGAAATAATAACAGGATCAGTTAATTGTTGATCAATTCTTTTATAATTGATTTCTTCCTTAAGAAAATTGATTTGTCTAGTTAAGCGATTAATAGTATGGGAAATAGAACAATCTTTTAATAGTTTTAATTCGAACATCTCAGGTGGAAACAAAAATTTAAAAGTAACAGGTTGACCTAAAACATGAGTGGTAATTCCTTCAGCAGATGTAGTGAATGGATAAAGTAAATGTATAAATGGAGTACCTAATATGATTTTATCAGTCATGTTTTTTACTAAAACAAATGAGGTTTTGAAACATACATTATCTTGACAAACATGAACATTAGGTAATTTATATTTAATACGCATTTTACTACCATTAGCAGAGGTTAATTTCTCATGACATTTTTCATAGTATTTAGTAGGGAGCAAACCTTCTTGTACACAGTTTAAATCAGCACCGGTATCTATTAGAGCAATTAAGTTCAATTCAAAATCATTAATAACTATCTTAATTCGCGAATACCATTTTTGCATATAGATTTTATTGATTAGATTTAATCTGTTATCATCAAGAGTATGGGATTGTGATCTATTGTCAAATATTAATCTATCAGGATTAGTGTGATCAGAATCGGGGTCAGAATTATGTTGAGATTCATTAGGAGATTCATGGACTGAGTTGTGGAAATTATCTAAACTTTTATTAAGTTTTAATGTAATAATTTCATCTTCTAATTTTCGATCTTTTTGTCTTAATTCATTAATAGTTTGTTTGATTTGATTGATTTCAGATTGTAAATCTTGAAGTGTAATTTCTTTAGTTTTATTTTTAAATCTTTCTAAAGTCTTAGATAAGCTGATAATAGGTTTATCAATCTTAGGTTTATCATCAGAATGAATTAATAAAGATTTTAATTTATCAATATATTTTTGTTTTAAATTGGGATCATCTAATTTACTAATTAATTCAATAAGAGCAGATTCTTCTTGGGTGTTTTTAGTAAGAACAGTTAGTTGTTTGACTGGTTTACAGCAGACATCAGTACATCCTAGGTTAATATGATTGTCAGAATCATCACTAGGTGAATGATAATCAGATGAAGTTCTTGGATGATCAGAAGAGGAGTCGCTAACAGATTGATTTAATTGGAAGATTTCAAATAACTGATTTTTGGAATTATCATCAATTTGAAGTTGGTTAACTCTATCCTTTAATTTTTGCTTTTCTTTACATTTATTTGAATAATGTCCTTTTTGACCACAATTATAGCAGGTAATATCTTTATTATTTTTAGATTTGGGATGTGATTTATAATATTTCTTTTTGGGTTTAGTATAAAATTTATCATTGGATTTGGAAGGTGAATAATTTTTTCGATATTTATTAGAATATTTGGATTTATGTTTATGTTTAGAATATTTGTGTGATTTTCTACGGGAAGGTGCAACAGGAGGTAAACCATATTGTTCACAGAAATTTCCTAATTCATATTTAGCTTTATGTTTATCCTTAGTGGCTTTTTGACTAAGTTTAAGATCAATACACATTTTTAATCCTTCTTTTTGAATAGTGCTAATGATGTCTCCATAGGTTAAATTGTCATATTCAATAACACCAGTAGGTTGACTAAGAACATCTCTAATTTTGTGAGCAAATAGACTAGGTAATCCATTAATGAATTTTTCCTTCCAAAATGATTTAGTACAATCTTCACGTAACATAACTCTAGAGGTAAATACGTCTTTATACCATCGAAAATCACTTAAAGTTGGGCAAGTAAGGTTACTAAGTTGATCATGTATGCGAGAATAAATATTAGTAGGTGTACCAATAAAATGTCGAACAATAGTATAAATTAATGTATTAATACCATCAGGGTGGCAACATCCAATAGTCTCATCAAAAATAGGGAGACCATTATCATCAGTTTGATTAGCATATATGATGGAGTCTCGTTGATCTTCAGTTAAGTATTTTTCCCACCAAGATTTGAGCATACCAGTAAAACCAGAAGTAATTAAGGAAACAATTTCAGATTGAGAATATTGGGGATAATTAGAGAGGTAACTATTTGAAACCATAGATAAATGATTTAATTTTTGAAGTATTTGATCTTCACTAAGACCATCAATGTTCCATTCGTAGAGTTTTTTAGCAGAAACAGAAAATTGGTTACTAATATTATTTTCTTCATATTGAAGGTCAGGTGGAGTAGGTCGAGAATACCAGTTTTTGGTAGTTTGAGGATTAACTTTGGGATAATGAATTTTATTAAGATTAGAAGATTGGAATTGTTGGGCTAATTGATTTATTTCATCATCAGTAGTGTCAGTTTCAGATGTGGTAGAAACAGTGTCAATATTTGGTTGTTGATTTAAAACAGTAAGACCTTTATCTTTAGAAGGTGAGGCATTATCAGTGGTAGATAGTTTAGTGAATAATTTTTCAATAGCTTTGACAGTAGATTGATCAGTGGTTACCAAACTAGTTCTTTTGGAGCGATGACTAGGTAGATTAAGTAAAGGTTGATCTAAAGGTTGTGGTTTAGTAGATGTAACAGATTCTAAGTTTGTCTCTATTTTATCTAATTGTTTACCAATGGTGTTTAAATATTGATTAGTATAATTATTTTGTTCAATGACTTTTTTGATTTCAGCATCATCGCCAGGTAATTTGAAAGGGAAGCAGGAATGTCAGAACCTTGTTGTTTGATAATTATTTTCTCAAGAGGAGGGTGACTAGAACTAACAGTTGTAGATTCAGAAGTTTTCCATTTGTATTTGGTGATGGTATTTAGGTTCTTGTAATATTTTTCAACATATTCTAAGAGGGGTAATTCAAAACTATATTCAATCATAAAATCATACCAATGTCTAGTGATTCTGGATTGGTGTTGTTTATCATAGGTATCATAATAAGCATGTCTGAGTTTTTTATTTTTAAAAGACTTAAATTCAATGAATAATTTATCAAGATCAGGTTTAAAATCCTTTTTAATGGTCATAAGTTGAGGATTGACTGGCGGTATAAATTCTTCAAAATCAGTTTGAGTTGGAGAATTATTTGAAGCAGTTTCTTCTTCAGGTAAATGTGTGTGTGTAGAGTAAACAGGTTTACTAATTTGAGAAGTAGCAGTATTATCAATACCTTTTAATTTAGAGGTTTGTCCTAAATGAATTTGACTATTTTTCCGAAACAGTGGAGTATTAAATATTTCATCTTCAGTTTCAATTTCAGAAGGTACACTAGAGGTGCTATGTCTGGATGATTGACTACGATTAAATTTAATATGAACTGTACCATCATGAATTTGTTGAATATCCTGAATATCTTGGATAGATGATTGTTGTTGATTATGTTTGTAATGTTCATTTACAGTGATCCATTGATCTGGTAAATCTACATTTTTCCATTCAATCATTTGGGGAACATTTATATGGGTATCAGTACTACTACTTTGGATTAGTAAAGTTTTATCTTTAGGGGACTTGTGCAATGCGTGAACATTTAAATTAGTTTTCATGCACTTATAATGAACACGATAAATTAAAGCAATATTATGGGTTTTATTCATCATATTGGTAAATGAACCATGTAATTGTATATTTAATGTTAATGCATGTAAAATATTTGGATCTCGTAAACTAAGAGTAAAATCAGGAAAACAATTAAAATGTACTGGACCTTTATGAAGACCAGTTTCCATCATACCCATTAAACTATCATTGTAATTAAGAAAACGAGCATCTCTTAAACATAATAAAACAGAAGTATTTTTACCTTGTTGAGTTAATGGTTTGACACCAACTTGAATTAAACCTATATGAATAAAATTGTAATCACTTTTTAAATATCTTTTTATGAGATTAGCATCAAATAATTGACAGGTTTCCCGGGGTTTTTCTAAAGCATATACTTGTTCAATTGTCTTAACATGCAAAGAGATTTTGAAAGTATTTTGTATAAAAGAAGTTTTATAAATTTCTTTAATTGGCAATTTTGGGATATTCCAGTCTACATCAATTTTATCATTTTGTATTTCAACATCTTCTTCATTAATTACTAATCCTTGATTAGGTATTGAGGGCAAAGTGGTTGACCTAGAACTGACTGAAGAGTTACTTCTAAATAATCGATTCATTGTTCTTTTTAATTAATCAGTTTTACAGATACCTTAATACATACCCTATTCTTATCCAGTTTATCACATGCCTTGTAACTTCACAGACCTGTGTATACATACAGACCCTATCTTT
Source organism: Camellia japonica (assembly GCA_030407325.1). Classification (NCBI taxonomy): domain Eukaryota; kingdom Viridiplantae; phylum Streptophyta; class Magnoliopsida; order Ericales; family Theaceae; genus Camellia; species Camellia japonica. The sequence continues at coordinate 127,609,239 of JAPPVO010000002.1, read as the reverse complement.
TGACCCCTAAGTCCGACACTGCCTAAACCTAAGGACTTACTCAGGACTGGGAAGAAGTGGGTGACTTAAACGCATGTGGAATAAACGTAACAAGGTGGAAAACATGGATCGATCGTGTGGGTGATTAAGATGAACTGAAAACCAGATTAATTTGTAATTAATTAATTACAAATTAATTAATTACTACATGAATACAACATGAAAGAAGTAACTAAGCTAACTAATCAGCCCCGGGAAGCGAGGAATGCTCATGCATGCGTGGATTTCCACCCGAAAAGTCCACTGTTCTGTTGCCAGAATGCCTATGTTGCACAGTTAGAACATCTTTTAACATCAGCCTCTGTTCTGTGCTGTTTCAAAAAGTAGCTGCTCAATTTGACAAAAGTGGCCGGCAGGCCAGAAGTAGTGGCCTGTCGGCCACAAAAGGTAGCCTGTTGTCCAAAAGAAGTGGCCTGCCGGCCACTATAGCCTGGTTACTCCTGCTACAACAAAAAGCATACAAAGCACAAATAGAGTATTCTCAAGGTATGTTTGTACACCTTACCCCTCCTTATCATCAAACGACTCAAAGGAGTGGCAAGCTCAATTCGCAAGCCATCAATCGATGCAATTTCATTGCATGATGGCTTATGAACCTAGGTGTACAATTTCAATAAATGCATAATAAAAGACTCTTAAACCTCTTCCCTATCATGGATTGATCAAGAAAAGTGGTTGACCTTGCAAACTTGAACCATTTCATCACTAGCAAGTATGAAATGCCTCAAGCTTCCATGTGTTCAATTAACATCCGATTGAACACCAAATTGCTTAATATCTTGCATTATTTTTAGTCCCAATTTTATTACTTCATTTTAATTACCAACCATTCCTTAGTTCATTAAGTCCAATAATGATCTCTAAGTCCTCTAATGGAAAGAAATATCAAACAAAGAGTTGTTTTGGGCATGAGAGAGACACCATGCCGTTGGTAATGAACCCCCAAAGGGATTAAACCATTAAGCACAATACCTTAATCTCATGCTTAAACAAACACTTGCTTTGAAACCACTTTCAAAGAAAGGAAAAAGCTAAGAAAGAAGGGAGGTTGCAGAGGTGATTAGATATAAATACAAGTATGGAAATCAAGAAAGAAATGCTATCAACTCAAATAGGTTGGTGGCTAAGGCCTAAACCACCAAACCTATGAGGACCATTACACTACAAGCATGTAATACAAGGCGTACATGGAACAAGCACACTAAAAAAGTCCTAAAACACCTTAAAACAGTGCTGGAATTGAAGGCAAAAGAGCTAAAAGAGTAAGCTACAACATGGAGCAAGTTAAACTAGTAAACAAGAACAAGGAGGAGAGGCTACCCCCTCCATTTTTGAGGCTTCAAAGCAGGGTTTTAGCCTTTGAGAAACCTTTGAGATTCAGTATTAAAAAGCTCAAAAAAAAATTGACAAAAAGGTGGGAAACACAAGGGTAAAGGCTTGAGAAGCGAGGTGCAAAGAAGGGTGATCCACCCCACTACCTTTAATGGTCTTAATTCACAAGTTTCAGCCCAAAAATACAGAGTATAAACAGGCCAAAAATAGTAGGAAAAATAGAAAATAAATCAAAGAAATAAGCCAAGACTTATTGTAGACACCGCATTTTGACTAACCCTAAGGCTTGGGCGTTTTCTGTTGATTATCCGATGATGACAATTAGAATGTGTTCCCCAACAGTCCTCAACAAGAAAAATGGAATTTGAGCTTTAATCCCAACCTTCACACATTTTTGGCCAAACTATTTTAGACCTTAAAACCCTATTTTCAAAATATTTTTTTTCAAATGTTTCTACGATGTTCCGAGGCTCCCATTTTAATTAAAATATTGCACTTTTCAGTAAACCGAGTAAGGACAAACTGGAAATAAATGGAAGGGAGCTGAACGCTTTGAAAAAATATTTAAAAACATCTTCTTTATAGGTTTGGATAGGTTTGGATTTGAAGGAAACATGAGGGGATGGAAGAAAACTGGTTTAGGAAAAAATGAGCATCAAATCATTAAGAAGGAAATGAACAAGCTTTACTAAATTAGGCATATCTCTTTGTACACTTGGAATTTAGATATGAGGCTATCACCATTGGAAATTCGACTTTTGGGGCTTCAATTTAGACCCAATAACGACCTAAAACCAAGTCAGGATAAGGGAGATATGCCCATTTGAAGTTAGGCTTAAGAGCAGATTTTGTTGACCTGACTTAAGGCAAATGAACAGCCTTCACTAAATTAGGCATATCTCTTTGTAAACTTGGAATTTAGATGTGAGGCCATCACCATTGGAAATTATACTTCTGGGGCTTCAATTTAGACCGAAGAACCACCTAAAACCAAGTCCAGATAAGGGAGATATGCCCATTTGAAGTTAGGCTTAAGAGCATATTTTGTTGACCTGGCCCGAGGGAAATGAATAGCCTTCACTAAATTAGGCATATCTCTTTGTATGCTTGGAATTTAAATGTGATGCCACCACCATTGGAAATTAGACTTTTGGGGCTTCAATTTAGACCCAAGAAACACCTAAACCCATGTCCATATAAGAGAGATATGCCTGTTTGAAGTTGCGCTTAATAGAAGATTTTGTTGACTTGGCCCAAAACAGCAGCAGACCCTTTTTTTTTGGTTTTGGCTCGGTAGGGACACCGCATTGAGCCATTTTCTGATCCATTCAAGTGCACCCACTCATCCTTCATTATCTCCACTCACCCCCCATTGTCAAAAAGAAGTTTTATTTGCATCCATAAAGGAGTATCCCATGCAACCACCTTGAAAATTTGCCCTCCTGTCACATTCTTGTCTCTCACCTTGTCTCCCACGTTCTTTTTGACCTTCACTCTCCCTTATTGCCTATATAGAATGATCATATTGTAAGAGAGAGGGAGGACCATGAAATTGAAGAGAAAATAGTGAGAAAAGGGTGAAAAAAGAGAGAAAATTTGAGTTTTTGAGCCAAAAATACTCCTATCTTCCATATACACCTCATACCTTCCATACAAACTGAAATTCCATCTTTTCTACACCCAAAACTCCTCCAAAAATTATGAAATAGCTAAAATTTAGTAGTAATTGATCAAAGGAAAGAGTGAGTGTTGTTGAAAGTGAGAAAAAATAAGAGAGTTAGCCACTTTTCCACCATACATACCGAGAGTTCCATTCTAGTTTCGAATTTTGGATTGAAAACACACTTCCTAAACTTGACGGTGAGCAAAAGGAAGTTTGGAATCCAAAAGTTCAATCTTTCTTTAGAAGGTGAATTTCTAGTCTTTCATTTTTTTATATTTTTCATCTCATATTATTTTCTTGCTTCTTATTTCATAGTGTTTTGTTTATCTCATATTTATTTTCTTACTTCTTATTTCATAGTGTTTTGTTATAATCCAAGTGGTTTGTTTATCTCGTATTTATGTTCATACTTTATATTTCATGGTGTGTTATTGTAATCCAAGTGGTTTGTTTAGCTCATAATTATTATTATTTTTTGTTTATTTGCTTGCTCTTGTTTCATATTAGTTGTGTTGTAAGCTAACTGGCAGTGGTAAATTGAGCCACCTACATATTTCTTGTTTGTTCCTTTTCTTGGTTTTGCAACAAGACAGGTTTTGCTTGGCTTAGTTGGTTGGCCGGCCTATTTGGCCAGTCGGTTAGCTTCTTTCGAGCAAGATGGCGTAATCTCCCAATGTTAACCAATTTCCGCCGACGTTTCCAAGGCACATGAAACTTTTTTTTTCTTTTTTTTAATTTTATTTTGAGTGTAATGTGAGGTTTTTATTTTGTTGTAATATTCTCCTCACCCCCCCTCTAATTTGGTTTATAATAATTTATTCAAAGTATTGTAATAATTTCCCACCCCACTTCTTTTTATCCCATTCTTTTACTTGCTTTCCTTATTTGTGGATATGCATCATGTTTATTTTTTATTTATTTATTTTTGTTATATCCATTCTTTACATCTATGTTTCATGCATCTTGATTCGACTAAGTTTGCATTTGTGGATTTAATCAATTCTTATGTAATTGTGTGCGCTACCTCATGTTCTTGAGATGATTCACATGTCATATCTTAGAAGCCAGATCTTTAGTTGCATCTCATGAGTGAATTGCATTAGGATTTCGTATATAAGATCATTCATGTTTTACTAATTTTGTTTTGTAGCTTGTTCGCGGGACATCAAACATGTAAGTTTTTATGCTTTAGCATCCCATTTGTGTGTGTTTTTCTTACTATGTTCAGCATTCTACCATGAGGCTATTTGCTTATGTGATATAAGTCTATGAATGCCAATAGATGGAGGTTGTGTCGCTTAATTTGCAATGATGTTGATTTTCATGTTTGTAAACTCAATTTATTTGGGTTGTACATCTTCAAAACTCTTTCAAAACTACATGAAATCAAGTTGTTCCTGTAATAACCCGACCCTCGTACATGTTTTCTGATATACTTTCAGTCCCTTTATTTTGCGCACTTAAATGCTTATTGTGAAATTTCATGAGAAATTACGCTTAATTAAGTGAACCCTATGATTATAGATCCATATCTGTTTAATAAGAAAACATATCTGTCATAATTAAAATGTTTGGATCAGAAATTGAGAGCCTTAGAGACTTAATAATTTGGAATTGATTTGACAATTGAGATAAGCATAATTTTTAAGTTATAATAAGCATTTTTGTGAAAATTTGATTTGGAATGACTAAACTGATTAAATTCCGTCCTTATTCACTTTATATATATATATATATATTTGTTCTCTAGCCATTTGACTTAGAATCTTGGAACTCAAATATCTTCTCAAGAGGGTTAGGAAGGAGAATTAGGGAGGAAGAGGAAAAAAATCCTTCTAGGAAGAAATTTGGAAATTTAAAAAAGGGTTTATAGAAACTTTAAAGCTCAAGGTATGTAAATTTTACCTCAATTAACTCCTCTTTTGAAAGTGGATGGGAATTCCTTGATGTTGTGTGATGTAGAGTTGTGATGGAATTCTTGTATGTGTGTGTTGGATGGTTAGTATGATAATTTTATCATTTATTTATTTTGATTCAACTTGAGTTATCTAGCAAGAAGTTATATATTCTAATTTTTCAACCTTTAAGCTTGAATTTATTTATGTGAATAGGTGGTGATATATATATGTGTGTGTGGGTGTGGGTGTGTGTGCTTATGTGGGTGATGGAAATACTTTGGAATTGAATATGTTTGTGAGTTTAAGGTTAATGATCTAAATTATAGTTAGATTAATATGTGTTTGTGAGTCCCCTTTACATGATTAGTAAACCTTATTTGAGCAATTAATGGATCTATATTGAGCCTCAAGGATACTCACCAAAAATGGAGTTTTGCTGGAATTTCGAACTGCACACTCTGCAGAATCACCGCACGTGCGGGGGTCATGGCCGCATGTGCGGGAAGCCTTGCCGCACGTGCGGGGCTCACAGCCGCATATGCAGCCCATGCTGCAAAATTTTGTCTGCTCCGTTTTACGTGCTTCACCCTCTGGTATTTTTGAAATTTGTGTTTGATGTCCTTCAGATGCCTGTAAATTCATTCGAAGTAAAATGAAGCAGGAAATGAATTAAGAAAGAAAAAGGACTAATGTATAAGTTGTGCATATGTGTAGGTCATAACCCGAGAGGGACAAGCGCTCTGTTATAGCACTGTGAGTAGTAGTACAACAATCGTACATTTACTTATCGTAAATACTTCTAGCTATTAATGCTCTGTACTTCAGGTAATCATGTCAATATTTATGTTCATTAGAAACCGATGTGAACTTATGCATACGAACTATTAATCTTGTAGAATTGGTTGATGGGAAGAAATTGTGAATGGTTCTACCCCTATCAATGTAATGATGCATTTACTTTCTGTTCATCGTTAACATTATTGTTCCGTTATTATGGGACAACTATGTCAACTTATGATAAACCATGGGAAAATCTAAAAGCATTATTGAACGATATGTTTTGTTTACTGTTGATAATGAATACTAACATTCTGTTATCTGGAAGATAGCTATATTGATTCATGACGAACAAATGGAACGTATGTGCATTATGGAACTACGGTATCTACGTATCTCTGGAATCGTTCAATCTGTAAATGTGCTTACCTTTCGCTAATAATTCTCAGCTACGTTCTGTTAAACTTAAATTAACTATGTTAACTCATGTAAGTGATGGATAGAATGTGTGTACTTTCATATGATCTTGAAACTCTGTATGACTCTGAATAGTCTGCTCTGATGATTTCTGGTATGGAACAAAGTGTTGTACGAAACTAAGTGTTATAGTGTGAGTCACCTCTAGAATCCGTACGAGCCACCTCTTGAGTCCATACATATGTGAAAGCTATGAGGCCTATGGCTGTCCTGTGAAAGTTATGAGGCTTATGGCCGTTCTGTGAAAGTTATGAGGCCTATGGCCGTCCTATGAAAGTTATGAGGCTTATGGCCGTTCTATGACATATGTGAGGCCTATGGCCAATCTGTGACATATGGGCTTATGGCCATTCTGTATGACCTGTTAGTATGAAACAAAGTCCTGCACGGAACTGAGTGCTGCCATGCGAGTCACCTCTAGAATCCGTGCGAGCCACCTCTTGAGTTCATACATGCATGAAAAGGGCTTAATGCCATTCTGTTTAAGGGCTTAATGCCACTTAATGCCACTCTATTCAAGAACTTAAGGCCATTCTGAAAATAATTACAGAATAAAGTTAACTATATGTCCTCTGCCCTTATACATGTACATTGGAATTCAAGTTAAATGTTAAATTGTTACATACTACTATTCACTGAGCTTGGCTCACTTTATGTTATGTTTGTTTCTGTAGGCACTGCACTTGGAGGTCAGTCTTAACCCATGGCATCCATTCCTCTTTTGTCAACCTCAGAGGGTCCATGCACTTATATGAAGGCAGTTCATTTTATGGGGTTTTGCTAAGCTTTTGGTCTTGTACCCTAATTGTCTATTTAAGGTTGAAGTATATATAATCCCTTTACCTTTCAATGTTTTGTTATACGCCCAATCTTGAGGGCTAGGTCTGTATATATATATGTACATAGCTAAATTCTCTGATGCACGTCACTGTATGTTTATCCGCCTTATGTTCTGTTGTGATCCTGGCATGATAGTGGTCGCTCAATGGATGTAATTCTTTTATTTATATTACTTTATGTTGGTAAATGCTTCCGTTCAAGCCCCATATATTTTGTATATCAGGTTAAGTGTCCAATTCTGAATAGGTCATGCCCAAACTTTTAGGGGCGAGTTTGGGGCGTGACAGTTCCAAAGTGAGTGACATAGTCTATACTTGTATGCTTCACATAGTAATTTTTTTAGGATTTATTAAATAATCAAAATATGAACATATAAAGTAAATAAAATTCATATCATGGTTTAGTAAAGGCCAATCTTTTGATCGGGTGAGCGAGGGTGCTTAATTAATGACCTTCCCCTCTCATACCTAAGGTTTCGAATCGAGACAACTTTGGTTATGACGAACAGTGGCCTTGGCACGAGTGATGGGTTTCCTAATTTCCCAAAATATCAAGTGGTGACTCTGAGATCTGATGACATAGTCCATTTTTGGCAAATTTTTTTTTTTTTGGACAATAAAATGGATTTTCTAAAATTTGACAAATGTTGATTCTCGTCTATGAAATGACGTGAGTGAATGTCAAAGCCCGAAGACGACCCATTTTGACAAGGCCAAAAGACTTGGACAAACAAACAAAACAAAAAGAAAATGGTTGCGCCCACAGGCTGCCTACGTATCCCTTTGCAAGGAATCAAACCAACGTAGGTTTGGGGCGATGCAAATGATATGCATGCAAAGCAGTTTGAAAGTTGGTTGGACTTACACGCCTCGCAAAGCCGACTATGTTGAAAACTCATGATCTTGCGAGATGATGCATTAGGCAATAACAAATGCGGTAAGCAAGAATGAATACAATAAGCAAGATAGCAACATATGAATGAGCAGCCTCAAGCTTAAAACCAACACAGGTTTCCATACAATAGATAAAACACACTCTAACCACGTCAACACAAGAGGCGAGGAAAGAAAACACCGCTCAAGGTTGCATTCTACGTACCCTGAGAAAATCGCTCGGGGTCATGCTTTACACATCCCGAGATACAAGAGAAACGCGTCCCGATAAACAAGAAAACCTACTCGGCCTCGCGTTTTACGCATCCCAAGAAACAAGAAAATGTACCGGGATTGCATTTCACGCGTCTTGAGATGCAAGAAAGAAAAATCGCTCGGGCTTGTGCTTTGCACGTCCGGAGATGGAACCCGCCCAGGGTCGCATTTCACGTGTCCTGAGATAACAAGAAAACCACTTGGGCTTGTGCTTGGCACGTCCCGAGATAAAACCCGCCTAGGGCCGCATTTCACGAGTCCTGAGAACCAACCGCTCTGGGCTGTGCTTTGCACATCCTGAGGTAAAACCCACATAGGGCCACATTTCACGTGTCCTGAGATAACAAGAAAACCGCTTGGGCTCATGCTTCACACGTCCCGAGATGAAACATGCCTAAGGTCGCGTTTCACGCGTCCTCAGAACCAACCGCTCTGGGCCGTGCTTTGCACGTCTCGAGGTAAAACCTGCCTATGGCTGCATTTCATGCATCCTGAGATAACAAGAAAACTGCTCAGGCTCGTGCTTCGCACGGCCCGAGATAAAACCTGTCCAGGGCCGCGTTTCATGCATCCTGAGATAACAAGAAAACCGCTCGGGCTCGTGCTTTGCACGTCCCGAGATGAAACCCGCCTAGGGCCGCGTTTCACGCGTCCTGAGAACCAACCGCTTGGAGCCGTACTGTGCATGTCCCGAGGTAAAACCCATCCAGGGCCGCGTTTCATACATCCTGAGGACCAACCGCTCAGGGCCGTGCTTTGCACATCCCGAGAAACAGGAGAGTGGTATGCGATAGATGTACGAAGTAAAACGAGTGCGATAGATACACAAAATGAAGGTGCAGGTTCTCCTACCGAGATACAAATGAATTTATTCAGAACTCCTCTGAATGAACCGTACATACAATATCGTTTGCCGGTTAGTATACGATAGATGCACAAGGTGAGCAAGTGCGATAGATGCACAAAATTAATGCGTGCGGTAGATGCACAAAGTAAATGAGTGCAATAGATGCACAAAGTAAATGTTTGTGATAGATGCACAAAGTGAATGCGAGTGATAGATGCACAAAGTATTCAATTCAAGATGGACAATCGACGTATGACGTTAATCGAAAGCATGTTCTATGCATGAAATAAAAGCATGTTCTACATGAAACAATGAGCAAGAGCAAGAGCAAGAGCAAGAGCATATTCTATGCAGAATTGATGGCGCGTTCTATGCAAGATTGATAGCGTATTCTATACATGAGTGACATGAGCGTGTTCTATACACAACTCAAAAAGGATACAAGATGCACGTGCAACATACGTACATGAGAAAAGAAAGATGACAAAGATGCTATTTCGATTAAACTAAGCAAAATAAATACGTGATGCAACCTTCGATTTACCTCTTGGAGACATGCAATAACAAAAAGACACACTTCGCTCTCAACGGCAAATGGGACACAGTCACGCGCCGGAACGCGGTTGTAAGCTTCCAAGTCAAGAACCTCTCATATACCACTTAGAAAATAGAGGCACAAAACAACATCAAGACACCAGAGAGGACCACCGGGGGGGGGGGGGGCTATCGGCCAAGAACCACCACTGCCGGCCACCGAAGTGGTCTGCCAGCCACCAATGGTGGTCTGCCGGCCACCCATGGTAGTTTCGGGCATTTTGGTCTTTTCACCCACGGGTCTTTAAGTACAAGGCTTGACACTTCATCTCCTCATTACCCCATATCCGAAATTGCTCCCTCTCTCTCTAGACACTCATTCTTTCCAGATCCGCACTTTCTACCTGTTTTCCAACACCCCACGCAAAGTTGATTAGCTATACTCTCTTTGTTTTCTCCGTTTTGAACCGATTGAAATTTGATTTCGGTGCTTTTTCTTGGAGTTTCACCACTTGAGGTTTGTTCCCCTCGAGTTTCTCTCGGGTTTTGTGCCTTTTCCAAGGCTTTGACTTTTCTTCCCACTTTCTCTCTCCTAGGGTTGACTTTTTTGAAGTTTTCCCTTTTTTCCCATTTTTCTCCACTTTTCACCCATTTTCAGATGGCGGATGATATTCCACATGATAGGGCCCCTCTCGAGGTTCCACACGTATTGACACCTATTCTCGAGGTGGATAAGCAGGTTGCTGCTGAGACTGGCGAGGCGACTGAAAGCATTGAGGCTGATATTGAGGCAGAGTTTGAGCCAGAGGTAGAGCTGGAGCCACTACCATTGAGGGTACGACCCTTTGATCCAGAGAGATACCATCCCCGGACACATGTACTGCCACCATTCGGGGGCATTAGGCATTTCAGCAAGTTTGCGCAACGCGCGCCGGAGGACCTCTTGCTGTGAGAGCCAGACTCCCATTTGTCCCACGACGTCACCGAGGTACACACAACATTCTCATGCTTTCTTCACTTTACATTACATTTCTTGCTTTAACTGTATTCCTTGCTTCAACTGTATGCTTACATTGCGTTTCTTGCTTCTTGCTGCATTTCTTGCCTTAATCAGACTCTTGCGTTGTATTTCTTACACTGTCTTTCATCTGCCTGCTCTCATATCACTATATATCACTGTTCTGATCACAAGAGGACTCTCGCTCCATCAGGGGCTATGGAGCGACGACAGCAAGAGGCTGGTATCTGGAGCTCCTTACTGGCATATGCGACATCATCAATGAGGCTGGTTTCGGCCCATTTTGCACTAGCCTATCATGCCACATCGCTAGCCGACCGCTTCATGGCGTACTGGTGGAGCGGTGGTGGGATACCCCCAACTCCTTCCACTTCTCCACTGCCGGGGAGATGACGATGACTCCCTATGACTTCTCCATGCTCACGGGCGTAGGAGTAGGGGGTGATCCGATCCCTTATGACATGGATATGGGCGAGTGAGAGGCCACTTGGCTACACTTGCTGGGAGCACGCCCACCTCTCTTCTGACCGGCCATGGTCCGATACAGCTGGTTCACTGACCACTTCCGCGGGAGAGAGCCACAGACCTTAGAGGAGACTGAGCATTATGCGCGGGGCTTTTTGATGTTCCTCCTCGGTACCATCTTGTTTGTAAACAGGTGGAACACTGTAGGACTGTATCTACTGAGCGCCCTGATGACCTTACCCCAGGTCCAGTTCTATGACTGGGGAGGAGCTAGCCTCGCCACACTATACGACTACATGAGCTCGATATCCCTCAGGAGGGGAGACAGAGTTGGAGGCTATTGGCGAGCTTGGGAGCTACGCTTTACATTTTCTATCTTCTATTTCTGTGCATTTTGCTTTGCACTTTCTATACACTGTATACTGCATTCTTTACATTTATACACTGTGCTTTTTGCATCACACATTCTGTATTCTTTGCATCTGTACTTTCTATACATTGTACTACACATTCTGCTCTCTGCATTCTCTGTATTTGTACTTTCTATACACTGTATACTCACTGTTGCCTTTTTCTTCCAGCTCAGGGTATATGCGTATTTTTCAACCCTTGCTCCGAAGCCGGTGGAGGAGATTCCCGTACTCTCGTCGGTATGACGACAGATGCTTGCATAGGACCCGTGTGACCTTCTCATTCTTCCGCTAGTACTTTGACACAGTGACTGCGGAGGAGGTAACCCAAAACTCACAGTTATTTTTTCTTTACCAACAACTTACGAAGACTAACAATCTGTATATTCCCTGTTTGTAGATCACCTAGCAGCCTTGGGCGACGATGCTGGCTGGAGTTCGGGACTAGGTTGCCGGGGCCTGGGCCATTTCTCGCTTCTGCATTCTACTCAAGGGCCCAATCTGCCGAGTCTGGTTTCTAGGCAAGCGGTTCATGCGCCAGACTATGGGTTTGCCTAAGACGGTAGTTCCCATGCTGCCCCCGGCGTCTATGAGGACTATAGAGAGCCTCTCCTTCTAGAAGGTGATCTAGTTCATTGTGGGCTTGGATGCTGACTACTTCTGCGGGGAGGGCGACTACTCGACATTCATTCAGACATATCTCATGCCTTTCATGATGGGTGCTCGTGCAGGTAGGATAGTAGGTGTCCCCAGGTGTAGACGTCCCCGAACGCCCCGGGAGGGATGACTCCCGTTTTGTTCGTTTTTGCGGGTCTACTACAGTTCGGACTCAAATTGTCACGGTTCTTAATCTGAACCAAAGAGTCCAAATCCGGCAAATCGTTTTAAGAAAATAGATTTTTTTTTGAAAGAAGTGCCAAACATGGACTGCTTTGCCAGATACAGAGTCGCCACCTAAATATTTTTTTAATGGGGGAATTTAGGAAACCCTGACTCGGTGCCTAAGGCCACGTGTCCGTCATCACCAAAGTTGCCTCGGCTCGGGAACTTGGGTACGATTGGGGAAGGTCAGCTATGAGCACCCCCTCTCGCCCGATCCGAAGATTGGCCTCTACTAACCGTGATATCCAATTTTGAAAACGTTTATGTGTTCTTATTCATGGTTATTAGCCTAGATTTACTATGTTATGCGCACAGCAATCAAGTATAGACCGAATTGCCCAAATTGGAACAAGACATTTCAGGTTTGCTTTGAAAGTGATTTGCTACTTGTAAGTAGGCTAAAACGCAGATTTTGCCACCCTCGAGTGGGCTTTTTGGAAAAGATGGTTTTGCCACTATCTAGTGGGCTTAAAACTCTCAGTTTAATGCATTATTCCAATTTAGATAATTCAACCTCCATCCACAGGCATTCAAGCAGTTATATCACATAAGCAGCTAGCCTCATGGTAATTATGCTGTCATGGCAACACTCACACGCATGCGGTATGCTAAAGCATAAAAGCTCACCTAGTACTCCAAGCCAAAACAGGAACTAGTTAGTAATCATATGCATGATCCTAGTTCATGTCTAGAATGGCTAATGCAACACATGCAAAGATGCAATCTAGACAGGCTCGGCTATCCTAAACATGGCATGTGAAATGCTACAACTAACACGTATTCAATTTGGAATTGAAATACAGATGCAGTTAGAATGATGTGCCGAGCCCGATGCATGCAAAAACAGATGAATGAATGCAAACATGCTATCATACTGTATGCTAATTTAAACATGCCCTAGTCTACCATCATAAGCGGGTAAATAAAAGGGAAGAAAGACGTTGGGATTGGAAGACATACACGCACGCACACACACTTATTACACAATTGCCCTCACTCGGAGGGTCCAAATAAATATTACTGTCCGAATAAATAATACTAAATTAATTATTACAAATTAAATATTACAAAACTCCTAATTGATTAACAAAATAAATGCAGAAGGGAAAAGGCCACAGTCCCGCCTTGGAATGCGCGAATGATGCATGCTTGAGTCTGTTTCGCCCGGAAAACCCGTACCATGCCACCGATGCCTCTGTTTACACTGTCCTGCTTTTCTGAAAACTACCAAAGTCTTGGGACATGATCTATGGGTGCTGAGGAATGCCACCGGCCAGACACAAATTCCACCGGCCAAAGGGGGAGACCACCGGCCACCTTTTTACACTATCGGCCAAAATAAATGGCCGGCCGGCACTGTATTCAGCCGACCGGCCAAAACTCCTTGCAGAATCTGGTTTTTGACAGCAACAAAGGACAGACAGTGTATGGCATGGAATTTCAAGCAAATGTAAGCATGGCCACACTCCCCATCATGCAATGGACTCAAGGGAGCGTGGCCCTCGATCCTCGGGCCATCAATTGTGCATTTTGATGCATGATGGCCTAAGAGGCCAAGGTTGCAATTCAATGAAAATGCATGCAAACAAAACACATGAATACCAACACCCTATCATGTTCGAGTCAAGGGGATTGGCGACCGAGGGTTGAGGCGTGTTTTGTCACTTGAAGTACAAACACTCCTCAATCCCCATGCCCGGTTTGACACCCCAAACCAAGCAATGCAATGCATATATACAAACTTGGCTCAAATGCACAACGTGAGGTTAAAATGCGAAACATGCCAAATGTAATGCAACCTAAGCATGCAAACTAAGTTAGTGCATTCTAAATGTGCCAAGTATGGTACAATGTATATGAGATGCAACTAGATAAATGCCATGCCAACATGCAAGTATGATACAATGTAAGCATGAGGACCAAAACAATGCAACATGATCATGCAATGGTGGTGCTAAACCATGAAGGGCAGACCTCAGTCCATCCCAAAACAGTGACCAAAAAGTGTCCAAAATGGTGAACAAGCACTCATGCCAACATGCAAGCCAAAGGAGCCAAAAACTAAGGCACAAACAAGGGGCATTCTACTACAACCATCATGACCACTCATGGCATGGACTAAGTGACCAAAAAAAGATGTTCAATGCAGCAAAATACACCCAAAAACCCGCTGATATGGCAGCCCCAAAATGTCTTAAACATACAAGTATGCACAATGCCCATTTCAAGGCACAAAACTACAACACCTTAAAGCATGGGAAGGGGCACAAATGACAATATAAGACCACCTTTCATGGACTGAAATATGATCTTAAATAATGCCAAATCATGAGGATAGTCTAAGTTAAGCATGCTAGAAGCCAAAATACTCAAGGCCTACAAGCCAAAATGCAAAGCAACTATATCAAGCATGTCAAACATGACCAAAACAGTGGCCAACAGACCTTAAGCATGACAAATCATGACCGAAAGCTTCAACAACCTAAACTAAATCATGCAAGCATGGAAGCCTAAATAGAAGATGCATTTCTATGCAAAAGGGAGGGATACAAAACAAGGGTATTATACATGCAAAAGACCACAAACCCGACCAAAGATAGAGATATATTATTATCAAAAGACACCTAAAAACCTCTGAAATAGGGCCAAAATCAGTCAAGCATGCATGTTGCCCTTTAAGCCAAAAACAAGGATAAAAGAAAGACAAAGGGGAGAGGGGTGTCCCTCCTCTATGCAAGACCTCAAACCATCTTCTTTACCACTGAAAATCCACTGGATTTCAGTGGTGAAAAGAGCAATACAACAAAGTCAACAAGGCTTAAAGAAAAGGCACCAAAAGAGGCCAAAAGAGGCCTAAGAGGGGGAGTTCGACCCCCAATGCCAAAATGACCTCAATGAGATGTCTTCAGCATGAAAATACAAATCTTTTTTCAGTTATACACAAAGTATAAAACAGAAAGCAAGATAGGTCAAAAGCCAATGCAAGATTGGGGAAACTAAAGTAAAGTGATTACCCTTGAAGAACCCTTGAAGAACAGTTGGTCCAGCCACCCTCTACTGACCAAAATCAGTCCAAAACCTCAACAAAGAACCCTCAAAGTCCCTCAAAGTCGAAGTAAGGTGTGGTATGTGTGTGTTAGTGCAAAACTAAGGTAAAACTACACTTTTAGGCCACAAAACACACACAAAAGGAGGAGAGAGAGGGAAATATAGAGAGAGAGTATGTTTGACAGATGTATATATGTATATCTCTGGTTTTCTTCTTCAAAAACTCTAACCCTAGACAAAGGAGGAAGAAGGGCTCTTATATAAGCCAAGAAAAGGCTCTAAGCTTCTCAAGGAAGCTAAATGAAAAGGGGCAAAGGGTGCAAATGGTCCATGGCTTCTTGAAGAAGCTGGGACAGCTGGCCAAGCTTCCCCAAGAAGCTTGGCCAAAGGGGTCATCCTTCTAGAAGGAAAAAGGGGTCAAGGGCTCAAAACAGCCATCCCCGTGCATGGGGAGTGGTGTTGGTGTATTCCAGCTGGCACAGCTGGCATGCACCAAGCTTGAAGGGGTGCAGAAGGGTCACCGGTCGGCCAAATAGATCATCGGCCAAAAAAGGTGCCGGCCTGCCGCACAGAGTGCCGACCGGCCACACAGAGTGCCGATCGGCCATTGATAACAAGCAACAATGGCCGGTGGCAACAAGGAAAGGCCGGTGATATAAAGGGAGGGCCGGTGGAGTGTGGGGATGACCAACAAGCCATTCCCTGCCTTCCAAGGCAAAAACACAAGTGTTTGGTGCAAAACCAGACACTAAACGAACGAGTTAAGAGATCCTGAAGCAAGGCGCGCAGCCGAGGCCTCCGGGAACTCAAAACGAACACGAACAAGGATGATCACTGAGTGTTCAATCAGTGATGTCCAAGTCTTGAGGACGGTCAAAAATGGGATGTCTACAGTTGCCCCTCTTTGACAGAACTTGGAAGTCATAACAATGACGGGAGTGAATGTCAAAGCCCAGAGACGACCCATTTTTGACAAGGCCGAAGACTTAGACAAAGCATGCAAGACAAACAAGATATGCGCCCGAAGGCAGGGGCAAAATGCAAGACGATGCACAGAGCCGGGCATAACTTATGATCATGCAAAGAAAGCTGTAACGAAGCACACATGCAACAGTTTTAAGCTAGCATACACCAAACTACACTACAATGCAGCAAGGATGTAAGAGAATTATGCGATTCTCGATACGTCTCACGCGGAGGATACAATACCTGTCCGGTTCGTCTGGTTCCACCAGCCGCGAATGAACCGTACATACAATATCGTGCCTGCGAAGAAAACAAACTTAACAGGTACAATGTGATTAGCAACATGCATATTAATGTACTTGAAAATGCGTGACAACGCAAAGTAAGTGGGAAGCATAACAATGCTGTGAAGACACAGACATGTAAGTGGAGCATGCGGTCTACGCAGTCAACGAAATTGAACACGAGCATGCGGTCTACGCAACCAATGAAATTGAACATAAGAATGTGGTCCACGCAAGCAATGAAATTGATTACAAACATGCGGTCTACGCAAGTAGTGTAATTGATTATAAACATGCGGTCTACGCAAGTAATGAATTTGAACATGAGAATGCGATCCACGCAAGCAAAACATGCGGTCTACGCAAGTAATGGAATTGTTCATAAACATGCGGTCTATGCAAGCACTGTAATTAGTTATAAACATGCGGTCTACGCGAGCAAAACATGCGGTCTACGCGAGTAATGAATTTGAACATAAGAATGCGGTCCACGCAAGCAAAACATGCGGTCTACGCAAGTAATGGAATTGTTCATAAACATGCGGTCTACGCAGGCAAAACATGCGGTCTACGCAAGCAAAACGTGCGGTCTACGCGAGTAATGAATTTGAACATAAGAATGCGGTCCACGCAGGCAAAACATGCGGTCTACGCAGGCAAAACATGCGGTCTACGCAAGCAAAATATGCGGTCTACGCAAGTAATGAAATTGAATTATAAGCATGCGGTCTACGCAGGCAAAACATGCGGTCTACGCAAGCAAAACGTGCGGTCTACGCAAGTAATGAAATTGAATTATAAGCATGCGGTCTACGCAGGCAAAACATGCGGTCTACGCAAGCAAAACATGCGGTCCACGCAAGTAATGAAATTGAACGTAAGAATGCGGTCTACGCAGGCAATGTGTATAAAAAGAGACTCGAACACATGTAAGTAAAGCATGCGGTCTACGCGAGCAATGTGTATATATAATAATAAAAAAAACTTGAGGCATATAATGCAAAGCACTGCAACACAGTACAATCGAAGCGTGTTGTGGAGCTCACAAGATGCAAAAGGATACGGGAAGGGATGTTCCTCGTTCACACAGAGCGTCGCTCAAAAAGATACGGCCTGAGGTCAACTCGAAAGCCTACTAATGTTTTAAAAGTGCGCTTTCTTGCGATATCTTAAATAATGAAGGTGCCAAACCATATAATTGACCCTGAACAAGGGCGCAGGTGGTGTATCGACCTCAAGAAAAAGGAGGGGGTTATCAGTAGCAATCCCGATACTCTGCTGCCCTACTTTCCTTTTGCTTTACTTTCCTTTTTTACTGGCAGTTCAAGCACATTGCACTGCCTCAGGCAGGTTTGTTATCATCATTTTTCAAAACTGTGTATTTTCTTGCAAAACACATGACGGAAATGAAATTGCTATTTGGTTCGAAAAATGTTACATTTGCACGTTCTATGCATCGCATCGCATGGCATCATATAACAATGTGGATGAAATTCGTTTGAAAATAGAGCATTCGCATCGTAATAATCAGGTAGTGAACCCACTTACAACTCGATAAACAAAGAAGAGGAACTCGACATAACCAAGTGCGAGTACAACTCGATAAGCAAATCAAAGACTTAAAGAGAGTGAAATACAACTCGATAAACAAATGTACAACAACTCGATAAGCAAATGGGCGCGGCCCCGCAAGAATTGATCACTGGAGGGTATTGGAAATGGTGGGATTCCCTAACTTCTGAGCATAAACAACTCAGGGAACCAGGGGGAAGACCACCGGCCCCAGGGAACAGCCACCGGCCATGAGAAAACTCCACCGGCCAAAAGTAATGGCCGGTCGGCACCATACTTGGCCGGCCGGCCAAAAATGGAAGAAACCAGCAGAATGCTGACACCTGTCCTTCATTCAACCTTATCCTCTACAAAAGGCCCCAGCCTCGTAGTTTTTCTCATTTCCACACTGATTTGCTCCAAATGGAAGAATTTCTTGCCCAAAATCTCTTGTCTTGGATTAACAACTTGGATGGTTCGGAAAAGCTGAATTTCCGGGGTTTTGGTGTAAATGCACTATTCACTTTGGGTCGTACTCCGCTGCACTTTCCGTTTCTTCATGCCGCGGCAAGGTTTTGGAATCCGGTGACACATGTTTTTAGCTTTGGCGGGCAAGAGGTATGTCCCACCTTTGAAGATTTTCAAGTTTTAATGGAGTCTGAGCGTAATGAAGAGATCCTGCCCCAACCCCGTTTTGGCCATGCCCAAGCCTTAGGACAAATGTGCGGGTTCTTCGTACCTGATGCTCGATCTCTGATTTGTGACGGAACGCTGGATATTCCGAGTTTGATTTATCGTTTTTCTGGCACCGGTGACCGCGGTGACCGTCATTGGCAAGGTTTTCGGCAACACGCACTTTGTTTGTGTATGCTATCTCATTTTCTGTTTGTCTCGGGCTCCGGTGGATCTAGCATTCGTCTGATTGAAGTCGCCCAAGGTTTGAAGGAGGGTAAGAGTTGCATCGTCATGACTTTGGCTGAGACGTTGATGGGCTTGGATGCTTTCTATTGTCGCGAAACAACCAAATTCGCAGGGAGTCCATTACTACTGCAGGTGAAGTTTCCCACCCCATCTCTCACATGTATTGCTCACATCACTCGGCCCTCAAGCTCGGTTTTTCTCACAACACCCTTTTCTTACTTTTCTCTCATCGTACACCTCTCTATTCTTTATTCTCTCATTTTTCATCCCTTCCCAGGTGTGGTTGATGGACAAATTGCAGGTTGTGGATTCTTGCCCAACATACTCAGCCCGTGGTTACTTCTTCAGGCAACGCCTAGTTGACGCCCTCGATGAGGGTTGGTGGTTTGACTGGATGTGTAGCTTGTCCGCGGATCGCATTGCTTGGCGATGTCCTTGGCTCAATCTACCGGCAATGAGCTACAGTATGACTCGCCAACCTGGGATTCAGCTGATTGGCTTGACTCACTGCGTCTTCTATTTTCCGTTCCGGATCCGACGTCAATTCGGTCATGACCAGACTTGTCCACCAGAAGAGATAGAATACCCAGCTGCATTCCCGATCCGAGGCGCACAGCTTGCCCGGTATGCGACAGCATGGAGAACTAGAGAGCTCCTGGCCCCCGCTCCCATTTTCAATTGCACTTTGTCTGATGAGTGTTGGGATTGGCTCAATGAAGAGGCACAGAATGGGCCTAGCTTGGCATCAGAGACTTCGACTAGCTCTGGGAGGGGGCGCAGGGACACCTGACTTGACTATGCCCCGGGTTTATTGCTTTATTAGAACTTTCAAGTTTTCTTTATGATTGTAATAAAAAAGCAACTTCAATTGTATGCAAGAGCAGGAGAACTCTGTATTGAAATCAATGAAATTGAAGATTGTGGTACTGAAAATTTCCCGTTTTGGTCCAAAATGGTCTTAGTTGTAAAAAGATTAATTTGAACAAAGTCAACTTTCATTAAAACTTTTCAAAACTATTTTCGATATGGATCAGAACTGAACATGCCTGAAATTTGTCACTGAGATGCACAATCCCGAATCCCAGCAACTGGAAAGTTGCCCCTAGTTTGAGTAGCACTGCACCGGAGATTATAATCAAAATTCTCGAATGCTGACTAGACAGAGATGGCCGAGATGATCAAATGGACGAGTTGATCGGGGAAAAGTTTGTGGCTGGAACTTCAGGATGAAGTTGCCTACGTATCCCAAAGATGGGAATCAAGCCTTACGTAGTTCGGCTTGGGTTCACTCGGGTATTTTCACTCTCCTTTTACGCTCTAACTTTTGCCAAGGCCGCCCTTTGCGGGTTTTCAACCTTGCGAGCTCAGTTTTTCTATTTTCTAATTTTCTGTGCTCTAACTTTTGCCTAGGTCGCCCTTTCGGGTTTTCGGCCTAGCGAGCCTCTCAAGGGTAATATTTCTTCAACTTGTCCATGTTGATCGGTTGTGAGAACTCCAGGCCATCTAGGTCCATCAGAACCACAGCTCCACCCGACCAGATAGCTTTGATGATGTAGGGACCAGTCCAATTGGGTCTGAACTTGCCCCTTGGGTCATGGATGGGAGCTCGGTTGTCTTTGAGCACCAAATCTCCTTCCTTTAGATTCCTGGACTTAACCTTCTTGTTGAAAGCCCGGGCAATTCTGCGCTGATAACCCTGAACATGGTACAGTGCTTTCAGTCTTCTCTCATCGAAGAGCATGAGTTCCTCAAACCTGCTCTGCTGCCAATCTGCTTCGGCTATTTGGCACTCAGCCAATACTCGTAATGACGGAACCTCGATCTCGATAGGTAGGACGGCCTCCATCCCATAGACTAATGAATACGGAGTCGCCCCAGTAGAAGTTCTAATCGAAGTCCGGTAGCCCCACAGAGCAAATGGCAACTTATCTGGCCAATCCCGGTAGGTTTCCACCATCTTCTGCAGTATGTGTTTGATATTTTTGTTGGCGGCCTCAACCGCTCCATTGGTCTGCGGCCGGTATGTGGATGACTTATGAAAAGCCACGTTGTATTTTTCCAACAAGTCAATCACTTCCTTCTTGAAGTGGGAACCATTGTCTGAAATAATCTCGTTTGGGACTCCGTAGCGACAGATGATGTTGTTTCTGATGAACTTTGCGACATGCGAAGCCTTCAACACCGCATAAGATTGGGCCTCGACCCACTTTGTAAAATAATCTATTGCGGCCAGGATGAACTCATACCCATTCGACCCCTTCGGAGTAATAGCCCCGATCACATCGATTCCCCATACTGAAAATGGCCATGGCGAAGTCATGTTGTATAGCTTCGACGGCGGGATGTTCATGCGGTTTGCATGGATCTGGCATTTGTGGCATCGTCGAACAAAGCCAATACAATCCTCCTCCATGGTGGACCAATAGTAACCCTGTCTGAGGATCTTCCGCGCTAGCATGACTCCATTCATATGTGCACCACATTCTCCTCCATGGATGGCCTCCATCAGGCGCTTCGACTCCTCAGCTTCTACACACAGCTTATGCATTCCCAGATGACCTCTCTTGTACAGCTTACCTCCGCAGATGATGAACTGAACAGCCATTCTTCTTATTGCCCTTTTATCTTTGGCATTTGCCCCTGGTGGATACACCTCCTTCTCCAAGAAGTTCCAAATGTCGTAATACCAGGGATTTTCGTCTTGAACCTCGTCTATGGCAGAAATTGACTCATATGCTGGTGCGAACTTCTGATCAATGACGACTGGACGCATTCAGACTCCAGACGGAATGTCTATCATGGAAGATAGAGTTGCTAGTGAATCTGCGAACCTGTTGTTCTCTCTTACTAGATGAGTGAAATTTAGCTTTTCAAACCGAGGAATTAACAAATCCAAGGTCTGGTGGTAAATTATCATCTTTTCTTCTTTGACTTTCCAGTCTCCTTTTGCTTGAGACACAACAAGATTCGAGTCCCCAATGACGTCCAACCGTTTTGCCCCTAGTTCTAGGGCTGCTTCTAGACCGGCGATGCACGCCTCATATTCCGCTTCGTTGTTCGAGACTTTGAATCGGAGCTTAAATGCTAGAGGGATACGGGAATTGTCGGGCGCTATCAGCAACACTCCTATCCCATACCCGTACTGGTTTGACGCTCCGTCAAAGTACATTGTCCAAGTTTCGTCTTCGACATACAAAATGGCTTCATCTGGGAATAGATACTCAACTGCTTCATCCCCTTCAACCGGGTGGTCGGCAAGGAACTCTGCCACCGCTCTCCCCTTGACTGACTTGCGTGTCACATACTTTAGATCAAATTCGGAAAGCAACAGCAGCCAACGAGCTAGCCTACCCGTAAGTGCCGGTTTCTCGAAAAGATATTTGATAGGATCGAGTCGTGAAACCAACATTACAGAGTGAGCTAACAGGTAGTGTCGCAGCTTCCTGGTAGCCCATACCAAGGCCAAACAAGCCTTCTCCAACGGAGTGTAGCGGGTCTCGTAATCCAACATCTTCTTGCTCAGATAGTAGATGGCCCTTTCCACTTTGCCCTCTGACTCTTGTGCGAGCATACAACCCATTGTAGTTTCGGTTACTGACAGGTACAATATCAACGGTTTCCCCGGCTCTGGCGGTGACAACACAGGCGGGTTCTGTAAATATTCTTTGATCTGTTCAAAAGCTGCTTGGCATCGGCCGTCCCATTGGAATTTCTTTCCTTTCTTCAGGAGACCAAAAAGTGGTTCACAAGTCAAGGTTAGTTTTGAGATAAACCGTCTTATGAATTGCACTTTACCCAGAAAGCCTCGCACCTCCTTTTCAGTCATTGGTGGTGGCATTTCTAAGATGGCCTTGATTTTGGAAGGGTCGACTTCGATGCCCCTTTGCGTAATCAGAAACCCTAGCATTTTTCCTGCTGTAACACCGAATGTACACTTCTGAGGATTCAACCGCAGCCGAAATTCTCTGATCCTTTGGAAAAACTTTTGCAAGGCGGTGTAGTGACCCTCTCTTTCTTTGGATTTGACAATCATGTCGTCCACGTACACCTCAACCTCTTTGTGGATCATATCGTGCAATATTGTGGTCGCTGCCCGTTGATAAGTAGCTCCAGCATTCTTCAACCCAAATGGCATTACTCTGTAGCAGTATGTACCCCACGGGGTGGTGAATGCAGTCTTCTCCCGGTCTTCGGGTGCCATTACTATCTGATTATAGCCTGAGAAGCCATCCATAAACGAAAGCAAAGCATGCCCCGCTGTGAAATCTACCAACTCATCAATGTGTGGCAAGGGAAAGTCGTCCTTCGGACTGGCCTGTTCAAATCCCTAAAGTCTACACATACCCGAATTCTGCCATCCTTCTTCGGCACTGGAACAATGTTGGCCAACCAAGTCGGGTATTCGGATACCAGCAGGAAGCCCGCGTCGATTTGCTTGGTGACCTCTTCCTTGATCTTAATGGCCCAATCAGGGCGGATCCTCCTGAGTTTCTGTTTGACAGGTCGGGCCTCGGGGTCAAGAGGGATCCGGTGCTGTACAATCTCAGGATCGATTCCAGGCATGTCTTCGTAGGACCACGCGAAAACATCTTTGAAATCTTTTAATAAAGCGACTAAGCGCTCGCGTTCCTCTGAAGACAACGTGGACCCGATCTGGACCAGCCGCGGGTCCTTCTCAGTACCAACATTCACAGTAATGATTTCATCAACTAAAGGTTTGACAAACCTTTCCTGCTCTTGTTCAATTAAACGTTGTAAAACCGGAGGAATTTCGTCCTCGTCGTTTTCATCAAAATTTTGAAAGTCCTGATTTAAGCAATAAATCAAAGGCACAGAAAAGTACTCGGAAACCACATTCATATCATTCTCATTATGTACTTCCAAACCGTCCGATTCTTCTGTTACAACAGACTCAAAAGAGAAAGAAAAAGACGACCTGGACAGGACTGTGGCATCCGGGTTATCACCCCCAAGAATACCGGACTCAGACTCAGTCGAGCTGGAACCTGATTCCGACTCAACAGATTCGGAGGAATCAGATTCCGGCTCACTACCTGACCCGGTGCTGCTCGACAGAAATCCCTCTTCGTACTGCCAAACGAGAGGGGGTGCGATGGATGCATCCAAAATAGTTGACGGTAGGCCCGCAGCCGTTTCATTCCCGATCATGGACACCGAGAAGTTATCCCCCAAGCACAGCTGGTCGATCGAAGGATCTGAAAGTAGACATGCCAGTGCTACCCCCATTTCAAGTTCGGTGTCCTCAGACTCCACTTTCCTGTTTGTTCAACCTCAACTGTTGGGTCTGTCTGCTCTTCAGCAACATCATCCCCAGGTAACTGTAGGTCAAAGAAAATCTCGAACCCTGGTACGCGCTTCCTCTCCGCGTTCAGCCACGGCTCCGGAAAACCACAAAATGGAAAGTCTTCCCCCTCCCGGACAAAGCGTCCGTTTAGGGTACCCTGAATGGGCCGGTGCATTAAGTCGAAAGGTCTCCCCATTTGTTTCGCTCTGGCTCTCCCAGCCATCTCCTTTCCTTTCCTTGCCCAATCCTCCTTGGTGGGCAGATAACCCAAGCCAAAGGTATGGGGGTTGTGTGGCACTTCGGCCAATGCTGCGACGCCCTTGCGGCCGCTCTTTCCTAATCCCATCCCGGGGATATGTTGGAGCTTGTTCATGAGATACACTGCTTGGGCACTGACATATATCCCTTCGTTAGCAGCCATGATGTTCTGTACAACCTGAGCCTCAGCTAGGGTAAAACCTGATATGAACACATCCTCCATGCCATGCTCGATTTCTAGAACAGGCGTGGATACCTCCGGTGGCGGATGGATTGATGAATTCCCAAAAACAATGGCTACTCCCTTCCCATAGGGGTATTTCACCATTTGATGCAAAGTGGATGACACCGCCTTCACCTGATGCAGCCACGGCCGCCCCAAAAGCATATTAAAAGTTGCGGGGACTTCTAGGACATGGAAATCTATCTCGTGCTGTCCCGGCCCAACTTTAGTCTGAACTTTAACTGTTCCCATCACTTCTCGGCTTGTGTTGTCATACGCCCGGATGACTTGGGCTGTTGGTACAAAATCCGCGGTCTTCAAGCCGACTGCATACGCCGTCCTTGCTGGGCAGACGTTAATGGCGGATCCGGTATCAACAAGAACCACCGGTATCCATTTATTTCTACACTCCACAGAAATGTAGAGAGGCTTGTTATGGTCTGCCCCCTCGGGTGGCAATTCCTTGTCGGAAAAAGTTAGCGTCGGGGTAGCTCCTCCTGGAAAGACTAATCCCACTAGCTGCTCTGGCGTGGTGTCTATCGAAAGCTTGGCCTTGTCCATGGTTGACAGGACAGCCTGTCTGTGTACTCGTGATGCCATAAGCAGTCCCCAGATGGAGATGTCTGCTTGTATCTTTTTTAGCTGTTTGAGCACAGCTTCTTTCTCAAGTTGTTTCTCTTTTTGCTTTTCAGCCTCTCTATCCTTCCCAGAAGCCTCTGGTTGATCTAGGTGCAGGGGTTTGAAATACCGCCCGCTCCATGTCATATGGTCGACTT
The DNA here is from genome assembly GCA_030407325.1 of Camellia japonica. Lineage (NCBI taxonomy): Eukaryota > Viridiplantae > Streptophyta > Magnoliopsida > Ericales > Theaceae > Camellia > Camellia japonica. The sequence goes on along the minus strand of JAPPVO010000002.1, from coordinate 127,583,577 downwards.
CTCCTAGGTACCAGGTGTCATCGGGTTGATTGTTCCCCCAATCTTCGTCTGTGTGGGCAAGACATAAATCCTCATCCTCCCACCACATTCCATCAGGGGCCGACAGACACCTGTCCGGCTCTGGCATGACTATTCTCGTACTCGCAGCACCTTCCATCCAGATGCTCGCAGCATTCTCAGTTTTTGTGCACACAGCAGTTTCAGTTCCCATATGGGCCTTTGCCTTCCTGATTCTCTCGGAGTCTTCGAATTTTTCCTGTTCTAGGTGTGTCAATACAACCGACTGTTCAATAATTCCCGTACTCGAAACGCCCCAATCCTGAGCGAAATTCTTGACACCGGCGCTCTCCGGCGCTACACTCTGTTCTTCGACCCTTCCGGCCGTCACTGACATTCTTGCCCCTACCGGGCCTTGTTCTGGTTGGAACTCTTCCACCACATCCGGTTGATCATCTAACCAGCTAGTAGCCTCTGTCGATTCCTCATAATCGAACCAGTTGATCACCGCGCCCCTTGAATCTTGGTCACTGTAAAACTGGAGATTGGCAAAGTCCTCTTCCATGGCTGTTAAATCATCTGTTCCCTGCCCAGACTATCCCCTTGGATCACACACAGCTCTCCTCCTGCTGGAAATTCCACATCTGGCCCATCCTGGCCTATCAATGAAATGTAGTCACCCGGACTATATGTCTTCTCAACACAACTCCCAGATTCTGCAGACTCTGGCTCAGCAATCCTCTTCTCCTGTCCTCGGCAGTCACTACCGCTGGCTTGGGTTGAGTTATGGAGATGTCCATTATGCACAAGTCGGTGCAATCAGGAAGGAAAACCTCCGGCTTAGACAAGTGGGAAGGTGTGTGTAGACGTCCCCCGAACGCATCCCGGGGGAAAGGGGGTGCGAGTCCCCCCCCCCCCCGGTTCTGGTTCGATATTGGGTCACTACAGTCCGAAGGACTCAAATGTCACGGTTCTTAATCTTGAACCAAAGAGTCCAAATCCGGCAAATCGTTTTGAAAACAGATTTTTTTTTAAAGAAGTAGTGCCAAACATGGACTGCTTTGCCAGATTACAGAGTCGCCACCTAAATATTTTTTATGGGGGAATTTAGGAAACCCTGACTCGGTGCCGAAGGCCACGTGTCCGTCATCACCAAATGTCTTGGCTCGGGAGCTTGGGTACGATCGGGGAAGGTCAGCTATGAGCACCCCTTTTCGCCCGGTCCGAAGACCGGCCTCTACTAACCGTGATATCCGATTTTGAAAACATTACATGCTCTTATACCGGTTATTAGCCTAGTTTTACTACGTTATGCGCACAGCAAACAAGAATAGACTAGATTGCCTAATTCGGAAATAATCATTGCATATCTGTTTGTTTTGAAAGCGTTTCGGGTTTTGCTACTCGCAAGTAGGCTAAAATACAGATTTCAATGAGTTTTCCAACTCAAGCAACCCAACCTCCACCCACAGGCATTCAAACAGTTTATCACATAAGCAACTAGCCGCATGGTAAACCTACTGTCATGTTAACGTTCACACGCACGCGATATGCTAAAGCATAAATACTTACATCGTACTCCGTGCCAAAACAAAAACTAGTTAGCAAACATGCGTGCCCTAGTTTATGTTAAGATGACTAATGCATCGCAGGCAAGGGTGCAATCTAGAGTAGGCTCGGCTAACCCTAAAATGGCATGTGAAATGCAATCATTCGATGCACGTATTCAATTTGGAAATTGAGAGTACGATGCAGTTTGTATGATGTACCGAGCCTGGTGCATGTTTAGACAAATGCATGGATGCACGCATGCATTGCATAAGGTATGCTAAAATAGACATGCCCTAGTCTACCATCATAAGCAGGTAAATAAAAGGGAAGAAAGAAGTGGGGGTTGGAAGACATGCACACACTCACCCACACTTATTACAATCATGCCCTCGCTCGGAGGGACCAAAAGAATATATAATCCAAATAACAAATCGCTAAATTAATTATTACAAAACTTCTAATCTAATCAAAATAAATGCAAAGAGAAGATGGCCGCAGCCCCCGCCTCGGGATGCGCGAATGATGCATGCTCGAATCCGACTCGCCCGGAAACCCGTGCCATGCCACTGTTGCCTCTGTTTTACTGCCTTTTCTTCTCTGAAAACTGTCAAAGTCCCAGAGAACCTTCTATGAGCATTGCAGAATATCATCGGCTGGGAGGGATGGCCACCGGCTGTGTACAATATCCATTGGCTGGAGATAAAGCTATCGGCACTGAATAAATAGCCGGTCGGCACTGAATGTTGCCGGTCGGCAGAAACTTCCTGCAGAAGACAGTTTTGACAGCAACAAGGCCAGACAGTGTATGGCATGGAATTTCAAGGCAATGTATGCATGGGCACACTCCATATCATGCAATGGACTCAAGGGAGCATGGCCCTTGACCCCCGGGCCATCAATGGCGCATTTCGACGCATGATGGCCTAAGAGGCCGACTTTGCATTTCAATGTCAAATGCAATGCACACAAAACATACAAGGGACCCAACCTCAATCATGGTTGATCAAGAGGTGAGGCAATGCACAACAATGCACATGCAGCCTAAGCACGCAAGCTAAGCATGCAACATGAGCATGGAGGCAAGTATGCAAACATGCAATACGTACTAGGCACACAACCTAAGCTAACAAACATGCAAGGCATGGAATAAGGCAACAACCTTTGAGCAACATGTTAAACATGGATTCAAACTAATTTGGGCAGCTCTATACTAGGCCCAAAACAGTGGCCAAATGTCATGGAAATGAGAGCCAAAACACATACAAACATGCATGCACACAAGGTCCAACACTTAGGCACCAAAGAGCAACTTTTAAGCACACTTAAAAGAGGATAATCATGGATACATGGCATGCTTAGAAAGCTCTGAAATCATGTTATAGAAGGTGCAAAACCAAGTAAACAAGACATGCCAAGCATGCAACGATGTCCAAAACTCAAGGCAAGCCAAGGGGCTTAAACCATGGCTATACAAATTAAGCCTCAACAGGCCAAGAACAACCAAATCAGTCCTAAAGCATGTTAAAACAAACTCCCAAAACTACTTAGATGGCATCTAAAAGGTCTAAGCATGGAAGCATGCACAAAGGGCCAAATATGGAGCATATGACAACAACCTTATAAAGCATTAAAGGAGCATCAAATATGAGCATTCAAGCATACTATGAGGACTGAAATGACATTATAAGTGACTCCAAATCACCGAAATGGTGCAAGTAAAGCATGCTAGAGGGGTCAACACTCAAGGCTCATAAGGTATACAAGAGAGGTTGCATGGTAGCTATACAAAGCAAAGCATGGATGACTCAAATGACCCAAAAAAGTCCTTAAGCATGCCAAAACAAGCATAAAATCTTCACAAAGCTAAGCCAAAACAAGCAAGCATAGTGGTCTAAATGCTAGATACATGTTAAGGCAAAATGGAGGATTACAAAGCAAGTGTAAGATGCAAAGCCAAAACTGAAAAAGACCCTTCGAAAACACTGAAGAGGGACCAAAAATATGACTACTCACAGTAGATAACAACCCCCAAATCAGTATGCAAACATGCTCAAAATGCCATGCAAGATTAAGGCCACAAGAGGGCTATAACATGAAGTATACAAAACATGCATCAAACAGCCAAAGACCCTTAATGAAAAATGTCAAGGGGGGAAAAATATTGCCACTCTCAGTTCTGATCATGGCCGAAAAACAGAAACAAAATGAGCTAACAAAACAAGCAAAAATGGGGACCAAAGAGGGGTAATGAAGCAAGTCATACATGGAGGTCCCCAACAGTGTTGAGCCCTTCTTCAATGTTGAAGAAGGTTCAAAATAAGCCTATTTACAGTTTACATGATGCTCCAAAACAGAAAGCAAGATAGGCTAAAAGCTTATGCAAGATTGGGGAATATAAAGCAACTAACTCACCCTTGAAGAACACTTTGAAGAACAGCCACTCCAGCCACCTTCTTTTGATCAAAACCAACCCAAAAACTCAAGAATGAACCTCCCAAGCCTCTCAATCTCGGAGCAAGGTGTAATGGTGTGTGTGTTAGTGCAAAAATGAGGTTAAAATGCACTTTTAAGGTCTAGAAACACACACAAGGTATGAGAGAGAGGGAGATATAGAGAGAGAGGATGTATATATCAGATGTATAGATATATATGCTCTGTTTTTTTGGTTCAAAAGCTCTAACCCTAAGCAATGGAGAAGAGGGGTGCTTATATAGGCAAAAAAAGGACTCCAAGCTTCTCCAAGAAGCTAAATGAAAAGGGGCAAAGGGTGCAAATGGTCCAAGGCTTCTAGGAGAAGCTAAGATAGCTGGCCAAGCTTCCCCAAGAAGCTTGGCCAAAGGGTCAATCTTCTAGAAGGAAAAAGGGACCAAAAGGCTCAAAAGGGTGCAAAATAGCCACATATATGCACGGGGGAGTGTGCTGGTGCATTCCAACTGGCACAGCTGGGATGCACTAGCCTTGGAGGCTGCAAAGGGTGCAAACCGGCCAGCAAAATTGGTCGTCGGCCAAAATAAAGTGCCGGTCGGCACTATTTTCTGCCGGTCGGCAAAATATAGTGCCGATAGATGATTCCGAGGTCAAAAAAGTGCCGGTGGGTATGAAAATTGAAGCCCCGAAAGTTAGCTTTCCAATGGCGCAAACCTTGCATCAAAATTCCTCCTGTGCAAAAAGTTATTCCCTTTTCCGTGAAGCCGCGCAGACTCGATCCAACCGGGATGATGCCCAGCTTCAACCAATCATATCTCCTCCACCCGGACTTGGCTTTAGGAGATTCTTGAGTACAAAGTGAAGCCCCGGAAGTCTTCTTTCCAACGATGGTGGCCTCATAGCTTAACTCCAAGTATGCAATTGAATAAGCCTGATTCAGCGAGGGCCGCTCGACTTTCTTCTACCCGGATTTATGGCGAACTTCTTCTCCAACCTATTTTCTCCCCTCCTCTCCTCTTTTCTTCAACTCCAAGCCCCTAAACAAATTGTTTTGAAGGGTTTGCCTCTCTCCTTGCCGAAGGAATTGAATCTTTGGCCTGCACATCTCTCAACACCGAGCAAACCATCAGTAATGCCCAAGTCTTGAGGGCGGTCAAAAATGGGGTGTCTACAGTGTGATATAGATACTAGGATCATAGGACACGACCCCAGTATGGATGAAATTGATTCTTTTGGGTGGTGGAGCTTGGTTATGTGCGGGGAGAGGATTTGTAGTAACATTGGGCTTCTCGGGCGGCAAAATTACCCCGTTATCGATGAGATCTTGAATCTCATGACGTAATCGGAAGCACAGATCGGTGTCATGACCGTGCTGTTGGTGAAACGCGCAATACTTGGCTGGGTTGTGGGTAGAGGGAAGTCTTTCTGGTAAGGGCCGCGGCTCTAGGGGCTTCAAGTGCCCTTTTCTGATTAGCACCCCAGAGCTTTGGACAGGGGCATATAAAGTGGAGCGAAGGTTCTAGTGTTTTTGGGTGGGTATTTGGCTGTTGGTGGGTTGCTTCCGGACGCACCGGAGAATGGTGCAGCTACCATGGTTCTCGGGAGGGGGGGGTTGGTGGTGACCATGCTCACTTCGGAGGCTCTCGTAGCTGTGGTGCCGCTCGGGCCCGCATTAGTGTTGCGGTTGAAAGTTCTTCGGGGTTGCTCCCGGTCATTATCAATTAAGCCTTGCTTCAAGGCATCCTCAATCTGCACCCCCATTTCATGCAGGTCAGAAAAAGTAGGAAAGGGGAGTACAATCATCTTTTGCATGAACTTTGGCTGAAGATTGCGCACAATCATCCGAATCTGGTCTTTGTCTGTAGGTCTTAAGGTCATCATCTTAGCTTTGGCCCTCCATCTGGTCATGAATTCTGAAAAGCTCTCTTTAGGCTCTTGCCTTGTTGTCTCGAGATCACGGGTTGTAATATCAATTTGTGTATTGTATGAGTACTGCGCAATGAAGGCCTCAGCCATCTCGTCCCAGTTTCTCTTAACATCATCTTCTAATTTGGCATACCATATGGCCGCCACACCCGACAGGGTCCGGCCGAATAAAGACAGCTTCTGAAGTCTACGAAGGCCCATTGGCCTTAAGATATCTGAAAACAGTCTCAGGTGCACCATGGGGTCCCCGGACCCATCAAACCGATCAATATGAGGCATTTTGAATCTGTCAGGCAGCGTCACAGCTGTGTCGGTATACCCGCCTTCAATATCGGGGATGGTCTTGACTCCCTGGGATCTCTTGAACAACTTTTCAAGCTTGTTCAACTTTAGCGCGGTGGGATCAGTCTCAAACTCAAAGGGAGAGTCTGGTAGGTTGGTGGGTGTCTTTGATAGTTGAGGTTGGATTTGGGGTAGGATCGGGGGTGGAGGTGGTCCTGTGGGAAGTTCTGTATCATTCTGGCATTGGTTGTCTCCCCGAGGTTTGGAACTCCTGGTGGGGGAGGAACTTGTTGCGAAGCAGAGGCTTCGGCTTGCTGCTGTAACCTTACAATTAACTCTGCTTGTTCATTCATAACCGTGGCCTGCTGCTTGGCGAACTCTGCTTGTCGGACAGCATCTTGCTGCATCATTTTCATGCTCTCTTGGAGCTGGCGCACCATCTCCTCTAAGCTAGCCATACTATTCTGCTCTGGTTGAATTACCGGTATATATTCCCTCTCTGTAGGTGAAACAGGACCCTGATCTCTACTGAACTCAGGTGGGGTAGATAAGGCCCTCTGAACTGACTGCTGTACTGATGCCCTCTGCCTAACGGTCCTCCGTCTAGTAACCGGGGGTAGAGAGTGGTACACTGGTTGTCCGTCTACCAGATCCTCAGATCGATGGAGTCGACGACCTCTAGTCCAGAGTGCTTGGGGAATATCTACTGGGTCAGAAGCAATTGTGCTCAACTACCTAGCAAAAAGATAAATAAAGCGTATAAATAAACAGACAATTGGACAGTGTAACGGCGTAAAATAAACATACAACATACGGTTGTGTATCATAATATGCCGCCAATAAGCTGAATACACTGTTCCTCAAACACTGATCACTGTTTCTGAATCGTTGCCCCTAAGTCTGAATCTGATACCCACAGATAACTGATCCCCAAAAAACACTGATGCCCGTGGGCCTGATACTCAAACTCACAGGCCAGTACGCGTGTCCCTGTAGAGATACATTCTAAAAACACATAGCAAGTAAATGAGAGCCAATACACCCCTATGTTGGGGTAGGGTTTCCCTGTCCTATTTTGTCAGGAGCTAGGGTTTCACTACGCACGCAGCGGTTTCAAACAACCTATATCGGGTAAGCAACCTGTCCTAGCTTGGAATGGTCACTATGGATTCTGAATATGCACTAGGTCGAATGGTCGAAAAGGGTGCCCCGGTAGAACCGGGGTTTGTGTTCCCATACTGGCAGAGCCCGCAACCGGTCAGCCTTATGGTCATGCCTTGACAAGACAAGCCTCCGGCAAACCGTTCAGGAATAGCAGATGGCCAACACGGTGTCCTAGGCGCACCAATGCACATGGAATGCAAAGAGACACATAAATGAAGTCAAAACAAGATATCACGAGTTCGAGTCAAGTTCTCTAATTTCCCCAGCAGAGTTGCTAGAAACTGTAGACATCCCCGAACGCCCCGGGAGGGATGACTCCCGTCTTGTTCATTTTTGCGGGTCTACTACAGTTCGGACTCAAATTGTCACGGTTCTTAATCTGAACCAAAGAGTCCAAATCCGGCAAATCGTTTTGAGAAAACAGATTTTTTTTGAAAGAAGTGCCAAACATGGACTGCTTTGCCAGATACAGAGTCGCCACCTAAATATTTTTTAATGGGGGAATTTAGGAAACCCTGACTCGGTGCCAAAGGCCACGTGTCCGTCATCACCAAAGTTGCCTCGGCTCGGGAACTTGGGTACGATTGGGGAAGGTCAGCTATGAGCACCCCCTCTCGCCCGATCCGAAGATCGGCCTCTACTAACCGTGATATCCAATTTTGAAAACGTTTATGTGTTCTTATTCCGGTTATTAGCCTAGATTTACTATGTTATGCGCACAGCAAACAAGTATAGACCGAATCGCCCAAATTGGAACAAAACATTTCATGTTTGTTTTGAAAGTGTTTGCTACTCGTAAGTAGGCTAAAACGCAGATTTTGCCACCCTCGAGTGGGCTTTTGGAAAAGATGGTTTTGCCACTATCTAGTGGGCTTAAAACTCTCAGTTTTAATGCATTATTCCAATTTAGATAATTCAACCTCCATCCACAGGCATTCAAGCAGTTATATCACATAAGCAGCTAGCCTCATGGTAATATGCTGTCATGGCAACACTCACACGCATGCGGTATGCTAAAGCATAAAAGCTCACCTAGTACTCCAAGCCAAAACAGGAACTAGTTAGTAATCATATGCATGATCCTAGTTCATGTTTAGAATGGCTAATGCAACACATGCAAAGATGCAATCTAGACAGGCTCGGCTATCCTAAACATGGCATGTGAAATGCTACAACTAACACGTATCAATTTGGAATTGAAATACAGATGCAGTTAGAATGATGTGCCGAGCCCGATGCATGCAAAAACAGATGAATGAATGCAAACATGCTATCATACTGTATGCTAATTTAAATATGTCCTAGTCTAACCATCATAAGCGGGTAAATAAAAAGAAAGACGTGGGATTGGAAGACACGCACACACGCACACACACTTATTACACAATTGCCCTCACTCGGAGGGTCCAAATAAATATTACAGTTCGAATAAATAATACTAAATTAATTATTACAAATTAAATATTACAAAACTCCTAATTGATTAACAAAATAAATGCAGAAGGGAAAAGGCCACAGTCCCGCCTTGGAATGCGCGAATGATGCATGCTTGAGTCCGTTTCGCCCGGAAAACCCGTACCATGCCACCGCTGCCTCTGTTTACACTGCCCTGCTTTTCTGAAAACTGCCAAAGTCTTGGGACATGATCTATGGGTGCTGAGGAATGCCACCGGCCAGACACAAATGCCACCGGCCAAAGGGGGAGACCACCGGCCACCTTTTTATACTATCGGCCAAAATAAATGGCCGGCCGGCACTGTATTCAGCCGACCGGCCAAAACTCCCTGCAGAATCTGGTTTTTGACAGCAACAAAGGACAGACAGTGTATGGCATGGAATTTCAAGCAAATGTAAGCATGGCCACACTCCCCATCATGCAATGGACTCAAGGGAGCGTGGCCCTCGATCCTCGGGCCATCAATTGTGCATTTTGATGCATGATGGCCTAAGAGGCCAAGGTTGCAATTCAATGAAAATGCATGCAAACAAAACACATGAATACCAACACCCTATCATGTTGGAGTCAAGGGATTGGCGACCGAGGGTTGAGGCGTGTTTTGTCACTTGAAGTACAAACACTCCTCAATCCCCATGCCCGGTTTGACACCCCAAACCAAGCAATGCAATGCATATATACAAACTTGGCTCAAATGCACAACATGAGGTTAAAATGCGAAACATGCCAAATGTAATGCAACCTAAACATGCAAACTAAGTTAGTGCATTCTAAATGTGCCAAGTATGGTACAATGTATATGAGATGCAACTAGATAAATGCCATGCCAACATGCAAGTATGATACAATGTAAGCATGAGGACCAAAACAATGCAACATGATCATGCAATGGTGGTGCTAAACCATGAAGGGCAGACCTCAGTCCATCCCAAAACAGTGACCAAAAAGTGTCCAAAATGGTGAACAAGCACTCATGCCAACATGCAAGCCAAAGGGGCCCAAAACTAAGGCACAAACAAGGGGCATTCTACTACAACCATCATGACCACTCATGGCATGGACTAAGCGACCAAAACCAGATGTTCAATGCAGCAAAATACACCCAAAAACCCGCTGATATGGCAGCCCCAAAATGTCTTAAACATACAAGTATGCATAATGCCCATTTCAAGGCACAAAACTACAACACCTTAAAGCCCACAAATGACAATATAAGACCACCTTTCATGGACTGAAATATGATCTTAAATAATGCCAAATCATGAGGATAGTCTAAGTTAAGCATGCTAGAAGCCAAAATACTCAAGGCCTACAAGCCAAAATGCAAAGCAACTACATCAAGCATGTCAAACATGACCAAAACAGTGGCCAACAGACCTTAAGCATGACAAATCATGACCAAAAGCTTCAACAAGCTAAACTAAATCATGCAAGCATGGAAGCCTAAATAGAAGATGCATTTCTATGCAAAAGGGAGGGATACAAAACAAGGGTATTATGCATGCAAAAGACCACAAACCCGACCAAAGATAGAGATATATTATGATCAAAAGACACCTAAAAACCTCTGAAATAGGGCCAAAATCAGTCAAGCATGCATGTTGCCCTTTAAGCCAAAAACAAGGATAAAAGAGAGACAAAGGGGAGAGGGGTGTCCCTCCCCTATGCAAGACCTCAAACCATCTTCTTCACCACTGAAAATCCACTGGATTTCAGTGGTGAAAAGAGAAATACAACAAAGTCAACAAGGCTTAAAGAAAAGGCACCAAAAGAGGCCAAAAGAGGCCTAAGAGGGGGAGTTCGACCCCCAATGCCAAAATGACCTCAATGAGATGTCTTAAGCATGAAAATACAAAGCTTTTTTCAGTTATACACAAAGTCTAAAACAGAAAGCAAGATAGGTCAAAAGCCAATGCAAGATTGGGGAAACTAAAGTAAAGTGATTACCCTTGAAGAACACTTGAAGAACAGTTGGTCCAGCCACTCTCTACTGACCAAAATCAGTCCAAAACCTTAACAAAGAACCCTCAAAGTCCCTCAAAGTCGAAGTAAGGTGTGGTAGTGTGTGTGTTAGTGCAAAACTAAGGTAAAACTACACTTTTAGGCCACAAAACACACACAAAAGGAGGAGAGAGAGGGAAATATAGAGAGAGAGAGTATGTTTGATAGATGTATATATGTATATCTTTGGTTTTCTTCTTCAAAAACTCTAACCCTCGACAAAGGAGGAAGAAGGGCTCTTATATAAGCCAAGAAAAGGCTCTAAGCTTCTCAAGGAAGCTAAATGAAAAGGGGCAAAGGGTGCAAATGGTCCATGGCTTCTTGAAGAAGCTGGGACAGCTGGCCAAGCTTCCCCAAGAAGCTTGGCCAAAGGGGTCATCCTTCTAGAAGGAAAAAGGGGTCAAGGGCTCAAAACAGCCATCCCCGTGCATGGGGAGTGGTGTTGGTGTATTCCAGCTGGCACAGCTGGCATGCACCAAGCTTGAAGGGGTGCAGAAGGGTCACCGGCCGGCCAAATAGATCATCGGCCAAAAAAGGTGCCGACCGGCCACACAGAGTGCCGACCGGCCATTGATAACAAGCAACAATGGCCGGTGGCAACAAGGAAAGGCCGGTGATATAAAGGGAGGGCCGGTGGAGTGTGGGGATGACCAACAAGCCATTCCCTGCCTTCCAAGGCAAAAACACAAGTGTTTGGTGCAAAACCAAACACTAAACGAATGAGTTAAGAGATCCTGAAGCAAGGCGCGCAGCCGAGGCCTCCGGGAACTCAAAACGAGCACGAACAAGGATGATCACTGAGTGTTCAATCAGTGATGTCCAAGTCTTGAGGACGGTCAAAAATGGGGTGTCTACACCAGGGCAGGTGAGACTCGAGCAACAAGGGCCAGGACTGGAGGGGCTCCTCCTGCTGGACAGGCTACCGGTGGTGAGAGATCCCGACCATGCTGACATGTTAGAGGCTGATCGAGACGGTTTACCAGATTCTGATTGAGCCAACAGAGGTCAGGCATAGATACATCAGAGCTCGCGACACACCTCCAGTATGTACCACATTTTCTCCTGCTTTTCATTTTCTTTCTGATATTTGTTCTTTCCAGATATTGATCATTCCCAATGCATTTGCAGGCACCCCTGGAGTACACTAAGGGACTGTTTGAGCTACTGGCTTCGTTCGAGGGCATGATACTGAGGAGGGAGGCATTGCTTAATTTCCACGGCATCCAGGTATTCTCCCCTATTTTCTGCCCGCATTTCAGCATTTTTCACATTGTTGTGCACATCATTCTCACTGAAGCATTGATACTCATACCATGGTATGCATTTTGCCCCTTGTCACATCCCACTGATATGCCGCATTGACAAACTGTACTATACTTGTACTGTATCTAGCTCATTGCATTCCATTACTTTCATCATACTGCATCTACAACATACATTGTATTTGATATGCCAATATTGTATCTTTTCAGGTTCCAGCCATACCAAGAGCACCAAAGGCAGTGACTGCACCTGCACCATCACCACCTCCTCCAGCAGCAGAGGGGAGGGAGAGACGACCCCCAGCACGTTGTCGAGAGGAGCGTCATGGTCGGGTCAGAGGAGTCCCTTGGAGCCAGTGTTGAGTGACGACGATGCTAAGACCAGTGACTCCAGGAAGGCAGTGAGTCCGCAGTCTGAGTCCTCTGAGAGTGGAGATAATGGTGGCTCGAGATCTGAGAGCAGAGGTGATGCTGAGCTGAGCTCTAAGGTAGAGAGCGATGATGATTTCGGTTCTGGCTCAGCATCTAATTCAGACAGCAGCGTTGATGGAGACAACGTTGAGTCCCCATCTAGGAAGAGGACCAAAAGGGCCTCTCGAGCCTGAGATGACAAGTGTTGATTTACTTGTACTTTTGCTTAGTTTCTTTTTGTTTGTACAGTTCAACACATGTAGCTTCAACCTAGTTTTACTTGGTTTTTTTTTTTTTTTGAAACCTATACTCCTCTTTTGAAAAAAAAAAAAACCATGATCGAAATGAAATTCGCGGGTTTTTGAACTGTGTTGTTACTAATTGACTTTGCAAAATTGAGAACTTGATTGAAAATATCATTCTTACTCGGGTAATGAGCTGACCAACAACTAAAACAAAATACTACTTGATAAACAATGCAAAAAAAAAAAAAAAAACTCGATAAAAACACAGCAACAACTCGATAAACAAAACAACCATGACTCGATACACAAAATAACAATAATTTGAAATACAAATACAAACAAAGACTAAAACAAAAGGACAAAAGCACAAAAGACTCAAAACAAGACCACCCAAAACACACAAAAAAATGAGACAAAACACAAGCTACCCACACTTTCCAACACACAGGTGGACAGAAGGCCAAAAAAGGAGGCTGCCGGCTAGAGAAGAAAGGCTGCTTACCATGGATGAACTTTGCCAGCCACCAATAGTGGCCTGCTGGCCATAAAAGTGGCATGCCAGGCATCAGTAGTGGCTTGCCGGCCAACAATGTGCAGAACCTCCAGATTGTTGACAATTGGCTTCCACTCACTGCCTTATCTTCTACAAAAGCTTCACTTTCGTCATTTCTTCTCCAAAACTCATTCTAGTTGCTATTTTTTTGCCACAAATGGAGCCATTTCTTGCCCAAGACCTCGCGGATTGGATTACAACTTTGGACGACTCAAAAAAAGGTGAATTTTTGGGGTTTCGGCATAAATGCACTTTTTTCATTGAGTCAAACTCCACTTAGTTTTCCATTCCTCCACGCCGTGGCTAGATGTTGGAACCCGATTACATACGTCTTTAGCTTCAGGGAACAAGAAATGTGCCCAACAATTAAAGAATTTCCGGCGTTAATAGAATGCCGGCCCGATGAGGAAATGATGCTTCAGTCTTGTTCTGGCCACGCCCAAGCTCTGGGATAGATGTGTGGAGTCACTATGCATGAGGCTCGATCTCTGGCCCACAACGGAGAGCTAGACATTCCTAGTTTGGTTCGTCGATTTTCCGACGTTGGTGACCGCGGTGACCGTCTTTGGCAGGGTTTTCGGCCGCATGACCTCTGCTTATGTATGCTAGCTCATTTCCTTCTTGCCCCCTAGTTTCGGTGGATCTAGCATCCGATTGATTGAAGTGGCCCAAGGTTTGAAGGAAGGCAAGAGTTACATTGGCTTGGCGCTGGCCGAGACCTTGATGGCCTTAGACGCCTTTTATCGATGGGAGACTACCGGATTCGTAGGGAGTCCACTACTTTTTCAGGTAATGTTTTCCATCCTTCTCATATGTGTTTCTTACATCGCTCGGCACTCATGCTCTATTTTTCTCTCAAAGCCCTTTTCTCACTTTTCTCTCAACATACATCTTTCTATTCTTTAATCTCTCTTTTCTTTCATCCCTTCCCAGGTGTGGCTTATGGATAAGCTGAAGGTAGTGGACTCTTGCCCTGAATACTCAGCGTGCAACTATTTCTTCCGTCACCGACTAGTGGATTTCCCGAATAAGGGGTGGTGGTGATAATGGATGTGCAACAGGTCTACTGCTGACATAGCCCGGCGCTGCCCCTGGCTTAATATGACCGAGATGAGTTACAGCATGGCTTGACAACCTGGCATTCAGTTGATTGGCTTGACACACTGTGTATTTTACTTCCTGTTCTAGTTTAGACGTTAGTTTGGGCATGATCAGACCCGCCCAGAGGAGGGAGTAGAGTACCCAGTTTCATTTCCCATCGGTGGTTCACATCTGGCTAGATAATCTACAGCTTGGAGGACGAGGAAGCTTCTGGCCCCTGCCCCTAGTTTCAATTGTGCCCTTTCTGGCGAATGCTTAGCATGGCTTGATGATGAGGCACAAACCGGGCCCACTTTAGCTTCAGAAGCTTCTACAAGCATGAGTGGACGGTGTAGGAGCACCTGACTCATCTATGCCCCTAGTTTATTGCTTTGATCTTTCTTTTCAAGTTTTTTTGAATGTAATAAAAGCAACTTTGATTTGTATTGAGAGTTGGAGAAGTTTGTATTGAAATCAATGAAATTAAAAGTTATGAGCACTGAAAATCTTCCTTTCGGTCCAAAAATGGTCTAAGTTGTAAAAGGCAAAATTTAAACAAAATCAACTTTTACTAAAACTTTCCAAAAACATTTTCGAAAAAGATCACCACTTGACACGCACAAAATCAATCCCCGAGATGTACCACCCCAAATCAAAAGGTCACAAATTGCCTCTTCTTTGAACACCACTGCTTTGCACTATAACTTGCTTTTCTCTTGGAGTAAAGATCACAACCAAACCCAAGGTAAAGGACAGACAAAGATGACCTGATTAGACATATGGACAGGACAGTTGATTTGGAGGTATTTACAACCGGACTTCAAAATGAAGTTGCCTACATATCACGAAGATAGGAATCAGGCCTTACATAGTTTGGTTCAGGTTTACTCGAGTATTAACTCTCTCTTTTTGCACTCTAACTTTTGCCAAGGCCACCCTTTTGGGTTTTCAACCTTGCGAGCTCAATTTTTCTTTATTTCTAATTTTTCATGTTCTAACTTTTACTTAGGTCGATCTTCCGGGTTTTCAGCCTAGCGAGCCTCTCAGGGATAGTATTTCTTCAACTTGTTCATGTTGATCGGTTGGGAAAATTCCAGGCCATCCAGGTCCATGAGAATAACAGCTCCACCCGACCAGATAGTTTTGATGATGTAAGGACCAATCCAATCGGGTCTGAACTTGCCCCTAGGGTCATTGATGGGAGCTCGGTTGTCTTTCAATGCCAAATCCCCCTCTTTGAGATTCTGGGACTTAACTTTCTTGTTAAAAGCCCTAGCAATCTTGCTTTGATAGCCCTGAACATGGTACAATGCTTATTTGCTTTAATAGAAGAGAAGGCTGATGGTAAAAGCCCCTAGATCGAGAAATCAATTTATTTTCTTAACATTTTCCTTTCCTGTCATTTATTTTCCAGTATTGCATTTCAAATTCCTTGGAGTAGTTTGAAGATAGTCTGTTACTGTAACCCCTTTTGAAGCTGTAAAAGTCCAAAGGTACAATTGTAAATTCTTGTTTACTTAATGAAATTTGATTTTTAACACTATTCTTTCCTCTTTCTTTTACTTTGATTATTCTTCTTAATTTTCTCCTAAAAATCAAGCCACCAGTAAAAGTTCTCTTCATTGAGGCTAAAAAGAACTTTAAAACAATTGTCTGTTTAATTGGTTGACATTTACTAATCTTTGTAAAGACTTATTGATCCGTGTTGGCATGCTCGCATTACATTTTTGACCTTCAAAAGCCAAAAAAACCCAACATATATTTTTGGCACGCCCAGTGGGACCTTTTATAATGGCTAGACATAGGAGACAATGAGAAAATGAACGCCTCAAAGAAGGTGTAGAAGGATATTTAGACATACAAAACCTAGACGATAATGTGGTGTCACATCCCATAGATGTGCCAGCTTCAAGTGATCCTACACTAGTGGTCAAAGAGACCAGCACTTTAGGGTATGCAACACACGTCCAAAATATTGGACGAGGCCATGAAAGACTTTCAATTGTTTCCTCTACCTAACCAATGAATCCATGGGGAGGGTTAGTCAATGTTATGGGACAAAAATTAATGTATATAATGAAAAGATGGGCAACATCCTTTTTGGATTGAATGAGCTCTTATCAACCACTTGTCATAAGGCAAGCTGAAGAGAACATAAATTTTCTTCAGCAGAGATTAGCTCGAGATAAACAGCTTATGCAAAGTAATGGACAAAATAATGGGCAAACTAGTTGTCAAACTAATAATCAAAATCATGTGAGACCATCACCTGTGCCTCAATCATGGTATGAAGCTCCTTCTAGACCACTGATAAGTCGGAGCACACCTTTGGCAACCAGCAAAACCAAACACATTGGTGGGTCTGGGCTAACACAAGGAAATGGCATGCGAATATTTTCAAATCCTATGTTTGAACCCATGCCTGGCACATGAGTGTTCACTAATCCTATGTTCGAACTTACACCAGGGGGGTTAGATGGAATTCCTATAGTTGGAAGAGAAACAACACTTGTTCCTCCTCCAGTAGTGCCCTTCGCAACACCATTTGTAGGACAAATGCTTGCCCCAAGGGGGCAGCCACACCCTCTACAACAGGGATAACCCATCCCCTAGGGACAACCAGTCCCAAATGTGCCTTTACAGAGACCAAGAGGGCCTTAAGCACAAGGAGTTCCTTAAAACCCTATGTTTGTTTCTCCAATAGTGGCCCAGCCAGCACAGAATGTTGTACTTAGGGGCCAAATTGCTGACATTTTTAGAGAGATTTGTAGATCTATCATCCAGGGGGGTCCAGACCCATGTTTACAGAAAGCCTTACACAAAATGGGTAGATAGGTTACATAAATACCCAAGGGGGTAAAATATACTAGACTTTGCCCTCTTCTATGGGAATGGAAACCAGTCAACTGTTGATCACATTGCTTGTCACGACCCAACCCTCGCCCCATGGGATTAGAGATGTAACCAGCCAGTAATCCGAGATTACCAAAGGCCTTTTTAATAGTAAATATCATAAGGGGTTGGCGGAAGCCAATGATATCACAATATATCGTCCAATAAGCTGTGAAACTAAAGTGAATAAACAAACCTTTATATGCATCACTGTACAAGCATTCAATACTATATCATACACATGTTCCAAAAGCATATACAATACCTAGGGAATTAATCCATTAATCAAAATTCATAAAAAAAAGATCTTTGCTATAAGTCACTTGATCACTTTAAAAAAGGGTGAACTCATAATCACCCAAAAGCCTTGGAGTTAGACCAAAAGAAACCTCGAAGGGAGGCATAACAATTGGCTTTACAAAATAGAAGGTAGGTTGACGCCCTTAAGTCATTTCTTGAGTTTGATCACCTACATAACAAATATAAACTGTGAGCTAAATCCCAGTGAATAACAAATGTGTAAAGAGGATGCCCATTTAAACAGTAAGGTCAATTCACATAACAATATTATGTTTTTTTGATAAAAACATAACAATCATAAGGATCCAAGTGCACATGTATCGGTCTTTCAAATCATAATCAGTAGAGACAATCATATAACTCGATATCTTGTACATATTTGGCCATGGTATTATTATCCCCAGGCGAGGGCCACATGAATATAGGCCTCGGTATTGTTACCCTCAAGCAAGGGCCACGTGAACATAGACGATGGTATTGTTACCCTCGGGTATGGGCCACATGAACATAACCACAGTATTGTTACCCCCGGGTATGGGCCACGTGAACATATTGCATGAAGTGGGATACTGATTCATATAGTGAATCACATTATTATAGAAACAACTATTGTTAACAATAACAATAACAGTCAAAAAGAAATATAAATCAAACATATCTTTACAACATTGTTACTCATAGTTAGGTTCGTGGAGTAGGTGGCTAGGATACGGCGTCTAACCTACATCAACACATACAAGTATAATGATTAAACATATAGTCTTAATGGTTCAGTTTGGTCGTTACCACATCACTAAATTTCTCCTTTTTGTTCTTTAATTCCCACCTTAGTTATGCATGCGAATACACATGAAAACCACATGGAAATCATGTAAACAGTGGCCCATAAGTCAGAAACATAGACAGAAAAACAAACAGAATCTGTCATGTTGGTCGCATGTACGGTGGCCTTGGCCGCACGTGCGGTGGTCTGGCCGCTTGTGCGGTGACGTAGGCTATACGAGCGGTGGATAAGCAGTGTGCATTTTTGGGCAGAGGAGGCTCGGCCCTCGTGCGGTAGCCCAGGTTGCTCGAGTGGTCTAGGTGAAAAATAGTTTGAAAATTCTGCTGAAAATGGAACTTTCCCTCTTTCAAAACCAAGTTCAATTTTATATAAATCAAGGCCCAAAATGCATCAAAACAAATTGAATTCACCGTAGCTAACCTCAAATACACAACATAAACTCAAATCAAACTTAAGTTTTCAAAGGAAAGATCCATTAGTACAAAGAAAAATATAAATCATAGAAGATGGGGTTAAGTTCTAATCCTTCCATTTCATGGAGTTTCCTCTATATTGCTCATAAATCATGCAAAAACAAGTGGTGAAACATGAAGAATGCCATGGAGATTCACATCTTGAACTAGTTCCTATATTTTTCCTCTTTAGGGTTCATACCAACATGTTACACCATCTTTCTTCATAATTACAAGATGAGGACAACCTTAATTCATGAGATTGAGGGAAATTTTCTTACCTTAAGTTGATGATTTGATGAAGATTGGTCAATTCCCATTTCTTCTCCTTGAATCCTAGGTTTCTCTCTTTCTCTTTTATCTATAGAATTCTCTCAAGTCTCTACCAATATCTATTTCTATCTACCGCTTATTTGATGAGTAGAGTTAGGCCTTGTTTGGGTCTTCCTAAGTCTTTTCCTAATTCTAAGTTTAATTTAATTTTTGTTTTTAATAACTCAATTCTCCTCACAAGCATCTTCAATTACCACTAAATTGAAATGTACTACTGTGAATCAGGCTCTAATCGCCTATTTCAAATATTTAATTTTAATCTTTTGGTTTACTAATTTAGACAGGTTTATTTCCAATTCTCTCTATCTGTTCTCATTAATCCAATGCAATTATAGCGATTCCGATTTTGACCCGACTCTTGTTGTATCCCGGACTCAGGTTTAATGGTTTCATATTGTTTTTTACATCTTGCGTCCCCTGTATCTCCTTAAATTTGGCTTTGGGACTGTTGTGGTTGTGTTTGGGATAGATTGGTTGCTTAGTTTCCAAACTCTTGTTACCCAAAATTTTGCTCCTCCGCTGGAGCGGCACTTCTTGTGCTCGAGTGGGCTTTGTGAACTCTCAATACTTTTGCAGGTCTACAAAACTACAGGGAGAATGTATTCTACGCTTGAGCTGGTGGGCGTTCGAGCGGCCTTTCTTGAGATGGAGCGTTGGTTTATGGTCTGCAAAACTACTTGAAGTGTGTATTCTGCTCTCGAGCGTCATTTCCTGTGCTCGAGTGGAACAACTTATTGTGTCTGATGCTCGCGTGTCACTTCTCACGCTCACGTGGACTGTGTGTATATTAGTTCGTAACAATCACTTTTTCATCTCTTTCTCTCTCTAAAACATTTCAAAACCCTAGATCTTGAGTCTCTCTCTCTAAAATTCACTCTCTCTCTACTTTTTCATCTAGATCCATTTACCCTAGTGTCTTTGGAAAAAAAGGTAGAGCTCCTCAAGGGCTACGTTTTCATCCAAATACACCTTGGTTTCGGCGTCTTTGGAGTTCCTACATTGCTTTGCTTGTTTTCTCACATTGAGGTAGGGACTTTCTACGCTCTCCTATGATTTTTAACTTAGTTAGTTGTTGATTATCTAACTAAGGTTGGGATTTGGAGGATTTCCGACAAACTTAGGATTTTGGATTAAAATCAAAAGAGGGGTTTTCAAATGAAGGTATTGAAAATGGTTATGGGTGTAGATATGAGGTTCTGTTGTGTTAAATTTGTTGATTTTGACACATGGGGTTGGATTTGGAAGAAAATGAAGTTTTTCCCTAAAATGTTTAAAAGAATTATTTTGTATAAGTAATGAAATTGGTATTGAGAATGTGAAATTAGATAGATGTTTATATAAATAGTGGAGTTTGATATTCGTTATCTCTCATATATGGAAATTTGGATAGTTTATCTGTTTTTGAGATTGTATATCTGTATAGAAATATCTGTTTTGGGCTACCGGTGGAGGATAGCTGTGATTGTTATATAAATTGCATGAGTATTAGGTGAATTGGAACTAATCTCTCATTTGTTGTCATTGAATATGACCATGTGTTAATAGATTGTATATGTATGATGTTTGGGAGGAGAAAGGGGATGTACTTCATGTTTGGGAGAAGAAAGGGGATGGACTCCATTGAATTAAGTAGGCCTGTGTGTCTAGGGGGAAAGTCCTAAAAACCGCGCGTATACATGGGTGCCGATCCTGGGTACAAAATTTTTGTAAAATGGCAAATTGAAGTGTTTGTGTAATGTTTATATTGGTTAGAAAACCACTGAGTTGTGGTCTCAGTTGGGTTGTCTGGATAACAATGGACTAGACTCATGGATTGAGGTGAAATGAATTAAGATGCAATGGATTGGGATATGAAACTTGGCATATTATGATCTTGTGCAAATATGAATGGTGTTATCATGGGCATTGTATATGCATATCATACTTATATCTTTGTTAAGATTCATCTATTGTGCTAGATTGTTTCTACTGGGCTTTGGCTCACCTTGCTTGGGAAAAACATTTTCAAGTGCTAGTGATATGCCTTCGCCAAGGACTTAGCTTGGGAGAATTATGGAGCTAAAGGCTCACTTTGTTTATTTTGTATTTACTTGCTTATCAAGCCTGCTTTATTGTATTGAGCTGATGACTCCTTTTGTTGTAACCAATCACAGTCTTGGAAAGATGTAAGCCATTTGGGCATAAGAATATCTGTTTGTCTTTCATTTCTTATTTCATTTTGTAACACATGTTGTAGATTCAGGATGAACGATTTATGAATGTATATCGCATGTGTCACCTTTTGTATATTAACTCTGATTAATGAAAGCTTCTTATCTTATTTGTATCACTTTGTACTAGTGTTTGGATTTGGATCCTTGCAATTATTTTTGGGGGCGTTACAACTTGGTGTTAGAGCGTAATTGGTTTGAATACTTTGGGTACGTGGGAAGTGGTTAGTACCATAATGGGTTTGTCTCGCTTGATAGAGACTTTTGTATGAACGATGTGTGTTTATATGATAACATGCTTATGTGATTATATGGGTATGGGATTTAATTTCTAGGATGTTAATTGAGTCTACGGGTTTCTAGAAGTCTTATTAGAAGAGCACTTGATCACTGCTGTTTCTAGTTGAAACTCTGGCAACTCCGCGAGATGGTCATTATTTGGGAATAAAATTCATATGTGTTTACGTGATTATGTGCTTATGTGGAGTGAATTATTGTTGTCCACCACATTAGGATGCGAGTGAGTTAGCTTTGGCACATTTGTAAATGTCCTAGTCTCTTTTGTTACCTTCATTAGGATGTCAGGACGTGGACGTGGTGGTGGTAGGCGTGGTAGGCCTAGGAGGTATGAGGTGCCTTTACCAGATGAAATTCTGGCACTAGAAGAAGGGGTTGGTCAGGCCAATAGGGCCGAACCAGTTGGTCAATAGGCCATAGGTGCCTTGGCCTGCGAAATAGCTAGAGCGTTGCGGGAGTCTATGGACATTCTCAGAGCTGAGAATCAAATCTAGACCCAAGTAGCTGAGGCATGGCCATCTTTCTTAAAGCGGGAGTTTTTCCGAATCCGGATGAGTTTCTGGATGATCCCAAGGAGCCACTGAAGGCGGATGAATGGCTAGAGAAGATAGTGAAAAGGTTCAAGATGCTTGGCATTGAGGACGACCAATTGTGAGTGACCTTAGCATCCTTCCAATTGAAGAGAGATGTGGGTCATTGATGGAAGTATGCGCGTGGGCGCATTGAGGTGACTTGGAAGGCTTTTGACAATGCCTTCCAGGACAAGTTTCTAACTCCCATGGTTAGGAAGAAGTTGAGAGATCAGTTCTTCAAGCTTGTATAGTTGAACACTCCGGTGGCCGAGTGCGAGGCCACATTTACTAGCCTCTCTAGGTTTGCACCAGAGCTAGTAGCGACAGAGAAGCGCCGTTGTTTGGAGTTTGAGAAGAGGTTGAGGACTGGTGTAGACACCCCATTTTTGACCGTTCTCAAGACTTGGATGTTCTTGCAGGTACATTCGATGATGAGTTTGATTGCTCGTTGAGCGCTCGAAGTCCGCGACGGAACGCCACAGGTTTGAGTTTTCCAAACCCTGCATCCATTCTATCTCATATTTGGACCATGTTTAGGTCCTTTCAGCATGATGTTGTTGATGGCTTGCCGGCCATCCTTGGGCATTTCCATCCATGGCTTTTGGCCTGCCAGCCATTAATGTGCCCTACCAGCCATCAATGAAGCCCTGCTGGCCATCACTGATGGCCGGCCAGCCACCAGTGTATCAGTAGATATTTTCTGATATTTTGTGCCAGCTGTTTGCACAGATTGAAGCATCTTCCAACACGTGTGTGGCTGGATCTTTATGAGGGAATTTTACATTGTCTATATATAGAAGCCCTCTCTTGCATGTGGGGGGGTTAGAAAATTTTGAAGACAAAAAAATTTCTATTTCTCTCTCTAGAATTCTTTCTCTCTTGACATTCTATGCCTTATAGCCTAACTTCTCTACACTCTTGCATATGAACCCCTGATCAAACTTGATCACCATTGAGTTGAGGTTACTTGAGGCCCTCTTTGAGCGTTAGAAGAGGATTTTAGCTTGGTTTAGCTTGGTTTTGGTGCCTAAATTGCATCTTGTCTTCAAGAGGTAGAACACTTGTATTTTGAGCTTTATTTAAATACTTGTTTTGCCATCTTTACATACTGTTTTAAGGCTGGTTTTGACCTCTTAAAATCTCTTTTTTTATGGTGTAAAAATGGTGGTTTGAGGTTCCTTTTGAGTTGGGGGTGGTTCACCCTTTTATTCCTTGGTTTGTTTAAGCTTTTGTGCTATCTTTTCATCACTTTCAAACCAACTCTTTTGACCTTTTAACTACTAAAACTCAGAGGTTTTTCAGTGGTAAAAAATTTGTTTTGAAGTCCAAAATTGAAGGGGTTAGCCTCCCCTCCTTGTCTCTAGCTTTCAGGCCTAGATAGCTTTGTGTGTTAGCATGTTTTTCTAGCCTAACTTAGCTTAATCTCAGCATGTTTTTGCTACTGTTTGGGACTGTTTTACCTCTTTTTGGGGCTGATTAAGTCCCTTGAGCTTTGTCTTGCATGGTTGTAGTGCAATTTCCTTCATTGGTTTGATGTTTTAATGCTTTGATCATCATTCTTGTGAGTTGTTAGCATGTTTTAGTGCTTTTTGCATCCTAATTTCAGCACATACAATCTTTGCAACCTCCCTCATTTCGTCATTTTTTCATTTGCTTTGAGGGTTGGTTAGCCTTAGGGTTGTGTTTAAGCTTGAGATTGAGATTTGTGCTTAACGGTTTTAATCCTCTTTTGGGGGTTTCTACTAACCAAAGGCATGATCTCTCTCTTGCCTTAAATCATCCATTGGTTGACACCTCTTCCATTACAGGACACTCACTTTTGGACTAATCAATTAAAGAATGGATTGGTAAGCTAAAATGAGTAAACAAAAATGAACAAGTAAAACTTGAGCAAGATAAGCATGTTGTGTTGCATTGCAAGTGTTCAATCGGACGTTATATTGAACATAAGGAAGATTGGAGCATTTCATACTCAAAGTGATGAAATGAGCCAATCTCCTTGGTCTCCATTGCCTTTGATCATACATGATAAGGTGATGGTCTTGAGTCTTGTTTTTGCATACAATGAAATTGTACTCCTTGGTTCTTTGACCATCATGCAATGAAGATGCTTGGTTGGTGGTTTTGGATCCAAGTGAGCCACTCCTTTGAGGATTTGAGATGATAAGGAGAGGCACAGTACAAATAAACCCCTGGAAAAACCTTCACTTTCCTCTGTTTGTGCTCTGTGTCAGTGTGGTGACTCAGAGCACCAGTGGCCGGCAATGCCTGACTAGTGGCCAGCAATGCCTCATTCTTTGCCGGCAAGGCACACCTTTGGCCGGCAGATGGCCGGCAGCAACCTTCCATGGCCGGCAGGCCACTGGTGCAATCCTCAGCAAGTTTTTGGTAAGGTGGAGCAGAAAGGTTCTGGAGTATGGTCAACGCTGCAAACAGAGCCTCTCAAGAGCAAAACGGTAGCTTTTCGAGGAAAAAAACTGAGTGCATGCATCCTCCACTTCTCGAAGCAGAGCTGAGGCAGTGTAGTTTTAATACCTTGCATGCTTAGTTAGTTTGCTTTGTATTTAATTAATTAGTTGCTAATTAGTTAAAGTGTTGTAATAATTAGTAAAGTTTGCTAGCTATTTATTTGATTGGTAATAATTAGTCTAATTAGTTTAATTAGATTAGTTAGCTTAGCTTAATTAGCTTATTCATTCGGACCCTCCTTCGCGAGGGCATAATGTTGTAATAAGTGTGCATGTGTGTGTGCATGTCTTCCAACCCCGCGTCTTTCTCCCCTTTATTTAATCGTTTTTGATGGTTAGATTAGGGACATTTTCAATTAGGGACATTTTCAATTAGCATACCTTATGCTTACATGTTTGCATCCATTCATTTGTCTTGCATGCACGAAGGCTCGGCGCATCATTCAAATTGCATTGCAATTTCAATACTTCTTTGAATACGTGTTTCAAAGCATGCTATCAAATTGTCGCAAATCATATGTCATTAAGTAGCCGAGCCTATTTAGTCGTATCATTGCATGTGTTGCATTAGTCATTTAACATAGTTAGGAATCATGCATTTTGCTAGCTAGTTTCTTTTTGGCTTGGAGTACTCTGTAAGTTTTGCGCTTTAGCATACTTGCATGAGTGTGATTGCCATATTGCCATGTTTAGCATGCTTGCCATGAGGCTATGTGCTTAAATGCTAAACCTGCATGAATTCCTGTGGATGAAGGCTTGATTGTTTGAATTGGAATGATTCAACAAATGTATATTTTAAGCCCACTTTGTTGTGGCAAAATCATGTTTTAAGCCCACTTCAGGTGGCAAATCCGCATCTTTAAGCCCACCTGAGGGTGGCAAATTCAAACCATTTTAGCAAAACAAACATGACTTGAAATGTTCTAATTCTTGCGATTTAGTCTATACTTGTATGCGTGCGCATCACATAGTAATGCTAGCTAATAACAGGAGTAAGAACACATAAGGTTTTTTAAAATCTCATATCATGATTAGTAGAGGCTGATCTTTGATCGGGGAGCGAGGGTGCACATTTCAGGACCTTCCCCTCTCGTACCCAAGTTCCCGAGCCGAGACAACTTTGGTGATCATGGACACGTGGCCTTTGGCGCGAGTCAGGGTTTCCTAAATTTCCCAAAAACAAAATATTTTGGTGGCGACTCTATAATCTGGCAAAGCAGTCCAATTTTGGCATTATTTGATTTAAACTCGATTTCCCAAAAAGATTTTCCGGATTGGACTCTTTGGTGTTTATCAGTTTCACATTGCACTTTGTGAGATTAGATTCAAAACCGTGACAGGAGTCCGAACTGTAGGACCAATTCGAGCTCTCCGAAAGAGGGCGTGAAAAAGTCGAGCTACAATTTCTGGCGACTCCGCTGGGAACTTAGAGAACTTGACTCGAACTCATAACATGTTATTTGATTTACACTTATGTGTTTCTTTGCATTTGCATTTGCATCGGTGCGCCTAAGTCACAGTGTTTGCCATATGCTATTCCTGAACGGTTTGCTGGAGGCTTGCTTGGAAAAGCTTGCCGAAAGGCCGACCGGTTGCGGACTCTGCCACGATGGGAACACAACCCTTGGATCTGGACTACCACCGTACTGTTTGATCCTCTTTTCACTTCTCGATGTTAGAAGCGAGAGGTATATTAGATGGTCTTGCTGAGGTACCCCTTTTTGACCAATCGGCCTACTTGCATATCGAAACCCATAGAGATTGTTCCAAACTAGGACAAGTTGCTCACCCGAATGCAGGAATTGTTTGAAACCACTTGTTTGCATAGTGTATCCCTAGTTCCTGATGAAATTAGGATAGGGTAACCTTACCCCACCATAGGGGTGTTTTGGCTCTCATTTGCTTGATACGTGCTTTTAGAGTGAGACTCTGCAGGAATGTATGTATCAGTTGCAAGTCTGGGTATCAGTTTGAGGGTATCAGTTTTGAGGCAGAGATCTGGGGTAGAAATCAGTGTTTGAGTGCACTTGTCCAGCTTATGATTGCAACTGTGTGTTGTTTCTGTCTAAGCTGAGGTGCTGTGCGTTTTCTGATTTCTGTTTCTTTTGCTTTATTTATTTATTTATTTTTTTGCAAGGTAGTGTGTCACAATTGCTTTAGACGAGGCAGTTACCCCCCAAGCACTCTAGACTCGAGTAAGGCGACTTTACCGATCTAGGGATCTAGTAAGAGGACAACCAGTGTTTGCTTCGCTACCCCCGGTTACGAGACGGAGGAGAGTTAGGCAAAACTCACCGGTCCGACAGTTACCTTCCTTCAGTGAAGTCCAGTTTTCTGCTTCCGCTTCGGAAAGAGAATACGCACTAGTTCTTGCAGATCAACACCCTTCAGTCAATATGGAAGAAATGCTTCACCAACTTCAACAAACTATTAAGAATATGCAGCTGATTGTCGGCCACCAAGCGGAAGTTACCGCCCGCCAAGCGGAAATTGCACCCCAGCAAGTTGAGTTGATCAATCGGCTTCAGCAGCAACAGCAACCACAACAAGCAGCGGCTTCTACTTCGCATCCACCCCTAGCCAGGGTTCCAATACCTGGGATTACAACTAATGTCCAGGAAAATGCGGACATTCCAACAGAGCCGGTTCCACCCCAGACTTCCAAAGCACCGGTTTACCCAACGGAGGCACCGTTTGAGTTTGAGGTTGACCCTACTGCACTGAAAGTGAGCAAGCTTGAAAAGCTCTTCAAACGAGCTCGGGGTGTTAATTCAATCCCAGATATGGAGGATGGCTATACCGATGCAGCAGTGACCTTGCCAGATAGGCTTAAAATGCCGCATATAGACCGCTTTGATGGCTCGAGTGATCCTATAGTCCACTTGCGACTGTTTTCAGATATTCTGCGGCTGATGGGCCTAACTAGATTACAGAAGCTATCCCTCATCGGCCGGACCTTGTTAGGTATCGCAGCCATTTGGTATGCTGAACTTGAGGATTCTGTAAAGACGAGCTAGGAAGAGATGGCTGAGGCCTTTATTGCTCAATACTCCTACAACACTCAAATCGAGGTCACAACTCATGATCTCGAAGCAAATTGTCAGGAGCTAAAGGGGGGCTTCTCCGATTTCGTCACTCGGTGGAGGGCTAAGGCCTCCATGATGACCACCCGGCCAGCTGAAAAGGACCAGATTAGAATGGTGGTCGGTAACCTGCAACTGAGGTTGCTATAGAAGATGATAGTCATACCTCTGCCTACATTTGCTGACCACCATGAAACAGGGGTATAGATAGAGGATGCAATGAAGCAGGGTCTAATAGACCACGAGAAAGAGCAGCCTGTAGACCGCCCGAACTCCACTCCACGCGTGAGGGTGCGAATTGGGTTCTAGCTACTACAGTTCAGACTCTTGTCACGGTTCTGCATCTAATCTCACAAAGTGCAATGTAAGACTGATAAATCACCAAAGAGTCAAAATACGACAAATCGTTTTGGAAAATCAATTTTAATAAAAAAAAAAATGCCAAACATGGACTGTTTTACCAGATTTCAGAGTTGCCACCTAAATATTTTGTTTTGGGAAATTTAGGAAACCCTGACTCGTGCCTAAGGCCACATGTCCGTCATCACCAAAGTTGCCTCAGCTCGGAAACTTGGGTACGAGAGGGGAAGGTCTTGAAATGAGCACCCTCGCTCGCCCGATCAAAGGATTGGCCTCTACTAGCATGATATGTTGTTTTTGAAAACACATGTGTTCTTATTCCGGTTTATTAGCTAACCTTACTATGTGATGCGCGCAACATACAAGTATAGACTAAATCACTCAATTTGGAACAAAACATCTCATGTTTGTTTTTTGAAAATGGTTTGAAGATGCTACTGTAGACGCGCCCCGAGTGAGGGCCTCAGTGCTACAGTTCGGACTCGATTGTCACGGTTCTTAATCTGAACCAAAGAGTCCAAATCCGGCAAATCGTTTTGAGAAAACAGATTTTTAGAAAAGAAGTGCCAAACATAGACTGTTTTGCCAGATACAGAGTCGCCACCTAAATATTTTTAATGGGGGAATTTAGGAAACCCTGACTCATTTGCCTAAGGCCACGTGTCCGTCATCACCAAAGTTGCCTTGGCTCGAGAACTTAGGTACGACTGGGGAAGGTCAGCTATGAGCACCCCCTCTCGCTCGATCCGAAGATTGGCCTCTACTAACCATGATATCTCGTTTTTGAAAACACATGCGTTCTTATTCCGATTAATTAGCTAGAATTACTATGTGATGCGCACAGCAAAACAAGTATAGACTAGATCGCCTAATTTGGAACAAAGCATTACATATCTGCTCGTTTTGAAAGATGGTTTGAAATTTGCTACTCGCAAGTAGGCTAAAATACGGATTTCAACGAGTTGTTCCAACTCAAACAATCCAACCTTCACCCACAGGCATTCAGGCAGTTATATCATTTAAGCACATAGCCTCATGGTAAGCATGCTGTCATGTTAACATTCACACTCATGTGAGATGCTAAAACATAAAACATTTACAGTGTACTACAAGCAAAAAACAAAGAGCATGTTAGCAATCATGCATGATCCAAGTCCATGTTAAGTGGCTAATGCAACGCATACAGAATGTCACTAGAATAGGCTCGGCTAATCCTAGGATGGCATGTGGGATGCAACAAGTAGCACGTATTCAAGTTAGATTTGGAATACTATGCTGTTAGCATGATGCGCAGAGCCCGGTGCATGCAATACTGATGAATGATGCACGCATGCATAGCATAAGGATGCTAATTTAAATATGTCCTAATACTAACCATCAAAGCAGGTAAGTAAAAGGGAGAAAGAAGTGGGGGTTGGAAGACATGCACACACGCACCCACACTTATTACAAATATGCCCTCGCTCGGAGGGACCGGAAGAATAATACAGATTTAACTAACCTACAAGCTAATTAAATAGTACAGACCAATTAAACTAGTTAAGCAAATTAACTAATCTACTAAAACAGTAAACAGCTTCGGGAAGAGGGCCCAATGCAATGCGTGCTCAGCTTCGCTCGGAAGTCCACTACCATGCACAAGTTGCCTCTGTCCACACTGTTTTCCTTCTTTGATTATTGCAAAATTCCCAAGGTGCAGTCTATGAACCCTGTGGGATACCACCGGCCAAGGGAAATGGTCACCGGCCAAAGGAAATGATCACCGGCCACTGGTTAATCTATCGGTCACCAATTGTTGGTCGGTCGGCACTAAAGATGGCTGGCCGGCCAAACCTTCCTGCAGAATCCTGTTTTGACAGCAGCAGAGGGCAAAACAAGGCATGGTAATGCATTCCAAGCAAATGTGTGCACCAACACATCCCTTATCATGTTTGTGACTCAAAGGGACATGGTTCTCGGTTCTCAGACCACCAATCGCGCATTTCGATGCGTGATGGCCCAAGAAACCAAGTTATGCACTTTGATTTCAAATGAAATGCACATAAACAAACAAGGAGCTCAACCTCTATCATACTTAATTCAAGAGGCTAAGCATGCACGTCAATGCGATGCAACCTAGACATATGAACTAGTACGCAACATGAACAATGCAAACAAGCATATAAGGCATGTGACAATCATGCTAACCAATGAGTATGCCAAATACAATGGGGATGTTCAAGCATGCAAGCAAGCATATGACTTCATTCAATCATGCCACAACACATGGAGAAAACATGCTAAACAACCTAAACATGTGACAACACACAAGTATGCGACAACACACAAGGTGAGCATGCAACAACATGCGAACTATGGACTTAAACTAATTTGGGCAGCTCTATACTAAGCCCAAAACAGTGACCAACATGCTCAAGAATGAAGGTAAAATGACATGCAAACATGCATGCACACAAGGACCAACACTTAGGCATATAGAAATGACTCTCAAGCACACTTAAGAGGATGCAAACATGGACAAATGGCATGCATTATAAGCTCTGAAAATCATATTAGAGAAGGTGCCAAACCAATCTACAATGCAAGCTAGGCATGCTACCAAGCCCAAGGACTTAAACCATGGCCATATGACATATGAAGCAAATGACCAAAATGAACTGAAACAGTCCTAAATCATGCAAAAGTAAGGCCCAAAAGCCACTTAGATGACGTATAAATGATCTAATCCTAGAGGCATACACAATGGCACAAACATGGAGCAAGAAACACCAACCTTTTAAAGCATGAAAGGGGCATCAAATGCAAGCATACGAGCATGTCATGAGGACTGAAATGACATGAAAAGTGGTTCCAAACCACTGAAATGATGCAAGGATGGCATGCTAGAGGGGTCAATGATTAAGGCATACAAGAGAGGTTATATGGTAGCTATACAAAGCAAAGCATGGACAACCCAAATGACCAAAAACAGACCTTTAGCATGCTAAAACAAGCATAAAAGATTCACAAAGCTAAGCCAAAAACATGCTAGAAACAAGGCTCAAAGCACAAGGCATGTTAAGGCAATTCATGGCATTACAAGACAAGTATGCAAGGCAAGCAAGGTGTGTCTAAACCAAGTAAAAACAGAGCTATATTATGACATAATAAGCACAAATAACAGCTAAGGCATGGCCATCATACATTTAAACAAGGTGCTCACTAATGAGGCTTAAAAGGCCCTTTTCAAGGACAACAAGGAGAGGGGGTGGCCCTCTCCTTCTTATGACCTTAAGGCACCATCCTCACCACTGAAATGCCTCAAGATTTCAGTGGTGAGGAGGCCCAAACAAGGTGGTCCCAGAGCTCACCAAAATAGCACAAAAATAGGGCCTAACAAGGCCTATGAGGGGTCAAACAACCCCAAATAACAAAACACTCTTAAACAACTATTTAAAGCACTCAAAAACCAAACTTTTATTAGTTATATACAAAGTCTAAAAATAGTTGCAAGATTGGTTAAAAGACTATGCAAAAATGGGGAATAAAGGGTGAAGTTCTTACCCTTGATGACCCTCTTCACAAACAATGCTCCAGCTGGTTCTTCAAGCTTGAATCCACTCAAGAACACCAAGAACAGCTCCCCAGCACCTCAGTAACCAAGGTATGGTGTAATGGTAGGTGTTTGTGCACAAAACTAAGACTAAACACACACAGGGCAAAAGAGAGAGAGATATAGAGATAGAATAGCTACAACTATGAACTAACCCTAACTCAGAGCTCCCTCTGCATTTTTTGTAACCCTAAGGGAGGGAGAAGAGGCCCCCCTCTTATAGACAATCCCTCTTGCAAAGCTTCTCAAGTAAGCTAGTCAAGAGGGAAATCACTCCATACACGTGTATGGAGGGGAGCAAATGTGTATGCCAGCTAGCACAGCTGGCATAAAAATATCTACAAAAGCAGATGCATAGTGGTTGGCCTGCCAAAAATGCAATTTGACCAAAATAGATGGCCGGTCGACTACAAAGAGTGTCGGTCGGCCAAACATTTGGCCGGTGGCAACAAACCAGTGGCCGGTGGCCTCAAGCCATGGCCGGTGATGTGTGGGGATGGCCAACAAGCCATTCCCTGCCCCTCAAAGGCAAAACACAAGTGCTTGGTGCAAAACTAGACACAAAACAGTCGTACTGAGAGATCTTGAGACAAGGCGCGTCGCCAAGACCTCCGAGAACTCAAGACAAACACAACATGGATGATCACCAAGTGTTCAAACGGTGACGTCCAAGTCTTGAGGACGGTCAAAAATGGGGTGTCTACAGCTACTCGCAAGTAGGCTAAAATGCGGATTTGCCACCAAACAAGGTGGGCTTAAAAACATGATGATTTGCCACTCTAAGTGGGCTTAAAACACACATTTTGATGAATTGTTCCAATTCAAGTACTGAAGCCTTCATCCACAAGCATTCATGCAGTTAAACACTTAAGCAAATAGTCTCATGGCAAGCATGCTATCATGGCAGTCACTTACACGCATGCAAGGATGCTAAAGCATAAACACTCACAGTGTACTCCGAGCCAAAATAGAAGCTAGTTAGAAATCATGCATGATTCTAGCTATGTTAAGATGCCTAATGCAACACATGCAAAAATGCAACTAAAATAGGCTCGACTATCTAGAATGGCATATCAATGCAGCAATTGATAACATGCTTTGAAACACGTATTCAAGAAAGTGTATTGAAATACAATGCAGTTTGAATGATGCGCCGAGCCCGGTGCATGCAAGACAAAATGATTGATGCACGCATGCAAACATAAGTATGCTAATTGAAACATGCCCTAAAACTAACCATCAAAAGCTGATAAATAAAAGGGAGAAAGACGTGGGGTTGGAAGACATTCACACACTCACGCACTCACGCACACTTATTACAACGTTTGCCCTCTCGACGGAGGGTCCGACTGAATAGGCTAACTAGCTACGCTAATTAAACTAATTATTACAAATCAACTAATTAACTATGCTATTCTAGCTAATTAATTATTACAAACCGAATTGAATCAACTAACTATTCTAAGTTAATTAAGTACAAACCAAATTAATTAATTAAATACTTAACTAATTAATTAAAAAATAACTAAGCTAATGAACTAGTTTAGCTAAGCAATTTAAACAAATGGCGTCAGGAAGCAAGGGGGATATGCATGCCCGGTCGGCTTCGCTCGAAAATCCACTGCAGTGCCTCAAGATGCCTCTGTTTGCACACTTTTGTACTTCTGAAAATTATGCCAACTTCCGAAATGATTCTGACCCATCGTAGGAACATGCTGAGGGATGATCGCCCAGAGATGATGGCCATCAGCCAAATTTTATGGCCATCGTCCACTTCTGATAGCCGATCGACAGCCTTGGTGGCCGGTCAGCCACTGTTTCCTGTAATTTCTACTTTTGCTGCAACAGAGAACAAACAGAGGCATGGCAGTGTATTTGCAAGGAAATGTGTGTCCAACTACACTCCTTATCATGTCTCAAGCTCAAAGGAGTGTAATGCTTGGCTCTCAACCCATCAATCAAGCATCTCAATGCATGATGGCCAAAGAGGCTAAGTTGCACAAGTCAATGTCAATGAATGCACACAAATAACACATAAAGGCCTCCATCTCTATCGTGCTTGATCAAGAGGGTCGGTGTCCGAGAAATGAGGCGCGTTTCATCACTTCAAGTATGAAACGTGCGACATTCCTCGTGTTTGGATTGACGTCCAATCCAAACACAATGCAACACACATGCAAACAACATGCTATGCAAACAACATGCTAATCTTGACATGTTACAAGACTCTATCATGTAAGCTCAATGCAAGCAAGACATGTTAAGGGGCCAAGAGCATTAAAACTAGTGAAGGACACAACACTACAACCATGCAATACAATGCCCAATGGATTAAACCGGCCCTAAACAGACCTCACGCATGCCAAAATAGTGGCAAAAATGAGTTGAAACGATAGCATGCAAAGTAAGAAAATGCATGCTCATACATTGACCCATAACCGACGCATAAGGCTCAACTCTTAAAAGCACTTAAAGAGCGATATATAGGAGTGTATGATGGAAGTATATGCTCTGAAATACCATGCCAAATGATGCCATATCATGCAAATACCTCAAGCCAAGCATGCAAGATACCTCAAAACTCAAAGCTAGTCACGGCTATTGCACTACAAGCATGCACAACAAGTGTCATACGACCAAGAAGGCTCAAAACAGAGCTAAAGCATGCCAAAATATGAATAAAATCATGCTGGAGTATAGCTAAAATGAGCTGGAATAATAGGCTAAAGGGACAAGCATGCATGGCTAGCTAGCAAGGATTACACTACAAGTGTATAAAGCATGCAAGAGGTGAGTCCACCAATTAAAATCAAAGTTAAAGCATGGCAAATAATGGCAAAAAACATGCTTGAACTAAACTAATTCAAACTATAAGAGCATGCTACTTTGTAAGGCCACAAGTAGGATTACACTACAAGTGCCATAAGCATGCAAGAGGTGACCAAGACAGCAAAAAACAGAGTTATGGTACGTCTGAAAAGTCACAAAAATGAGCCTAAACAAAGCCACAAAGAAGTAAAAGCACATGCTCATTTGGTTGGCCATCAACACATGCAAACAAGAGAAGATGAGGGAGGACAACCCCCACCTATTTGGGACCTCAAAACCACCTTTCTACCACTGAAATTCCTTTCGAATTCAGTGGTTT
This sequence comes from Camellia japonica, assembly GCA_030407325.1. Classification (NCBI taxonomy): domain Eukaryota; kingdom Viridiplantae; phylum Streptophyta; class Magnoliopsida; order Ericales; family Theaceae; genus Camellia; species Camellia japonica. The sequence continues at coordinate 127,548,731 of JAPPVO010000002.1, read as the reverse complement.
TAAGGCCAAAAAGAAGTTGTTTGAAAAGCTTGAAAGATCGCTCAAAAGACCTTACAAGCCAAGGAGCAAAAGGGAGGAAACAACCCCTAGCCAGATAAAGCTCAAATCAACACTTTTAGGACTGAAAAATAGAGGAAAAACAGAGGTTTTTGTAGTTCAACACCACCCCAAAAACAGCCCCAAAGTAGTTGAAAACTATGGCAAAACAATAGTGCACAAAGAGCTTAAAAGGGATAAGAAGTTACCTTTGAAGCACAGCAGCAAATCAGCCTCTTTTCAGAGCCAAACAACCTTCCAACTGCCCAAAAATAGGTTCCAAGGGACCTCAGCCCAATGATATGCAACTTTGATGAAGGATGCCTAGGCAAACTAGAAATATTTCTCTACTTCTATACGTTTCTATGCACAAAAGGGCAAGAGAGAGTGAACTATAGAGAGAGTGGCAGAGATTTGGCTCTGAAATTTCTAGAGAGAGAGGACTTTATTATAGAGAGAGGCTCCCAAAATTGCTTCAATGTTCTCACCCTTGAATATATGAGATATGGCTTCATATATAGCAAAAAGAGAGCATTTGGTCGAAAATATCTGAGTTAGGACAGCTGGCACAAGCTGGAAAGAGCTGGAGGAGAAATATCTTTAAAAAAAAAATGAATTTGGGTCACTCTTGGCCGGCCAGCCATCTTTGGTGCCGACCTACTACTTATGATGGCCGATCGGCCATCTCCATGGCCGACTGTGCACATTTGTGGCCGACTGCAAATTCTACTCTGCAGGTCCAACTTCAAATGGGGATAACTCTTTCATATGGACTCCTTTTCAGGTCATTCTTGTGTCCACAATGAAGCCCCAGAAGTAAGCTTTACAATGGTGAAAGCCTCACCTCAAAATTCCAAGTGTGCTAAGAGATATCACTCTTTTGGTGAAGACTGCTCATTTCCGGCTCGATTGGATTGATGCCTGACTTCAACCAGCCATATCTCCCCCATCCAGACTCGGCTTTAGGAGATTCTTGAGTGTAAAATGAAGCCCCGGAAGTCTTCTTTCCAATGGTGGTGGCCTCATAGATTATATCCAAGTGTATAGACAGATAGGCTTGATTTAGCGAGGACCGCTCGACTCTCTCTTAGCGATTCATACCCATCGTCTTCTCCAACTTGGTTTCTTCCCTCTCCTCTTCTTTTCTTCAACTCCAAACCCCTAAACAAGGTGTTTTGAAAGATTTTTCAAATATTTCATTTCTCTTTCATTCATTTCCACTTTGTCCTTGCTCGGTTTACCGAAAAGCGCAACATTTAACAAAATGTGAGCCTCGAAACATCGTAGGAACCTATTTTCAAAAATATTTTGAAAGAGAGGGTTTTAAGGTCTAAAATCTTTTGATCAAGATCATTTTGGTCCAAGAAGGGGTATGAAGCTGGGATTTGACTCTCTCCTTGCCGAAGAAATTGAACCTTTGCACTGAACAACTTTCATCACCAAGTAAACCATCAGTAGCACCCGAGTCTTAAGGGCGGTCAAGAATGGGTGTCTACAGTTGCCCCTCTTTGACAGAGCTCGAAAGTTATGAAGTGACGTGAGTGAATGTCAAATCTCAGAGACGACCCATTTTTGACAAGGCCGAAGACTTGGGCAAATAAACAAAATACAGATAAATAAATGGTTGCGCCCGCAGGCTGCCTACGTATCCCTTTGCAAGCAATGAAACCAGTGTAGTTCAGGGGCATGATGCAAAATGATATGCACGATGCAAAACAGTTAAGCTGATATATAGAGCATTGGAACTATGCAAATGATATGCAATGTAATTGAGATAATCAAACCACAAGCAGTGCAAAACCACACAAATATCATAAAGGGATGGAGATGCAACATCAAACTACGTCTAACATAGAAAAGGTGTCGGAATCCTCAAACCACAATTCTCTTAGTGGAATAGGCATGTGCACAGGCAGAACTATGTGTTTCGCAGAAAGAAACAAGTAATTGGGTGGCATGATATAACTGAGAAATGATTTGCTGAGGAAAGATCGTGATCCTAAATGCTGGATGCAACAAAACAAAATACAATGCAATGGATGCAATAGTTAAAGTGAATAAGGCACGCGGCCAAACCACATTTCTACCTAGAAAAGGCATGGACACAAAACAGACCACGTCTAACACAGAAAAGGTGCTAACACCCTCAGACCACAATTCTCCTAGTGGAATAGGCGCGTACACATTATCATAGAACCGTGCTTCAACGAGGAAAAAGTATGAGCACATACCAAATGAAGCTTAGCATGAAAAGGGTGCATGATAACATGGATATGATACAATAGATGTAACATATAGTGCAGTAGATGCAAAAAGGGTGACATACTCCAACTATGCTTAAATTATGAGCGAAGGAAAAACAAATCCCAAACACGCCGAAATCGTGTTAGGAAAGAGACACTCAAACCATGCTGAAATCGTGAGAAGAGGCCTGAAAACAACCGCCTAAGTGCGAGCACAACACAACCTGAGATAAATTCCAAAAATGCTAAAATCGTGTGAGGAAAATAACACTCTAACCACGCTGAAATCGTGAGAAGAGGTCCGAAAACAAACCGCCCAGGTGCGCGCACGACGCAACCTGAGATAAATTCCAAACATGCTGAAATCGTGTGAGGAAAGGGACACTCTAACCACGCCGAAATCATGAGAAAAGGTCCGAAAACAACTATTCAGGAACGCGTTCCACGCAACCTGAGATAAATTCCAAACACGCTGAAATCGTGTGAGGAAAAGAACACTCTAACCATGCTGAAATCGTGAGAAGAGGTCCGAAAAGAAACCACCCAGGTGCGCGCATGACGCAACTGAGATAAATTCCAAACACGCTGAAATCGCGACAGGAAAGGGACACTCTAACCATGCCAAAATCGTCAGAAGAGGTCCGAAAAACAAACCACCCAGGTGCATGCACGACGCAACTTGAGATGAATTCCAAACACGCCGAAATCGTGAGAGGAAAGGGACACTCTAACCACGCTGAAATCGTGGGAAGAGGTCCGAAAACAACCGCCCAGGTGTGCGCACAACGCAACCTAAGATAAATTCCAAACACGCTGAAATCGTGAGAGGAAAGGGACACTCTAACCACGTTGAAACCGTGAGAAGAGGTCTGAAAACAAACCCCCCAGGTGCGCGCACAACGCAGCCTGAGATAAATTCCAAACATGCTGAAATCGTGTGAGGAAAGGGACACTCTAACCACGCTGAAACCGTGAGAAGAGGTCCAAAAACAAACCGCCAGAGTACGCACACGACACAACCTAAGAAGGCCCCAGAGGACCACGATCCTAAACGCTGCTCAACGTAAAAGGATAAACGATAAAAGATAACACAAGATGCAAAATAATGCAATAAGTGCGATGATACGATACATGTTACAAGCAATGTCGAGCAAGATGTTTAGGGAATACAATAAACAAACAAAGCGGCACTTTAGAAAGCATCTCATGGGATGAGTGGCGATGAACCGCTCTACTCTGATGGGGATCCCCCCCTCGTGTTCTTCGAACTCTTACCTTCAACTCACAGTACAAAGGTTCTGAAATGCTAACAAGGGGTAACTTCTGCATGTAGAAACCACAAATGCCGTTTTCCTTCCTGATCATTTTCACGACTTTCCCTATTCTCCAACGGGGTGATAGACTAGGTAGATTCAGTATCCAGAATTGAGGCGCATACACATGCTATCATAATCTATGGGGCTGCCATACAGATTTCAAGCCGAGGATACACCCCTGGGTATTTAAACCAAACTTTAGTGTCAGAAATTCCAAACCTTTGTGTTCTAGGCGACAGCCATTCGAACTCTAGTTTCCACCATCACAGTTGGTCTCCTAGGAACTCATTACAAACACAGCCAAGATAACTCTGGCGGGGAATGGTACTCAGGGAGTGCACTTCTGATTGCCATTCTGGCTTGAAGCAGATTTGAGCTTGAGCTTGAGGTAGAGACACACTCATACTTTGGAGCATTGACAAGACTTGAAGGGGTACATACAGAATGCAATGACGAAACTTGCTAAAGTTCAAACACACTCAGATGCTCCAAATTTTCCCTCTTTTCTTTTGCTTTGCAGTCCGGAACCTATATAGCTTTAGATAGGTCCTGGTTCTACTGTTCTCACAGGACCTGGGTTAAACCCTGCAGTTTATGAAAGAAAGAAACCTATTTTGTACAACCATGGAGAATGGCACAGCACTCTGAGCACAAAACGATTTATTTTGAAATTGAGAAATGAGTTCTAAACCGAGTATTGAGCCTACAACTGACCGCAGTCAAAATGACTCAACAACAGAAAACAAAGGTAAAACCTAAACACATCTATTGACACTCGAAACGACTCAAAACAAGAATGGAGACAAACTGAAACACAACAAAACACAACACTCAATTGTGCACAGGGAGCCTATTTCTCCAGGTATTGTTTCCCACCCTTTCTCATTTGTAATTCTCACATCACTCTAGCACTCAATCTATATTTTGCTGAAAAGCCCTTTCGTCACTTTTTCTCTCAGCGCACATCTCTCTATTCTTCAATCTCTCTTCTTTTTTATCCCTCCCCCAGGTGGTTGATAGATAAACAGGAGTTGCGGGCTCTTGCCCTTAGCATTCTGCTAGATTCTCTTTCTTCCGCTCACAACAGTGAGCTTTCCCATAGAGGGGTTGTGATGCGGCTGGATGTGCAGCAGATCTGTAACTGACATCGGTTGATGACGCACTTGGCTTAACTTGACCAAAAATGAGTCGGCACATCTCACCGGCAACGTATACAATTGATTAGCCTCACACATTGCATTTTCTACGTCCCCATTCCGAGTCAGACGCCAATTTTTTATTTGATCATCCAGATGAGGGAACTGAATATCCCGCTCCATTCCAGCTTGTGCTTCGCACTTGGCTTGATACCTCGCTTCTTAGAGGATGGGAGAGCTTTCTGCCCTTTGCTGTTAGCTTCAGTGGTGCCCTTTTCTGGCAAGTAGAATGCCCTTTTTCCGGCAAGTACGGTGCCCTTTTTGGTGAGTAGAGTGCCCTTTCTGGCAAGTATGTTGACAATGGGGAAAAGACAGAAAGCCTGACTCAACTGTGCCCCTAGTTCATCATTTTGACCATTTTTTGTTTTTGAGCTTCTACTAAAACAATTTTAATCAATACGAGAGTTAGATTAACATGCTTGTTCGATTTCCTGATTTAAAATCACGCAAGTTAGGTTATGAGCACTGAAAATTTTCCTTTTTTGGGTCCAAGAAATGGTCCAGTTTTGGAAAAATGGAATAATTTACGAGAGAATTAGTCAACTTCATTAAAAATTCTCAAAACTGCTTTTGCAAATGGCCACTACTCGACCAACACAGAATTTACTCTTAAGATGCACAACCTCATATCCAAAACAAAGAAAAATTGCGCCTTGTCTAAATGGCATCGCACGGCAACGGAAAGTTGCCCTTGTCTGAATGGCACCACAGCGCACTGTAATCAGTGCTCAAAGTGACGATCACAACCGAACTCTCAGATACAGAGAAGACAAAGATGATCAGAACCATTACATGGACACAGTCGATTTGGAAGTGTTTATGGCTGGACTTCAGAATGAAGTTGCCTACGTATCACAAAGATAGGAATCAAGCCTGACATAGTTCCGGGTTAAGGTACACTTGAGTATTAACCTCTCTTTTTGCACTCTAACTTTTGCCAAGGCTGCCCTTTCTGGGTTTTCAACCTTGCGAGCTTTGTTTTTCTTTTCTTTTCATTTTTTTTCTTTTTCTTCTTTTCTTTTCTATTCTTTTCATCTTTTCTTTTCTTTTTCTTCTTTTCTTTTCTTTTTCTCTTGCTATAACTTTTTCCTGGGTCGCCCTTCCGGGTTTTCGGCCCCTCGAGCCTCTCAAGGCAAGAAAAGTTTAACTTGGCCCATGTTGAATGGTTTTGAGATCTCGCAGCCATCTGAATCCAAGAGAATGGTTGTTGTTCGCTAATGATTTAGGAGTCCATCCAATGGGATCTGAATTGCCCCCAGTGTTGTGGATAGGAACTCGATTGTCTTTCAACAATACTTTCTTATTTCCTCCCTTCTGGGATTTGGCATTCTTGCCAGTCTTCATTGGTTTGTAGAATGATCCATCTTTGGCTCTTCGAACACATCTGACATTTTGCCCCCAGTTCAAGGGATGCTTCTTATCCAGCTTTGCAAGCTTTCTTTTGATCAAATCTGACCTTCTTGCCCCTAGTTCGAGGGCTGCTTCAAATCTGGCCTGACGGGCGTCCTTTGTGGTTGACCGTTGAACATTCTGAATCCAAGTTCAAGGTTTGACAGCAAAGGGGTTGAGTCTTGAGGCTGAGAGCGATCCTAAGCTGCACAATCTCAAAATCAATTCCACACAAGTCTTCGCGGGCCCGCGCAAAACATTTTTTGAAATCTTTTAAGAGAGCGACTAGTCGCTCGCGCTGAAGACAATGTAGAACCAATCTAGATCAAGCTAGGATCCTTCCCAGTACTCACATTAACAAACAAGATCTCATTCATTAAGGGCTTAGCACGCCTCTCTTTCTCTCAATTGATCAAATTTTTTGCAAATCTAGAGGAACTCCTCCCTCTTTGTTTTCATCATAGTGTTCGAAAAGTTTTGAAAAACTTAGGTCAATGCAATGATTTCGAGGCACAGAAAAGTAGGTGAAAAGCACTACCGTTTCATTCAAATTTGCTGGTACAATTGGCTCCATGGCACACACAGACTCAAAAGAAAGAGTGAAAATCGCTGTTGTTTTATTCAGATCTTTTGGCGCAACTGGCTCAATGGCAGAAACAGACTCAAAAGAAAGGGTGTAAAAGACAAACACAAAACAAGATAGTAATATCCGAGGTAACACCCCCGAAATCACCTAACTCTAACACAACAGGACTGACTCGATACAACAAGACAGACCCAACTGACTCAGTACAAAAAGACTGACTCAATAAAACACAACAAAAATGACCCAATACCCAAGTTAGAAAGTAAAGTAAACAGCATTCGCAAAATGCTCAAAACAGTGCGTGCCATACGCCGCATCCAGAGTAAACTGGGTGCCACTAGCAGCTGGTTCATCCCCCGATCACATGGTCACATTATCCCCTAAGTTCACTGATCCAGTGCCGGTAGACTTTGTAGGACCTGGCGCGACAATGACCTTGTTATCAATCTGATCTTGTATTTCGTGGCGAAGACAAAAACACATATTAGTGTCATGGCCGACTTGTTGATAGAAGGCACAATAATTGGTTGGGTTGTGTGAGAGAGAGAGGTTATTTGGTAATGGCAGCAACTCCAGGGGCTTGAAATGGCCTTGTCTTATAAGGATTTGGAAAGCTTTGGACAAAGTCATGTAGAGGGGATTGAAGACCCTCTGGCCTCGGGGTTTGTACTTCGAGGTTTGTGGATTTTTACTGGATGCACCAGCAAAGGGATTGGTAGGCACTGACTGGGTTTGCTGATCTCTTCCTGGTGTAGGGTTAGAGCTGAAAGGAATGTTTCTGGTACAACGGCCCTTCTCTCGGCTTGCCCCTTGATTCAAACTGCTCTCATTCTGAGTGGCAAAAGTGCCATCCACAATCTTTGCAACAACTGCAATTACTTTCTGTTTGCTCAGCCCTTCGGCTTTCAAAGCCTCAACAGCCCACTGGAGGTGTTCATGGGGACCAATGCCTGCCCTTACCTTGTTCTTTCCATTTACCTCCTCTTTACCAAAGGATTGGGTCGCAATATCAGAGCGGAGCCTAGTTGTTGTTGACATGCCACCACCCAAATCTGAGATGGCTTTAGGTTGGCCCTTCTCAATTGCCGCTTACTCCAACATTGGAGAGCCTTTTCGGACATGTGATGTGGTCGATGATGGAGCCAATGTCCCAAAGGCCAAATTTGCCACTGTTCTCTGAAGATCTTCAATCATCCTCATCAGCTCAGAAGTAGTGGGTTCACGGGTTTGAGATGATTGGGGTTCAAATGCATCCATCATGCATAAGTCCATGTTTTCCGGGATAAACACCTCAGGCTTGGGTAGATCGGCCGGGGTGATGTATATGCTGGGGTCATAGGTTGATGGCAATGTATGAATTAGATTGAGGTGGAACGGTGACGGGTCAATACTAACCTGAGGTCCTTTTGGTGGAGCTAGGGTCTCTTCGTCAATAAGATCCTGAATCTTATGACGAAGGCGGATGCAACGGTTCGTATCATGACCGTGCTGTTGATGATAGGCACAGTATTTAGCTGGGTCATATCTTGGTGGAAGAGGATTTGGAAGGGGTTGAGGTTCTAGGAGCTCTAGGTGCCCTTCCTCTCGCAGCATTTTCAAAGCTTGAGAGAGACTCATGTAAAAAGGATTAAAATTTTGGGCTTGGAGCCAATTTGAAGTGGTTGGTTTTTGGCCATTGAGGGAAGTGGTGATAGTGTCTACTTCTGAGCATTTTACAGCTATGCTACCTTCAGTAGTAGCATTAGAACTACGAACGATATTCTTCTTCAAAGGCTCATTGTCTTCCACAAAGAGCCTTTGTTTGATGGCATCCTCGATTTGAACCCCCATTTCATGAAGGGCTAGAAAGGTAAACAGAGGTAGAATGACCATCTTTTGCAACAACTTGCCATTCAGATTCCAAACAATCATCCTGATTTGATCTTTGTCGAAAGGCCTTGTAGTCATCATTGAGGCCTTTGCTCTCCATCTCGTCACGAACTCTGAGAAACCCTCATTTGGGTCTTGGCGGGTGACTTCGAGATTACGAGTTGTGACCTCGATCTGTGTGTTGTAGGAGTATTGAGCAATAAAGGCCTCAGCCAGCTCTTCACAGTTCTGTTTCATAGAGTCCTCCAATTTCGCATACCAGATTGCGGCTATCCTAGAGATGGTTCGACCAAAGAGAGACAACTTCTGGGCTGTGGTCAAACCAATTGGCCTCAGGATATCAAAAAACAGGTGGAGATGCACCATTGGGTCTCCAGAGCCATCAAAGCAGTCGATACGTGGCATTTTAAACCGCTCCGGTAAGGTAACTGCAGATTCAGCATACCCGTGGGAGGTGCATGACACGTAGAAGCCGCAGCCTGCTGTGGCTGTTGTTCTTGTAGCTGGGTTATCACTTCAGCCTGACGAGCCGTGACTTCAGCCTGACGGACTGCATCCTGCTGCAGTGCCTCGATTGTTTGTTGCAGGTACCGCATCTGTTCTTCCACACTGGCTGGTGGATACTGAGCCATGGGAATGGGTGATCAATCTCGTGCAGAGCTAAATGCAGACAACTGTTCCCAGACCAGACTAGACTCGGGTGAACTGAGGTGTGACTGCTGTAGAAACTGTACTGGTGAATTCTGCCTGAACCTCTTTCGTCTCGTAACCGGTGGGGGTGAGGCAAACACAGGTTGCTTATGAACCAATTCTGACCAGATAAAGTCTCTCAACACAAGTCCGGTGTACTCGGGGGATATTGGAGACTTCTGAAGCTAGGGTTCCAAGACTACCTAGAAAAAGAGAAAACATACAGCATCTCAGCTTGATTTCACCAGAACAAATACGAGCATAGTTGAATGACTGCACTCTCTACTGAATTCTGCCCAAAATTCTGCCTGTAAACTAATACCCTCAGGCTGATACTCAGACTTGCAACTGATACATACATCCTGTAGGGACACATTCTAAGAGCACATATCAAGCAAGTGAGAGCCAAAACACCCCTATAGTGGGGTCGGGTTTCCCTGTCCTATTTTGTCAGGAGCTAGGGTTTTACTACGCACGCAGCGGTTTCGAACAACCTACAATCGGGTAAGCAACATGTCCTAGTTTGGAATGGTCACTATGGCTTCCGATATGCAACTAGGTCGAATGGTCGAAAAGGGTGCCTTGGTAAAAACTGAGGTTTGTGCTCCCATCGTGGCAGAGCCCGTAATCGGTTAGCCTTATGGCACGCTTCTTAAAGCAAGCCTCCGACAAACCGTTCAGGAATAGCAGATGGCAAACACGGCATCGTAGGCGCACCAATGCAAATGCAATGCAAAGAAACACATAAGTGTAAACAAAACAACATATCATGAGTTTCGAGTCAAGTTCTCTAAATCTCTAGCGGAGTCGCCAGAAACTGTAGACCGCCCGAACTCCGCTCCGCGTGCGAGGGCGCGAATTGGGTTCTAGCTACTACAGTTCGGACTCCTGTCACGGTTCTGCATCTAATCTCACAAAGTGCAATGTAAGACTGATAAATCACCAAAGAGTCCAAATCCGGCAAATCGTTTTGGAAAATCGATTTCAATAAAAAAAAAGCGCCAAAGATGGACTGCTTTGCCAGATTTCAGAGTCGCCACCTAAATATTTTGTTTTGGGAAATTTAGGAAACCCTGACTCGTGCCTAAGGCCACGTGTCCATCATGACCAAAGTTGCCTCGGCTCGGGAACTTGGGTACTAGAGGTGAAGGTCCTGAAATGTGCACCCCCGCTCGCCCGATCAAAGGATCGGCCTCTACTAACATGATATGTTGTTTTTGAAAACACATGTGTTCTAATTCCGATTTATTAGCTAACCTTGCTATGTGATGCGCTAAGCATACAAGTATAGACTAAATCACTCAATTTGGAACAAAACATCTCATATTTTTTTTAAAAAAAATGGTTTGAAGATACTACTCGCAAGTAGGCTAAAACGCAGATTTGCCACCAAACAAGGTGGGCTTAAAAACATGATGATTTGCCACTCCAAGTAGGCTTAAAACGCATATCTTGATGAATTGTTCCAATTCAAGTAATGAAGCCTTCATCCACAGGCATTCATGCAGTTAAACACTTAAGCAAATAGCCTCATGGCAAGCATGCTATCATGGCAGTCACTTACACGCATGCAAGGATGCTAAAGCATAAACACTCACAGCGTACTCCGAGCCAAAACAGAAGCTAGTTAGAAATCATGCATGATCCTAGCTATGTTAAGATGCCTAATGCAACACATGAAAAAATGCAACTAAAATAGGCTCGGCTATCTAGAATGGCATATCAATGCAACACTTGATAACATGCTTTGAAACACGTATTCAAGAAAGTGTATTGAAATACAATGCAGTTTGAATGATGCGCCGAGCCCGGTGCATGCAAGACAAAATGAATGATGCACGCATGCAAACATAAGTATGCTAATTGAAACATGCCCTAAAACTAACCATCAAAAGCTGGTAAATAAAAGGGAGAAAGACGTGGGGTTGGAAGACATTCACACACTCACGCACACTTATTACAACATTTGCCCTCTCGACGGAGGGTCCGAATGAATAAGCTAACTAGCTACGCTAATTAAACTAATTATTACAAATCAACTAATTAACTATGTTATTCTGGCTAATTAATTATTACAAACCGAATTGAATCAACTAACTATGCTAAGTTAATTAAGTACAAACCAAATTAATTAATTAAACACGTAACTAATTAATAACAAAATAACTAAGCTAATGAACTAGTTTAGCTAAGCAATTTAAACAAATGGCCTCGGGAAGCGAGGGGGATATGCATGCTTGGTCGACTTCGCTCAGAAATCCACTACCATGCCTCAAGATGCCTCTGTTTGCACACTTTTGTACTTCTGAAAATTATGCCAACTTCCGAAATGATTCTGCCCATCTCAGGAACATGCTGAGGGATGTTCGGCCAGAGATGACGGCCACCATCCAAATTTTATGGCCATCGGCCACTTCTGATAGCTGATCGGCAGCCTTGGTGGCCGGTCGGCGGCTTTGATGGCCGGTTGGCCACTGCTTCCTACAATTTCTCCTTTTGCTGCAACAGAGCACAAACAGAGGCATGACGGTGTATTTGCAAGGAAATGTGTGTGCAACTACACTCCTTATCATGTCTTAAGCTCAAAGGAGTGTAATGCTTGGCTCTCAAGCCATCAGTCACGCATCTCAATGCATGATGGCCAAAGAGGCCAACTTGCACAAGTCAATGTCAATCAATGCACACAAATAACACCGAAGGGCCTCCACCTCTATCATGCTTGATCAAGAGGGTCGGCGACTGAGAAATGAGGCGCGTTTCATCACTTCAAGTATGAAACGTGCAACATTCCTCGTGTTTGGATTGACGTCCAATCCAAACACAATGCAACACACATGCAAACAACGTCCTATGCAAATAACATGCTAATCTTTACATGTTACGAGACTCTATCATGTAAGCTCAATGCATGCAAGACATGTTAAGAGGCCAAGAGCATTAAAACTAGTAAAGGACACAACACTACAACCACGCAATACAATGCTCAATGGATTAAACCAGCCCTAAACAGACCTCATGCATGCCAAAATAGTGGCAAAAATGAGTTGAAACGATAGCATGAAAAGTAAGAAAATGTATGCTCATGCATTGACCCATAAATGAGGCATAAGGCTCAACTCTTAAAAGCACTTAAAGAGCGATATTTAGGAGTATATGATGGAAGTATATGCTCTGAAATACCATGCCACATGATGCCATATCACGCAAATACCTCAAGCCAAGCATGCAAGATACCTCAAAACTCAAAGCTAGTCACGGCTACTGCACTACAAGCATGCACAACAAGCGTCATACGACCAAGAAGGCTCAAAACAGAGCTAAAGCATGCCAAAATATGAATAAAAGCATGCGGGAGTATAGCCAAAATGAGCTAGAATAATCGGCTAAAGAGACAAGCATGCAAGGCTAGCTAGCAAGGATTACACTACAAGTGTATAAAGCATGCAAGAGGTGAGTCCACCAATTAAAATCAGAGCTAAAACATGGCAAATAATGGTTAAAAACATGCTTGAACTAAGCTAATTCAAACCATAAAAGCATGCTACTTTGTAAGGCCACAAGTAGGATTACACTACAAGTGCAATAAGCATGCAAGAGGTGACCAAGACAACCAAAAATAGAGTTATGGCAGGTCTGAAAAGTCACAAAAATGAGCCTAAACAAAGCCACAAAGAAGTAAAAACACATGCTCATTTGGTTGGCCATCAACACATGCAAACAAAAGAAGAGGAGAGGGGACAACCCCCACATATTTCGGACCTCAAAACCACCTTTCTACCACTAAAATTCCTCTGGAATTCAGTGGTTTTAAGGCCACAAAGAAGTTGTTTGAAAAGCTTGAAAGATAGCTCAAAAGGCCTTACAAGCCAATGAGCAAAAAGGAGGAAACAGCCCCTAGCCAAACAAGGCTCAAATCAACACTTTTAGTACTGAAAAGCTGAGGAAAAATTGAGGTTTTTGTAGTTCAACACCACCCCAAAAACAGCCCTAAAGTAGTTGAAAACTATGGCAAAACAATTATGCACAAATAGCTTAAAAGTGATAAGAAGTTACCTTTGAAGCACAGCAGCAAATCAGCCTCTTTTCTGAGCCAAACAACCTTTCAATAGCCCAAAAATAGGTTCCAAGGGACCTCAGCCCAATGATATGAAACTTTGATGAAGGATGCCTAGGCAAACTAGAAGTATTTCTCTACTTCTATGCACTTCTATGCACAAAAGGGCAAGAGAGAGTGAACTATAGAGAGAGAGGCAGAGATTTAGCTCTAAAATTTCTAGAGAGAGAGGAATTTTTTAGAGAGAGAGGCTCCCAAAATTGCTTCAATGTTCTCACCCTTGAATATATGAGATATAGCTTTATATATAGCAAAAAGAGAGCATTTGGTCGAAAATATCTGAGTTAGGACAACTGGCACAAGCTGGAAAGAGCTGGAGGAGAAATATCTTCAAAAAAAAAAAAAAGAATTTGGGTCACTCTTGGTCGGCCATCCATCTTTGGTGCCGACCTATTACTTGTGATGGCCGATTGGCCATCTCCATGGCCGACTGCGCATATTTGTGGCTGACTACAAATTCTGCTCTGTAGGTCCAACTTCAAATGGGTATGACTCTTTCATATGGACTCCTTTTCAGGTCATGCTTGTGTCCACAATGAAGCCCCAGAAGTAAGCTTTACAATGGTGGCAGCCTCACCTCAAAATTCCAAGTGTGCTAAGAGATATCCCTCTTTTGGTGAAGACTGCACATTTCTGGCTCGATTGGATTGATGCCTAACTTCAACCAACCATATCTCCCCCATCCGGACTCGGCTTTAGGAGATTCTTGAGTGTAAAATGAAGCCCCAGAAGTCATCGTTCCAATGTTGGTGGCCTCATAGATTAAATCCAAGTGTATAGACAGATAGGCTTGATTTAGCGAGGACCGCTCGACTCTCTCTTAGCGATTCATACCCATCTTCTTCTCCAACTTGGTTTCTTCCCTCTCCTCTTCTTTTCTTCAACTCCAAACCCCTAAACAAGGTGTTTTGAAAGATTTTTCAAAGATTTCATTTCTCTTTCATTCATTTCCACTTTGTCCTTGCTCAGTTTACCGAAAAGCGCAACATTTAACAAAATTCGAGCCTCGGAACATCGTAGAAACATATTTTCAAAAATATTTTGAAAGAGAGGGTTTTAAGGTCTAAAATCTTTTGATCAAGATCATTATGGTCCAAGAAGGGGTATGAAGTTGGAATTTGACTCTCTCCTTGCCGAAGAAATTGAACCTTTGCACTGCACAACTTTCATCATCAAGTAACCCATCAATAGTGCCCGAGTCTTAAGGGCGGTCAAGAATGGGGTGTCTACAGTTGCCCCTCTTTGACAGAGCTCGAAAGTTATGAAGTGACGCGAGTGAATGTCAAAGCCCAGAGACGACCCATTTTTGACGAGGCCGAAGACTTGGACAAATAAACAAAATATAGATAAATAAATGGTTGCGCCCGCAGGCGGCCTACGTATCCCTTTGCAAGGAATGAAACCAGCGTAGTTCAGAGGCATGATACAAAATGATATGCACGATGCAAAATAGTTAAGATGATATATAGAGCAATGGAACAATGCAAATGATATGCAATGTAATTGAGATAATCAAACCACAAGCAGTGCAAAACCACGCAAATATCATAAAGGGATGGAGATGCAACATCAAACTACGTTTAACATAGAAAAGGTGTCGGAATCCTCAAACCACAATTCTCTTAGTGAAATATGCGTGTGCACAGGCAGAACTATGTGTTTCGCATAAAGAAACAAGTAATTGTGTGGCATGATATAAGTGAGGAATGATCTGCTGAGGAAAGACCGTGATCCTAAATGCTGGATGCAACAAAACAAAATACAATGCAATGGATGCAATGGATGAAGTGAATAAGGCACGCGGCCAAACCACATTTCTACCTAGAAAAGGCATGGACACAAAGCAGACCACGTCTAACACAGAAAAGGTGCCAACACCCTCAGACCACAATTCTCTTAGTGGAATAAGCGCGTACAAATTATCACAGAACCATGCTTCACCGAGGAAAAAGTATGAGCACATACCAAGCTAAGTTTAACATGAAAAGGATGCATGATAACATGGATATGATGCACTAGATGTAACATATAGTGCGGTAGATGCAAAAAGGGTGACATACTCTAACCATGCTGAAATTATGAGAGGAGGAAAAACAAATCCCAAACACGCCGAAATCGTGTGAGGAAAGAGACACTCAAACCACTCTGAAATCATGAGAAGAGGCCCGCAAACAACTGCCCAAGTGCGTGCACAACACAACCTGAGATAAATTCCAAACACGCTAAAATCGTGTGAGGAAAAGAACACTCTAACCACACTGAAATCGTGAGAAGAGGTCTGAAAACAAACCGCCTAGGTATGCACACGATGCAACCTGAGATAAATTCCAAACACGCTGAAATCGTGTAAGGAAAGGGACACTCTAACCACGCCGAAATCATGAGAAGAGGTCCGAAAACAACTTCTCAGGAGCACGTTCCACGCAACCTGAGATAAATTCCAAACACGCTGAAATCGTGTGAGGAAAAAAACACTCTAACCATGCTAAAATCGTGAGAAGAGGTCCGAAAACAAACCGCCCAGGTGCGCGCACGACGCAACCTAAGATAAATTCCAAACACGTTTAAATCGTGTGAGGAAATGGACACTCTAAGCATGCCGAAATCGTGAGAAGAGGTCCCAAAACAAACCGCCCAGGTGCGCGCACGACGCAACCTGAGATAAATTCCAAACATGCTGAAATCCTGAGAGGAAAGGGACACTCTAACCACGCTGAAACCGTGAGAAGATGTCCGAAAATAACCGCCCAAGTGCGCGCACAACGCAACCTGAGATACATTCCAAACACACTGAAATCGTGAGAGGAAAGGGACACTCTAACCATGTTGAAACTGTGAGAAGAGGTCCGAAAACAAACCGCCCAGGTGCACGCACAACGCAGACTGAGATAAATTTGAAACACGCTGAAATCGTGTAAGGAAAGGGACACTCTAACCACGCTGAAACCGTGAGAAGAGGTCCGGAAAAAAACCGTCCAGGTACGTGCACGACGCAACCTGAGAAAGCCCCAGAGGAAACGATGCTAAACGATGCTCAGCGTAAAAGGATAAACGATAAAAGATAACACAAGATGCAAATAAATGCTATAAGTGCGATGATACGATACAAGTTACAAGCAATGTCGAGCAAGATGTTTAGGGAATACAATAAACAAACAAAGCGGCACTTTAGAAAGCACCTCATGGGATGAGTGGCGAAGAACCGCTCTACTCTGATGGGGATCCCCCCCTCATGTTCTTCGAACTCTTACCTTCAGCTCAAGTTACAAAGGTTCTGAAATGATGACAGGGGGTAACTTTTGCATGTAGAAACCACAAATGCCGTTTTCCTTCCTGATCATATTCACAACTTTTCCTATTCTCCAACGAGGTGACAGACTAGGTTAGTTTAGTATCCAGAATTGAGGCGCATACACATGCTATCTCAATCTATTGGGCTGCCATACAGATTTCAAGCCGAGGATACACCCCTGGGTATTTAAACCAGACTTTAGTCTCGAAAATTCCAAACCTTTGCGTTCTAGGCGACACCCATTCGAACTCTAGTTTCCACCGTCACAGTTGGTCTCCTAGGAACTCATTGCAAACACAGCCAAGATAACTTTGGCGGGGAATGGTACTCGGGGAGAGCACTTCTGATTGCCATTTTGGCTTGAAGCAGACTTGAGCTTGAGCTTGAGGTAGAGACACACTCATACTTCGGAGCATTGACAAGACTTGAAGGGGTACATAAGGAATGCAATGACGGAACTTGCTGAAGTTGAAACACACTCAGATGCTCCAAATTTTCCCTGTTTTCTTTTGCTTTGTAGTCCGAAACCAATATAGCTTTAGATAGGTCCTGGTTCTACTGTTCTCACATGACCTAGGTTGAACCCTGCAGTTTATGAAAGAAAGAAACCTATTTTGTACAAATATGGAGAATGGCACAGTACTCTGAGCACAAAACGATTTATTTTGAAATTGAGAAATGAGTTCTTAACCGGGTATTGAGCCTACAACTGACCACGGTCAAAACGACTCAACAACGGAAAACAAAGGTAAAACAACCTAAACACATCTATTGACACTCGAAACGACTCAAAATAAGAATCGAGACAACTGAAGCACAACAAAACACAAGACTCAAATGTGCACAGGGAGCCTGTTTCTCCGGGTATTGTTTCCCACCCTTCCTCATTTGTGATTCTCACGTCACTCTAACACTCAATCTCTATTTTTCTAAAAAGCCCTTTCCTCACTTTTTCTCTCAGCGCACATCTCTCTATTCTTCAATCTCTCTTCTTTTTTATCCGTCCCCCGGGTGGTTGATAGATAAACAGGAGTTGCGGGTTCTTGCCCTTAGCATTCTGCTAGATTCTCTTTCTTCCGCTCACAACAGTGAGCTTTCCCACAGAGGGGTTGTGATGCGGCTGGATGTGCAGCAGATCTGTAACTGACATCGGTTGATGACGCACTTGGCTTAACTTGACCGAAAATGAGTCGGCACGTCACACCGGCAAGGTATACAATTGATTAGCCTCACAAATTGCATTTTCTACGTCCCCATTCCGAGTCAGATGCCAATTTTTTATTTGATCATCCAGATGAGGGAACTGAATATCCCGCTCCATTCCAGCTTGTGCTTTGCACTTGGCTTGATACCTCGCTACTTAGAGGATGGGAGAGCTTTCTGCCCTTTGCTGTTAGCTTCAGTGGTGCCCTTTTCTGGCAAGTAGAATGGCCTTTTCCGACAAGTACGGTGCCCTTTTTTGCGAGTAGAGTGCCCTTTCTGGCAAGTATGTTGACAATGGGGAAAAGACAGAAAGCCTGACTCAATTGTGCCTCTAGTTCATCATTTTGACCATTTTTTGTTTTTGAGCTTCTACTAAAACAATTTTAATCAATATGAGAGTTAGATTAACATGCTTGTTCGATTTCCTGATTTAAAATCATGCAAGTTAAGTTATGAGCACTGAAAATTTACCTTTTTTGGGTCCAAGAAATGGTCAAGTTTTGGAAAAATGGAATAATTTGCGAGAGAATTAGTCAACTTCATTAAAAATTCTCAAAACTGTTTTTGCAAGTGGCCACTGCTCGACCAACACAGAATTTACTCTGGAGATGCACAACCTCAGATCCAAAACAAAGAAAAATTGCGCCTTGTCTAAATGGCATCGCACGACAACGGAAAGTTGCCCCTTGTCTGAATGGCACCACAGCGCACTGTAATCAGTCCTCAAAGTGATGATCACAACCGAACTCTCAGATACAGAGAAGACAAAGATGATCAGAACCATTACATGGACACAGTCGATTTGGAAGTATTTATGGCTGGACTTCAGAATGAAGTTGCCTACGTATCCGAAAGATGGGAATCAAGGCAGACGTAGTTCCGGGTCAAGGTACACTCGGGTATTAACCTCTCCTTTTGCGCTCTAACTTTTGCTAAGGCTGCCCTTTCTGGGTTTTCAACCTTGCGAGCTTTGTTTTTCTTTTCTTTTCATTTCTTTTCTTTTTCTTCTTTTCTTTTCATCTTTTCTTTTCTTTTTCTTCTTTTCTTTTCTTTTTCTCTTGCTCTAACTTTTGCCTGGGTCGCCCTTCCGGGTTTTCGGCCCCGCGAGCCTCTCAAGGCAAGAAAAGTTTAACTTGCCCATGTTGAATGGTTTTGAGATCTCGCAGCCATCTGAATCTAGGAGAATGGCTGTTGTTCGCTAATGATTTAGGAGTCCATCCAATGGGATCTGAATTGCCCCCAGTGTTGTGGATAGGAACTCGATTGTCCTTCAACAATACTTTCTTGTTTCCTCCCTTCTGGGATTTGTCATTCTTGCCAGTCTTCATTGGTTTGCAGAATGATCCATCTTTGGCTCTTCGAGCACATCTGACATTTTTGCCCCTAGTTCAAGGGCTACTTCTTATCCAGCTTTGCAAGCTTTCTTTTGATCATATCTGACCTTCTTGCCCCTAGTTTGAGGGCTGCTTCAAATCTGGCCTGACGGGCCTCCTTTGTGGTTGGCCGTTGAACATTCTGAATCCAAGTTCAAGGTTTGAAAGCAAAGGGGTTGAGTCTTGAGGCTGAGAACGATCTTAAGCTGCACAATCTCAAAATCAATTCAACACAGGTCTTCGCGGGACCGCGTAAAACATTTTTTGAAATCTTTTAAGAGAGCAACTAGTCGTTCGCGCTAAAGACAATGTAGAACCAATCTAGATCAAGCTAGGATTCTTCCCAGTACTCACATTAACAAACATGATCTCATTCATTAAGGGCTTAGCACGCCTCTCTTTCTCTCAATTGATCAAATTTTTTGCAAATCTAGAGGAATTCCTCCATCTTTGTTTTCATCACAGTGTTTGAAAAGTTTTGAAAAACTCAGGTCAATGCAATGATTTCGAGGCACAGAAAAGTAGGTGAAAAGCACTGTCGTTTCATTCAAATTTGCTGGCACAACTGGCACCATGGCACACACAGACTCAAAAGAAAGAGTGAAAATCACTGATGTTTTATTCAGATCTTTTGGCGCAACTAGCTCAATGGCAGAAACTGACTCAAAAGAAAGGGTGTAAAAGACAAACAGAAAACAAGATAGTGATATCTGAGGTAAGACCCCCGAAATCACCTAACTCGAACACAACAGGACTGACTCGATACAACAAGACAGACCCAACTGACTTAGTACAAAATGACTGACTCAATATAACACAACAGGACTGACCCGATACCCAAGTCAGAAAGTAAAGTAAACAGCATTCGCAAAATGCTCAAAATTGTGCGTGCGATACGCCGCATCCGGAGTAAACTGGGTGCCACCAGGAGCTGGTTCATCCCCCGATCACATGGTCACATTATCCCCTAAGTTCACTGATCCAGTGTCGATAGACTTTGCAGGACCTAGCGCGACAATGACCTTGTTATCAATTAGATCTTGTATTTCGTGGCGAAGACGAAAACACATGTTAGTGTCATGGCCGACTTGTTGATGGAAGGCACAGTAATTGGCCGGGTTGGGTGAGAGAGGGAGGTTATTTGGTAATGGCCGTGGCTCCAGGGGCTTGAGATGGCCTTGTCTTATAAGGATTTGGAAAGCTTTGGACAAAGTCATGTAGAGGGGATTGAAGACCCTCTGGCCTCGGGGTTTGTACTTCGAGGTTTGTGGATTTTTACTGAATGCAACAGCAAAGAGATTGGTAGGCGCTGACTGGGTTTGGTGATCTCTTCCTAGTGCAAGATTAGAGCTGAAAGGAACGTTTCTGGTACAACGGCCCTTCTCCCAGCTTGCCCCTTGATTCAAACTGCTCTCATTCTAAGTGGCAAAAGTGCCATCCACAATCTTTGCAACAACTGCAATTACTTGCTGTTTGTTCAGCCCTTCGGCTTTCAAAGCCTCAACAGCCCACTGAAGGTGTTCATGGGGACCAATGCCTACCCTTACCTTGTTCTTTCCATTTACCTCCTCTTTACCAAAGGATTGGGTTGCTATATCAGAGTGGAGCCTAGTTGTTGTTGACATGCCACCACCCAAATCTGAGATGGCTTTAGGTTGGTCCTTCTCAATTGCCGTTTGTTCCAAGATTGGAGAACCTTTTCGGACATGTGATGTGGTCGATGACGGAGCCAATGTCCCAAAGGCCAGATCTGCCACTATTCTCTGAAGATCTTCAATCATCCTCATCAGCTCAGAAGTAGTGGGTTCACGGGTTTGAGATGATTGGGGTTCAAATGCATCCATCATGCATATGTCCATGCTTTCTGGGATAAACACCTCAGGCTTGGGTAGATGGGCCGGGGTGATGTATATGCTGGGGTCATAGGTGGATGCCAGTGTATGAATTAGATTGAGGTGGAACGGTGACGGGTCAATTCTAACCTGAGGTCCTTTTGGTGGAGCTAGGGTCTCTTCATCAATAAGATCCTGAATCTTATGACGGAGGCGGATGCAACGGTTCGTATCATGACCGTGCTGTTGATGATAAACACAGTATTTAGCTGGGTCATATCTTGGTGGAAGAGGATTTGGAAGGGGTTGAGGTTCTAGGAGCTCTAGGTGCCCTTTCTCTCGCAACATTTTGAAAGCTTGAGAGAGACTCATGTAACGGGGATGAAAATTTCGGGCTTCGGGCCGATTTGAAGTGGTTGGTTTTTGGCCATTGAGGGAAGTGGTGATAGTGTCTACTTCTGAGCATTTTCAGCTGTGCTACCTTCAGTAGTAGCATTGGAGCTGCAGATTCAGTATACCCGTCCTCTAAATCCGGGATGGAGTTCACTCCTTGTGCCCGCTTGAATAACTTCTCCAGTTTATTGACCTTAAGTGCAGTTGACTCAACCTCAAATTCAAATGGAGCTTCACTTTGATGGACAGGAGCTTTAGAGGCCTGTGCTGGGATTTGCTCCGCCGGATTGCCCTGAGTCTCTTGGCCATTTGCAGTATAGGCAGTGGCTCCGGGTGTCGGGTTACTCGTGGGAGGTGCATGACATGTAGAAGCCGCAGCCTGCAGTGGCTGTTGTTCTTGTAGTTGGGTTATCACTTTGGCCTGATGAGCCGTGACTTCAGCCTGACGGACTGCGTTCTACTGCAGTACCTCGATTGTTTGTTGCAGGTACCGCTTTTGTTCTTCTACACTGGCTGCGGGATACTGAGCCATGGGAATGGGTGATCGATCTCGTGCAGAGCTGAATGCAGACAACTGCTCCCAGACCAGACTAGACCCAGGTGAACTGAGGTGTGACTGCTGTAGAAACTGTACTGGTGAATTCTGCTTGAACCTCCTTCGTCTTGTAACCGGTGGGGGTAAAGCAAACACAGGTTGCTTCTGAACCAATTCTGACCTGACAAAGTCTATCAACACAAGTCCGGTGTACTCGAGGGATATTGGAGCCTTCTGAAGCTGTGGTTCCAAGACTACCTATCAAAAGAGAAAACATATAGCATCTTAGCCTGATTTCACCAGAACAAATACGAGCATAGCTGAATGACTACACTCTCTACTGAATTTTACCCAAAATTCTACCTGTAAACTGATACCCTCAAGCCGATAGTCAGACTTGCAACTGATACATAGATCCTGTAGGGACACATTCTAAGCGCACATATCAAGCAAATGAGAGCCAAAACACCCCTATAGTGGGGTCAGGTTTCCCTGTCCTATTTTGTCAGGAGCTAGGGTTTTACTACGCACGCAGCGGTTTCGAACAACCTACAATCGGGTAAGCAACATGTCCTAGTTTGGAATGGTCACTATGGCTTCCGATATGCAACTAGGTCGAATCGTCGAAAAGGGTGCCTTGGTAAAAACTGAGGTTTGTGCTCCCATCATGGCAGAGCCCGTAATCGGTCAGCTTTATGGCATGCTTCTCAAAGCAAGCCTCCGGCAAACCGTTCAGGAATAGCAGATGGCAAACACGGCGTCGTAGGCGCACCAATGCAAATGCAATGCAAAGAAACACATAAGTGTAAACAAAACAACATATCATGAGTTTCGAGTCAAGTTCTCTAAATCTCCAGCGGAGTTGCCAGAAATTGTAGACCCCCCGAACTCCGCTCTCCGCGCGGGGGCGCGAATTGTGTTCTAGCTACTACAGTTCGGACTCCTGTCACGGTTCTGTATCTAATCTCACAAAGTGCAATGTAAGACTGATAAATCACCAAAGAGTCCAAATCCGGCAAATCAATTTGGAAAATCGATTTTAATAAAAAAAAAAAAAGCAGCAAACATGACTGCTTTGCCAGATTTCAGAGTCACCACCTAAATATTTTGTTTTGGGAAATTTAGGAAACCTTGACTCGTGCCTAAGGCCACATGTCCGTCATCACCGAAGTTGCCTCGGCATGGGAACTTGGGTACGAGAGGGGAAGGTCCTGAAATGAGCACCCCCGCTCGCCCGATCAAAGGATCGGCCTCTACTAACATGATATGTTGTTTTTGAAAACACATGTGCTCTTATTCCAGTTTATTAGCTAACCTTACTATGTGATGAGCGCAGCATACGAGTGTAGATTAAATCACTCAATTTGGAACAAAACATCTCATGTTTGTTTTTTGAAAATGGTTGGAAGATGCTACTCACAAGTACGCTAAAACGCGGATTTTCCACCAAACAAGGTGGGCTTAAAAACATGATGATTTGCCACTCCAAGTGGGCTTAAAACGCACATTTTGATGAATTGTTCCAATTCAAGTAATGAAGCCTTCATCCACAGGCATTCATGCAGTTAAACACTTAAGCAAATAGCCTCATGGCAAGCATCCTATCGTGGCAGTCACTTACACGCATGCAAGGATGCTAAAGCATAAACACTCACAGTGTACTCCGAGCCAAAATAGAAGCTAGTTAGAAATCATGCATGATCTTAGCTATGTTAAGATGCCTAATGCAACACATGCAAAAATGCAACTAAAATAGGCTCGACTATCTAGAATGGCATATCAATGCACCACTTGATAACATGCTTTGAAACACGTATTCAAGAAAGTGTATTGAAATACAATGCAGTTTGAATGATGCGCCGAGCCCGGTGCATGCAAGACAAAATGAATGATGCACGCATGCAAACATAAGTATGCTAATTGAAACATGTCCTAAAACTAACCATCAAAAGCTGGTAAATAAAAGGAAGAAAGACGTGGGGTTGGAAGACATTCACACACTCACGCACACTTATTACAACATTTGCCCTGTCGACGGAGGGTCCGAATGAATAAGCTAACTAGCTACGCTAATTAAACTAATTATTACAAATCAACTAATTAACTATGCTATTCTAGCTAATTAATTATTACAAACCGAATTGAATCAACTAACTATTCTAAGTTAATTAAGTACAAACCAAATTAATTAATTAAATACTTAACTAATTAATTACAAAATAACTAAGCTAATGAACTAGTTTAGCTAAGCAATTTAAACAAATGGCCCCGGGAAGTGAGGGGGATATGCATGCTCGGTCGGCTTCGCTCGGAAATCCACTACCGTGCCTCAAGATGCCTCTGTTTGCACACTTTTGTACTTCTGAAAATCATGCCAACTTCTGAAATGATTCTAACCCATCTCAGGAACATGCTGAGGGATGATCGGCCAGAGATGATGGCCATCGACCAAATTTTATGGCCATCGGCCACTTCTGATAGCCGATCGGCAGCCTTGGTTGCTGATCGGCAGCTTTGATGGCCAGTCGGCCACTACTTCCTACAATTTCTCCTTTTGCTGCAACGGAGCACAAACAGAGGCATGGTAGTGTATTTGTAAGGAAATGTGTGTGCAACTACACTCCTTATCATGTCTCAACCTCAAAGGAGTGCAATGCTCAGCTCTCAAGCCATGAATCACACATCTCAATCCATGATGGCCAAAGAGGCCAAGTTGCACAAGTCAATGTCAATGAATGCACACAAATAACACCGAAGGGCCTCCACCTCTATCATGCTTGATCAAGAGGGTTGGCGACCGAGAAATGAGGGGCGTTTCATCACTTCAAGTATGAAACATGCAACATTCCTCGTGTTTGGATTGACGTCCAATCCAAACACAATGCAACACACATGCAAACAACGTGCTATGCAAACAACATGCTAATCTTGACATGTTACAAGACTCTATCATGTAAGCTCAATGCATGCAAGACATGTTAAGGGGCCAAGAGCATTAAAATTAGTGAAGGACACAACACTACAACCACGCAATACAATGCTCAATGGATTAAACCAGCCCTAAACAGACCTCATGCATGCTAAAACAGTGGCAAAAATGAGTTGAAACGATAGCATGAAAAGTAAGAAAATGCATGCTCATGCATTGACCCATAAACGAGGCATAAGGCTCAACTCTTAAAAGCACTTAAAGAGCGATATATAGGATTGTATGATGGAAGTATATGCTCTGAAATATCATGCCACATGATGCCATATCATGCAAATACCTCAAGCCAAGGAAGCAAGATACCTCAAAACTCAAAGCTAGTCACGGCTATTGCACTACAAGCACGCACAACAAGCGTCATACAACCAAGAAGGCTCAAAACAGAGCTAAAGCATGCCAAAATATGAATAAAATCATGCTGGAGTATAGCCAAAATGAACTAGAATAATAGGCTAAAGAGACAAGCATGCAAGGCTAGCTAGCAAGGATTACACTACAAGTGTATAAAGCATGCAAGAGGTGAGTCCACCAATTAAAATTAGAGTTAAAGCATGGCAAATAATGGCTAAAAACATGCTTGAACTAAGCTAATTCAAACCATAAGAACATGCTACCTTGTAAGGCCACAAGTAGGATTACACTACAAGTGCAATAAGCATGCAAGAGGTGACCAAGACAGCCAAAAACAGAGTTATGGCAGGTCTAAAAAGTCACAAAAATGAGCCTAAACAAAGCCACAAAGAAGTAAAAACACATGCTCATTTGGTTGGCCATCAACACATGCAAACAAGAGAAGAGGATGGGGGACAAGCCCCACCTATTTGGAACCTCAAAACCACCTTTCTACCACTGAAATTCCTCTGTAATTTAGTGGTTTTAAGGCCAAAAAGAAATTGTTTGAAAAGCTTGAAAGATAGCTCAAAAGGCCTTACAAGCCAAGGAGCAAAATGGAGAAAACACCCCCTAGCCAAACAAGGCTCAAATCAACACTTTTAGGACTGAAAAACAGAGGAAAAATAGAGGTTTTTGTAGTTCAACACCACCCCAAAAACAGCCCCAAAGTAGTTGAAAACTATGGCAAAACAATAGTGCACAAAGAGCTTAAAAGGGATAAGAAGTTACCTTTGAAGCACAGCAGCAAATCAGCCTCTTTTCTGAGCCAAACAACCTGCTAACAGCCCAAAAATAGGTTCCAAGGGACCTCAGCCCAATCATATGCAACTTTGATGAAGGATGCCTACGCAAACTAGAAGTATTTCTCTACTTCTATACACTTCTATGCACAAAAGGGCAAGAGAGAGTGGACTATAGAGAGAGAGGCAGAGATTTGGCTCTGAAATTTCTAGAGAGAGAGGAATTTTTTAGAGAGAGAAGCTCCCAAAATTTCTTAAATGTTCTCACCCTTGAATATATGAGATATAGCTTCATATATAGCAAAAAGAGAGCATTTGGTCGAAAATATCTGAGTTAGGACAGCTGGCACAAGCTGGAAACATCTGGAGGAGAAATAAAAAAAATGAATTTGGGTCATTCTTGGCCGGCCAGCCATCTTTGGTGCCGACCTGCTACTTGTGATAGCCGATCGGCCATCTCCATGGCCGACTGTGCACATTTGTGGCCGACTGCAAATTCTGCTCTGTAGGTCCAACTTCAAATGGGCATAACTCCTTCATATGTACTCTTTTGCAGGTCATTCTTGTGTCCAAAATCAATCCCCGGAAGTAAGCTTTCCAATGATGGCAGTCTCACCTCAATATTCTAAGTGTGCTAGGAGATATCCCTCTTTTTGTGAAGATTGCTCATTTCTGGCTCAATCGGATTGATGCCTAACTTCAACCAACCATATCTCCCCCATCCAGACTCGGCTTTAGGAGATTATTGAGTGTAAAATGAAGCCCCAGAAGTCTTGTTTCCAATGGAGGTGTCCTCATAGATTAAATCCAAGTGTATAGACAGATAGGCCTATTTTAGCGAGGACCGCTCGACCCTCTCTTAGCGATTCATGGCCATCTTCTTCTCCAACTTGGTTTCTTCCCTCTCCTCTTCTTTTCTTCAACTCCAAACCCTTAAACAAGGTGTTTTGAAAGATTTTTCAAAGATTTCATCTCTCTTTCATTCAATTCCACTTTGTCCTTGCTTGGTTTATGAAAAGCGCAACATTTAACAAAATGCGAGCCTCGGAACATCGTAGGAACCTATTTTCAAAAATATTTTGAAAGAGAGGGTTTTAAGGTCTAAAATCTTTTGATCAAGATCATTTTGGTCCAAGAAGGGGTATGAAGTTGGGATTTGACTCTCTCCTTGCCGAAGAAATTGAACCTTTGCACTGCACAACTTTCATCACCAAGTAAACCATCAGTAGCGCCCGAGTCTTAAGGGCGGCCAAGAATGGGGTGTCTATAGTTGCCCCTCTTTGACAGAGCTCGAAAGTCATGAAGTGACGTGAGTGAATGTCAAAGCCCAGAGACGACCAATTTTTGACAAGACCAAAGACTTGGGCAAATAAACAAAATACAAATAAGTAAATGGTTGCGCTTGCAGGCTGCCTATGTATCCCTTTGCAAGGAATCAAACAAGTGTACTTCAGGGGCATGATGCAAAATGATATGCACGATGCAAAACAGTTAAGATGATATATAGGGCAACGGAACAATGCAAATGATATGCAATGTAATTGAGATAATCAAACCACACGCAGTGCAAAACCACACAAATATCATAAAGGGATGGAGATGCAACATCAAACTACGTTTAACATAGAAAAGGTGCCAGAATCCTCAAACCACAATTCTCTTAGTGGAATCAGCGTGTGCATAGGCAAAACTATGTGTTTCGTAGAAAGAAACAAGCAATTGGGTGGCATGATATAAGTGAGGAATGATCTGCTGAGGAAAGATCGTGATCCTAAATGCTGGATGCAACAAAACAAAATACAATGCAATGGATGCAATGGATGAAGTGAATAAGGCACGCGGCCAAACCACATTTCTACCTAGAAAAGGCATGGACACAAAACAGGCCACGTCTAACACAGAAAAGGTGCCGAGACCTTGAGAAAGCCCCAGCGGACAACGATCCTAAACGCTGCTCAGCGTAAAAGGATAAACGATAAAAGATAACACAAGATGCAAATAAATGCAATAAGTACGATGATACGGTACATGTTACAAGCAATGTCGAGCAAGATGTTTAGGGAATACAATAAACAAACAAAGCGGCACTTTAGAAAGCACATCATGGGATGAGTGGCGATGAACCACTCTACTCTGATGGGGATCCCCCCCTCATGTTCTTCGAACTCTTACCTTCAACTCAAGTTACAAAGGTTCTGAAATGCTGACAGGGGTTAACTTTTGCATGTAGAAACCACAAATGCCTTTTGCCTTCCTGATCATATTCGCAACTTTTTCTATTCTCCAACGGGGTGACAGACTAGGTTGGTTCAGTATCCAGAATTGAGGAGCATACACATGCTATCTCAATCTATGGGGCTACCATACAGATTTCAAGCTGAGGATAAACCCCTGGGTATTTAAACCAGACTTTAGTCTCAGAAATTCCAAACCTTTGTGTTCGAGGCAACAACCATTCGAACTCTAGTTTCCACCGTTGCAGTTGGTCTCCTAGGAACTCGTTGCAAACGCAGCCAACATAACTCTGGCGGGGAATGGTACTCAGGGAGAGCACTTCTGATTGCCATTCTGGCTTGAAGCAGACTTGAGCTTGAGCTTGAGGTAGAGACACACTCATACTTCGGAGCATTGACAAGACTTGAAGGGGTACATACGAAATGCAATGACGGAACTTGCTAAAGTTGAAACACACTCAGATGCTCCAACTTTTCCCTGTTTTCTTTTGGTTTGTAGTCCGGAACCTATATAGCTTTAGATAGGTCCTGGTTCTACTGTTCTCACATGACCTGGGTTGAACCCTGCAGTTTATGAAAGAAAGAAACCTGTTTTGTACAAATATGGAGAATGGCACAGCACTCTGAGCACAAAATGATTTATTTTGAAATTGAGCAATGAGTTCTTAACTGGGTAATGAGCCTACAACTGACCACAGTCAAAATGATTCAACAACGGAAAACAAAGGTAAAACAACCTAAACACATCTATTGACACTCGAAACGACTCAAAATAAGAATCGAGACAACTGAAGCACAACAAAACACAAGACTCAAATGTGCACAGGGAGCCTGTTTCTCCGGGTATTGTTTCCCACCCTTCCTCATTTGTGATTCTCACGTCACTCTAGCACTCAATCTCTATTTTTCTAAAAAGCCCTTTCCTCACTTTTTCTCTCAGCGCACATCTCTCTATTCTTCAATCTCCCTTCTTTTTTATCCCTCCCCCGGGTGGTTGATGGATAAGCAGGAATTGCGGGCTCTTGCCCTTAGCATTCTACTAGATTCTCTTTCTTCCGCTCACAACAGTGAGCTTTCCCACAGAGGGGTTGTGATGCGGCTGGATGTGCAGCAGATCTGTAACTGACATTGGTTGATGACGCACTTGGCTTAACTTGACCGAAAATGAGTCGGCACGTCTCACCAGCAAGGTATATAATTGATTGGTCTCACACATTGCATTTTCTACGTCCCCATTCCGGGTCAGACGCCAATTTTTGATTTGATCATCCAGATGAGGGAACTGAATATCCCACTCCATTCCAGCTTGTGCTTCGCACTTGGCTTGATACCTCGCTACTTGGAGGATAAGAGAGCTTTCTGTCCTTTGCTGTTAGCTTCAGTGGTGCCCTTTTCTGGCAAGTAGAATGTCATTTTCCGGCAAGTATGGTGCCCTTTTTGGCGAGTAGAGTGCCCTTTCTGGCAAGTATGTTGACAATGGAGAAAAGACAGAAAGCCTGACTCAACTGTGCCCCTAGTTCATCATTTTGACCATTTTTTGTTTTTGAGCATCTACTAAAACAATTTTAATCAATATAAGAGTTAGATTAACATGCATGTTCGATTTTCTGATTTAAAGTCACACAAGTTAGGTTATGAGCACTGAAAATTTTCTTTTTCTAGGTCTAAGAAATGGTCCAGTTTTGGGAAAATGGAATAATTTTCAAGAGATTTAGTCAACTTCACTAAAAATTCTCAAAACTGTTTTTGCAAATGGCCACTGCTCGACCAACACAGAATTCACTCTTGAGATGCACAACCTCAGATGCAAAACAATGAAAAATTGCCCCTTGTCTAAATGACATCGCACAGCAACGGAAAGTTGCCCCTTGTCTGAATGACACCACAGCGCATTGTAATAAGTCCTCAAAGTGACGATCACAACCGAACTCTCAGATACAGAGAAGACAAAGATGATTAGAACCATTACATGGACACAGTCGATTTGGAAGTGTTTATGGCTGGACTTCAGAATGAAGTTGCCTACGTATCCCACAGATGGGAATCAAGCTTGACACAGTTCCGTGTTAAGGTACACTCGGGTATTAACCTCTCCTTTTGTGCTCTAACTTTTGCCAAGGCCGCCCTTTCTGGGTTTCCAGCTTTGCGAGCTCTGTTTTTCTTTTTTTTTCATTTCATTTCTTTTTCTTCTTTTCTTTTCTATTCTCTTCATCTTTTCTTTTCTTTTTCTTTTGCTCTAACTTTTGCCTGGGTCGCCCTTCCAGGTTTTCGGCCTAGCGAGCCTCTCAAGGCTAGAAAAGTTTAACTTGGTCCATGTTGAATGGTTTTGAGATCTCGCAGCCATTTGAATCCAGGAGAATGGCTGCAGTTCGCTAATGATGTAGGAGTCCATCCAATGGGATCTAAATTGCCCCCAGTGTTGTGGATAGGAACTCGATTGTCCTTTAACAATACTTTCTTGTTTCCTCCCTTCTGGGATTTGGCATTTTAGCTAGTCTTCATTGGTTTGCAGAATGATCCATCTTTGGCTCTTCGAGCACATCTGACATTTTTGCCCCTAGTTCAAGGGCTGCTTCTTATCTAGCTTTGCAAGCTTTCTTTTGATCATATCTGACCTTCTTGCCCCTAGTTCGAGGGCTGCTTCAAATATGGCCTGACGGGCCTCCTTTGTGGTTGACCATTGAACATTCTGAATCCAAGTTCAAGGTTTGAAAGCGAAGGGGTTGAGTCTTGAGGCTGAGAGCGATCCTAAGCTGCACAATCTCAAAATCAATTCCACACAGGTCTTCGCGGGACCGCGCAAAACATTTTTTGACATCTTTTAAACAAGTGACTAGTCGCTCGCGCTGAAGTCAATGTAGAACCAATTTGGATCAAGCTAGGATCCTTCCCAGTACTCACATTAACAAACATGATCTCATTCATTAAGGGCTTAGCACGCCTCTCTTTCTCTCAATTGATCAAATTTTTTGCAAATCTAGAGGAATTCCTCATTCTTTGTTTTCATCACAGTGTTCAAAAAGTTTTGAAAAACTTAGGTCAATGCAATGATTTCGAGGCACAAGAAAGTAAGTGAAAAACACTGCCGTTTCATTTAAATTTGCTGGCACAACTGGCTCCATGGCACACACAGACTTAAAAGAAAGAGTGAAAATCACTGCTGTTTTATTCAAATTTCTAGTGCAACTGGCTCAATGGCAGAAATAGACTCAAAAGAAAGGGTGTAAAAGACAAACACAAAACAAGATAGTGATATCCGAGGTAACACCCCCGAAATCACCTGACTCTAACACAACAGGACTGACTCGATGCAACAAGACAAACCCAATGACTCAGTACAAAAAGACTGACTCAATACAACATAACAAGATTTGACCCAATACCCCAGTCAGAAAGTAAAGTAAACAGCATTCGCAAAATGCTCAAAACAATGCGTGCCATACGCCGCATCCGGAGTAAACTGGGTGCCACCAGCAGCTGGTTCATCCCCCGATCACATGTTCACATTATCCCCTAAGTTCACTGATCTAGTGCTGATAGACTTTGCAGGACCTGGCACGACAATGATCTTGTTATCAATCAGATCTTGTATTTCGTGGCGAAGATGAAAACACATGTTAGTGTCATGGCCGACTTGTTGATGGAAGGCACAGTAATTGGCCGGGTTGTGTGAGAGAGGGAGGTTATTTGGTAATGGCTGCGGCTCTAGGGGCTTGAGATGGCCTTGTCCTATAAGGATTTGGAAAGCTTTGGACAAAGTCATGTAGAGGGGATTGAAGACCCTCTGGCCTTGGGGTTTGTACTTCGAGGTTTGTGGATTTTTACTGAATGCAACAGCAAAGGGATTGGTAGGCGCTGACTGGGTTTGTTGATCTCTTCCTAGTGCAAGATTAGAGCTGAAAGGAACGTTTCTGGTACAACGGCCCTTCTCCCGGCTTGCCCCTTGATTCAAACTGCTCTCATTCTGAGTGGCAAAAGTGCCATCCACAATCTTTGCAACAACTGCAATTACTTGCTGTTTGTTCAGCCCTTCGGCTTTCAAAGCCTCAACAGCCCACTGAAGGTGTTCATGGGGATCAATGCCTGCCCTTACCTTGTTCTTTCCATTTACCTCCTCTTTACCAAAGGATTGGGTTGCTATATCAGAGTGGAGCCTAGTTGTTGTTGACATGCCACCACCTAAATCTGAGATGGCTTTAGGTTGGTCCTTCTCAATTGCCGTTTGTTCCAAGATTGGATAACCTTTTCGGACATGTGATGTGGTCGATGACGGAGCCAATGTCCCAAAGGCCAGATCTGCCATTGTTCTCTGAAGATCTTCAATCATCCTCATCAGCTCAAAAGTAGTGGGTTCACGGGTTTGAGATGATTGGGGTTCAAATGCATCCATCATGCATAAGTCCATGCTTTCTGGGATAAACACCTCAGGCTTGGGTAGATGGGCCGGGGTGATGTATATGCTGGAGTCATAGGTAGATGGCAGTGTATGAATTAGATTGAGGTGGAACGGTGACGAGTCAATACTAACGTGAGGTCCTTTTGGTGAAGCTAGGGTCTCTTCTTCAATAAGATCCTGAATCTTATGATGGAGGTGGATGCAACGATTCGTATCATGACCATGCTGCTGATGATTGACACAGTATTTAGCTGGGTCATATCTTGGTGGAAGAGGATTTGGAAGGGGTTGAGGTTCTAGGAGCTCTAGGTGCCCTTCCTCTCACAGTATTTTCAAAGCTTGAGAGAGGCTCTTGTAAAGAGGATGAAAATTTCGGGCTTGGGGCCGATTTGAAGTGGTTGGTTTTTGGCCATTGAGGGAAGTGGTGATAGTGTCTACTTCTGAGCATTTTACAGCTGTGCTACCTTCAGCAGTAGCATTGGAACTGCGAACAACATTCTTCTTCAAAGGCTCATTGTCTTCGGCAAAGATCCCTTGTCTGATGGCATCCTCGATTTGAACCCCCATTTCATGAAGGGCTGGAAAGGTAAACAGAGTTAGAACGACCATCTTTTGCAACAAATTGCCATTCAGATTTTGAACAATCATCCTGATTTGATGTTTGTCGGAAGGCCTTGTAGTCATCATTGAGCCCTTTGCTCTCCATCTCGTCACGAACTCTGAGAAACCCACCTTTGGCTCTTGGCGGGTGACTTCGAGATCACGAGTTGTGACCTCGATCTGTGTGTTGTAGGAGTATTAAGCAATAAAGGCCTCAACCAGCTCTTCCCAGTTCTGTTTCACAGAGTCCTCCAATTTCGCATACCAGATTACGGCTATCCCAGACATGGTTCGGCCAAAGAGAGACAACTTCTGGGCTGTGGTCAAACCCATTGGCCTCAGGATATCAGAAAACAAGTGGAGATGCACCATTGGGTCTCCAGAGCCATCGAAGCAGTCGATACGTGGCATTTTAAACCACTCTAGTAAGGTAACTACAGATTCAGAATATGCAACTAGGTCGAATGGTCGAAAAGGTTGCCTCGATAAAAATCGAGGTTTGTGCTCCCATCGTGGCAGAGCCCGTAACCGGTCAGCCTTATGGCACGCTTCTCAAAGCAAGCCTCTGGCAAACCATTCAGGAATAGCAGATGGCAAACACGGTGTCCTAGGCACACCAATGCAAATGCAACGCAAAGAAACACATAAGTGTAAACAAAACAACATATCATGAGTTTTGAGTCAAGTTCTCTAAATCCCCAGCGGAGTGGCCAGAAACTATAGACCGCCCGAACTCCACTCTGCGCGCGAGGGCGCGAATTGGGTTCTAGCTACTACAGTTCGGACTCCTGTCACGGTTTTGCATCTAGTCTCACAAAGTGCAATGTAAGACTGATAAATCACCAAGGAGTCCAAATCCGGCAAATCGTTTTGGAAAATCGATTTTAATAAAAAAAAAGCGCCAAACATGGACTGCTTTGCCAGATTTCAGAGTCGCCACCTAAATATTTTGTTTTGGGAAATTTAGGAAACCCAGACTCATGCCTAAGGCCACGAGTCCGTCATCACCAAAGTTGCCTCGGCTTGGGAACTTGGGTACGAGAGGGGAAGGTCCTGAAATGAGCACCCCCGCTCGCCCGATCAAAGGATCGGCCTCTACTAACATGATATGTTGTTTTTGAAAACACATGTGTTCTTACTCCGGTTTATTAGCTAACCTTACTATGTGATGCGCGCAACATACAAGTGTAGATTAAATCACTCAAGCCAAGCATGCAAGATACCTCAAAACTCAAAGCTAGTCACGGCTATTGCACTACAAGCATGCACAACAAGCGTCATACAACCAAGAAGGCTCAAAATAGAGCTAAAGCATGCCAAAATATGAATAAAAGCATGCTAGAGTATAACCAAAATGGGCTAGAATAATAGGCTAAAGAGACAAGCATGCACGGCTAGCTAGCAAGGATTACACTATAAATGTATAAAGCATGCAAGAGGTGAGTCCACCAATTAAAATCAGAGTTAAAGCATGGCAAATAATGGCTAAAAACATGCTTGAACTAAGCTAATTCAAACCATAAGAGCATGCTACTTTGTAAGGCCACAAGTAGGATTACACTACAAGTGCAATAAGCATGCAAGAGGTGACCAAGACAGCCAAAAACAAAGTTATGGCAGGTCTGAAAAGTCACAAAAATGAGCCTAAACAAAGCCACAAAGAAGTAAAAACACATGCTCATTTGGTTGGCCATCAACACATGCAAACAACAGAAGAGGAGGGGGGACAACCCCCACCTATTTGGGACCTCAAAACCACTTTTCTACCACTAAAATTCCTCTGGAATTCAGTGGTTTTATGGCCAAAAAGAAGTTGTTTGAAAAGCTTGAAAGATAGCTTAAAAGGCCTTACAAGCCAAGGAGCAAAAGGGAGGAAACACCCCCTAGCCAAACAAGGCTCAAATCAACACTTTTAGGACTGAAAAACAGAGGAAAGACAGAGGTTTTTGTAGTTCAACACCACTCCAAAAACAGCCCCAAAGTAGTTGAAAACTATGGCAAAACAATAGTGCACAAAGAGCTTAAAAGGGATAAGAAGTTACCTTTGAAGCATAGCAGCAAATCAGCCTCTTTTCTGAGCCAAACAACCTTCTAACTGCCCAAAAATAGGTTCCAAGGGATCTCAGCCCAATGATATGCAACTCTGATAAAGGATGCCTAGGCAAACCAGAAGTATTTATACACTTCTATGCACAAAAGGGCAAGAGAGAGTGAACTATAGAGAGAGAGGCAGAGATTTGGCTCTGAAATTTCTAGAGAGAGAGGACTTTTTTAGAGAGAGAGGCTCCCAGAATTGCTTCAATGTTCTCACCCTTGAATATATGAGATATAGCTTCATATATAGCAAAAAGAGAGCATTTGGTCGAAAATATCTGAGTTAGGACAGCTGGCACAATCTGGAAACAGCTGGAGGAGAAATATCTTCAAAAAAATGAATTTGGGTCACTCTTGGCCGGCCGGCCATCTTTGGTGCCGACTTGCTACTTGTGATGGCTGATTGTGCACATTTGTGGTCGACTGCAAATTCTGCTCTGTAGGTCCAACTTCAAATGGGCATAACGCCTTCATATGGACTCCTTTTCAGGTCATTCTTGTGTCCAAAATGAATCCCCGGAAGTAAGCTTTCCAATGGTGGTAGAGTCACCTAAAAATTCCAAGTGTGCTAAGAGATATCCCTCTTTTTGTGAAGACTGCTCATTTCCGGCTCAATCGGATTGATGCCTAACTTCAACCAACAATATCTCCCCCATCCAGACTCGGCTTTAGGAGATTCTTGAGTGTAAAATGAACCCCCGGAAGTCTTCTTTCCAATGGTGGTGGCCTCATAGATTAAATCGTAGTGTATAGATAGATAGGCCTAATTTTGCGAGGACTGCTCGACTCTCTCTTAGCGATTCATACCCATCTTTTTCTCCAACTTGGTTTCTTCCCTCTCCTCTTCTTTTCTTCAACTCCAAACCACTAAACAAGGTGTTTTGAAAGATTTTTCAAAGATTTCATCTCTCTTTCATTCATTTCCACTTTGTTCTTGCTCTGTTTACCGAAAAGCGCAACATTTAACAAAATGTGAGCCTCGGAACATCGTAGGAACCTATTTTCAAAAATATTTTGAAAGAGAGGGTTTTAAGGTCTAAAATCTTTTGATCAAGATCATTTTGGTCCAAGAAGGGGTATGAAGTTGGGATTTGACTCTCTCTTTGCCGAAGAAATTGAACATTTGCACGACACAACTTTCATCACCAAGTAAACCATTAGTAGGGCCCAAGTCTTAAGGGCAGTCAAAAATGGGGTGTCTACACAGCCCAAGAGGGCTTTTACACGAAGTTCCAATGTGGCTATAAGTAGTAATGCAGCTGCAAGAACCTCTGATGTTGGTATGTTCACCACCACACCGAAAACTGCCAACCTCTTTGCCGGTACATCCGACATGACCCCACAAATCGTGAAGCACCAGCCCTGAGGCCAGAGGGTTTTCACCCTACTCTACATGTCTCTATCTACAGCCTTAAGGGTCCTGATCAAAATAGGGCATCTGAAGCCCCTAGAGCCACGCCCATTGCCTAATCGCCTTCTTCCTACACACAACTCGGCCAAATACTGCGCCTTCCACCAACAACATGGTCATTTAGATTACGTCATGAGATTCAAGATCTCATTGGCAACAAAGTGATAGCGCCTCCTCCAAAGCCTAACGTCACTACAAATCCTCTCCCACCACATAACCAAGCCCCTCCACCCCGGCAAATAAATCTTATCCAAACACTGGCCGTCGCGTACAACCCTAGTATATACATTACCCCCTCTTACCTATCTAAGCCGGCGCTGTTCATCCCGGAAAGCACAGACTTGTGCATGATGAGCGCGTCCATATCCCTACCCGAACCTGTGGTGGTGGCTGTGGTAGAAGAAGGCATGCCTAAGGGCTCCATGAGTTTAACTGAAGAGGAATACAACCCGTGCTGTTACATTGTGCCAACCAGTCAGGCTAAGCCAGAGGTGGAGTTGCCAACAGGGATGGAGGTGAGCGTTGTCCGGGAAGATGGGCCAAGCCAGGGATTGGATGACTTAGCCGACCTCGAGGAGGACATCAATAATCTATAGTTCTTCGATGAACAAGATCTGAGAAGTGTACAGATTGGTTGGTTTGATATGAACGGATCAGGGAATAATTCGGGATGGCTCAGTGATGAACCGGATGTTGATGAGGGGTCTCAGCCAAAGCAGGAACAGCTGGAAACAAGAATTGCTGCAACGGCCGAAATGGTCGACGACAAGAAAAAGTTGCCGGAGCGCACCGGTACTAAGAATTATGCTCAGGAGTTTAGTAGCACCGATACAGAACAGGAGACCGCACTGAAGCGGTTCGAATATGAAAGAACTGAGAATAATCAGAAGGCTAGAAAAGCCAAAGGCCCTGTAGGGACTGATTGTGTTGTGGATGCAGGAGTGCTTACAACGGAACCGGACAGTTGCTTATCGGTTGCCGGAGGAATGTAGTGGGAAGATGATGATTTGCATCTTGCCCACACGGATGAAGATTGGGGATAGAATCTACCAGATGATACATGGTATTCCGAGGAAGTGGATCACATGACTAGGAGCGGGCGGTACTTCAAACCCCTGCACCTGGACCAACCAGAAGCATCGGGAAAAGATAAGGAGGCAGAAAAGAAGAAGGAAAAAATGCTAGAAGAAGAAGTTGTACTAAAGTAGCTAAAGAAGATTCAGGCAGACATATCTATCTGGGGACTGCTCATGGCTTCATGGGTACACAGACAAGCCATCCTATCAGCAATGGATAAGGCTAAGCTTTCTATCGACACAACTCCCGAGCAATTAGTGGGACTTGTCTTCCCAGGAGGTGCTTCACCTACTCTGATCTTCAAAGATAAAGAATTGCAACCCGAGGGCTCTGTGCATAACAAGCCACTATACATGTCCGTTGAATGTAGAAAGAAGTGGGTGCCGGTTGTGTTGGTTGACACCGGGTCTGCAATCAATGTGTGTCCGTCTCGCACGGCCTATGCTATTGGCTTGAAGCGAGCAGTCTTTTTACCAATGGCCCAGGTGATCCAGGCTTACGACAACACAAGTCGAGAAGTGATGGGGACTATTCAGATCAGAACGTAGGTTGGCCTGGTGCAACAGGATATTGAGTTCCATGTCGTGGATGTTCCGACCACTTTTAACTTACTCCTTGGACAGCCGTGGCTGT
Source organism: Camellia japonica (assembly GCA_030407325.1). Lineage (NCBI taxonomy): Eukaryota > Viridiplantae > Streptophyta > Magnoliopsida > Ericales > Theaceae > Camellia > Camellia japonica. Next base: position 127,510,097 of record JAPPVO010000002.1, on the reverse strand, counting down.
ACCAAGTGAAAGCTGTCTCTTCCACTCTTCATCAAATGTGGAAGTACCCCTATGGGAAGGGGGTAGCCATTGTTTTTGGGAACTCTTCTATACATCCTCCGCCGGAAGTCACTACATCGATACTGGAAATTGTACATGGCGATGAGGATGTCTTCTTGTCTAGGTTTACCTTAGCTGAGGCCCGGGTGGTGCAAAATATCCTAGCTGTTGATGAGGGGTTGTACGTTAATGCTCAATTAGTCTACCTCATGAATAAGCTACAACATGTACCCGGAATGGGATTGGGCCGGAAGGGCATCGCTGCATTGGCTGAAGTGCCGCATAACCCTCATACCTTTGGTCTCAGTTACACGCCTACCAAAGAGGACTGGGTTCGGAAGGGAAAGGAAATGGCAGGAAGAGCCAAAGCTAAGCAAAGTGGGAAGCACTATGAGCTGGTGCACAGACTCATTCAAGGAACCCCGAATGGCTGCTTTGTCCAGGAGGGGGAAGATTTCTCATTTTGCAACTTTCCTGAGCCATGGTTAAACTCTGAGAAGTGGCGCTTGCCCGACTTTGAGATTTTCTTTGACCTACAGCTGGAAAGGGATGAAGCCACAGAGGAACAGACTGTCTTACCAGCTGAGGCTGAAAAGAATATAAAGGATGAGTCCAATAGCAGTGAACTTGAAATAGGAGCAACGCTGGCTTGTCTCCTTTTGGATCCTCGGATCAAACCGAAGAGCTTGGGGGATGACTTCACCAATTCCATGGTCGGAGATCAATCAGTTGCGGACCCTTCCGGTGGTATTCTGGTTGCATTTATCGCACTCTCCCTTGTTTGGCAGCTTGAGGAGGGCTTTTTGTTCGGTAGTTTTGAATCAGGTAGTGAACCAGAATCTGATTCCACAAGAGTCTGTGGAGTCGGAATTAGATTCCAGTTCTTCTAAGTCGGAGTCTGGTATTCCTAGGGTTGATAACCTGAATACCGTTGTTTTGTCCAGGTCATCTTTTTCCTTTTCTTTTGAGTCGGTTGTAACTGAGGAACTGGACAAGCTGGAAGCTTTAAATGAGAACGGTACTGCTGCTGTATCTGAGTACTTTTCTGTGCCACTTGTATATTGCATTGATCATGACTTTCAAAATTTTGATAAAAACGACGAGGAAGGAATTCCTTTGGTTTTGAAACATTTGATTGATCGAGAGGAGGAGAGGTTTGTAAAACCCCTTGTTGATGAAATCATTTCAATTAATGTAGGTACTGAGAAGGATCCGCGTCTGGTCTAGATTGGGTCCACGTTGTCTTCGGAGGAACGCGAGCGCTTAGTCGCTTTATTAAAAGATTTCAAAGATGTTTTTGCATGGTCCTATGAAGACATGCCTGGAATCGATCCTGACATTGTATAGCACCAGATCCCTTTTGACCCTGAGGTCTGACCCGTCAAGTAGAAGCTTCGGAGAATACGCCCGGATTGGGCTTTGAAAATTAAGGAAGAGGTCACCAAGAAGATAGACGCATGGTTTTTGCTAATATATGAGTATCCTACTTGGTTGGCCAACATTGTTACGGTGCCGAAGAAAGATGGCAGAATTCGGGTGTGTGTGGATTTCAGAGATCTGAACAGAGCCAGTCCGAAGGACGACTTTCCTCTACTGCACATCGATGAATTGGTGGACTTCACCGCAGGCCATGCGTTGCTCTCCTTTATGGATGGGTTTTCTAAGTACAACCAGATCTTGATGGCACCCGAGGATATAGAGAAGACTGCCTTCACTATGCCGTGGGGAACCTACTGCTATAGGGTGATGTCGTTCGGTCTAAAAAATGCTAGGGCTACTTATCAACGAGCTGCAACCACGATCCTACGTGATATGATCCACAAAGAGGTTGAGGTGTACGTGGACGACATGATTGTCAAGTCCAAGGGCAGAGAGGGCCACTACACCACCTTAAAGAAATTTTTCCAACAGATCAGAAAATATCGGTTGAGGCTAAACCCATAGAAATGCACTTTTGGTGTCACAGCAGGGAAGATGCTGGGTTCTTGATTACACAAAGGGGCATTGAGGTTGATCCTTCCAAAATCAAGGCCATCTGTAGACATCCCATTTTTGACCGACCTTAAGACTCAGACGTCATCGATTGAGCGCTCTATGATTGCGCATGTTGTGCTCGTTCCGAGGTTACGGAATCTCGACTGAGAGCTTTGGCTCCGGACTTCGGGACTCTTTTGTGCTTTGCCTCGGTTTACGAACCAAGTTTTGTTTTCTCTTCCCGAAGGGAGGGAGAGGTCTCGTAGACCATCTCTCAGTGGCGGTAGGCTACTTTTCGTGGTCGCAGACCACTGTTCCCGTTTGGAGACCAGTTTCCGGTTTTCGGAGCCGTCGATCGTGCGCCTCGGTTCGGGACCGCTTAACTTTCTCTGTTTGCTCCAGTTTTTGGCACAGACCTTGTTTCCTCTCTCTAGAGGGACACTGTGGCCCGGGAGACCACTTCGTGGTCGCACGCCACTTTCGATGCTTAACAGCCTGTTTTCGGGGCACCCGGCTGTGCATTTTGACCCCCGAACCCTCGTTTTGCATCCGTCTTGGTTCATTTTTGGTATGGACCTTGTTTTCATTGTTTTGGAGGTGGTACAAGGGTGGGAGACGACCTTTTCTCTTGGAGACCACCTTTTCTCCTGCCAGCCGATTTTCTTGTCGGGAAGCTGGTCTCCTTGGTCTTTGAGCCACATTTGCTGGTCTCCCACCATACCACTAGCTTACATTCAGTTGGGAGACCACCAAATGGGGCTGCCGACCAGCTTTCTTGGAGTTGAACCTTTTGGACTGGCTGGCCGACCACCTGAACTGGTCGGCCTACTCCCTCCAGTTTTGTCTCTGTGAGTTCTTGCCAACTGTGCCAGCTGGAAGGCACAGACTGGATCCTCCATACACGTGTATGGAGGATCTTCAACCTTGTTTTTTAGCTTCTTTGAGAAGCTTTGGTCTTTTTTGGCTATAAAGGAAGGACTCCCCCTCCTTTGCCATGGTTCAGATTTTTGCTTAAGGCACAAAAGGTATATCTCACTCTATATCTCTATTTTGGCTCCAAGTGTGCTTTGTTCTTGACCCTTTTGCACCACACCTCATAGCCTAACCCTTCCACCATTGCTTGGAGCTTCCTGGAGGCCATTTTCAGAGGTTAAGGAGTTGAGTTTTGGGTCCAGAAGCTGCTGGTTTTGCTGAGCTACAAGGGTAACTCCTTTTCCCTCTTTTTAAGCTCTATCTTGATCATTCTATAAGCCATACTTGCATGCATATTTAAGCTTTGTTGTCAACTAAAAAAAGTCTTGTTTTAAAGTCCTTGTGATGTTTGTCTAAGACTATTTTGGTGTTAAAGGTCATTCACCCTCTTGCATGCTTGTTTTGGCCTTGTTTTGTGCCATGCCATAAGGCCTTTGTTTTAATCTTTGCTTGGCCTTTTAGCCACTGAAATCCAACAGATTTTCAGTGGTTGGCATGCTGTTTTGAGGGTCTAAATCAAAGAGGGGTGACCCTCTCTCTTGTTGTTTTGTTTATTAGCATTTTTGGCTTATCAAAGGAGCATATATTTTCATACTTTCAAAGCTTGGTTCAGGCCATTTTTGGTGACTTTTGCGACCTGCCTAGACTCTCTCTATGGCTGGTTTGGTCCCCTTTTGTTTGCTTCTTGCATGTGTAGAGTAATCCCTTTCATGGCTTATCAAAGGAGCATCTCATTCTAGCATGTGTTGACTATGTTTTAGTGGGTTTTTGGCCATCATTTGGCATGCCATGATTCTGTTTTTGCTTGGTTTGGTAGTCCTCCACATGCTTCATATGCTTGTAGTGTAACTCATGCTTACTAGCCTACAATGCATGTTATTTTGGTCCTCCATTCTAGCACATTTTGGCCATGCTCCAAACTGACTTTGTTCATATTTTGGGCTGCCTTAGCTCTTTTTTGAGGCCTCATGGTCGAAAAATGCTTGCCATGCATACTTATTGTGTAATAGCTTTGACTAGCTTTGAGTTTTGAGCACTCTTGCATGCCTAACTTGAAGTATTTGCATGTGTTGGCATCATTGGGAATATTATTTCAGAGCTTATACTTGTGCCATACTCCCATATTTTCCATGCTTTAAGTGCCCTTGAGAGTTGCATCATTATGCCTCGTTTGTGAGCCATTGCATGACCTTCATTCAAATGCATTCCGAGCCACCATCCCAACACATTTTGCCACTATTTTGGGCCTGTATAGGGACTGTTTGGGATTGGTTTGGTCATTTGAACATCACTTTGTATGCCTATAGTGTAATGTGCTTCACTATTCTTTGGTGCTTGAGCCTATCAACATGCATTGCATGAGTTATTGCATGTTTTGGAGTCATTTCATGTGCCATTTCAGAGCTGGATCATGTGTCATTGTATGCCATATTTCATCCTTGCCATGCTCTTGGAGAGTTGCATTTTGTGCCTTAGGCTTGGAGCCCTTGCATTGTGCATGTTTGCATGAGTTTTGGGCCTTGTTTTCATCATCTATGGCCACTGATTGGGGTGTGGCTGAGGCCCATCCATTTTGGTTTAAGTCCATCTTGCATTGTGTATGCCCTATAGTCCATGTTGTCGCATGTTTGATCACTGCATTGCGCATGCCTCGTTCATAACATTGCGTATGTTAGTGCATTGTGTATGCATGACATATAATCCATGCACATTGAGTATGCCATTGATTAGTCCATAGCATTGTGTATGCTAGTTGCATGCTTGCATGTTATCCTTTGCATGTTTGCATCACTTAGTTGCATTAATTTAGGATTGCATACTAGAGTTGCATTTGTACATGCCATGCCATTCTACCTGTTGCAATGTGTTTGGAATAGGAGTTAGTCCAAACACGGGAAACGAGGAACGTTTCATACTCCAAGTGATAAAACGTGCCTCGATTCCCGGTCGCCGACCCTCTTGACTACACGTGATGGAGTTTAGGCATTTATGTGTTCATATGTGCATTCATTCCATATCAAGTTGTGCAATTCGGTTCCTCGGCCATCATGCATCGAGATGTGTGATTGGTGGCCCGAGGATCGAGACCTACACTCCCTCGAGCTTGTGCAATGATGGGGAGAGTGGTCGTGCACACATTTGTTGAAAATACCTTGCCATGCCTCTCCCTTGCTTTGTGTTGCAGAAAACCAGAAACCAGAGGCAGAAACTAGTCGGCTGACCAGCTTTTCTGGCAGGCCGACCACCCCTTCTGGCAGGCCAACCACCCTTTTTGGTTTCTCCCTCAAATAGTGGTTGGCAGGTGGTCTCCAAGGCCAATAGCTGGTCGGCAGCCTTCCCACAGCTTCCCAAGGTGGAGTTTCAGCCTTCTGGAGCCTTGTGCAGTGTTCTGAGGTCAATTGCAAACAAAGCCAAGTCGGAGCATCGCGATGGATTTCCCGGCAAAGCGATTCAAGCATGCATGCATTCATTGCCATCCAAGGCAGAGCTGAGGCAGCCCATTTTACGTAGTTTGCATGCTAGTTTAGTTAATTTGTTAATTAGCTAGTATTGTGTAATAATTAGTTATTTCGATTCTGTATTATTTATTCGGACCCTCCGCGAGAGGTCAAACTTTGTAATAAGTGTGCGTGTGTGTGATGCATGTTTTCCAACCCCACGTCTTTCTCCCTTTTATTTACCAGCTTATGATGGTTAGTTTTAGGGAATGTTTCAATTAGCATCTATATGTTCGCATGTTCACATTCATTCATCTGTATTGCATGCACCGGGCTCGGCGCATCATGCTAACTGCATTGTATTTCAATTCCAAGTTGAATACATGTATCGATTGTTGCATCTCATATGCCATCTTAGAATAGCCGAGCCTATTGTAGTTGCATTTTTGCATGTGTTGCATTAGGCATTCTTAGCATAGTTAGGATTCATGCATGATTTCTAATTAGCTTCTTTCTTTGGCTCGGAGTACTCGGTAAGTGTTTATACTTTAGCATCCTTGCATGTGTGTGAGTAACTGCCATGATAGCATGCTTACCATGAGGCTATGTGCTTATGTGGTATAACTGCCTGAATGCCTGTGGGTGAAGGTTGGGTTGCTTGAATTGGAATAATTCGTCGAAACCCGTGTTTTAGCCTACTTGCGAGTAGTAAACTTCAATCCATTTTCAAAACAAACGGATATGCGATGCTTTGTTCCAATTTAGGCAATCTAGTCTATACTTGTATATTGTGCGCATCACATAGTAATTCTAGGCTAATAAACCGGAATAAGAGCACATGTGTTTTCAAAAACTCGATATCATGCTTAGTAGTGGCCGATCTTCGATCGGGCGAGCGGGGGTGCTCATGAAATGACCTTCCCCAATCATACCCAAGTTCCCAAGCTGAGGCAACTTTGGTGATGACGGACACGTGGCCTTAGGCACGAGTCAGGGTTTCCTAAATTCCCCCCAAACAAAATATTTAGGTGGCGACTCTGTATCTGGCAAAGCAATCCATGTTTGGCACTTCTTTCTAAAAATTTGTTTTTCAAAACGATTTGCCGGATTTGGACTCTTTGGTAATTTATCGGTCTCGCATTGCACTTTGCGAGATTAGATTCAGAACCGTAACATTTGAGTCCGAACTGTAGTAAGCCCAATGAACAAAACGGGATTTCTCCCGGGACGTTTGGGGACGTCTACACCATCCTAGAAATCCCACCACCAAGGACTGAAAAGGAGGTGCGAGGCTTTCTAGGTAAAGTGTAATTCATAAGACGGTTTATTGCAAAATTAACCTTGACTTGTGAACCATTATTTGGTCTCTTGAAGAAAGGAAAAAAATTCCAATGGGATGACCGATGCCAAGTTGCTTTTGAGATGATCAAATAGCACCTTCAGAACCCGCCCGTGTTGTCACCGCCAGAGCTAGGGAGGCTGTTGATTTTGTATCTGTCAGTAACCGACATGACAATGGGCTGCATGCTTGCTGGAGAAGGCTTGCTTGGCCTTGGTATGGGCAACCAGGAAGTTGAGGCACTACCTGTTAGCTCACTTTGTAATTCTGGTTTCGAGATTAGATCCCATCAAGCATCTCTTCGAGAAACTAGCACTTACGAGTAGGCTAGCCCATTGGTTGCTTCTTCTCTCCGAATTTGATTTGAAGTATGTGACTCGCAAGTCTGTCAAGGGAAGAGCTGTAGTAGAGTTCTTAGCCGATCACCCAGTGGAAGGGGACGACGCAGTAGAATACTTATTCCCAAATTAGGCTATTCTGCAAGTCGAGGAAGAAACCTGGGCAATGTACTTTGACAGAGCGTCTAACCAGTACGATTATGGGATAGGGATGTTGCTGATAGCACCCGATGATTCCCACATGCCTTTAGCCTTCAAACTTCGGTTTAAAGTATCTAACAACGAAGCGGAATACGAGGTACGTATCGCTGGACTGGAAGCCGCCCTGGAACTAGGGGCAAAATGATTGGATGTCATTGGGTAGTCGAACCTAGTTGTGTCTCAAGCGAAAGGAGACTATAAGGTTAAAGAAGAAATGATGAAAATCTATCACCAAACCCTGGATGTTCTAATTCCCAGGTTTGAGAAGCTAACCTTCACGCATCTATTAAGAGAGAACAATAGGTTCGCTGATGCCTTATCAACTCTATCTTCCATGATAGACATCCCTTTGGGAGTCCGGATGCGTCCGATCATTATTGAATAGAGATATGTGCCGGCCTACGAGTTGATTGCCACCATAGATGAAGTACAAGATCAGAACCCTTGGTATTATGATATCTGGAACTTCTTGGAAAATGAGGCTTATCCACCAAGGGCAAATGCCAAAGACAAAAGGGCAATACGGCGAATGGCCGCTCAGTTTATCATCCGCGGTGGTAAGTTGTACAAACGAGGCCATCTGGGAATACACAAGCTGTGTGTTGATGCAGAAGAGTCGAAGCACTTAGTGGAGCCCATCCATGAGAGAGAGTGTGAATCGCACATGAGCGGAGTAATTTTAGCTCGGAAGATTCTTAGGCAGGGTTATTACTGGTCAACCATGGTAGAGGATTATATCAGTTTTGTTCAGCGATGCCACAAATGCCAAATTCATGCCAATCGCATGAATATCCCGCCGTCGATGCTGTACAACATGACTTTTTTGTGGCCTTTTTCAGTCTGGGGAATTGATGTTATTGGGGCAGTTACTCCGAAAGGCTCGAATGGGCATGAGTATATCCTGGTGGCAATAGACTATTTTACAAAGTGGGTCGAGGCCCAATCTTATGCAGTGCTGAAAGCGTCGCATGTAGTCAAGTTTATCAGGAATAACATCATTTTTTGTTATGGGGTCTCGAACAAAATTATTTCAGATAATGGTTCCCACTTCAATAAGGAAGTGATAGACTTGTTGGAGAAGTACAACGTGGCTTTTCATAAGTCATCCACATGTCAGCCACAAACCAACGGCGCTGTTGAGGCCGCCAATAAGAATATCAAGCACATTTTGAAGAAAATAGTGGAAACCTACAGGGATTGGCCAGACAAATTGCTATTTGCTCTCTGGGGCTATAGGACTTCAATTCGGACATCTACTGGGGCAACTCCGTATTCTCTGGTTTATGGAATGGAGGTTGTTCTGCCGATCAAAATTGAGGTACCATCGCTGCGAGTTATGGCTGAGTGCCAGATAGCAGAAGCGGATTGGCTGCAGAGCAGGTTCGAGGAACTAATGATGTTCGACGAGAGGAGGCTGAAAGCACTGTACCACGTCCAAGGTTATCAACACAGAATCGCCAAGGATTTCAACAAGAAAGTTAAGTCCAGGAATCTGAAAGAAGGGGATTTGGTGCTCAAAGACAGCCAAGCTCCCATCCATGACCCTAGGGGCAAGTTTAGACCCAATTGGACTGGCCCTTACATCATCAAATCAATTTGGTCTGGTGGAGCTGTCATTCTTATGGACCTAGATGGCCTCGAATTCTCCCAACCAATCAATATGGACAAGTTGAAGAAATACTACCCTTGAGTGGCTCGCTAGGCCGAAAACCCGGAAGGGCGACCTAGGCAAAAATTAGAGCGCAAAAAATTTGAAATAAGAAAAATTGAGCTCGCAAGGTTGAAAACCCGAAAAGGGCGGCCTTGGCAAAAGTTAGAGCACAAAAGGAGAGTGTTAATACCCGAGTGAACCCGAACCGAGCTACGTAAGGCTTGATTCCTATCTTCAAGATACGTAGGCAACTTCATTCTGAAGTCCAGCCATAAACACTTCCAACTCAACTGTGTCCATAAGATTGTTCTGGTCATCTTTGTCTTTTCTGTATCCAAGAGTTCAGTTGTGATCTTCACCATGAGAGCTCATTATAGTGCATTGCAGTGCTATTTAGACAAGGGGCAACTTTCCATTCGTTGGGTTTAGGGTTGTACATCTCGAGGGTAGATTCTATGTGTGTCCAGTTGTGATCCTTATCGAAAATGGCTTTGAAAAGTTTTAATAAAAGTTGATTTTGTTCAAATTAATCTTTTTACAACTTAGACTATTTTTGGACCAAAAGGAAAATTTTCAGTGCCCATAACCTTCAATTTCATTGATTTCAACGCAGAGTTCTCCAACTCTCGATACAAATCAAAGTTTCTTTTTATTCCATTCAAAAGGGAAAAACTTGAAAGTTAGATCAAAGCAATAAACTTGGGGCATCGATGAGTCAGGTGTTCCTGCGACCCCTCCCAGAGCTTGTGGAAGCTTCAGATGCTAAAGTAGGTCCGGGTTGCGCCTCATCTTCAAGCCAAGCTATGCATTCACCAGAAAGGGCGCAATTGAAATTGGGAGTTGGAGCTAGAAGTTCTCTTGTCCTCTAAGCAGTGGGATATCGAGCTAGTTGTGAACCTCGGATCGGAAATGAAGCCGGGTACTCTACCCCCTCTTCTGGGCAAGTCTAGTCATGTCCGAACTGACACCTGAACCGGAATAGAAAGTAGAAGATACAGTGCATCAAGCTAATCAATTGAATGCTAGGTTATTGAGACATGCTGTAGCTCATTTCGGGCAGGTCAAACCAAGGGCAATGCCAAACAATGTCAGCAGCAAATCTGTTGCACATCCAATGACACCACCACTCCTTGTTTGGGAAATCAACTAGCCCTTGGCGAAAGAAATAGCCTCGTGCTGAATATGCAGGGCAAGAGTTCACTACTTTCAACCTGTCGATGAGCCATATCTAGGGAGGGATGAAAGATAAGAGGGATTAAAGAATAGAGAGGTGTATGTGGAGAGGAAAAGTGAGAAAAGGTTTTAAGAGAAAAACAGAGCTTAAGGGCTGAGTGGTGTGAGAAACACATGTGAGAACGATGGGAAACATTACCTGCAAGAGTAGTGGACTTCCTATGAACTTGGTTGTCTCCCGGCGATGGAAAGTATCTGAGCCCATTAAAGTCTCAGCCAATGCTAAGCCAATACAGCTTTTACCCTCTTTCAAGCCCTGAGCTACTTCAATCAAGCGAACGCTAGACCCTCCAAAGCCAGGGGCAAGCAGGAAATGGGCTAACATGCACAAGCAAAGGGCATGTTGCCGAGAACCTTACCAAAGACAGTCGCCGGCATCAGAAATTGGTGAATGAAACTGGGAATATCCAATTCTTTGTTGTGAACCAAAGATCGGGCATCATGTAAAGTGAGCCCACACATCCTTTCTAAAGCCCGGATGTGGCCAAAACGGGACTGGGGCAAGATTTCCTCGTCACGCTGGGATTCCATAAAAACTTGGAATTCTTCAATTGTTGGACACATCTCTTGCCCCCTGAAGTTAAACACATATGTAACTGGGTTCCAATATCTAGTTGCAACATGAAGGAATAGAAAACACAGCGGGGTACGACTTAGCAGGAATAGTGCATTTATCCCGAAACCCCGGAAATTCACTTTTTTCGAGCCATCTAAAGTTGCAATCCAATTTGAGAGTTTTTCAGCAAAGAATGGCTCCATTTGTGGCAAAAACAGAGCTGGAATGAATAAACCACGAAGCTAGAGCTTTTTGTATAAGATAAAGCAGTGAGTGGAGGCCAGGTGTCAACCTTTTGGAGGTTCTGCACATTGATGGCCGGCAAAGGCTCATTGATGGCCGGCAGAGCGCATAGATGGCCGATAGTCCATCATTCATGGCCGGCAGCCTCTCTTTTATGCCCACTGTCCTCCTTTGTGAAGATTCAGTTGCGTGCAACAGTTGTATTATGTTATTCGCGTCTTTTGAGGTCTTGTTTTTAGTCCCTTTGGGCTTGAACATGTTTATTTGAGTTGTATTTGTCTTGTTTTGCTTATTGAGTTGTATATGTGTTGGTTATCAAGTTTTGTTTTGCTTATCGAGTTATATTTGCATTAATTAGCATGTCGAGTTGTTGTGTTGTTTTGCTCTGTTTGTCATTTCGGTTGTTGGTCGGTTCATTACCTGATTAAGAAAGTGCCAATACAATGTGCAATTTTCAATCAAGATCAATTTCATTTTTAATGCTGTGTGATGTTATGCGATGCTCAGAATGCAAAATATAACACTTTTTCATCAAAAGCTATTATCATTCCGATCATGGTCACTTTTTGCAAAAGAGTACAAGTTTTTAAAGAAATAAAACTCGTCTGAGCTGTACAAAGTGCTAACACTACTGATAAAAGAAACTAAGCAAAAAAATGTATAGATAAATCAGAGCCAGCTATCTCAAGCTCTAGAGGCCTTCTTCGTCCTCTTCCTCGGTGGAGTGGACTCTGCAGCACTGTCTCCATCGGCGCCACTGTCTGAATCAAGATTAGAGTCTAAACCGAAGCCGTCTCCACTCCCCTCCTTGGAGCCCCCCTTGGCATCCCCACTCTCAGAACCTGACCTAGCATCATCTTCCTCGCCCTCGAACGACTTTGACTGTGGACTCGCTGCCTCCTCGTCCTCGCTCGTTTCATCATCATCATTATCGAGGATAGGCTCTGAAGGGCCACTCTCAGCTCGAGCACTCCTAGCTCGGCCCCGGCCGCGTTGCTGGAATCTGTCTCTCTCTCCCTGCTGCTGGAGGAGGCACTGATGGTCCTGCTGGAGCCTCCGCGGATGCTGTCGGAATAAATGGAGCCTAAGAAGACAGTTGTCATATATTAGCCACAACATGCATATCAGATGCAAGTATGATGTGCAGAATGAGGGTATACAGGAGTTTGAATGCAGTGCCGAATGTAGTGTTGAATGCAGAGTTTGAATACAGTACATCAGATGAATGCAATGTTGGATGCAGTGTTAAAATACAATGTATCAGATCTGTGCAGTATTAGACAGATTGCGATTGAAATGCTAGTGCATCAACGGAAAGTTTGATGGCATGAACTATAAGGTGAACAAATTACTTGAATGCCATAGATACTGAGCAGGTTCATGCTCCTTTTCACCATCCCCATCAGGGAAGCCGCCAGCTCGAGAGCCTCCCTAGTGTACTCTATCGATGCCTGCAAGTGCATTTGTTTGATCAAATGTCCATGAACATATCTGAAATGAGATACGAAGTACAAGTGCTAGAGTATGGTACATACCGGAGTCGGGCCTCGAACTCCGACAAGCTCATGTCCAGCTAATGCAGGCTCGATGGGGATCTGGTAAGCCTCTCCTATAGACTGCTAGCACGTCAGTGTGGTAGGAAGCTCTTGCCAGCCGGTCCTCTGCCTCGCCTAAGAAGTCCCTCTGCCACGGGCTGTGCTTGCCCGACTCGCTCTGCGTCTCACCCTTACGGCAGGAGCTCTCATTCCCTCTCCCCTGCAAACACCGGTTAAAGGCGGCATCAAGTGAGTCTGCATAAAGACTGCATAATCACCCTCCATACGAAAGCACTCTGCCTCCAGCCCTACCATGAACTGGATCACCTCGTCGGCAAATAGACTGTGTGTCACTCTCATGGATAATAAAGGTGCCATCAGGCTTAAAGTCTGGTGCACGAAACGCTCGCCTAAGAACCAGGCGTGGCAAATCGGGCACTCAAGAAGAATGTGATGGCTGGAGATGATCCAAGCTGTATCATACCGGGCTCGAAGTCCTGTCGGTATCATGGCCCAGGGCTACCATGTTATCTGAAATAGAAAATGAACAGGTCATTAGTCATTGTCAGTTGCTAATGTGTTGATCAAAACAATTGAAAAGCATAAACAATTGTGTTTCGAGTTACCTCGTGCGCTGCCGCTACGTCAAAATACTGGCGGAAAAACATAAAGGTTTCCCGGGTCCTACGACGGAGCTGGCCATCATATACTCGAGAAAAGGGGACTGTCACGGGAACCTCCTCTGCGGGCTCTGGAGCAAGAGCTGGGAAGTATGCATACACCCATAACTGCAAAGAAAATATAAAGCAGAAAGCATACATGGCATGAACAGGTGTAGAAAATGCAAAGCAGAAAGCATACAGGGCATGAACAGGTGTAGAAAATGTGAAGCAGAAAGCATACAGGGCATGAACAAGTGTAGAAAATGCAAAGCAGAAAGCATACAGTGCATGAATAGTTATATAGAGTACAAAGCAGAAAGTACCTGTGTTGAACAGATGTAAAGTAAGAAATGCTGAGCAGAAAATGTAAAGCGTAAAGGGGAAACTAAGCTGTGTACCTCTCAGGCTCGCCAATAGCCTCCAATGAAGCTCTCACTCCTGCGGGAAGTCGAGCTCATATATCCGTACAAAGTGGTGAGGCCAGCTCTACCTTAATCATAGAACTGAACTCGATGGAGCGCTACCAAGGCGCTCAGCAAATACAGGCCCACAGTATTCCACCTGTTCGAAAACAAGGTGGTACCAAAAATGAACATGAGGAAGCCTTTGGTGTGCTCCTCTGTCTCCTCGACTGTCTCGGGCTCAGTCTCCCTGAACTGCTCCTCAAACCAGCTGTACCAGACTATGCCTGCCCGGAGTGTCGGTGGATGTGCCCTAAGCAATGTGACCCATACTACCTCTCACTCCCGTATATCAGGGTCGAAAGGGATTGGATCACCGTCTACACCTGAGCCAATGATCATGGCAAAGTCATAAAGGGTCATCATCATCTCCCCCGTGGTGGAAAAATGGAAGAAGTTGGTGGTGTCCCACCACCTCTCCACCAGAGCCCCCAAGAGGGGATGACTCGCCACAACCTGGGTCAAGCTAGAGTAGAAAAGGCCGAAGCCTATCTCATCAACAATATCACAAACTCCAGCTAGGAACTCACCATACCAATCTCAAGCGGTCGTCGTGCTATAGCCTCTGAAGGTACGAGACTCGTCCTGTGGTAATGCATGAGATGCAATCAGATCAAGGTAATGTATGAGATACATTTGAATCAAAGCAGTGTATGAGATTAGATCAAATCAATGCAAGAAATGCAAACAGTTAAGGGTAGTACTGCAGAAAAACAGTTTTCATACCTCTACGGCGATGGCTGACAAATGAGACTCGGGCTCCCTCAACAGGAGGTCCGCTGGTGCGTCCTTAGTAAAGTCAGCGAAAGATCTGATGCTCCTTGCAGCGGGCAATATGTGTGTCTCAGGACGGTACTGCAATGGATCAAAAGGTCGTATACTCAACGGTAGTGGCTCTGGCTCGACCTCGAAGTCCGTCTCAAAGTCTACTGGGGGAAGCTCGGGAGGAGCCCCATCAGGAGGAAGATCATCCGCCATTTGGAAAGATGCAAGATAGGTGAAAAAGTGGAAAAAATGGGGAAAAAAGGAAAACTTTGAAAAAGTCAACCCTAAGAGAGAGAAAATGCAAGAAAAAGTCAAAGTCGGGAAAAGTGCACCGAACTCGAGAGAAACTTGAAGGGAATGAGCCTAGAAGAGTGGAAATGGACAAAGAAACATCGAAATCAAATTCCAATCGGTTTAAAGTAAAGAGAACTAGGAGGATTTAGCGAAGGAAATGTTTTTGGGGTGTTGGAAAATGCGTAGAAAGCACAGATCTAGAGAGAATGAGCACCTAGAGAGAGAGAGAGAAACGATTTTCGAGCAAGGGTTTGTGGGGAAATGAAGTTTGGAGTTGTGTACTTAAAGACCCAAGAGTGAAAAGTCCATTTTGCCCAAATCTGCCATCGATGGCCGGCAGTGGCACATAGATGGCCGGCAGGGGCACACTAGTGGCCGGCAGGGCACACCAGTGGCCGGTAAGTGGCTGGCGGCTCCCTCTGGTGGCTGGTAGATTTCCAAAAGTCTCCCCTGTATCCCTGGCTCAGTTTTGTGTCCTTGGATCCAAGAAGTGCAGGGGCTGTTCAATGTTTGATTTAGAATGGCTTCGCAGAAGCTCAGAATTGCATTTCCAGTGTGTGATGGTCGTCACTCATCAACACAAACAAGGTGTATCCTTTTTAATATATTGCAACTCTTCCAAGTGGTAAATCAGAAGTTATTCTCGAAGTTGGGTTAAATGATTATATCTTTGTTATTGCACAAGAATGTGCATTTTCCGATGTTGCATAGAACATGCATTTGCTACATTTGCATAGAATTTGTATTTTATTATTGCATGTATTTGCATAGAATTTGCATTTTATTGTTGCATTGCACATGCATTTCGCCATTGCGTTTGCTGCATTTGCTAATCTTGAATAGAATGTGCATTTGCATAGTTGCATAGAATATGCCTTTTGGTGTTGCTCGGAGTGTGCTCCTATTTTCAACTTTACATAGAAAATGCTCTCATCTCATGCATAGAATATGCTTTCAATTTTGCATAGAGTATGTCATCACCATCATATATCGGTTGTTTAGCTTCCATAGAACGTACGTTCTTATTTCTCTACATGCACGATATTGTATGTACGGTTCATTTAGAGGAGCTCCAGGTGAGACCGCTCCTGTCCTTTGATCGTACTCCTTGTTGGTTAGAAACATTCAGGTACGCCCGGTGTTTACACCACACCTCTTTCTGGTTAGAAACATTCGGGTACACCCGGTGTTTACACCATTGCTTGTTTTGGTTAGAAACATTTGGGTACGCCCGGTGTTTACACCACACCTCTTTCTAGTTAGAAACATTCGGGTACGCCCGGTGTTTACACCACACCTTGTTTTGGTTAGAAACATTGAGACGTGTTTCCAATGTTTATACCACCCCCTCGGTTAGAAGCATTTGGGACGTGTTCCGATGCTTATACCACCCTGTTTTGGTTAGAAACATTGGGACGTGTTTCCAATGTTTATACCACCCCCCTAGTTAGAAGCATTTGGGACATGTTCCGATGTTTATACCACCCTGTTTTGGTTTGAAACATTGGGACGCATTTCCAATGTTTATACCACCCCCTCGGTTAGAAGCATTTGGGACGTGTTCCGATGTTTATACCACCCTGTTTTGGTTAGAAACATTGGGACGTGTTTCCAATGTTTATAACACCCCCCCGGTGTTTACACCATTGCTTGTTTTGGTTAGAAGCGTTCGGACGAGTTCTGGTGTTTACACCACTCCCTTTCTCCTCTCGCGTGCGACGCGTTAGGACATTTTTGGTTAGAGACACTTGGGCGCGTCCCGGTGTTCTCAATGCTTTGTCTCCTCTCACGTGCGATGCGTTAGGACCTTACACTTTAGAAACATTTGGGCGAGTCCCGGTGTTCGCATCATCCCTTCTTTCCTTTCGTGTGCAACGCATCAGAATCTTGTTTGAGACCTCGGGTGCGCCCGAAGGTCACTCTTGGCCTTTCCTGCGCATTGTAGACACCCCATTTTTGACCGTCCTCAAGACCTGGACGTCACCGCTTGAACACTCGGTGATTATCCATGTTCGTGTTCGTTTGGAGTTCCCGGAGTTCTCGGCTACGCGCCTTGCCTCAGGACCTCTGAACTTGACCATTTTGTGTCTGGTTTTGCACCAAACACTTGTGCTTTGCCTTGGAGGGGCAGGGAATGCCTTGTGAGGCATCCCCACACACCATCGGCAGTGGCTAGAGGCCACCGGCTGGTTGGTGTTGCCATCGGCACTATATTGTGCCGGTCGGCAGTCAATTTTGTCAAAATGACAATTTTGCCCTGCCGACTACTGTTCAGTTGCTTTTTGAGATATTTTGAAGCAGCTGTATAGCATTTGTTTCCCCTCCATACACGTGTATGGAGGGATGAGCCTTTGGTTTGCTTAGCTTGTAAGCTTTGTTGCCTATAAGAGAGGGCTCTCTTCTCTTGGCTCAAGGGTTAGAAAAATCAGACATTTTTAGAGAGAAAAGACAGAGAAGAAGCTCTGGTTCTAGGTTAGAACTTGTGTATCTATCCTATCTCTCTTTTCCTCTCTTGTTTCTACACTAGGTGCTTTAATTCATATTATTGCACACAAGCACCTAGTGTTTCACTTTCCTTCGGTTACTGAGGTTCTAAGGGTTGGTTCTTGAAGTTTTTGGTTGGATTTGAGCTCAAGGAAGCAACAACATCAACCTTTGTGAAGGTGGTCTTCAAGGGTAAGAAACTACCCCTTTTTACCCCATTTTTGCACTCCATTTTTGCATAGTTTAGAACTGTTTTTGTGCTTAGCATTTAATACAAAAAAGTTCTGTTTTTTAGTCCTCTTTATTGTTGGTTAAGAGTGTTTTGTACTTTGGGGAGGTTTGACCACCCTTAGGCCTTGAAAAGGCCTCATTTTGTGCTATTTTGTGAGAGCTCCGGGATTTTGGTGTTGGGGTCTCTTCACCACTGAAATCTTGAGGGATTTCAGTGGTGAAGATGATGCCTTGAAGTCCCAAGAAGGAGAGGGTCACCCCCTCTCCTTGTTGTCCTTGAAAAGGACCTATTTTGCCTCTTGAGGGAGCCCCATGTTTGGTTGTTTGTTGGTTATGCCATGGCTGTATTTTGTGCTCATATTGCCATATTATAACTTTGTATCATGTTGGTTTTAGTACTCCTTGCATGTTTTGCATAGATGCTTTGTAATGCCTCTTTAGTCCTTTAACATGCATTAGATTGTGTGCCTCTATTCTAACATGTTTTAGGCTTAGATTCATGAAGCTTGTATGCTTATTTTTCCATGAATAAGGTCTGTCCATGGTTACTTTGGTCGATCTTAGCTTGCATCACATAGCCTCTTTGCATTTGGCTTGTTGGCCTTAAGAGCATGAAAGTATAGCATGCCTTGCTTGCATTATTTTCAATGGTTTGGAACCATTTAGCATGCTATTTCAGTCCCTTAGACATGCTTGAATGATTGCCTTGCATGCCTCTTTGAAGTTTTGAAAGCATATGTTGTATGCCTAATGATTTGGTCATTGTGTGTGCCTTGCTCTAGAGCCACTTAGATGCCATCTAGGAGGTCCCTTTTGTATGGTCTAGGGCTGCCTTAGACCTGTTTTAAGCCTTCTTGGCCTTGTGAGGCTTGGTTGGCTTAGCCATGGTTTAGGTCTCCTTTGGCTTGCCTTGGATGCTTGGACCATTTGTTGCATGCTTAGTCTATTTTGTTGCTTGGTTTGGCACCATGTCCAACATGATTTTAAAGCTTATATATGCATGTTAATATGTCCATGTTAGCCTCTTTTAAGTGTTCTTAAGAGTTGCTTGTTTATGCCTAAGTGTTGGATTATGTATGCTTGCATGTGTGCATGTATTGCATATATCTTAGCCTTCACTTCTATGGCATTTGGCCACTGATTTTAGGCTTATTTAGAGCTGCCTAACCTATGTGCAAGTCCATCCTCTTGTTGCTTGCATATGCTCCTTGAGTGTTGTAATGTATTGGTAAGTAAATGCATGTTAGGACTAACATGATTGAATGAAGTCACATGCTTGTTTGCATGCTTGGACACCCACATTACACCTTGCATACTTGATGGTTGACATTGGTGTTTCATGCCTTGTATGTTTGTTAGCTTGTATGCTCCTTTGCATTGGCATGATTGCATACTAGTTGACATGTCTAGGATTGCATCACATAAACATGCATGCTCTACCTCTTGACTGTAGACACCTCGTTTTTGACCGCCCTCAAGACTTGGGCATTACTGATGGTTTGCTCGGTGTTGAGAGATGTGCAGGGCACAGGTTCAGTTTCTTCGACAAGGAGAGAGGCAAACCCTTCAAAACACTTTGTTTAGGGGTTTGGAGTTAAAGAAAAGAGGAGAGGAGGGGAGAAAATAGGTTGGAGAAGAAGTTCGCCATGAATCCGGGTAGAAGAAAGTCGAGCAGCTCTCGCTGAATCAGGCTTATTCAATTGCATACTTGGAATTTAGCTATGAGGCCATTACCATTGGAAAGAAGACTTCCGGGGCTTCATTTTTGGTTCAAGAATCTCCTAGAGCCAAGTCCGGGTGGAGGCGATATGATGGGTTGAAGCTGGGCATCATCCCGGTTGGATCGAGTCTGCGCGGCTTCACGGAAAAGGGCATAACTTTTTGCACAAGAGGAATTTTGATGCAAGGTTTGCGCCATTGGAAAGATAACTTCCGGGGCTTCAATCTGGCCATCCACCGGCACTTTTTGACCTCACTGGCCACCCATCGGCACTCTATTTGTCCGACCGGCCAGAATAAAGTGCAGGTCGGCACTATATTGTGCCGACCGGCAATATATTGTGCCGATGACCTCTTTTATGGCCGACCTGACCCTTTTGACCCTCCCAGGCATGGTGCATGCCAGCTGTGCCAGCTGGGATGCACAGAACCAGCTCCACGTGCATATATGTGGCTATTTTGCACCCTTTTGCACCTTTGAACCCCCAAAAGCTTCTAGAAGCTTGAACCCTTTGGCCAAGCTTCTTGGAGAAGCTTGGCCAGCTGTTTTAGCTTCCTCTGGAAGCCACAAACCCTTTGCACCCTTTGCCCCTTTCATTTGGCTTCTTGGAGAAGCCAAGAACCTTTGCCTTTGCCTATTTAAGGAGCACTCCTCCTCCATTGTTGAGGGTTAGAGATTCTTAAGCAAAAAACCAGAGATATAGATACATATCTGATATAGATACATATATCCCTCCATCTCTCACTATATCTCTCTCATTCAACCTCCAAACACCCTTGTTCTTGGGCCATTCCTTCACCAACCCATAGCACAACACCACCACTTCCATTTCCAGAATTTGGGAGGTCATTTGCAGAGCTTAGGAGCACCAAAACTTGGTCCAAGAGGTGCTGGTTTGTTGGTCTACAAGGGTAAGCACACTTTTCCCCAAAACTAGCATTTTCTTGGTTCATATCTAAGCCATAGTTGCATGTATTTTTGAGCTTCGATGTAAACTACAAAGAGGCTTATTTTGAGCCCTTATTCAACATTGAAGAAGGGCTCAACACTGTTTGGGACCTCCATGAATGACTAACTTCAATACCCTCTTTGGTCCCTATTTTTTTTGCATGTTTCTTTAGCCTACCATGCTTCTGTTTTTGGGCCTTCGACAGGCCTGAAAAGTGTCTTATTTTGCCCCCCTCTACATGTCTCATGAAGGGTCTTTGGCTGTTTGGTGCACCCTTTTGGTACTTCATGTTATACCCCTTTGTGGGCCTTAATCTTGCATTGCATTTTGAGCATGTTTGTATATTGATTTGGGGCTTGTCATCTACTGTGGGTAGTCATATTTTTGGTCCCTCATCAGTATTGTAGAAGGGTATTTTTAGTTTGGTGCATGCTTAGCATACCTACCATGTGATGCCTTGTAATTGCCTTAGGTTGTTAGCCTTTGTTCGAGCATGTTTTAGGCTTAGATTTGTGAAGCTTTTGTACTTATTTTTCCATGCTTTAGGTCTATCTTAAGTTGTTTGAGTCGATCCTAGCATGCATTATATAGCCTCTTTGCATTTTGTGGCTTGTATGCTTCAAGTATGTGAATGTGTGAGCATTGTTGCGTGCTTTGTTGATTTATTTAGTTGGTTTGGAACCTCCTATAACATGATTTCAGAGCTTACGTTGCATGCTATATGTCCATACTTAGCCTCTTTAAGTGTGCTTAAGAGTTGCCTTGTTTATGCTTAAGGTGTTGGACCATGATTGCATGCATGTGTGTGTGCATTTTGTGCCTTCATTTCCATGATTATGGCCGCTGATTTTGGCATGCTTGCGAGTTATCCATGTTAGTTTAAGCCCATCGTTGCATGTTGTTGCATTCCATGTTTGTTTACATGTTTAGGTTGCGCGCCTAGCATACATTGCTCATTTGCATGTTCATGTTGCATACTTAGCCGCCATGCTTAGGTTGCATTTCATTGAGCATGCATCCCTTGCCTCTTGACCAATCATGATAGGGGTTGGGGGCCCTTGGATTTGTTTTGTGCTTATGTTTCATTTGATATCCAATTTGCTAACTTGGCTTTCGGGCCATCATGCATTGAAATGCGTGATTGATGGCCCGGGGGTCGAGGGCCATGCTCCCTTGAGTCCATTGCATGATAGGGAGTGTGTCCGTGCATACATTTGTCCTAAACTCCCATACCTTGCACTGCTGGTCTGCTGTTGCTGTCAAAAACTGTCTCCTGCAGGAATTTATTGACGGCCGGCAATATTTTGTGCCGACCGGCACACTTTTTGTGCCGACAACTTCAGAAGCAGCCGATGGACACATACTATAGCCGGTGGATATTTTCTTTAGCCGGTGATGTTCTGAGGTACTCAGGGGATCTGTCCCAGGACTTTGGCAATTTTCCAGAGAAGTAAGACAGTAAAACAGAGGCAGCAGTGGCACGGTGCGAATTTTCGGGCAAGGCGGGCTGAAGCATGCATCATTCGCGCATCCCGAGGCGGAGGCTGTGGCCATCTCTTCTTTGCATTTAATTTAATTAGATTAGAGGTCTTGTAATAATTTATTCGTTTATTTTTCTTGGACTGTATTATTATTTTGGTCCCTCCGAGTGAGGGCGAATCTGTAATAAGTGTATGTGAGTGGTGTGCATGTCTTCCAACCCCCACTTCTTTCTCCCTTTTATTTACCTGCTTATGAGGGTAGATTAGGGCATATTTAAAATTAGCATACCTTATGCAATGCATGCGTGCATCCATGCATTTGTTGACATGCACCAGGCTCGGTACATCATACAAACTGCATCGTACTCTCAATTTCCAAATTGAATACATGCATCGAATGATTGCATTTCACATGCCATTTTAGGATAGCCGAGCCTGTCTAATTGCACTCTGTATGCGTCGCATTAGTCATCTTAACATGAGCTAGGTCATGCATGTTTGCTAACTAGTTTACTGTTTTGGCACAGAGTACGATGTAAGTATTTTATGCTTTAGCATCTAGCATGCGTGTGAATGTCGCCATGACAATATGCTTACCATGCGGCTAAGTGCTTATGTGAGATAAACTGTTTGAATGCCTGTGGGTGGAGGTTGGGTTGCTTGAGTTGGAAAACTCATTGAAATCCGTATTTTAGCCTACTTGCGAGTAGCAAAACCCGAAGCATTTTCAAAACAAACGGATATGCAATGTTTCTTTCCGAATTAGGCAACCTAGTCTATACTTGTTTTGCTGTGCGCATAACATAGTAATTCTAGGCTAATAATTGGAATAAGAGCACGTAATGTTTTCAAAATCGGATATCACGGTTAGTAGAGGCCGGTCTTCGAACCGGGCGAAAGGGGGTGCTCATAGCTGACCTTCCCCGATCGTACCCAAGCTCCTGAGCCAAGACATTTGGTGATGACGGACACGTGGCCTTCGGCACCGAGTCAGGGTTTCCTAAATTCCCCCATTAAAAAATATTTAGGTGGCGACTCTGTAATCTGGCAAAGCAGTCCATGTTTGGCACTACTTTTCAAAAAATCTATTTTTCTTCAAAACGATTTGCCAGAGTTGGACTCTTTGGTTCAGATTTAGAACCGTGACAAAAGGGAGTCCGAACTGTAGCGAGGTCCCACGCGGGCGCTCTTACAGTTTCTGGCAACTCTGCTGTAGTGACCCAATATCGAACCAGAACGGGGGGGACTCGCACTCCTCGCCCCGGGATGCGTTCGGTCATGATAGAGGCTTAGCACCCTTGTGTGTTTGTTTGGTTTGCATGCATTTGAAATTGAAGTTGCACATTTGGTTCTTTGGGCCATCATGCATGGAAATGCGTGATTGGTGGCCCGAGAATCGAGGCACATGCCCCTTTGAGTCACAAATATGATAAGGGGCATAATTGGTGCACATATTGTTGGAATTACATTGCCATGCAAGTTTTTGCCCTCTGCTACTGTGAGTTGCAGGTTCTGCAGACATTCAGTGCCGGCCGGCAGTATTTAGTGCCGACCGGCAGTCTATTGATGGCCGATGGATGAATTTTGTGCCGGTGACCTCATGCTGATGCCGGTGGAAGTCCTACTCAGCCGATGATGTCCCTCAGTGTCCTGGGAGGCTCCTGAGACTTTGGCAGTCTTCTGAGATGCAAAGCTGGGAAAACAGAGGCAATCTAAGCATGGCAGTGCAATTCCGAGCAAGTCCCGAGCATGCGTTGCATCTGGCCCTCATCTCGAGGCGGTTTATTGCTTTAATTAGATTAATTAATTTATTTGATTAATTTAGTTGGACTATAATATTTTAATTAGTTTGCGCAGTTAATTAATCTGTATTATTATTTTGGTCCCTCCGAGTGGGGGGCAAATTTGTAATAAGTGTGGGTGAGTGGTTTGTATGTCTTCCAACCCCCACTTCTTTCTTCCCTTTTATTTACCTGCTTATGATGGTAGATTAGGGCACGTCTATTTTTAGCATACCTTATGCAATGCATGCGTGCATCCATGCATTTGTCTAAACATGCACCGGGCTCGGTACATCATACAAACTGCATTGTATTCTAAATTCCAACTTGAATACGTGCATCAAATGATTGCATTTCACGTGCCATTTTAGGGTTAGCCGAGCCTACTCTAAATTGCATCCTTGCCTGTGTTGCATTAGCCACTTAACATGACCTAGGGACATGCATGTCTGCTAACTAGTTTCTTGTTTTGGCACGGAGTACGATGTAAGTATTTTACGCTTTAGCATACCACATGCGTGTGAATGTTGCCATGACAGTATGCTTACCATGCGGCTAAGTGCTTATGTGAGATAAACTGTTTGAATGCCTATGGGTGGAGGTTGGGTTGCTTGAGTTGGAAAACTCATTGAAATCCATGTTTTAGCCTACTTGCGAGTAGCAAAACCCGAAACGCTTTCAAAACAAACGGATATGCAATGATTATTTCCGAATTAGGCAATCTAGTCTATACTTGTTTGCTGCGCGCATAACATAGTAATTCTAGGCTAATAATTGGAATAAGAGCATGTAATGTTTTCAAAATCGGATATCACGGTTAGTAGAGGCCGGCCTTCGAACCGGGCGAAAGGGGGTGCTCATAGCTGACCTTCCCCGATCGTACCCAAGCTCCCAAGCCAAGACTACTTTGGTTATGACGGACACGTGGCCTTCGGCACCGAGTCAGGGTTTCCTAAATTTCCCATTTTAAAAAAATATTTAGGTGGCGACTCTGTAATCTGGCAAAGCAGTCCATGTTTGGCACTACTTTTCAAAAAAATCTGTTTTTCTTCAAAACGATTTGCCAGAGTTGGACTCTTTGGTTCAAGATTTAGAACCACAAACAAAAAGGGGAGTCCGAACTGTAGTAGCACCAAGGCCCCCTCGCGGGCGCTGTTACACGCATTGCGTAGTTAAGTTTGTATAATTTTCTTACATCCGTTTTGCATGAAATGCGGTTCGGCTTGTGATTCTCACACGTGGCGTGTTTATTTACTTACTTCTTCTCATGTATGAGATTACTGTACGTCGTTGGTTTGCTTAAAATGTGGCATTTTCCTTGCATGACATTTGCATTTAAATGCTTCATTACAGCCTCATTGCATGATCATAAGTTATGTTCTTGCATTGTGCATACCATTTGCATTTTCCCCCAGCCTGCGGGCACAACTATATATCGTTATTTTGACTATTTATCTAAGTCTTGCGGCCTTGTCAAAATGGGTCGTCTCTGGGTGTTGACATTCACTCACGTCATTTTGTGACTATGAGTTCGGTCAAAGGGGGGCAACTATAGACATCTCATTTTTGACCATCCTCAAGACTTGGATGTTCTTGCAGGTATATCCGATGATGAGTTTGATTGCTCGTCGAGCGCTCGAAGTTCACTGCAGAACGCCACAAGTTTGAGTTTTCCAAACCCTGCATCCATTCTGTCTTATATTTGGACCATGTTTAGGTCCTTTCAGCATGATGTTGTTGATGGCCTGCTGGCCATCCTTGGGCACTGTCGGCCATGACTCTTGGCCTGCCGGCCATTGATGTGCCATGCTGGCCATCAATGAAGCCCTGCCGGCCATCACTGATGGCCAGCCGGCCACCATTGTATCAGTAGATATTTTCTGATATTTTGTGCCAGCTGTTTGCACAGATTGAAGCATCTTCCAACACGTGTGTGGCTGGATCTTTATGAGGGAATTTTGCATTGTCTATATATAGAAGCCCTCTCTTGCATGTGGGAGGGGGTTAGAAAATTTTGAAGACAAAAATTTCTCTCTCTAGAATTCTCTCTCTCTTGATATTTTGTGCCTTATAGCCTAAATTCTCTACACTCTTGCATATGAACCCTTGATCAAACTTGATCACCATTGAGTTGAGGTTAATTGAGGCCCTCTTTGAGCTTTAGAAGATGAGGTGCCTAAATTGCATCTTGTCTTCAAGAGGTAGAACACTTGTATTTTGAGCTTTATTTAAATACTTGTTTTGCCATCTTTACATACTATTTTAAGGCTGGTTTTGACCTCCTAAAATCTCTGTTTTTATGGTGTAAAAATGGTGGTTTGAGGTTCCTTTTGAGTTAGGGGTGGTTCACTCTTTTATTCCTTGGTTTGTTTAAGCTTTTGTGCTATCTTTTCATCACTTTCAAACCAACTCTTTTGGCTTTTTAACCACTGAAATTCAAAGGTTTTTTAGTGATAAAAACTTTGTTTTGAAGTCCAAAATTAGAGGGGTTAGCCTCCCCTCCTTGTGTCTAGCTTTCAAGCCTAGATAGCTTTGTGTGTTAGCATGTTTTTCTAGCCTAACTTAGCTTAATCTCAACATGTTTTTGCTACTGTTTGGGACTGTTTTACCTCTTTTTGGGGCTGGTTAAGTCCCTTGAGCTTTGCCTTGCATGGTTGTAGTGCAATTTCCTTCATTAGTTTGATGTTTTAATGCTTTGATCATCATTCTTGTGAGTTGCTAGCATGTTTTAGTGCTTTTTGCATCCTAATTTCAGCACATACAATCTTTGCAACCTCCCTCATTTCATCACTTTTTCATTTGCTTTGAGGGTTGGTTAGCCTTAGGGTTGTGTTTAAGCTTGAGATTGAGATTTGTGCTTAATGGTTTTAATCCTCTTTTGGGGGTTTCAACTAACCAAAGGCATGATCTCTCTCTTGCCTTAAATCATCCCTTGGTTGACACCTCTTCCATTAGAGGACACTCACTTTTGGACTAATCAATTAAAGAATGGATTGGTAAGCTAAAAGGAGTAAACAAAAATGAACATGTAATACTTGAGCAAGATAAGCATGTTGTGTTGCATTTCATGTGTTCAATCAGACATTATATTGAACACAAGGAATATTGGAGCATTTCATACTCAAAGTGATAAAATGAGCCAATCTCCTTGGTCTCCATTGCCTTTGATCACACATGATAAGGTGATGGTCTTGAGTCTTGTTTTTGCATACAATGAAATTGTACTCCTTGGTTCTTTGACCATCATGCATTGAAGATGCTTGGTTGGTGGCTTTGGATCCAAGTTATCCACTCCTTTGAGGATTTCAGATGATAAGGAGAGGCACAGTACAAATAAACCCCTGGAAAAACCTTCATTTTCCTCTGTTTATGCTCTATTGCAGTGTGGTGACTCAGAGCACCAGTGGCCGGCAGTGCCTCATTCTTAGCCGGCAGATGGCCGGTAGTAACCTTCCATGGCTGGCAGGCCGCTGGTGCTATCCTCAGCAAGTTTTTGGTAAGGTGGAGCAGAAAGGTTTTGGAGTATGGTCAACCCTGCAAACAGAGACTCTCAAGAGCAAAACAGTGGCTTTTCGGGGCGAAAAACCGAGTGCATGCATCCTCTACTTCCCGAAGCAGAGCTGAGGCAATATAGTTTTAATACCTTGCATGCTTAGTTAGTTTGCTTTGTATTTAATTAATTAGTTGTTAATTAGTTAAAGTGCTGTAATAATTAGTAAAGTTTGCTAGTTATTTATTTGATTTGTAATAATTAGTCTAATTAGTTTAATTAGATTAGTTAGCTTAGCTTAATTAGCTTATTCATTCGGACCCTCCTTCGTGAGGGCATAATGTTGTAATAAGTGTGCGTGTGTGTGTGTGCATGTCTTCCAATCCCGCGTCTTTCTCCCTTTTATTTAATCGCTTTCGATGGTTAGATTAGGGACATTTTCAATTAGCATACCTTATGTTTGCATGTTTGCATCCATTCATTTGTCTTGCATGCACCGAGGCTCGGCGTATCATTCAAACTGCATTGCAATTTCAATACTTCTTTGAATATGTGTTTCAAAGCATGCTATCAAATTGTCGCAAATCATATGTCATTAAGTAGCCGAGCCTATTTAGTCGTATCATTGCATGTGTTGCATTAGTCATTTAACATAGTTAGGAATCATGTATTTTGCTAACTAGTTTCTTTTTGGCTTGGAGTACTCGGTAAGTTTTACACTTTAGCATACTTGCATGAGTGTGATTGCCATATTGCCATGTTTAGCATGCTTGCGACGAGGCTATGTGCTTAAATGCTAAAACTGCATGAATGCCTGTGGATGAAGGCTTGATTGTTTGAATTGGAATGATTCAACAAATGTATGTTTTAAGCCCACTTTGTTGTGACAAAATCATGTTTTAAGCCCACTTGAGGTGGCAAATCCGCATCTTTAAGCTCACCTGAGGGTGACAAATTCAAACCATTTTCGCAAAAGAAACATGACTTGAAATGTTCCAATTCTTGCGATTTAGTCTATATTTGTATGCGTGCGCGTCACATAGTAATGTTAGCTAATAACCGGAGTAGGAACACATAAGGTTTTTTAAAATCTCATATCATGATTAGTAGAGGCCGATCTTTGATCGGGCGAGCGGAGGTGCTCATTTCAGGACCTTCCCATCTCGTACCCAAGTTCCCGAGCCAAGGTAACTTTGGTGATGACGGACACGTGGCCTTTGGCACGAGTCAGGGTTTCCTAAATTTTCCAAAAACAAAATATTTAGGTGGCGACTCTGTAATCTGGCAAAGCAGTCCAATTTTGGCATTATTTGATTTAAAATCGATTTTCCAAAAAGATTTGCCGGATTGGACTCTTTGGTGTTTATCAATTTCACATTGCACTTTGTGAGATTAGATTCAGAACCATGACAGGAGTCCGAACTGTAGTACCAATTCGAGTTCTCCAAAATGGGGCGTGAAAAAGTCAAGCTACAGTTTCTGGCGACTCCACTGGGGACTTAGAGAACTTGACTCAAACTCATGATATGTTGTTTGATTTACACTTATGTGTTTCTTTGCATTTGCATTTGCATCGGTGCGCCTAAGTCACAGTGTTTGCCATCTGCTATTCCTGAACGGTTTGCTGGAGGCTTCCTTGGAAAAGCTTACCGAAAGGCCGACCAGTTGCAGGCTCTGCCACGATGGGAACACAACCCTTGGATCTGGACTACCGCTGTACCGTTTGATCCTCCTTTCACTTCTCGATGTTAGGAGCGAGAGGTATATTAGGTGGTCTTGCTAAGGTACTGTTTTTTAACCAATTGGCCTAGTTGCATATCGAAAGCCATAGAGACTGTTCCAAACTAGGACAGGTTACTCACCCGAATGCAAGAATTGTTTGAAACCGCTTGTTTGCATAGTGTATCCCTAGTTCCTGACGAAATTAGGACAGGATAACCTTACCCCACCATAGGGGTGTTTTGGCTCTCATTTGCTTGATACATGCTTTTAGAGTGAGACTCTGTAGGAATGTATGTATCAGTTGCAAGTCTGGGTATCAGTTTGAGGGTATCAGTTTTGAGGCAGAGATGCTGTGCGTTGTTTCTGCCCAAGCCGAGGTATATGTATCAGTCTGTGTGTTATTTCTATCTAAGCCGAGGTGCTGTCCGTTTTTTTATTTTTGTTTCTTTTGCTTTATTTTTCTTTTTACAAGGTAGTGTGTCACAATTGCTTCAGATGAGGCAGTTACCCCCCAAGCACTCTAGACTCAAGTAAGGAAACTTTACCGATCTGGGGATCTTGTAAGAGGATAACCAGTGTTTGCTTCGCTACCCCCGGTTACGAGACGGAGGAGAGTTAGGCATAACTCATTAGTTGGACAGTTACCTTCCATCAGTGAAGTCCAGTTTTTTGTTTCCACTTCAGAACCGTGACAGGAGTCCGAACTGTAGGACCAATTCGAGCTCTCCCAAAAAGGGGCACAAAAAAGTCGAGTTACAACTGGGGCTCATGTTCAAAGTAGCCGGGTGAATGATTAGAGATTACGAACGCCTTGTGGAGGCGGCGGCTCATGTTGAGACCATAATGCAGATGGAGAAAAAGAGGATGAGGGGCTCTAGGAGGAGTCAGGATGTTCAATGGGACAACAAGAGGCAGAGGGGTCCTACCCCACAGCAGTCCCAGGAAGCTCAGTCGATGTCCACTTTTCCAATGCCGAGTTTGGGCTCTGAGAGAGGTGGTCAGGGAGATTTCACTTTTTACAAGTGCGGCCAGTTGGGCCAGAAGTCTCCAAACTTGCCCGCAAAAAGGAGGAGGGTAACAGTCTACATCGTCTTCAGCTCGTTCTCAGAGCCAGAGTCAGGAGAGAGGGCATCCGCTCACTTATTACTAGTGTGGGCAGGTGGGGCACATGAAAAGATTTTGTCCTCAGTTGGGTAGCACACCCAGTGCATCTGGTTCAAGACAAACACAGAGCCACCAGCCTACACAGTCGCCACAGTCCTCGAGGGCCAATCACGGAGCCTCTTTGGCTCAGTCTGTGCATCAGGCTTATGCTTCGAGGGGTGAGCAAGTTGAGTAGAGACCTACAGGACGTGTGTATGCTGTTACTATGCCAAATCTTGTACTAGCGCCTTCGGTAGTGAGAGGTACCTGCTTGTTTTGCAATTCAGTTGCTAATGTGTTGATTGGTGCATCCCATTCATTTATCTCGTCTGTATTTGCATCAGCTTTGGAGTTAGAATTGGCTCAGTTAGCATCTCTTTTCTGTGTAGAGTCACCTATTGGTGGTGAGGTTGCTTTGAAGCAGGGATGTCGGGGTTGTGACATAGAGGTTGTCGGTCGCCTACTTCCTTTTGCATTTGTATTAATTGACAAGTCTAGCTTTGACGTTATTTTGGGTATGGACTGGTTGTCATCATATTGGGCTGTTATAGATTGCTACCGTTAGAAGGTTGCTGTATGTACCCTGAGTGGCGATTTCTTTTATTTCTTGGGGTACTGGGTTGATAGAGTCTTATCAATGGTGTATGATCCACGCAGGCGGAGTGAACTTAGTTGCCTTCTTACTAGCTTCTTGAGTATTAAGTGTGATGAAGTGCGAGTCAAGTTGCCTAGGGTGGTTTGTGAATACCCGAATGTTTTTCCGGAGGATCTTATCAGTTTACCACCTCATCGAGAGATCAAATTCTCTATTGATTTAGGGCCTGGCACGACACCGATTTCTATGGCGCCGTATAGGTTTGCACCTGCCGAGTTGAGTGAGTTAAAGATTTAACTCTAGGATTTGTTAGATAAGGGTTTTATTTGCCCTAGTACTTCACCTTGGGGAGCACCGACCCTTTTTGCCAAAAAGAAAGATGGTGCGCTGCGACTTTGTATAGATTACCGGAAGTTGAACCGAGTGACTGTCAAGAACAAGTACCCAATGCCTCGTATAGATGATTTGTTTGATCAGTTGAAGGGGTCTTGTTGCTTCTCTAAGATAGACCTGAGATTGGGTTATTATCAGTTGAGAGTAAGGGAGGAGGATATGTTGAAGACGGCGTTCCGTACGCGGTATGGCCATTACGAGTTTCTAGTGATGCCCTTTGGGCTAACCAATGCACCAGTTGTGTTTATGGATTTGATGAACCGGATCTTCCATGAGTTCCAAGACCGTTTTGTGTTTGTCTTTATGGACAACATCTTGATTTACTCATCCTCTGAGGGGGAGCATGAGGAACACTTGTGGGTAGTACTTGAGTTGCTTAGAACCCATAAATTGTATGCTAAATTTGGGAAGTGTGAATTATGGTTGAAAGAAGTTAATTTTTTAGGTCATGTGGTATCCTGAGGAAAAGGGTGACTGTAGATTTGTCTAAGATAGAGGCAGTGCAAGATTGGGAACCACCTAAGAATGCCTTCAAGATCTGTAGTTTCTTGGGGTTGGCCGGGTACTATCGTAGATTTGTGAAGGATTTCCGTAAACTGGCATCACCATTGACTAGACTGATGAGAAAAGGGATCAAGTGTGTGTGGAGTGAGACTTGCAAGAAGTTGTTTCAAGAACTTAAGGTTAGACTTACCACTACTCCAGTATAGATTATTCCAGAGAGGGGTTTGGGCTATTCAATGTATTGTAATGCCTTACGGGAAGGCTTGGGTTGTGTTTTGATGCAAGAGGGGAAGGTAGTAGCCTATTTGTCATGACCATAACCCGCCCCTATGGGTTAGAGTCATAACCGGCCAGTAATCACAAGATTACCTATAACCTCAGTTAGAAATCAAACCATATTTAATAATAGGGGGCCAAATTACGGAAGTAAAATTTACAATTGTCCAACGAGCTGTGCATATATGGCTTAACCCAAACATTCTCATGTTCACATAATAACTCACACCGCACAAGCATTCATATTCTATAAGTATTATATACGCCCAGGATCATTCAGTAGACAACATTCAACAAAAACAAAACTCCAAAACCAAGGTTATACAAGTTCAGTCATACGTGACCGCAAAAGAACAAAAGAAAGGTAAAACAAAATTAAGGCCTCTGCATGAGGTGACCTTGGTTGACCTCACAGAACTTGGTTTCTCAACACTCACTGGGGCTGGAGTTGGATATCCCGCTGCTTACCTACATACATATAAATACGGAGTGAGCTAATGCCCAGTGAATAATACCAGAGTGAAGAGGTTAATGAATGAGATTCGTTCATAATTAAGTCATCCTCATAGTTTAAACATTTGAACTACTATTCTCATTCGTATCAAATTTGTAGATCATAACAAAGAAAAACGACCTCGGGTCCAATGCATCATGTCCATATACAAAATGACCTCAGGTCCAGCTTACGCACAAAATGACCTCAGGTCCACTGTATACAAAACGACCTTGGGCTTATCTATACAAAACGACCTCGGGATCCAATACTCATTCATAGACAGACTTCAAGTCTAATGGATCCATGTACCAATGACCACCGGTCCTCCATAGCATATTACCAAATGACCTTCAGTCCACCATTCTTATGTTCATAATTATGCCCATATGATCGTGATCACATCCGTATTCATATTCAAAACGAACTTTGGTCTAATCAATTCTTTATTCAAAATGACCTTTGGTCCACTTTGTATATAAGATGACCTTTAGTCTATCTTATTAGACATTCCAAACGGCCTTGGGCCCAATCTGTGTCCTCATCAAGTATACCAAACGGTCTTAGGCCCATTTCATATGTTTACACCATTCACCTTAGAGATTTTATTACGAATCAAATGGATAGAATACCCATTCATAGTACAATTTCATAAGTTCAGAAATTTGTCACGTAAGTAACATTTAGAAAATAATGCATGCACAAAAATATCTTTACTAAGATATTACTCACAGTGTTCCGATGCTTGATTCCTCCTTGCACTTGACCCTACATAATTCCTAACACATTGGGTCATAATTCAATTTATTTCGTTCTTTAATTTTCATAATGTTCTTAGGCTCCTTTCATGCTGTTTAATTCATCTAGAATGTCCAACGCATGCCTAAGAGTGCTTAGAAAAGAAAAAATAATAGAAAACGAATCACAAAATGACTTTTCAAAATTTCTGAAACAGGGTTGTCCGCTCGAGCGGACCCTTTCGGTCTGCAAAAGTACTGGTTACGTGAAATTCACGCTCGAGCGAGATTCTCAAAGCTCGAGCATGGAAATTTGCAAAACAGGGTTCGCTCGAGCGTAGAGTTTCCCACTCGAGCCACAGTGTAAAGCTCTACAAAACTTCTAGGAGCTCGACTTTCACGCTTGAGTGACAGTTTCCTCGCTCGAGTGGACAAGTCAAATTTTGGGTTTTCCAGAACTCTGTTTGAAGCTCAAAGCACATCTTCAAATGTTCAAAACTCATATTTTAAAACATGGAAAATCATTATATGAGATGGAAACGCTTCTACTTTGAGGCTAATTACTCAAATTATGGATCAAATCTCCAAAATCAAGCTTAAACCATGAGGTTGAAACCATGTATGTAAAATCCATGCTTCACATCTTGCATATACAAGCTTTAATACTTAAAATTGGGGTTCAAAACATGACAATTCATGCATGCATGTGTCAAACAACTCTCAATTCAATATGATCATTATGATTTATGCTCAAATATGTGAAATCACAATAAATTCATGCATGCATGCCCAAGTTGATCTTAAATTCAACACATTTAGTTCAATTCTCATATTTATCAACATATACTTCTTGAATTCACATAGTTATGAACTTAAACTCATAAATTTGAGTTCAATTACTCACCTAGTGTCTTTAACTCTTCCAAATCTAGTTAGTTCTTGAGCCTAGTTCTTGAATTCTCCAAGCTTTGAGCTCAAGTCTTCAAATTTGAGCCTCTTCTCCCTTAGAATCAGACTTTCTCTCTCTATATAGGCCTTTCTTAGATTTTGCAAGGTTAAGAGCTCAACATTATGAGCCTGGGCACTTGCACTTTATATATATATATAGTGGTGATTAGTTTGACTAATCATATTTGCTTAGAGTTAATCAATTATACTTAACTTAATCAATTTAATCTAATTATTTTGATTCGAATCAGTTTTCAATTAAATTTCACCATAGGCTCTAAAAATTATGCTAATCACAATAATACGGCCAATTTTGGTTTCTGTCGCCTCTACGGCCTTCAATTTAATTTTTTTATAATAGAAAATCAAATAGATTTTCCTACGGTGAACAGATATAAATTCGCAAACACCCATAATCATGTAATTAGCACTCAAAATCATATCAAGCTCATAATCATAAGCATAATTAAGATTAATTAACATAACATAAAGTAGGGTTGTCACATTCTTCCCCTCTTTAGGAAGTTTGGTCCCCCAAACTTATGTTACCTTCCATTGGAAACAAATGTGGATAGTGCAATCGCATGTCTTCTTCTTTTTCCTACGTGGCATCCTTACCATAATGTTCTTTCCATTCCACCTTTACCATTGGAATGGATTTGTTCCTTAGCTGCTTTACTTGTTGGTCGATAATTCGTTCTGGCCATTTCCTGTACTCCATATTTTCATCGAGTGCTATTCGGTGATAGTCAATCATGTGGAACGGATCTCGGAGATAGCCCCTTAACATTGATACATGAAATACATTGTGCATTTGTTCTATTCCCGGCGGTAAGGCAATTCTATACGCAACTGGACTAAGTCTCTCTAGAATTTGAAACGGCCCAATGTAGTGAGATGATAGTTTACCCCTTTTTCGAATCTTAGCTGGCCTTTCATCGGATTCATGCGGATGAACACATGATCACCAACCTCATACTCAAGGGGTCTCCTTCTAACATCTGCATAACTCTTCTATCGCCTATGAGCTATCTTAAGCCTTTGTTGAATAAATTTGATTTTGTCAGTAGTCATTTAGACAAGCTCGGGCCCAAGCAAGACTCTATCCCCAACTTCAGTCCAGCATATTGGAGATCTACATTTTCGGCCACATAAGGCTTCATACGATGCCATCCCAATGCTGGAGTGGAAGCTATTATTATACGCAAATTCGGCCAATGGTAGATAAGTCTCCTAACTCCCTTGAAAATCCAAAGCACGCATTCGTAGCATATCTTCTAGAGTTTGTATAGTCCGTTCCGATTGTCCATCAGTTTGTGGATGGAATGTTGTACTAAGCCTCAACTCTTTTCCGATTGTTGCTTAAAGACTCTTCCAGAATCTGGATAAAAATTTCGGATCTCTATCCGACCCAATAGACACCGGAACTCCATGTAAACAAATGATTTCATCAACATAAATGGTGGCTAATCTATATGCATCATATGTAGTTTTCACAGGTAGAAAGTGTGCAGATTTAGTTAGTCTATCAACTATAACCCAAATAGAATCCATACCTCTAGGTGTCCGAGGTAGGCCAACAACGAAATCCATGGTTATATGCTCCCACTTCCATTCTGAAATAGGCAGGGGCTGAAGTAGACTTGCCAGTTTCTGGTGTTCAGCCTTAACTTGCTGACACTAAAGACATTTTGACACATATTCTGCAATCTCACGTTTCATGTTTGACCACCAATAACTCCGCTTTAAGTCCTGATACATTTCATTGTTGCCCGGATGCGTAACAAACATTGATTTATGGGCTTCATCAAGAATTCTCCTCTTTAACTCGGGAATGTTCGGAACACACAATCTGTCTTAGAATTTCAGCACTTCATTTATGACACTATATCCCAGTTTCGGATTCACTTCAAATTCATCAACTATCTTTTTGAGGATTTCATCCTCCTGTTTCTATTTAATCTCATCGATGATTTCTAGTTCGGCTGAAATGGCGCCTATCAATCTGCCTTGCTCATGTAATACCACTTCAATTCCGGGGATTTCTCAAAATCTTGCAAGATCTCTTTCTGTTCAGTAAGTAGGCAAGCTAAGCTCCCTATCGATTTTTTGCTCAAGGCATCAGCAACTGTATTAACTTTCTCGGGGTGATACTGAATTTGAAGATCATAATCTTTTATCAGTTTGAGCCATCTTCTCTGCCGCATATTCAACTCTTTCTGAGTAAAGAAATACTTCAAACTTTTGTGATCTGTATAAACTTCACATTTTGCCCTGTACAAGTAATGTTGCCAAATTTTTAAGGCAAAAACAATTTAGGGCAATTCTAGGTCACGTTTTGGGTAGTTTTTCTCATGTGGTCTCAATTGTCGAGAGGCATAAGCAATTACTCGTCCATCCTACATTAACACACACCCCAGACCCTTATAAGACGTATCACTGAAAATCACAAAGTTTTCCGTACCTGTAGGCAATGTCAACACTGGTGTAGTGGTTAGTCTCGTTTTTAGTTCATGAAAAGCAGATTCTCTTTCATCATTCCATTCAAATGGTTATCTCTTGCGTGTCAGTTGAGTAAAAGGTACAATTATTTTTGAAAAATTCTTGACGAACCTTCTGTAATATCTGGCTAAGCCCATGAAGCTACAGACTTCTGTTACATTTGTCGCTGTGGGCCAGTTTACAATTGCCTCAATCTTCTGTCGGTCTACCGAAATTCCATCTCTGTTTATGACGTGCCCTAAGAAAATAACTTCACCAACCAAAATTCACATTTCGTAAGTTTAGCAAATAATTTCTTTTCTCTAAGTGTTTGCAAGACCGTTTTTAGAAGTCGTTCATGTTCAAATATATTCTTTGAATATACCAAGATGTCATCGATAAAAACCACAACAAATTTGTCAAGATAAGTCTTGAAAATCCAACTCATAATGTCTATAAATGCTGCAGGTGCGTTAGTCACTCCAAACGGTATAACAAGAAATTCGTAGTGACCATACTATAGACACCCCATTTTTGACCGACCTTAAGACTTGGGCGCTACTGATTGTTTGCTTGGTGATGAAAGGTGTGCAGTGCAAAGGTTCGGTTTCTTTGGCAACGAGAGCGTCAAATCTCAACTGCACACCCCTTTTTGGACCAAAACTATTTTGAATGGTTTTTAGACCTTAAAATCCTCTCTTTCAAAATATTTTGAAAATAGGTTCCTACGATGTTCCGACGCTCGCATTATGTTAAATGTCGTGCTTTTCGGTAAACCGAGCAAGGACAAAGTGGAAATGAATGAAGGAGAGATGAACTCTTTTGAAAAATCTTTCAAAACACCTTGTTTAGGGGTTTGGAGTTGGGGAAAAGAAGAGAAGAGGCAAGAAACCAAGTTTGGGAGAAGTTCGGCATGAATCTGGGTAGGATTGAAACTGAGCGGCTTCACTAAAATAGGCATAACTTTTTTCACAGTTGGAATTTTGATGCAAGGCTGCCACCATTGGAAAGATTACTTCAGGGGCTTCAATTTGGACACAAGAATGACCTAAAAAGGAGTCCATATAAAGGAGATATGCCGATTTGAAGTTGGACCTACATAGCAGATTTTCTCTGCCGGCCACTGGTGAAGGGTGCCGGCCATGGATGATGCAGTGCCGGCCACCAGTGATGGCCAGCCGGCCAACAATGTCAAAAATCAGATTTTTTGCAGATCTGTTACCTCCAGCTGTTATGCACAAGCCCCCAGCTCAGATATTTCGACCAAAAGCTTTGAATTGCTATATATGAAGTCAAATATCTCATATTCAAAGGATAGAACTTCTTGGACAAGTTTGGGAGCTTCTCACTCTAAAAAGTCCCTCTCTCTCTAGAAATTTCAGAGCCAAATCTCTGCCTCTCTCTCCCTCTCTTGCCTTGGTGTGCATAACAAGAGCTATACTTGGAGATATACCTCTCTTTTGCCTAGGCACCCTTGATCAAACTCAACTACCATTGGGCTGAGGTTCTTTGAGGATCATTTTGAGCTCCAAAAGTTGCTATTAGCTCAGAGTTTGGACCTATTTTGCAGCTGTGCTTCAAGGGTAAGCATCTCTCTCTAAGCTCATTTTGTACACTATCTTAGCCAACTTTGCATGCTTGCTTTACCACCTTTGCAAACTGTTTTGGCTTGGTTTTGAACTGAGAAAATCTCTGTTTTTCAGTCCTAAAAATGATGGTTTAGGCCTATTTTGTGTTAGGGGGTTGTCTCTCCCTTTTGTTCCTTAGCTTGTATAGCTTTTGAGCCATCTTCTAAGGCCTTCCAAAACAACTTTTTGTGGCCTTTTAACCACTGAAATCCAGAGGATTTTTAGTGGTAAAAACCCTATTTTGAGGTCCCAAATGGGTGGGGGTTGTCCCCCCTCCTCTTCTCTTGCTTGCATGTCTTATTGGCCTATCAAATGAGCATGTGTTTCTACCATTTTGAGGCTTAGTTCAGGCACTTTTTTGTGACTTTTAGGACCTGCCTTAACTCTGTCCATGTCTGGTTTGGTCACCTTATGCATGTTTTATACACTTGTAGTGTAATTCTTGCAAACTAGCCTTATATGCCTCATGAAGTAGCATGTTTGTTAAGCATGTATGGGCTCCATTTCAGCATGTTTTTGGTCATTATTTAGCATGTCATAACTCTGTATAAAGTTGGTTTGATAGCCTCTTGCATGCTCCATGCACTTATAGTGCAAATCTTGCTTACTAGCCTTGTATACATGATGTTTTGGCTCATTATTCTAGCATCTTTTGGCTATGCTCCAGCATGATTTTATTTATATTTTGGGCTGTTTTTGGCTGCCATGGTCATATGATTCATGTTTTGTATAGCTATAGTGCAAATGCCTTGACTAGTCTTTAGTTTTGAGGCCCCTACCATGCTATACTTGTGATGTTTGCATGCCTTGGCATCATTTGGAATGATATTTTAGAGCATATAGTGTTGTTACACTTCCATGTTTTCCACTCTTTAAGTGCTCTTGAGAGTTGTACCTTTATGCTTTATTTGTGAGCCATTGCATGAGTCTCATTTTCTTGCCTTTCCAGCCATCATCTCAGTCCATTTTGGCTACCGTTTTGGCCTGCATAAGGTCTGTTCGGGGCTGGTTTGGCCATTTGAGAATTATCTTGCATGCCTCTAGTGTAATACACTTCACTAGCTTTAATGCTTGAGCTTTTCAACATGCATTACATGGGTTGTTTGCATGATTCCAAGTCATTTTGCATGCCACTTCAGTGCTGGAACACATGCCACTATACTCCATGTTTCACTCTTTCAATGCCTTTGGAGAGTTATGTTTGTGCCTTAAGCTTGGGCTAATATGCATGCATGTTTGTATAGTCCTTTGAGCTTCTATCTTAGCATGTTTTGC
This sequence comes from Camellia japonica, assembly GCA_030407325.1. Lineage (NCBI taxonomy): Eukaryota > Viridiplantae > Streptophyta > Magnoliopsida > Ericales > Theaceae > Camellia > Camellia japonica. The sequence goes on along the minus strand of JAPPVO010000002.1, from coordinate 127,471,065 downwards.
CACTGTTTTGGGCATGATGTAACTCTGTTTTGAGATGGTTTGGCCATTTGAGCATTGTGATGCATGCTTATAGTGTTATCCTCTTCACTAGCCTTGGTGTTCTTGGCCCCTTAACATGTTGTGCATGATTGCTTGCATGTTAGAATAGTGCATTTCATGTCAAGATTAGCATGTTGTTCACATGTCATGTTGTTTGCATGTTTTGCATTGTGTTCAATTGGATGTTGTATTGAACACATGGAAGATTGGCTCATTTCATACTTGAAGTGATGAAATGGGCCAATCTCCCTTAGTCGCCATTACCTTTGATTTCTCGTGATGAGGGGATGGTCTTGATGTCTTGTTTGTCATGCATTTATTGAGTTTGTACATGTTGGGTCTTTGGCCATCATGCATCGAGATGCGTGATTGATGGTCTTGGATCCACTTATGCCTCTCCCTTGATGTTTTGAGGTGATATGGAGTGGCATAGTACGTACATACCCTAGGGAGACCCTCCATTTTCTCTGTTTTGTGCTCTGTTGCAGCTTAGTGTCACAGCATACCAGTGGCCGGCACCCCTCCTATTGTTGGCCGGCAGATCTTCATTTGTGGCCGGCAGTGTGCACTCTTGGTCGGCAAGGTGGTCGGCAGAAGCTCCTCATGGCCAGCAGGCCACTGGTGCACTCCTCAGCACTATTTTGGTAAGATCCATCAGCTAGCTCTCAAGGACACCCTGCAGACAGAGCCTCTAGAGAGCATTTGGAGAGCTTTTCGGGACGAGAATCGAGAGCATGCATCCTTCCTTGTTCAAGGCAGAGCTGAGGCAGCCTGATTTTGTGCTTACTTGTCAGTTAGCTTCAATTTGTAATTTAATTAGTAAATTTCTTAATTAATTAAGTGCTGTAATAATTAGTTGTAACTAGTTATTCAATTTTGGTTGTGTAATAATTAGTCTAAATTAGCTTAATTAGATTAATTACTTAGCTTAGCGTATTCATTCGGACCCTCTGTCAAGAGGGCGAATTGTTGTAATAAGTGTGCGTGAGTGTGTGAATGTCATCCAACCCCACGTCTTTCTCCCTTTTACTTAAACCGCTTATGATGGTTAGTTCTAGGTCATATTTTGATTAGCATCCTTATGCTATGCATGTGTAGACACCCCATTTTTGACCGTCCTCAAGACTTGGACGTCACTGATTGAACACTCAGTGATCACCCTTGTTTGTGTTCGTCTTGAGTTCCCGGAAGCCTTGGCTACGCGCCTTGCCTCAGGATCTCTCGACTCGACCGTTTTGTGTCTGGTTTTGCACCAAACACTGGTGTTTTGCCTTTGAGAGGCAGGGTAGGGCTTGTAGACCATCCCCACCCATCACCGGCCAGGGCTTGAGGCCACCGGCTATGTTTTGTGGCCACCGGCCAAATGTTTGGCCGGCCGGCACTATAGATGGCCGGCCGGCTATCTTTTTTTAGTCAATTGCATCTTTGGCCGGCCGACTACTGTGCATCTGCTTTTGCAGATATTTTGTCACAGCTGGCTTGCATTTGGCTCCCCTCCATACACGTATATGGAGGGATCTCTCTCTTTAGAAGCTTGTCTTGTAATCTTTACAAGACAAAAAGCTCTATAAAGAGAGGTCTTCTCTCTTGTTTGAGGGTTAGACATTTTTAGACAGCCATTTTAGGTTTTGAGTTCTAGGGTTAGGGTTTGTCTATATCCTAGCTCTATATCTCTCTCCCTCTTGTGTTTAGTGTGCGTTTAGGCTTACTATTGCACACAAACACATAGTGTTACACCTTTTCTTGGTTCTTGAAGGACCAGAGGTCTGTTCTTGGAGTGTTAGGGCTGGTTTAAGCTCAAGGAAGCAGCTGGTCCATCATTTGTGAAGAAGGTCTTCAAGGGTAAGAAGCTTGTTCCTTTATTCCCTATTTTTGCATTGTATTTTTACCTACCTTGCAACTGTTTTTTGGCTTTGCATATAACACATAAAAGTTTTGTTTTTGAGGCCTCTAAATAGTTTGTTAAGAGTGTTTTGTGGTTTGAGGTTGTTTGATCCCTCTCGAGCCTTGTAAGGCTCCATTTTTGTGCTATTTTGTGTAAGCTCCGGGACCATAGTGTTTGGGCCTCCTCACCACTGAAATCTTGAGGGATTTCAGAGGTGAGGATGGTGCCTTGAGGTCCTAGGAAGGAGAGGGCCACCCCCTCTCCTTGTTGTCCTTGAAAAGGGCTATTTTTGCCTCTTAAGGGAGCATCTAACCTAGGTTCATGTTGACCATGCCTTGGCTGTTTTTTATGCTTATTATGCCATGAAATAGCATTGAGTTGAGTTGGTTTTGGTACACCATGCTTGCTTAGCATACATGCCTTGTAATGCCATTTTGTTGCCTTAACATGCATCTAGGTTTTAGCCCTTGTTCTAGCATGTTCTGGGCCTAGCTTTGTGAAGCTTTAGTGCATGTTTTTGTATGCTTTAGCTCTGTTTTAAATTGCTTGAGTCATACTTAGCTTGCATTGCATGCCCCCTTTGCATTTTGGCTTGTTGGCCTTAGGTGTGTGAGTGTGTAGCATGCCTTGCTTGTACCATTTCAATGGTTCGGAACCACTTAACATGTTATTTCAGTCCTTATAACATACTTATATGCTTGCATTTAATCCTCCTTCAATGTGTTTAAAGGTTGTTGCCTTATGCCCTTTGTTTAGGCCTTGGAGTACGCTTGCATTTCTAGACCACTTAGATGCCATCTAAGTACATTATTGGCTTTGTCTAGGTCTGCATTAGACCTATTTTAAGTCCCCTTGGCCTTGTGAGGCTTGGTTGACTTAGCCTTGGTTTAACCCCCTTTGGTTTGCCTCAAGTATTGGGACCTTAATTGCATGCCATGCTTATCTTGTTCATTTGGTTTGGCACCATTTTAGCATGGTTTTAGAGCTTTCCATTGCATGTTAATTGTCCATGTTTGCATCTTCTTAAGTGTGCTTAGAAGTTGCTCTTTATGCTTGAATGTTGGTCCATGTTTGCATGCATGTTTGTGTGTCAATTGGCCCTCATTCCTTAGCATCTTGGCCACTGTTTTAGGCCTAGTTAGGACTGCCTAAATCATGTTTAAGTCCATCTCTTTGTTTGTTGCATATGTCCTTGTATGTTGTAGCATATTGGTGAGTTGTTGCATGTTTGAAATTGCATGATTGAATGAAGTCACATGCTTGTTTGCATGCTTAAATACCCACATTGTGCCTTGCATACTTGTTGGTTGCATTATCTCATGCCTTGCATGTCTTGTATGCTTGCTTGCATTACCCATGTTGAATACTAGTCAACATGCTTAGGATTGCATTGCATTGGCATGCATGCTACACCTCTTGAGTTGAGCATGATAGAGGTTGAGCCCCCTTGGCTTGTTTATTTGCATTGCATTACATTTGAGATTAAAGTTGCATGCTTGATTCTTTGGGCCATCATGCATGGAAATGCGTGATTCATGGTCCGAGAATCAAGGTTCACGTCCCTTTGAGTCATAAACATGATATGGGATGTGATTGGTGCATATATCGCTTGAAATGCATTGCCATGCCAAGTATTGTCCTCTGCTGCTGTCAAATCAGTTTCTGCAGGAAGTTTTGTCTGGCCTGCTACATTTAGTGCCGATCGGCCATAATCTTTGGCCGGTGGATCAGAGTTGTGGCCGGTGACCATTCTACATGGCCGGTGGTGTTCTCCCCCAGCCGGTGGTGTTCCCTGGCATCCATAAAGCAAACCCTGAGACTTTGACAGTCCTCAGAGGAGTAAAGTAGGGAAAACAGAGGCATCTTGGGCATGTCGTTGGATTTCCGGGCAAAGCCAAGCGTGCACTGCATTGAGCCTTCATCCCAGGACTGTTTATTGCTTTATTAGATTAATTAATTTGCTTAATTAATTTAGTTGGCCTGTAATAGTTAATTAGCTAGAATAGTTGATTATTTATTCAGTCTGTATTATTCTTTCGGTCCCTCTGAGCGAGGGCGAATTTGTAATAAGTGTGGGTGAGTGTGTGTATGTCTTCCAACCCCCACTTCTTTCTCCCTTTTACTTACCTTCTTTGATGGTTAGTATTAGGTCATGATTAATTTAGCATACCTCATGTTATGCATGCGTGCATCATTCGTCAGTATTGCATGCACCGGGCTCGGCGCATCATGCTAATTGCATTATATTTCAAATTTAACTTTGAAAACATGCTTCCTGTGCATCTCACATGTCATCCTTAGATTAGCCGAGCCTATTCTAGTGACATTTTGCATGTGATGCATTAGGCACTCAACATGGACTTGGATCATGCATTGATCGCTAACATGTTTTTTATTTTGGCACGGAGTACTTTGTAAGTATTTATGCTTTAGCATACCACATGCGTGTGAATGGTACCATGACAGCATGCTTACCATGTGACTAGATGCTTACATGTTAAACTGCCTGAATGCCTGTGGGTGAAGGTTGGATTGTTTGAGTTGGAGCAACTCATTGAAATCCGTATTTTAGCCTACTTATGAGTAGCAAAACCCAAAGCATTTTCCAAAACAAACGGATATGCAATGCTTGTTTCCAAGTTAGGCGATCTAGTCTATACTTGTTTGCTGTGCGCATTACATAGTAACTCTAGGCCAATAACGGGAATAAGAACACAAACATTTTCAAAATCGAATATCACGGTTAGTAGAGGCCGATCTTCGGATCGGGCGAGAGGGTGCTCATAGCTGACCTTCCCCAATCGTACCCAAGTTCCCGAGCCGAGGCAACTTTGGTGATGACGGCACGTGGCCTTTGGCACCGAGTCAGGGTTTCCTAAATTCCCCCATAAAAAATATTTAGGTGGCGACTCTGTATCTGGCAAAGCAGTCCATGTTTGGCACTTCTTTCAAAAAATCTGTTTTCTCAAAACGATTTGCCGGATTTGGACTCTTTGGTTCAGATTGAGAATCGTGACAATTTGAGTCCGAACTGTAATAGACCCGCAAAAACGAACAAAACAGGAGTCATCCCTCCCGGGGCGTTCGGGGACGTCTACAGTTTCTGGCGACTCTGCTGGGGAATTAGAGAACTTGACTCGAACTCGTGATATCCTGTTTTGATTCCATTTATGTGTCTCTTTGCATTGCATGTGCATTGGTGCGCCTAGGACACTGTGTTGGCCATCTGCTATTCCTAAGCGGTTTGCCGGAGGCTTGACTTTGTCAAAGCATGCCATAAGGCTGACCGGTTGCGGGCTCTGCCAGTATGGGAACACAAACCCCGGTTTTACCGAGGCACCCTTTTTGACCATTCGACCTAGTGCATATTCGGAATCCATAGTGACCATTCCAAATTAGGACAGGTTGCTCACCCGATTTTAGGTTGTTTGAAACCGCTGCGTGCGTAGTGAAACCCTAGCTCCTGACAAAATAGGACAGGGAAACCCTACCCCAACATAGGGGTGTTTTTGCTCTCTCTACTTGCTATGTGCTTTCAGAGTGTATCTCTACAGGGAACACACATATCAGTTTGTAAGATTGAGTATCAAGCCTGAGGGCATCAGTATCAGTTTGCGAGAATCAGCTATATCTGTGGATATCCGATTCAGTATTTTGTGAGACAGTAATTCCTGGGGAACAGTGATTAGTAGTAGAGTACAGTTGTTCGGCTGCACCTGTGTTTGATCCGTTTGGGCTGAGATGCTGCTTGTTTTTCCTTTCAGTTCAGAGAGTTCCGGAATAGTTAGTGTTCCCCCTTTTTGCCGAGGCGAGACTTATAATGACGCAGAATTCGGAGGAGATTGTGGTTATGACAGCCGCATTAGATCAAGGAATCACTTTGCAAAGTGAGACCAATGTTGATATGCCGCATCCACCCAGGTCGCCTGCCGCAAACCCGGTTGGACCCCCCAGCTATATCAGGCTCGCGAGCCTACTACATTTGAACTGATGGGGATGATAGGTGATCTCCAGAGGTCCGTGGCGGATCTCGCCTATGGAATGTCCGCTTCGCCACCAGCCGCACCATATGCCGGAGGTTTTGTATCCCAGGAGCCCCCATTGCTGGGACGGATTGTGATTGAGCTTAGCCAACCGGAGATGGCCTCCAACTATAACAATGACATGTCAACATCAACCCAAACCCTCGATCAGGCCGAGGCCAAAGGTAAAGACAAAATGAAGGCAGATGGCGATCCCATTGAACGAATGCTGTGGGCAGTCGAGGCTTTGAAAGCCGGGGGGATGAGTAAGCAACAGGTATTCGCAGTCCTGACCAAGACTGTGGATGATGTTTTCCCCGCTCCGACTGAAGGCAGTACCAGCCAATCAGAAAACCGGGACAGGCCCCGTCATGCCAGACAGGCCCCGTTCCTTCTGCTCCCAACCCTGCACCGGGAAAGATCAGAAAGTTAAGGCAGTGCCTGCCGACCCTTTCGCTAGTGCGTCTAGTAAGAATACTCAGACTTCAAAGAACCTGCCCCGAGGGTGTAGGGTCTTTCACGCTCTTTATATGCCATTATCCAAGGCACTTCAGATCCTGGCCGAAAGAGGGCACCTTAAGCCCTTGGAGCCTCGACCTCTACCGAAGAATCTTCCTGCTACGCACGATGCTGCTCAGTACTGCGCGTACCACCAGCAAACTGGTCATGCTACCGATAATTGCTTCCGCCTCCGTCATGAGGTACAGGATTTGATTGACAACGAGGTTATCCTCCCACCCACCTCAGCCAAGTCCGTTACTACTCAGCTGTTGGACTTTGAGGATACTGATACTGCGAGTATGTAATCAGAGAGTGAACCACCTGCGGGCGGCGCTTGGTATATTTTTGATGTGGCGTCTGGCACGCATTTTTGAGCATCTGCGAACACTAGTTTTGTAAATTCTGGCTTGGGTATCGAGTCAGTCTTTTGTTTTGAATCTGTCTCCTTGTCTTGAGTCAGTCTTTTTGCTTAAGGATCTGTCTTGATGTAGCGAGTCAGTCCCCTTTGTATAGAATACCAGGTGATTCCGGGGTTGTTCCCTCGAACACCGTTTTGTCTTGTAATTACCCGTTTTTGTTTTTGAGTCTGTTTCTGCCGAGGAGCCGGTTATACCAACAAATCTGAATGAAACCGCTGTGGCTATCTTGTTTTCGTGCTTGCTTTCAGTTTGAGCTAGTTGTGCCAGAGCAGGCGAATGGAACGACAGTACATTCTACCTACTCTCTTGTGCCCTGAAAATCATTGTAATGACCTAAGCTTTTCGAAAACCCTTTTTGAACACTGCGGTGATAAAAACGAAGAGGAAGGAATTCCTCGGGTCTTGCAAAATTTTGATCTTTTTGAGAGAAAGAGAGGCGTGCTGAGCCTTTAATGAATGAAATCATGCCTGTCAGCGTGAGTACTGAGAAGGACCCTGGCTTGATCCAAATTGGTTCCATACTATCTTCAACGTGAGCAATGTGTCGCTTTTGTAAAAACTTTCAAAAAACAAAATGTTTTGCGAGGTCCTGTGAAGACCTGTGTGGAATCGTTCTTGAGATTGTGCAGCCTAGGATCACTCTCAGCCTCAAGATTCAATCTATCTGTTTCGAACCTGGAATCCGTTCAAAGCGTTCAACAGTCAACCGCAACCGCCATGTAAGGCCCGTGTGGCCCGATTTGAAGCTGCCCTCGAGCAAGAGGCACCAAAACCAGATCAAGAAGGTCAGATCGCGCCGAAAAAAGCTAGTGAAGCAACCGTGATGGATTCTTCTGCAAATCAACACAGTAGTCACTCTCCTGGATACAGAGGGCTTCAATTTCAAAACCATTTGGCATGGACTTGTTACACTTTTACCCTTCGAGAGGCTCGCTGGGCCGAAAACCTGGAAGGGCGACCTAGGCAAAAGTTAGAGCAAGAAAAGAACAAGAAAACAGCAAAAAAAAAAATGCAAAATTGAAAAATTGAAAAAAAAAAAAAGGAGGAAAAGAAAAAAAGAAGAAAAGAAAGAAAAAAAAAAGAAGGAATGAAGAGAAAAAGAAAAGAAGCTCGCAAGGTCGAAAACCCGCATCGGGCGCCTTGGCAAAAGTTAGAGCCTAAAAGTGAAGGTTAATACCCGAGTGTACCTTAACCGGAACTACGTAAGGCTTGATTCCCATGTCTGGGATACGTAGGCAACTTCATCTTGAAGTCCAGCCCCCAACGCTTTCATAGCGCCTCAGTCCATGTAATGGTTTTTGATCATTCTTGCCTCATCTGCATCCGACAGTTCGGTTATGACAACCGTGAACTACGTAGGCTTGATTCCCACGTCCGGGATACGTAGGCAACTTCATCCTGAAGTCCAGCCACCATTGCTCTTACAGTGACTGTGTCCATATATTGGTTCAGACCATCGTCTTCGGAGTTCAGTCGTCATTGATAAAGACTGTTTTCAGCATGCTGCGGCATCATCCAAACAAGGGGCAACTTTCCGTTGCCATCCGTTGCCATGCGTTGTCATAAGTTGCCCTGAGTTGCTGTCCAAACCAGGGGCAACTTTCCGTTGCCATGTACCCCCTTTAAGCAAGGGGCAATTTTCCATTGCCTCCAATCCGAGTTTGCGCATCTCGAGGGTAGGTTCCGTGCTCGTCGAGCATTGATTGTTTGCAAAAATAATTTTTGAAAATGTTTACTGAGGTTGACTATTTTCTCAAAAAAAAAAAAAACCATTTCATTTTCCAAAATCGGACCATTTCTTGGACCCCAAAAGGAAAATTTTCAGTGCTCGCAGCCTGACTTGCAGGATTTTCAAATCAAAAATTGAACAAGTATGTTGATCCGACTCTCATTTCGGTCAAAACTGTTTTAGGAAGAAAACAAAAATTGTCAAAGTGATGAACTAGGGGCACAGTGGAGTCAGGTATTCTGTCTTTCCCCCACCGTTAACATGCTTGCCAGAAAGGCATCCTGTTCGCCGAAAGAAGCTTTCCCCATCCGGAATCTCAACTGGACGTCACCAGAAGAAATAGCCGCGAGCTGACAGTACTGTGGGTGAACCCACGACTTCCTATTCGTCTATCAACCACTCTGGGGAGGGATGAAAAATGAGAGAATAAAGAATAGAGAGATGTAAGTCGAGAGAAAAGTGAAGAAAAGGGTGTTGTGAGGAAAAAATGAGCTTGAGAGCCGAGTGACGTGAGAATCACAAGTCAGAATGGGTGGGAATCATACCCGAAGGAACTGGCTCCTCGAGATCTGAGGTCTTTTGTTTTTGTAAACACGTTTGTGTGTCGTGTCTTTGGTCTTGTTTACCTCAACTTTCGTTTTGAGTCTTTTCCGAGCATGTCTCGTTGTGTCCAGGTCGCGCACCTTTTGTTTGAGTCTTTCCCGCTGTGTTCAGTTTTAGGCTCGATACCCCGATTGCATAATCCTTCTTCAAAAGTTAAAATCATTTATGCTCAGAGTGCTGTGCCATTCTTTACATTTTATGCGAAGCAAAAGGAGAAAGGGGAGAATTTGGGGCATCTGAATGTGTTTCAGTCTCAGCCGATTCTACCTTCGTATTCAGTCTTGTCAGATTGGGCTGTTTGTTCAAGATTTGCTGTGTGCAGAATGAACCGAGTGCTGTGTTATGGGCTGTATGCAGACTAATCCCCAACAGAGTATGGGCTGTGTGTTCAGAATCAGGCAGTGGGTTGCTTGGGTCGTTTTACTGTTAGTGGGTTCGTTATCTGATTATTACAGTGCAAGTGTTCAATTTTCAGACAGCAAATCAATTTCATTTACATTGAGGTGTAACATGATGCAATGCAGTGCGAAGTATGAAATGTATGAGATATAAAAATGTAATACTTTTTCAGACAAAAAGTTTGTTTCATTCATCATCTTTTCAAGTACATAGTTTTGGAAACAAAAACCTGCCCGCGGCAGTACAAAGTACTCCTAGCTACCAAAAAGAAAAAGTACAGAAAAGAAAAAGAAAATAGCAAAAGCCTGTATCAATGTCAAAAGGTCTCAGGCCTGGGAGCTCGTCCTAGTCCTCTTCCTGGACGAAGGTCCAGGAGTATCATCAGGAGCATCATCATCTGAGCCCGAGTCTGAGCCGTCTTCGGTCCCTTTCTCCGATGACTCTGCCTCCGCCTTTGACTCCGCCTCCGCCTCCGACTCGTCGTCATCTGGAACTGGCACCCGGGAGCTACTCCCAGCACGAGTGTGCCCCGCCCTAGTGCGGGGAAATACTCTGCCCTCCTCATCTCCCCCCCGAGCAGGAACGGAAGGTCCAGCTGGAGCACCTCCTACAGTGGGAATCTGGAAGGGAGGCTGAAAAGTACAAAAGACAAATGCATCAGTATGCCGTGAGCAGTTTAGCAGTACAGAATGCAGTGTATGAGTACAGTGAGTGAATGCCGTGAGCAGTTTAGCAGTGCAGAATGCAGTGTATGAGTACAGTGAGTGAATGCCGTGAGCAATTTAGCAGTACAGAATGCAGTGTATGAGTACAGTGTGTGAATATTGTGAACGGTTTATCAGTGCAGACCGCAGTGCAGAATACAGTCTATGAATGCTGTGAGATCAGTGTGTCAAGTGTTGTGTTGTGCATCGGATTATGCGAAGCAGTTTATGTATGGTTTGAGACTGTGGTTAGAAGAACATACCGGAATACTGTAGAGGGCCAGAAGGTCGAAAGTCCGCTGCAACATCCCCATCATGGAGGCGTTCAACTCCAGGGACTGCCGGGTGTACTCGGAGGAAGCCTGCAAAAGTATTAGATGCATCAGTATTCTGCGGAATATCAAAGAAATGAAATGAAATGAAATGACTATGCAAGATGCAATGTGAAAAAATACATACCGGAGGCAAGTCGGGGATACCGACCAACTCGTCATCAGCCGGAGGAGGGGCAAAAGGGATCTGGTAAGTCGTCCCGCCCTGTCCTCTGTACGTCATCAAGGTGGGTAGTGCAGGCCAACTAACCCCCCACCCCCTCCGAGCTCCGCTCCCGCCACGGACTCAGGCCCTCCTCGATGTCCCTACCCCTGTGCCTGCCCTGATTGTCGGCACCACAGGTCTCTCTCTCTTAGCTCGGTGGCCACCGCTCAGAGGCCACATAAGGAAGGCCCGGATGAACTCTGTGTAGTCACCTATGCTCTTGTGGCACATCGCGTCCCAACCGACTGTCTACTCAGTCATCTGCTCGAGAGTGTACCTCTCGGTCTCTCTCATGTCCGCAGGAGGAGGAGTTAGGACTATCTGCTCTGGTAGACCCAGGGTCTGGCGCAAGAAGCGCTCGTCTAGGTACTAGGCCCGACAGACTAGTCCCTCCAAGAGGATCCTGAACCGGGCAGTCTCTACCGCGCCCTCGAATCGCTCCCAAATCTCGGCCGGCAATGGGGCCCAGGGCCTCCAGGTGATTTGAAAATGAAATGCAATTCATTATCTACTGTTATTGAAAACGAACAATACAGTAAAAAAACGAAGCTTAAATGAACTGCAAGTAAAACCATACCTCCGCGGCGGTGATAGTGTCAAAGTAGCGACGGAAGAAGATGAACGTCTCCCGTGGTCTTCGCACACACCTCACGTCGAAGCGTCGCGAGAACGGGAGGACGAGAGGGGTCTCTACATCAGGAACCGGGGCTAGCCTAGGAAAGTAGGCGTAGACCCACAACTGCAAAGGGAATGCCGGTATGCTTATCAGACAAAGCACAATACAAGAATAAAGTAGAAATAACAGAGCCATATACTGTGCAGTGTATTGTGCAGGCAGTGAGTTATGCAGTGTACAGTGTGAGCAGTGTACAGTCAATGTAAAGAAGAGTATGTGTGTGCCGTGTGTACAGCATACAGCCAGTGTAAAGCAGACTACAGTGTGTGCAGTGTACAGACTACGGTACAGAGTACAGAAAGTGGAAAAGTAGAAATGTAAAGCAGAAAAAGGAAACGCACCTCCCAAGCACGCCAATAGCCCCTGAGCAACTGTCCGCTGCCACGGGAAGCCGAGCTCATATATCCGTAGAGTGTGGCCAGAGCAGCGCCACCCCAGTCGTAGTCAAAGATCCGGGTGACGTCCACTAAAGCGCTGAGCAAGCACAAGGGCACGGTATTCGCCCGATCGGCGAAAATAGTCGTCCCTAGCAGGAATATCAGAAAGCCGCGCGCATACTGCTCCACAGCCTCCTGGGTCATCAGAGCCTCCTCCACCAACGCGGGATGGACCCTAAACTGCACCTCAAACCAGGAATAGCGGACGAAGCCTGGACGGGCGAGAGGCGGCGCCTCGCCGAGTAGATGGATCTGGGCAGTAGTCCACTCGTCCATATCAGTATCAAAGGGGATCGGATCACCCTCTACCCTGATGCCTGTGAGCATCGAGAAGTCGACGAGAGTCATCGTCATCTCCCCGGCAACAGAAAGGTGGAACGAGTCGGTAGTGTCCCACCATCTCTCCACTAGAGCAGCAAGGAGAGGTCTGCATGCGGTAAGACGGGGAAGCCCCCTGCAGAATGCGCCGAAGCCGGCCTGGTCCACAATGTGACGAACGGCGTCCGGCAGCTCCATATACCAGTCTCGAGCGGCAACATTCCCATACCCGCGGACAGTATGGGAATCTCCCTGTTTAAAAATAAACCGTGGCGAAGCAATGCTAAATATACCAGTTTTGTAAGGCATGCAGAATTGAGGCAAATACAGCATATGTACATATTTTCAGATTCAAACAGATACCGGGTGCCGGTGTGCTTACAATGGACTACAACGTGTGATGCGTCAGCATGTTCGGGTGGTTCAGTGCAAATACAGCATGTGTGCATATTTTCAGATTCAAACATATATCGGGTATCGGTGTGCTCGTAGTGAACTACGGTGACTGATGTGTCAGTGTGTTTGAGTAGTTCAGGGCAAGTGCAGTGTGTGTGCGCGTGTTCAGTCTCAAATAAATTCAGTTGCAAGTATGATTACAGTCAACTACGATATACAGTGCATCAGTATATTCGGGCTAAGCAGTTGAAGAAACGACTAACTATGGCAGTTAAATGTTCTACATTGCGGAAAGCAACAAAGAGGGGAAAGCTTACCTCGGAAGCGCCAAAGGATATGTGAGACGCCGGCTCGCGCAGAAGCAGGTCCTGTGGCACGCTCCGGTCGAAGCTCCTGAACTGACGAAGCCCATCAGGGGACAAGACATGAATCGCCGGCCGGTAGGTCGCCGGGTCGAAGGGACGGACGCTCAAAGGTAGGAGCTCAGCCCCGGATCCACTCGTGATCCGGGGGAGTCCCCCCCCTGTGGAATGTCGTCGGCCATGTCAAATGTGACGAGGGAAATGGTCGGAAAATGAAGATAAGGCTAGAATGCGAAAAGTCAATGAAAAGTCAACCCCTGGGAGGGCGAAAAATGACCAAAAAAGCCGGAACGAGGAAAATATGGGAAAATCGAGAGAAACTCGAGGGGAACAAACCCCAAGAAGTGGAAATAGTGAAGGACGCACCGAAATGAAGAAATATTCGGATGAAAATGTCCGAAACACGAAGATATACGCGAATCGAACAATGAAACGGGCGTGAAACGCAAGAAAATCGAGGAATGAAGGAGGGAAAAGTGCTCTAGAGAGAGAGGGAACTATTTTCGGCTAGAGAGAAATGAGAAAAATAGGGTTTGAAACCCTATTTTAAAAGACCCGGGGTGAAAAGACCAAACTGTCCCGACTCAGCAACTTTTGGCCGGTCGGCTACATTTTTGGCCGGTCGGCCAATATTTGGCTGGTGGAATGTATTGATGGCCGATGGATAGCCGGTGGCCTCCCCCTTCCGGCCGGTGAGCCTCCTACAGCCTTGTTTGGGTCAGATCTGTAGTTTTGGGCCTTCATAGCTCAAAGAAGTACAAGAAAGTGCATCTCCGACACTCAACCGGCCTCCGTTTTGCCCCCGGACTGTGCCTCCTGTGCGTGGCACTTGAATTCATGCGAGGTGTATCCTTTTGTATCCTTTTGTCCTTTACAAGATTCAAAAGTTGCCCCGTATGTGTTGCATGCATTCATCGCACTGTTTGATGCATTGCATCGCGCCGTTTTGCGCATCTCGACTGCATTGTCATACATTCCTCGAGTCGCGCGTTGTCGCGCATTACAAACATGCATTGTCATGCATGCATTTTGCATTCCGGTCTAGGAGACCTTAAATCCTTGGAAGGTGCAAGACCTTCGGTGCATTGGTTTGAACAGCTCGGTTGCATTGTCATGCATCCCTCTCTCGCATTGTTACGAACACACCTCGTGCATTGTAGCACACGTCATCCCTTGCATCGCTATGCATGTTTATACGTATTGTAACATGCACAATTTGCATCGTCATGCATTTCTCCCCAGTACGCCGGTCTGGCGAGACCTTAAATACGCTTGGTCCGGCGAGACCTTAAATACGCTTGGTCCGGCGAGACCTTAAACACGCCCGGTCTGGCGAGACCTTAAACACGCACGGTCCGGAAGGACTGTAAACACGCACGGTCTGGCGCGACCCTAAACATGCTCGGTGGGTGTTTGTATGCCCACATACATTATAACACACATGTCATTCATTGTGCATTGTCATGCATCTCAAGCCGCGCGTCGTCGCGCATTAGAAAATCCATGCATTGTCTTGCGTTTCAAAGCGACTTGCATTGTCGCGCATTCCAAGCAACATGCATTTCATGCAACATTTGCATTTCAAAAAAAAACAAACAAAACAAAAAACATACACATGTAGTGCATTCATGGTAGATATTGCATTGTCATGCATCGTAGAAAATAGTGCATTTGTCATGCATTTCCACTGTAAATATTACACATCCATTCCATTGCATATTGTAGATATTACATTGTAGATTGCATGCATTCACTGCATCACCTTCCGTCTATGGCTTGCACCTTTCCATGTTGAGCTTGGTCTGGTATGTGCCTATACTTTTCACGTCAAAACATAGTTCAGTAGACCGTTCTATGTTAGCCGCGGCTTGTATGTGTACATGCCTTTCCTAGGTAAGATTTGGTTTGGCCCGCGTGCCATATCCATTGCATTGCATATTTGTAGATATTGCATTGTAGATTGCATGCATTCATTGCATCACCTTCCGTCTATGGCTTGCACCTTTCCATGTTGAGCTTGGTCTGGTATGTGCCTATACTTTTCACGTCAAAACATAGTTCAGTAGACCGTTCTATGTTAGCCGCGGCTTGTATGTGTACATGCCTTTCCTAGGCAAGATTTGGTTTGACCCGCATGCCATATCCATTGCATTGCATATTTGTAGATATTGCGTTGTAGATTGCATTGCATTCCTTGCATCACTTCCGCCTATGGCTTGCGCCTTTCCATGTTGAGCTTGGTCTGGTATGTGCCCATACTTCTCGTGTTAAAACATAGTTCAGTAGACCGTCCTATGTTAGACGTAGCTCGTATGCGTACATGCCTTGCCTAGGCAAGATTTGGTTTGGCCCGCGTGCCATATCCATTGCCATCTTCCCCAGCATTTTCATTATATATTACATTGTACTGTAATTTTGCATCCAGCATTAGGATCGTTGTCCTTTCCCCAGCGAGTCGTTTCCCCACTTATGTCATCCCCCCCAATACTCGTTCTTGTGTCCGTCTACATTACTCATAGATCAGTAGACCGTTCTATGGTAGACGGACTTGTTACCTCCATCCATCTATTTGACATTTGTGTGGTTTCGAACCGCTCATGATTGGATCATGATTCAATTGCTTTGCATATAGTTTGCATTGTTTCGATTGCATTGTATTTTAGTTTGCATCGTTTATACATAGTTTTGTATATATTGCATATCATTTTGCATTTATTTTTGCATTGTCATGCATGTTGCTAATAACATCGTACCTGTTAAGTTGTTTTCTTTGCAGGCACGATATTGTATATATGGTTCATTCGCGGCTGGTGGAACCAGACGAACCGGACAGGTATTGTATCCTCCGCGTGAGACGTATCGAGAATCGCATAATTCTCTTACATCCTTGCTGCATTGTAGTGTAGTTTGGTGTATGCTAGCTTAAAACTGTTGTATGTGTGCTTCGTTACAGCTTTCTTTGCATGATCATAAGTTATGCTCGGCTTTGTGCATTGTCTTGCATTTGCCCCTGCCTTCGGGCGCATATCTTGTTTGTCCTGCATGTTTGTCTACGTCTTCGGCCTTGTCAAAAATGGGTCGTCTCTGGGCTTTGACATTCACTCCTCGTCATTGTTATGACTTTCGAGTTCTGTCAAAGAGGGGCAACTGTAGACACCATTTTTGACCGTCCTCAAGACTTGGACGTCACTGATTGAACACTCAGTGATCACCCTTGTTTGTGTTCGTCTTGAGTTCCCGGAAGCCTTGGCTACGCGCCTTGCCTCAGGACTTCTCGACTTGACCGTTTTGTGTCTAGTTTTGCACCAAACACTTGTGTTTTGCCTTTGAGAGGCAGGGTAGGGCTTGTAGACCATCCCCACCCATCACCGGCCAGGGCTTGAGGCCACCGGCTGTGTTTTGTGGCCACCGGCCAAATGTTTGGCCGGCTGGCACTATAGATGGCCGGCCGGCTATCTTTTTTTGGTCAATTGCATCTTTGGCCGGCCGACTACTGTGCATCTGCTTTTGCAGATATTTTGTCACAGCTGACTTGCATTTGGCTTCTCCCTCCATACACGTGTATGGAGGGATCTCTCTCTTTAGAAGCTTGTCTTGTAAGCTTTACAAGACAAAAAGCTCTATAAAGAGAGGTCTTCTCTCTTGTTTGAGGGTTAGACATTTTAGACAGCCATTTTAGGGTTTGAGTTCTAGGGTTAGGGTTTGTCTATATCCTAGCTCTATATCTCTCTCTCCTCTTGTGTTTAGTGTGTTTAGGCTTACTATTGCACACAAACACATAGTGTTACACCTTTTCTTGGTTCTTGAAGGACCAGAGGTCTGTTCTTGGAGTTTTAGGGCTGGTTTAAGCTCAAGGAAGCAGCTGGTCCACATTTGTGAAGAAGGTCTTCAAGGGTAAGAAGCTTGTCCCTTTATTCCCCATTTTTGCATTGTATTTTTACCTACCTTGCAACTATTTTTTGGCTTTGCATATAACACATAAAAGTTCTGTTTTTGAGGCCTCTAAATAGTTTGTTAAGAGTGTTTTTTGGTTTGAGGTTGTTTGATCCCTCTCGAGCCTTGTAAGGCTCCATTTTGTGCTATTTTGTGTAAGCTCCGGGACCATAGTGTTTGGGCCTCCTCACCACTGAAATCTTGAGGGATTTCAGAGGTGAGGATGGTGCCTTGAGGTCCTAGGAAGGAGAGGGCCACCCCCTCTCCTTGTTGTCCTTGAAAAGGGCTATTTTTGCCTCTTAAGGGAGCATCTAACCTAGGTTCATGTTGACCATGCCTTGGCTGTTTTTTATGCTTATTATGCCATGAAATAGCATTGAGTTGAGTTGGTTTTGGTACACCGTGCTTGCTTAGCATACATGCCTTGTAATGCCATTTTGTTGCCTTAACATGCATCTAGGTTTTAGCCCTTGTTCTAGCATGTGTTCTGGCCTAGCTTTGTGAAGCTTTAGTGCATGTTTTTGTATGCTTTAGCTCTGTTTTAAATTGCTTGAGTCATACTTAGCTTGCATTGCATGCCCCCTTTGCATTTTGGCTTGTTGGCCTTAGGTGTGTGAGTGTGTAGCATGCCTTGCTTGTACATTTCAGGGTTCGGAACCACTTAACATGTTATTTCAGTCCTTATAACATACTTATATGCTTGCATTTAATCCTCCTTCAATGTGTTTAAAGGTTGTTGCCTTATGCCCTTTGTTTAGGCCTTGGAGTATGCTTGCATTTCTAGACCACTTAGATGCCATCTAAGTACATTCTTGGCTTTGTCTAGGTCTGCATTAGACCTATTTTTAAGTCCCCTTGGCCTTGTGAGGCTTGGTTGACTTAGCCTTGGTTTAACCCCCTTTGGTTTGCCTCAAGTATTGGGACCTTAATTGCATGCCATGCTTATCTTGTTCATTTGGTTTGGCACCATTTTAGCATGGTTTTAGAGCTTTCCATTGCATGTTAATTGTCCATGTTTGCATCTTCTTAAGTGTGCTTAGAAGTTGCTCTTTATGCTTGAATGTTGGTCCATGTTTGCATGCATGTTTGTGTGTCAATTGGCCCTCATTCCTTAGCATCTTGGCCACTGTTTTAGGCCTAGTTAGGACTGCCTAAATCATGTTTAAGTCCATCTCTTTGTTTGTTGCATATGGTCCTTGTATGTTGTAGCATATTGGTGAGTTGTTGCATGTTTGAAATTGCATGATTGAATGAAGTCACATGCTTGTTTGCATGCTTAAATACCCACATTGTGCCTTGCATACTTGTTGGTTACATTATATCATTCCTTGCATGTCTTGTATGCTTGCTTGCATTACCCATGTTGCATTCTAGTCAACATGCTTAGGATTGCATTGCATTGGCATGCATGCTACACCTCTTGAGTTGAGCATGATAGAGGTTGAGCCCCCTTGGCTTGTTTATTTGCATTGCATTACATTTGAGATTGAAGTTGCATGCTTGATTCTTTGGGCCATCATGCATGGAAATGCGTGATTGATGGTCCGAGAATCAAGGTTCCGTCTCTTGAGTCATAAACATGATATGGGATGTGATTGGTGCATATATCGCTTGAAATGCATTGCCATGCCAAGTATTGTCCTCTGCTACTGTCAAATCAGTTTCTGCAGGAAGTTTTGTCCGGCCGGCCATAATCTTTGGCCGGTGGATCAGAGTTGTGGCCGGTGACCATTCTACATGGCCGGTGGTGTTCTCCCCCAGCCGGTGGTGTTCCCTGGCATCCATAAAGCAAACCCTGAGACTTTGATAGTCCTCAGAGGAGTAAAGCAGGGAAAACAGAGGCATCTTGGGCATGTCGTTGGATTTCCGGGCAAAGCCGAGCGTGCACTGCATTGAGCCTTCATCCCGGGACTATTTATTGCTTTATTAGATTAATTAATTTGCTTAATTAATTTAGTTGGCCTGTAATAGTTAATTAGCTAGAATAGTTGATTCTTTATTCAGTCTGTATTATTCTTTCGGTCCCTCTGAGCGAGGGCGAATTTGTAATAAGTGTGGGTGAGTGTGTGTATGTCTTCCAACCCCCACTTCTTTCTCCCTTTTACTTACCTGCTTTGATGGTTAGTGTTAGGTCATGATTAATTTAGCATACCTCATGTTATGCATGCGTGCATCATTCGTCAGTATTGCATGCACCGGGCTCGGCGCATCATGCTAATTGCATTATATTTCAAATTTAACTTTGAAAACATGCTTCATGTGCATCTCACATGTCATCCTTAGATTAGCCGAGCCTATTCTAGTGACATTTTGCATGTGATGCATTAGGCACTCAACATGGACTTGGATCATGCATTGATCGCTAACATGTTTTTTATTTTGGCACGGAGTACTTTGTAAGTATTTATGCTTTAGCATACCACATGCGTGTGAATGGTACCATGACAGCATGCTTACCATGTGACTAGATGCTTACATGTTAAACTGCCTGAGTGCCTGTGGGTGAAGGTTGGATTGTTTGAGTTGGAGCAACTCATTGAAATCCGTATTTTAGCCTACTTATGAGTAGCAAAACCCAAAGCATTTTCCAAAACAAACGGATATGCAATGCTTGTTTCCAAGTTAGGCGATCTAGTCTATACTTGTTTGCTGTGCGCATAACATAGTAACTCTAGGCCAATAACGGGAATAAGAACACATAAACATTTTCAAAATCGAATATCACGGTTAGTAGAGGCCGATCTTCGGATCGGGCGAGAGGGGGTGCTCATAGCTGACCTTCCCCAATCGTACCCAAGTTCCCGAGCCGAGGCAACTTTGGTGATGACGGACACGTGGCCTTTGGCACCGAGTCAGGGTTTCCTAAATTCCCCCATAAAAAATATTTAGGTGGCGACTCTGTATCTGGCAAAGCAGTCCATGTTTGGCACTTCTTTCAAAAAATCTGTTTTCTCAAAACGATTTGCCGGATTTGGACTCTTTGGTTCAGATTGAGAATCGTGACAATTTGAGTCCGAACTATAGTAGACCCGCAAAAACGAACAAAACGGGAGTCATCCCTCCCAGGGCGTTCGGGGACGTCTACAGCATGTTTGCATCATTCATCTGTATTGCATGCACTGGGCTCGGCGCATCATACTAACTGCATTGTATTTTAATTTCTACTTGAATACATGTATCAAGAGTTGCATTTCATATGCCATCTTAGAATAGCCGAGCCTATTTCTAGTTGCATTTTGCATGTGTTGCATTAGGCATCTTAACATGAACTAGGATCATGCATGATTTCTAACTAGTTCTTTGTTTGGGCTCGGAGAACACTGTGAGTGTTTACGCTTTAGCATACTGCATGTATGTTATTGGTTGCCATGAAAGCATGCTTTCTATGAGGCTAACTGCTTAAGTGTTTAACTGCGTAAATGCCTGTGGGTGAAGGTTGGATTGCTTGAATTGGAACAATTCATTAAATCCCCGATTTCGCCTACTTGCGAGTAGCAAACTTCAAATCATTTTCACAAGCGAACATGCGATGTTTTGTTCCAACTTAAGCGATCTAGTCTATACTTGTTTGTTGTGCACATCACATAGTAAATTCTAGGTTAATAACCAGAATAAGAACACATGTGTTTTCAAAAACAAGATATCATGTTAGTAAAGGCCGATCTTTGATGGAGCGGGGGTGCTCATTGCATGACCTTCCCCTCTCATACCCAAATTCCCGACCCGAGGCAACTTTGGTGATGACGGACACATGGCCTTAGGCATGAGTCAGGGTTTACTAAATTCCCCCAAAATAAAATATTTAGGTGGCGACTCTTTATCTGGCAAAGCAGTCCATGTTTGGCACTTCTTTACAAAAATTAGTTTTCCAAAACAATTTGCCGGATTTGGACTCTTTGGTGATCTATCGGTCTTGCATTGCACTTTGCGAGATTAGATTCAGAACCGTGACATAGAGTCCGAATTGTAGTAGTAGTCCAATGAACAAAAACGGATTTTGCGCCATATTTCGCGTGCGGAGCCCGTGGCATTTGGGCACGTCTACACATACCTTGTTCTAAATGCAGTTTTCTCAACATCTTCTGCCTTCACTTTCAACTGGTGGTAGCGATCTCAAATCAATTTTTGAACACACTTGTGAACCCTGTAATTAGTCAACTAAATCATCAATTCGGGGTAACGTATATTTATTTTTGACCGTTACCTTGTTGAGTTCCCGGTAGTCAATGCACAAATGCAAGGTTCGTCTTTCTTCTTTACAAACAACACAGGAGCGCCCCACGGCGAAGTGCTTGGTCGAATAAACCCTTTGTCTAATAAGTTCTGCAATTGTTCTTTTTGTTTTTTCATTTCAGTAGTGGACATTCTATAGGGAGTTTTTGAGATAGACTGGGTGCCTGGGACAACATCAATAGTAAACTCTATTTCCCTGTCTACTAGTCCACTTGGCAGTTCATCAGGAAATACATCCAGAAATTCTCGAACAACAGAAATATTATTCAATTCAATATTTGTAGATTGTCCAGACAACACACTACACAGGTAACCCTGGCACCCTTTCCTAATTAATTTACATGCTTTCATTGCTGAAATCAGATAAGGTTGAGGCACTACCCCATTACCCACAAATTCAAGTTCAACATGCCTTAGCAGTTTAAGCACAACTCGTTTGTACACAATTGATGGTGGCACAATATTTCAATAACCAATCCATACCCAGAATTATATCAAAATGCCAAATGTCCAAGGGTAACAAATCCACATACAAAATAGTACTATCAATTCGCATGTCACAAACACGATACACAGATGTACATAATACAGATTCCCCAGGTCGAGCAGATACACATAGCAAGTATGGCAATGATTCTAAGGGTCTAGTCAATCTAGATGCAAATGTAGTAGACACAAAGGAATGCTTGGAGCCGGAATCAATTAACACAAAAGCATCTTGATTGCATATAGAGGTAGTACCTGAGACAACAGCTTCAATATTCAGTGTGTCACCTGGGACAAGTGCAAAGACTCTCCCTTGTCTCATTGTGTCTATGGTAACAGTAGGCCTTGCAGTATTGCCCGATTTCGGGATGGATCCGATTGAGCTAACGACCGGTTTTCCACCTTTTTACTATTCAATTTGGGTGCAATCTCTTGCCATATGTGCCATTTCCCCATATCTATAGCATGCCCCAGAAATATGGTAAAAAACTTCATGGTGCTTCTTACCACATTGAGTACATGTTGGCGCCGTATTTGTGGTGGAGCCCGAAGGGCTTGAAGACCCTGTGTTTTGTTTCTTTGACAACTTCTTTCCTAAGAAAAAGCCTTGCCTTTTAACCTTCCAGTCGGCTGGTGGCTTGCCTCGGTTGGCCATGTTAGTCTCTAACATTCAGGCTCGGTCTAACATATCAACATATGTGGGCAATTTCAACACATTTACCCTCTCCAGAATGTCATTGCGAAGGCCATTTTCGAACTTCCTCGCTTTTTGTAGTCAGTGTCAACCATATGCGGGGCGAATCTAGCCAATTCGGTGAACTTGGCTTCATACTCAACCACAGTCATATTGCCTTGCTTTAACCCTTCAAATTTTGATATCTTTCTATCGCGGACACACTAAGGAAAGTATTTCTCATAAAAGAGTGCAAGAAATTGTGCCCAGTCAATGCCTTTGTTATCATCACGGATTAGCATCCACCACCTCCTCGCTTCTTCTTCCAATGTAAAGGTAGCCAACTGTACTTTCTGTGTCTCCAGACATGGGAACACTTCAAATAGCTTCTCAATGCCTAGGACCTCGGCTTCAGCCTTCAATGGGTCTACACCCCCATGGAACAATGGTGGCTTCATTTTCTTGAATTCTTTAGTAAGGGCTACTGTGGTCGTCATTTTGCATATCCGGTATAGGTTGTACCGGATACCGGAGGTGGGGGTTGTGGATGTTGCCATTGTTGTTGCCACTGTTGTTGTTGTCGTAGGGTTTCTGCCATGTCTTGTATCATTCTCTCCATTCGATCTAGCTGGTTGGTGGAGGATTCTTCTAGCTCATCAGCTCTTATTCTCACCATTATCTAATGAGACTTGCATTATATTTCACATAGAAGGTATGCACAATATTCATATGCAAAAAGTACATTCATACAACTAGGCAACAGTTATATATCAAATAATTACATACTTCGATCCACTTCGCAAGTTCTCAATGCATTCCGTACATGTATTTATCACATGAATGCACTTATGTCATTTCTAGACACTCTATCACTCATTTGGACAAGTGTGTGAGTTATTACTCGTGCTCTGATACCACTCTGTCATGACCATAACCTGCCCTTATGGGTTAGAGGCATAACCGACCAGTAATCACGAGATTACTTGTGACCTCAGTTAGAAATCAAACAATATTTAATAATAGGGGGGCCAAATTACGAAAGTAAAATTTATAATTGTCCAACGAGCTGTGCATATGTGGCTTGACCCAAACATTCTCATGTTCATATAATAACTCACACCGCACAAGAATTCATATTGTATAAGTATTATATACGTCCAGGATCATTCAGTAGACAATATTCAACAAAAAAAAAAAAACTCCAAAACCAAGGTTATACAAGTTCAGTCATACATGACCACAAAAGAACAAAAGAAAGGTAAAACAAAAGTAAGGCCTCTGCATGAGGCGACCTTGGTTGACCTCACAGAACTTGGTTTCTCAACGCTCACTGGGGTTGGAGTTGGACGTCCCACTGCTCACCTACATACATATAAATACAGAGTGAGCTGATGCCCAGTGAAAAATACCTGAGTAAAAAGGTTAATGAATGAGATTCGTTCATAATTAAGTCAACCTCATAGTTTAAACATTTGAGCTACTATTCCCATTCATATCAAATTTATAGCTCATAACAAAGCAAAATGACCTCGGGTCCAATACATCACATCCATATACAAAACGACCTTAGATCCAACTTACGCACAAAACAACCTCAGGTCCATTGCATACAAAACGACCTTGGGTCCATCTATACAAAACGACCTCAGGTCCAATACTCATTCATAGACAGACTTCAGGTCTAATGGATCCATGTACCAATGACCACCGATCCTCTATATTATATTACCAAACGACCTTGGGTCCACCATTCTTATGTTCATAATTATGCGCATATGATCGTGATCACATCCGTACTCATATTCAAAACGGCCTTTGGTCCAATCAATTCTTTATTCAAAATGAACTTTGGTCCAATTTGTATATAAGATGACCTTTAGTCTGTCTTATTAGACATTCCAAATGGCCTTGGGCCCAATCTGTGTCCTCGCCAAATATACCAAACGGCCTTTGGCCCATTTCATATGTTTACACCATTTACCTTACAGATTCTATTACGAATTGAATGGATAAAATACTAATTCATAGTACAATTTCATAAGTTTAGAAATTTGTCACGTAAGTAACATTTAGAAAATAATGCATGCACAAAAATATCTTTACTAAGATATTACTCACAGTGTTCCGGTGCTTGAGTCGTCCTTGCACTTGACCCTACATAATTCATAGCACATTGGGTCATAATTCAATTTATTCTGTTCTTTAATTTGCATAATGTTCTTAGGCTCCTTTCATGCTGTTTAATTCATTTAGAATGTCCAGCGCATGGCTAAGAGTGCTTAGAAATGAAAAAAGAACGAAAAACGAATCATAAAATGACTTTTCAAAATTTTTGAATAGGGCTCTCCGTCGAGCGCAGCTTTGGTCGCTCGAGTGGACCCCTTTGGTCTGCAAAAGTACTGGTTGTGTGAAATTTACGCTCGAGCGAGATTCTCGACGCTCGAGTATGGAATTTTGCAAAACAGGGTTCGCTCGAGCACAGAGTTTGTCGCTCGAGCCACAGTGTAAAGCTTTGCAAAACTTCTGGGAGCTTGACTTTGACACTTGAGTGACAGTTTCCTCACTTAAGTGGACAAGTCAAATTCTGGGTTTTCCAGAACTCTGTTTGAAGCTCAAAACACATCTTCAAATGTTCAAAACTAATATTTTAAAACATGGAAAATCATTATGTGACATGGAAACGCTTCTACTTTGGCGCTAATTACTCAAATTATGGATCAGATCTCCGAAAATCAAGCTTAAGCCACTTGGTTGAAACCATGTATGTAAAATCCATGCTTCACATCTTGCATATACAAGCTTTAACACTTAAAATTGGGCTTCAAAACATGACAATTCATGCATGCATGTGTCAAACAACTCTCAATTCAATATGATCATTATGATTTATGCTCAAATATGTGAAATCACAATAAATTCATGCATGCATGCCCAAGTTGATCTTAAATTCAACACATTTAGCTCAATTCTCATATTTATCAACATATATTTCTTGAATTCACATAGTTATGAACTTAAACTTATAAATTTGAGTTCAATTACTCACCTAAAGTCTTTAACTCTTCCAAATCTAGTTAGTTCTTGAGCCTGGTTCTTCAATTCTCCAAGCTTTGAGCTAAGGTCTTCAAATTTGAGCCTCTTCTCCCTTAGAATCACACTTTCTCTCTCTATATAGTCCTTTCTTAGATTTTGCAGGGTTAAGAGCTCAACATTATGAGCCTAGACACTTGCACTTTATATATATAGTGGTGATTAGTTTGACTATCATATTTGCTTAGAGTTAATCAGTTATACTTAACTTAATCAATTTAATCTAATTATTTTGATCTGAATCAGTTTTAATTAAATTTCACCATAGGCTCTAAAAATTATGCTAATCACAATAATACGGCCAATTTTGGTTTATGTCGCCTCTACAGTCTTCAGTTTATTTTTTTATAGCAAAAAATCAAACAGATTTTCCTACGGTGAACAGATATAAATTCACAAACACCCATAATCGTATAATTAGCACTCAAAATCATATCAAGCTCATAATCATAAGCATAATTAAGATAATTAACATAACACAGAGTAGGGTTGTCACACT
Organism: Camellia japonica; assembly: GCA_030407325.1. Classification (NCBI taxonomy): domain Eukaryota; kingdom Viridiplantae; phylum Streptophyta; class Magnoliopsida; order Ericales; family Theaceae; genus Camellia; species Camellia japonica. Next base: position 127,445,124 of record JAPPVO010000002.1, on the reverse strand, counting down.
ATTGCTCGCTGCGGTTGAAAACACAAGAGAGAAACTACCCTACTCATAACTTAGAGTTAGCGGCAGTGATCTTTGCCTTGAAGATTTGGAGGCATTATCTGTATGGAGAAAAGTTTGAGGTGTTTTCTGATCGCAAGAGTATGAAATATCTGTTTACACAGAAAGACTTAAATCTGAGGCAGATGAGAGCCAATGTTGTGGCCGACGCCTTGATTAGGAAATCTGTTAGTAGTGTAGTTTGTATTGCTATCCGGGAATGGGAGATGTTGGGTACCCTTGGTTAGTTTGACTTGCATCTTAGCAAGTCCGTTGAGTCTGCAGCCTTGTTTTCAGTAGTCGCACAACCTACACTTGTGAACCGAGTGATAGAAGCACAGAAAGGTGACCTTGAGGTAGAATCCCTCCAGGAGAAGATCTCTGGTGGAAAGGTAGAAAGAGGCTTGAATGTGTACTCTGACTCGAGTGTTAGATACCTTGACCGTCTCTTCGTTCCGGAGTCTTGTCGAGAGAAGTATTCCGAGAGTTTCACCAATCACACCTTGCGGTACATCCGGGAGGCACAAAGATGTATCACAATCTTAGTCGCCAGTTTTGGTGGAGGGGTATGAAGAAGGATGTGGTCGTGTTTGTGTCAAGGTGCCTTACTCGTCAACAAGTGAAGGTTGAACACCAAAGGCCAGCGTGTTTGTTACAACCCTTGCCTATAGCCGAGTGGAAGTGGGAACATGTCATGATGGATTTTGTTATGGGCCTTCCGAGGACTCAATGGGGATAGTGATGCCATTTGGGTGGTAGTTGACTATTTGACTAAGTCGGCGCACTTTATACCTATGTACGTAAGTGACTCGGTAGATTATCTTGCCGACCTTTACATTAGGGACATAGTGAGGTTGTACGAGGTCCCAATGACCATTATTTCGGATAGAGATCCGCGTTACATGGCTCGGTTATGGCAGGGCCTATAGAGTGCCCTAGGCACAAGATTGACCTTTTGCATTGTGTATCATCCTTAGATTGACGGGCAGTCAGAACATACCATTCAAATTTTAGACGATATGCTCCGGGGTTGTGTCCTTGATTTTAAGGGTTAGTGGGAGAGGCACTTGCCCTTAGTGGAGTTTGCCTATAAAAATAGTTTCTAATCAAGTATTGGCATGGCACCATTTGGAGCCTTGTATGGTCGATCGTGTAGATCCCCTGTGTGTTGGGCCGAGGTGGGTGATGTACCTATGTTGGGTCCAGAGTTAGTTCAAGAAACGACGGAGAAAGTTGCACTTATTCGTAAGAGGTTGGTTACGACCTAGAGTCGCCAAAAGAGTTATGCGACCATAGGAGGAGACCTTGTCTTTTGAGGTGGGAGATCATGTCTTTTTGAAGATATCACCTAGGAGGGGCTTGATGAGGTTTGGAAAGAGTGAGAAGTTATCCCCTTGATTTTATTGGCATTTTGAGATCCTTGGATGGATTGATTTATTGTTTGGCCTTGCCGCTACAACTTTTCGGAGTTCATGATGTGTTTCATATTAGCATGCTTTAGAAGTATGAGTCGATCCATTGCACGTGCTGGATTGGACCGACTTAGAGGTAGATGAGGATGCCTCGTATGAGGAGAAACCGGTAAGAGTCTTGCATACTCGGGACCAAGTCTTGCAAGGCAAGACAATTCCCTTGGTTAAAGTATTGTGGAAACATCACGGGGTTGAGGAAGAAGCAACTTGGGAGCGTAAGTTGGACGTTCGCAAGAAGTATTCGAACTTATTCGCTAATGTTTGAACATGTATTGAAATTTCTAATTATGTTAATGGAATATGAAAGGATTGTATATGTTTTGAGAATATGGAAACATTGTATATGTTAATTATGTTTTAGAAATACGAGTTTATTATAAACATTGTATATGTTTTGGAAATATGAATTGTGTATTCATTATTGAGAATTTGTTTATCATGTTGATGAGATTGAATGACCGGAGAATGGGTCATGGTGTTGGAATTAAATGATTATCATCATGGTTGTAGTTGGTTTTAACTTAGTTTTAAAACATGATTTGAAATTTTGGGGACGAAATTCTTTAAGGGGGAAGGTAATAGCGATTCTGATTTTGACTCAACTCTTGTTGTATCTTGGACTCGGGTTTAATGGTTTCATATTGTTGTTTACATCTTCCTTCCATTATATCTCCTTAAATTTGGCTTTGGGATTGTTGTGGTTGCGTTTGGGATAGGTTGGGTGCTTAGTTTTCAAACTCTTGTTGCCTAGAATTTTGCTCCTTCGCTCGAGCGGCACTTCTTGCGCTCAAGCAGGCTTTGTGAACTATTAGTACTTTTGCAGGTCTGCAAAACTATTGGGAGAATGAATTTTACGCTCGAGCGGGTGGACGCTCGAGCGGCCTTTCTTGAGATCGAGCGTTGGTCTATTGTCTGCAAAACTGCTGGGAGCGTGTATTCTGCGCTCGAGCGTCACTTCCTGCGCTAGAGCAAAACAACTTATTATGTCTGACGCTCGAGCGTCACTTCTCACACTCGAGCGGACTGTGCGTATATCAGTTCGTAACAATCACTTTTTACGTCACTTTTTCATCTCTAAAACATTTCAAAACCCTAGATCTTAAGTCTCTCTCTCTAAAACTCACACTCTCTCTACATTTTCATCTAGATCCATTGGGTTCTCTACCCTAGTGTCTTTGGAAAAAAGGTAGAGCTCCTCAAGGGCTACCTTTTCATCCAAATACACCTTGATTTCAGCGTCTTTGGAGTCCTACATTGCTTTGCTTGTCTTCTCACTTTGAGGTAAGGACTTTCTACACTCTCCTATGATTTTTATCGTAGTTATTTGTTGGTTGTGTAACTATGGTTGGGATTTGGAGGATTTTAGACAAGCCTAGGGTTTTGGTTTAAAATCAAAAGAGGGGTTTTCAGATAAACGTATTGAAAATAGTTATGGGTGTAGATATGAGGTTGTGTTATGTTAAATTTGTTTATTTTGACGTATGGGGTTAGATTTGGAAGAAAATGGAGTTTTGCCCTAAAATGTTTAAAAGAATTATTTTGTATAAATAATGAAATTGGTATTGGAAATGTGAAATTAGATGGATGTTTATATAAATGATGGAGTTGGATACTCGTTATCTCTCATCTATGGAAATTTGGATAGTTTATCTGTTTTAGAGATTGTATATCTGTTTAGAAATATCTGTTTTGGGCTACCGGTGGAGGATAGCTATGATTGTTGTAGAAGTTGCATAAGGATTAGGTGAACTGGAACTAATCTCTTATTTGTTGTCATTGAATATGACCGTGTGTTAATACATTGTATATGTATGATGTTTGGGAGAAGAAAGGGGATGTACTCCATGTTTGGGAGAAGAAAGGAGATGGACTCGATTGAATTAAGTTGGCTTGTGTGTCCTAGGTGAAAGTCCCGAAAACCATGCGTATACAAGGGTGCCGATCTTGCAGACAAAATTTTTGTAAAATGGAAAATTAAAGTGTTTGTGTAATGTTTATATTGGTTAGAAAGCCATTGAGTTGTGGTCTCAGTTGGGTTGTCTGGATAACAATGGACTAGACTCATGGATTAAGGTGAAATGAATTACCATGAAATGAATTAAGATGAAATGAATTGAGAGAAAATACGATCTTGTGCAAATATGAATAATGTTATCATGGGCATTGTATATGCACATCATACTTATATTTTTGTTAAGATTCATATATTGTGCTAGATTGTTTCTATTAGGCTTTGGCTCACCCTACTTGGGAAAAATATTTTCAGGTGCTGGTGATATGCCTCCGCCAAGGACTTAGCTTGGGAGGATTGTGGAGCTAAAGGCTCACTTTGTTTATTTTGTATTTACTTGCTTTTCAAGCCTAGGGCTTTATTGTATTAGTTGATGACTCCTTTTGTTGCAACCAAGCATGGTCTTGGAAAGATGTAAGCCATTAGGGCATAAGAATATCTGTTTGGCTTTCATTTCTTATTTCATCTTGTAACACATGTTGTAGATTCAGGATGAACGATTTATGAATGTATATTGCATGTGTCACCTTTTGTATATTAACTCTGATTGATGAAAGCTTCTTATCTTATTTGTATCACTTTGTACTAGTGTTTGGATTTGGATCCTTGTAATTATTTTTGGGGCCATTACAGCAATGAACACATGGCACAAGAGCACATACTACATAGAACACATGACATATCATTTTGCATATAAACACATAATTAAGGCAAATCACATAATTTAAGAATTAATTAAAGAGACATCTATTACATTCTCCCCTCTTCTCCCCTCCCTTAGGATGTTTGGTCCTACAAACTTAAATACCGTCTTCCGTGAAGAATGTAGGGTCCAATGGAAAGAGATCCGGGTATCTTCTTTTCATATCCTCTTCTCTTTCGCATGTTGCATACATGCCACTGTGATTTTGCCAATCCACTTTTACTAATGGTGTTTCCTTGTTCTTGAATTTCTTGATCCGGCGGTTAACAATTTGAATGGGCCGTTCTTCATATATATAATCATCAGTCAAGAGGATGTGAATCGATTCAATCACATGGAAAGAATCTCGAAGACAATCCCGCAACATGGACATGTGAAATACATTATGCATATGCTCTATACTAGGAAGGAGAGCGACTTGATACGTTACTGGATTAATCTTCTCAATGATTTCATCAGGCCCAATGTATCGGGGTGCTAACTTGCCCTTAGCTCCAAAACGAGTTTGTCCTTTCATTGGTGTCACTTTTATGAAGACATGATCGCCCATATCATATTCTTTATCCCGTCTACGCACATCCGCGTAACATTTCTACCGACTTTGTGCTGTCTTTCACCGTTGATGAATCAATTTCACTTTTTCCATTGTTTCTTGCACAATTTCAAGCCCCAACGAAGGCCTATCTCCAACTTCAGCCCAGCAAATCGGTGACCAACATTTTCTATCATATAAAGCCTAGTAAGGTGCCATGCCAATGCTTGAGTGAAAACTGTTGTTATAAGCAAATTTGGCTAGGGGAAAATAAGTCTCCCAATTTCCTTGGAACTCTAGCACACACATACGTAACATATCCTCCAACGTTTGTATTGTCCTTTCAGATTGCCCATCGATTTGTGGATGATATGCACTACCTAGTAGCAATTTGGTCCCCAATGCCTTTTGCAAGCTTTGCCAAAATCTCGAAGTAAACTTCGGATCCCTATCAGAAACAATGGGCACAAGAACTCTGTGCAATCTCACACTTTCGTTAATATAAATTATAGCCAACTTATCTGCATTATAAAATGTCTTCATAGGTAGGAAATGAGCAGATTTGCTTAAACGGTAAAAAATAACCCAAATTGAGTCCATACCTCCAATGGAGCGAGGTAGTCCAATGATAAAATCCATAGTGATGTGCTCCCATTTCCACTCCAGTATTTGAAGTGGCTGGAGCAATCCCGCGAGTCATTGATGCTCGGCTTTGACTTGTTGGCATTGTAAACACTTAGACATAAATTCGGCAATGTCTTTCTTCATCCCCAGCCACCAAAACTTTAGCTTTAAATCTTAATACATTTTAGTATTCCTCGGATGGATGGAGAATTTTGACCTGTGGGCTTCTTAAAGAATTCGCTTCTTTAAGTCAACGTCATTGGGCACACACAACCTCCCTTGAAATTTCAATACTCCACTGTCAAAGATGAAACCCGATCTCGGTTTAGATTCCCTTTCATCAATCACTTTCTTTAGGAAGTCATCTTGTTGCTGTCTGTCCTTAATTTCCTCAATGAGTGCTGGTTGTGCAGTAATTAGCAACTAAAGTCCTACCTTGTTCTCGCAAAACAATTTCAACTTCAATTCTTACTAACTCTTGGAACAATTCTCTTTGTCTGGTGAGTAAACAAGCCAAGTTCCCCATTGGTTTTCGGCTGAGGGCATCGGCAACAGTATTTTCTTTCCTCGGATGGTACAAGATTTGTAAATCATAGTCTTTAATTAATTCAATCCATCGTCGTTGTCTCATATTCAACTCTTTTTGGTTGAAAAAGTACTTGAGACTCTTGTTATGACAACCTTGTTCTGTGTTACGTTAATTAATCTTAATTATGATTGTGATTATGTGCCTGATATGATTTTGAGCGCCAATTATATGATTGTATGTGGTTTGAATTTGTCAATTGAAAGCCGTAGAGGCAACAAAAACTGAAATTCACCATATTTTTGCGATTAGCATGATTTTTAGAGCCTACGGTGAGATTTAATTTAAAATTGATTCAGATCAAAATAGTTAGATTGAGTTGATTAAATTAAGCATAATTACTTAGCCTTAATCAAAGTTGATTAGGCAAGCATATATATGGGCCTATTTACACTTATGCTCATTCTTTTGAGCACATATTTCATAACATGGCTGAAAATACACTCTAGAGAGAGAGAGAGAGAGAGAGAGAGAGAGAGAGTGAAGGCAAAATTGGAGAATTGAGCAAGAAGCTTGAAGATTGAGAAGATTAACTTAAGAACTAGCTAGAATTTGGAAGATTTGAGCTCTAGGTGAGTAATTGAACTCAAATTCATGAGTTTAAATTCATTATCGAGTGACTTCAAAGATGAATTCAGACTAAGTACAAGATTTAAAATGAATATGATGAATTTGAAATTAATAAACATATGTATGTAAGAGATTGCCATGAATTTGCATATTTGACCATGATACATGTAATTCATGTTGATTTGAGAATCATTTGATGCATGCATGTAAGAATTACCATGGTATGAAAATCAATTCTAAGGATTCATGTTCACACTTGGAAGATGATTCTTGGAACATGAATATTGTGGCACCAAATCATACATACATGCATAATTTTGTTGAGCTCCATGACTTTGAGCTTCATTTGTACCATTTGAGGTGGAATTAGAGTCAATATCTTACATGCATACATGATTCATGAAGATGTGAGACTTAACTGCATGAGTATTAGATTTGACAAGAAGAATCTTGAATGATTTGGAACATGGGCTATAATTTTAGCCAAATTGATTTCAAATTAACTATGTTCACATGTTAGACAAAGCTTTTCCATGTTTTGGTACCAATTTGCAAGCTTTGGACCTTTGGGAGTGAGTTTTGAACTTCAAACAGAATTTTGGAAATTCCAGAATTCAACCTGTTCGCTCGAGCAAAGAAGTCTCGCTTGAGCGTAAAAATTAAGCTCCCAGAAGTTTGTAGCGAATTGTACAGTCGCTTGAGTGACAAATCTTGCACTCAAGCGAACCCTATTTTGCAAGACTCCTAGCTCAAGCGGTGGGAGTCTCACTCGAGCATAAAATTCATGTAACCAGTACTTTTACAGAGTTTTGCAACCGCTCGAGCGACCAAAGTTGCGCTCGAGCGAGGGGCCCTTTTTCAGAAACTTTTGAAAAGCTGTATTATGTTCCATTTTCTATTCTCATCCATTTCTAAGCACTCTTAAGCATGCATTGGGCATTGTAAATGAATTAAGAGAAATAAGAAAGAGGCCTCAGAAAAATAAACAAGTTAAGAACGGATTGAATTGCTTGTGACCCAATGTGTTATGAAATGTGTTGGGTCAAGTGCAAGGGCAAATCCATCGATGAAACACAGTGAGTAATATCTTAGTAAAAACATGTTCAAGTATACTGTTTCCATCAGTTACTTCTATATACAATTCATGGATTTGTTGGTTTGAATTAGGGCCGAGGTCGTATGTTATACTTAGGCCTGAGGCCATTTGATATATTTGATAAGGACATGAATGGGCCTAAGGCCATCTAAATATGAATGCGTTGGGCCTAAGGCCGTTTGAATATGAATATAATTACGATCACGAATATGAAATGCATATAAATATGAATATAAAATCATGGGCTAGAGGTCGTTTGATAAGATTGGTCCAGAGACTATTTGACACAATGAAATGGGCCTGAGGCCGTCTAAGATGAATGAATTGGGCCCGAGTCCATCTGATATGAATGAATTGGGCTCGAGGCCATTTTGATATGAATGAATTGGGCCCTAGGCCATTTGTTATACTTGGGCCCGAGGCCGTTTGATATAATATGAGTGGGCCTAAGGCCGTTTGATGTGTTTGACAAGAATATTCCTAATTAGAGAATTTCATTCATATAACCTCTTTACTTTGGTATTATTCACTGGGCTTCACTCACTTTTGTTTATATGTATATAGGTGAGCAAAGAGATGTCAAAACCCAGCCTCAGTAAATGATGTAAGAGAAATCCAAGTTTTTATGAAGTCAGCTCGAACGTCTCAAGCACGAGACTTTGTTTTGTTCTTTTGTTTTATCCTTTGCTACCTTGGTGGTTACATTGGACCACCTATGTATATAAACTTTCGTTTGGCTGGCTACATGTCTGAAAGTTCCTGGTTGTACAATGTTACAAGATGTTAACTCTATTTGGTGTGTGAGTTATTATAGACTGCTTATGAAATGTTTTTTTTTGCCTTGTCATGTAGCACAGCTCGTTGGATAAAATTTTTAGTCTGCTTCGCTTTGGCCCCTTTATTTGTAAGGATATATGTTTAACCTCATTTGAGGCCGTAGGTAATCCCATGATTTATGGCCAGTTATGACCTTAATCCATAGGGGTGGGTTCAGTCATGACAGAGTGGTATCAGAGCACGAGTTAATAACTCACACACTTGTCCAAAGAAGCAATGGAGTGTCTAGAAAAGATCTAGGATGCATTCATGTGATAAGTATGTAATAGAGTGCATCGAGAACATGTTTAAATGTTTGAAATGAATGATTATATGAGGTAAGAATTGTTGTTTACTTGTATATGCGTACTTGTGTATATTTTGTATAAAGAACAATGCAAGTTTAATCAGATAATGGTGAGAACAAAAGCTGATGAATTAGAGGAGTCCTCTACTGCCAAAATGGATAGGATGGAAAGATTAATACAGGACATGGCAGAAACGTTAAGGCAATAACAATAGTGGCAGCAACAGTGGCAATAGTCGCACCCTCCATCCCCACCTCCGGTACCGCCTATACAAGACTTGTAAAATGATGACCGAAACAGCTCTCAGCAAAGAGTTTAGGAAGATGAAACCACCATAATTTCATGGGGGATTGGATCTATTGAAGGCTGAAGCATGGGTCCTTGGCATAGAGAAACTGTTTGAGGTGTTTCTGTGTCTTGAAACACAAAAAGTATTGTTAGCTACCAGTACACTGGAAGATGAAGCAAGAACGTGGTGGATGTTGATGTGTGAAAGTAATAAAGATATTGGTTAGGCACGATTCTTGGAAATTTTCTATGACAAATATTTTCCACAAAGTGTCCGAGACAGAAAAGTGCCAAAGTTATGGAACATAAGCAAGGCAACATGACAGTAGCTGAGTATGAGGCCAAGTTTACTGAATTGGCTAGATTTGCGCCATATGGTCGACATCGACTATAAAAAGACAAGAAAGTTTGAGGGTGGTCTTGGAGATGACATTTTAGAGAAAGTGAATGTGCTAAAGTTAGAAACTTATATTGATGTGCTAGATCGGGCTATAATATCATAAGCTAACATATCCGGGCGGAGTAAACCAATAACCGACTAGAAAAGTAAAAGGCAAGGTTTCTTTTCAAAGAAAAGGCTCTCAAAGAAATAGAATACGGCTCCTCGAGTACTTCAAATTCCTCTAGAGATACGTCTCCAATGTGTAGCCAATGTGGTAAAAGGCATCGCGGGGTTTGCTATCGTCTTTCAGGGGCCTGCTTTAAATGTGGCAAAATAGGGCATATGGCCAGGGATTGTAATCAAAACAGTAGAAAGTTAGCTGCTAGCTCAACTGGATCGATCCCAAAATCGAGAAACACTACGGGCCTACGACCACTAAAGACATCGTGAGATAGGAAAGAGTCTTTGCACTTGTCCCGGGTGATACACGAAACGTAGAGGCTGTCGTCTCAGGTACTATCTCTATATGTAATCAGGATGCTTTTGTGTTAATTGACTCCGGATCAACACACGGATCAACACACTTCTTTGTAACTTATGCATTTGCATCTAGATTGAGTAAACCTCTAGAATCATTGCCATATTTGTTATGTGTATCTGCTCCATCCGGGGAATCTGTGTTGTGTACATCTATGTGTCGATTTTGTGATATGCGTATTGGAAGTGCTACCTTGTATGTAGATTTGTTACCCTTGGATTGTAGACATTTTGATGCAATTCTAGGTATGGGCTAGTTATCTAAATACTATGCCACCATCAATTGTGTAACGAAACAAGTTGTATTTAGATCACCAGGGAAAGAAGAAATTATGTTTGTGGGTAATGGGGTAATGCCTCCACCTTATTTGATATCAGCAATGAAAGCATGTAAATTGATCAGGAAAGGGTGCTAGGTTTACTTGTGTAGTGTATTGTTTGAACAATCTATGAATGTTGAATTGAACAGTACCGCTATTGTTGGAGAATTCCTGGATGTATTCCCAAATGAATTACCAACAGAATTGGTTGATAGGAAATAGAATTTACTATTGATATTGCACCAGGCACTCAGCCTATCTCAAAAACCCCCTACAGAATGTCTATTGCTAAGATGAAAATTACAAGACTTACTTGACAAAGGGTTTGTCCGACCAAGTATTTCGCCATGGGGTGCACCGGTATTATTTGTGAAAAAGAAAGATGGGACCTTGCGCTTGTGTATTGACTATTGAGAACTGAACAAGGTAACAATAAAGAATAAATACCCTTTACCCCGTATTGACAACTTGTTTGATCAGTTGCAGGGATCACAAGTATTTTCCAAAATTGATTTGAGATCTGGGTACCGCCAGTTGAAGGTAAAAGCAGAAGATGTTGAGAAAATTGCATTCCGAACAAGGTATGGTCACTATGAATTCCTTGTTATTCCATTTGGAGTGACTAATACCCCTGCAGCATTTATGGATCTGATGAACTGAATTTTCAAGACTTACCTAGATGACTTTGTTGTGGTTTTTATTAATGATATTTTGATATATTCAAAAAGTAGACTTGAACATGAACACCATTTGAGAACTGTCTTGCAAACACTTAGAGAAAAAAATTATTTGCTAAACTAAAGAAGTGTGAATTTTGGCTGGATGAGGTTGTTTTCTTAGGGCATGTTATCAATGAAGAGGGGATTTTAGTAGGTCCACAGAAGATAGAGGTAGTTGCGAACTGGCCTATTCCAACAAATGTAACAGAAGTCCACAGTTTCATGGGTTTAGTCGGGTACTACAGACGGTTTGTGAAAGATTTTTTGAAAATTGTCGTACCACTTACTCAACTCACATGCAAGGGACAACCGTTTGAATGGACTGATGAGAGAGAATCTACCTTCAAAGAGCAGAAAACGAGGTTGACTACTGCACCAGTGTTGACCTTGCCCACAGGTACGAAAGACTTTATGATTTACAGTGATGCATCTTATCAAGGTCTGGTTTGTGTGTTAATGTAGGAAGGACGGGTGATTGCTTATCCTTCCTGACAGTTGCGGCCACATGAAAAGAATTACCCAACACACGACTTGGAATTAGCCGCAGTTGTGTTTGCTTTAAAAATTTGGTGACATTACTTATATGGGGCAAGATGTGAAGTTTACACGAACCATAAAAGCTTAAAATACTTTTTTACTCAAAAAGACTTGAATATGCGACAGAGAAGATGGCTTGAGTTGATAAAGGATTATGACCTTTAGATTCAATATCACTTGGGAAAGGCCAATATAATTGCCGATGCATTAAGAAGAAAATCAATGGGGAACTTAGCTTGTCTACTCACTGAACAAAATGAAATCTTGCAAGATCTTGAGAAAATTGAGATTAAAGTTGTGTTACATGAACAAGTTGGGTTGATAGCCACCATTTCAGCTGAGCCAGCAGTAGTTAATGAAGTCAAGCAAAGGCAAAAAGAGGATGAATTCCTCAAGAAAGTAATCGATGAGTTCGAAGCAAATCCGAAACCAGAATTCAACATTGATAATGAAGTGTTAAGGTTTCAAAACCGATTATGTGTCCCAAACATTCCTGAACTAAAGAAGAGAATCCTAGATGAAGCTCACAAGTCGATATTTGCTATGCATCCGGGTAACAACAAAATGTATCGGGACTTAAAGCAAAGCTATTGGTGGCCCAATATAAAGAAGGAGATTGCAAATATGTGTCCAAGTGCCTTTAGTGTCAACAAGTTAAAGCGGAACACCAAAAACTAGGTGGTCTACTTAAACCACTCCCTATTCCGAAATGGAAATAGGAACACATAACCATAGACTTTGTTGTTGGGCTACCTCGGACTCCTAGAGGTATGGATTCTGTTTGGGTTATAGTTGATAGACTGACCAGATCTGCACATTTTCTGCCTGTGAAAACTACTTTTGATGCTTATAGATTAGCCACTATATATGTTGATGAGATTGTTCATTTACATGGAGTTTTGGTATCTATTATATCGGATAGAGATCCGAAATTTATGTCTAGATTGTGGAAAAGCTTGCAAAGAGCAATGGGAATAGAACTGAAATTCAGTACTGCATTCCATCCACAAACAGCGAGCAATCAGAACGGACCATACAGACTTTGGAAGACATGCTCAGAATGTGTGTTTTAGATTTTCAAGGGAGCTGGGAGGACTACTTGCCACTAGTAGAATTTGCATACAATAACAGTTTCCACTCCAACATCAGTATGGCACCATACGAAGCTTTGTATGGAGAAAGTGTAGATCGCCAATTTGCTGGACAGAAGTCGGGGATAGAGCTTTACTTGGCCGGAAATTGTGCAAGACACTTCTGAGAAGATAAAAATCATCTAACAAAGACTCAAGATGGCACAGAGCCGGCAAAAGAACTATGTTGATGTTCGAAGAAGACCTCTTGAGTATGAAGTGGGCGACCATGTATTTATTCATGTGATTCCGATGAAAGGCCAGTTGAGATTTGGTAAAAAAGGTAAATCATCACCCCATCACATTAGGACGTTTCAAATTCTAGAAAAACTGGGTCCAGTTACTTATAGAGTTGCCTTGCCACCAGGATTCGAGCAAATGCACAATGTGTTCCATGTATCGATGCTTAGGGGCTTTCTCTGAGATCCATTTCATGTGATAGACTACCACCGAATAGCACTTGATGAAAATATGGAATACGAAGAATGGCCAGAACAGATCATTGACAACAAGTGAAACAATTCAGAAACAAGTCCATTCCAATGGTGAAGGTAGAATAGAAAGAACACTATGGAAAGGATGATACGTGGGAAAAGGAGGATGAAATGCTGCTATGCTATCCGCATTTATTTTCGGACAGAGGCAAAATAAGTTTGGAGGACCAAACTTCCTAAAGGGGGAAAAATTATGACAACCCTGTTCTGTGTTACGTTAATTAATCTTAATTATGGTTGTGATTATGTGCCTGATATGATTTTGAGTGCCAATTATATGATTGTATGTGGTTTGAATTTGTTTCTATTCACCGTAGGAAAATCTGTTTTAAGATCAAGTGAAGGCCATAGAGGCTACAAAAATTGAAATTGACCGTATTTTTGCGATTAGCGTGATTTTCAGAGCCTACGATGAGATTTAATTAAAAATTGATTCGGATAAAAATAATTAGATTGAGTTGTTAAATTAAGCATAATTACTTATCCTTAATCAAAGTTGATTAGGCAAGCATATATATGGGTCCTATTTACACTTATGCTCATTCTTTTGAGCACATTTCATAACATGGCTGAAAATACAATCTAGAGAGAGAGACACGATCTTAGAGAGAGAATGAAGGAAAATTAGAGAATCGAGCAAGAAGCTTGAAGATTGGCAATATTAACTCAAGAACTAGCTAGAATTTGAAAGATTTGAGCTTCTAGGTGAGTAATTAAACTCAAATTCATGAGTTTAAATTCATAATTGAGTGACTTCAAAGATAATTTGAGACTAAGGACAAGATTTGAAATGAATATGATGAATTTGAAGTCAATAAACATATGCATGTAAGAGATTGCCATGAATTTGCATATTTAACCATGATACATGTAATTCATGTTGATTTGAGAATCATTTGATGCATGCATGTAAGAATTACCATGGTATGAAACTCAATTCTAAGGATTCATGTTTACACTTGGAAGATGATTCTTGGAACATGAAGATTATGGCACCAAATCATAAATACATGCATAATTTTGTTGAGCTCCATGACTTTGAGCGTCATTTGTACATTTGAGGTGGAATTAGAGTCAATATCTTACATGTATACATGATTCATGAAGATGTGAGACTTAATTGCATGAGAATTAGATTTGAGAAGAAGAATCTTGAATGATTTGGAACATGGACCATAATTTTAGCCAAATTGATTTCAAATTAACTATGTTCACATGTTAGACAAAGCTTTTCCATGTTTTGGTACCAATTTGCAAGCTTTGGACCTTTGGGAGTGAGTTTTGAACTTCAAACAGAATTCTGGAAATTCCAGAATTCAACCTGTTCGCTCGAGCGAAGGAAGTCTGGCTTGAGCATAAAAATTAAGCTCCCAGAAGTTTGCAGAGAATTGCACAGTCACTCGAGCGACAAATCTTGCGCTCAAGCGAACCCTGTTTTGCAAGACTCCTCGCTCAAGCAGTGGGAGTCTCACTCGAGCATAAAATTCATGCAACCAGTACTTGTATAGAGTTTTGCAAACCGCTCGAGCGACCAAAGTTGCGCTCGAGCGAGGGGCCCTTTTTCAGAAACTTTTGAAAAGCTGTATTATGTTCCATTTTCTGTTCTCATCCATTTCTAAGCACTCTTAGGCATGCATTGAGCATTGTAAATGAATTAAGAGAAATAAGAAAAAGGCCTAGAAAAATAAACAAGTTAAGAACGGATTGAATTGCTTGTGACCCAATGTGTTATGAAATGTGCAGAGTCAAGCGCAATGGCAAATCAATTGATGGAACACAGTGAGTAATATCTTAGTAAAGATATGTTCAGTACGTTGTTTCTATCAGTTACTTCTGTATAAGCTTCATGGATTTGTTGGTTTGATATATTTGAATTGGGCCCAAGGCCGTATGTTGTACTTGCGCCTGAGGCCGTTTGATATATTTGATCAGGACATGAATGGGCCTAAGGCCGTCTGAATATGAATGCATTGGGCCTAAGGCCGTTTGCATATGAATATAATACGATCACAAATATGAAATGCACATAAATATGAATATAAAATAATGGGCCAGAGGCCGTTTGACACGATGAAAGGGGCCTGAGGCTGTCTGATATGAATGAATTGTGCCCAAGGCCGTCTAATATGAATAATTAGGCCTGAGGCCATTTGATATGAATGAACTGGGCCCTAGGCCGTTTGTTATACTTGGGCCTGAGGCTGTTTGACTGTTTGATGTGTCTGGCAAGAATATTACTTATTAAAGAATTTCATTCATATAACCTCTTTACTTTGGTATTATTCACTGGGCTTTGCTCACTCTTATTTATATGTATGTAGGTGAGCAAAGAGATGTCCAAACCCAACCTCAGTAAAGGATGTAAGAGAAATTCAGCCTGAACGTCTCATGCACAGACTTTGTTTTGTTCTTTTGTTTTACCCTTTGCTACCTTGGTGGTTACGTTGGACCACCTATGTGTATAAACTTTTGTTTGGTTGGCTACATGTCATCGGGAAATACATCTAGGAATTCTCCGACTATGGGAATGCTGTCTACTTTCTGTTTATCAACAATAGGTGCATGCAATACACAACACAAATATCCTCTGCAGCCTTTTCTTATTAGTTTCCATGCCTTCATAGATGAAATCAAATAAGGGAGAGGCATAACACCAACACTGTATTAAAAGTAAATTTAGGCAAATCAAGTGGGCGGAAAATAACTTGCTTAGTTACATAGTCAATCGTCACATAATATTTCGATAACCAATTCATCCCCAAAATTACATCGAAATGATCAATATTCAAGGGGAACAAATCAACATATAAATGTATATCCCCAACAACAAGGTCACATGCAGGATACATATATGCACACGTCATAGACCCTCAGGTTGGAGATGATACCGCTAACAAATAATTCATTGGTTCCAAGGGTCTAGTTAATTTTCGAGAAAAAGCATATGAGACAAATGAATGCATTGACCCTGAGTCAATCAAAACATAAGCATTCTGGGCACAGAGCGGGAGTATACTTGACACTACTTTCTCTGTGTTCTGGACGTCTCCCGGTACAAGAGCAAAAACCAGACCTTGCCTCAAGGTTTCTTTTCCTGTCGGAGCTTTAGGATTTGATCTCGGTGTAGAGACGGATGCTACAGAACTTGCTAGCGGTCTGTTTGTGCCTTAGGATAAGAGAGGACAGTCTTTAACCATATGGCCCATTTTACCACATAGGAAACAAGCTCCGAAAATTTTATAACACACCCCATGCCTTCTTCCACATTCTGGGCATAGCGGTATAGAATTATTTCCTTGATTGGAACTCGTTGTCGACCTTGTATTCTGCTTCTTATTTTGAAAATTATTATGGCCCTTCTTAAAATTGAACCCTTGTCTTTTTCCCTTCCACTCAGTCATCGGTGGCTTAGCTTACTTCAGTGCCCCAATGTTGGCCTCGGCCATGAGAGCGCGATTAAAAACATCTACATACTTTGTTAGGTGAAGAACATTCACCCAGTCCAGCACTTCCACATCAAGTCCGCCTTCAAACTTGCGAGCCTTCTTATAATCCGTGTCCACCATATAAGGTGCATACTAAACAAGCTCGTGAATTTAGCCTCGTATTCAGCCATGGTTATGGTACCCTACTTAAAGCTCAAACTCTGACACTTTGCGGTCACTGACACATTGAGAGAAATATTTTTCATAGAACACCTCCTTAAATTGAGCCCATGTCACGGAATTATTGCCCTCTCGGACTAGCATCCACCACCATCTTGCTTCCTCTTTAAGAGTAAAGGTAAATAACAAAACCTTTTGTACTTCTGAACATGGAAAAACTTCAAACAACTTTTCTATTTCTGGGATCCAAGCCTCGGCTTTCAACGGATCAAGACCTCCTTGGAAAGTTGGCGGCTTTATTTTATTAAACTTTGTGTTAGGGCTGTAATGTCATCATTGTTAATCGGTTCAGGTTGCACAAGAGGTGGAGGAGGAGGAGTGGGACTTGAACAATTCCACCATTATTTTCAGCCTGTATATTTGGCATCCGACAACTCTGAGTCGTCTACAGTTCTTGCATTCAGCATTTGTCTACATAACACAAGAAATAATAAACATAGGCAAGACAGTTCTCACATTCATATCGTTTATGCATATATCAAGTCAGCACACACTTGCATATGCAATACAATGCCCTAATTTCTTTTCTAGGACATCCTATAGCTAATTTGGACACGTGTGTGCGGTATAACTCGAGCTCTGAAACCGCATTGTCACGATCCAACCCCTGCCCCACGGGATTAGAGACATAATCGGCCAGTAATCCTAGATTACCAAAGGCCTGCTTAACAGTAAATAGTATAAGGGGCTAGCGGAAGCCAATGATATCACAATATATCGTCCAATGAGCTGCGAAACTAAAGTGAATAAACAAACCTTTATATGCATCACTGTACAAGCATTCAATACTATATCATACACATGTTCCAAAAGCATATACAATACCTACGGAATTAATCCCTTAATCAAAATTCGTAACACAAAAGATCTTTGCTATAAGTCACTTGATCACTTTACAAAAGGGTGAACTCATAATCACCCAAAAGCCTTGGAGTTAGACCAAAAGAAACCTCGAAAGGAGGCATAACAGTTGGCTTTACAAAATAGAAGGTAGGTTGACGCCCTTAAGTCTTTTTTGGAGTTTGATCACCTACATAACAAATATAAATTGCGATCTAAAGCCAATGAATAACAAATGTGTAAAGAGGTTAGGAAAAATGCTTGTTTAAACATTAAGGTTAGTTCACATAGCAATAATATGTTCGTCAGATAAAAACATAACAATCATAAGGATCCACGTGCACATGTAGCGGTCTTTCAAATCATAATCAGTACAGACAATCATATAACTCGATATCTTGTACACATTAGGCCATAGTATTATTATCCCTAAGCGAGGGCCACATGAATATAGGCCTCGATATTGTTACCCCCGAGCAAGGGCCACGTAAACATAAACCACGGTATTATTACCCCCGGGTAAGGGCCACGTGAACATACACCACAGTATTATTACCCCCGAGTATGGGCCACGTGAATATATTGCATGAAGTGAGATAATCATTCATACAGTAAATCACATCATTATCAAAATAGTTTTTGTTAACAATAACAATAATATTCAGAAAGAAATATAACTCAAACATATCTTTACAACATTGTTACTCACAGTTAGGTCCGTGGAGTAGGTGGCTAGAATGCGGCATACAAGTACAATGATTCAACATATAGTCACAATGGTTCAGTTTGGTTATTACCTCATCACTAAATTTCTCATTTTTGTTCCTTAATTCCCACCTTAGTTATGCATGCGAATGCACATGAAAACCACGTGGAAATCATGTAAACAGAGGCCCACAAGTCAAAAACATATATAGAAAAACAGACAGAATTTGTCCTATTGGCCACACGTGCGGTGCCCTAGGCCGCACGAGTGATGGTTAAGTAGTGTGCATTTTTGGGTAGAGGAGGCTCGGTCGCTCGTGCAGTGGCCCAGGCCGCTAGAGCAGTCTGGGTGAAAAACAGTTCAAAAGTTCTGCTGAAAATGGAACTTTCCCCCTTTCAAAACCAAGTTCAATTTTATACAAATCAAGGCCCAAAATGCATCAAAACAGCTTGAATTCACCATATCTAACATCAAATATACAACATAAACTCAAATCAAACTTAAGTTGTCAAAGGAAAGATCCATTACTACAATGAAAAATATAAATCATAGAACATGGGGTTAAGTTCCAATCCTTCCATTTCATGGAGTTTCCTCCATATTGCTCATAAATCATGCAAAAGCAAGTGGTGAAACATGAAGAATGCCATGGAGATTCACATCTTGAACTAGTTCCTATATTTTTCCTCTTTAGGGTTCATACCAACAAGTTACACCATCTTTCTTCATAATTGCAAGATGCGGACAACTTTAATTCATGAGATTGGAGGGAAAATTTCTTACCTTAAGTTGATGATTTGATGAAGATTGGTCAATACCCCTTTCTTCTCCTTGAACCCTAGGTGTAACAAGCCCGCGGGGGACCTCGCTACAGCTCGGACTCGATTTGTGTCACGGTTCTTAATCTTGAACCAAAGAGTCCAAATCCGGCAAATCGTTTTGAAAACAGATTTTTTTGAAAGAAGTCCCAAACATGGACTGCTTCGCCAGATACAGAGTCGCCACCTAAATGTTTTTTAAATGGGAAATTTAGGAAACCCTGACTCGGTGCCAAAGGCCACGTGTCCGTCATCACCAAAGTTGCCTCGGCTCGGGAACTTGGGTACGATTGGGGAAGGTCACTTCGTGAGCACCCCCGCTCGCCCGGTCAAAGACCGGCCTCTACTAACCATGATATCTTATTTTGAAAAACATTGTGAGTTCTTATTCCGGTTATTAGCCTAGGTTACTATGTGATGCTCGCAGCAAACAAGTATAGACTGGTCGCCTGAATTGGAACAAAACATTTCATGTTTGTTTGTTTGAAAATGGTTTGATGGTGCTACCCGCAGGTAGGCTAAGACGTGGATTTGCCACCCTCAGGTGGGCTTAGAAAACATGATTTTGCCACTATCTAGTGGGCTTAAAACAAACATTTGATGAATTGTCCAATTCAAGTAACCAACCTCCACCCACAGGCATTCAAGGCAGTTATATCACATAAGCATATAGCCTCATGGTAAGCATGCTATTCATGGCAACACTCACACGCATGCAAGGATGCTAAAGCATAAAACCACCGGTACTCCAAGTCAAAACAGAAAACCGTTAGAAATCATGCATGATCCAAATATACAGAAATGCCTAATGCAACGCATGCAATAATGCAACTATAGCAGGCTCGGCTATTCTAAACATGACATGTGGATGCTACAACTAACACGTATTCAATTTTGGAATGAAATCCAAATGCAGTTTGTATATGCGCCGAGCCCCGGTGCGTGCAAACATGAATGATGCAAACATGCTTCATACTGTATGCTAATCGAAATATGCCCTATATCTAACCATCATAAGCGGGTTAAATAAAAGGGAAGAAGACGTGGGGTTGGAAGACATACATCACACTCCACTCATTATTACAATTATGCCCTCGGCGCAGAGGTCCGAATAAATAATACAGTCCCGAATGAAAGAATATATGTCCGAATAATACAAATTCCTAATTAATTAACAAATTAAAGAAGAAGCGTAAACTGGCATGCAAGCCAGGGCTTTCCCCTTCTGCTAATGATTTTGCTGGGCTGCCTTTTAGAAAATCCACTGGGATGCCCCGATTAGCCTCTGTTTGCAATGTTTCTCGAAATGCGTCCAACTCCGAAAAGTTGCTGATTCTTTATTTTGCTGCAACAGAGAGCAGGAAAAGGGGCATAGCAATGTATTTCACACAAATATACGCATGCCTCGATCCTCGTGCCACAATCACGCATCTCGATGCATGATGGCCGAGGAGTCGGATTGCACAACTCAATATAGGATGAATGCAGATGAATGCTACAACAAACCTAACTCCATCATGGTAATCGGAGTGTCGGTGACTTGGGAATTGAGACCCTCCGTTACTCAGAGTACGAAACGTGCCTCGTTTCCCGTGCCCGGGCTAACTCCTATCCCGAACACGATGCAATATGCATGATATGCATGAATGCAACTGAAATACAATCCTAGCATGCACAATGCTATGAAATGAGATGCCTCGAAATGCGTGCACACGGCGCGCAAACCGAGGCGATGATCATAAGGCATAAAATGGCATACGCAATGCCAATTGGACTTACTAATACGAGTGGACCTCAGCCACACTCACATAAGAGGCCGACGGATAAAAATGAAGCGCCTCGAAGTGCGTGCACACGGGCGGCAACCGAGGCGATGGCCGTAAGGCATGAAATGACATGGAAATGATATGCAATGAGACTAAAATGAGATGTCTCGAAATGCGTGCCCACGGGCACGCAAACCGAGAAAATGGCATACGGAATGCAACAGGACTAAAATGAGATATGAAATGCAAGATGGACTTATACCAACATGAGAGAGCCTCAGCCACACTCACACGGGAGGCCGTTGGATGAAAATGAGATGCCTCGAAATGCGTGCACACTGGCGCGCAAACCGAGGCAATGATATAAAGCAAGAAATGGCACTCCGAATGCAAATTGGACTTATACTAACATGAGAGGGCCTCAGCCACACTCACCTAAGAAGCCGACGGATAAAAAGGAGCGCCTCGAAATGCGTGCACACGGGCGCGCAAACCGAGGCGAGGGCCATAAGGCATGAAATGACATGGAAATGATATGCAAACATGCAAATGGAATTTCAGCACTCACAAATGATGCAAAACAGTCCCGAAAGGTGGGAAATGACACCAAATGCACGGGATGGTCCCGAAATGCGATATTAAGCACCCGAAATGGCCTACAGCCATACTAAACATGCGTAATTGGTACATGACATGCAAAACAGTAGCAAGGCAGCCCCAAAATAGCATTTTTCAGTCTAGAAACAAGGCCAAACAGCAAGCATAGATAGGGCAACAATAGCATGCAAAAATACGGGCCAAGAGAGGGGTATTGAAGCAAGTGATGCATGTGATGCCCAAATGGAAAAGTACCCTTCTACAACACTGAAGAGGGACTAAAAATATGAACATTTACAGTAGATGACATTCCCCAACTCAGTATGAAAACATGCTAAAAATGTCATGCAAGATTGAGGATACATAGGGCTATAACATGAGGTACCCTAAAAATTCATCAAACCAGAAAATACCCTTAATGAAATATGTCAATAAGATCAAAATATGACTCTTTCCAGTTCTGATGATGGCCGAAAACAGAAGCTAGATAAGCTTAAACAAGCATGCAAAAATGGGGGTCCAAGAGGGATATAATGACAAGTATAACATGGAGACCCCCAACAAGGTTGATCCATTCTACAATGTTGTAGAGGGACACAAAATAAGTTTACTCACAGTTCATGACATGCTCCAAAACAGACCAGATGTAGGTCAAACAAATCATGCAAATTTACGGTAAATATGAGAGATTATGAAGCAAGTGCATGATAGAGAGGCCAAAAAGGGTTGAGCCCTTCTTCAATGT
This sequence comes from Camellia japonica, assembly GCA_030407325.1. Taxonomy (NCBI): domain Eukaryota; kingdom Viridiplantae; phylum Streptophyta; class Magnoliopsida; order Ericales; family Theaceae; genus Camellia; species Camellia japonica. The sequence continues at coordinate 127,422,826 of JAPPVO010000002.1, read as the reverse complement.
TGAAGAGGGGCTCAAAATAGGCCCACTCACAGTTTACATTATGCTCGAAAACAGATCACTCATAGGCTAGAAAAAGCATGCAAAAACAAGGGTAAAACATGGATTCAAAGCAAGTGGCCTATGGAGCATGAAAACCAGGTTGATCCCTTCTTCAATGTTGAAAAGGGCCTCAAAATAAGTACAATATCAGTTCATGAGATGCTCCAATTCAGATCACACATAGGCCAAATATTCAATGCAAAATAATGGCATATAAGAGGATATTGAAACAAGTGCAAGATGGAGGGCTCAAACAGGGTTGAGCCCTTGAACAAATATGAAAAATAGCTCAAAATAGACCTAGTTTCAGTTAAGGTCGGAGCTCAAAACAGTGAGAAAGTAGGCTTAAGAAATGAGGCAAGAAAGTGGTGTAAAAGAGGGAGTTTGAGACTTACCCTTGAAGACCTCTCTTTCTTTGCTTCTTGGCTTGAGGAATGTTGCTTCTAAGCCTCTAAGAACCTCTCCTTGCTGCTGGAAATGGAGTGGTGATGGTGGTGCTTGATGATGATCAAGAAATGGCACTAAACTTGAGAGTTTTAGAGAGATAGAGAGGGATAGGTGTATGTATGCTTGAAGCCAATTTTTTCTAACCCTTTGAAAGAGTGTTGGAGGCTCCTTATATGGACAAAAGGAGGGGTGTAAAGGTGGAGGGAAATGCACCCAAGTATTCCCCTCCAAAATATCCCCCGGATACAGATCTTTTCTGGAGGAAACAGCTGTGCAGCTGTAAGGAACACATCCCAAGGAGCATGGCCGGCCATGTGCTTTTTCTGCAGGTGGCCGGCCGGCCACCCCCCATGGCCGGCCGGCCAAGGGGTAAAAATGAAACACAAAATTGCTGGCCGGCCACCAAAGATTGGTGTCCTCCTAGGTATGCTGAACAAGACCCTGTGGTTCAAATTTGACAACTCTAAAACAGGAGAGAGAATAGGCCACTTTTCAAAGAGGGTTCAAAATGGACAAGACAATTACTGGCCGGCCATGTGTTTTTAGGGTCCTCCCATGTGTGTACAACACAAATATGTGGTTTTGGCTCAAAGAAAATGGCCCTAGGGTGGTCAACATTAGCCCGGAAGTGAGAAAAACGGGCGCCGGGAGGCGCCGGAAGAGCATAACTGCTTGTTGAGACAATTACTAGCCTCCCACCCTCCAGTGACCTTCCTTATGATAAAACAGAGTACCTGCCAAAATGAACGAAAACCGATGCAAAACGAATGCTCGGGGACCAAAACACGCAGTTCGGGATCCCGAAAATAGGCCGTTAAGCACCGAAAGTGGCATTCGGCCACGAAGTGGGTATCTAAGACCCCAGTGTCCCTCGAAAGGAGTAAATGAGATGCATGCCAAAAACCGGAGGAATCGGAGATGGTTGGGTGGTCCCGAACCGAGGCACACGGCCTGACGGCTCCGAAAATCGGGAACCGGGCTCCGAAATGGGCAAAATGGCCTACGGCCACGAAATGTAGCCCACGGCCACTGAGAGATGGTCTACTAGACCTCTCCCTCCCCTCAGAAAAGAAAACAGAGAAAACTAAGTCCGGTTCGCAAACCGAGGCAAGGCACAGAAGAGAGTTCGGAAGTCCGGAGGCAGGGCGCACGGCCGCGACTCTGAGACTTCTGAACGAGCACGATATGCAACATCACCGAGCGCTCAATCAGTGATGTCTGAGTCTTAAGGTCGGTCAAAAATGGGGTGTCTACAATAGGTTTCTCTCTTTCTCTTTTGTCCCTAGAATTCTCTCAAGTCCCTACCAATATCTATTTCTATCTACCTCTTATTTGATGAGTAAAGTTAGGCCTTGCTTGGGTCTTCCTAAGTCTTTTCCTAATTCTAAGTTTAATTTAATTTTTGTTTTTAATAACTCAATTCTGATCACAAGCCCCTTCAATTACCACTAAATTGAAATGTACTACTGTGAATCAGGCTCTAACCGCCTATTTCAAATATTTAATTTTAATCTTATGGTTTACTGATTCAGATAGATTTATTCTCAATTCTCTCTGTCTGTTCTCATTAATCCAATGCAATGAACACATGGCACAACAACACATGACATATCATTTTGCATATAACACATAATTAAGGCAAATCACATAATTTAACAATTAATTAAGGGGGCGGCTATTACATTGCCAAATTTACAGGCCAATGTGGTGAATTTACCAATGATTACATAAAATTGAGACTTGTTCCAAACTCTTTAACGGGGGCAAGCCTTTGTATAGTACACAAACCTTACACCTGGTTCTATTCAAACTTGGCAACAAATAGAAGAAGTGTTTCATGCGTAATTTTTTCGAACGGAGCCTAAAGTATCTATGGCAGACTTGGCAAGGTTGAGCCAAAGGCTTGATGATAAGGCTGCTCAATTTATTGCCCAATTCAAAAGAGCACGAAACAAATGTAGAGTTATATTACCTGAACCAGAATTTGTGAGGTTGGCCGAAAATGGACTAGAGTTCAGGCTTCGAAAGAAGTTTGACTCAATAGAGTTTTGAGACTTAGTAGAACCAACTTATAAGGTCACTAGATACAAACTCTCCTTGAGGAAGAGCAAGATTGAAGTAATGCATCCTATAGGACCTATTATAGGGAGCTTAATTTTGAAATTGATATGGCAGAAATCATAGGAAAAGAGCCTATGACCTGCGAAGCAATAATTCAGAAGGATATTACCATTGATCAACAGTTTAAAAAGAGAGTTCTTCACAAGAAATATTCTTTCGATATATCAAAAGCAAATGTGACATATTTGATCATTTGCTAACAGCACATTTTCTAAAACTGCCTAGCGGAGTTAAGATCCCAACTTCAGAAGAAATGAAAGGCAAAATCAAATGTAAATGGCATAACTCTTGGTTCACTCAACTAAAAACTGTATTGTTTTTCGAGACAGGATCCAAGAGCAGATTTGGAAAGGAAGACTAAAATTTCCAGCCAAAGTAGAAAAGGCAATGGGAATTGACATTAACCCATTTCCAGATATCAGAGAAGCAGCAGCCAATGTTGGCATACTAGACTTCCTTGCCCAAAAGGTGGAGAAAAGCCTTTCCTAGAAGGAACTAGGTGAGGTCAACGTGCAGATGCATGTTGCCAACCAAACTGCCTTTAAGAAGAACACACAGGGTTCACCAGCAAGTGGACAAAGCATCGTGGCCCAAGAAGATGTTTCCAACGAAGAAACTTTAGATGATGATTTGCTTGAAGTAGCTGTTATGCGGCGAATGTGTCCCAGATGCAGGCTGAGTTACAGATGGATAAAAGGGCTTCCAGTTTATGGGAAACAATACTACAAACAAGTGTAGAAAGATCGTAGGCCAGTCAGTACCTCCAATAAGGGGGCATACAAAGGGTCCTAGCCAGTAGCCATCTTTGGTTGTGCCACCAGACGCCAGGAAGTCAAGAGGTAAAGACCTCTCTATGAAAACAAACTACCAAACTACTACAGGATAGTCAACAAGCCTGTAAGTAAGCCTGAACTTGTCTCAAGACAGGAACCAAGGCCAATGATTGGCCTTCAAGACAAAAGCAGCAAGCCAATGACCGGCACAGTGGGTTCATGGGTGCTAGGAGTACCAGACTGGTTTGTCATGTAAAATAAACCTAAAATGATACCAATCCAGGGAAAGGCCTTTGTAGGCAAGGACATAATCATCAAGCCTCCTTTGGTGGCTCCCAATAATTGGGTCTTACTCAAAAACCCGAAAACAAAGGAACCAGATATGGCTCCTGTGATCTCCAGATCTTAAAGAAGAAAAATCCAATGAAGGTTCACTCAATACTAGAAGGATCTGAAGAGCTGGTGAGGGCACCTCTTTGGTGCAATCAAGAGGTCAAATGGGAGAATGAGAGAGTTCGAAGCCTAATCCCAAGATCAACAGAAGTGCCAGCAGAGAGAAATTGGCTAAGGTCCATGCTGAACTACAAGCCAAAGAGAGATCAAGTTTTGCAGGCCTCGAAAAGGCCTTAATGGAAAGTGATATGACAATGAGACAGACGAAGAAACTAAGTCAGGCCAAGAGAAGACATTGGTTGAAGAAGAAATGTTCGAAGGCTTCATGGCTGAACAAACAGAGTCTGTATTCAAGACAGACCAACAACAGTCTACTGCTAAGAAGCCTACCAACTTAGAGGTTCTAGAATGTAGCATAGAAGATGCATCCCAAGTGTTAGGCCAAACCAACACAGAAGGGGAGTAGGTACAGCTAGTAGTGCAGTTTGGCTCATTCTCTCAAATGCCAATCAATATAGTCTACGTGCTGCCGCAAGAGTTTCAACCTGAAGAAGGAAATCAGGAGGTCAGGAGGGTGATCCTATAGAAGCTTTCAGTGAGGACTCACAAACCAACATAGTCCAGGATGAGTCTGAAGTAGCCAAGCCTATGGAGACTGATGAAGAAAATGAAGAGTAAGCATTGTTACCCTATCATACCCCTTTGAATATCCCACATCGTCAATGACTCAACGTGTTAAACCTTTGTACATTGAGGCATACTTTGATGGGATAGAGATAAATAGGGTATTAGTGGATAATGGGGCGACAGTAAACTTGCTTCCTCGTTCATCTTTGAGGAAATTGGGGAAAAGGAACCCCAGATTGATCCCGACAACCACGACCATTGCTGGTTTTGCTGGGGACAAGTAGATGGCCCAAGGCATACTACCCATTAATTTGAGTATGGGGACAAGGGATTGTATGACTTCTTTTTTGTCATAGGTAGCAATGCCAAGTACAATGCCTTGCTTGGTAGAGATTGGATTCATACCAAGAAGTGTGTGCCCTCCTCTTTACATCAAAAGGTGATGATATCCAGAGTAATGGGGAGATAGAGGAAATAAATGCAGACCCATAACCCTTCATTGCTTGTGCAGATTTTGCAGAAGCAAAGTTGTATACCGAAAAGGTGGTTCCACTAAGCGTGTTGAGGAAGCCTAATGCAACAGCTGAAGTAATGGTTGATGAGAAGTTGGCACACCTGAAACATTTGGTACAAGAAAGTGCTAATGATGAATATGACTACATCATCAAGGATACCAACAATGCCTGGTTATAGGCAGGAAGATTAAGAAGCCAGACCATTAGCTTTGGTGAAGTTCTTCACATTGGACATTGAAGTAATAGTCCAGAAAGTTTAGGAAGAAGAAAGGGAAGCCACATAATTGGCTGCGAACATGAGCAACAGGAAGCCAGACCATTGGCTCTAAGTAAGTATTGTGCATTGGACATTGAAACCAAAGTCAAGAAATACAGGAAGAAAAAGCTTTATGGACAAATTTTGTCTAAAAAGAAAGTAATACGATGAACCAGGAAACGTTATGACAGATCAAGATGAAAAAGTGGTTTCGAAGCTAGAGGAAGATGGAAGAGAAGCATTGGTAAGTACTTAGATGCAAGATCCTTTGGAAGAGGTCAATTTAGGAGAAACTTCAGTACAACCACCTATCTACATCAGTGCTTCGTTGGATCCCATAGCCAGTGACCAGTTATTGGCTCTCTTGAAGAAATATAAGGATTGTTTTGCTTGGTCTTGTAATGATCTTCCTGGATTGGACAGGTCATTGGTGGAACATAGACTTCCAGTCAAGCCAAACTTTAAGCCATATAAGCATAAACCGAGGCAAATGAGTCCTAAGGTGGTTCAAAAGGTAAATGAGGAGATTGCTAGGCTCCTCAAAGAAGGCTTTATCAAAACAACCAGGTACATTGAATGGCTATCTAATATAGTGCTGTGGTAAAAAAAAAAAAATGGCAAATTGAGGATATGTTGATTTCGGAAATTTGAATTTTGCAACTCCAAATGATGAGTACCCTATGCATGTAGTCGATCTGTTGGTGGACAGTTCAGCAAGACATAGGATCTTGTCCATGATAGATGGACACTCTGGCTACAACCTGATATACATAGCAAAGGAGGATGTTCACAAGACAGCTTTCAGATGTCTTGGGAACATTGGACCTTCAAATGGGTTAAGATGCTATTTGAGTTGAAGAATGCTAGGCAACATATCAGAGAACAATGAACACCATCTTCCATGATCTCATTGGAGGATACCTGGAGTGTTACATTGATGATATTGTTGTAAAATCTCAGTCTACGGAAGAGCATCTGGTCCATCTGGTAGCAGCTTTCGAAAGAATCAGGAAATTCAACTGAAAGCTCAATCCACTAAAATGTGCTTTTGGAGTATCAATTAAAAACTTATTGGGGTATATAGTACACAAGAAGGGAATACAGATTCATCAGAATAAAACCAAAGCCATGATTGAGACCAAACCTCATTAAGTAAAAAAGAATTGCAAAAATTCCTAGGTCAGGTTAATCTTCTTCGAAAGTTTATTTCTAACACTGCTGGAAAAACCAAAGTTTTTTCTACTTTGTTGAAGTTAAAAGATGAAAAAGAATTTATGTAGACAGCAGAGCATCAAGGTGCTTTCGAAGGAATAAAAACCTACTTGGCCAAGCCTCCAGTGTAATTCCCCCAAGGAAGGACAAACCTTTGAAATTACACATTGCTACAACTGAAGAATTATTGGGAGTTTTTCTGGCTCAAGACAATGAGAAGGGCAAGGAGCAAGCAGTCTATTACCTTAGTAGGTTTTTAAACTCTTCTGAATGTAAATATTTAGCTTGAAAAGCTATGCTAGCCTTGTACTTTACAGCAATAAAATTAAGATTTATCTTTTACCTGCTATTATCTTGGTAATTGCAACCACATATTTGGTTAAGTATATGTTATCTAGACCTATGTTAAGAGGCATAATGGGCAAATGGATTTTAGCTTTATTCGAATTTCATTTGGAATATGTCTCCCAAAAGGCAGTAAAAGGTTAGGTATTGGCCAACTTCTTAGTTATCATTCATGTCAAGCAGAAAGTCAAGAAATAATGGAATTGATACAGCGGATTTGGAGCCATGACAGATGTGGTTTGATGGATCAAAGGCTAATGGTCTAGTTAGAATTGGTATTGTGATTAAATCACCACAAGGGGCAGAAACCACACATGGTTTCAGAATTGATAAGACTACCTGTTCCAATAATCAAGCTAAGCATGAAGCATTGGTTATGGGACTGGAGATACTTATAGGTTTACAGGCTCATATAGTTGACATATTTGGGGATTCCTAATTGGTAATTAATCAAGTAAATGGTGTCTTTACATGTCAAAGTTCAAGCATGTTGTCATAGTATGTTGTTGCTGTAAATTTGCTTTCTCACTTCCAGGTAGCAAATGTAACTCAATGTCTTCAATTTGTGGTGTAATATGGGGTTTTTAATTTGTTTATTATTTTAGTGTACCTTGAAGGGTAATTTGGGAAAAAAAAAATAGAATATATTGATAGTAAATTATAACCCTAAATAATTTAATAAAATATATTGAAAAATTGAGCGTAATTGATATTTTTTAGGTACAAATAGAATCTCTTGCAAGTTCTCTTCTCAAATGTTAGCCCATAAATGGCCCACAACTTATTGTTAGCCTCCTTTATTCCACGAAATGAACTCAGAGTCCAGAGGCATGCAATCCAAAGTCACTCGGAGCCCAAAACTAATAGCCCATGTCATTTTGTTAGCAGAACATGATTTATTTAGGATTCACCCAAATTGTTAATGGAAAATGTTTTGGACCCTTTTGGGGTGACCCCACCATCTCACAGTAATGTGAACCAATGATATATTTGTATTGTTTTTGTTTTTTTTTTCTCTTTCTTACTTGGACCAATCACAAGTAAGAAAGAAAAAAAATAAAACAAAAACAATACAAACATGGAAAATGTTTTGGACCCTCTTTTGGGGAGACCCCACCATCCCCATAGTGATGTTGACCAATGATATGTTTATATTGTTTTTATTTATATATTTATTTTTCTCTTTCTACTTGGACCAATCACAAGTGAGTAGGAGTTGTGGGGATGATGTTTTGTGGGGGTCTAAATCATTACTATATTAGGAAAATGTTTTGGACCCCCTTTTGGAGACTTCACCATCTCCACAGTGATGTGGACCAATGATATGCTTGTATTTTTTTATTTATTTATTTTTTCTCTTTTCTTACTTGGACCAATCACAAGTGAGTGGGTGTTGTGGGGATGATATTTTGTAGGGGTCTGAATTCATTATATTATTATTATTATTATTATTATTATTATTATTATTATTATTATTATTATTATTTCCATGAGTAGAGCAATAATGATGGGCAAATTTAAAAATATATTATTACAATAATAATGATTTCTTAAAAAAGTTGGATTTCCAAAAGTAGGAAATATTATTTTGGAATGGGAGTAAATAATTATCTGTAAGTAACTACTAATTATTATACCATGTATGTGAATTCAAAATAGATATTCTGTGTGTATAAATGAGTTGAGGAATACAACAGTAAGGAACATAGACAACGTAATTTTGACATTGCAAGACATACAATGAAGCACTCATTCATTTGCTTAGCCATCCTCACATTTCACTTGCTTTGCTCAACCACCATGTGTTTTTTTGTTCCACCAACCGTGGTTCATATCATCAATAGTCTTCCAGCCAACTCCGAGCCCTTGCTAGCTCGTTGCCAATCTAAAGACGATGATTTCGGAATGCATACACTCACAAATGGTCAAGAATTCTATTGGAGATTCTATATCAACTATTTCGGAACTACTCTCTACTTCTGTCATTTTTACTGGGGTAACAAAGACGTAAGTTATGTTGTTTTCGATAGCCGAATCTTCAAACATTGTCAGACTCCACATACTCATGATGATAACTGCTACTGGAGTGTTAGATCTGACGGCTTTTATTTTAGCGATGATAATAACTCTTGGTCAAAACAATATGACTGGAGCTAATGTATCAGCCATCATTGTATGTTTGGATTGGCAATAAATTAATTACAAAATAATAAAAATAAATATAAAGGTTCTAAAAATCGGATATTCAAATCACAAATTATGTATGTTTGCACATTGAATTGGATTTTATTTTATTTGCTGAAAATCATACCAAATTATTGTTGGAAATTATAATGAGAAGGTTTTATTGTTTATGGGTTATGGTGGATGGGAAAAAAATGGAAAAAGAAGAAGGTGGTGTTGTGCTGGCTTGAATGATTTGGTGCAAATTTGCAGGTATGAGAGAGAGAGAGAGAGAGAGGGGAGAGGGGGGGGGGGGGGGAATAAATGTAACAGTGTTTACAAGAGCAAATTTGACATTTTTGGTCGTATTTTTGCTGGTGTCATGATTTTTCGTTAGGCCACTGGATGGTTTTTTTGGATGGTCACTGGATGGTTGGCTAATAGAAGGACCAAATTATTAAAAAAATTATTAAAGTAAAGGAGGATAATAATATTTTGAAGAATAAAGAGGGTGATAGTGTAATTTCAAATATATTCAGAGGGTGTCAATGTAATTTACCTTTTTTCTTTTTTTTCAAGTTTAATGTCACCGAAAATTTTCTTGTCCCTTCAAAAGATATAACATCAGCAGCAGCTGCCCAGAAAGATCATTATTGGATTAAAAAATAAATTCACAGGAGCACATACAAAACATTTCTTCTTATCCAGTTGGTTTTTGCAAACAATGTGATGGAAGCAAACTTAAGAAATGTCCATTTCTCATCCTTCTCCAATTCGTCGTGTTAATAATGTATCATAAAAATGAACCGTAAATACGGTGAAAATAAACTTTTTCCTCAAACTAAATCTCTATTGAATGAAATTACAAATAAAAATATTTTATTTCAACTCAATTCCATTTCACAAATCACTCAAATTAATATTCTTTTTTTCAAAAGTTAATTTACATTTCCCAATTCAACTCAATCTTTTTTTTTTTTTTTTGGGGGGGGGGGGGAAGAGTGTAGGGTCCCATAATTAAGCAAATGGATATGTGTGGTGGAGATTAAATTGATGAAATGTGGGATCCATAAGTAAAATGAATTTAAACCATGGAAAAAGATTTGAAGCTCGAAAAATGTGTGCCCCGAATGCCCCGAGAGAGAGAGAGAGAGAGAGAGAGAGAGAAGAGAGCGGGGAAGAGGAGAGAGAAGAGAGGGGAAGAGGAGGAAGAGAGGGGAAGAAGCTCGTCGCCCGGCGTCGCCTTGCAGCAGCTCGAAGCTCGTCGCCCGGCGTCGCGTCGCAGCGTCGCGTCGCAGCAGCGCCCCGCCTCCGGCAGCTCCGCCTCCGCCCCGCCTCCAGCAGCTCCGCTCCCCTCCAGCCCTAGTTTGTTGGCCCCCTCCCCTCCCCCTCCCCCCCTCCCCCTCCCCTCCGTCTCCGTCTTCTTCGTCCATCTGCTGAAAAAAAAAAAAAAAAAAAAAATTAAAACCACGAAACGACGTCGTTTCGTGGTTTCGGGGCATTAGGGGTGCCCGGATTCGAGCTCTGAATCACTTCTCTTTAAACCATTGATTGTTGTTTCTGGCTAAATTCTAGGTAGATAATTCTGAATTTGTAGTATTGTTATTATTTTTTTTTTTAAAACTCTATCTGACTTCAAAATAATGGATAAAAAATACGTTATTTTAAATAATTAAAAAAAACCCATATTAACTGTAAAACCTTATTTTACATACTTTTTTTAATTAGTTAGAAGGAGTTACATAAGAGAGGAAAAAAAAAATTAATTAATTAATTGTCATGACAGCACCTAGTGAAAATAACATCAAAACAACTAATTCTTCATTAAACATATTATTCTTATCAATTTTGTGTTATGCGGCTCGACACTTATTTGTTTTTTTATTTTTTTTAATATTCGTATTATCGGTTGTATAATATTCGTGTTTTGTTCCAAAAACTAATTGACCCTAACTTGCTAACTTTCTGTATAGTTTGAGACGTGTTATTATGTCGTGTAAAAAATTTACACCCTTAACACCATAGATTTATTATTCCTAATTTTTATCACAAAAATACATAATACACCACAAATATTTGTAGTTTTTATTACAAAAATTATAACTTTATAACTTTCTTATAAGGGTGTCATTTTATGCACAAGTCAATCCGAAAACACTGAAATGGGTATTGTTGATGTTTTTATGGAAACTTTTATGAAAATTCTTGGTCCAAGTAAGAGTTTTCCAAGCATGCTTGGTTAGAGTTTTCCAAAAACTCTTTTAAGAAAATTCTATTTTTTTATTTTTTGTATTTTTTTGTTTTTACTGAATTTTTTAATATTTTAAGCAATTTTTTTTTACTTTTTAGGTAAAAAAATTGTGAAAGAAACCCATTAAAAATTCACTAAATACCAAAAATACAAAAAAAAAAAATACTAGAATTCCGTACATATTTTGTATTTTTATGTATTTATTAATTTTTTTAAATATTTTTCACAAATTTTTTACTTTTTAGATACATCTAAGTAAGGTGCATCTAAAAAAGTAAAAAAAAATAATTTAATTTTAAAAATATTCACTAAAAACAAAAAACCACGAAAACCAAAAAATTCAATTTTCAAAAAACTTAATTCAAAAAACTCAAACCAAACACACTGTTTTTAGGAAAATGTTTTGGACCCCCTTTTGGGGGAGACCCCCACCATCCCCACAGTGATGTAGACCAATGATATGTTTGTATTGTTTTTGTTTTTATTATTTTATTTTATTTTATTTTTTTTGCTCTTTCTTACTTGGACCAATTACAAGTGAGTGGGGGTTGTGGGATGATGTTTTGTGGGGGTCTGAATTATTATTGTACAAACATATCATTGGTCCACATTATTGTAGAGATGGTGGGAGTCTCCCCAAAAGGGGGTCCAAAAACAACAACAATGATTCAGATCCCCATAAAACATCATCCCCACAACCCCCACTCACTTGTGATTTGTCCAAGTAAGATAGAGAAAAAAAAAAAAAAAAACAATACAAACATATCATTGGTTCACATCACTGTGGAGATGGTGGAGGTCTCCCCAAAAAGGGGTCCAAAACATCATTCCCACAACCCCCACTCACTTGTGATTCATCCAAGTAAGAAACAGAAAAAATAAAAACAAAAACAATACAAGCATGGAAAATGTTTTGGACTCCCTTTGGGGAAGACCCCCACCATCGCCATAGTGATGTTGACCAATGATATGTTTGTATTGTTTTTGTTTGTTTTTTTTTTCTCTTTCTTACTTGGACCAATCACAAGTGAGTGGGAGTTGTGGGGATGATGTTTTGTGGGTGTCTGAATCATTACTGTACAAACATATCATTGGTCCATATCACTGTGAGGATGGTGGGGGTTTCCCAAAAAGGGGTCCAAAACATTTTCCTAATATAGTAATGATTCAGATCCCCACAAAACATAATTAGAGAAAAGAGAAAATACTATTGAAATCTAGTGGGAATCAATTTTGAAATGCAAAACTATGAAGATAACTATTTTTTGAAATTATTATTCTAATTTAAAAAACAAAGGGTAAAATAAGAAAATCATATAACTTTGTTCATTGACTTTTCAAAATGCACATTTATTTTGAGATACCAAAAAATAAAAAGGTTGACCAACAAAATGAGACAGAAGGACTAAAATAAAATTGAATGTGGGATATAGCTATTTGATTTGATTCTATAAAAGAAAATAGTAAAATGATCTACTAGGCCTTTTTTATTAGCAAAATAAAATAGTTGAAAAATCATGAAGTCTGTAACGCCTTGAAATAAATATAATAAATCATCCATAACGATAATTAAATAACAAGATAAATCAGAGTGTAAGATCTTTCCATTACATGAAACTCAGTTGTACAAAAGAGGTGACACATGCAAATATACATTCATAAGCCCTAACCCTGAATCTATAGCATGTGTCAACAACAAAAATATGAAATAGAAGTTAAACAGATAATAGAAATACTCTGAAGGCTACAACTTTCCAAGACAATGCTTGGGTACATCAAAAGTGAGTCTGAAGCTCAATACAGATAAAGCCCTAGGCTTGTACAAAAATTAAATACAAAATAACAAAACTGAGCCTTCAGCTCCACAGTTCTCCCAAGCTAAGTCCTTGGTGGAGGCATATCACTAGCACCTGAAAATGGTTTTCTCATATCGGGTGAGCCAAAGCCTAGTAAAAATAATCCAACACAATATATGAATCTTAATAAAGATATAAGAGTGAAATGCACATGCAATGCACATGCAATGCCCATATCAAAACGTTTTACATTTTCTTTCCAACGAAAATGATGCTCAATCTATATTACAATTCTCAAGTCATGCTCTTTATAATAGAAAACAAGGGGGAAAATCTCATGCCAGTACAACCTTTCACGGATATTTCGTCCGCGGAAACCGTCAAACAACAGCCATGTAAACATAGTCTATACAAGTACTGCTATTGCCATTTTACGGATATTTCGTCCGCGGGAATCGACACCCATGTATACGTACGTTTTTCGAAACTTTCACCCTGGACACATAGGCCAACTTAATTTGGTGATACATACATTTTTCCAGCAGTCATCCCTTTTTCTCAAATTCATAAACATTTGCAATTTATTAAATGAGTAACAATGTTCAATGCACGTAGATGAAAAATTAGTTTCAATTTACTTAATCCTCGTACAATTTCTACAACAATCATAACTATCCTGCACCGATGGCCCAAAACAGATATTTCAAAATAGATATAAAATCTCCAATACAGATAAACTTTCCAAAAATTTAAGATGTGAGCGATAATACATATCTAACTCCATAATCCATATCAATATCCATCAAATTTCACATTTTCAACACCAATTCCATTTATTTATACAAAATAAATATTTGAGACATTTAGGGTAAAACATCTTTTTCTTTCAAAATCCAATCCAAGTACCAAATCAACAATTTTATCACAACTCGACCTCATTTCCAATCCCACAACTATTTTCAATACACCTATTTGAAAACCCCTCTTTTGATTTTAAACCAAAACCCTAGGTTTGTTCCAAATTCTCCAAAATCACAAGATTGTTTCACAAAAACATATAGCTAAGTTAAAAATCATAAAAGAGTATAGAGAATCCCTACTTCAAAGCTAGAAAACCAAGGAGAGAGTGATGACACTTTCACAACACCGAAACCCAACTCTATTCGGATGAAAACAAAGCTCTAGGTGAGCTCTATCTTTTTCTCAAAGGGAGTAGGGTAAAGAAATCAATGGATCCAAATGTTTTAGAAGTGAGAAGGTGAGTTTTAGAGAGAGAGTCTCAACTTAGGGTTTTTAGAAAGTTTAGAGAGAAAGAGATATGAAAAGTGATGTAAAAAGTGATTTTTACGGGCTGATATACGCACAGTCCGCTCGAGCATAAAAAGTGATGCTCAAGTATCCAGACACAAAAATAGTTACCGCTCGAGCACAAGAGGTGTCGCTCGAACGTAGAATATGCTCTCCTAGTAGTTTTATAGATAGATACCTACCGCTCGAGCTTAAGAAGAGTCGCTCGAGCGCACAACCGCTTGAGCGCATGAAGAACAACTCGAGCATAGAAAACACTCTCCCAGTAGTTTTGTAGACCTGCAAAAGTACTGTAAGTTCACAAAGGCCGCTCGAGCGCAAGAAGTGATGCTCGAGCGTAGAAGTAAAATTCTGGGCAACAAGGTTTTTGAAAAACCAGGTACTAACCTGTTTCAAATGCAACCAACATAACCCAAAATCCAAACTCAAAGAGGTATAAGGGAAAACAAGACATAAATGACTATACAAGGCAATGAAACTTGGATCCAAAACATTAAATGGTTCGGGTCCAAACCAGAATCACTATAACCTCCCCCCTTAGGGAATTTCGTCCTCGAAATTATAAATCAAACCATAAAACCATGTTTAAACCAATTTACAACAATGATAATCAATCAATTCCAATACCATGACCCATCCACCGGTCATTCATTCTCATCAACATGATAAACAAGTTCTCAATACTGAATATACAATTCACATTTCCAAAATATATATAATGTTTATATTAAATCAACATAGAAAAAGTTTGAATACATGTTCAAACATTGGCAAATAGGTCCGGATACTTCTCACGGACTTCCAACTCACGTTCCCAAGTTGCTTCCTCAACTCCATGATGTTGCCACAATACTTTTACCAAAGGAATTGTTTTGCCTCACAAGACTTGGTCTCAAGTATATAAGATTTTCACAGGTCTCTCCTCATATGAAGCATCCTCATCTACTTTTAAGTTGGTCCAATCCAACACGTGTTCCAGCTTATACTTCCAAAGCATACAAACATGAAACATATCATGGACCCCAGAAAGTTGTAGCGGTAAAGCCAAACGATAATCTACCTCTCCAATCCACTCAAGAATCTCAAAAGGCCCAATAAATCTAGGGGACAACTTCCCACTCTTAACAAACCTCATCAAATCCCACCTAGGTGATATCTTCAAGAAAACATGATCTCCTACCTCAAAAGACAAAGGTCTCCTCTTATGGTCAGCATAACTTTTCTAGCGACTCTGGGCAGTAGCCAACCTCTTATGAATAAGAGAAACTTTCTCAGTCGCTTCCTGAACTAACTCAGGACCTATCAAAGGTGCATCACCCACCTCAGCCCAACACACAAGAGTTCTACATGGTCAGCCATACAAGGCCTCAAACGGTGCCATGCCAATACTTGACTGGAAGCTATTGTTATAGGCAAACTCTACTAAGGGTAAGTGCCTCTCCCACGACCCCTTAAAGTCAATGACACAACCTCGAAACATATCCTTTAAAATCTAAATGGTACGCTCTGACTGCCCGTCAATCTGAGGATGATACGCGGTGCTAAAAGTCAATCGTTATAGGGACCCCGTGCAATCTCACTATGCCCCTAATATAAAGGTCAGCAAGATAATCTACCGAGTCGCTCACGTGCATAACTACAAAATGTGCCGACTTGGTTAACCGGTCAACTACCACCCAAATCGCATCATTACCCCTATTGAGTCCTAGAAAGACCCACAACAAAATCCATCATGACATGCTCCCACTTTCAACTGGCTATAGGCAAGGGTTGCAACAAACCTGTTAGCCTTTGATGTTCGACCTTCACTTGTTGATAAGTAAGGCACCTCGGTATGAAAACGGGCACATTCTTCTTCATTCCCCTCCACCAAAACTGGTGACTAAGGTCATGATACATCTTTGTGGCTCCCGAATGCACCACATAGCAGGAATGGTGCGAAAAGACGGTCACCATATCTAACACTCGAATCGGGATACACCTTCAAGCCTTTCTTTATCTTTCCACTAGAGATCTTTTCCCGGAGGATCTCTACCTCAAGGTCACCCCTCTATGCTTCTATCAATCGGCTCATAAGTATAGGTTGTACAGCTACCGAAAGCAAGGCTGCTAACTTAACAGACTCACCAAGATGCAAGTTGAACTCACCAATAGCACCCAACATCTCCCATTACTACTGATGGATTTCTTACTTAAGGCATCGGCCACAACATTGCCCTTCTCCGGATGATAATGCAACTCCAAGCCATAATCTTCTATAAACTCCATCCACATTCTCTGCCTCAAATTCAAGTCTTTCTGTGTAAACAGATATTTCAGACTCTTGTGATCAGAAAATACCTCAAACTTCTCACCATACAAATAATGCCTCCAAATCTTCAAGGCAAAGATCACTGGCGCGAACTCTAAATCATGGGTTGGATAATTTCTCTCAGGAGTTTTCTACTGTCGTGAGCCAAAAGCTACTACTTTCCCCTCTTGCATCAATACACAACCCAAACCTTCTTGTGACGCATCACAATACACCAAATATCCCAAACCCCTCTCTGAAATAATCAATACTGGAGTAGTGTTAAGTCTAACCTTAAGCTCTTGAAATGACTTCTCACAAGTCTCACTCCACACAAACTTGATTCATTTCCTCGTCAGTCTAGTCGATGGTGAGGCTAATCTAGAGAAATCTTTCACAAACCGTCGGTAATACCCAGCGAACCCCAAGAAACTATGGATCTCAAAGGCATTCTTAGGTTGTTCCCAATCTTGTACGACTTCTATCTTGGATGAATCTATATTCACCCCTTCTCCAGATACCACATGGCCTAAGAACTTTACTTGTCTCAACTAGAATTCACATTTCTCGAACTTGGCATATAGGCTCTAAGTAACTCAAGTACTACCCGCAAGTGTTCTTTGTGTTTCCCTTCTAAGGGTGAGTAAATCAAGATGTCATCAACAAAGACGACCACAAAATGATCTAGGAACTTATGGAAGATCCGGTTCATCAAATCCATAAACATGGCTGGTGCATTGGTTAGCCCAAAAGGCATCACTAGAAACTTATAATGGCCATACGTGTACGAAATACCGTCTTCTGGATATCCTCCTCCCATACCCTCAACTGCTGATAACTTGATCTTAGGTCTATCTTGGAAAAACAACAAGACCCTTTCAATAGATCAAACAGATCATCTATATGAGGCATTGGGTACTTGTTCTTAATAGTTACCCTGGTTCAACTTCGGTCGGTAATCAATACAAAGTTGCAACGCACCGTTTTTTTTTTTTTTTTTTGGAAAAGAGAGCCGGTGCTCTCCAAGGTGAAGTATTAGGGTGGATAAAACCCTTATATAACAATTCTTGGAGTTGAATCTTCAATTCACTCAACTCAACAGGTGCAAACCTATACGGTGCCATAGAAATCGGTGCCGTGCCAGGCACTAAGTCGATAGAGAACTCAATCTCAGATGAGGTGGTAAACTAGTGAGATCCTAAGGAAAAACATCCGGGTATTTACAAACTACCCTTGGCAACTCAACTCGGACTTCGTCACACTCATTACCCAAAAAGTTGGCAAGAAGACAACTAAGCTCACTCCGCCCACAAGAATCATACACTAGTGATAAGACTTTATTGGCTCTGTCCTCCATGAAATAAAAACAATCACTGCTTAGGGTACGAACAGTAACCCTCTGATGGTAACAATCTGATAACCTGTTATGATGATAACCAGTATATACCCAATATAGCATCAAAACTTGACATGTTAATCAACACAAATGCAAACAGAAGTCTGCAACCGACAACCTCTATGTCACAACCCGACACCCCTATCCAAAACAATCTCAACTCCAATAGGTGACTCTACACTGAGTGGAGATGCTAAGCGAGCCAATTCTAACCCTAAATGTCATGACCCGAACCCGCCCCTATGGTTAAGGACATAACCGGCCAGTAATCCTGAGATTACCTACGGCCTCAAACCAAAACAGACATAACTCATCAGAGTAAAGGGGGCCAAACGGAAGCAAAAATTTAAAACTTTGTCCATAGAGTCGTGCTTATATGCACATCAAACAAACCATACACATAAACGTTAATAACCCATAGCAAAATACAGTACCATAAAATCCTTTACAGACAGGTCATCCAAACTGAGTCAACCCATAACAAAATATATACAGATATACAAAAAGTCCTTGCCAACAAGACAAAATATAAATACATAACAAAATGGCAAGGATGGGTCTCGTGCGTGAGACACAAGGCTAACTCTCCAAAACTCATGTTGTTCCTGGCAGACTTCACTGGGGCTGGGTTTGGACTTCTCTTGGCTCACCTACAAACACATGAATGAGCGTGAGCGAAAGCCTAGTGAATAATATCAAGTAAGGGAAATGCATTGAAACATTACACAACAGATGGCCTTGGGCCCAATTCATTCATGTCAACTAGCCTTTGGCCTTTTCAAACTTTCATATCAGACTAGCTCTTAGGCCCGTATATCGAACTGGCTCTTAGGCCCTTATATCAAACTGGCTCTTAGGCCCTTATATCAAACTGGTTCTTAGGCCTTTATATCAAACTGGCTCTTAGGCCCTCATATCAGACTGGCTCTTAGGCCTTTATATCAAACTGGCTCTTAGGCCCTCATATCAGACTGGCTCTTAGGCCTTTATATCAAACTGCCTCTTAGGCCCTTATATCAAACTTTTCATATCAAACTGGCACATAGGCCTTTCAGATGTTCAAATCAAACTGGCTCATAGACCTTTCAGACTTTCAGATCAAACTGGCACATAGGCCTTTCAGACATTCAGATCAAACCGGCTCATAGGCCTTTCAGACTTTCATATCAAACTATGTCCACCATTCAAATTAATGAACTTTACAAAACTTACATAGAAGTAGCAATTGGACAATAATATGTATTACAGATATTACCCACAGTGATCGGTTGATTGGTTCGCCCTGGAACTCGACCCTACACATGCCATGAACATAAAAGGGTCACTAACAATTCAATCCGTTCAAAGTTCACATTTTCCTCTTTAGGCTTCACTCTTATCTCTTTAATTCAATTACAATGCTCAATGTATGCCTAAGAGTGATTAGAAGTGAAAGGGAACGGAAAACAGAACACAAAGTGCATTTTCAAAATTTCAAAAAATAGGGTCCCCGCTCGAGCGTGGACTTCCCCGCTCGAGCGGACCCTTAAGGCCTGCAAAAATACTGGATGCATCAAAATTACGCTCGATCGCGAACTCTGGCGCTCAAGCGGAAGGCCTCTCTACATGGCTCCCCGCTCGAGCGTGGAATTCCCCGCTCGAGTGGACACCATGTTTGCAAAAAGTGCTGGGAGCATGAAATTCATGCTCGAGCGGAGGTTTCCCCGCTCGAGCGAACATCAAAATTCACGAAATTCCAGATCAAGTTCTTGAGCTTCAATTCGATGTTCAAAGGTTCCAAATGCATGTTTATGACTCAAACTTCATATATTTATGTACTAACTTGGTACAAACACCAAATTACATCACAATGGAGCTCAAATTTACAATTTAACCCATGCATGGCTCAAATTGGCACCAAACTCAATTCTAACATACACATTCATGCATTCAAAGCTCTTATCTTCATAGATTGTACATGCATGTGATGTCTAGCTCCCATTCTCAACTTAGATGATACCAATGGTGATTATACATCAGCTTTAACTACAAATCCACATGGATTCCAAGCTTAATTATGCAAATTCCAAACAATTACATACATGCATGCATATATGGTCTTCCAATTCAACAAATAAATTCAAAACATGCTCTTGACCATCAATTAGCTTTGAACACACAAGATTGCCCCTCAAATCCATGAATTCAAGAATTAATTGCTTACCTAAAAGCCCACTCTATGGTTAATTCTTGAACTAGGCTTCAATATCCAAGCTTGAATCAAAATTCACAAGTCTCTCCCTTTCTCCCTCTAATAGCCGGCCTTCTCTCTTTCTAGAGAGTTAATCAGCCCAAATGAAGATAAAAGGAGGAAATTGAGTGTAAGTGCCTTTTTACATAAATTCCCACTAGCCACAATTTAATAATAGGGAATAATTGGTCACTAACTCGCTAATTAATCAACTTAATCTGGTCCGAATCAATTTTTCAATTAAACTTCACCGTAGGCTCTAAAAATTATGCCAGTCACAGTGGCGCAATCAATTTTAGTTTTGGTGGCCGATAGGGCCTTTAATTTAATTTCCAAAGCAGATAATCAAACAGATATTCCTACGGTGAACAGATAGAAATTCAAAACCACATATTTTCATATAATGGCACACAAAATCATATTAAACACATAATCATGCTCATATTAAGGACCAATTAACATATTATGGAACAGGGATATCACACTAAAGCCGATGCAAATGCAGATGAGATAAATGAATGGGATGCACCCGTATTAATCAACACATTAGCAATAGAATTGTATAACAAGAAAGTACCTCTCACTAACGAATGCGCTGGTAATAGGTCGGGCACAGTAACATCATACACATGCCCTGAAGGTCTCCGGTCTACCTGCTCATCCCTCGGAGCATAAGCCTGATGTACTGATTGAGCCGAAGAGGCTCCCTGAGTGGCCCTCTAGACCTGTACTGACTATGCAGACTGATGGCTAAGTGTCTGCCTCAAACCAAACGCACCAGGTGTTCTACCCAACTGAGGGCAAAACCTCTTCAAGTGCCCTACTTACTGTAGACACCCCATTTTTTACTGTCCTTAAGACTTGGGCGCCACTAATTGAACACTCAATGATGAATGTATGCGCTTGTCAAATGCTTGATTACCTCAGCAGGAAACCTCAGTTTTGAGCTTACAAACATTGTGCCTTATTTTTGGACTAAAACAACATTTTTTTTTTGTTTTTTTTTATTTTTTTTTTATGTTTGACTATCTGTGTGGCCTGCCGCCCACTTGTGACTCCGGCTGTCCACTATTAGTGGCCTGCTGACCACTAATGCAAAAACCAGATCTTTTTGGCCAGTTGTCTCCGCAGATGTATGCACCATTCCAGCTGTGTTTGTATGGATATTTCCGAGGGTCTCTCATATATTTCTATAGATAGATGACCCTCTCTTATGTTGCTAAGGTTGGAAAAAATTTAGGGTTAGAAAACATTTAGGGTTAGAAAATTTTGGAGAGCAAAAGTTTTGGAAAATATTTCTCTCTCTACATTTCCCTAGACACTTTAAACCAAACCTTGAGGGATCTTTGCTGAGGTGCTTAAGCTTGCATTTTTGCACTTGACAGTATGAAATTAGTGGTTTGGGAATTCAAGGGGTCATTCATCTTCAAGACGTATACATTCTAGTTCTTTTGTACAATCTATTTCTCATCTTTTCTTGCTGTTTTTGAGTTGTTTATCACTTGTAATTATGAGCTGAAACTTATGGCTTAAGGTCATTAAAGGTAGAGGGGTTGACCACTCTTCTTTGAACCTTGCTTCTTAGGCCTTTGCCCTTGTGTTTTCCGTTTTCTCATCAACTATTTTTGAGCTTCTTTATGCCTGAATTTCAGAGTTTTTCAGAGTCTAAAATCATGTTTTCAAGTCCCAAAAATGGAGGGATTAGCCTCCCCTCCTTGTGTTTGTGTGCTAGTTTTAAGTCCTCAATATTTTAGCTTGTCATTGTAGCTGTTTTTGTCTTCATTCCAACACTTTTTTTGACTGTTTTAGGATTGTTTTTTATATGTTAGCTTCATTCATGCTTTGTATAGTATGCTTGTAGTGTAATGGTCCTCATAGGTTTGGTGGTTTAGGCCTTAGCCACCAACCTATTTGAGTTGATAGCATTTATTTCTTGCTTTCTATACTTGTGTTCACCTCTAAGCATCTCTGCAATCTCCCTCCTTTCTTGGCCTTTTCTCTTTGTTTTGAGAGTTTCTCCAAAGGAGTGTTATTTAAGCTTGAAGGGTGATATTGTGCTTAATGGTTTAATCTCTTTGGGGGTTCATTACCAATGGCATGATCCCCCTGTCATGCCTAAAACAACATTTGGTTTGACACTTCTCTCTAATAGTATACTTAAAGCTCATTATTGGACTGAATTTACTAATAAATTGAAGGTAATTAAAATGGAGTAACAAAATTGGGGTTAAAATGAGGCAAGATAATAAAATGGTTTGGGTTCAATCGAATGTTAATTGAACCCATTGAGTCTTGAGTTGTTTCATACTTATTAGTGATGAAAACGGTTCAAGACTCAATGTCAACCCCTTCCCTTGATCAATCCATGATAAGGAGGAGGTTTTGTTGGTCTTTCCTTACCGTTTATTAAAATTGTATCCCTTGGTTCAAAGTCATGACGCAATGAAATTGTGTCAATTGATAGCTTGTGAATCGAGCCTACCCCCTTTGAGCTGTTTAATGATAAGGAGAGACAAGGTGGACAAATACCCCTAAGAATGCTCTGTTTGTGCTCTGTTTTTTTCTGTTGCAGCGGGAGGAATCCAACATTAGTGGCCGGCCGACCACTACTTCTGGCCTATTGGCCACTTTTTCCAGCCAAGCAGTGTCCATTTTCCAGTAGAACAGAGCAGAGGCTGAGGTGAAAAATTCAGTGCAATCTCCTAACTGTGCAACAGAGGCATTCTGGTAGCAAAACGGAGAGCATTTTCGGGTGGAAATCCACATCCATGCATGAACCATCCCTCGATTCTCAGGATCCATTAAAAAAATATTGTAATAATAGTATGTTGTACTTAAAGTAGCGGACTTGTAACTAATTAGTTAGTTTAGTTAGAATAGCTATTTTGTTCTGTGTTGTACTTAATTAATTAGCTAAAGTAGTTAGTTAATTTATGGTGTTGTAATAATTAGCTAGTATAGTTAATTTATTTCATTTCATTTGGGTTGTAATAGTTAGTTAATTAGGTAATTTAATTAGCTAGTCCATTCATTCGGACCCTCCTGTGCGAGGGCAAACTTGTAATAATGTGTATGTCTTCCAACCCCACATCTTTCCCATGTTTGCATCCATTTGTCTTGTATGAATCGAGGCTATGTTCATCATTCTAACAAGTATTGTCGTTTATTACTTCGTTGAATATGTGTTTAAACCGCATGCTATCAAATTGATTCATATGTCATATTAGTAGTCGAGCCTATTAATTGCATCTTGTATGTGTTGCATTAATCATGTTGCATTAGTTAGGGGCATGCATGTTTTCTAACTATTTTTGTTTTGTTTGGCTCACCTTGGAATACTAGGTGAGCAGTTATTGCTTTAGCATGTTGCATGCATGCGAGTGTTGCCATGTTAAGCATGATTACCATGTGATTAAATGCTTAAGTGATAAATTGTTTGAATGCCCGTGGATGAAGGCTAATTGCTTAAATTGGAATACATTGATTAATGTACATACAAACTCACTTTTTTCAAGTGGTGCGTAGTCAAAACAATTTTCAAATAAAACATGAAATCAAAATGTTCCAAATTTTGCAAATTAGTCTATACTTGTGTGCGTCACATAGTAAGTTAGTCTAATAAATCGGAACAAGAGCATATAATGTAAATAAGAATCACATCATGATTAGTAGAGGCCAATCTTTGATCAGGCGAGCGGGGGTGCTCAATTCATGACCTTCCCCTCTCGTACCTAAGTTCCTAAGCTGAAACAACTTTGGTGTTGACGGATAAGTGGCCTTTGGCACGAGTTTCAGGTTTCCTAAATTTTTCGAAATAAAACATTTAGGTGGCGACTCTGTATCTGGCAAAGCAGTCGGGAGTTCGAACTGTGGGGCTAGTCATCTCTAAAAGGAACACAAAAAGTCGAGCCACTGTTTCTGGCGACTCTGCTAGGGATTTAAAGAACTTGACTTGAACTTCATGATGTGAAATTTTATCTACACTTATATGTTCTTTTCATTGCATTTGCATTGGTGTGCTTAAGTCACTATGTCTGCCATTTGCTATTCCTGGATGTTTTCCCAGAGGCTTACCCAAAAGCTTGCCAAAAGGCTGACTGGTCATGGGCTTTGCCATGTTGGGAACACAACCCTTGGATCTAGACTACCGCTGTACCGTTTGATCCTCCTTTCACTTCTCTGTGTTAGGTGTGAGAGGTATATTAGGTAGTCTTGCTGAGGTACCCTTTTCGACCATTTGGCCTAGTTGGATATAGTGAAGCCATAGTGACTGTTCCAAACTAGGACATGATGCTCACCCGAATGTAGGATTGTGTGAAACCGCTTGGTTGCAATAGTGAAACCTAGTTCCTGACAAAACTAGGACAGGGTAACCCTACCTCCTTATAGGGGTGCTTTGGCTCTCTCTTAACTG
This sequence comes from Camellia japonica, assembly GCA_030407325.1. Lineage (NCBI taxonomy): Eukaryota > Viridiplantae > Streptophyta > Magnoliopsida > Ericales > Theaceae > Camellia > Camellia japonica. The sequence continues at coordinate 127,398,250 of JAPPVO010000002.1, read as the reverse complement.
GTATGTGCTTTACAGTGAACTTTTATAGGAATGTGCATAGCAGTTGCAAAATTGGTATCTATTTTGGGGCAAGATTTAGTGTGGAGTACAGTCCTACAACTTTGATCATATTTGTGTTGATAGAATGTCCTAGCTGAGGCGTCATGCGATTTCTGATTGTTGCTCTTTTGTTTTATTTCTTTTGCTAGGTAGCTTAAAACCATAGCTTCAGAAAGTTCTGATATCCCCCAAGTATTCTCAACCCGAGTCGGAAGACTGTGCAAGGCCGGGGATCTTATTCGGGGACAACCTGTGTTTACCTTACTACTACCGGTTACAAACCAAAGGAGAATCAGACAGAGTTCACAAGTTCATTTCTTACAGCAATCACCGCTCAGCTTACTTGGGTCTAGTCTAAGTCAAGAACAGTTGTCCACTTCTAGCTTAGCTCAAAGACAATCACTCATTCCCATGAACAGTATCCCCAGCCGATATGGAGGAATTAATACTTCAATTGCAACAAACAGTTGAGACACTACAATGCGATGTGACCCGTCAGGTCGAGGTTATGGCTCGTACGCTGAGGTTATAACCAAACTACAACAACAGCAGCCACAGTCGGCTGCGGCCTCCATATCCTATGCACCTACTGCAGCTGTCCCAGCCCCCAGAGCCACTGCTCATACTACCAATATTCAAGAAAACCAGGGCAATCTAGCAGAGCCAATCCCAGCACAAGCCTCCAAAGCCTCGGTTTATTAGACTGAGGCTCCATTCAAGTTCAAGGTTGATCCAACTACACTCAAGGTCAATAAACTGGAGAAGTTGTTCTAGACAGCGCAAGGGGTCAACTTCATCCTAGACATAGAGGATGGGTACACCGATTCCGTAGTTACATTATCAGATCGGTTTAAGATGCTGCACATTGACCGTTTTGACAGTTCCAGCGATCTAATGGTTTACTTGCGACTTTTTTTGATATCTTGCGGCCGATGGGCTTAACTAGACTACAAAAAGCTGTCTGTCTTTGGTCGCACCATGTCAGGTATAGCGGCCATTCGGTATGCTAAGTTGGAAGATTCTGTCAAACAGAATTGGGAAGAGATGGTCGAGGCCTTCATGATGACCACGAGGCCTTCCGAGAAGGACCAGATCAGAATGGTCGTCCGAAATCTGCATGGCAAGTTATTACAGAAAATGAATGTGCTTCCGTTGTTTACGTTTACAAAACTTCATGAGATGGGAGTGAAAATCAAAGATGCCATGAAACAAAGGCTTATTACAGATGAGAAAGAGCCAGCCAAGAGGCCATTCGTCTGCAGTTCCAATGCTGCTAGTGGTAGCACAACTGCGAGGCCATCGGATGTAAGTGTTGTTACCACAATCAAGACTATCGACCATTTTGCCAACACAGGCTCACAAACATCATCCAACCCTACCCGACCCCACTTTTAACCAACTGTGTGTGACCCTTTCCAAAGCTATGTAGGTGCTAGTCAAAAAAAGGTACCTCAAACCTTTAGAACCTCGTCCACTTCCGACTCTCTTCCACCCAAACACAACCCCGCAAAATACTATGCATTTCACCAACAACATGGTCATGACACTGACCAGTGCTTCCGATTGCATCATGAGATTCAGGATCTCATTGACAACAAGGTGATCGCTCCACCTCAGAAACCAAATATAACCACTAACCTGCTTCTAGCCCATAATCAAGTCCGCCCACCTAGAAATCTTAACCTGATCCATACACTAGCCACCTCATATGATCCCAGTGTATATATGACCCTCTCCCATATATCGAAACCAATGTTATTCATTCGTGATGGCATAGATCTGTGCATGATGAACGCATTTAAGCCACAACCTAAGCCCCACAGTGTGGTGACAATACCCGTGGTAAAGGAAGGTTTAGCCTCGGAGGGAGGTACTAGTCTGTTATCAGAGTGTCCTCGGGCCTTATCCAAGCAGGGGTATGATCCAAGTTACTATATCGTGCCAACCACTCAAACTAGGCCCGAAGTGGTGCTACCAAGTTGCTATATGTGGCCAAGGAGGATGGCCCGAACCAAGGGTTAGACGATTTGGTTGACATCGAAGAGGATTTGGACAATCTGCAGTTTTTTGATGAGCATGATCAGGGAGATGTACAGATCGGGTGGTTTGACCTGAACGGATCAATTGATAATACCGGGTGGTTGAGTGATGAACTAGATAAGGAAGAAGAAATTGGAATGGAACCATAAGGAAAGGCAGCAGAGGTAGCTGTAATATCTAGAAAGGCTGATGAGAAAGGAAAGTTGCCGAAGAGTGCTAGTGTGGAAAACCCAGCCCAGGAAGTGGGCGTTGTGAACACCGTCGATGCCGAACAGGAAGCTGCACTGAGGCAGTTTAAACGAGAAAGAATTGACAACATCTGGGAAACCATAATTTCATGGCACCCTGTGGGGACACTTATGATGTGAAGATGATACAAGCATAATAGGACAACTGTTTGTCGGCCGCTAAGGGTAAATAGTGGGACGATAATGATCTGCATCTGGCCCATACCGACGAAGACTAGGGCGACTGCGCCCTAGATAATACATGGTATGCTGAGGAGATAGATCATCTCACCCGTAGTGGACAGTATTTTAAACCGCTGTACCTGGATCAAACAAAGGCGTCTGGAAAGTACAAAGAGGCCGAGAAACAGAGGGAGAAACAACTAAAAGAAGAGTCAGTGCTGAAGCAGCTCAAGAAAATCCAAGTTGATATCTCTATCTGGGGTCTTTTCATGGCCTCACGAGTGCACCGACAGGCAGTATTGTTGGCAATGGACAAGGCCAAATTGTCCATTGATACTATGCTCGAGCAGCTTATGGGCCTGGTCTTTCCAAGCAAAGCCAAGCCAATGCTTACCTTCTCTGACAAAGAGCTGTCATCGGAAGGCTCAACTCATAACAAGCCATTATACATCTTTGTGGAATGTACAGACAAATGGGTGTTGGTTGTGTTGGTAGATACTAGTTCTGCTATTAATGTTTGTCCTTCCCGTACTGCCTACGCAATTGGTCTCAAACCAGCAGACTTTGTTTCCACATCCCAAGTGATACAGGCATGTGATAACACAAGCAGAGAGGTCATGGGTACAGTGCAAATGAGAGTTTAGGTGGGCCCATCAGAGCAAAAGATTGAGTTTCACGTCTTGGATGTATCGGCGATGAAGGTGTTTTGCTAAGGGTCTTAGTGCAAATGTGTAGAGAATTCTTACTTTCAAGCACAAAATAGGAAGAGAGAGAGGATTCTAGAGAGAGAGGCAGAAATTTTTCTCCCAAAATTCTGTAGAGAGAGGGATTTTTAGAGAGAGAGGCTCCCAAACTTGCTCACCTCTCAAAATGAGAGATATGGCCTCCATATATAGCAATATACAAGCCTCAGGTCGAAATATTAGATCTAGAGACAGCTGGAGCAGTGTGGAGACAGCTGGAGCTAAAAATCTGCAAAAAATCTGAGTTTTGACATCATTGGCCGGTAGGGAATCATTTCTGGCTGGCACTACATCATTTCTGGCCGGCAAGGACCATCAATGGCCGGCACCCTTCACCAGTGGCCGGCATAGAAAATCTGCTCTCTAGGTCCAACTTCAAACGGGCATAACTCCTTCATCAGGACTTCTTTTCTGGTCATTCTTGTGTCAAAATTGAAGCCCTAGAAGTAAGCTTTCCAATGGCGGTAGCCTCACTTCAAAATTGCAAGTGTGAAAAATGTTATGCCTCTTTTATTGAAGACTGCTCAGTTTCGATCCTACCAGATCATACCAAACTTCTCCTTAACTTTTCTTCCTCCTCTCCTATTTCTTAACTCCAAAACCCCTAAATAAGGTGTTTTTGAAAGATTTTTCAAAAGAATTCACCTCTCTTTCATTCATCTCCACTTTGTCCTTGCTCGGTTTACCGAAAAGCGCCATATTAACAAAATGCGACCTCGGAACATCGTAGAATCCTTTTTTCAAAAATGTTTGAAAAATAGGGTTTTAAGGTCTAAAATCTTTTTGGTCAAAAGGCTTTGGTCCAAAAATGGGGTGTGAGGTTTGGGATTTGAAGCTCCTCTTGCTGAAGAAATCGAACCTTTGCACTGCACAACTCTCACCACCAAGTAAGCAATTAGTAGCACCCAAGTCTTAAAGGCGGTAAAAAATGGGGTGTCTACACCACCGTTTATACAAAATGACTAATATTTATGTCAAAAGTCATACAAAAGTGTAGATTATCCCTACCTCAAATGGAGAAGCTCAAAGGAGAAAAAGGGAGAAACTCAAGATGCTCCAAATCCAAACTTTTTTGGATCAATAGATAGCCCACGCAATGCTCTAGCCTTTTTACAAAGGGACTAGGGTAGAGACACCCAAGAACAAGGTGTATTTGTAGAGAGAGAGAGAAAGAGAGAGTTTAGAGAGAGAGACAACCAGATTTAGGGTTTGGAGTGAAAAATGAGATGAAAAAGTGATAAAAATCACGATGCTGCGAACTGATATATGCGAGGCTCGCTCAAGCGAAGGAGTTGTCGCTCGAGCGACCAGACACAACAAAGGACCTCGCTCGAGAGCAAGAAGCTTCGCTCGAGAGAACATTGCGAAGCTTCAGGTCTGCCACCCACGCAGATGCACGCTCGAGCGCAAGAGTGCTCGCTCGAGTGAAGGACACAGGGCTCGCTCAAGCGTAAGAAAGCTCGCTCGAGCGAAGAATACCACCCTTCAGGTCTAAAAGAGACGTAGACGTACGCTCGAGCGCAAGAGTTCTCGCTCGAGCGAAGAGAGACACCAGACAAGGCTCGCTCGAGCACAAGAAAGCTCGCTCGAGCAAAAGCAGCGTCTGAAAAAGAAACCTGAGGACCCTCAATCCTCGCTCGAGCGCAAGAACCCTCGCGCGAGCGAAGAAGAAAATACCCAAGGCTCGCTCGAGCGTAAAAAGCCTCGCTTGAGCAAAGAAGCCAAAACCTGGGCAGCAACCACTTGCACAAACTCTCAACCAACCTATTCCAAACTCGCCCAACACATCTCAAAACTCAAATACAAGGAATCAAAGGATGGAAACAAGATATAAACAATAACACACAACCACGGATCCTGAGTCTAGAACACAATAAAGGTCGGGGTAAAACCCGGATCGCTATAGGAACCTACGCTCGAGCGAAGGGCCCTATTTCAAAAATTTTGAAAAGAAGTTTTATGTTTCGTTTTCCGTTATTTTTCACTTCTAAGCACTCTTAGGCACACATTGAGTACACTAAATGAATTAAAGAGCATGGAAGAAGCCTAAGAACATTATGCAAATTAAAGAACGGAATGAATTGTATTATGACCCAATGTGTTGTGAGTTATGTAGGGTCAAGCGCAAGGACGAATCAAGCACTGGAACACTGTGAGTAATATCTTAGTAAAGATATTTTTGTGCATGCATTATTCTAAATGTTACCTACGTGGTAAATTTCTGACTTTATGAATTTGTGCTATGAATGAGTATTCTATCTGCCTGATTCGTAATAAAGTATGTGAGGTGATTGATATATGAGTATGAAATGGGCCTAAGGCCGTTTAGCATGTTTGAAAAGGACACAGATTGGGCCTAAGGTTGTTTGGAATGCTTAACAAGATAGACTAAAGGTCATCTTATATACAATTGGACCAAAGGTCGTTTTGAATAAAGAATTGACTAGACCAAAGATCCTTTGAATATGAGTATGGATGTGATCACGATCATATGTGCATAATATGAATATAAGAATAGTGAACCCAAGGTCGTTTAGTAATATGATGAGGAGGACCAGTGGTCCTTGGTACATGGATCCATTAGACCTAAAGTTGGTCTATGAATGAGTATTGGACCCGAGGTCTTTTTGTATAGATGGACCTAAGGTCGTTTTGTTTTATTGTGAGTTGGACCCGAGGTCGTTGTGTACATGGCTATGACGTACTGGACCTGAGGTCGTTTTGCTTTACTATGATCTACGAATCTGTATGTAAATGGAATAGTAGTTCAAATGTTCAATTTATAAGTATAACTCATTGTGAACGAAACTCATTCACTAACCTCTTTACTTTGGTATTCTTCACTGGGCTTTAGCTTATTTTGTATTTATATGTATGTAGATGAGTAGCGGGACGTCCAACCCCAGCCCCAGTGAGTGTTGAGAAACCAAGTTCTGTGAGCAGAGGCCTTACTTTTGTTTTACCTTTCTTTTGTTCTTTTGCGGTCACGTATGACTGAACTTGTATAACCTTGGTTTTGGAGTTTTTGTTTTTGTTGAATGTGTTTACTTAATGATCCTGGACATATATAATACTTATACAATATGAATGCTTGTACAATGTAAGTTATTATATGAGCATGAAAATGTTTGGATTAAGCCATATATGCACAGCTCGTTGGACAATTGTAAATTTTACTTCCGCAATTTGGCCCCCTATTACTAAATATGGTTTGATTTCTAACTGAGGCCGTAGGTAATCTCATGATTACTGGCCGGTTATGACTCTAACCCATAGGGGCGGGTTCGGGTCATGACAGAGTGGTATCAGAGCACGAGTAATAACTCACACACTTGTCCAAATGAGTGATAAAGTGTCTAGAAGTTACATTCATACGATGCATATATGTGTGATGAAATGCATTGAGGAATTGCTAAGTGACTCGAAGTATGCAACTATATGATAATATATATAACTATTGCCTAATTGTATGAATGTGCACTTTTGTTGTTTTGTATATGAATATTGTACATACCTTCTCTGTGAAATATAATGCAAGTCTCATTAGATAATGGTAAGAACAAGAGCCGATAAACTAGAAGAGTCCTCCACTACTCGGCTAGACCAAATGGAGAGAATAATGCAAGACATGGCAAAAACACAAAGGCAACAACAATAGTGGCAACATCCACAACCCTCACCCCCAGTGCAACCCATACCGAATTTGTAAAATGATGAGCGAACAATAGCCCTGACTAAAGAGTTTAAGAAAATGAAGCCACCAATGTTCCATGGGGGTGCAGACCCTTTGAAGGCTGAAGCCTGGGTCCTAAGCATTGAGAAGTTATTTGAAGTGTTCCCATGTCTGGAGACACATAAAGTACAATTTGCCACTTTTACATTAGAAGATGAAGCAAGGAGGTGGTGGATGCTGGTCCGTGATGATAACAAAGGTATTGATTGGGCACAATTTCTTGTGCTCTTTTATGAGAAATACTTTCCTCAGTGTGTTCGCGATAGAAAGGTGACAGACTTTGAAGGGTTAAAGCAAGGCAATATGACCTTGGTTGAGTTGAAGCCAAGTTTGTCGAATTGGCTAGATTCGCCCCGCATATGGTTGACACTGACTACAAAAAGGCGAGGAAGTTTGAAAGTGGTCTTCGCAATGACATTATGGAAAGGGTAAATGTACTAAAGTTGCCTATATACGTTGATGTGTTAGACCGAGCCTTAATGTTAGAAACTAACATGGCCAACCAAGGCAAGCCACCAGCCAACTGGAAGGCTAATAGGCAAGGCTTTTTCTCAGGAAACAAATCATCAAAGAAACAAAACGCGAGGTCCTCAAGCACTTCAGGCTCTACTAGAAACACGCCACCAACATGTACTCAATGTGGTAAGAAGCACTGTGGAGTTTGTTACCGCATTTCTGGGGCATACTACAGATGTGGGGAAATAGGGCATATGGCAAGAGATTGCACCCGAACTGAACAACAAAAAGATGGGAGACTAGCTATTAGTTCGACCGGATCTATCCTAAAATCGGGTAATACTATGAGGCATGCTGCCACTAGAGACACAACGAGATAGGGGAGAGTCTTTGCACTTGTCCCAGGTGACACACGGAATACAGAAGTCGTTGTCTCAGGTACTATCTCTATATGCAATCAAGATGCTTTTGTGTTAATTGATTCCAGCTCAGCACATTCCTTTGTGTCTACTATATTTGCATGTAGATTGACTAGACCCCTAGAATCATTGCCATATTTACTATGTGTATCTGCTCCATCTGGGGAATCTGTGTTATGTATAGCTGTGTATCGTGTTTGTGATATGCGAATTGGTAATACTATCTTATATGTGGATTTGTTACCCTTGGACATTCGGCACTTTGATATAATTCTGGGTATGGATTGGCTATCAAAATATTGTGCCACCATCAATTGTGTGACTAAACGGGTTGTGTTTAAACCGCCAGGGCATGTTGAATTTGAATTTGTGGGTAATGAGGTACTATATCCACCTTATTTGATATCTACAATGAAAGCATGTAGATTAATCAGGAAAGGGTGTATGGGTTACTTGTGTAGTGTCTTGCCTGAACAATCCATGAATGTTGAATTGAATAATATTTCTATTGTTCGATAATTTCCGGATGTATTTCCTGATGAACTGCTTGGGGGATTGGTGGACAGAGAAATAGAGTTTACCATTGATGTTGTCCCAGGCACCCAGCCTATCTCGAAAACTCCCTATAGAATGTCCACTACTGAAATGAAAGAATGGAAAGAACAGTTGCAGAACTTTTTAGACAAAAGGTTTATTCGACCAAGCACTTCGCCATGGAGCGCTCCCATGTTGTTTGTAAAGAAGAAAGACGGAACCTTACGTTTGTGCATTGACTATCGGGAACTAAACAAGGTAATAGTCAAAAATAAATATCCATTACCCCGAATTGACGATTTATTTTATCAGTTACAGGGTTCACAAGTCTTTTCAAAAATTGATTTGAGATCCGTACCACCAGTTGAAGGTAAAGGCAGGAGATGTTGAGAAAACTGCATTTAGAACAAGGTACGGTCACTACAAATTTCTTGTTATGCCGTTTGGAGTGACTAATGCACCTGCAGCATTTATGGACCTTATGAACCGGATTTTCAAGACTTATCTTGATGAATTTGTTGTGGTTTTTATCAATGATATTTTGATATATTCAAAGAATAGATTTGAACACGAACAACATTTAAGAACTGTCTTGCAAACACTTAGAGAAAAGAAGTTATTTGCTAAGCTTACGAAGTGTGAATTTTGGTTGGATGAAGTTGTTTTCTTAGAGCAGGTCATCAACAGAGATGGAATTTCGGTAGACCCACAGAAAATTGAGACAATTGTAAACTGGCCGACACCAGCAAATGTGACAGAAGTCCATAGTTTCATGGGCTTAGCCGGGTACTACAGAAGGTTTGTCAAGAATTTCTCAAAAATAGTTGTACCTCTTACCCAACCAACACGCAAGGGATAACTATTTGAATGGAGTGACGAAAGAGAATCTGCTTTTCATGAACTGAAAATGAGAATAACCACTGCACCAGTGTTGACATTGCCTACAGGTACGAAAAACTTTGTGATTTTCAGTGATGCGTCTTATAAGGGTCTGGGGTGTGTGTTAATGCAGGATGGACGGGTAATTGCTTATGCCTCCTGGCAATTAAGACCACATGAGAAAAACTACCCAACACATGACCTGGAATTGGCCGCAGTTGTGTTTGCTCTAAAAATTTGGCGGCATTACTTGTATAGGGAAAAATGCGAAGTCTACACGGATCAAAAAGTTTGAAGTACTTCTTTACCCAGAAAGAGTTGAATATGCGGCAGAGAAGCTGTCTTGAACTAATAAAAGATTATGATCTTCAGATTCAGTATCACCCCGGGAAAGCCAATACGGTTGCTGATGCCTTCAGCAGAAAATCGATGGGGAGTTTGGCTTGATTTCTTACTGAACAGAAAGAGATCTTGCAGGATTTTGAGAAATCCGAAATTGAAGTGGTATTACATGAGCAAGGCGGATTGATAGCTGCCATTTCATCTAAACCAACAATCATCGATGAAATTAAATAGAAACAGGAGGATGAAGTCTTCAAAAAGATAGTTGATAAATTGAAGTGAATCCGAAACCGGGATATAGTGTTGTAAATGAAGTGCTAAAATTCCAAGATAGATTGTGCGTTCCGAACATTCCCGAGTTAAAGAGGAGAATTCTAGATGAAGCCCATAAATCGATGTTTTCTATGCATCCGGGCAACAATAAAATGTATCAGGACTTAAAATGGAATTATTGGTGGTCAAACATGAAACGTGAGATTGCAGAATATGTGTCAAAATGTCTTCAGTGTCAGCAAGTTAAGGTCGAACAACAAAAACCAGCAGGTCTACTTCAACCTCTCCCTATTCCGGAATGGAAGTGTGAGCATATAACCATGGATTTTGTTGTTGGCCTACCTCGGACACCTAGAGGTATGGATTCTATTTGGGTTATAGCTGATAGACTGACTAAATCTGTGCATTTTCTGCCTGTGAAAACCACGTATGATGCATACAGATTAGCAACTATTTATGTTGATGAGATTGTATGTTTACATGGAGTCCAAACGTCTATTATATCGGATAGAGATCTGAAATTTGTATCCAGATTCTAGAAGAGTCTTCAAGCGGCAATGGGAACAGAGTTGAGGCTTAGTACAGCATTCCATCCACAAAATGATAGACAATTGGAACGGACTATACAAACTCTAGAAGATATGCTTCGAATCTGTGCTTTGGATTTTCAAAGGAGTTGGGAGACTTATCTACCATTGGCCGAATTTGCGTATAATAATAGTTTCCACTCCAGCATTGGCATGGCACTGTATGAAGCCTTGTATAGCCGAAAATGTAGATCCCCAATATGTTGGACTAAAGTTAGGGATAGAGTCTTGCTTGGACCTGAGCTTGTGCAAACGACTACTGACAAAATCAAAGTTATTCAACAAAGGCTTAAGACAGCTCAAAGCCGACAAAAGAGTTATGCAGATGTTAGAAGGAGACCCATTAAGTATGAGGTTGGTGATTATGTGTTCATCCGCGTGAATCCGATGAAAGGCCGGCTAAGATTTGGAAAAAGGGGTAAATTATCACCCCGTTACATTAGGCCGTTTCAAATTCTAGAGAGACTTGGTCCAGTTGCGTATAGAATTGCCTTACCGCCGGGAATGGAACAAATGCACAATGTATTTCATGTATCAATATTAAGGGGCTATCTCTGAGATCCGTTCCACGTAATTGACGATCACCGAATAGCACTTGATGAAAATATAGAGCACAGGAAATGGCCAAAACGGATCATCGACTAACAAGTAAAGCAGCTAAGGAACAAATCCATTCCAATGGTGAAAGTGGAATGGAAAGAACATTATGGTAAGGATGCCACATGGGAGAAAGAAGAAGAAATGCGACAACACTACCCATATTCCCACATTTGTTTCGAACCAAAGGTAACACAAGTTTGGGGGACCAAACTTCCTAAAGAGGGGAAAGAATGTGACGACCCTACACTATGTTATGTTAATTAATCTTAATTATGCTTATAATTATGAGCTTGATATGATTTGAGTGCTGATTATATGATTACATGTGTTTGTGAATTTTGATATGTTCACCGTCGGAAGATCTATTTGATTTTCTATATTAAAATTAAATTAGAGGTCGTAAAGGCGACAGAAACTGAAATTGACTGTGTTTTTGCAATTAGCATGATTTTTAGAACCTACGGTGAAATTTAATTAAAAATTGATTCAGATAAAAAATAATTAGATTCAATAAAATTGAATTAAAGCACAATTGCTTAGCCTTAATCAATTTGATTAGGCAAGCCTATAAATAGACCTATATACACTCAAGTTCTTTCCTTTGAACTCATTTTGGCTGAGAATACACTCTAGAGAGAGAGAGAGAGGGGGGGGGCCAGTTCTAGAGAAAGAGGAAAGGGAAAAATTGTAGAATTGTCTCAAACCTTCAGGATTTGGAAGGCTAGGCCCAAGAACTAGCTAGAATTTGGGAGATTGGAGCTCCTAGGTGAGTAATTGAACTCTACTTTATGGGTTTAAGTTCATAATTGAGTGAATTCAAGAAAGATATGTAATTAAGAGCAAGAATTTAGTTGATTATAATGAATTTTAAGTCAATATAACAATGCATGTAGAGAATTTCCATGAAATTGCATAATCAAGCATGTAGCATGTTAAACATGAAGAATATAACATCAAATCATACATGCATGCACAATTTTCATGGACTTCATGATTATAAGTACCATTTGTACCATTTGAAATAGAATTAGAGTCAAAACTTAACATGCATGCATGATTGATGAAGATATGAAGTTTGTATAAGGTTGAATGCATGAGTCTTAAGATTGATGAGGAGAAATTGGAATGATTTTAGGAATGAACCATGATTTTTGACATTTGGTTTCAAATTATCCAAGTTCTTATGATATACAATGTTTTTCTATGAATTGGCATTGATTTACAAACTTTGGAGTCTTTGAAATATGTTTTTGAACTTCAAACAGAGTTCTGGAAAACCCAGAATTTGACCTGTCCGCTTGAGCAAGAAAAGTGTCGCTCAAGCGTGGAAATCGAGCTCCCAGAAGTTTTACAAAATCTTACAGATCGCTCGAGCAACCAAAGTGGCCCTCAAGTGAGGACCCTTTTTACTTAGTCTTCCGCTTGAGCGACCATCGAGAGGGAAATTCACGTAACTAGTACTTTTGCAGACCGCTCGAGCGATGGAAGCTACGCTCGAGCGACCACCCTTATATTTGAATCCCCGCTCGAGCGAAGGACGCTCGAGCGGAAGGCCCTGTTTTAGAAATTTTCAAAAGACGTTTTATGTTTCGTTTTCCATTATTTTTCACTTCTAAGCACTCTTAGGCACACATTGAGTACACTAAATGAATTAAAGAGCATGGAAGAAGCCTAAGAACATTAAGAAAATTAAAGAACAGAATAAATTGTATTATGACCCATTGTGTTATGAATTATGTAGGGTCAAGCGCAAGAACGAATCAAACACCAAAACACTGTGAGTAATATCTTAATAAAGATATTTTTGTGTATGCATTATTTTCTAAATGTTACCTACGTGGTAAATTTCTGACTCTATGAATTTGTGCTATGAATGAGTATGCTATCCACCTGATTCATAATAAAGTATGTGGGGTGATTGATATATGAGTATGACATGGGCCTAGGGCCGTTTGGCATGTTTGACGAGGACACAAATTGGGCCTAAGGCTGTTTGAAATGCTTAACAAGATAGACTAAAGGTCATCTTATATACAATTGGACCAAAGGTTGTTTTGAATAAAGAATTGATTGGATCAAAAGCCATTTTGAATATGAGTATGGATATGATCACGATCATAGGCACATAATTATGAATATAAGAATGGTGGACCCAAGGTCGTTTAGTAATATGATATGAAGGACCGGTGGTCCTTGATACGTGGATCCATTAGACCTAAAGTTGGTCTATGAATGAGTATTAGACCCGAGGTCTTTTTGTATACATGGACCTAAGGTCGTTTTGTTTTATTGTGAGTTGGACCCGAGGTCGTTGTGTACATGGCTATGACGTACTGGACCTGAGGTTGTTTTGCTTTATTGTGATCTACGAATCTGTATGTGAATGGAATAGTAGTTCAAATGTTCAATTTATAAGTATAACTCATTGTGAACGAAACTCATTCACTAACCTCTTTACTCTGGTATTATTCACTGGGCTTTAGCTCACTCTGTATTTATATGTATGTAGGTGAGCAGCGGGACGTCCAATCCCAGCCCCAGTGAGCGTTGCGAAACCAAGTTTTGTGAGGTCAACCAAGGTCACCTCATGCAGGGGCCTTACTTTTGTTCTTTTGTGGTCACGTATGACTGAACTTCTATAACCTTGGTTTTGGAGTTTTTGTTTTTTGTTGAATGTTGTTTACTGAATGATCCTAGACATATATAATACTTATACAATATGAATGCTTGTACAGTGTGAGTTATTATTTAAGCATGAGAATGTTTGGATTAAGCCATATATGCACAGCTCGTTAGACAATTGTAAATTTTACTTCTGCAATTTGGCCCCATATTACTAAATATGGTTTGATTTCTAACTGAAGCCATAGTTAATCTCGTGATTACTAGCCAGTTATGACTCTAACCCATAGGGGCAAGTTCGGGTCATGACAATTCCAGCCTTTGTTCATTTTCTAGTTCATAAATCAGTACTGCGCTTACCGCATGCTCTGAAACTGCCAGATACAAGTATAATTCTTCCCTTGGTTCTGGAGTGGAGAGGAGAGGTGGTGTACTGAGATACTTCTTAAGGGCTTGCAGGGCCTCGGTACATTCAAACCCCTACTTGAACGCAGCCATTTTCCGTAAAAGCTAGAAAAAAAAGGCTTCATTCGATCTAAAGACCTGCTAATAAATCGGTTTAATGTTGCTGCCATCCCAGCCAATTTCTATAGTTCTTTGGGCTTCTTTGGTATCTTTATTTCTTGTATTGCTTTGATTTGATCCAGATTTGCTTCAATTCCTCTGCAAGTGACCATGTACCCCAAGAACTTGCCTATTCCTACCCCGAAAACGCATTTTGAGGCATTGAGGCGAAGTTGATGTGTTTTCAGGATGCTGAAAACTTCCCTTAGATCAGTGAGGTGGTTTGCAGCAAGCCTACTTTTAACCACCATGTCATCTATATATGCTTCCATAGTCCGACCAAGCTGCTCTCTGAACATCCGAGTTACCATCCACTAGTAAGTTGCCTCGGCGTTTTTAAGGCAGAATGGCATCACTTTATAGCAGTAGGTGCCTCTCGGGGTGATAAATGTTGTCTTCTCTTGATCTGGGCCAAACAGAGGTATCTAGTGATACCCACTGTAGGCGTCCAAAAAGCTAATTCACTCATGTCCGACTGTTTAATCCACAAGCTGATCTATGTGAGGCAAGGGAAAGTTGTCCTTCAGACAAGCTTTACTGAGATAAGTAAAATCGACACAAACTCTCCACTTTATGTTCTTCTTTTTTACTACAACTGTGTTGGAAAGCCACTGTAGGTATTGAATATCCTAAATTGCCCCCGCCGCTAGGAGCTTATCGACCTTTGCAATTAATGCTTTGGTATGCTCCACTGAGGATCTTCTGCTCTTTTGCACGATGGGCCGAGCTGAAGGATTGACATTGAGCTTATAGCAAGCGAATTTTGGATCTAGCCTAAGAGTATCATTTGCCGACCATGCTAATACCTCCATAGTTTCCCTCAGCAAATCCAACAACTAAAGTTTCTTATCAGTGCCTAGCGAGGTACCAATAAGAAAGTACTTCTCTAGGTCGCCCTCTTTCACCAAAACTTTCTCCAGATCCTCTACTAGCTTCTCGGCTGGGGTTCTTCCCACATCTTCTAGGACAGGCTATTCTGCTACTTCAACTGTCTGAACCCAATTGCAAAGTTGTTTAGCCTTCATGGCTACCATGAAACAATGCATTGATGCAACTTGGTCCCCCGAGATCTGCTCCACTCCGTGCTCCGTTGGGAAGTGGATGAGCTGGTGGTAGGTTGAGGGGACTGCTTTCATTTGATGAATCCATGGCCAACCAAGGATGGCATTGTAAGCGGATGGAGTGTTTATAACCAAGAGTTCTATCTATAGAGTCTTTGTCCCAGCTACTATAGGTGATACTATCATGCCAAGTGGCCATTCGGGTTGAGAATTGAAGCCAACCAATGGTGCTGTTGCTGGGGTGAGATGCTGCTTAGAGAGATCGAGCTTCCTGAATAAATCGTAATACAATATGTCAGCGGCACTACCCTGGTCCACCAGGACTCATTCACATCAAATCATTTTCCAATTCCCACAGTTATAATCAATGCATCAGTATGTGGATGTTGAATACCTTCTAAATCGCCCAACAGCTACCAAATCCTCCAAATGTTGTTTCAATGCTCTACAGTTCTGAGTCATGTGCCCCTTGTCCTGATGATAGGTACACCTGAGCTTTTGGTTGTGCCAAGCTGGGTCTCCTAACATCTTTGGTGGCGAAGTAAAGAATGGTTCTCTCTTGATTTTCTCCATGATACGGTAAATAGGCTCTTTGAACACTGTGACAACTGCTTCGTGGGAGTTAGACTTGTCTACGTCGTTCACTACAACTTCCCATGGTTCTCCTCAACCTGTTCTTCGTCGGTCTCCCAAGCTTGGCTGTTTGGCCGATGCCACTTCAATGGGAAGCTCATCATCTTCAAGAAGAGCGTATTGATCAATCCTGGCATGTAAATCCTTTAGTGCAGTGGCTGGGCGCTTGGTTAGTGATTGCCTCAACTTGCTTTCCCGCCGCAGACCATGTTTGAAAGACATTACTGCCATCTGTTCACTGCAGATATTTTCCTCCAAATTGTTATATTTCAGTACCTCCTTGCATAGTTACACAGTGTTTCCTTCTTTTTCTTTTGAAGATCGAACCAGGTGTTCGGTTCCTTTGGGATCTTGGTGTTGGAAACAAATTTGGCCAAGAATTCTTCAGAGAGCTGCTTCCAATTGTAAATCGATCCAGTGGCAAGACGATCAAACCATCAGAGTCCGGACTCTCCCAAGCTGGATGGAAAGACCTTGCACATCAGTGCCTCATCTCAGTTCCATAAAGACATCATCTGTCTGTAGTGGCTGATGTGTATGAGTGGATCCCATCATATGGTATGAATTTCGGTGGAGTGAACTTCTTAGGGGGTTTCATAGCTTCAATGTCTAGAGAGAAAAGGGAAGAGACGAGTCAATCCAGTGCTCAGTGCTCCCTCTAATGAACTGTTCGATCAAGGTGCTGAGCTTGTCGCTCTCATCGTTGCTCATTTTCTCTGTTCTCAACCAACCAGGTACAGAGATCCTGAGGATGAAGAGGATACTCAGTCTATTGGCTGGCCGTTTTCTGCCTCTTAGCCCTCTTCTAGCGTGAACCACGGGCGTGGCTACTCACTGCTTCACTTTGCACTAGAGTTGGCTGACTTCACTGCCCAGACTCATTTCTAGGGACTTTTTCACATATGGTTCTAGGGATAGACTTCTTCGGCTCAAGTGAGAAGGTTCTACGTCGGTCCTTTTCTCCATTGGGTCACCTATCATCTTCTTAAGCTGTACTTTCAATTCTTGTATCTCCATGCCCATGGAATCGATGACATGATATCTATAATCTTTCTCCAACAGAAAATTGTGGGAAGAGCCACTAGCAAAGGGCTATCAATGCTCAACAGATTCTGTAATCCGGTTGTTGTTTCCGGTATGCTCCTCCAAAACTGTTGGTAGCGCCAGGCCCTTATCCTTCGTCTTCTCCTTCAGTGGAGTCGATGCAAAGGGTAGAATATCCTCAAGTCCCATTGTAGAAATCAAATGTAGAACTCAGAGATGAAGTATCCACGCTCACTGCACCAATTGTGCTTACCAAATACCACACTAGATGATTATGGACCAGAGCTCCGCATCCGATTGGTCTATCCAAGAATTGAGTCCCTACAATAGAAAGCACCGTTAGAGCTGCCCAGCCAGGGGTGGCCTGATAACCCCTCTGGTGTGGGAGTAAGTGGATGAAGAAGATGAGAGACTCTCTCTAAGTGTAGAGAAAGGAAAGTGTAGAGTGAATTCAGTTGTGTTTAAGTGAGTATAGTTCAGCTCAAGTTAGTTACCTGCAATGTGAAGAGAGTGAGACTATATATAGAAGACTTTGCTTGTTGCCCAAGATGGTTTCATGGAGCTTTGGTGCTTCAAGGCTCCCTTTAACATTGCTTAAGGTGGGGGACCTCCAGGGAGTTGACAATAGAGGCATGTGTTCTTTGTAATCATCCTTGTAACATATCACATTCCCTGTGCTAATCATTTCCGTGATTCTAGGGGGAGGGGACCAGCTGAGGTGGTAGCCTTCGTATGCATGTATTCTTAACTTCCACATTTCCCTGAGAGGTTACCTCAGCTCGGTACCGTTGTTCCTCAACTCGGCCTTTCACAAGAATATTTGCTGAGATGGGGTGGCGCACTTAGACATCTTTGTGTGGTCTTGTGTAGATACCCCATTTTTTACCGACCTCAAGACTTGGACGTCATCACTTGTGCATTAGATGATTATGACTGCATGTGCTCGTTTAGTGCCCGAAGTCCTCGGCGGAATGCCCTGTCTTCGAGCCTTAAAAGCTTGTCCATTTTATGCCTTATTTTGGACCAAAACCTTGGGTTTTCAGGCTTGCAACCTCTGGTGGCCTGTCGGCCGCTGCTATAGGCTGTTGGCCATTAGTGGTGGCTGTCGGTCACCTGTTGGCCATCAGTGGTGGCTGTCGGCCACCATCAGTGGCCGACCAGCCACCAGAGTGTTTTGCAGATATTTTGTGACAGTTGTGCAAACTGTTGGCACAGATTCATGCATCTGCTCCCACGTGTATATCTTGATATTTTTTAGGGAGGTGCTTGTTTTTTCTATATATAGGGGGGTTCCTCCCCCATTTTTGAGGGTTAGAAATTTTGGAACAAAAATATCTCTCTCTCAAGATTTCTCTCTCTCTTTCAATTTTGTTCATACTTGCCTAGTTTCTCTACACTTTTGCATACACATCCTAAACCAAATCCTCTCACCTTTGAGCTGAGGTTCCTTGGGACTTGTTTTGAGCTCTTGAAGGTGATTTTAGCTTGGATTGTTGGTCAAATTGTGTCTTCGCTTCAAGAGGCATAGCACTCTTCTTTTAAGCTTGTTTTGCACACTTGTTTTCCTATCTCTTTCCACTATTTTTGGGCTGTTTTGGGGCTGGTTTTGAACTGTAAAAAGCTTTGTATTTGTGGTCTAAAGGTGGTGGTCTGAGGCCATTTTCAGTTATGGGGTGGTTCACCCTTCTTGTTTCTTTGCTTGTACAGCTTTTGTGCCTTTGTTCATCACTTTCAAATCAAATTTTTTTGGCCTTTTAACCATTGAATTTCATAATTTTTTCAGTGGCCAAAACTCATTTTGAAGTTCAAAATTGGAGGGGCTAGCCTCCCCTCCTTGTGTCTTGTTTGCATGCTTAGTTAGCTTCACATGTTAGCATGTTTTTCTAGCTTAACTTAGCTCAAGTCCAGCATGATTTTGCCTCTAAAATAGCCTATTTTAGCTTTGTTTTGGGCTGGTTGGTTCATTTGAGTCTTGTTTTGCATAGTTATAGTGTAAGTTCTTTCACTAGCTTGGTGTTTTAAAGCTTTAAACACCATTGGTTCGAGTTGATTGCATCGTTTAGTGCTTTTTCCCACTCATTTTCAACACTTACAATCTGTGCAAGCCCCCCTCAATTCTTCACTCTTTTGTTTTTCTTTGAAAGTGGTTTCAAACCACTCGTTTGCCTAAGTGTGAAATGGAGGTGCTACACCTAATGATTTAATCCCTTAAGGGGGTTCATTACCAACAGTGTAATGCCTCTTTCATGCCCAAAGCAACTTGTGGTTTGAGCCCTCTTTCCATTAGAGGACACTCACCAGTGGACAAATTGATTAAAGAATGATTTGGTAATTAAAATGTGTAAACAAAAGTGACAAGAAAAAGTGGCAAGATAAGCATTTTTCTTGTTGTGTTGCATTGCATGTGTTCAAATCAGACGTTAGTTTGAACACAAGGAAAATGGGACATTTCATACCCAAAAGTGATGAAATGTGCCATTTTCCTTGGTCACCATTGCCCTTGATCATGCATGATAGGGTGGTGGTCATTTTAGTCTTGTTTGTGCATTTATTGAACTTGTACAAACTTGGTCCCTTAGTCATCATGCATGGAAATTGCTTGATTGATGCTTTGAGGGCCAAGAGCTTCACTCATTTGAGTTTATTTGATGATGAGTGTAAACAGTACAAACAAACCTTCAAAAGTACATTGTTTTGCTCTGTTTGCTCTCTGTTGCAGCAAGGAAGTCCAAACCAGCAGTGGCCGACAGCCACCACCAGTAGCCAACCGACCACCAGTGGTAGCCAACCGACCCCTTGTCGGCCATCAATGAAATTTGCACAATGTGTTGGTAAGGTGGAGCAGAGGTGTTTTGAAAGTTGGTCAAATATGTGTTGTAATTAATTAGTTGTAGCTACTTAAGTGTTGTAATTAATTAGTTAGTTTAACTAGTTATTCAATTTCGTATTGTGTTGTAATTGTAATTAGTTAACTAGAATAGTTAATTAATTCGGTTTGTAATAATTAGTTAGCTAGTATAGCTAGTTAATTAGTTTCAATTTTTGTATTAGTTAGCTTAATTAGCGTAGCTAGTTGGTTAGCTTTTATTAGTTCAGACCCTCCTTCGTGAGGGCGTAATGTTGTAATAAGTGTCTGTGCGTGCGTGTATGTCTTCCAACCTCACGTATTTCTCCCTTTTACTTAATCGCTTTTGATGGTTAGATTAGGGACATATTTCAATTAGCAAACCGCATGCTTGCATCCATTCATCTTGTATTGCATCCACCGAGGCTCGGTGCATCATTCAAACTGCATTGTCATTTCCATACTTCGTTGAATACGTATTTAATCGCATGTTATGAAAATTGAATCATATGCCATATTAGTAGCTGAGCCTATTAAATTGCATATTGCATGTGTTGCATTAGACATCTTGTATAGTTAGGAATCATGCATTCTTTTTCTAACTCCTTACTTTCTTAGCTTGGAGTACTAAGTGAGTTTTTAGTGCTTTAGCATATTTGCATGAATGTGAGTGATTGCCATATCTAGCATGCTTACCATGAGACGAAATGCTTACTTGCTATAACTGTTTGAATGCCTGTGGATGAAGGCTTGTTGTTTGAATTGGAACGATTCAACGAATGCACGTTTTTAGCCCACTTTGTTGAGTGGCAAATTAGTTTTAAGCCCACTATGTTTGGTGGCAAATTAGCAAATTTTAAACCCACTTGAGGTGGCAAATTCAAACCGTTTTCGCAAACAAACATGAGTTGAATTGTTCCAAATTGAGCAAACTAGTCTATACTTGCTTGTGCGCATCACATAGTAATGTTAGTCTAATAACTAGAATAAGAGCACATAATGTATATAAAAATCATATCATGATTAGTAGTGGCCGATCTTTGATCGGGCGAGCGGGGGTGCTCAATTCATGACCTTTCTCTCTCGTACCTAAGTTCCCGAGCCGAGGTAACTTTGGTGATGACGGACACGTGGCCTTTGGCATTAGTCAGGGTTTCCTAAATTTTCCCAAAATAAAATATTTAGGTGGTGACTCTGTATCTGGCTAAGCAGTCCAATTTTGGCATTATTTGATTTAAAATCGATTTTCCAAAAAGGTTTGCTGGATTTGGACTCTTTGGTGTTTATCAATTTCACATTGCACTTGTGAGGTTAGATTTAGAACCATGGGAGTTCGAACTATAGGGCTTCTACTCGACCATGGAGACCTCCAGGAGCATTGCTAACCACTTAGTGGTGTTGAAGGCCACCTGCCGACCACTTACATTTGCTGCAGACCAGAAAAAGTGGTTGGCTAGCCACTTTTACTGGTCTGCCGACCAGAAAATTCTGCGCACTTCCAGTTTGCTGCAACAGAGAACGAGAAGGGGCATGGCAGTGTATTTGTAAGTTATGTGTGCACAACCACCTCCCTCCCTATCATTCTTAAGCTCAAGGGAGAGCGGTACTCGACTCTTGGGCCACCAACCAAGCATCGCAATGCATGATGGCCGAGAAGCCAAGATTGCACAATTCAATGTAAACGAATGCACAAATAACACATAAGAGCCTTAACCTCTATCATGCATGATCAAAAGGGTCGGCGACCGAGAAATGAGACACGTTTCATCACTTCAAGTATGAAACATCCCTCGTTTCTCGTGTTTGGACTAACACCCTATCCAAACACAATGCAATGCAACATGATCAACCTATCAAAGCTAATGGCATGCAAACAATGCTAATGCAACATGAGCATGCAAACACAATGCAATGCAACATGATCAACTTACCTATGCTAATGGCATGCGAATAATGCTAATGCAACATAATCAACCTAGCAATGCTAATGGCATGCAAACACAATGCAATGCAACATAAGCATGCAAACAACAATGCAACGTAACAACATGCAAACAACATGCAAACACAATGCAATGCAACAACATGGAAACAACATGCTATATGGACTTAAACCGAATATGGACAGACCTCAGTCATGCCCAAAACAATGGCCGAAATGCCATGAAAAGATGGTATGAAAGGCAAGAATGTGCATGCACATGCAATGGCCCATCAACTAAGCATACAAGCACAACTTTCAAACATGACCAAGAAGTGATAAACATAGAAGTGTGATAACACTATATGCTCTGAAATCATGTATGAAATGATGCCAAATCACTCAAACAAAAGTGAGCATAGCATGCTAGGGTCCTTAAGCATTAAAGCTAGTGAAAGGGACTACACAAGAGGCATGCAATACATGTCACAAATGGAGGAACCAAACATGGACAGAGCTCAAATAGGTCAAGACAAGGACCAAAACATGCTGAGATGGGAGCTCAAAGGTCTAGGCATGCATGCATACGCATTGGTCCCCAAACAAGGCAATAATGCACAACCCTTGAAAGCATTCAAAGAGTGAAAAAGTAGGAACATAGCAATGCTATATGCTCTGAAATAACATGGTAGATGATACCAAATCATGCACATGTCACAAATGAAGCATGCTATGATGCTCAAAACTCAAGGCTAGCAAGGCTAATTGCACTACAACTATACAATACATGAACCATATGGCCAAGGAAACCCAAAATGGTCCTAGAGCATGTCAAAATGATGCTAAAACATGTATGGACTAGAGTTAACACAAGCTAGCATGAAGGCATGAAGCATGGAGCATGCAAGGCCAATAAGGAGGGTTACACTACACCTACCAAAACCAAGCATGGGATGACTTCACCAACAAAAATTAGAGCTGTATTATGGCAAAACAAGACCAAAAACACACTGAAATGGTGGCCTAAAAGCCTAGGCAAGATGGCATACAAAATGGCTCATTTTTAAAGCATAAAGCACCAACCCTCCAAAGCATTGAAAGAGTGAAAGATGTGAAGACATGGCAGTGAAAAATGCTCTGAAATCACATACTAAATGATGCCAAATCATGCAAATAGCCCAAGCAATGCATGCTAGTGACTTGGAAACTCAAGGTTAGTGAGCTAGAATGCACTATGGCTATACAAAGCGAGGCATGCATGACCAAAACAACATAAATCAAAGCTCAAGCATGGTAAAACATGACCAAAAACTTCTTTGAGTAGAGCCAAAAGCATGCTAGAATGATGGTCAAAAGCATGATGCATGTTAGGCTAGTGAATGGAAATGCACTACAAGTGCAAGGAGCATACAAGGGGTAATTAAACCAATCCTAGACAGAGCTATAACATGCTGAAACAACACCAAAAACCTACTGAGATAGACCCAAAACAAGCTTAGCAAACATGCTACTTTGATGAGCTACAAGGCAAGCACACAAAACACAAGGAGAGGGGATGACCCCCCTCCTTTTTGGGACCTCAAAACACCCTTTTCACCACTGAAATTCCTTTGAGTTTCAGTGGTGAGAAGGCCAAAAGGAGGTGGTCCCAATAACTTAAAAGGATAGCACAAAAACAAAGCCAAACAAGGCACAAGAGGGGGTAGACCACCCCCAACACCAAAGAAGCCTTAAACAAACATGTTAAGTACTAAAAATCATAACTTTTTGCAGTAGAAAGTCAAGCCAAAATAAGCATGAAAATAGGTCCAAAAGCTTAATCAAAATAAAGCTTTAAAGGGCTAGTTGACTCACCCTTGAAGAACAACCTCAAAGCTATAACTCCAGCAGCTTTTCTAAGCTCAAACCAATCCAAAAACACCAAAACCAGCTTCTAGGTGCCTCAACTTCAAGAGTATGGTGTTTCACTATGTGTTTGTGTGCAAAAGTGTGAAGAAATTACACTTTCAAGCACAAATATAGAAGAAAAGGAAGAAGTAGATATAGATGATATGTATAGCCCTCAGCCAAATTTCTCAACCTGAGACAAGGGGGGGGGCTCCCTCTTATAGAAAAACAAGAATCAAGCTTCTTGAACAAGCTAAGAGCTTGAACCAATCCATCCATACATGTGTATAGAGGATGCAATCTGTGCACTCCAGCTGGCACAACTGGCATCCACAACATCTGCAGAAAGTGAAGGAAAGCTGCCGACCACTTGAAGTGGTCGGCCAGCTACATGCACTGGTCGGCCAGCCACTTTTTCTGGTCTGCAAGGAGACCAAGTGGTCGGCAAGGGGGAAAGGTGGTTTGCACCAAGAAAGCAAGGTGGTGGCATGGCTGCCAACCACTTTTGGTGGTCCAAAGGCCACCAAGACCAGTTGGCCGACCAGACAACTGGCTGGTGGGGAAGAAAAGTGGTTTTCAGGGAGAGAAACTGGTCTCCAACCCTCATTCCACCCTCCAAGCAAGGAAAACAAGGTTTGCCCCAAAAACAAACCAAAAAGGACGCAAGACAAGAGTCCAGGGGTCGAGGCGCGTAGCCGGAAGCCTCAAAAACTAGTCTACAGGCACCAAAAGTGGTCTACGAGGGAAAAGTGGTCTCCAAGACCTCTGTGTCCCTCTAGACCAAGGCAACAAGGCATGGTTCGAAAACCAGGCCAAAAGGAGAACGGTAAGCGGTCCTGAGACAAGGCGCGCGGCCGAAGGCTCCGGAAAGCGGAAACTAGTCTCTAAGCGGGAAAAGTGGTCTACCAGACCTCTCTCTCCCTCCAGGCAAGGGAAACCAAGGTATGGTTCAAACCCAAACCAAAAGGGAAGCAAGACAAGGCGCTCGGCCGAAGGCTCCGAAAACTGGAAACTAGCCTACAAGAAGGAAAAGTGGTCTACGGCCATAGGAAATGGTCTACGGACCTCTCCCCTCCTCCAGGCAAGGTCAACAAGGCTTGGTCCACAAACCGAGCCAAAACATAAAGAGTTCAGAGGCCCGGAGGCAAGGCACTTAGCCGAAAACTCCGGAAACTCAAAACGAGCACAAATATGCGCGATCATCGAGCGCTCAATCGATGACGTCTGAGTCTTAAGGCCGGTCAAAAATGGGGCGTCTACACACACTTTCTTGTGCAATTTACACTCGCACTTTCTTGCGCATCGCACTTTATTGTGCAATTTACATTCGCGCTTTCTTGTGCATCGCACTTTCTTGTGCACTCCTCCGATCTAGGAGGCCTTACATCCTGGATCTTAAGTCGCACTCTCTTGTGCACTCCTCCGATCTAGGAGACCTTAAATCCTGCATCTTAATTCACACTCTTTTGTGCATCGCACTTTCATGTGCACTTCTCCGGTCTAGGCGACCTTAAATCTTGCATCTTAATTCGCACTCTCTTGCGCATCGCACTTTCTTGTGCACTCCTCCGGTCTAGGAGACCTTAAGTCCTACATCTTAATTCGCACTCTTTTGTGCATCGCACTTTCTTGTGCACTTCTCCGGTATAGGAGACCTTAAATCCTGCATCTTAATTCGCACTCTATTATGCATCGCACTTTCTTGTGCACTCCTCCGGTCTAGGAGACCATAAATCCTACATCTTAATTCGCACTCTCTTGTGCATCGCACTTTCTTGTGCACTCCTCCAGTCTAGGAGACCTTAAATCCTGCATCTTAATCTGCACTCTCTTGTGCACTCCTCCGGTCTAGGAGACTTTAAATCCTGCATCTTAATTCGCACTCTCTTGTGCATTGCACTTTCTTGTGCACTTCTCCGGTCTAGGAGACCTTAAATCTTGTGTCTTAATTCGCAGTCACTTATGCATCGTACTTTCTTGTGCACTCATCCAGTCTGGGAGACCTTAAATCCTATATTTTAATTCACACTCTCTTGTGCATCGCACTCTCTTGTGTAGTCCTCCGGTCTAGGAGACCTTAAATCTTGCATTTTATTTGCACTCTCTTGTGCACCCCGCCGGTCTAGGAGACCTTAAATCCTGCACCCTTATCGCACTGTCTTGTGCACCTGTATCGCACTCTCTTGTGCACTCCTTTGGTAAAGGAGACCTTAAATTCTCTAAAGGTGCAATTCGTTTGGTATTTGTCGTGCCTGAACGACTTCTAGTGGTCTGGTATAGCCTCTTGCCTAGGTTTGCGATGAGTTCCTAGGAGATCAACTGCGAAGGTGGAAACTAGAGTTCGAATGGCTGATGCTTAGAATGCAAAGGTTCGGAATTTCCAAGACTAAAGTCTGGTTTAAATACCCAAGGGTGTATCCTCGGCTTGAAATCTGTATGGCAGCCCCATAGGTTGAGGTAGCTTGTATGTGCCTCAATTCTGGATACTAAACTAACCTAGTCTGTCACCCTGTTGGAGAATAGGGAAAGTTGCGAACATAGCCAGGGAGAAAAGTAGTACCTGTGGTTTGGAAGATAAATCGAAAAGAAGAAGAGAAGATTCCTAGCAACATGAGGTGAGTCTCGCCAATTGCCCCTGTAAGGTATTTCCATTTTTCTAGCTGCTCATTCATATGTTATGACATTCATATAGTTTTTCGTATCTGTTATTGCTTATTGATCATAAGTTTTTCAAAATGGCCAACTTTGCGAGGCGTGTAAGTCCAATTTTCAAACAGCATTGTGCATATCATTTGCATCTTGCCCCAGAACTATGCTGGTTTGATTCCTTGCAAAGGGATACGTAGGCAGCCTATGGGCACAACCATTCTTTGTCCTGCTTGTTCGTTTGTCCAAGTCTTCGGCCTTGTCGAAAATGGGTCGTCTCTGGACTTTGGCATTCACTCACATCATTTCATGACTTCTGAGTTCTATCAAAGAGGGGCAACTATAGATACCCTATTTTTGACCGACCTCAAGACTTGGATGTCATCGCTTGTGCACTTGATAGTTATGACTACATGTGCTCGTTTAGTGCCCGAATCCTCGGCGAAATGCCCTATCTTCGAGCCATAAAACCTTGTCCATTTTGTGCCTTATTTTTGCACCAAAAACCTTGGGTTTTCAAGCTTGCAACCTCTGGTGGCCTGTCGGCCACTACTATGGGCTGTTGGCCATCAGTGGGGCTGTCGGCACCTGTCGCCATCAGTGTGCTGTCGGCCACCATCAGTGGCCGACCGGCCACAGAGTGTTTTGCAATATTTTGTGACATGTGCAAATGTTAGCACAGATTCATGCATCTGCTCCCACGTGTATATCTTGATATTTTTAGGAGCTTTGTTTTTTCATATATAGGGGTTCCTCCCCCCATTTTGAGGGTTAGAATTTTGAACAAAAATATCTCTCTCTCTCAAGATTTCTCTCTCTCTCTCTCTCTCTCTCTCTTTCAATTTTGTTCATACTTGCCTAGTTTCTTTACACTTTTGCATACACATCCTAAACCAAATCCTCTCACCTTTGAGCTGAGGTTCCTTGGGACTTGTTTTGAGCTCTTGAAGGTGATTTTAGCTTGGATTGTTGGTCAAATTGTGTCTTGGCTTCAAGAGGTATAGCACTCTCCTTTTAAGCTTGTTTTGCACATTTGTTTTCCTATCTCTTTCCACTATTTTGGGGCTGTTTTTGGGCTGGTTTTGAACTATAAAAAGTTTTATTTTTGTGGCCTAAAGGTGGTGGTTTGACGCCATTTTCAGTTAGGGGGTGGTTCACCCTTCTCGCTTCTTTGCTTGTAAAGCTTTTGTGCCTTTGTTCATTACTTTCAAATCAAATTTTTTGGGCCTTTTAACCATTGAATTTCAGAAGTTTTTCAGTGGCAAAAAACTCATTTTGAATTTCAAAATTGGAGGGGCTAGTCTCCCCTCCTTGTGTCTTGTTTGCATTTTTAGTTAGCTTCACATGTTAGCATGTTTTTCTAGCTTAACTTAGCTCAAGTCCAGCATGATTTAGCCTCTGAAATAGCCTATTTTAGCTCTGTTTTGGGCTGATTAGTTCATTTGAGTCTTTTTTTGCATAGTTATAGTGTAAGTTCTTTCACTAGCTTGGTGTTTTAAAGCTTTAAACACCATTGGTTTGGGTTGATTGCATGTTTTAGTGCTTTTTCCCACTCATTTTCAGCACTTACAATCTGTGCAATCCCCCTCAATTCTTCACTCTTTTGTTTTGCTTTGAAAGTGGTTTCAAACCACTTGTTTGCCTAAGTGTGAAATGGAGGTGCTACACCTAATGGTTTAATCCCTTAAGGGGGTTCATTACCAACAGTGTAATGCCTCTTTCATGCCCAAAGCAACTTGTGGTTTGAGCCCTCTTTCTATTAGAAGACACTCACCAATGGACAAATTGATTAAAGAATGATTTGGTAATTAAAATGTGTAAACACAAGTGACAAGAAAAAGTGGCAAGATAAGCATTTTTCTTGTTGTGTTGCATTGCATGTGTTCAAATCAGACGTTAGTTTGAACACAAGGAAAATGGGACATTTCATACCCAAAAGTGATGAAATGTGCCATTTTCCTTGGTCACCATTGCCCTTGCTCATGCATGATAGGGTGGTGGTCATTTTAGTCTTGTTTGTGCATTTATTAAACTTGTACAAACTTGGTCCCTTAGCCATCATGCATAGAAATTGCTTGATTGATGGTTTGAGGGCCAAGAGCTTCACTCCTTTGAGTTTATTTGATGATGAGTGTAAACAGTACAAACAAACCTTCAAAAGTACATTGTTTTGCTCTGTTTGCTCTCTGTTGCAGTAAGGAAGTCCAAACTAGCAGTGGCCGACAGCCACCACCAGTAGCCGACCGACCACCAGTGGTAGCCAACCGGCCACCATTGGTAGCCGATCGGCCCCTTGTCGGTCATCAATGAAATTTGCACAATGTGTTGGTAAGGTGGAGCAGAGGTGTTCTGGAAGTTGGCAGCATTTTTAGTGTTCAAATGTGCAAACAGAGGCATCCAGAAGAAAGGCAATGGTTTTTCGGGTGGAAAACCAAGCATGCATGGGCCTCCCTCGCTTCTCGAGATTAGCTAATTAGTTTAATTAGCAATAGATCAAATATGTGTTGTAATTAATTAGTTGTAGCTAATTAAGTGTTGTAATTAATTAGTTGTTTACCTAGTTATTCAATTTCGTATTGTGTTGTAATTGTAATTAGTTAACTAGAATAGTTAATTAATTCGATTTGTAATAATTAGTTAGCTAGTATAGCTAGTTAATTAGTTTCAATTTTTGTATTAGTTAGCTTAATTAGCGTAGCTAATTGGTTAGCTTTTATTCGTTCGGACCCTTCTTCACATGGCCGTAATGTTGTAATAAGTGTGCATACGTGCGTGTATGTCTTCAAACCTCACGTCTTTCTCCATTTTACTTAATTGCTTTTGATGGTTAGATTAGGGACATATTTCGATTAGCATATCGCATGTTTGCATCTATTCATCTTGTATTGCATGCACCGAGGCTCAGCACATCATTCAAACTGCATTGTCATTTCAATACTTCGTTGAATACATGTTTAATCGCATGTTATCAAAATTGAATCATATGTCATATTAGTAGCCGAGCCTATTAAATTGCATATTGCATGTGTTGCATTAGACATCTTGTATAGTTAGGAATCATGCATTCTTTTTCTAACTCATTTCTTTCTTAGCTTGGAGTACTAAGTGAGTTTTTATTGCTTTAGCATATTTGCATGAATGTGAGTGATTACCATATCTGGCATGCTTGCCATGAGGCGAAATGCTTAATTGCTATAACTGTTTGAATGCCTGTGGATGAAGGCTTGTTGTTTGAATTGGAACGATTCAACGAATGCACGTTTTAAGCCCACTTTGTTGAGTGGCAAATTAGTTTTAAGCCCACTATGTTTGGTGGCAAATTCGCAAATTTTAAGCCCACTTGAGGTGGCAAATTCAAACCGTTTTCGCAAACAAACATGAGTTGAATTGTTCCAAATTGAGCAAACTAGTCTATACTTGCTTGTGCGCATCACATAGTAATGTTAGTCTAATAACCAGAACAAGAGCACATAATGTACATAAAAATCATATCATGATTAGTAGTGGCCGACCTTTGATCGGGCGAGCAGGGGTGCTCAATTCATGACCTTTCTCTCTCGTACCTAAGTTCCCGAGCTGAGCCAACTTTGGTGATGACGGAAACGTGGCCTTTGGCATTAGTCAGGGTTTCCTAAATTTTCCCAAAATAAAATATTTAGGTGGTGACTCTGTATCTGGCAAAGCAGTCCAATTTTTGCATTATTTGATTTAAAATCGATTTTCCAAAAAGGTTTGCTGGATTTGGACTCTTTGATGTTTATCAATTTCACATTGCACTTGTGAGATTAGATTCAGAACCGTGGGAGTCCAAACTGTAGGGCTTTATTCGAGCTTCCAAAAAGGGGACGTGAAAAAAGGCGAGCTACATCTTGGCCCACTTTGGTTCTAACGATGGGTTCGGCCCATCAGTTCGGTCCGCAGCTGGGCTGGTCTTTCCACTACCAGTTAGGCCCAAGTGCTTGAGGACTTGGGTGGATTATTTATCATGGAGGTGGGCTCAGTTGGCTAGCCCATGTATTCATTTGACGCGCTTGGATTTGGGTTTAGTGGATCGGGTCGACCCAAGGCTTGGGTCTGACCCATTTCGTATTCAGCCCCTTCACCAACTATACATATATCTTACATTGAACATTGTTTTATATCTATACATTGAAAAAGTATTGTTTTGAGAAAAATGAGTAAATACCTTAGTCAATCTAGATAGGGGGCGTGGTTGTGGTATTCTTTATATTGGCCTGTGTATCCTTGGTGAAAGTCTAGAAACCCGCACAGTTAGGTACCAATCCTTCTGGTTAGTATCGGTAAAATGGCTTCGATAGTGCTTGTATGGTTAGGTAGACACGTACTATCATGACTCGAACCTGCCCCTAGAGGTCTAGATCATAACTGGCTATTAATCATGAGATTACCTACAGCCTCAAATAGAATTCAAATTATATTAAAATATATATTGGGCCGGAAGAGAAAGCAGAACTATAAATTTTTTGAGCTGTGCATATATGGCATAAATGAAAACGTCTTATACATTAATAACTCACAATCCCTACATATACAAATATCCATACATATACAAATATACATATATTAATATATATATATATATTACATGTCTAGAGATCATTCACAAAGTCATCATTATATAGATCCAACTTAAGTACAAAAACGGTCAAACATGACCAATAAAAAAAACAAGAACAAAAGAAAATAAAAGCCTTGGTCGTAAGAAGCTACTTGACTGACTTCAGAAATGTTGGGCAAACACCAGACTTCCCTAAGGCTGGGCATCCCGCTGCTCACATTCGTATATATATATATAACGAGATGAGCTCATGCCTAGTGAATAACATCAGAGTAAAGAGGTTACATGAATGAGTTGTATTATATAAACATAATCAGTTCCATATCATATACAATTCATAACGGAACAACCTTTGGTCCAATATATAGCGGAACGACCTCGAGTCCAACGTATAACAGATGTAAAGAATAGAACTGATCAGAACTTAATGGAACGACCTGGGGTCCAATCATTTATAGTTGCATAATGACCATTTGGTCAACTCATAATAGATATTCAGACTTATCAGATATTTTTGGAATGACCTTAGGCCTAATTTATCAAATATACAAAACGACCTTAGGTCCATTTCAATTGTACAAAATGACCTTAGGTCCATCATACACATTTGTACTTGTCAATCACATTTACAGAGATCATATTTATTGGACAAATAGAAAGCTCATTCATACTTTCAAAATTACAAGTTTAGAAAAGCTTACCACGTTGAAACAATCAGAAAATAGATTATATAAAAATATCTTTACTAAGATATTACTCACAGTGATTTGGCTGTACAACTTCGTGAATGAACCTAAAGTCTTCAATTGTACTTGATTTATCAAGAATTTGAGTTCCACTACACAATTCTCCAATCTTAAAGCCAAATCTTCCAAGTTCAAGCCTCACTCTCTCTCTAAGTTGATCTCCCTCTCTCTCTAGATTAATCTCAGTAGAATTTTGAGTTCAAATTATGGATTAAGCTCTTAATTTAACATATATATAGTCTTGATTAGCTTAGACTAATTAAGCAAGCTCAAGGTTAACTAATTTCACTTAATTCTAATTGATTTTAACTAATTAATTTAATCTGAATCAAATTTTAATCAAACCTCTCATTAGGTTCTAAGAATTATATCATTCTCATTAAACTAATCAATTTTAGTTTCTAAAGACATTAAGGCTTTCAATTTTCATATTTTAAATAGAAATCATAATAGATATTTCAACAATGAAACATATAGGCATTCAAATACACATTAAACACATTTATCACATTCAAAATTAGATATAAGTATAATACGTGATGTGTTATCACAGTCTTCCTTCCTTTAAGAAATTTGGTCCTCCAAACTTGCATTACCTTGTGTCAAAAACAATTTAGGATACCTTTGCCCCATTTCGTCTTTTTTCTCCCGAGATGCTTCTGTGCCATAGTGTTCCTTCCATTCTACCTTAACCACAGGAATTGCTTTATTTCTTAACTGTTTCATCTGTCGATCAATGATTTGAATCGGTTTCTCTTCATATTTCATATTATCGTCAAGAGGTATCTGGTGGTAATCAATAACGTGGAATGGATCTCGGAGATAGCCCCTCAACATCGACAGGTGAAACACATTGTGCATTTGTTTCATTCCTGGTGGTAGAGCAATTCGGTACACAATTGGACCAAGCCTTTCCAAAATCTGAAATGGGCCAATATACCAAGGTGATAACTTGTCTTTCTTACCAAACCTTGATTGACCCTTCATCGGAATTACTCTAACAAATACATGATCACCAGCATCATATTCAAAAGCTCTTGTTCTTT
The DNA here is from genome assembly GCA_030407325.1 of Camellia japonica. Lineage (NCBI taxonomy): Eukaryota > Viridiplantae > Streptophyta > Magnoliopsida > Ericales > Theaceae > Camellia > Camellia japonica. Next base: position 127,365,601 of record JAPPVO010000002.1, on the reverse strand, counting down.
CATCTGCGTAACTCTTTTGTTGGCTTTGTGCAGTTTTGGGCCTTTGTTGAATGACTATAATATTCTCAGTGGTCATTTGCACAATCTCGGATCCGAGCAAAACCCTATCCCCAACTTCGGTCCAACAAATCAAAGATCTACATTTCCTACTATACAAGGCTTCATATGGTGCCATGCCAATGCTAGAATGGAAACTGTTATTGTATGCAAATTCCGCCAATGGCCAATAGGTTTCCCAACTTTCCTGAAAATCCAGAGCACACATTCGTAGCATATCTTCTAATATCTGCATAGTTCTTTCTATCTGTCCATCGGTTTGTAGATGGAAAGCGGTACTAAACTTCAACTCTGTTTCCATTGCCCATTGAAGACTCTTCCAAAACCTCAACACAAATTTTGGATCCCTATCCAAAACAATGGATACCCGAACTCCATGCAAACAAACAATCTCATCGATATAAATAGTAGCAAGTTTATAACCATCATAGCTAGTTCTCACGGGTAGAAAATGTGCACAATAACCCATATAGAGTTCATAGCTCTATGTGTCTAAGATAGACCAACGATAAAATCCATGGTTATGTGCTCCCATTTCCATTATGGAATACAGAGAGGTTGAAATAATCTCGCTGGCCTTTAATGTTTGACTTTGACTTGCTGAAATTGACGGCATTTCGATTCATATTTTACAATTTCCTTTCTCATGTTAGGCCACCAATAACTTTGCTTCAGATCTCAGTACATTTTATTGTTGCTCGAATGCATTGCAAACTTCAACTTGTGAGCTTCTTCTAAAATTCTTTGCTTGAGGTCAGGCACATTAGGGACATACAATCTTCCCTGAAATTTCAACACTTGATTCTCAACACTGAACCCCGATCTTGGTTTTGATTCTATTTTATCACATTACCTTCTTGAGGAATTCACCCTCCCCTTGCTTTTGCTTTATCTCATTAATGATTGTAGGTTAAGCTGAAATTGTGGCTATCATTCCACCTTGTTCATGCAACACCACTTCAATCTTGCATCTTTCTAAGTCTTTCAGTAACTCTTTCTGTTCAGTAATCAAATATGCGAAGTTCCCCGTTGACTTCCTACTCAAGGCATCGGCTACGATGTTAGCTTTACCTGAATGATACTGAATCTAAAGATCATAGTCTTTAATCAGTTATAACCATCTTCTTTGTCGCATGTTCAACTCCTTTTGCATGAAGTACTTCAAACTCTTGTGGTCAATATAAACTTCACATGTTGCTCCGTAAAGATAGTGGCACCAACTCTTCAAAGAAAACACAACGGCGGCCAATTCCAAATCATGAATTAGGTAATTCTTTTTATGAGGCTTCAATTGCCGAGAAGTTTAAGCTATCACTCTTCCATTCTATATAAATACACAACCCAAACCCTTATACGAGGCATCACTGTAAATAACAAAGTGTTCCTTACTTGATGGTAGTGTCAAAACCGTTGCTATGGTTAACCTTGTCTTTAGTTCTTGAAAAGTGGATTCTCTTTCATCAGTCCTATGACAACCCTGTTCTACATTATGTTTTTAGTTCCTTGGTTGTGTGTATGTTTATGTGGTAAATGTGAATTTGGGTGATAAATGTGTTATTAGAATGTTATTGACTTTATATCTGTTGATCGTAGGAAAATCTATTAAGAATTATGCTTTAATCTGAAAATTGAAGGCCTTAATGGCGTCAGAAACTAAAAATGGTTAATTTTATTGTGATCAACATAATTTTTAGAGCCTAATGAGAGGTTTGATTAAAATTTGATTTAGTCTAAATTAATTAGATTAATCCAATTAGATAAAGCCTTGGATTAATTAACTTAAGTCTTAATTACTTAGCCTAATCCTGATTAGTTGGTTAAGTTTGTCAAGCTCACATATATATATATATATATGTGTGTGTGTGTGTGTGTGTGTATATATGTTAATTGAAGTGAGTAGGCTCATTCTACACTCAAAAAAATTAGAAAAAAAAGAGAGCTAGAGAGAGAGAACTTGATTTTAGAGAGAGAAAGAGCTTGGAAGCTTATAATTGCATGTAAGATTGAAGAATTGTGAAACGGAGCTAAAGTTCTTGAAGAATTTACTTGATTAAGACCTTAGGTATGCCTTTGAACTTTAATTCATGAAATTGAGACACCAAATATGTGAATTCAAAGAGATTATGTGCTTAAATGAAAGAATTGAGCTAGAATTGTTAGAATCGAAGTCAATTTCTACATGCATGCATAGTTTGATAGAGTTTCATGAGTTTGAACATAATTTATGTCATCTAAGTTGAGTTTTGATGCCATCTTTCACATGCACTCATGAATTATGAAGTTTTGGAGCTTTATTTGCATGGTTTACAAAGTTTTAAAGTTCAATCTCATGTTTTGAAGGCTAAGGAAAGGAATTTGGAAAAGATTTCTAATGCATGAAAGTTTGAGTCCCAAATTGCTTTGACTATGAAGTTTCAAGGTTTAATTTTACTAACTTCATAGAATTTTGAGTTAAAGGTTGTAATTGATCATGGTTCATGTCATCTAACTTGAATTGAACGTTAAACCATCCATGCATCCATGATTCATGAAGATTTGATGTTGAATTCCATGTTTTGAGCCTTAATCTTTCCAAATTTATTGGGTATCCATGCTTTCGAAAGACTTTCTAAGTGTTGTCAAAGTATTGTCAAGCCATGCAAGAATGGTGCTTGAAATTTGCAAGTTTTGAAACTCAACCCTGTTTTGGAAATTCCAGAATTCTGTCTAATCGTTCGAGAAACAATTCATCCCTCGAGCACACTTTGCATGCATCTAGTACTTTTACAGACATTGGTTGTTGGCTCAAATGACCAAGTGTGCGCTCGAGTGAACTCGCTTTTGTTCAGTACTTGGTTCAAGCGACCATCGAGCATAAAATTTAAGCATCCAGTACTTTTGCAGTCTTTACAAACGGCTCGAGAGACCAAGTGTGTGCTTGAGCGAACCCTCTACATATTGTTAGACCGCTTGAGTGACCAAGTGTGCGTTCAAGCGAAGACCTTGACTTCAACAAAATTTGCCTAACACTTATAAGTGCATGTTTGCATCCTCATGCCCTTTTAGACGTTATTTTTCACCATTTGAACTTTCTAAGTGAATTAAAAGGATAAGAACGAAGCCTAAAAGAACTGAATAAGTTAAAAGAACAATCCGATTAAGCAATGTGATTCAACATGTGTACGTTTATGATTGTGTAGGATCATCCGCAAGAACAATTCAATAACCGAATCACTGTGAATAATATCTTAGTAAAGATATTTTCTTACATACTCTATTTTTTGCATATCTACTATGATAAAATTTCTAAAACTGTGAATTTACAAAAGTGAATGAGTTTGTATGTGTTTGATCGTTGTAATATCTATAAATGTGATCCATGTGACATGAATGTGTCTAACGGACCCAAGGTCGTTCCATATATCTGAATTACACCTAAGGTCATTCTGTACATTTGATAAGATGGACCTAAGATTGTTCCAAACTTCTGATAGTCTGACTATCTATTATGAGTTGATCAAATAATTGTAATACAGCTGTAAATGATTGGATTCGAGGTCATTCTATTATAATATGATCAACTCCACTCCTTACATTTGTTATACGTTAGACCTGAGGTTGTTCCATCATGTATTGGACCCAAGAATGTTCTATTATGAAATGCCCATGATACAGAAATTTCTATATCATTTACTAGATCTCATTTACATAAACCCTTTACTCTGATGTTATTCACAGGGCATTAGCTCACTCTATTTATATATATATATATATATAATATATGTAGGTGAGCAGGGAGATGTCCAGCCCTAGCCTTAGTGAACCTGATAAGGATACCAAGTTTTGAAGAGTCTGTTATAAACTCCTCATGAGCAGGCTTTTGTTCTTTTGTTCTTTTGTCTGTTGATTTTCCGTTTCTTTCTTTGGTTAGTCACACCTGACCGTTTCTATATATAAGTTTTGGCTAATATAACAATGATGTTTGAAAGATCTTGGACACATAGAATCTTATTATGTATGTGTAAGTGTGAGTTATTAATGTTTGGAAAGTTTTCTATTTATGCCTATTTATGCACAGCTCATTGGGCAAAACTTTATAATTCTGCTTCTGCTTGTAGCCCCCCTCTAATATATTTGTAATCTATCTGAGGCCGTAGATAATCTCATGATTACTGGCCAGTTACGGTCCAAACCCATAGGGGCGAGTTTAGGTCATGACAAGTCTAATAGAACAGTTCTCCCTTTCAAGTAAGTTGGGTAATTGGTACAGCTATCTTTGAGAAGTCTTTCACAAACCTTCTGTAATACCAGCTAATAATCCCATGAAACTTCAGACTTCCGTCACATTTGTCAGTGTAGGCTAATTCACAATCGCCTTAATCTTTTACGAGTCTACTGAAATTCCATTCCTGGTATTCACATGCCCTAAAAACACAACTTCATCCAACCAAAATTCACATTTCTTCAGTTTTGCATATAATTTCTTCTCCCTAAGTGTTTGCAGAATAGTTCTCAAATATTGTTCATGTTCTTCTTTACTTTTCAAGTAAATCAAAATATCATCAATGAATATGACAACAAATTCATCAAGATGGGATTTGAAAATTTGGTTCATAATATCCATGAAAGCTGCAAGTGGATTCATCACTCTAAACAGCATAACTAAAAACTCATAGTGACCATACCTTATTCGTAATGCAGTTTTCTCAACATCTTCAACTTTCACTTTCAATTGATGGTACCCACATCTCAAGTCAATCTTTGAAAACACTTATAACCTTGCAACTATCAAATAAATCATCAATACGAGGTAAAGGGTATTTGTTCTTGATCATTACCTTATTCAATTCTCGATAATTGATACACAAGCGAAGAGTTTCATCTTTCTTTTTTACAAATAGGACCGGTGCACCCCATGGCAAAATGCTAGGTCGAATAAACCCTTTATCAAGCAAATTTTGCAACTGATCCTTCAGTTCTTTCTTTCAGCTATTAACATTCGATACAGGGTTTTCGAGATAGGCTGAGTACCAGCATAACCTCAATAGTAAATTCAATTTCTCTATCAACTAATTCCATTGGCAAGTCTTTCGAAAACACATCTAAATTCTTTAACTAATCTAACATAGTATTTGTAGATTAGACAGTCAAAATACTACATAGATAACCCCAACACCCCTTCTTAAGCAGTTTACATGCTTTCATTGTCGAAATTAAGCAAGGTGGAGGTACTACACCATTACCCTTAAACAAAATTTCATCATATCCCAGTGGTCTAAACAAAACTCGTTTTGTTACACAGTCAATGGTAGAATAATATCTAGACAACCAGTCCATTCCTAAAATTACATCAAAGTGTCTTATGTCAAGAGGTAATAAGTCCACAAATAAGGTAGAATTCCCAACAATAATTTCACAAGCACGGTATACAAAGGTACACAAAAAAAGATTCCCCAGACAGAGCAGATACACATAACACATAAGGTAATGATTCCATGGGTCTATTCCGTCTATGAGCAAATAATATGGAAACAAAGGAATGTATCGAACCCGAATCAATTAGTGCATAAGCATCTTGATCACAGATAGAAAGAGTACCTAAACAATGGCCTCGGTATTTTCTGTATCACCTGGGACGAGTACAAAAACTCTCCCTTGTCTGAGAGTATCTCTGGTAGCAGCAGGTCTAGCAGTATTGCCTAGCATCGAAACCGATCCAATCAAACTAGCAGCTGCCCTTCCACTTCTTTATTCAATTTGTGGACAATCCTTGACCATATGTCCCGTCTTGCCACATCTAAAGCATGCCCCAGAGGTACGGTAGCAAATACCCCGATGTTTCTTACCACACTCATTGCAAGTTGGTGCAGAATCTCTTGTCGAATTGGAGGCACTAGTTGTTTCCAGATTTTGCTTCTTCGAAGACAACGATCCCTTATTAGAATAAGAGACTTGTTGCTTCCCCTTCCATTCAAATGGTCGGTTTGTGATGCCAAATTTGTTTCAAACATTAAGGCTCTGTCAAGAACATCCACATAGTTTGGTAATTTCAAAACATTTACTTTCTCTAGGATCGCATTTCGAAATCCACCCTCAAACTTTTTCACCTTCTTGTAATTAGCATCGACCTTGTGTGGTGCGAATCTGGCCAACTCAGTGAACCGTGCCTCATATTTAGCTAATGTTTGGTTACCTTGCTTCAACCCTTCAAATTTAGTACTTTCTAGTCTCAGATGCATTGAGGGAAGTACTTTTCATAAAAGATTTCAAGGAATCGTGCCCAACTAACTCTCACATTTTCATCTGAACTAACATCCACCATCTATGGGCCTCGCCCTCAAGAGTAAATGCTACCAACTGGACTTTTTGCATCAGAGCACGTAAATACTTCAAATAGCTTTTCAACGCCAAGAACCCATGCCTCGGCTTTCAAAGGATCAACTCCTCCTAGAACAATGGCGGCCTCATCTTCTTAAACTCTTTAGTCAAAGCAATTAGACGGTCATCCGCTTGATGCTCTTGCACCAGAGGTGGCACAGGCATTGGCGGAGGTAGGGGTGGTTGTTGTTGTTGTTGTTGTTGTCTTAGTGCTTCGACCTTATCTTGATCATTCTTTCTATTTTGTCCAGACAGGCAGTAGAAGATTCTACTATCTCATCAGCACTTGTTCTCACCATTATATATATAAACTTGTATTATAATAAACACAAAAATTTGCACATATACACATAGACACAATAGTTCATATCTCATATTCACATATTCTCAATGCACACAAGCATATTCTTATCAGATGGATGCACTCTTAGTCTTTTCTAAACACCTTATTGCTCAACTAGACAAGTATGTGAGTTATTAGCTCATGCTCTGATACCATTTTGACATGACTTGAACCTGCCCCTAGAGGTTTGGATCATAACTGGCCAGTAATCATGAGATTACCTACGGCCTCAGACAGAATTCAAATCATATTTAAAATATATGGGGCCAGAAGCGGACGCAGAATTTTAAAATTTTATCTAATCAGTTGTGCATATATGGCATAACCAAAAACATCTTATACGTTAATAACTCACATCTATACATATACGTAGATATATATTACATGTCTAAAGATCATTCACAAGTTATCATTATACCGATCCAAAAGCTTAAGTACAACCACGGTCAAACATGACCAACAAAAGAAAACTAAAGAACAAAAGAAAATAAAATCCTCGCTTGTGAGGAGCTCCCTGACTGACTTCACAAAGGTTAGGTAAACACCGAACTTCACTAAGGCTGGACATCCCGCTGCTCACCTGCATACATATATAACAAAGTGAGCTAATGTCCAGTGAATAACATTAAAGTAAAGAGGTTACATAAATGAGTTCTATTACATAAACATAATCAATTCCATATCATTTAGAATTCATAACAGAACGACCTTTCATCGAATATATAGCAGAATGACCTCGGGTCCAATGTATAACAGATATGCAGAATAGAACTGATAATAACTTAATTCGGAATGACCTTGGGTCCAATCATTTACAACTATATAATTGTAGCTGGTTTTTTCATGCTCCTCGGAGGGTTATAGTCTCCTCGGATAAGATAGCCCTACATTCAACTCCCATGGTTTGAATCTGGTATCAAAGTGCAATAGAAACAGAAAAAAAAAAAAAAAAAAAAAAAAAAAAAAAAAAAACACAAATGAGAGTCCAAATCCAGCAAATCTAGAAAATCCATTTATCATCAGAGATACCAAAAATGGACTACATTGCCAGATTTCAGGGTCGCCACCTAAATATTTTTAAGAAATTTAGGAAATACGTGACTCCTGCCAAAGGCTACTTGTCTATCATAACCAAAGCGTCTTGGCTCAAAAACTTAAGTATGAGAGGGAAAGGTCATGAATTGAGCACCCCACTCACCGGATCAAAGATCGGCCTCTACTAATCATGATGTGATTTTTATGTACATTATATGCTCTTGCTCTGATTATTAATGCTAACTTTACTATGTGCGGCACACAAATATAAACTACGTCACCCACTTTGGAATGCTTTTAATTTGATGTTTGTTTGAAAGGAGTTTTGAATATGTGCTATTTGAAAAGCAAGCTCATATATACATTTATCAAAGTCATCTCAACATAATCGAAATAGCCTTCATCCACAGGCATTCAAACAATTATTTCAAATAAGCACTTAGCCTCATGGTAATATGCTTGATATGGCAACATAAACACACATGCAATATGCTAAAGCAAAGATACTCACATAGTACTCAACCAAGGCAAGCCAAAGAAAAGAAAACAATTAGGAAAAATGCATGCTCCTATGCAAAGTGACTAAATGCAACACATACAAGATGCAACTACTAGGTTCGGCTTATTTATCATGTCATATGGATCAACCCAAAGCATAACGCACGTATTCAAGTAAGTAGGAAAATCATAATGATATTAGAATGATTAACCGAACCCAATGCATGCAAAAATCAATATAATGCATGACAACGATATGAAACCAAAAATATGGTGCTACCACAGTAAGCATGTAAGTAAAAAGGAGAAAGAAATGGGGATTGGAAAACATACAAAATATTACAAATTTTCCTTCACACAAGAGGGTTCGAATGAATGTCCTAATTAAACTACTTATTACAATACAATTGAATGAATTAACTAGCTATTACAAATTCAAATGAAAGCAGAGCAATTAATTAGTTACAACACACGAATATGAATATTAAAGCGACTAATCTAATGGACTCGAACGGGAAGCGAAGAACCTCGTGTGTACAACCGAGAACATCCTCCGGAAACCTCTCTGTTTGCTGTCAGAAAATTATTCTATTTTGGCCCTAGATTTGCTCTGTTCTATTGCAAAAATGCCACTACCTGTACAAAATAGGTGTCCTACCAGCCTTGAGAAATGGTTGGTCGTACAGAATGATGGCCAGTCGACCACTATTTTTGGGAAATACTCTACTGCAACAAAGCTGAAATAAAGCAAAAATAGAGTGTCTCCAGGAGATGTTTATCCTCTCTGCCCTTCTCTATCATGAAGATGATCAATGAAAGAGTAGATTTGATTATCAAATCATCAATTATCACAAATTCGTTACGTGATGATCTTACAAACGATAGGATAAGTGCTCAATAAAATGGAACAAAAGACAAACAACACCTCCTCCCTGTCACGGAGTTACCTCAAGAGAGGGGGTAGACTTCCTTCATGAATCATCAAACATCACTTAAATAGTATGTGATGATTCAAGACGCAATAGGTTCAGTATAACGTCCGACTGAACCTAACCAAATTTTATTATCTTTTTACCTCTTTTACTTCAATTTTTAGTTGCCTTTTTACTTTACCTTTCCATTTTCTTATTTTTTATTCTCTTTTGTCCAAAAGTGATGATTACATCCACTAAGTCCAAAAGCAATAAAGAGTAGCAAGCATGACTTGACCCAAGAAATGAGATTTTCAAGCCCTTTTCTACGAGGGAAATTATAAAGGAAGAATCAAACTTATTCACAAGCGATAATGAATTAAGAGTCAAACTTGAAATGAACGACAATGACCCTAAATCCAAACTCGATAATAAGCTATAATGACTATTTCCTTTATGATTTCCAAAGATCTAACTAGAAAATTAGTCCCTTGGAAGTAAATGCACCGGCGATAAAGGGAAGTGTCAAACAAAAGATCATACTTAGCATAAGAGAGATGTAATGCCCAGGTAATGAACCTCTAAAGAGATTAAACCATTTAGCATGAGGGGTCTCTTTCTTATGCCTTCAGTGATAATCTTTTGTTTGATACAACTCTTTATCAAAAGAAACAAAGAAATGAGGGATGTTGCAGATTATGAATGAACAAGTGGATGGTTTCAATGGTGTGAATATATACATGAAAGCTATAAAAATAATGAAAGACGAGGCTATCAACTCAAATGGATTGCAAGCTTTGGCCTATACACCAAATCCATGAGGCCTTACAACAATACAAGTGTAATATTCAAAGCATAAATTAAATAAACACTTTAAACAACCCCTAAACTCCAAAAAATAGTGGCTAAAACTACAAGAAACAAAGTAGAAAAAGGCAAAGTGACAGGCTATGGAACAAGGCCTAAGGAAGGGTGGCTAACCCCATCTTTTTTTGTGACTTTTCAATCACATTTTTAAGCTCAAAACAGCTTTGAAATCAGTATAGAAACACAAGAAAAAGATAGAGAAAAGATGGTACAAAAGCTCAAAGATTACCCCTTTAAAAAGAGGATGCTCTTCTTAGTTGACAAACCACAAGCTAAGCACTTTCAATGGTCTGAAATTATCTGCACAAATCTCAGCAAAAGCTTCAAGTTTAAGCTTAGAAGGTGTATGCCTAGTGTATGTATATTGCAAGAGATAAGGGAAGTGCGTTAGACAAGTTACAACTCTTTACCAAAATTTTCTAACCCCAAACGATGAAGGAAGGACTTGTATTTATTGAAAACAAGTTCTCACGTCAGAAATATCTGTAAAGAGATAGCTTGTGCAAGGCATGCACATCAGGATAGTTGGCTGTTGCAAAATATATGCCTACGCTAAACATGGTCGGCCGGCCATAAAGGGGACGACCGACCAATCAATAATGGCCTGCCAGCCACTTGTTGGCCAGCTTTTCTCTAAGTGGCTAGGCTAGAAAAAATAAGGTTTTAGTGCAAAGGGGGTGTAAGGTTTAGGTTTTAAAGCTTGAAACCGAAGCCTTTTGCTGAAGAAATTGAATGATTGCACAGCGTAAGATTTTATCATCAAGTGTTTAGTGTAGGGCGCCCAAGTCTTAAGGGCGGTCGAAATGGGGTGTCTACAGTTGCCCCTATTTGATAGAACTCGAAGTCATGAAATGACATGAGTGAATGTCAAAGTCCGAAGACGACCCATTTGACAAGGCCGTAAGACTTGGGCAAGCAATCAACATGTAAATGCAATTGGTTGAACTCGAAAGTTGCCTACGTATCCCTTTGCAAAGAATCAAACCAGCATAGTTGAAGGGCAAGATGCAAATGACATGCTCAAGACTACTTTTTGAAAACTGGACTCATACGCATCGTGAAGCTGCTTATTTTGAAAATCCATAATCATGCAAGACAATGCAATGAGTAATAACAGGATGACAACATATGAATGAAACAAGCCTCAAGCTTAAATCAAAATAAATCCAACTGTGTTTCACACGAAAAAGAGTAAGTAATTCCAAACATGCTTCATATGAAAGAAGGAAAGATGATGTAACCAACAGGCGTATCTCACCATATTTCATATGGAGAGAGGGAAGGTTGTAACCAGGTAAAACAACGTCCTAACGTGTTTCACGCGAAAGGACAGAAGAGTGGTGTAACCAACAGGCGTATCTCACCGTATTTCATATGGAGAGAGGGAATGTTTTAATCGGGTAAAAGAGCAACCAAACGCGTTTCACGTGAGAGGAGGGAGGGGTGGTGTAACCAACAAGCGTATCTCATCGTATTTAATACGGAGAGAATGAAGGTTTAAACCAAGCGAAACGAGGGTGGTGTAACCAACAAGCGTATCTCACCTTATTTTATTCAGAGAGAGGGAATGTTTTAACCAAGCAAAACAAGGGTGGTGTAACCAACAGGCGTATCTCACTGTATTTCATACAGAGAGAGGGAAGGTTTTAACCAAAGTGAAAACAATATCCTAATGTGTTTCAAGCGAAAGGACGATGGTGTAACCAACAGGCATATCTCACTGTATTTCATACAGAGAGAGGAAAGGTTTTAACCAAGTGAAAGATGCGAGGCCAGACTACGTTTTCACATAGAGAGGGTGTGAGAAATGCAAGCCTAACTACGTTTTACGTAGAAAGGGTAAAAGATACAGGCCAAACCACGCTTGGCACAGAATGGGTGGAGTGTGCAAGCCAAATCATACTTGTGTGATAAGGTGGATAAAATAAAAATGCACGATGCACATGGATGCAACATAATTACTATAATTGATGCGAAAATATGATGTTATACATGCTCCATGCAGCATAATTAAAAAGATAAACAAAAAGCGGTGGCTTTGAAAACACCTCGTAAAGATCTCTGACTTATAGTTTGGAGGTCCTCAAATGCTCGAAAATGGAAACAACTTGCTCAAGCTTGAGATCGGGGCACTTTCCCACTTCGGAGAAATGACGGGGCTTGAAACGGTGCACCCATAATGACATTTCGGAATTTTCAAAAACCACGACAAACCCAAATTCTTCAGTTTTCCACTTTTACGATGAATATAAGATCAAATATGCACAGAATAAGCAAGACCTCAACAAAAACACATCATGACCACTTACTACGCACGGCCGGCCAAAAGATGGGTCGGCCAGCCAAAAGATTGGACGGCCGGCCACCCGTGCCAACAGCAGGGGTAGTCTTGGGTTTTCACACCTAAGACTCTTTAAAAACACATTTTGGCCCACTTTTTCACACCCACAACAGCCGAAATCCTCCTCCCTCTCTCTCTAGGTGCTCTCTCTCTATAGATTTTCATCCTACTTGCTTTACCCAATGACCCACGCAAACTTTTTTCGTAAAACCCATTTGGCCCTCTACGTTTTAAACCGATTGGATTTTGATTTGGTTGAGTTTTTTAGTTTCTCATTGTTTTGGCTCATTCTCACGGGTTTTTCTTTGTTTTTCTGTACTTTCTTCCAAGTTTTCACTTTTTCCTCTCTTTTTCTCTCTCCTAGGGCTTGCTTTTGGAGTTTTTTCCTATTTCCCTCATCCTCCTTGCTTTTCTCTCACCACCACCACATTCTCCATGGTTGACGATGTTCCACATGATGGTGCCCTTCCCGAGGTGCCAATGCTCCCACCTGTTGCGGGGGTAGAGGAGCCAATGATAGACGAGGTCACCAGGTCAGCAGGGCGGCAGAGGACATTGTCGTCGACATTGCTACGAAGGAGATCTACCCTCCAAAGCCTAAGTCTGAGTTGCCACCACTGAGGGTGAGGCCTTTTGATCCAGCGACCTATCACCCCTGCACACATGCAATGGCTCCTGCAGCATGTTGCGGTTCAAGGACTTTACTCAAGGCGCACCCGAGGACTTTCTCTTGATGGAGCGTGCATCACACCTCTCCCACAACGTCTTTGAGGTAAGAACCTTTGCTCCTTTTCATGAACTTTGTTATTCATTACAATGTTCATATGTCATACATGTAACAAATTCTTCTCTTTTAACATAGGGTGATGCTCTCGCCTGGAGAGGCTATGGGGAAGTGATTGTGAGAGATTGGTACTAGGAGCTCTTCACTCGAGTCAGAGTGTTGGTTGATGAGGTAGGCTTCGGTCTATTCTGCTTGAGGCTCGCACGACTATAGGCTAGTCGGTCCTTGCTCGGTGTTTTGGTGGAGAGGTGGTCGGACACCACCAACTCCCTCCACTTCTCCTCCACAAAGGAGATGGCAATGACCCCATATGATTTCTCTATGCTTACGGGGCTGCAAGTAGGAGGTGATCCGATCCCCTTCAATGTTGATATTTTCCAATGGGAGGACGCTTGGATCTATCTCCTCGAAGCACGCCCTTCTTTAGACAGGCCAACCATGGTCAGATATAGCTGGTTCTATGACCATTTCCATGGGAGTCAGCTAGAGACTTAGGAATAGATCAAGCAGTATACCCGTGGCTTCTTGATCTACCTTCTTAGTACCACCTTGTTTGCGAACAGGTGGAATACTGTAGGTCTGTATCTGCTCAGTGCTTTAGTGGTGTTGCCACGGGTGCATCTTCTATGATTGGGGTGGTGCTGGCCTCGCCACCCTGTATGGATATATGAGCTCTAGTTCCTGCAAGAAGGGGAACAAGGTCAGGGGCTACTGGAGAGCTTTGGAGGTACATACTGCAGTTTTTTTTTCTATTTCTGTTTCTACATTATGCTTTCTGCTTTGTAGTTTTTGTCTTCATTTCTGTATCTGCCTGTATTTCTTTCTCTGCTAGTTGACTCACAAATTATTCTCTTCTAGAAGCTCTGGGTATATGCCTACTTCCCTGCCCTTGCCCCGATTGCATGAGATAAGGTGGAGGCAGCAGTCCCCTACTCTAGGCGATACAATGACAGGTGCCATCCTCGGAGCCGCAATGTCACCACCTTCGCCTACTACTGCCGACTCTTCGACATAGTGATGGCGCATGAGGTAATCTGAAACTCATGCCCATTCCATTCCAGTTCTATTGCTTTCATTCCATACTCTGACAGCTGACAACTGTGAATTCTCTGTTTGCAGGTGGCAGCAATGGATGGCGATGCCAGCGAGGACGAGGGACGAGTATGCCCGGTCCTAGGACACCTCCAGATTACGAATCTTGCTGGAGGGTCCTTTCTGCAGGACCTGATACTTAGGGGAGAGGTTTGTGCGCCAGACCCTGGGGTCACTGGACCCCGTTGTTCCTGCTCCTCTCCCTGCGTCCACGAGGATCGCTGATAGCCTACCAGCCAAGGCTATTGTGCAGTTTATGGTGGGGCAAGACACCGATCTCTTCCGGGGGGTTAGGGACTAAACCGAGTTCATCCAGGCACACCTCATGGAGGGGTTGGCCACCCTTCCTTAGGCTTGCTTACTAGTTTTGTTCTCTTCCATTTTTATTTACTTTTTCTAGCTTTTCAAAATGATTTCAGCACTGTTTTTTAGTTTTGGGGCTATTTTATTTGTTTATTTAATTTATGCTTCGAATGCTATGCTTGTGGTGTTGTAAGTCCTCATGGATTTGGGTGTTTAGGCCTTAGACACCAATCCATTGAGTTGATAGCCTTTTATTGCACTTTTTTTTTTTTTATAGCTTTCATACATGTTCATACTATCATAATCACCTTTGCATAATCATATCTGCAACCTCCCTCTATTCTTTGTTTATTTTGATTAAAGAGTTGTGTTTAACAAAAGATTGTTGTTCAAGCACAAGAAAGAGACTTTCCATACTTAATGGTTTAATCTCTTCAGAGGATCATTACCAAGGCATTACATCTCTCTTATGCTAAGCACAATCTCTCGTTTGACACTTCTCTTTATCGCCGATGCATTTACTTCTAAGGGAATAACTTTCCAATTAAACCCTTCGAAATCACCAAGGAAAGTGCCATTATAGCTTGTTATCAAGTTTGGATTTAGAGTCATTATCGCTCATTATGGGTTTGGTTATTCATTATTGCTCTCTTTGAGTTTGACTAATCATTATCACTCATTTTGGGTTTGACTTAGAATTCATTATCACTTGTAAATGAGTTTGACTCTTCCTTTGTAATTTTTCCCATAGAAAAGGGGTTGAAAGGTTCTCGGGTTAAGTCAATGCTTGATACTCCTTATTGCTTTTGGACTTAGTGGACGTAATTATCACTTTTGGACAAAAAGGAATAAAAGGTAAGAAATGGAAAGGTAATGTAAAAACAATGGCTAATAAAATTGGAGTAAAAGAGGTAAAAAAAAAAAAAAGGTAACAAAATTGAGTTGGGTTCAACCGGATGTTATATTAAGCCTATTGCATCTTGACTCATTAAATACTCTTTAGTGATGTTCAATGATTCAAGAAGCAATGTCTACCCCTTCGCTTGAAGTAACCCCATGATTGGGAGGGGGTATTGTTGGTCTTTCATTTCATTTTATTGAGCTTTTATCCTATCGGATCTAAGATCATCACGCAACAAACGTGCAAATATTGATGATTTGTGAACCGAATCTACTCCTCCCTTGATCATCTTCATGATAGGGAAGGGCAAAGAGGATAGACTTCTCCTAGAAACACTCTGTTTTAGTTCTGTTGCAGCAGGGTAGTCCCTCAAAAGCAATGGCCAGCCAGCCACCTTTCTGTCAAGCCAACCACTTTCCAAGGCCAGCCAGCCACCTTTTTTTTTTACAGGCAATGGCATTTTTGTGGCAAAATAGAGCCGAACTTGAGCCCCAAAGCAGAATAATTTTTTGACTACGAACAGAACAAATTTGGCAGCAAACAAAAAGGTTTTCAGGAGGATATTCTCCGTTGTGCAGATGGCTCCTCGCCTCCCATTCGACTAAATTAGTACTTTAATATTAATGTCTTGTAATTAACTAGTTGGCTCCATTCAAATTTATAATAATTAGTTAGTTTAGTTAATTTTGGTGTTGTAATATTTAGTTAATTAGGATATTCATTCGGACCCTCTTGTACGAGGGTTAACACTTGTAATATTGTGTATGTCTTCCAACCCCCATTCTTTCTTCCTTTTATTTACTTGCTTACGATGGTTACAAGTAATATCATATTTTGGTTTTATATCATTACCATGTTTAAATATCCATTTTTGCATGCATTGGGTTCGGTTCATCATTTTAACATTATTGTCATTTCCTACTTACTTGAATATGTGTGTTTCCATATGCCTTGAATTGATCCATATGTCATGTTAAAGAAGCTGAATCTGATAGTTGCATTTTGTATGTGTTGCATTAGTCACTTGCATAGTAGAGCATGCATTTTTCTAATTGTTTTATTTCTTTTGGCTTACCTCGGAATACTAGGTGAGCATTTTTCGCTTTAGCATATCGCATGAGTGTTTGTGTTGCCATATCAAGCATGTTACCATGAGGCTAAGTGCTTATTTGATATACCTCTTTGAGGCTAAGTGCTTATTTTATTCGCTGAAGTTGGGATGACTTTGATTGACGTATATATGGGCTCACTTTTTCAAATGGCACATATGCAAAACTCTTTTCAAACTAACATAAAATCAAAGCATTCCAAAGTGGGTGACTTAGTCTATATTTGTGTGCCTCACATAATAAGTTAGTATAATAATCGGAACAAGAGCATATAATGTATATGAAAATCACATCACGATTAGTAAAGGCCGATCTTTGATCAGGTGAGTGGGGTGCTCAATTCATAACCTTCCCTCTCATACCTAAGTTCCCGAGCCAAGACACTTTGGTTATGACGGACGAGTGGCCTTTGGCACGAGTCACGGGTTTCCTAAATTTCCCAAAAATATTTAGGTGGCGACTCTGTAATCTGGCAATGCAGTCCATTTTTGGCATCAGTGGTGATAATGGATTTTCTTAGATTTCCCAAATTTGGACTCTCATTTTTTTAATCTATTTCACATTGCACTTGTGAAACCAAATTCAGAACTATCGGGAGTCTGAACTATAGGGCTATTGTATCCAAGGAGACTGAACCCCTCCGAAGAGCGCGAAAAGCAAGCTACAATTTCTGGCGACTCTGCTGGGGAAATTAGAGAGCTTGACTTGAACTTCATGATATGAAATTTTATTTACACATATATGGTCTTTCCATTTCATTTGCATTGGTGCTCTTAAGTCACTGTGTTTTCCATCTACTATTCCTGGACAGCTTGCCGGAGGCTTGCCTAAAATGCTTGCCAAAAGGATAGCCGATCGTGGGCTCTGCCTTGCTGGAAACACAACCCTTAGATTTGGATTACCGTCATACCGCTTGATCCTCCCTTCACTTCACGGTGTTAGGTGTGAGAGGTATATTAGGTAATCTTGCCGAGGTACCCCTTTTGACCAATTGGCTTAGTTGCATATAGTAAAGCCATAGTGACTGTTCCAACATAGGACAGGATACTCACCCGTATGTAGGATTTTGTGAAACTGTTTGCTTAAAGTAGTAAAAACCTAGACCATGTCAAAACTAGGACAAGGTAACCCTACCCCCACATAGAGGTGTTTTGGCTCTCGTTACCCGGTATGTGCTTCACAGTGAAACTGTACAGGAATGTTTCGTATCAGTGGTACAGTTGATATCAGTTTGTGGAGCAAAATTCAGTGAGCAATACAGTCCTACAACTGTGGTCATATCTTTTGCAAATTGGGCCGAAGTGCTGTTTGATTTTTTATCATTGTTTTCCATTTCTTTATTTCTTTTGCTCGGTAGTCTTGTAATCATAGTTCAGAGAGATCTGATATCCCCTAAGTTTTGTGGACTAGCTCAAGTAGGCTTTGCAAAATCTGAGATCTAGTTGACGATCAGCTGGTGTTAGTCTCTCTCCCACTAATTTTTCGGAGGAGAAAAACCAATCAGTTTTCGCCAGCACAGAGCACTCAATAGTCAACTGTCCATTCTCATACACTCAGTTCGCCAATAGCTAACTCTCCCAGACCCGCAATGGCACACAGTAGTCCAGAAGAGGTTGTTGCTATGATGTTAACTTTTCAAAGAACCATGGATACATTGAATCAAAGAATTGCCTCTAGCATAGCCCCATAGGGGACTTCTTCCTTTCAACATCAATGACATCGATCCTGCTATGATAAAAATTGCCAAGCTGGAGAAGAGGCTCAAGAAATCTCAAGGCCTCAATTCCATCCCAGACATTGAAGACTATTATACCAAGGCTTTTATAAGATTGCCAGAAAAGTTCAAAATGCCTCACATCGATAGATTTGATGGAAGCAGAGATCCTATCATTCACGTTTGTCTCTTCTCGGATGTCTTGAAACCAATGGGCTTGACGCGGGCTCAGAAATTGTCATTATTCGAAAGAACCTTATCAGATGTGGCAGCTATCTAGTATGCCAAACTGGAGGACCCAACTAAACAAAACTGGGAAGAGCTATCTAAGGTATTCGTTAATCAATATTCCTACAATACTAGATAGAGGTAACGATCAGTAAATTTAAGGCAACCACTGAAAATCCCAAGGAACCCCTCATTGACTTTGTTGCAAGATGAAAGGCAAAGGCTGCTAAAATGACAAACAGGTCCTCAAAAAGAGAACAGTCTGGTTGGTAGTTCAGAATCTCGAACCCGACATATTACAGACGATGATAGTTGCACCACTATCTACCTTCGCTGCTTTGCATAAGTTGGGGGTGCAAATTGAGAGTGCTTTCAAGAAACGCATTATCCAGAGGACAAGTGACCATAGAACAAGTGAACCGGCAAAGAGGCCATTTACTAGGAGTACCAATGCTAGCAATAGCACTATTCATAGGCCTACCGAGATCAGTACTGTCACCACAACATCCAAAATAGCCGAACCCTTCGCCGGTGCAACCTCACAGCCTACTGGTCCAGCCCGAAACCAGTATAGAACTTTCACCCCCTTTCACATGAGTCCAACCCGTGCTCTCAAACTTCTAATGGAAAAAGGGCACCTTAAGCCCCTTGACCCTCGACTTCTCCCTGACCCACTCCTAGCCAAACACGACCCCACCCAATACTATGTTTTCCAGTAATAGCATGTTCACCCCACTGATTGTTGCTATCATCTTCGTCATGAGAACCAGGATCTCATCGACAATAACGTCATAGCTCCACCATCAAAGCCAAATGTGACCACCAACCCACTTCCCGTTCATAACCAAGTTTCCGCACCCAGAAATATCAACCTTATCCATATACACTACCACCTACCTTCAACCCCAGCATATATATCATCCCATCCCATTTGCCTAAACCTGAGGTGGTTATTTCGAAAAGCACAGATTTGTGCATGATGTATATAACACCCAAAACCCAATCAAAGCCTGTGGTGGCGTAGTCGAAAAGAAGAGAAATTTGCCAAAAGAAGGGTTGTCTGATGCCCAAGTTGTGGAGAAAAGGCCCTTACCCGTAGAGTATGACCCTAGCTGGTATATTGTGGCTTCTAACCAACTAAAGTCTGCAATCATACTACCAGGTTCGCTCAATATCAACGCCATCGGAGAAAATGGGCCTGGGCAAAATCTGGATGACTGGCCTGAACAAGGTCTTGATGACTTAGCAGAAATAGAGGAAGACTTAGAGAACCTCTATTTCTTTGAAGAAGAGGACATGGGTAGTGTTCAAATCGGGTGGTGGGATCCAAGCCAACCTGAATCTAGCCGCGGGTGGTTGAGTGGCAAAGAGGAATCTTATACAGAAAAGCAGATTAAGAAGAATCTGAAATGAGAGGAAATTGACGAGAATAGCAAGGCTGAGGGCATGCCTATCACTGAGAAGGAGCAAGCGTTGGAACGGTTCCAAAGAAAGAGAATAGAGGAAATACAGAGAAAAATAGCCTAGGAGCAGGAGAAAGGAAAAAGGAAAGAAGATGTCAAGTCAAAGACGGACGATGTCCAAACTACTGAAAAGCTTGGATGGGAATCCGGTGACAAGGAAAAGATACCAAGAAAACTCAAACGGTATCAGGAGGCAGAGATTGAATCAGTCGTGGAGGAAGAGCAGCGTGCCGACAAAGGCGTGACGTGAACATGATCTGGGTGGAGCCCAATAATGGCCCAGCAATAACGGTAGGAGAATGGTTGGAGGAGAGTGATCTGAGCCTTGCATACACTGATGAGGGGTGGAAAACTGGTACCCCTGACGACACATGGTACCACAGATGAGATTAACCATATGACCAGAAGTGATCGTTACTTCGAACCCCCTCTCTAGATCAAGCAAAACCCTCCAGGAAAGAGGCTGAGAAGTTGAAGGAGAAGGACATTGAAGAAGACCTGGTATTAAGGCAACTTAAGAAGATCCAGGCAGATATTTCGATTTGGGGGCTGCTGATGGCTTCCTGGGAACACAAGCAAGCATTGTTGGAGGCGTTAAACAAGACCAAGCTACCTATAGACACCACGACCGACCAACTGGTGTCTTTGGTCACATTTGGGGATGTTACTCCATTGTTGTCTTTTACAGACAAAGAGCTGCTGCCCGAGGGGGCTAACCACAACAAACCTCTGTATGTAACCTTGGAAAGTCAGAAGAAATGGATCTTGGTAGTGTTGGTGGACACTGGCTCTGCAATCAACATGTCCAGCGAGGACTGCTTATGCCATAGGCTTTCACGTCTACGCTGCAAGCCGTTTGAGAACAATACCAGCCATGATGTCATAGGGACCTTTAAGAGCCAGACACTGATTGGCCCATTCAACATGAGGTTGAATTCCATGTGATGGATATGCCAGCAACCTTCAATCTACACTTGGGCAGGCCTTGGTTGCATCAAATGAAAACGGTTTCTTCAACAGTGCACCAACTAGTGAAGTATCCTTTCAAAGGGGGTATTGAGACTGTTTATGGAAATTCTTCGATCCATCCTCCCGTGGGAATCACCACACCCTTGTTGGAAATACTACATAGAGAAGGTGATGTGTTCCTCTCCAGATTCACCTTAGTAGAGGTCCAGTTGGTGCAGTTGATCATGGCAGAGGATGAGGGGAACTATGTGAGCGCCCAATCTATCTATATGGCAAATAAGCAAGGACACCTTCCCAGATTGGGACTAGGCAGAAGTGGAAGGCAAAGAAATACTATTGCCAGAGAAGTAAGCCACAACCCCCATGCTTTTGGGCTGGGGTACAAGCCAAATGTAGAGGATTGGAAGAGAAAGGGGGATGAATTGAAGGAGAGAAGTAATGGAAAGAAAGTCGGGAAGACAATTTGAATTAATCCACAAACCGATCAGGGGAACCCTAAATGGACGCTCTATCTTCCAAGGAGAATACTTCCCTTTCTGTGGATTCCAGAGCTGTGGGTCGACCAAGGAACGAAGAAGAGATACCATAGGTTTGAGATCTTGTTCAATCATCAGTTGTCAGATAGCAAAAAGAGAGGATCGACCCAAGTATCGATATAGGGCAAGGCAGAAATGCAAGCCCAGATAGCAATAAAGAAGCACTATTGGGGACGGCACTAGCTGACCTACTGATAAACTCCAACGCTGGGCTGAGTCCTTTAACTTAGGGGATAGTGTTACTATCTCTATGATTGGGGATGAACCAGTGGCAGATTACTCTGGTCTCATCATGGATGCAGCAAGGCTCCACACCTAGTTTGGCAACTCGAGAAGGGGCTCTATTTTCAGTTCTGAATTGAATGTTGAGCCTGAATCTAATTCCACCGAGTCTGTTGAGTCAGAATCAGATTCGAGTCCATCTGAGGAGTCTGAGTCTAGCACTTCTAGGGGTGGTAACCCGGGTGCCAAGGTCCTGTCTAGGTTCTTTTTTGCATTTTGTTTTGAGTCTGGTGTAACCGAGGAGCCAAAACTTCTGAATGAGAATGCTGCAGATTCCGTTTACTTCTCTATGCTGTTAATTTATTGTATTAACCAATATTTTCAAAATTTTAATGAAAACGAACAGGAGGAAATTCCTTGGGCTTTGAAAAACTTGATTGACTAAGAGGAAGAGAGTTGTGCTAAGCCCTACACAGATGAAATCATTGCAATTAATGTGGGTACTGAGAAGGATCTCCGTTTAGTCCAAATCGAGTCTACGTTGTCTTCAGAGGAACGCGAGCGTTTAATCGCTTTATTAAAAGATTTCAAAGATGCTTTCGCATGGTCCTACGAAGACATGCCTAGAATCAATCCTGAGATTGTACAACACTGGATCCCTCTTGACCTAGAGGCCCGACTAGTCAAGTAAAAACTCTGCACAATCCATCTTGATTAGGCGCTGAAGATTAAAGAAGAAGTCACCAAGCAGATTGATGCGGGATTCTTAATGGTGTTTGAATATTCGACTTGGTTGGCAACTATTGTTCCAGTTCCAAAGAAAGATGGTAGAATTAGAGTCTGCGTCGACTTTCGGGATCTGAATAAGGCTAGTCCAAAGGAAGATAGACTTCACTGCTGGCCATGCGTTGTTATCATTCATGGATGGATTTTTTTGGTATAACCAGATTTTTATGGTGCCCGAAGACAGAGAGAATACTGCATTCGCCACGCCGTGGGGTACCTACTGCTATAGAGTTATGCCTTTTGGGTTAAAGAATGTCGGAGCTACATATCAGAGAGCTGCAACCACCATTTTGCACAACATGATCCATAAGGAAGTCAAGGTGTATGTGGATGACACGATTGTAAAATCCAAATAGTGAGAAGGCCACTACACCGCGCTAGAAAAATTCTTTGAACGGATCAGAGAGTACAGGATGAGGTTGAACCCACAGAAATTCAGTTTTGGGGTGACTACAGGGAAGATGTTGGATTTCTGATTACACAGAGGGGAATTGAAGTAGATCCATCCAAGATCAAGGTCATCTTAGAAATGCCACCACCAAGGACTGAAAATGAGGTCCGCGGCTTTCTGGGCAAAGTGCAATTCATAACACAGTTTATCTCCAAATTAACATTGACTTGTGAACCACTGTTTGGTCTCTTGAAAAAGGGGAAGAAGTTCTGATGGGATGATCGATGCCCGTTCGCTTTCGAGCAAATCAAGCAGTACCTTCAGAATTCACCCGTGTTGTTGCCACCAGAATCGGAAAGCCACTGATCATTTATCTGTCCATGATAGATTCAACCATGGGTTGCATGCTAGTGCAAGAATTAGAAGCTAAGGTAGAGAAGGCCATCTACTAACTGAGCAAGAAGATGCAGGATTATGAGACCCACTGCACTCCTCTGGAAAAAGCTTGCTTGGCTTTAGTTTGGGCAACTAGGAAGTTAGGACACTACTTGTTAGCTTATTTCGTATTTCTGGTTTCGAGATTAGATCCCATCAAATATCTCTTTGAGAAACCGGCACTTATGGGTAGGCTAGTTCGTTGGTTGCTTCTTCTCTCCGAGTTTGACCTCAAGTACGTCATCCGCAAGTCGGTCAAAGGGAGAGCATTAGCGAAATTTTTGGCAGACTACCTAGTAGAAGGAGATGAAGCAGTAGAGTAGCTATTCCCAGATGAGGAGATTCTGCAGGTAGAGGATGAGACTTGGACAATGTACTTTGACGGAGTAGCTAATCAATATGGTTATGGGATAGATGTGTTGCTAATAACACTCGATGATTCCCATATACCCCTAGCCTTCAAACTTCGGTTCAAAGTATCTAACATTGAAGCAGAGTATGAGGCGTGTATTGTTGGATTGGAAGCTGCCC
The DNA here is from genome assembly GCA_030407325.1 of Camellia japonica. Taxonomy (NCBI): domain Eukaryota; kingdom Viridiplantae; phylum Streptophyta; class Magnoliopsida; order Ericales; family Theaceae; genus Camellia; species Camellia japonica. The sequence continues at coordinate 127,341,728 of JAPPVO010000002.1, read as the reverse complement.
TAGAACTAGGGGCAATAAGGTTGGACGTCATCAGAGACTCAAATCTGCTTGTTTCTCAAGCCAACAGAGACTGGGAGGTCAAAGAAGAGAAAATGAAAAGTTTATCATCATACCTTGTAAATTTGATTCCGAGGTTTGAAAAACTGACATTTACACATCTATTAAGAGAAAACAACCAGTTTGTTGATGCACTGGCAAATCTATCCTCTATGGTAGACATACCGCTTGGGGTGAAGATGTGTCCGATCATCATTGAACAGGAGTATGTGCCTACTTATGAGACAATAGCCGCAATAGATAAAGTTCAAGACAATAACCCTTGGTATTACAACATTTAGAATTTTCTGGAGAAAGACGTGTATCCACCAGGGGCAAATGTCAAGGATAAATGGGGAATACAGCGTCTAGCCATCCAGTTCATCATTTGCAGAAATAAGTTGTATAAAAGAGGTCATTTGGGAATGCACGAGCTCTGCATCAAAGAAGAGGATTCAAAGTGTCTCATGGAGGCCATTCATGGGGGAAAGTGTGGAGCACACATGAATAGTGTGATCCTGGCTAGGAAGATCCTCAGGCAAGGCTATTATTGGTCAACTATGGAGAAGGATTGTATTAACTTTGTTTGACGATGCCACAAATGTCAAATTCATTCTAATCGCATTCCCGCCGTCAAAGCTTTACAACATGACTTCACCATGGCCTTTCTCAGTCTGGGAAATTGACGTCATTGGGGCAGTCTCACCAAAGGGCTCAAATGGACATGAGTTCACCTTGGTGGTGATCGACTATTTTACCAAGTGAGTGGAAGCGCAGTCTTACTCAATGTTGAAAACGTCACATGTGGCCAAGTTCATTACAAATAACATCATCTATAGTAGGTATGGGGTACCAAATGAGATCATATCGGACAATGGCTCACACATTAAGAAAGAGGTGGTGGATTTTCTTGAGAAATACAACGTGACTTTTTACAAGTCATCAACATACAAACCACAAACCAAAGGAGTTGTTGAGGCCGCAAACAAGAATGTCAAGAACATCCTGCGAAAGATGGTTGAAACCTATAAAGATTGGCCAGATAAACTACCTTTTGCACTCTGGGGATATAGAACGTCAATTCGAACTTCTACAGGGGCAACCCCTTATTCTCTAGTATATGGGATAGAAGCTGTCTTGCTGATTGAGATTGAAGTACCATCGCTGAGAATCATGGCCGAGTGTCAAATAACAGTGGCGGATTGGTAGCAGAACAAATTTGAATAATTGATGTTGTTTGACGAGACGAGGGTAAAGGCATTATATCATATCCAAGGATATCGACGCATAATTGCCAAGGCCTTCAACAAGAAAGTCAAATCCAGAAACCTCAAAGAAGGAGATATGGTGCTCAAAGACAACCGAGCTCTCATCCATGACCCTAGGGGCAAGTTCAGACCCAATTGGACTGGTCCTTACATCATCAAGTCTATCTGGTCAGGGGGAGCAATTATTCTTATGGATTTGGATGGTTTAGAGTTTTCACAACCGATCAGCATGGACAAGTTGAAGAAATACTATCCCTGAGGCTCGCTAGGCCAAAAACCCGAAAGGGCGACCTAGGCAAAAGTTAGAGCATGAAAAATTGAAAATAAAGAAAAATAGAGCTCGCAAGGTTGAAAACCTGAAAGGGTTGCTTTGGCAAAAGTTAGAGCGCCAAAGGAGAGAGTTAATACTCGAGTGAACCCGAACCGAACTATGTAAGGCCTAATTCCCATCTTTGGGATACATAGGCAACTTCATCCCGAAGTTTGGCCATAACCATTCTCAACTCAATTGTCCTATCCATTTGTTCAATCAATCCATCTTTTTTTTTTTTTTTTTTGTCATCTATTAGCTTGGTTGTGTTACCTCCATTTGGGAGAAAGACAAGTTGCAAGACAAAGCAGTGATGGTGAATGCAGTTGTGGGCAATTATAATCTTTTGATTCAGGGTTGTACATCTTGAGGATTGATTCCATGTGTGTCAAGTAATAACCATTTTCGAAAATTGTTTTAAAAAGTTTTAATGAAGTTGATTTTCTCACAATTTCACTTTTTACAATGCAAACCATTATTTGGACCAGAAAAGGAAAATTTTCAGTGCTCATAACTTTAATTCCAAGATTTCAACACAAGTACATCCTCCAACTCTCGGGTTAAATCAAAGTTGCTTTTACATCATAAACACTTGAAAAGAAAAGTCAAAGCAATAAATTGGGGGCACAGATAAATCAAGTGATAGTCCTCTGCCTCCTGCTCACCCTCTCGAAAGTCTCTATAGCCAAGGATGGTCCAACTTGCGCCTCGTCCTTAACCCAGGCCAAGCACTCGTCGGAAAGGGCGTAACTGAAGCTAGCAGCAGGGGCCAAAAGCTCTCTCGACCTCCAAACAACGAGGTATCAAGCCAAGTGCGAAGCATGAACTGGAAATGGAGCAGGGTATTCAACCCCCTCATTTGGACAAGTCTGATCATGTCCAAAGTGGTGTCTGAACCGGAAGGGGAAGTAGAAAACGCAGTGTGTAAGACCGATCAACTAAATACCCGGCTGGTGGGACATGCTGTAGTTCATCTCGGTCAGGTTCAACCAGGGGCAATGCCAAGCGATGTCAGTCACAGATTTGCTGCACATCCAGTCATACCATAATCCCTTTGTGGGAAAGTCCACTAGTTATGGGAGGAAGAAATATGATCTGGCCGAATACTCAGGGTAAGGGTCCACCACCTTCAGCTTATCCATCAACCACACCTAGAAAGAGATAAAAATAAATAAAAAAAAAGAAGAGAGATTAAAGAATAGAGAGATGTACGTTAAGAGAAAAAGTAAAAAAATGGCTTTGAAAGAAAATAGAGAATGAATGCCAAAGTGAAGTGAGAAATCATAAATGAGAAAAGGAAACAATACCTGGAAAAATAATGGACTCCCCGCAAATCGAGAAGTCTCCCACCGATGGAAAGCGTCCAAACCCATCAAACTTTCAGTCAATGCCAAACCTATGCAACTCTGACCTTCCTTAAGGTGTTGGGCTACTTCGATCAACCTAATGCTAGCCCCGTTGCAACTAGGGGCAAATAAGAAATGTGCAAGTAAACATAAGCATAAGGCATGTTGACGATAACTTCGCCAAAGGAGGTCACCTCTGTCTCCAATGTCGAAAAACCAATGAATCAAGCCAGGTATATCCAACTCCCCGTCATGAGCCAAAGATCGAGCCTCATATAAAGTAAGCCCACACATCTGTTCAAGAGCCCATGCATGGCTAAAACAAGGTTGAGGCATAATCTTCTCATCGTACCGGGAATCCATCAATGCTTGAAACACTTCGAGAGTAGGACACATTTCTTGTGCTCCAAAGCAAAACACATGAGTAACCGGGTTCCAACATCGAACAGTAGCATGAAAGAACAGAAAACAAAGCGAAGTACGGCTCAATGAAAAAAAAAGCGTTTATGCCGAAACTGCGGAAATTTACCTTTTCTGTGCCATCCAATCCTTGAGCCTCTCGGCAAGAAATATCTCCATTTTCAAAGAAAACTATAGAAAAGATGAAGTTCTGTCGAAGAAATGGCAAGAGAAGACCTTTAAAGAGGATAAGGTTGTGTGAGTGGCTGACAGCTGTTGTCAGCTGTCCAACCACAGTTTCTGGCTGGCCGGCCACTTTTTCCTAGCTGGCCGTCCATTCACTTGGCCGGCCGACCAAATGTGTTGGCCAGGCAGCTGGGCAGCAGTGTTATGATTGGCCCCTTTTTGCTTTCAAGTCCTATTTTGAGTCTTTTGTCTCTAGCAAGTGTGAATAGCTGCGTTTAGGTTGTTTTTACTTGTTTTTTTTTCTTTATTGAGTTGTATTTTGTATTTTGGTCAATTAAAGGCTCAATATCTGGTTACGAACATCATTCAAATACAAGCATTTTCAATTTCAAATTCAGTTCCAATTTTGTGCAAATGTGGTGCCATTCTCGAGATGTTGTATAAAAAAAACAAAACTCCTTCTTTTATAACCTGTAGGGTTTGACCCCGATCATAGTTTTTTTAACAAAAGAGAAAATACAAGTTTTCAAAACAAAAAGTAATAGACCTATCTGAAGCTATACAAAGTTTTACACTAGAAAGCAAAAGAAAAGAGCAAGAAGAATGCAAAAATCAATACCAGTCGCATCAGGCTCGAGAGGCCCTCTTCGTCCTCTTCCGCAGAGGGGACTCAGGGGCACTGTCACTATCGGCATCGCTGTCATCAGAGGAGTGGGACGTAGAGCTGGTGTCATTCTCTCCGCTCCCTGACTCAGAACAAGCATCATTATCCTCATTCCTAGACTCAGAGCACCTGCTCACTGTCTCCTCAATGCCGCTAGTTTGGGCATCATCTCTGCTCAAAATCGACTTCGAGGATGAAAAAGTCTTCTGCACCTGAGACTCTCCACTCCGGGCACCTCTACCTTTGCCCCGGCCTCTACCCTCGCCCTTGCCATGCACAGGAGCTTGTCTACCTCTCCTCCCCACAATCGGAGGAGGTCTTGCCGGTGCCGCAAGTACAGGTGGAGGCTGAAAGCAAGAAACAAAGTATCAGAACATTATCAATGCAAAATCAGTATGAGTATGGCAAATCAATACAATTTCGGTGCAAAACAGTATGAATAGGGAAAAAGAAAATCAAAGCAGGCATATGAATAAGATAAGTAAGGGCACCTGATAACCGTTGAAAGCGAGCAAGGCCTCCCTCCTCCGTACCATCTATACCAAAGAGCTGACCAACCAGAGGAGGCCGTCCACGTACTCCACTGGCACCTACAATCAGTTTGAACATCAGTATATAGGAAAAAGAGAATGTGAAATACAAACTTAAAGACAAAATGCATACCTGCTGGATGGTAGGGTCTCTGACATACTCGTCCTCCTCCGGCTACTCAATCAGAATCTGGTGGACTGTTCCATTCAGCTGGTAATATGTGATCGACGTCAGGATCTCGGGTAGACTAGCTACATGAATAGCAGGGCCAGCCCCTTCAGCATTAGGCTCAGCCCCGTAAGCAGCACCTTAGGCAACGAGTGTATCTGTAGCACCTCTCGCATGAGCTCTGGTCAAGAATGGCATTAGATAGGTCCTAATGAACTCAGCGTAGTCCCCGACCCTACGAAAAAGATCAGTATCCTGCCCCGCCATAAACTGCACGATGGCCTCGACTGGTAGACCATCGACCGTCCTCATCGATGCAGGGGGAGGAGCAGGAACAACAGGGACTGGTAGCCCCAGAGTCTGGCGCACAAACCTCTTCCCTAAATACCAGGTCTTGCAGAAAGGACCCTCCAGCAAGATTCACAACCGAGAGGTGTTCCAAGACCCGACATACTCATCCCTCGTCTCTGTTGGCATCATCACCCATGATTGCCAGGTGACCTGCGAACAAAGAATTCACAGTTGTTGATTGCCGTCAGTTGTCAGATTATAGATCAAAGCAGGTAATGAAATGGATGGGTATGGGTTTCAGATTACCTCAAGTGTCGCTACCGTATTGAAGAAACGACAGTAATAAGCGAATGCAGTATCACCACGACGCTAGGGATGGCACCTGTCATTGTACCACCTAGAGTAGGGCATATCAACCTCTACCTCAGCTTGCGGAATAGGGGCAAGGGTGGGGAAATATGCATACACCCAAAGCTACAATAAAGGATCAGTTTGTGAGTCAACATGCAAAAATAGAAATGAACAGAAAATGCAAAGCAGAAAGCATAATGTACAACATAAATGAACAAAAAATGCAAAGCATAAGGCATAATGTACAACAGAAATAAACAAAAAATGCAAAGCAAAAAGCATAATGCGGAAATAGAAATGAATAGAAAGTGCAGTGTGTACCTCCTAGGCTCTCTAATAGCCCCCGACCTTGTTCCCCTTCTTGTGGGAACCAGAGCTCATGTAGCCATATAAAGTGGCGAGGCCAGCACCACCCTAGTCATAGAACTGTACCCGGGGCAAGACCACTAAAGCGCTAAGCATATACAAACCTACAGTATTTCACCTGTTCGTAAACAAGGTGGTACCGAGGAGACAGATCAAGAAGCCCCGACTATACTGCTCGACCTGCTCCTGAGTCTCGGGCTGGCTCCCATGGGAGTGATCGTAGAACCAACTATATCTGACCATGGCCGGCCTGTCAACGAGAGGGTGTGCTCCAAGCAGATGTATCCAAGCTGCCTTCCACTGGCCTATGTTGATGTCGAAGGTGATCGAATCATCCCCTACTCTCAGCCCCGTGATCATGGAGAAGTCATAAGGGGTCATCGTCATCTCCCCGGTGGAGAAGAAGTGGAAGGAGTTGGTGGGGCCCCATCACCTCTCTACTAAAGCACTAAATAAGGCTTGATTGGCTTGTAGTCATGCAAGCCCCGAGTAGAATAGGCCAAAGCCTGCCTCATCAACTAGCTCTCAGACTTGAGCAGGGAGCTCCTAGTACCATTTCCTCGCGATCATAGCCTCATAGCCTCTCCAAGCGAAAGCATCACCCTGTGTTGAAAGAGAAATTTGGGAAGTATATGGCAGATGAAAGACTGTAATGAAATATCAAAGCAAGAAAAATGCATAAAAGGAGTAAAGTTTCTTCCCTCAGCGACATCGTGGGACAGATGAAAGGCACGCTCCCTCAATAGAAAGTCCTCTGGCATACTCCCGGCGAAGTCCTCAAAACGCAGCATGCCTCCAAGAGCCATTGGGTGTATGTGCGGGTGGTAGGTGGCGGGCTCGAAAGGCCTCACCCTTAACGTAGTGACTTAGGCTCAGGCCCTAGAGGGTTGATCTCCTCTATAACAATGCCAGCGACGATGTCCTCCACCGCTCCGTCAGCCTCCTCGATCATCGACTCCTCAACACCCTCTGCAGGTGGAAACACGGGTACCTCAAGAGGGGCACCATCATGTGGAATTTCATCCGCCATGGAGGAAAATAGTGGGTGGTAAAAAAAATTAGAGAAAATTAGGGAAATAGGCAAAAAAATCCAAAAGTCGAACCCTAGGAGAGAGAAAAAAAGAGAAAAAAGTCAAAACTCGGGGGAAAGTATGAAAACCAAGAAAAACCCATAAGAAATGAGCCAAAAACAATGAAAAGCCCAAAAACTCAACCAAAACAAAATCCAATTGGTTCAAAACGTAGAGGGCTACGAGTGTTTTACGAAAAAAGTTTGCGTGGGCGGGTGGGTAACGTGAATAAAGCAAAGATCTAGAGAGAGAGCACCTACAGAGAGAGTGTGTTTTCAGTGGGTGGAAGTGTGTTAGAATGAGCCTTGGTTGTGTTTTAAATCAACTATGAACCGAAAACCCCAAACTGCCCCTGAATCGGGTCGGGTAGCCGGCCATCCAATTGATGGGTCAGTCGTACCATTCTTTTCGCCGGCTGACTTCTCAAGTGGTCCAAGAGAGATTTTTGCAAAGATTTTTCTTATTTTATGCATATTTGGTCCTACATTCATCTGTAAAGTGAAAAAGTGAAGAATTTGGGTTCGTTCAATTTTAGAAAATTTTGAAATTCTTTCCGGATACACCGTAGCAAGTCCCGTCATTTCTCCGAAGTGGGAAAATTCCTCGATCTCAAGCTTGAGCAAGTTGTATCCTTTTTGAGCATTTGAGGACCTCCGAGCCCTCTAAATGGTAAGTCGGAGATCTTTATGAGGTGTTTTCAAAATACCGCTTTCTATTTATCTTTTCAATTCTGGTGCCTATTATATTGCATGGAGCATGCATCATATTATATTCCGCATCAATTACAGTAATTATATTATGTCACATTCATCTGTATCATGCTTTTCATTTTATTGTGTTCACCCTCGTCACACAAGTGTGACTTGGCTTGGAGCCTTTCCCCTTTCTGCGCGAAGCATAGTTTGGCTTGTACCCCTCCCCTTATCATGTGAGTGTGATTTGGCTTACACCCTCCACCCTTTCTGCGTGAAGCGTAGTTTGGCATGGAGCCTTTCTCTTTTCTGCGCGAAGCGTAGTTTGGCTTGTACCCCTCCCCTTATCACGTGAGTGTGTGTAGACACCCCATTTTTGACCACCCTTAAGACTTGGGCGCCTCAGGATGATCACTCGATGATGAAAGTGATGCTATACAATTATTCAAGTTCTTCAGCAAAATGCTTCGATTTTTTTGAGCTTCTAATCCCAACCTTACACCCCATTTTGACCAAAACTATTTTAGACCGTAAAACCCTATTTTTCAAAATATTTTTCCAAATGTATCTACGATGTTCCAAGGCTCGCATTTCATTTAAAATATTGAACTTTTCGGTAAACTGGGTAAGGACAAAGTGGAAATAAATGAAAGGGAGGTGAAATTTTTGTAAAATCTTTAAAAACATCTTATTTATAGGTTTGGAGTTGCAGGAAATAGGAGGGGAAGGAAAAAAACTAGTTGGGGAAAAAGTTGAGCAACAAACCATTAAGAAAGAAATGAGCAACCTTCACTAAATTAGGCATATCTCATTGTACACTTAGAATTTAGATGTGGCACCACCACCATTGGAAATTAGACTTATGGGGATTCAATTTAGAGTCAAGAATAACCTAAAACCAAGTCCAGATGAGAAAGATATGGTCGTTTGAAGTTAGGAATCAATCCGTCAAAAAAGAAATGAGTAGCCTTCACTAAATTAGGCATATCTATTTGTACACTTAGAATTTAGATATGAGACCACCACCATTGGAAATTAGACTTCCAGGGATTCAAGTTAGATTCAAGAATCACCTAAAACCAAATCCAGATAAGAGAGATATGCCCATTTGAAGTCAGGCCTGAGAGTAGAATTTTGTGGCCGGCCGGCCAGTTTTTGGTAGCCGGCCGTCCCACACTTGGCCAGCCGACCAGGAGTCCCAACAAGAAGATATTTTGATGCCAGTTGTCCCCCCCATGTGGATGCCTTGCACCAGCTGTCTCTATATAGATATTTACGACAGGAGAAGCTATTTTTCTATAAATACAAGCCCATTCCTCTTGATTTTAGGTTGAAAAAATTTGTGAAGACTCCAAAACTTGCTAAGCACTCTCCCTCTCTATCTTGCAATATACATACACTATATATACACTTCCTAAACCAAAAATTTGAGGTTCCTTGCTAAGATTATTGAGCTAAAATTTCAGCCCTTGAGAGTAAACCGATTCTACCCCTCCTTTGATCAATTTCATGATAGGAAGAGGCAAAGAGGATAAACATCCCCCAGAAACACTCTGTTTCTATTTTGTTTCTTTTCTACTGTAGCAGGGCAGTACCAAAAATAGTGGCTGGCTGGCCACCATTTGAATTTGGCCAACCACTTTCCCTAGCCGGCCGGCCACCTTCTTTTAGGCAAACAGTATCTTTTTCTTGCATAACAGAGCAGAAACTGAGGCAAAAACAGAAGTATTTTCTACAGACAGAACAGTTCTGGCAGCAAAACAAAGGCATTTCCGGGAGGATGTTCGCATTGGCACTTGTGGTTCCTTAACCCCCGCTCGATTTTAATTAGCTTACATAGCTACAATGAGTTCCTAGGAGACCAACTGCGACAGTAGAAACTAGAGTTTGAATGGCAATGCCTAGAACACAAAGGTTTGGAATTTCCAAGACTAAAGTCTGGTTTAAATACCCAGGGTGTATCCTCGGCTTGAAATCTGTATGGCAGCCCCATAGGTTGAGGTAGCATGTATGCGCCTTAATTCTGGATACTGAACCAACCTAGTCTGTCACCCCATTGGAGAATAGGGAAAGTTGCAAGTATGATCAAGGAAAAAAGCGGCATCCATGGCTTCTACATGCAGATGTTACCCCTTGCCAGTATTTGAGGCCCTTTGAACTGTAAGTTGAAGGTAAGAGTTCGAAGAATACAAGAGGGAGATTCCATCAGAGTAGAGTGGTTCATCGCCACTCACCCTATGAGTTGCTTTCTAAAGCACCGCTTTGTTTGTTTACTGCATTTCCTAAGCATCATCCACTACATTGCTTGTCACACATATCATATCATCTATTGCATTTATTTGCATCTTGCGTTATCTTGTATCATTTATCATTCTACGCTAAACAGAATCATTGTCCCCCGGGGCTTTTCTCAGGACGCGTGGGATGCGTTCTCGAGCGGTTTTTAGTATCTCAGGGCATGCGGAAGCACAACCTTGGGCCATTTCCTTTTTCTCACGATTTCAGCGTGGTTAGAGTGTTCCTTTTCTCACATGATTTCGGCGTGTTTGGAATTTATCTCAGGGCGTGCGGAAGCACAACCCTGGGTAGTTTTCCTTTTTCTCACAATTTCAGCGTGATTAAAGTGTTCCTTCCTCACACGATTTCAACGTGTTTGGAACTTATCTCAGGCGTGCAGGAACGTGACCCTGAGCAGTTTTCTCAGGACCTTTTCTCACAATTTCAGCATGGTTAAAGTGTTCTTGAGTGGTTAGAGTATCTTAGGACGCATGAGACGCGACCCTGAGCGGTTTTCTCACGATTTTAGCGTGTTAGAGTGTTCTCGAGTAGTTAGAGTATCTCAGGACGCGTGAGACACGACCCTGAGTGGTAGGACCTCTTCTCACGATTTCAGCATAGTTAGAGTGTTTTTTAGCGGTTAGAGTATCTCAGGACGCGTGAGACACAACCCTGAGCGGTAGGACCTCCTCTCACGATTTCAGAGTGGTTTGAGTGTTCTATTTCTCACATTTTAGCGTGTTTGGGATTTATTCTTTTTCCTCTCATGATTCCAGCATGGTTGGAGTATGTCACCCTATTCATCTACTACATTATCCATCGCATCCATTACATCAGACCATTTTATCACCTGCATCATTTCCATGTTAAGAGTCTGACATGGGCTCATACCTTTCCCTTGTTGAAACATGGTTCTGTCATGTGTAAGTACCCATGATGAGCTGAGGCCAGTATTGAGGGTGTCAACACCTTTTCTGTGTTAAACATGGTATGTTTTGTGCCCATGCCCTTTCTAGGTAAAATGTGGTTCGGCTTGCGCCCCTTTTCACTTCATCCATTGCATCTATTGTATCGTACTTTGTCTTGTTAAATTCAGCATTTAGGATCATTATCTTTCCACTAGCAGATCATTCCTCACTTATATCATACCACCCAATCACTTGTATTCTTTCTGCGAAAGACATAGTTTTGCATGTGCTCGCACCCCTTTCATATTAAAACATGGTTTGTTATATATAAGCACCCATGCTGCGCTAAGGCCAGTATTGAGGGTGTAGGCACTTAGCCTGTGTTAAGCATCGTTTGGCTTGTGCCCACTTCTTTTCTATATAAAACGTAGTTTGATTTTGCATCTCCATCCCTTTATGATATTTGTGTGGTAAGCACTACTTGTGGTTTGATTATATTATTGCGTTGCACTGTATATTATTTGCATCTTGTCCCTGAACTACGCTGGTTTGATTCATTGCAAAAGGATACATAGGCAATCCTCAGGTTCAACCAATTGCATCTGCATTTTGTTTGTTTGACCAAGTCTTACAGCCTTGTCAAAATGGGTCACCTTCGGACTTTGACATTCACTCATGTCATTTTCATGACTTCGAGCTCTATCAAAGAGGAGCAACTGTAGACACCCCATGTTTTACCGCCCTTAAGACTTGAGCGTCTCAGGATGATCACTCGATTATGAAAGTGACGATGTACAATCATTCAATTTCTTCAGCAAAAGGCTTCGATTTTTTTGAGCTTCGAATCCCAACCTTACACCCCATTTTGATCAAAACTATTTTAGACCTTAAAACCCTTTTTTTCAAAATATTATTCCAAATGTTTCTACGATGTTCCGAGGCTCGCATTTCGTTTAAAATTTTGCACTTTTCGATAAACCAAGTAAGGACAAAGTGGAAATATATGAAAAGGAGGTGAACTCTTTGTAAAATCTTTAAAAATATCTTATTTATAGGTTTGTAGTTGGAGGAAATAGGAGGGGAGGGAAGAAAACTAGTTGGGGAAAAGGTTGAGCATCAAACCATTAAGAAAGAAATAAGCAATCTTCACTAAATTAGGAATATCTCTTTGTACACATACAATTTAGAAGTGAAGCCACCACCATTGGCAAGAAGACTTCTGGGGATTCAATTTAGACTCAAGAATCACCTAAAACTGTGTCCGGATGAGAAAGATATGGCCATTTGAAGTTAGGTATCAATCCGTCAAGAAGGAAATGAGCAGCCTTCACTAAATTATGCATATCTCTTTGTACACTTAGAATTTAGATGTGAGTCCACAACCATTCAAAACTAGATTTTTGGGCTTCAATTTAGACTCAAGAATCACCTAAAACCAAGTCCAGATATGGGAGATATATCTGTTTAAAGTTGGGCCTGAGAGTAGATTTTTGTGGCCAGCCGGCTAGTTTTTGGTGGCCGGCCGTCCCACACTTGGCCCGCCGGCCAGGTTTCCCGACAGGCAGATATTTTGATGCAGCTGTCCCCCCCCCCCAATGTGCATGCCTTGCACCAGCTGTCTCTATACAGATATTTGTGACAGGAGAAGGTTTTTTTCTATAAATACAAGCCAACCCCTCTTGATTTTAGGTTGAAAAAATTTGTGAAGACTCCAAAACTAGCTAAACACTCTCCCTCTCTATCTTGCAATATACACACACTATACATACACTTCCTAAACCAAAAAGTTGAGTTTCCTTGTGTAGACACCCATTTTTTATCGTCCTCAAGACTTGGATGTCATCATTTGAACACTCGCTGATCATCCATGCCCGTGTTCGTTTTGAGTTCCTGAAGGTCTCAGTTGCGCGCCTTGCCTTAGAACCTCTCAACTTGTCTGTTTTGTGCTTGGTTTTGGACCAAGGGCTTGTGGTTTTGTTTCTGAGGGAAGAGGGTGGCTTGTTGGCCAGCCTTACAACCCATCGGCCAAGCCTTGTGCTTATCGGCCATGTTTTCTTGTCATCGGCCATCAGTGGTAGCCGATCGGCACTCCTTTTGGTTGATCAGCACTCCTTTTGGACGATCTGCCATATCTTTTGGCCGAGGCCTTTTTATTTGCTTTTGCAGATATTTTTGTGCCAGCTGTGACAGCTGGTGAGCACAGATTTCATCCTCCATACACGTGTATGGAGGGATTGAATCAAACCCTTAGCTTGTCCAACAAGCTTAGGAATTGATTTTCTATAAGAAGGGAGACCCCTCTTCCTTTCCAGAGGTTCTGAAAAGTTGATATACAAAGCATATATATCTCTCTCTATATTTCTTCTCTCTCTATATTTGTGCTTGTTTGTGCTCAAAGTGCCTTTTCTTCACACTTTTGCACACATAGTGAAACACCACACTCTTGTTGCTGAGGCACTTTGAAGTTGGTTTTGGTATTTTTGGACTGGTTTTGATCAAAAGGCTGCTGGAGTTGTTGCTCTAAAGTTGTTCTACAAGGGTGAGCTTCTAACCTCTTAAACCCTTGTTTTTTATTAAACTTTTGGCCCAATTTGCATGTTGTTTTAGGCCTAACTTTTTACTACAAAAAGTTCTATTTTTTAGTGCTTAAGATGTTTGCTTAAGGCTTCTTTGGTGTTGGGGGTGATCTACTCCCTTGCATGCCTTGTTTGGCTTTGTTTTGCACCACCACTTTAGGCCTTTGAGATCACTTTCTCTTGGCCTTTTGAACCACTGAAATCCAATGGATTTTCAGTGGTAAAACTTGTGTTTTGAGGTCCCAAATAGGAGATCCCCTCTCCTTGTGTCTTGCATGCTTGTATAGATGGCTCATCAAAGTAACATGTTTGTCTAGCATGTATTGGTTCCATTTCAGCATGTTTTTGGTCATTATTTAGCATGCCATGACTCTGTTTTGGGTTGGTTTGATAGCCTCTTGCATGCTCCTTGCACTTGTAGTGCAATTCCATTCATTGGCCTAACATGCATCATGTTTTAAACCATCATTCTAGCATGCTTTTGGCTCAACTATAAGAAGTTTTTGTTCATGTTTTATCATGTTTTAGCTCTGTTTCATGTTGTTTTGGTCATGCATGACTTACTTTGTATGGCCATAGTGCATTCTAGCTTGTTAGCTTTGTGTATTGAGTCTACTAGCATGCATTGCTTGGACTATTTTCATGATTTGGATCATATGTTATGTGATTTCAGTGCATGTAGTGTAGTCATACACTCACATCTTTTACTCTTTTGATGCTTTAGAGGGTTGGTGCTTTATGCCTTAAAAATGAATCATCGTGTAGGCCATCTTGCCTAGGCTTTTGGGCTGCCATATCAGTGTATTTTTGGTGTTATTTTGACATGCCATAACTCTGATTTTAGTGGGTGAAGTCATCTCATGCTTGGTTTTGGTAGGTGTAGTGTAACCTTCCTCATTGGCCTTGTATGCTCCATACTTCATGCCTTTAATTCTAGCTTGTGTTGGCCTTGTTTAAACATGTTTTGGCCATTGTATTGGCATGCATGAGGCTTGTTTGGGGTTGGTTTGGTCCATTGAATATTGCATTACATGGCCCTTACCATTGCATTGTTATTTGCGTGTTGTTGCATGTTCATGATGTTTAGAATGTTGATTAGATAACATGTTGTCGCATACTTGTGGCATTGCATGTTGTCGCATACTTGTGGCATTGCATGTTGTTGCATACTTGGTGCATTGCATGTTGTTGCATGGCATTGTTATTTGCATGCTTAGGTTGCATTCAGTAGAATTTGCATGCTTAGGTTGCATTCAGTTTTGATAAGTTGCTCATGTTGCATTGCATTGTATTTGGCATACTTGTGTTGCATTGTGTTTGGATAGGGTGTTAGTCCAAACACAGGAAACGAGGGACGTTTCATACTTGAAGTGATGAAACGTGCCTCGTTTCTCGGTCACCGACCCTCTTGATCATGCATGATAGAGGTTAAGGCATTTATGTGTTTTTATGCATTCATGACATTGATTTGTGCAACTCGGATTCTCTGGCCATCATGCATTAAGATGCATGATTGATGGCTCAAGAGTCAAGCACTACACTCCTTTGAGCTTTAAACATGATAAGGAGTGTAGTTGCACACACATTTTCTTGTAAATACACTGCCATGCCTTTGTTAGTGCTCTGTTGCAACAAAAGGAGAATTTACAGGAAGCAGTGGCCGATCGACCACTTAGTTTGCCGATCGGCTATAAAAATTGGCCGATAGCCATTTCCTTTGGCCGATGGCCACCCCTCTTGGCCGATGACCTCTCAGCATATCCACAAGGTGGATCAGAAGTATTTTAGAAGTTGGCACAGTTTTCAGAGATACAGAACAGTGCAAACAGAGGCGACACGAGGCACGGTAGTGGATTTCCGAGCGAAGTCAACCGAGCATGCATACACCCCTCTCCTCGAGGCTGTTTTAACTGCTTTGTGTAGTTAGTTAATTTGTAAATTAATTAGTTAATGTATTTGCTAATTAATTCCATCTTTGTAATATTATAATTAGCTAGGTATAGCTAGTTTTAATTTGGTTCGTACTTCATTAGCTTAGCTTAGCTAGCTTAGCTTATTCTTTCAGACCCTTCATCGAGAGGGCACAACTGTTGTAATAAGTGTGCGTGTGTGTGATGCATGTCTTCCAACCCCCATTTCTTTCTCCCTTTTACTTAACCGCTTTCGATGGTTAGTTTAGGGTCATATTCCAATTAGCATACCTTATGCTTCGCATGCGTGCATCCATTCATCTATCTTGCATGCACCGAGCTCGGCGCATCATACAAACTGTATTATATTTCAATTCCTATTTGAATACATGTTATCAAGTTGCATTCACATGACACCTTAGAATAGCCGAGCCTATCTTAGTTGCATTTTGCATGTGTTGCATTAGGCATTCTTGACATAGCTAGGATCATGCATTGATTACTAACTAGCTTCTTTTTTGGCTCGGAGTACACTGTGAGTGTTTATGCTTTAGCATCCTTGCATGTGTGTAAGTGACTGCCATGATAGCATGCTTGCCATGAGGCTATTTGCTTAAGTATTTAACTGCATGAATGCCTATGGATGAAGGTTGGATTGCTTGAATTGGGACAATTCATCAAATGCGAGTTTTAAGCCCACTTTGCGGAGTGGCAAAATCATGTTTTCCTAAGCCCACTTGAGGGTGGCAAATCCACGTCTTAGCCTACTTGCGAGTAGCACCTTTCAAACCATTTTCAAATAAACAAACATGAGATGTTTTGTTCCAACTTGAGCGATCTAGTCTATACTTGTATGTTGTGCGCATCACATAGTAATTCTAGGTTAATAACCGAAATAAGAACACATGTGTTTTCAAAAACAACATATCATGTTAGTAAAGGCCGATCTTTGATCGGGCGAGCGGGGGTGCTCATTGCATGACCTTCCCCTCTCGTACCCAAGTTCCCGAGCCGAGGCAACTTTGGTGATGATGGACACGTGGCCTTAGGCACGAGTCAGGGTTTCCTAAATTTTCCAAAAACAAAACATTTAGGTGGCGACTCTGTATCTGGCAAAGCAGTCCATGTTTGGCACTTCTTTATTAAAATCGATTTTCCAAAATGATTTGCCGGATTTGAACTCTTTGGCGATTTATTAGTCTTACATTGCACTTTGTGAGATTAGATTCAGAACCGTGACACGAGTCTGAACTGTAGTAGCTATGAACAAAACGACTCGCGCCCTCGCGCGCGGAGCGGGAGTTCCCGGGCGGTCTACACCTTGCTAAGATTATTTAGCTAAAATTTCAGCCCTTGAGAGTGAACAATTTGTGGTTTGTGAAACAAAGAGTTACCCCTTTTCAAGAGGTATAACTTTTGCCTTCTTTACACTACTTCTCCCCTATCTTTTCCTACTATTTTTGTACTATTTTTATACTTTTTTATGGGCTAAAACTTGTGACTTAAAGCTATCAAAGGTGAAGGGGTTAACCACCCTTCTTTGAACCTTGTTCTATAAGCTTTTGCCCTTGTGTTTCTCACTTATTTCTCAACTTTTTACCACTGTTTTTCAGAGTTTTTCAAAGGCTGAAAATGTGATTTTGAGGTCCAAAAGGTGGAGGGGTTAGCCACCACTCCTTTGGCTTGTTTACTAGCTTTAATTCTCTCCAATTTTTGCTTACTTTTTCTAGCTTTTTCATGTCATTTCTAGCATTGTTTTTGTGAGTTTTAGGACTATTTTAGTGTTTTTACTTCATTCATGCTTTGTATAGTATGCTTGTAGTGTTGTAGTCCTCATAGGTTTGGTGGTTTAGGCTTTAGACACCAACCTATTTGAGTTGATAGCATTTATTTTATGCTTTTCATACCTATGTTCACCCTTGCATAATCATCTCTACCCTCTCACTCATTTCTTGGCTTTTTATTTCTTTGAGAGTAGTTTTAAGCGAGTGTTGTTTAAGCTTCATAAAGTGACCCTTACATACTTAATGGTTTAATCTCTTCGGAGGTTCATTACCAATGCATTACATCTATCTCATGCCAAAAACAACTTCTTGTTTGACACTTCTCTCCATTAGTGGACTCAATTCTCATTTTGGATTAAAAAGGACTAAAGAATGGAAAGGTAATTAAAAGAGGCTAATAAAATTGGACTAACATGGTACAAGATAACAAAATCAAGTTGGGTTCAATCAGACGTTAATTGAGCCCATTAAGTTTTAAGCCATTTCATACTCTCTTGTGATGATAATAGTTCAAAAATCAATGTCAACCACCCTTGATCAATTCCATGATAGAGAGGGGGTTTTGTTGGTCTTTTAGTTTAACTTATTGAGCCTTTGTCCAATCGAGTCATGGATCATCATGCAATAACCTCGCGACCATTGATGATTTGTGAACCGATTCTACCCCTCCTTTGATCAATTTCATGATAGGGAGAGGCAGAGAGAATAAACATCCCTGGAAACACTCTATTTTTGTTCTGTTTCTTTCTGCTGCAGTAAGGCAATACCAAAAATAGTGGCCGGTCGGACACCATTTGAATCCGACCGACCACTTTCCCTAGCCGGCTGGCCACCTCCTTTTAGCCAACAATGTCTTTTTCTTGCAGAAACTGAGGCAGAAACAAAAGTATTTTCTGCAGACAAAACATTTCTAGCAGCAAAACAAAGGCATTTCCGAGAGGATGTTTGCATTGGCACTTGTGGTTCCTTAACCCCCGCTTGATTTTAATTAGCTTACATAGATCTTAGTTAATTAGTTGATTAAATAGTTAATTCCTTTGAACTTGTAATAGCTTAGTTAATTAACTCCGTGTTGTACTTAATTAATTAGATTCGTTCAACTTGTAATAATTAGCTAGTGTAGCTAATTTATTTTGGTATTGTAATAGTTAGTTAATTTGTAATAATTAGCTAAGACATTCATTCAGACCCTCTTGCATGAGGGCAAATATGTAATAATGTGTGTATGTCTTCCAACCCCCATTTCTTTCTCCCTTTTATTTACTTGCTTATGATGAATTGCATGTAGCATCATATTTTCCTTAGCATTTTCCATGCTTGCATCCATTCGTCTTGCATACATAAGGGTTCGGCTCATCATACTAACCAATGTCAAATTCAACTTCCTTGATTGAATACGTACTTTTATCGCATGCCTTGCATTGATTCACATGCCATATAGTAGCCGAGCCTATTAATTGCATGTTGTATGTGTTGCATTAGTCATCTTGCATAGTAGAGCATGCATTTTACTAACTATTTTATTTATTTTGGCTTGCCTCAGTTGAGTACTAGGTGAGCATTCATTGCTTTAGCATATTGCATTAGTGTTAGTGTTTCCATATTGAGCATGTTTTCCATGAGGCTAAGTGCTTAACTAATATATCTCTTGAATGCCTGTGGATGAAGGTTAAATGCTTAAATTGGGATGCTTGACTAATGTATATACAAATTCACTTTTTTCAGGTGACGTATATTCAAAGCTCTGTTCAAAACAAACATGAAATCAAAGCATTCCAAATTTTGTGAATTAGTCTATACTTGTGTGCATCACATAGTAAAAATAGCATAATAACCGGAACAAGAACATATAATGTAAACAAGAATCATATCATGATTAGTAGAGGCCGATCTCTATCGGGTGAGTGGGGTACTCAATTCATGACCTTCCCCTCTCATACCTAAGTTCCCGAGCCGAGACACTTTGGTGATGACGGATAAGTGGCCATTGGCACGAGTCTCGGGTTTCCTAAATTTCTCAAAAATATTTAGGTTGCGACTTTGAAATTTGGCAATGCAGTTTATTTTTGGCATTTTTGATTCAAAATCGATTTTTCCAAAGAATTGTCGAATTTAGACTCATTTGTGTTTATCTATTTCACATTGCACTTGTGAAATCAGATTCAGAACCACGAGAGTTTGAACTGTAGGCTGTCGAATCCGAAAGGAGCACGAAAAGCAAGCTACAATGTGATTTGGCTTGCACCTTCCATACTTTCTACGCGAAAGATAGTTTGGCATGGAGCTTTCCTATTTCTACTCGAAGCGTAGTTTGGCTTGCACTCCTTCCCCTTATCACGTGAGTGTGATTTGGCTTGCACCCTCCACCCTTTCTGCGCGAAACGTAGTTTGGCTTGGAGGTTTTCCTTTTTTCTGCGCGAAACGTAGTTTGGCTTGTACCTTTTGTCCCCTCTACGTGATACGTAGTTGGCTCACATCTTTTACCCGTTTACAAACTTCCCTCTCTCTACGCCTGTTGGTTGCATCGTTTTCCCTCCTTTCATGTGAAACGTGTTTGAAATTGTTGTTTGCTTGGATTTGTTTTGATTTAAACTGGAGGCCTGTTTCATTCATAGGCTATCATCTTTTTATTGTTCATTGCATTATCTTGCATGATCATGGATTTTCAAAATAATCAGCTTCGCGAAGCGTGTAAGTCCAGCTTCCAAATGCATTGCATTGCATATCATTTGCATCTTACTCTTGAACTACACTGGTTTGATTCCTTGCAAAGGGATACATAGGTAACTTTCAAGTTCAACCTATTGCATTTACATTTTGATTGCTTGCCTAAGTCTTACAGCCTTGCCAAATGGGTCGTCTTTTGCCTTTGACATTCACTCATGTCATTTCATGACTTCGAACTCTATCAAAGCGGGACAATTGTAAACACCCCATTTTGACTGCCCTTAAGACTTGGTCGCCTCACGTTGAACACTCGATGATAACTTGTTACGTTGTGCAATTGTTCAATTTCTTCAGCAAAAGGCTTTGGTTTTTGAATTTCAGAGCCTAAACCTTGCACCCCTTTTGGACCAAAACCTATTTTTTTCTAGCCTAACCACTCAAAAACCTGTTGGCCAACAAGTGGCCGACAGGCCATTTTTGGTTGGCCGACCATCCACCTTCATAGTCATTCGACCATGTTCAGCGACAAACAGATATTTTCTGCTGCTAGCTGTCCCCATGTGCATGCCTTGCACCAGCTGGCTTATTACAGATATTTCCGACGTGAGGTAATGTTTTTCGATAAATACATGACCACCCCTCATGGTTTGGGGTTAGAAAAATTTCCCAAGAGCATATGGCTTGCCAAACACACTACCTCTCTCTCTTGCAATATACATACACTATCCATACACTTCATAAGCCAAAAACTAGAGGCCTCTTGCTGAGATTATTGAACACAAATTTCAACTCTTGAGAGTATTCACCTTGTGGTTTGTGAGCTAAAGAGCATTATCTCTTCACGAGGTATAACGTTTGCCATCTTTTGCCTTGTTTACACTACTCTTCTCCTCTTTTTCTTGTTGTTTATACACTGTTTTGGACTAGTTTTGAGGGCTGAAACGTGTGATTTAAAAGACACCAAAGGTGGAGGAGTTAACCACCCCTTCTTGAACCTTATCTCATAGCTCATATCCTTGTTCTTCCCACTTGTTTCTTTGCTTTTAGCTACTATTTTTGCAGAGTTTTCACAGCCTAAAATATGTGATTTTAAGGTCCAAAAAGTGAAAGGGTTGGCCACCCTTCCTTAGGCTTGCTTACTAGTTTTGTTGTCTTCCATTTTTATTTACTTTTTCTAGCTTTTTAAAATGATTTTAGCATTGTTTTTTAGTTTTGGGGTTGTTTTAATTGTTTATTTAATTTATGCTTTGAATGCTATGCTTGTGGTGTTGTAAGTCCTCATGGATTTGGGTGTTTAGGCCTTAGACACCAATCCATTTAAGTTGATAGCCTTTTATTGCACTTTATATATATAGCTTTCATACATGTTCATACTATTGTAATCACCTTTGCATAATCATCTCTGCAACCTCCCTCCGTTCTTTGTTTATTTTGATTAAAGAGTTGTGTTTAACAAAAGGTTGTTGTTCAAGCACAAGAAAGAGACTTTCCATGCTTAATGGTTTAATCTCTTCGGAGGTTTATTACCAAGGCATTACATCTCTCTTATGCTAAGCACAATCTCTCATTTGACACTTCTCTTTATCGCGGTGCATTTACTTCTAAGGGACTAACTTTCTAGTTAGACTCTTGGAAATCACCAAGGAAAGTTTCATTATAGCTTGTTATCAAGTTTGGATGTAGAGTCATTATCGCTCATTAAGAGTTTGGTTAGGCATTATCGCTCTCTTTGACTTTGACTAATCATTATCACTCATTCTGGGTTTGACTTAGAATTCATTATCACTTGTAAATGAGTTTGACTCTTCCTTTGTAATTTTTCCCATAGAAAAGGGGTTGAAAGGTTCTCGGGTTAAGTCAATGCTCGATACTCTTTTTTGCTTTTGGACTTAGTGGATGTAATTATCACTTTTGGACAAAAAGGAAAAGATAAGAAATTGAAAGGTAATGTAAAAAAAACTAATAAATTGGAGTAAAAGAGTTTAAAAAAAAAAAAGGTAATAAAATTGAGTTGGGTTCAATCGGACGTTATATTGAACCTATTGCGTCTTGACTCATTACATACTCTTTAGTGATGTTCAATGATTCAATAAGCAATGTCTACCCCTTCTCTTGAGGTAACTCCATGATAGGGAGGAGGTATTGTTGGTCTTCTATTTCATTTTATTGAGCTTTTATCCTATCTGTTCTAAGATCATCATGCAACAAACAAGCGAATATTGATGATTTGTGAACCAAATCTACTCCTCCCCTTAATCATCTTCATGATAGGGAAGGGTAGAGACGATAAAAATCTCCTGGAAACACTCTGTTTTTGCTCTATTTCAGTTTTGTTGCAGCACGGTAGTCCCTCAAAAGCAATGGCCTGCAGGCCACCTTTCTGTTCGGCCGACCACTTTCCAAGGCTAGCCGACCACCTTTTTTTGTACAAGCAGTGGCATTTTTGTGGCATAATAGAGCAGAACTTGAGGCCGAAACAGAATAATTTTTTGACTGCAAACAGAACAGATTTTGGCAGCAAACAGAAAGGTTTCCGGGAGGATATTCTCCGTTGTGCGCATGTGGCTCCTCGCCTCCCATTCGACTAAATTAGTGCTTTAATATTAATGTCTTGTAATTAACTAGTTGGCTCCATTCGAATTTATAATAATTAGTTAGTTTAGTTAATTTTGGTGTTGTAATATTTAGTTAATTAGGATATTCATTCGGACCCTCTTGTATGAGGGTTAACACTTGTAATATTGTGTATGTCTTCCAACCCCCATTCTTTCTTCCTTTTATTTACTTGCTTACGATGGTTGCAAGTAATATCATATTTTGGTTTTATATCATTACCATGTGTAAATATCTATTTTTGCATGAATTGGGTTCGATTCATCATTTTAACATTATTGTCATTTCCTACTTACTTGAATATGTGTGTTTCCATATGCCTTGAATTGATCCATATGTCATGTTAAAGAAGCTAAATCTGATAGTTGCATTTTGTATGTGTTGCATTAGTCACTTGCATAGTAGAGCATGCATTTCTCTAATTATTTTATTTCCTTTTGGCTTGCCTCGAGTACTAGGTGAGCATTTTTCGCTTTAGCATATTGCATGAGTGTTTGTATTGCCATACCAAGCATGTTACCATGAGGCTAAGTGCTTATTTGATATACCTCTTTGAATGCCGGTGATGAAGGCTATTTCGCTTAAGTTGGGATGACTTTGATTAATGTATATATGGGCTCGTTTTTTCAAATGGCACATATGCAAAACACTTTTCAAACAAACATAAAATCAAAGCATTCCAAAGTGGGTGACTTAGTCTATAATTGTGTGCCTTACATAGTAAGTTAGCATAATAATCGAAACAAGAGCATATAATGTACATAAAAATCACATCATGATTAGTAGAAGGCCGATCTTTGATTGGGTGAGTGGAGTGCTCAATTCATGACCTTCTCCTCTCATACCTAGTTCCCGAGCCGAGACATTTTGGTTATGACGGACAAGTGGCCTTTGGCACAAGTCACGGGTTTCCTAAATTTCTCAAAAATATTTAGGTGGCGACTCTATAATCTGGCAATGTAATCCATTTTTGTGAAATTTAGAAAACCCGTGACTCGTGCCAAAAATGGACTTCATTGCCAGATTTCAGAGTCGCCAGCTAAATATTTTTGTAAAATTTAGGAAACCCGTGACTCATGCCAAAAGCCACTTATCCGTCATAACTAAAGTGTCTCAGCTTGGGAACTTAGGTATGAGAGGGGAAAGTCATGAATTGAGCACCCCACTCACCTTATCAAAGATCGGCTTCTACTAATCATGATGTAATTTTTATTTACATTATATGCTCTTGTTTCGATTATTATGCTATCTTCACTATGTGATGCACACAATTATAGACTAATTCACTCATTTTGGAATGCTTTGATTTCACGTTTGTTTTGAAAAGTGTTTTGAATATGTACCACTTGAAAAAAGTGAGCTAATATGTACATTACTCAAATCATCCCAACTTAAGTAAAAAAAAAAAAGCCTTCATCCGCAGGCATTCAAGGGATATATCAAATAAGCATGTAGCCTCATGGTAGTATGCTTGATATGGCAACACTAACACACATGCAATATGTTAAAGCGAGAAATGCTCACCTAGTACTCAACCGAGGCAAGCCAAAAAGAAAGTGGTTAGAAAAATGCATGCTCTAATATGCAAGTGACTAATGCAACACATACAAAATGCAACTACGAGGTTTGGTTTACTAACATGACATATGGCTTAACTCAAAGCATGCGATGGCGCACGTATTCAAGTAAGTAGTAAATGACAACAATGTTAAAATGATTAACCGAACCCAATGCATGCAAAAATGGATACAAATCATGGTAATGGTATGAAACCAAAATATGATGCTATAACCAACCATCGTAAGAAAGTAAATAAAAGAGAGAAATAATGGAGGTTTGGAAGACATACACAATATTACAAGTTTGCCCTCGTACAAGAGGGTCCGAATGAATATCCTACTTTAAACTAATTATTACAACACCAATTAACTAATAAGCTAAATTAACTAATTATTACAAATCCAAATTAAACTAACTAATTAATTACAACACATTAATATTAAAGCTAATTTAAAGGACTAGAACTGGAGATGAGAAGCTGCGCACACACAGATGAAAACATCCTCTCGGAAACCTCTTTGTTTGCTGTTAGATTCTATTCTGTTTTTGCAGTCAGAAAATTAATTTGTTTTTGCCCCAGCTTCTGCTCTATTCTACCAGGAAAATGCCACTGCCTACATAACAAAAAGTGGCCGGCCAACCACTATTTTTAGGTTCTGCCCTGCTGCTACAGAATTGAAACAGAGCAAAAACAGAGTGTTTCTAGGAGATTTTTATCCTTTCTGCCTCTCCCTATCATGAAACTGATCAAGAGAGGAGTAAAGTCGGTTCACAAATCATTAATTGTCACAAAGTTGTTGTATGGTGATCTATGAATCGATAGGACAAACGCTTAATGAATGGAAATAAATGACTAACAACACCTCTTCCTTATCATGGAGTTACCGTAAGGGAAGTGGTTGACATTGCTTCTTCAACCATTAACATCACTAAAGAGTATGTAATGATTCAAGACTCAATGAGTTCAATATAACGTCCGATTGAACCTAACTCAATTTATTACACTTTTTATTTCTTTAGTCCAATTTTAACCTCTTTTACATTAACTTGTCATTCTTTATTCATTTTGTCCAAAAGTGATAATTACGTCCACTAATGAAGAGAAGTGTCAAACAAGAAGTTGCACTTAGCATGAGAGAGATGTAATACCCTGGTAATGAACCTCCGAATAGATTAAACCATTAAGCATGGAAGGTCTCTTCCTCATGCCTTGAACAACAATCAATTGTTTGAAACAACTCTTAAAAAAAGAAAGAAAACCAAGAAAGGAGTGAGGTTACAGAGATGGTTATTACAAGTGTGAGTATATGTATGAAAGCTTAAGGAATAGTGGCTAACCCCTTCCACTTTTTGGACCTCAAACCCACATGTGTTTAGCCTTTGAAAACTCTGAAAATCAATAGCTAAAAGTTAGGAAACAAGTGGGAAACACAAGGATAAAAGGTATGTAACGAGGTGTAAGAAAGGGTGGTTAATCCCTCCACCTTGGGTAGCTTTTAAATCACAAGTTTCAGCCCACAAAAACAGTCCAAAATAGAGTATAAACACCAAGAAAAAGAAGAGTCAAGAGTAGGCAAAAGATGGCAAGAGTTATACCTTTGAAGAGAAGACACTCTTTTGTTCACAAACCACAAGATGTTCACTCTCAAGGGTTGAAATTTTGGCTCAAAAATCTGAGCAAGGAGCCTCAAATTTTTGGTTTAGGAAATGTATGTATAGTGTATGTATGTTGCAAGATAGAGAGGGAGAGTGTTTGGCAAGTTTTTGAGCTTTGACAAAATTTTCTAACCTAAAATCAAGAGAGGTGGGCTTGTATTTATAGAAAAATAGTTTCTCCTGTCGGAAATATCTGTATAGAGACAACTAGTGCAAGGCATGCACATGGGGAGGGACAGCTGGCTGTAAATATCTGCCTAGGAGGACACTTGGCCGGCCGGCCAATGACTCGTACGGCCGGCCACAAAAAGTGGCCGGCCAGTTCAAAAAAACTACTCCCAAACCCGACTTCAAATAGACATATCTCCCTTATCCGAACTCGATTTTAGGTGATTCTTGAGTCTAAATTGAAACCCGAGAAGTATACTTTCCAATGGGGGTGGCCTCACATCTAAATTCCAAATGTACAAAGAGATATGTCTAATTTAGTGAAGGCTGCTCATTTTTTTCTTAATAGTTTGACGCTCAACCTTTTCCTAAACTAGTTTTCTTCCAACCCCTCCTATTTCCTTCAAGTCCAAACCTATAAATAAGATGTTTTTAAATATTTTTCAAACAGTTCACCTCTCTTCCATTTATTTCCACTTTGTCCTTACTCGGTTTACTAAAAAGTGCAATATTTTAAACGAAATGCGAGCCTCGGAACATCGTAGAAACATTTGGAAAAATATTTGAAAAAAGGGTTTTTAAGGTCTAAAATAGTTTTGGTCAAAAATAGGGTGTAAGGTTTGGATCAGAAGCTCAAAAACCGAAGCCTTTTGCTGAAGAATTTGAACGATTGTGCAGCGTAACTTTTCATCATCGAGTGCTCAAAGTGCGGCACCCCAAGTCTTAAGGGCGGTCAAAAATGAAGTATCTACACATATGCTTTTAATAAAATCGTATATCAAAATCATACTTTTAATGCAATAGGAATTACCACACGTCTATCTATAACGAAATATTGAAAATGAGAAAGAAAATCCCTACCTCTTGAAGCGAAAAAGAGAAAATCCGAAAAACTACAGGCAACGAAAACACGATCCGCTCAGATAAAATTAAAGCCCTCACTCCTCTCTATGTTTGGTATATGGAACTAGGGGTAGCAAATGAGTAGAAATAGATCAAACCAAGGGTTTTCTACCTCAAAACCCCAAAAATGACGATTTGAGGAAGGAGAGAATAAAGTGGTCCAAAATAGCTTTTTCACGCACTGAAGTTTTATTTATAGACAACTAGTTTGCAGGCGTGAAGCAAAACACCGCGAGAGAGAACCCCTCCTTCGTAGCCGCGGTCAACAACACCGTAGGCATGGACTAGCTAGAAACCTAGTCGCTGGTCGACCAAAACCATCGCATGCGCAGGCATATTCCCAAAGGTAAAAGTACTGGAAGGAGTTTTTCTTCGCGGCCAATTGCGAACGCGACCTGCACTCCTCAACATCGTGACCTTGGTAACAAAGGTCACGTCGTAACCAAGCAAAAACAAGAAATTCTTGGTTGCTCTCCAAAGCCAACCCAAGGCATTCTAAGGTTAGTAAGGTAAGATCAGAGTCAAACGCGACAACCATGCATCCCAACCAAAAACCAAAATGGATCGGGTTTTTTACCCAGCCACTACATAGGAGAGATGAGTGAAGAAAATAATAAATAAGTTAGGGTATTGTAATAATTGTATTATTTTAGTTAACTGGGTTACTGACAGGGGGCGGCAGTGGTATTTCAAAAATTAGAAGGGGTGACAGTGATATTCAAAGAAACACGGGGTGTCAGAGTAATTTACCCATAAAAAAATTATTAGTGGATTGTACGGTTCTCTCAATGACCTGCTGACAAAAGACCATGATTCAAATTTTGTTACATTCCAATTTATAAGATAACTTGTTTTCTCAGGTAATTGCAGGTTTGTGGGTTGTTTTGTTTCATATATGGGCAGCTGGTGCAACTTCCTGACCTTGTTCTAGATATGTAAGGAATGATATATATTCAATTGCAATTTTTTGTATTTAAAGCTTTTGTACAAAGCTACTGAGGTTCAAGACACACTGTTACCAAGTGCAATGCCTGAATTGGAATCTTACTGCTGCATATGCAGCTTCCTTACCCCATTCCCTTCCTTACCGGTTGTAAAATAAATAAGACAACATTCAAGAAATGCAAAACAAGGCCAAACAACAAGAACAAAATAAGATTAAAATGGTAAAGTCACATTTATGCAGCTACAAGATTCAAGGCAATACACATCTTGCTGTCAATTTCTGATTTGTTTTTACATAATTGAGACTGAGGAAAACCATATGACAGTAACATACATTTACATTTTGGTTTAATAAAATAAATTGTTCGGTAACAAGCATAAGCTAATCTTCTAGCCTTGACACAACAATGTTACAATTACAAACTCCAAATCAACTCCAAAAGCATAATGGAATTACTCTCATCTCAGCCTATTTAAAAGATACGACAATCTGTTTCCAATCATTTAGTTCTCCCAACACTATCTTGAATAATCATCAACCAAACAATACCACCAGAGAAAAAAATACATTTGCTGTCAGAGACAGAGCTACCTGTGGCATCCACTAAAGTGTTTTGGAATGGCCCACAGCTTCCGAAAGGACTCCTCGTCTGAATCACTATCACCACTATCACTATCTGAAGACGATATCATAGATGGACTACCATGTAATATATACTCCACAATCTGGCAAAAACAAAACCGTAGCAGAGATTATTTGATTGGGCCACACAATGTGATGATGCGATTTTGCTGACAAAAAGGGATCAAAGGAATGAAAGGGAGTTTCGCATAGTCAAACAACACTTAAAATCCAGTCTTTAAGATCACATGTGTTCATGGGCGGGGTTCAGGCATTAGAACAAAGGCAAGGATCCTCAGCATTATTTTAATTGTTGCGTTTACAGAAAAGCTGGATGTCTGTTACTGTTCTAGAAATTAGGATCCAAAAGTACAATGACCAACTACACTACAACAAACCAACAAGCATTCGCTCTGGTGCGTAGGCCAATTTATAACACATTCTATTACAAAACAGATGCAACAGTTCAACCCCAGTTATATGCAAGGAAGAGGAATCAGTTGCACGGCATGAGCTCCCCTCCATACCTTCATCTCTCCATACTCATTCATACCCCTCTTGTGGGCCCTAATTTGGATCCATATTTGATGATCCGAATCGTCTACATTGTAGACCCCGCAATAAAGGTATGTAAAAAATTAATTTTATCAGACATCTATATGTAAGTTTCTGAAGAATAACTTGTATATTCAATTGTGTATAATACAAAGTGTACAACCAAGTTATATAGACCTAATCTAAAAAAGGAAATAAGAATAAACCTATATTCTTACAATCAATCTAACATATTTACATAATTAACAGAATATTCTCAAATTATAAACACATGAACAAATCACATTTTGTTTTATAAAATGAACAACAAATATGATTGTAAACTTAACTCATCCATTTTATAAAACAAAATGCACTTTGTTCCTGTGTTTATATTTGTCCGGTAAAGCTAATTTTTTGCATGGATAACCTTTACTGCGAAACCTACAAAGTAGACGGTTCAGATTACTAGTGAGTGCCCAGGTTAGAGCCCACAAGATGGGTATGGAGAGGATCGAATCCCCAGTTGCACTGGCAACCAAATCAGCACCACAGATTTTCATACAAAGAGATAATTACACCAAAGTTGGGGGGATCATGAGATGTATGGAAAATAATCAAATATAAAGGGAGAGGATCCTAAATGATGCATTAGAACAACGAAAATAACAAAAAATCAAAGTTCATATACACCAACTTGTAGAAATAGCACCTGCAACTAAAAATCTACAAGAATAAACGAAAATGCAGATGTTTAATCAAAAATAAAAATAAAAAAATAAGAAAACCCCAGACCTAAAAGTTACCTGCTCAGGTGATATGTGCTTGATTTTCTGGCTTTTGGAGTTTAGCCTACAGTGTTTATTGGAACATTTCATGTTACTCAGCCAAACAACTGCATCACAGTGCCCACAGTATCCCCTATAAGATGTAAGTTTCTTCAATGAATTGCCTGAAACCAAATAATATATGTCAAACTAGGGCAAATAATATTGCATAGTAAAGTTGATGTTTGGGGGGGGGGGGTTTAGAGAGAGTGCTTTTTGAAAATAAATACTTACGAGTACCATGGGAATTATACATTTTAAGAATAAGAATAACAGCCATTGTTCATAGCATTGCAAAATGCCGGATCTAACAATCAAATTGTAAGATGTCAAGTAATTTGTGATGCCATATGATCAAATATTTGATATGATTTTCTCCA
This sequence comes from Camellia japonica, assembly GCA_030407325.1. Classification (NCBI taxonomy): domain Eukaryota; kingdom Viridiplantae; phylum Streptophyta; class Magnoliopsida; order Ericales; family Theaceae; genus Camellia; species Camellia japonica. The sequence continues at coordinate 127,311,720 of JAPPVO010000002.1, read as the reverse complement.
AAATATATAATTTAAGTGACAAACAGAAAAGCAACTGCATATTAACTTGTGTGCTCCAATATTGTAGTTTAGAAGAAGCCCAAATAAATCATATATTTGAAAGGTAAAGTCCCAGTATACCTTTACATGCTTTTTTAAAAGTGTCTCTCCAGTCAGTCTTATTTCCAGCATTAACTTCCATTTGCAATTGCATATGCTCATCATTTTCAAGTATTCCATACTTTTGCAGCCCCCTGCCCTTGGAACAATTATTGGAATCACCAAAGTACATAACATGTTGCAAATGCCACAAGTGGTTGTCACTTGCTGCCGAATTCCACAACCTTCACATGAAACATCCAACGGTGTTGTTAAATTAGGAAGGAAATAGTGTCACAGAAGGGGGGGGGGGGGAATCCAACTTCCAAGGTTATATATAGCCTTTCAAACTAGAGCATGCTTGGGGTGCCATTCAGAAGGACCACCAATTAGATATTTAATTCGTTCAATTGGTAGATCCACACGATATAATAAACTATGACAAGGTGTGCAAACCCAATGTTATGTCTAAACAGGGTAATGTAAAGGAACATTACCAGCATACTGATGCAGCCGAAAGTAAAGATTGCAAATCTAAAAAACTGAAGATGTGCACTACAACATCTCGAGGAAGTTGAATTGAACCTGAAAATATGCAAAAAATTTAATAATAAAGGAGTGCAACCAACAGAAATAAAATAAAGGATATCTCAAATATGCTTCATCTGGTTGTAACAGGGAGATTGAATTGTTAAACTGTACAACCAATTTACAGCTTTGTAAATTGCAAAGTATGGGCAATACATTGAGTTAATTTGGGCACCAATGACTTAGTATATCTTTCTCATCTACTTTCTTCCTCCGACTTGAAACAAGACATATTTGAGACTACTTTACATGACAACTTACAATTTTCGATACAGATTGTACAGACAATAGTTGTTATGAGCAACATATAAAAAATGCTCCCAACTAAAGTGATCACTTTGTAACATCATTGGTTTCCAAGATCAACATTCATCCAATTAATGGCGACCTCTTGGATGATTAACCCAAAACTATGTTACATGGACTTAGATACAAGTGTGTATTCATCTAATTCTCATGTCCAAGGACACTGGGACAAGGGAAAATTTCGTCTTTATTAATTTTTTTTATTTTATATTTTATGGTGAAATGGTGCTTACAAGCTAACATGAAGCATGTTATGCATTAAAAAAGAGTCTAATGTAGATATATAGTAAACTTTACTTAGTCATACTTGTTGGTTGCATGCCAACCAGATAATATCAGACACATGTACCCTTGCTCAAGTATCAAGTGTGCAACATGGGTACTTCACAAATTTAGAACAGTCCATGCAAATAAAATAAAAGATTCGATAGATATGATTATCAGTAGCTGTAGACCATCCATGAGCTCCACTAGTTAATGGTAGCTTTCCAATCCTAGACCACATCATTGGGTTTGACGATGAAGATCCACTTGATGGCCACCTCATGGATGATTGACCAAGAGAAAAAAATGCACCTGATAGATCTCATTTCAGTTGTTCACTATAGGCTCTGACCCATCTACGAGGTGCTTCATTAATCAAAGAGAATTGGGCCATCGTGCTTCATTATATCGAGCCAGTAAGAGAATTGGAGCTAAAAGAGATGACTCTATCACCCACTTAGATAACAGTTTCTCAAACTAAAAGATACCTTCTTCCTGTCGGTCCTTACAGCGCCTCTTATGAGCAACCTTTGCATGCTTGAACTCTGTCACAGCCAAAACTTTCTTTTGCTTTGGCAACACAGCCTCTGCACTCTGAATGAGGAGATTAGCCGCTGAAACAGCATTTTGTGTCTGCATCCTAAAAACCAAATTAACCATTATTCCAATATGGATAAGCAATACATGTGAAAGCAGAAAAAGACATCCCCAGCTATCTATTTATAGTGGGCTGATGGTGGAAAGTAAATAGTCGTAAGAACCATCCCAGACCCAGCAGCATATGAACAGGCTGTCTGCCCCATGCATTAGGAATTGTATCGAGATTAACTGATTCTTAAGCTTGCAATAAGCCAAACAACTAAATAATTTTGTAAAGAATATAACTTCCTTTAGGTAGATGGCAAAGGTGCATAGATTTGGCCCATGTGACGAATGCTACCAGATAATAGAAGATATCAGGGTCTTTGTTTTCATGGCACAAGCAACATATCATGCTATGCACTACTTGAGGAGCAGTTGATATTTTGTTGCTCCACACCAGAGGTATCTATATAAATTTCCAGAAATTCACTGTACAGGCGTTCACAGGAGAAACATATCAAGTGAGAATAGAAAGAGTTGTGAAGTTATCTCTACCAAGCTTTCCCAACCTCTTGTTAGTAGTGAGGAGAATAAAATTGCATGCTAGTAACATTCCCGAAGACTTCATTTAGAAACCAAAACATTGCAAATCTTGCTTATTTGCCCTATAATCAATAACCAAAGCCACTCACACTTGCCCATGAAATGATTGATGGAATTGGTATCTCAAGATGGAATTTTGAATGTTGAGTATATATGGAAATAGGATTTAACTATCTTGATATCCCATGAAAAATAGTCAGATTTCAATGGATTGGGAATTAAAAAAAAAAAACCTAATATAATATAGTTAGCCACGCTCTGCCATTCCTTTATTTAAGTTTCCCATTTCTTATCTATTACTGCAATAGGGGCATCATTGTCTAGATAATTTTTGAGAGAAATAACAATATAGTGTAGGTTTAGAAAAAATAAATAAATTACAAGTCAGTGATAAAATTTATAAATTTTAATAATTAAAATCCTAAACTTTTTCAAGAATCAGTAAAAAAAGGGATTTCCCTAGAAATCCATTCCTTTCCTTTAATATTTTTTGAATACCAATATCTAAATGGATTTGGTTAAAAAAGAAGTGTTAATATGAGGTTTCAACACAATCAAAAACAATTACTTTCATGATTTTACAAATTAACTCACAATTGTCATTGAAACATTTATACTTAAATTCATTAATTAGTTCTAAACAATACACACAACATTAACTCTCTTTTTCCCCCTGTAATTATAACAAAAAAACCCAATATTTGTCCCAAAAAAATAAAGAAAAGAAGGCATCATTAAATTGTCTTTAACTAAAATTATAAGTGATTACTAAATACCACACATTGATTTTTATTTATTTATTGAGTAAAATTATAGGTAAGAGTATTTAGTAATGATTGAATCAGTCATTGTCTTTAACCAAAATTATAAAATAGTTTTCTTTAACCAAAATTATAAAATAGTTTTCTTACCCATTTTGTTTTTCTTTTTTTTCTTTTTTTATCAGCAAAAAGATAATTTTATTAATGCAACTTACATAAATACAAAGTATAATTACATCAATAAAACACCGAGGTGCATAACAACATCAAGGCCAAATGAACATATCCCGACTAAGCCTCACTTGGGAACAGGCTTTTTTAGTAACTTTTTGGCTTTTTGGCTAAAATGTGATGTAAAAAAAACTAGTATGTTTGGAATGACTTTTTGGCTTTTTACGAAAAGATGTGCAAAAAGTAGAGAAAAAAAAATCTTTGACTTTTTGGTATGGGTTGTTGGCTTTTTTATTTTTTTAATAACTTTAAAAAGCCACTTGACAAGCAAGGCCTAAGTTGACACATGAACACTAGCAAATCATATGCAAGAACCAAGGAAAAACAACTTTTGGTAAGAAACCAACCAAAGAGAAAGAAACACCAAAAAAATCAAAAAGCAACATAGGCAAAGAAGATGCCTATCTAATTTATCCTAAATTTAATGAGTAAGTCAACTAATAATTTTAATAAACTATTTCATAGTAATTTTAAGCACATTTTGTCATAATTGAAAAAGAACATACAGAGCAAACATACATAACTTTAGAAGCATTACATATTGACCAGTGCATTGAAAATTGGAAATTAATTGGGAAGGCATCAATTGGGGAGACAAGGTTCAATGTAGGTTCAGCTCCCTCTTCTACACTCTACATCCCTTTTTTTTTTCTTTTTTTCTTTTTTTTGGATTGGCATTGGGGTGTCCGGATGGTCCTCGGTAAGAAGTTTCCCGCAAGTGCACCACTGTTAATTCAAGAGTTTTCCCCCCAGTTTGATGGGCCCAAGGAATTGTTAACACCTAAGAGGTTTCGATCCCTAAACCTTGGGGGGAGCACACCCCCAAGACCCATGGCCTTGCCACCAAGCCAACCTCTTGGGGTTACACTCTACATCCCATTTTTGTCAACAAGTGAAGTGATAACTGCCCAACTGAAGTCATAATCTATATAATAAGGCAACTTTGTTTTTGAAAATGTGTTAGAGATACATTTGGTTGGAATGGCTGAGATTAATTTTGGGTTTGATCCAACGGTGACAAGATTGTTTTTGAACCTTTGTCCAACGTGGCATCAGTGCATCAAGGGCTGGAAGATGACACCAACATTCAATGGCTGAGACCAAACCTTCCTTCCTCTTTCTTTTTCTTTGCTTTTCTTTTAATTTCTCTATCAACCTCGCCTCTCACATTTCAAACTTCAAACTTGTTCACAAAGACCATGCTACCTCTCTCTTCATGTCTCCACCATGGGTTTGTGAGTTGCAAAGGGTTGATTGAGACTTGAGAGGGCTTGATCTATGAAGTGCTGATGGACGACTATAGCTTGAAGTCGACGATCAACAAGTGGATGATTTCGATGATCAAAGCTCTTGAAGTGAGCATGGCAAGCCAAGAACAAATTAAGGCCATTTTGGTTCAGAGATCCGAACAAATCCAATGGGTATCCCCATCGCAAACCCCTAATATCAATCTCTTTACATTTGTGTAAACAATTGTCAATTTCCAAAATTATTGATTTCGATGACTAAAGCTCTTGAAGGCCACTCTGGTTTAGAGATCCGAACAGTTCCAGTGGGTATCCCCATCACAAACCACTAATATCACTCTCTTCATATTTATGTAAACAATTGTCAATTTCCAAAACTATTGAACTAAAATGTGTGTTTTTATTTCATTGCATTTATTAAATCTTCTATTAGAATAACACTCAACATGCTTGGAGGTGTCTTCAGAGGCTTCCTCAAGAAATCGAGTCCAGCATTGTCAATTGTTAATAAGACTTCTCTTGAAGCCACGGCTTCCTGCTCGGCCATGGATTGTAGTGCATTTGGCTGGGTTTATATGGGAATGAATCTTGATTCTAGAGAGCTTCTTGCTGTTAAGCAGGTTCATTTTTATGTGTCTTTCTTTTATACATACATACATATATATATATAGAGTTAAATTTGGTATTAGTTACTTCAATTGTTTTTTGTATTGATTTTTATGTGTATCTAAAACGGTTTCAATTGCAGTAAGAGTACTTCAAAAGAGAGAACCATGTCCAATTTAGTTGCTTTATTTATAGTTATATTGTTGATTCTTAGAATTTGTATATGAAGCATTGTTTTTGTGGTCCTATATATATGATGCAGTGGTTTGACGAAAAAATTAGAGAGAATTTTTTGTTTTGTTTTTTTTTTTTTTTTTTTCTATTCAATCTTTGAGATTATACTATTTTTTAATTTTAGCCAAAATTCAAATGGGACCAGCCGCCTGAATAGAACAACAGGGATTCATTTACTAAGGAACAATAACAATGGTGCTATAGGGAACGCTAGCCCAAAATCTTCTCTTGCAAAGGTACAATTTTCTCCTAAATCATTTTTACATGATTATTTGCTCATCAAAACAATTGTCTGTTGCTTTTGTGTTTGTGAATGGAGTGCAATAGAAATGTTACAATAACCGTAGTGAATAGTGGAAGGAGAGCTCCGCAGTGAATTTCTAGGCTTGAATGAGGAGAAGGGCTCTAATGGTTTTGATGTAAGTGGGATAACCTTAAAAGTTAGTTTCTTTACAACATAATTTGAAGACAGGAAAGAGCTCTCTCTCTCTCTCTCTCTCTCTCACTCTTTTCCAAATGGCAATTTTTTGTGAATTTCATTGAGGGTTTGTGTCTTTGGGATTGTGTTTTGTACATAATTTAGTTGTATTTTGATTGTCCTTTTCTTTATGGTTATGTATAGCTCCTTTGCTACTTCAAGTCTCAACTTAGGTGTACAGACAAAAGGTTGAATATATTTATTCACTAGTTTTACTTGCTTTGGTTTAGCTATGTTGTGGTTCACTTTCCGACATTGATAGTAGTTTCATCTTGGTAGTTTTTTTGTTCTTTGGATGGGTTTGGGGATGGCCTGAACAACATAAAGAACTTGAAGACTATAAATGTTTTAGGGAGATTAAGAATGTGAAGATACCTAGGCAACTTGTTTCGTAGAAGAAGAAATACAAGAAATTAGAAAATGGGAGAAAGATTTGACACAGTTGTACTGAGTAATGTTCATACACTAACTAAAGATTTGATACAATGATTTAATCATTCATGAGATTCATTTTTATGATGGAAATCACTTAATTATAGTTATGAAGTCCTTATGAGTAAAAGGGCAATTTCTCGTGTCTCTTTCAAACTTATATGGCATCTCCATTTTGTTTCTATGTAAAACATTTGATTTTATTTGTGAAGTTAAGATTGCTTGGGTCCTTTATATCAAATTAAAAAACTGATTTTTGCTTGCAGGATTACTGTTCAAATTCATTTGTTCCTTCCAAATTAGTTTTAGTGTTTATTATGGCCAATACAAGCTATGCATTTCATATAATCTCTGTTTCTTTTTCTCAATCAATTTGTCATGTGTCTTCATGCATTGCCGGGAATGTAAAATTTTGTACTCATCATTTCTTTCAAAGATTAAAAATATTGTGTTTTGGACTTATATAGTAGTGATGACATAAATTTTTGATTTTTTTCTTGAATTTTGCAATGAATAATTTGTGTTTTTTTCCGGGCTTTTTAATTTTAATTTTAATTATTTGATCTATTTATAGAGCTTAGATAATTGGAAAAATTGTGAGTTCATCCATGTGTGTTCTATGTTTGTTTTACTGTGGTAATTTATTATCTAGATCAAAATATTTGCTATGTTACATGGACTTTTCTATTTCCCCTACAGTACTCGTGTCTACCGGATATGACATAGGTAAGGGAGTGGGATATGTGTCTGACACTCGTATCCAATTTAGACACTCGAATCCTTTAATTTGTTACAATACATGAGAAGAAGAAATTCACATTTGCTAGTAAAGCAATATTTTTAGTCTCTCATATGAATTAAATATAGAGATTTTATATTTTTTCTGAATCCTATTCAATTTCAATTATATTTTTTTATAATTTATAATATTTCATCCCAGAATATTATATAATATGCAATATATATTGTGTATACAATGCTTCTCCGCACCCTGATCCAATTTTGGATACATATCCCAAGATTTAAATTTATAAAGGTTTGATGCTTGGATACACACCTACACCCAATACTCGTACCCGACACCACGTAACATAGAGTGTTTGGAGAGGTTTGCCTAATTCGTATTTTTGCTGGTGTTAAAATTTACTCCCCTATCCAACTAAGAAGACTTCTATAAAAGAGTTATCATTTTATTGCTAGGTTTCACTATGAAAAACCCATGTAATCTTCTCTCTTACATTCATGTTTAGAATCTTCGTTCAATGCCATTTTTCATGTGTGTTTCAGCCAATGATGGGGTCAGAATTATACTTGCCAGTAGTATATTCATAGCTATTAGAAAAGTATATGAATTTTGTGCTAAAAGAAGGGGATTAGTTACAAAACAAACTGGAAGAAGATTATTTGTTGCTATGACAATGTCATTGCAGAAACTTGTGAAACATGCAATTATCTCTTAGATATGGGTTTGCTGAGTTTTTTTGGTATTGTTCAGATTCAAACCGTAAAATCATTTGATTCAATGATATTATAGTAAGCTATTCATGCATTTGTTATTGTTCTTCTGATTGTTTTTATTACTGCGATGAGTTCACTTTGCTGTCAAGTTAGAGTTGCTTTCAAAGAATAATGTTCTTCCATAAGAGAGGGTGATTTGCAATCAAATTGTGTTGGTAAGTTGGTAGTGCCTTTAAGCACGGATTATTCGCTAGTACAAATTATGTTAGTTTCCCAATAACTAAAAAACAACGGCCAGCTAGTACACATTAATGTGTATTTAGGTGGAAAAAGATTGGATACACGGCTAACCTTTGGATAGTGCACAAAGTAGCTGCCCCGACACTTGAACCCATAATGCACAAATTAGCTGCCCCGACACTTGAACCCATAACCTCAAGGCTATTAGGCCAAGATTTTACCATTAAAACAACAACTAAGTATAAAAAATACATAATTAAAAATGGTCTGTGAGAATTATATTGACGAGTTGAAATTTATTCTGAATATAAATCTCTCTACAATTAGATTTTAAGAGTTTTAAGCATTAGATACAAAATCAATTATTCACGTTTAAAAAAAAATAACAAAAAAAAGAAAAAAAATCATCAAAGCGCAAAATTGTATATGATTGTGTTGTCAACATAAAGAGCACACACATAAACCAGACAGTTTTAAGAAAAATTGTATTATTATAAGAATGAGAATGCTTCAATTCAAAGAATAAAAAACAATCAAATAAAACGGAAGGAAAAAGAAACAGAGGAGGAGGAGACGGAGACTCACAGGGGAAGGAGGCGGAAGGCGGTGAGGGTGTGTTGGAAGACGAGAGACTGAAGGTTTTTGGGGAGCTTAGAGTAAGCTCCTCTGAGAATGATGCTGATTTCTCTGCAGGCTAATGGGTATTGGTAGATTCTTGGGAGGGACTCTCCTATCCCCAGCTTTTCGTATCTCTCTAATGCTGCTACCATTTTCGTGGGATTGAGAATTTGCCCAGCTCAAATCAAAGATGACCCAATTGCCATGCGATTAGGGCACAAAATTGAGGGAATAACTGACCTCCTTTCATTTTGGGAATTGATTTCCTTGCGATTAGGGTTACCAAATTGATGGGAGAATTCTTTTTCTTTCTCTTCGGGATGCTGTGACCAAAAACAGCTTTTTTCCTTTCTTATTAATGGCGTTGTACGCAACAAACAAATTTGATATTCCATAGCAATATATTCCAACATATATTAACATATTATCATTCTAAAATTATAATATCACTTATTATATAAATTATAAAAATTTAAAACCTTTAAAATTATATTACATAGCAATATATTCCAACATATATTATCATAAACAAAGTGGCTTATTCAAGAGACTCACCAAGATGCAAATCAAACCCATTTAGATCCCCCAACATCTATCACTCTCTCATGGAAAGACTAGCAAGAGTGCTCACAAACTTTCTACTCAAAGCATCGGCCACCACATTGGCCTTCTGCGGACGGTAATGCAATTCAAAATCATAATCTTCCATGAACTCCATCCATCTTATCTAACGTAGTACTTAAGACTTTTATGATCCGAGAATACTTCAAATTTCTCCCTATAGAGATAATGCCTCCAAAGTTTTAGAGAAAAAAATTACAGCAACTAATTCAAGATCGGGTAATTCTTCCCATGAGTCTTTAACTGACGTGAACCATATGCCACTACTTTACCCTCTTGCATCAGCACGCAACCCAAACCTTCCCTAGAAGCATCGCAATAAGTGTAACCCAACCCTCCGTCCAGAATGATTAAAGTTGGTGTAGAGGTCAATCTAGCATTTAATTGTAAGAAGGATTTTTCACAAGACCCACTCCAAACAAACTTTACCCCCTTTCCTGGTTAGTCTCGTAAATGGTGATGCTAGACTAGAAAAGTTTTTTACAAACCGCCTCTAATACTCGGCAAGACCCAAAAAGCTACGTATCTCGAAGGCATTCTTAGGTCGCTCCCAATTTTGCACGGCCTCGATTTTCGAAGAGTCTACTGTAATCCCCTCCCCGGAGACAACGTGGCCCAAAAACTTCACATTGAAAAGCCAAAACTCATATTTCTCATACTTAGCATACAACTGATATTCCCTAAGCAACTGCAAGACGATGCGGAAGTGCTTTTCATGCTCCTCCTTAGACAGTGAATAGATAAGACTATCGTCCACAAACATAACTACAAATTTATCAAGATAATCCCAAAAACTCGATTCATTAAGTCTATAAAAGTGGCAGGGGCATCGGTTAAACCAAATGGCATCACCAGAAATTCATAATGAGCATATCGAGTACGAAAAGCCATCTTTCGGAATAGTTTCCTCTTTCACACGCAATTGATGATAACCCGATCTTAGGTCTATCTTTGAGAAACACTGAGAACCCTTAAGTTGATTGAAAAGATCATCTATTTTAGGCAACGAATACTTATTTTTAACCGTAACCATATTCAACTCGCGGTAGTCAATGCATAACCACAACAAACTATTCTTTTTGGCGAAAAGGGTCGGTGCTCCCCAAGGCAAGGTACTAGGGCGAATAAAACCCTTGTCTAGCAACTTTTGCAGTTGCTTCTTCAGAACAAGAAACTCTGCCGGTGCAAATCAGTAAGGTGACATGGAGATGGGTGCCGTGCCAGGTACCAGATCCATAAAAAACTTGACCTCGCGGTGATGTGGCAATTCGATGATATCTTTAGGAAAAACATCTGAATATTCACAAACCACTTTAGGAAGCGCCCCCCGAATCACATCGCTTAAATCATCTACAATAGTTGCAAGAAGAAAGCTAAGTTTGCCTCAATTTCGTGGATTGTACACCGGCGATAACCCACAATATGCCCTATCCCCCAGAAAATAAAAACAATCTCTTCTTGCTTTGCACACACTAACTATTCCACGGTAGCAATCTATAGTGGCGCGATAGGAAGACAACTAGTCTATACCAAGGATGACTTCAAAACCTGACATCTTTAATAATACAAGGTTGAAAGAAAGTTGGTGATCAGCGACCTCAATCACGCACCCCCGGTCTAAGACAACGTCACCCCAAATCGGTGACTCTACTGTGAATTAAGACTCTAGTCGTTCAATCTCTAAGCCTAACATGGATACATATGTAGATGCTATGAATGAATGCGATGCTCCAATATCTATCAATACACTAGCCCAGGTATTATAAATAAGATATGTACCTCTCATCACTGATGGCCCAAAAGATTGCTCTGAAGCAATGACAGCATAAAATCGCCCTTGTGGCCTCTGCTCACTCTGATCACCCCTCAGGATGTAGGTCGATTGCGCTAACTATACCGATGTGGTCCCTTGTACCGCCCTAGGCACCTGCCCAGACTAAACTAACTGAAATTTTTGTTTCCAACCTTGGCCTGCCTGATGACCTCCAAACTGTTGGGACCCTGAAGCACTCCCCGTTCCGGCTAGCTGTGGACAAGACCTCTTCGTATGCCCCGACCGTCCACAATGATAACATGCAGGCAATTGACCCCCATCCTAGGATTGGCTCTGAAATTATGCGGAGGGTTCAGATTTTGCTTATACTCCAATGCCTTGTGGCCTTGCTGGCCACACCTAAAATAAGTAATACAACTAGGACCTATTCCTCGAACTCTTCATAGAAACAGACCCCGAAGACTTGGTCTGTTGAGGTAAAGACTGGAAGGAAAAGAAGAACCCCTGGATTTCTTAGAGGATCCTGTGTCACCCTGGGATTTCGCATAGCCTGACCTCTTATGTTTCAACCTCGATTCCTCCTCCTCTAGCATAATTTCTATATGTATCACAGCCTCCACTAGCCTATCATACTCTCTATACATGTTGCCCATCACCTTCATCAAATCTTAGGCCTCAATCTCTTCTCAAACTCGAAGTATCGACACTCCTCGGTTGCTACAAGTTCGGGTGCAAAGTGTGCCAAACTGGTAAATGTGGCCACAAATTCTGTCATCAGTGTATCAAGCTATCTAAGCTGCTCGAACTGTTTCCTCAACCTCTCCCTAGCCGTGGGAGGCAAAAACTTTTCCTGGAAGGCATGTGTAAAGGCCCCCCAAGTTTGCTCGACTCTCATCTTAACAGATTTCCACCATTGCCCGGCCTCCCCTTTGAGTTGATAAGCTGCCAATGCTACTCGAAGCTCTCTATCACAGATGTCGAAAATCTCAAAAGACTTGACAATTTGCTCTAACCATTCATTCCCCTTCATAAGATTGGGCCCGCCACTAAACTCAGTAGGGTTGGAGCGAAAGAATCCTTCTTCAAGAAAGAGGTTCAAGTTTCTCCCTCAATTATCCTTGCCGCTTGCTCAGCTCGGAGTATCTCCATGGACTCTCGAAGAGCCCTGGCCATTTCTCTGGCTAATGCCCCCATCGTATCTTGGGCCGGCCACATTGTTTTGCCCTACCCCTTCTTTTTAAGTTGGAAGATCTTGTTGGGCCGGAATACTCCGACCACCCTAGCGAGGTCTACCACGGCCTCTACCATATCTAGACATCCTATATAAAGCAAGAGGGAAAGGAATTAACTCACAATTCATGCACCCACAAACCAACCCACGCGTCACACTCGAACAATCACATTTCTATCCTTCTATTCATTGAGCATAAAGCAATCCATATAAGCACGTAAACACATAGAGCACATACGAATCATTCTCCTAAGATACTGACTTGTTCCACAACACCCAAAGACTTCCAAATGGAAAAAGCATTGATCAAGTGCCTTTTGATGGGGACTTCGATGAGTTTAATGGACACAAATTATATCTTAGGAACTTGACCCCATACCCACATAGTCACATGAGCACGTAAACACACAATGCACTAACGTCCCATCCCAACATGAAAACCCCTTGTGGCATAAGCCACATTCGACAAGCTCCAAGTATTCAAATCCGGTTAGCTCTGATACCAAATTGTAATATCCCGACATTTAAAATACCTTATCATACATGCTCACTTGGGTGCAATCCATAGAAAAGAGAGAGATAAAAATCAATAATAACATTAGCGAAATATCATAACTATCTCTTCTCAATTGAACTATTCCAATAATTACATCATGTATCTTTTACATCGATCAACAAAACATAATAGTTCAGAAAACAAGAGATAATGTAAAGGAAGAGCCAAAAGGGTAAACATCTTTCAAGGAGTGTCCTTGATTACACACACGAAAATGGAATCTAGGTTCTTAAACTAGAATAGCCTGAGGCTTAACATAAAACAACAAAAGAGTGCTTTCGTACCCCCATCCAAAATCATTCCTCATGTCAATCACTTAGGTGATGCATCCACATCGTTTCCTGAAAGATGGTTAGTTTTGGGGTGAGCTAATGCTAAATACATTTAACAAGTTATATAAATAATTGAGATGCATATGGTCATGCCATGTACTTGTAAGATTAAGATTAATATTTTCTCAATTAAAACCCAAGTGTTCAATGCATGATTCTATTCAATGTCTCCTCCACAACAGGGGGTGGTAAATACGCTATGATGTCCCAAGTAAGAGCTACAAAGTCAAACATACATATATAGATTTTATATACATAAAATATTTCCACATTTGTCGGCTCTAATAACGGCGGGGCGATGGGCACCCAAAACCTTTCCTTTTCCACTTTTGCCAACTCTAAAATTACAGGCTTGTGGACACCCAAAACCTTTCCCACATTCGTCTGACGATATGCACAGACAGGGCAATTGGACACCTTGACTCCCCGCGCGAGTACCAAATACAACACATTACTCAATTTTCAAACTGACTCAACTACCCAGACTCATAAGCTATTTACCCCCTTTAACATTTTCCAAACACCCACAAGGTGGTTAAATCACATGATACATGAGGTTTCAAATAAATTTTCCATAAGGTTGGTTCAATCCACAATAACATTAATAAAAATAAATTCCTCAATTTCAAAAATTCACTACCTCTAAATCTCAAGGATTTATGTCCACAAGTTATCAAAAGTCCACATCCCAATGCCAAAATACACTCAACACACTCAATTTTACTATTTAAGAGTCAATTGAACAAAAGCTCTTTTATCAATTCAATTGGAAACTAGGGTTTAGTAAAATTTGGGGCTTTTCTCCCATTAGCATATAAAAAGTCAATATTCACAATTTCTAACAATAATCAAGAAGATTATGCATAAGATTTTTCCAAAACATGGGGAAACCCCTTTTTATTCAACAAAACTCACTTTATATCACAAAATCATCTCATACATTACTATAACTAAGAAAATATCACATATATATCTCAAATCATAAATATACCAAGTTAAAAGTACCCTTACCTCAAGATTGAAGGTAAATGATGAAAACCCAACTTCAAGCTTCAAGAAATGAAAAACAATCGGTAATGCTTTTGATCTAGGCTTGTTCTTCAACCTTTTCGAAGATCTAAGGTGCATCTTGGTAGAAATCAGGGGAAATCAAGGTTTTTGGGCTAGGGTTTCAAAGTAAGGGTACTAGAGAGAGAAAAGAGTTGGAAAGAGTGAGAAAATTGAGTGCTTGTTTGACCTTGAAGTAAGTTGCCCCGACCAAACCGCTCGAGCGAACGTTTCATCGCTTGAGCAATGTGCCGAAATACAAAGGGACCACTGGAACGAACTTTCCACTGCTCGAGCGGTAAATGTGAGGTCTCAGAAGTTTTGCAGAGCTACAGTAAAAATACTGGGAGCTCGAATTTTATGCTCAAGCGACCTTTCCTTTGCTTGAGCGGTCTCACTTGCAAACCTACAAGATACTAGGAGCTGCAAATCTCCACTCGAAAGACCAAATGATCGCTCGAACGGTCACCCAAAATCTGTTGTTACAGTTAGAATGATAGATGATTGACATATATATATATATATATGGAGAGAGATATAGACGTGCCCAACAAGAATATTTGGGTAACAAGTTGGGTTTTGATACAGAAAATGATATGTTTCAGTATAATTCAATCTGTGAAAAATAAAAAGAAAAATATAGTAAAAATACTAGAATCTTTAGAAAATAATATTGAATAATAATATAAAGTTAAAAATATTTTTCAAATAAATTTTCAGTATAAAAATATGCAAACTGTTAATTTCAAGATAGTGTGAATAATTATACAAAAATTTTGAAAAAAAAAATATCTATTTTGTATTATATAAAAATACAAGATGTCACATGGCCAGTTTTTCTTGTCCCATACGACTTGCTAGAATGGAAATGCATGAAAGATCCCTTTCTTATGATGCCTTTACTTATTCCTAAGCATAGAGCTCTTAGATTTCACATTGATGTGTTTTTACGGCGCTAATAGATAAGCTAAATGTGTTATGGAAGGTAGAGGTTAGAGACCTATGATGCATCAAGTAGCTCTAATTTTCAATCATGTGTCACATTTTCATAGACTATTAATGACTTCCCCGTGTATGGTAACTTATCTCGTTGGAGCACCAAAGGCAAATTGGCTTGTTCGTCATGCAATGAGAATGCATCTCACCAATACTTGCATCATTGTAAAAAAACTTGTTACATGGGACACCGTCGTTTTTTGCCGCATGATCATTTTTTGTGAACAAGCACGTCATTCAATAGTGAGCTAAAGCTTAGGTTAGAATTCAAGTTGTGGTCAAGTGAGGAGATTTTGGGACAACTAGGGCATATAGAACCATCATTATTTGGGAAAATAGATCAACGTGGGAAGAAGTGAAAAAGTTCTCCTAAATATTTAAATTGGACAAGGAGGAGCATTTTCTTTGATTTACCTTATCAGAAAACCCTCAAAGTTTGTCACAACCTTGATGTTATGCACATTGAAAAAAATGTATGTGATAGTGTTCTAGTAACATTGATGAACATTGTTGGAAAAACCAAGGACATATATAAGGTCCCTCTTGATATAATGGATATGGTATAAGGCCTGAATTACATCCAAGGGAAGTACATGACCAAACATTCCTACCTATTGCTTGCTTCATGTTGTCTCCAATTGAAAAGATGGACTTTTATGAATTCTTGAGTTCAATTAAATCACCAGATGGCTATGCATCAAACAAATCACATTGTGTGAGCACTAGTGACTATCAAATTACAGGGTTGAAAAGCCATAACTACTATGTTATCTTGCAAAGATTGCTTCTTATTTCTCTTCATGGGTGTTTGAAAAAGGATGTAAGCAATGCATTAATTGAGTTTAGCTTATTCTTTAAGGAGTTATCATCAAAGAAATTGAGAGTTTATGTCGTAGAACAACTCGAGAAAGATATTGCTTTAATTTTGTGCAAGCTCGAGAAGATATTTCAACCATCTTTTTTTGATATTATGATTCATTCATCCGTTCACTTATCACATGAAGGGATCCTTGTAGGACTGGAGCAATATCGATAGATGTATGCATTTGAAAGGTACATGCATATTCTTAAGGGTTATGTGCACAACAAAGCTCATCCAGAAGGCTTTATTGCTGAAGGTTACATTGACAATGAGGCTCTCACTTTTTGCTCTATATACTTCCATGAAGATGAGACAACATTTAATAGACCTAAACGAAACTATGATGGGCCTATTGAGGTGGCACAAGATGGAGACTTGTTTGTATTTAGGCAAAAGGTTCATGGATTATGAGCTACAATTAATGATGTGTTGAATTTGCCAGATTTAAAGAAAGTTCGATGATATGTGTTGAATAATTGTGATAAAGTTCAACCGTATACGTAGTAAGTAAACTACCATATGATTATATTCACTAGAAATTTTAGTTTCTTAATTATACTATTTTCACAACCATTTGTGTCGAATAATGTTGTTATAATTCGTAGGCAATACATGATGAACTTGAGGGACAAGATTTGACAAATATGCAAGAGAGGCTAAAATTAGAGTTCCATACATTGTTTCTAAAATGCGTAAGAGTTATAATTTTTGAATATTTAAATAATGTGTTTAAGTGTATGCTAATGCATTTCATATCATCAATGCAATTAGGTCACAAAGCAGCAAGTTGAAGGGACAATGAATGCTTCCAATCAACTTATGAACTTAGCTTGAGGTCTCGATAACTGAGTGACACACTACAATGGTTTCAACGTCAATGGAATTAGGTTTTGCACTCAAGATTGTGACATGTACTGGAAAACTCGAAATAGTGGCATGGTTATTAAGGGAGAAAATAAAGGAAACCTACTGATTTTTATGGTGTTATTGGAGAAGTAATTTAGTTGAAATATCAAGAGAGGAATAATGTGCTTCTTTTTAAGTGTGATTGGTGGGATGTTGGCAATGAAAAAATTGGAATAACGTAGATGAGTTTACCTAGATTAGTGTAAATGTTACAAAGACTGGGTACAAAGATGAACCATTTATGTTAGCATGCCAAGTTGAACAAGTGTTTTATTTAAAAGACACGAAGTGGGGAAATAATTATCAAGTTGTACAAAGAGTATTACCACGGGCTATCAATGACATCTTAGTGAAAGAGGATGAAGAGGGAGAGGAAGACAAAGATGAACCATACCAACAATTTGAGTTGTATGGACTTGAGGATGCAGTGCGCATTGATGATCAACCCATAGAATTATGTAAAGAAGACATGGAAATTATATGTGTTGATATTACTAGAAAATTTCATGAGGAGGAACTTGAAGTTAATGGTGAAGTGCTCATTAATGATAATAATGCAGATGATGACACTAACATGGATGATCAAGTTGATGATGATAGTGATCCAGAAGATAAAATTAATGAAGATGATATCTACCAATGAATATTTTGTTTTGTTTCCAATTGATTTCCATGTTAACATCAAGCAAGATTTATAACTACTATTGCTTATTTCCATTTCAAGTTTTCTTGTCGAAAAAAGTGTGTTTGTACTGAGTGCAAAATTATTTATCTATGTGCTTTTGTTTCTAACTGCCTTATTTTGTATTCTCTATGTTTACATATATTGATTAAATCTTTATTTTGTTGCTAATGAGGAAGGGTGAAGTGGTTGTGTGTTATTTGAGGTTGTATGCCATGTGATGTGTGTAGAGAAAGAAATCTTGTGTAAGGGTCATATGTGTGTAAGGTTTGTGCCTTGTGATGCTTATTGCATTTGTATCTTAGTGAATGGTTGATTTGGTTGTTTTGTTATGCTGTTTCTTTTTACTATCTGGTAGGGCAATGTGTTGTGTTTGATGGTCATGTTATTAATTAGATTGTAAATTCCTATTGATCATAGGGATCTTGCGGATTTTGGGATGGGCACCAATCTTGGATCCCCCATCACAAGCATGGAGGAATTTGAAGCTCAGAACACTGATCTAAAAAGGAAGCATGAAATGGAGAGACGGGGTGAAAGGTAACTAACTATTGTTTGACTTGTATTGTGTATTCAAGTAGAATAACCTAGATAGTATTTTATTTGATTGACAAGTTCGACTTCTTCCCTTTACAACAAGGAGTTATCTAAAGATCAGGAATTTAGTATAGAAGTGAGCAGGAGTTCGATGTTTTTTCATTGAAATCAAAATATGTGTGTTTTTTGTTGTCTAAATTTCTTTTTCTTAGTTATATGTGTGTATTGCATTTATTTTCTAAAACTATCAGCAATGAAATGGGGCTTTACATTTTTTTTATCTATTCAACCTTTTACACCTTTATTATTATGAATGAAGAAGCTTGCATATGTTGCACATAAGCAGTGGTTTGATTTACTTATTGGTGCATAATATGTTATTTTTCATGTCATATGATCAGGCATTTGCATCTGTTCCTTCACCTGTAGCTCTAGGAGAAAGGTTCCTAAGAAGACAAGTGCAAAAGCGACAGAAGGGAAAAACTCTTGAAGTAGTGAAGGAAGTGCCACTGGATCCTGAGGCAGAAAAACTTTGCCAAGAAAGATGAATATATTGATCTCATTCTTCTTGTTTTTAGCTAGGTCATGTTTAGACATTTAGATAAATTTTTTAGAGGAAAAGAAACATATTTTGTTTGGTTTAGTTTACTTGCTAATGTCTCTTATTTATATTTTTAGTTTGGAATATTTAATGCTTTGAAAATGGCATTTTATTTATTGTCTACCAAAGGTAGAGGACGGGGAGGCTATGTGCCTAACAAATCAACAGCTACATCTTTTGTATCCACATCCATTCAATCAATTCCTCATCTACACCAAAGTTTGTACCCCCAACAACATCAGCACAACATTTGCATCTATATCAGTATTTATGCATGAAGTTATATCACAATCTTCATACTTGGATACTTATAGCACGAACTGTTATATTGCTGGTAGGTTTGTAAATATTTTAGTTTTATGTTCTATTTTGGTTGATTGTTTCTTCTTTTCATCCAATTCATATGTTGACATTTTTTTTCTATATGTTGTTTTTAATAGATACAACCGAGCATAAGAAAGGTCGTGGGAACTCATGAAGCCCCACATTAGTCAAACTAAAAAGTCAAGGGAAGCAACTGAACGTTGAAGTTTGTAGGATTACTGGGGAATCCATTGGGAAAGTGGTTTGATAAATTTACCACCAAGTTGGGGATCGTCACTAGCCAATTTGCCCCACAAAATATGTTGAAGTGGAGTTTTATTAGCCCCAATGATAAAGAAATACTAACTGCATACCTTCGACTAAGATAGCTTTTTTTAGTCTAGTTTAAGTTTATGAATTATGCTGCTCAATATTTTAAGTGTTTTATTTTATTGGTATGACATGAAGGTTTCATTTTTAGTAATGAACCTTATGCTGTTGGTTCTATCCTTTGAATAATGAAACTCTGGTACAAAAACTACTGCTTTAATCTACACTAACATTTTAGAAGTTTTCCTACGATGAAATTAGCCATGGTAAACCCACAAGAAGATATCAAATGGCATACTTGTGTCAATTGTGGGCTAATAAGACGTATTAAGTAATGTTTTAAATTTTAAATATTAAAATTATTCTTTAGAAGTTACATGATGAAATTGATAATGCACTTACACACATCCGTGTTGAGGCTACAGCTCTTGTGTAGGTTGCTTGTACTTGGACTGTTGATGATGCTACAGCTGCAACTGCTTCTGTAGCTAAGGCTACTATTGTGCATGTAGTTGTTGCAAGCATTTGGGCACATGGACTTGATACTCTTATCATATAATTACTCTTTTAATCTATTTTTAAGGGTGTCAATTGATTCTTTTGCACTTAATTCATTATTTTTGGTTTGAGTAGTCAGTTTTATGTTTGAATACAATTTTACATTTCATGTAATCGAAATATCATAAAAACAAGGAAAATCAGTTTGAGCTTAAAGTCCTCCACACTGTTGGCTCAAAGGCATTTAGAAAGGTGCAATACAATGAGGTAAGTTATAGAGTTGGTGTACCTTCTTCTTGAAGCTGTGACAATATTGAAGGCCTTTAAATCATAGTGTATATTAGAAATTTTGCACTTCATAGACCTCCGCTTTACTCTTAAGTGACTGCTACATTGTCTATTTTGCTTTTTTAAGATTAACAAACATTAAGGGTTCTTGTTAGGAATATTATATTCGACATACAAAAAAGTTGATTGTGTTTTTGGAATATGTTATAATTATTTTCTTTACTTTTTTTTATTTCTTTTATTTAGTGATGTATATACTCCATAGGATACTAACTATAAAGGTTTTGATAGCGAGACAAGGATGAAAAGGAGCTTGGACTTGTTGATTTGTATCACAAGAAACACTTCAGTGAGAAAAGGCAAGCATGGGTCCACAATAAGGCTAAAATTAGACATGTAAGAATTTTCTAATGTTAAATATAAGAATTTTCCTGTTAATGATTACTTGCCTAAGCCATTAATAGTGAACATAAAGAAAACAAATGCTATATATACAATGGACAATTAGCTTTATTTCATCTCGTGAAAAACTGTAGAAAAAACTTAAAGAGTGAGAGAATGAAGCTATAGAAGATGGATCTGGCCCACTATTTGATAAGCAGGTTTCCATTGAGGTGTTTGGGCATAAGTCTAGGTACATAAGTGGTTTAGGACGTGGTCCAAAGCCTAGTACAACAGCATCTGGTCGACGTACTCATACTGCTCTTGAGATAGAAAATAAGAAAACTAGAAGGGAGCTTGATAACAAGGGAGAATCAATAAGGAACTGAATGCAAGAGTGCACAACTTGGAGTCTAATAGCATGCAGGTCAATGCCAAGATTGATTTGTGTAGGGGAGGTTTGATGTGAGTAGCGATTAGAGAGACAAAACTATGCTAATGGTCCAACAATGATGGAATGACTGGAGGATCAGCAGCTAGGTGAGGTGAAGCAAGTAGGTCAAGAAGAAATGAATGACAGTGCACAATGGCAGCAACTCCCCAAATCCCCAATAATCCTCTCTTTGGACCTTGGGAAGTTGGGTCCTATTTATAGGCTTTTCCTTGATACCAAGAGGACACCAAGTGGGCCAAATAAAGAGAAGACATGTGTCCCTAAGGATCACATGGAATATTCTTCCTTGAGTCACAAGGCTGAAGGTACCACGCGTCCCTCTGCTTGTACTGTGTACTATCTATTTGGCATAGATGCCTCAGCAAATGCACTTGCAGCGAGAGTGTTTGGCGTTACAACTAACTTTTGAGCCTCAGTAAGTGCACTTGTAGTGGTAGTGTTTGCCACTACACTTGTCTTCTCAACTTGAACCTCAGCAAGTGCACTTGCAGCGGTAAACCTTACTGCACTTGCGTTTTCGATTCTATCTAGCCAGTACACGCATTCTCAGGACTTCATAGCCTACTATCAACCATGTTTTTCATGTTCATCTCAGCGAAGCCTCCACCTTTAGCCACCTAACCACAAACTCCTAACTTCCAGGGCAAAGGCCACTGCCAAGTCTACTCTAAGCCATGTTATACCTTAGTACCAAGCCCAAAGGGGGCTTCCTTGGTCCTGCCTGTGCAACCAAGGCAGGTCCATAACTTGGGTAAATGGAAAGGGAGTCCCTTACACTTGGGCTACCCTATCATCTTCGCGGGGTTGCCGTGGTATACTGGTATCTCTAGGCCTGCTATAAGCTCCAACTGGTATGCTTCAAGGCTTGCTATCAGCGCCAAGCTAGTGAGCTTCGGGGCTTGCTTTCAGCGCCGAGCTAAAAATGACTTTTGGAGGCCTGCTATCAGCCCAAAGCTAGTAATGCCTTGGGGCTTGCTATCAACCCCAAGCATTAGCCTTTACTTGCGGAGGGAAAGCTTCTCCCAAAGGCTGCAATAACCTTGGCAAGGTGTTCCCTCTGCAAGTTAGTTGCGGCGGTTGTAGTTGTTGCGGTGGCTATTTCCCACAGCAAGTTCAAATGGCTACCCCGACAATATTAGGGATGGCGGCGCCGACAAAGTACCTCTGCAACTTTGGCTGCTACAAGTGCTGCCTCTACAACTTAGTTGCTCCGATTTTCTCTTCCCCTCAGCAACTTCAGATGCAAAACCAACAATATTAGGAATGGCGGCACTGAGGCAAAGTGCCTCTGCAACTTGACGGCTGCAAGTGTTGCCTCTGCAACTTAGTTGCTCTAGTTTTCTCTTTCCGTCAGCAACTTCAGATGGTGACAGAACCGACAGTATTGGGAATGGCGGTGCTGAGGCAAAGTGCCTCAGCAACTTAGGCTGATGCTTAATTTGGACCTTAATTTCTGACCCTCTACATATGCTCCCTGCGTGCGTGGGGGACATGTCCCTTGTTTTTCGTGTGTGCATGATGTAAGCAAGTAACCTAGGGTTGGGTCGGTTGTGTCAGAAGTTGCGTTGACTCTCTGTAGGGTCATAATGACTCTAAAAAAGTGTGTTTTACTAATGGGTCATAATGGTCTTGGGAGGCACGTTGGCACCCTTTCTCTGATTTCTTTATAAATAGGACCCCATGGGTCCACTGGTCCCCCACTTCCACCAAATCCCATTTTCTTGTCTTTCTCCCTCTCTCTAGCCTCCTTCTTCCAAAGCTTTCATCTCGTTTCTTTATTCTTTCTCATGGCCACTACCAGATTCTTAGCCAACAAACCTGTCCCACCCATAGCTGAATGGAGGAGGGCTTCATACTTTGGGGGGCTCGCCGACCCATTCTGGAAGGTTGTTAACTCATTTGTTCCTGATGCGCCTTCTCTAGAGGAACCTCTACTCCCTTTTGGCGAGGCTTCCTTAGATGATGCTGACATGGTCAACCCCATCTCAGTATTGTAGTTTTGGGTTGAAATGGTGATTTTTTCCCATTCATACATCTATCACCGCACTCACTCAGGCCTCTAGCCGACTAGTCCCTTTAGGTTGACAATGTCATTGTGGATGACAACTTTAAGCAACGTTTGAGGGACATTCGTCTCTTCAACGCTATCTTGATTTTGAGGGAGTTATCTATGCGTAAGGTGAAGACTAACACAGACGTGATCATTTCACATTGGAGCCACGACACCTGTACTTTTATTCTTGCTGGGTGGAAGTAACCCCAACTCTTGATGATGTTGCTATTCTGTTACGTCTGAGCACTCGTAGAAACCACCATTTTGACCCTGCATCCTTAACTACTGTGGAGCAAACTACGTCACCACTCATCAAGGTGCTTTTCTAGATGCATAGAAGTATAGTTCTTGGTATGATCCCAGGACTGGAGAGTTGCTTCAAGAGAGGCCAAAGAGGGACAAGACAACATAACTTTCTTGGTTGAAACACTTTTTCAAGAATATGCAACCAATCGTGGGCGACATTACAGATGACAACTGCAACTCCATAGTTGGCCCGGGTTACCATGGTAACTTGTACCTGGCTGTATTTGTCAGTTATTTCATCTCTTTTTTCATTCTTCCCAGCAACCCCGCCAAGAGAATCAACTCATTGGTGTTCTCTCTTGCCATCAAACTTTGTAGCGACAAACAGATTCCCTTGGCTCCCCTCTTCTTGGGGAATTTGTACATCCATCTCGACCTCATTCATTCGA
This sequence comes from Camellia japonica, assembly GCA_030407325.1. NCBI lineage: Eukaryota > Viridiplantae > Streptophyta > Magnoliopsida > Ericales > Theaceae > Camellia > Camellia japonica. The sequence goes on along the minus strand of JAPPVO010000002.1, from coordinate 127,287,847 downwards.
ACATGGAGAGATCCATGGGCCGTTATGATGTATGGAGCTTTGTGCACACCCAATTTCTGACCGCCTTCTTTTATGAGCGGTTCCCTACTCTGGGTCATACTCCTAAGGAGTATGAGCCTTTCCTTACTGAAGAAGCTCTCGATGTAGAGGGTCATCCTATCCTAGATGCGGAGGGATGACCGGTTATAAGGCAAGTACTCAACTCTCCTCCCTCACACCTCTAGGTGGTCCGATGTTGGCACTAATAAGCCCTTTGTGGATTACATTGTTCGTGTGGGGGACTGTGTATTCTGCCCTTTTACCCAAACTTTTGCAAACATTTTTGTTGTCCCTTTCTACTTCTCAGAGGCTCGTCATGTCGACTTTTCTCTTGATAATATACAAGCCAACTCTCTCCTTGTGGCCACCATGATCTACCCTGGATACCTACCAACATGGAATGAAGAGGGTATGTCCAATGTTGTCTATTGACCAAACAGGTTCCTTAGGCAATTCAGTGTGGACCAAGGTATCCCACATGCTTCTCCACTCCAAACAGACTTCCATCAGAGCTTCCAACGGTTCGCTCACAATTACACTGCCTTGCCCGTAGAGGGTTTTGGTCTCATGGAGTTGCCTTCACTTGGGAGAGAAGGTGTCTTCACCCCCGGCAACAAACTATTTTGCATCGCAACCTCAATTCTTTTTTCAAATTTTGTAACAGTGATCCAATTGTCCCTGCATTAGAACCCATTCCACAACTTGACTTATCTCTTTGTCTCCCTTCCGGTCACAGGGAAACAGACTAGTCTATTTTTCCATTTCAAACCTTTGTCTCTGCCTGCCGCAGAGGAGCCTTATCCATCTGGGGCAGTGTCTGTCCAACCTCTGCAAGTCTTTCTCCCCCCTATCGGTACAACAGTGTGTATGACTTGCTCTCGGCTAAGGGCAATCCAGGAGATAGTGGCATTAGTTGCTGAGGCTAGTGCCTCACCAACTAGGAAAAGTCTTCGGAAGGTAATAACACTTAGAACATATTTTGCATTCTTCTGTACTTCCCTCAGCTTTTTTATCTTTACTCTAATAGCCACATTGTCTTCTTCTTTTCAGGGCCTACCAGTCTTACAGCGGCACTGTTTCGACCATACCACCTTCCGGCTTAGAGGTCCTTCAACTGTTATTGGGCTCTCCTCAGATTCAGATGATGATGACAACCTTCCTATCACTTCAAGGGTTACTAGACTTAGAACCTATAGAATGATACTCTCAGTTGTTGAGGAAGAACTAACTGCTAAGGCTAACCAGTTGCTGAGGCTGAGCTAGTTACTAAGGTTGAAGATATGGAAGAATGTCACGACATCCCTCCTATTGAAAGTGGACAAGTCCCCCTATTGTGGAAGTTATAGAGGGTGATATGATTGCTGAGGGTATTGAGGCTCCAAACCCTGTTGATCCCATTCATTCTGACCATTCCTCTGTAGTGGGGAAGATTTCATTCCTGAAACTCCAGGAGAAGAGCGTGGAGTAAAAGAGCCACTTGAAGTTGAGCCATCCTAAATGGAAGCTGGATTTGGGAATTCTTCTCAATCCACTGAGTCTTCTTTAGTTCAGCAAGCCATAACATCCAGTATCACAGTGCTGAGGGAGGCGAAGATGTAGCGTCTACTCCTAATGTGGGCCCCCCAAATTTGACCCAACTCACGGAGGCAGCTACCAACTTGGCCACTCCTGGTGCTACTATTGTCGCTAGTACTTCTGACCCAATTGCCTCAGCAACTTCTGAGCAACTTGTTGATCTGTATCCCATTTACTTTCCTGAGGTGCCAGCTAATCTTGGGGAATCACAAGACTTTTATATAAGGATGGACACCACCGCTGTGCCAAATTGGATTGTTGGGGACTACCATATGGATGACCTTTTTTCGGAGCAGTAGGGAGATGTGGGAAGTTTTGGCCTATCCCATGAGATCAGTTCACCTGGCCACCCCCCAGCATCTACTCACTCCAACGCTGCTTGGCAGTCATCTTTAAGGGAGGTACGTTGCCGTCAGAATTTTGGTCGCTCTGCAAGTCTCCCTCTCGTAATTCAAGCTAGTAGTGGTATAAGAAAGTCCTCACAGCCTTCAGCAAGAGTTTCTTTTTTGAGCTATTGGGTCTCCGCTGAAGCTACTCCCATTCTTGTCTACATCCATGCATTGCACCCTAGCACCTTTATTGCTTTCAATGTTCTAGGCCTGATGGTGCAAACAGCGATGTTGAGTCATTTGCCAATTTCATTCGCACCTCGCGATGAAGAAGGTTTTGACAACTTCCGGCAAGTTTGTACAGAGTGCTGAGGCAAATCTCAGTGGTTTTGAAAGGAATGGTTTGGACTTGTCGTGGATGAGGGCTAGGCTCCAAGCAATTGATGGTTTTCTCAAGCATGCAGATAATGCGGCCATGATTGCCTCCTTGGAGGGTGCTTTAGAGCAGCACCGTCAAAACCTGGCTCGGTTCAAGGAAAAAGACTCTGCTCTTATTGTCCACCTGCCTCAGGATGTGACTTTGACGGACTCCCTGATGAAGGGTTTAATTTGATGTATTATGACCTTGTTATGGTTTTTCCTCCTCTTTTTTTTTTTTTTTTTGGGCACTCTTGCTATCTTTTTCTTTCTTCTCTTGTCCTTTGAATATTGTAATCATGCTTTGGGAAACTTGATTTCTTTGAGTAAAAATATTGGGTAGTTGAATTTCACTTCATTGCCTTTTGTTCATTGTCTTTACATAACTTCTCAAGACAATTAGTACTTTTGTCATGAACAGGATTTCATTGTAACTAAGTATTTATAAGAGTGACAATTTTACTAAGTGTATACACTTTCTTTACACTTTGCTTTCGAAATATTAACAAGAGAAACTTACAACTCTTTTCTTAACAAAAGAAAATTAAGGAAAATATTCCTTTACATACTTAGCGTTGATAGGGCCAGTTTTGAACCCATCATCTACTCTCGTTAACTTGTAATACCCACTGCTGCTTGCCTCAGCAACTTTGTGTAGACACCCCATTTTTTACCGTCCTCAAGACTTAGACGTCATCGTTTGAACACTCATGATCATCCACGTTCGTGTTCGTTTTGAATTTTCGAAGGCCTCGGCCGCGCGCCTTGCCTCAGGATCTCTCAACTTGCCTATTTTGTGCTTGGTTGTGGACCAAGCACTTGTGTTTTTGTTTTGAGGGAAGTGGGTGGCTTGTTTGCTATCCCCTAAACCCATCAGCCAAGGCTTGAAGGCATCGCCTTGTTTTCTTGCCATCGGCCAAAAGTTTTGGCCGATCGGCACTCTTTTTGGTCGATCGGCACTTATGTTGGTCGATCGGCCATGTTTTCTGGCCGAGCCCTGTTCATCTGCTTTATGCAGATATTTTATGCCAGCTGGCACAGCTGTCATGCACAATTGTCCCCCTCCATACACGTGTATGGAGGGATTTGCACCCTTTGCTTAGCTTCTCCTAGAAGCCTTGGAATTGAATTCCTATAAGAAGGGAGCTCCCCCTCCCTCCTGAAGGGTTCAGAAAAATTAGGTTAGAGTGATAGATTTAGTTTTGTATCTATCTTACCTTGTTTGATCTGGTTTTGTACTCAAAAGTGTAGTATTGTCTTACTATTGTACACAAACACACACTAGAACACCATCCTCTTGGAGCTGAGGTCCTTTGAGGTTGATTTTAGAGTTCTTGGACTGATTTTGATCAGAGAAAGTAGCTGGAGTGGTGTTCTTGAAGGTGTTATTCAAGGGTGAGCATTCTTGCTTTAGATATCCCATTTTGGCTTAAGCTTTTAGCCCTTCTTGCTTATTGTTTTAAGCTTAACTATAAACTACAAAAAGTTCTATTTTTACTTGCTTTAGAACTTTGTTTAAGGTCATTTTGAGGTTTGGGGTTGTTTACCCCCTCCAAGGCCTTGTTTTAGGCCATCCTTTTTGGCCCTTGCTTTAAGCTTTGCATGGCCTCTCTACCACTGAAATCCAGAGGATTTTTAGTGGTGGAGAGGTGGTTTTGGTGTCCTAAATAGGAAAGGGTCATCCCCTCTCCTTGTTGTCTTGAATGCTTGCATAAATGGCTTATGTGGGTAGCATGTATGCTTAGCTTGTTTTAGCTCCATTTCAGCAAGTATTTGGTGTTATTTTGCCATGTTTTACCTCTGTCTGAGGTTGGTTTAATGGCCTCTTACATGATGCATGTACTTGCCTTGCAATCCTCTTATTTGCCTTAACATGCATCATGTTGTAACATGTCATTTTAGCATGATTTTGGCACAACTCCATGAAGCTTTTAGCCTTGTTTTACCATGCTAGAGCTCTGTTTTGCCTTGTCTTGGTCATGCTTGCATTGTTTTGTATAGCCACCATGTAATCTAGCTTGTTAGCTTTGAGTGTCCAAGTCACTAGCACGCTTTACTTGGGTCATTTTAGTGATTTGGCATCACTTGTTATGTTATTTCAGTCCATATAGTATGCTTGTACACTTGCACTTATCACTCCTTTAATTTTTTAAAGAGTTGATATCTTATGCCTCATGAATGGACCATTGTGTATGCCTCCATGTTTAGGCTTCTAGGATGACATTTCAATGTGTTTTTGGTCTTGTTCTAACATGCCATAACTCTGATTTTGGTTGCTTAAATCATACCATGTTTGGTTTTGATAGGTGTAGTATAACACCCCTTTTGTAGCCTTGCATGCTCCATGTTTTGAACTAACCTTTCTAGCATGTTTTAACCTTGGCCATTGCATGTTTTAGGCTCATCTTGGCATGATTTAGGACTGTTTTGGGTTATACTTGCCATATGCCCTTTGTTTTGTGTAGCTTTGGTTCAAGTCCCTTTACTAGTCTTATGCATGCTATGATTATGATTATATGTGTGATTTGGCATCGTTTCTAACATCATTTCAGAGCATGTAGTGTTGTCGCACTTGCATGCTTTTCACTCTTTTAAGTGTGCTTAAGAGTTGTGTCTTCATGCCTAGGTGATAGGCCAATTAGCATGCATGTTTGTATATGCTTTTGTCCCTCATTTCTTAGCATTTTGGCCACTGATTTGGGCCTATTTGGGAGCTGTCCATTTTGGTTTAAGTCCATCCTTTGCATGTTGTTGCATGCTTGCCTTACATGTTGTTGCATGCTTGTTGCATATTTAGTACCTTGCATGTCGTTGCATGCTAGTATGTTGCATGCTTGTTGCATGCTTATCCCTTTATCATGTTGTCACATACTTGTCTCATCTTGTATGTTGTTGCATACTTGTCCACCTTTGCATGCCTTGCATGCTTGAATGTTCATGTTGCATCTTGCATACTTGTTTAGGTTACATTGCATTTGGCATGCTTGTCACCATTAGCCTTGTATGGCATTGTCATTAACATGCTTATGTTGCATTGGATTTGCATCATGCTTGAGTTGCTTGCATGCTTACTTGCATGCTTAGGTTGCATTACATTGTGTGTGCATGCCCATGCCTCTTGATCAAGCATGATAGAGGTTGGGGCCCCTTATGTGTTTTTGTGCATTTCATTCCATATTGAATTGTACACTTGGCTCCTTTGGCCATCATGCATTGAAATGCGTGATTGGTGGCCCAAGGGTCGAGGACTATACTCCCTTGAGTTCATGACATGATATGGAGGGTGGTCGTGCAAACATTGTATTGTAAATGTATTGCCATGCTCTGTTTGTCCTCTGCTGCAGCAAAAGAACATTCTGCAGGAAAAGATGGCCGATCGGCTATCTGCAGTGCCGATCGGCTAAGTATTGTTGGTCGAGAGCCTTATTGTTGGTCGATGGAACCTTTATCCTTTGGCCGATGGTCATATCCCTTGGCCGATGACCTCCCAATGCCCATGGGGTGAATCAGAATGTGTTGGGAATTTTCACAGTTTCCAGAGGTACAGAACAGTGCAAACAGAGGCAACATGAAGCATGGCGATGGATTTCCGAGCGAAGCCGTCCGAGCATGCATTCATCCCTTGTCTCGAGGCCATTTCAGTGTTTTAATAACTTAGAATAGTTATTTATTTCGATTTGGTTTTGTAATTAATTAATTAGCTTGTTAGTTAGTTAATTAGTTGATTTGTATTATTCTTTCGGACCCTCCGTCGAGAGGGCCAATTGTTGTAATAAGCATGCGTGTGTGTGATGCATGTCTTCCAACCCCACGTCTTTCTCCCTTTTACTTAACCGCTTACGATGGTTAGTTTTAGGGCATATTTCAATTAGCATCCTTATGCTATGCATGTTTGCACCATTCATCTGTATTGCATGCACCGGGCTCGGCGCATCATACTAACTATTGAATTTCAATTCCTACTTGAATACATGTATCGAATTGTCGCATCTCATATGCCATTTTAGATTAGCCGAGCCTATTCTAGTTCCACTTTGCATGCGATGCATTAGTCATTTTAACATGAACTAGGATCATGCATGATTTCTAACTAGTTTCTTGTTTTGGCTCGAAGTACACTGTGAGTGTTTATGCTTTAGCATCTTGAATGTATGTGAGTGTTAACATGATAGCATGCTTGCCATGAGGCTAAGTGCTTATGTGATATAACTGCCTGAATGCCTGTGGGTGAAGGTTGGATTACTTGAATTGGAACAATTCATTGAAATTCGTGTTTTAGCCTACTTGCAAGTAGAAAACTTCAAACCATTTCCAAATGAATGGATATGCGATGCTTTGTTCCAAATTAGGCGATCTAGTCTATACTTGTGTGTTGTGCGCATCACATAGTAATTCTAGCTAATTAACCGGAATAAGAACACATATGTTTTCAAAACAAAATATCATGTTTAGTACAGGCCGATCTTTGATCGGCGAGCGGGGGTGCTCATAAATGACCTTCCCCAATCGTACCCAAGTTCCCGAGCCAAGGCAACTTTGGTGATGACGGACACGTGGCCTTAGACAACGAGTCAGGGTTTCCTAAATTCCCCCAAAATAAATATTTGGGTGGCGACTTTGTATCTGGCAAAGCAGTCCATGTTTGGCCCTTTTTTCTTAAAAATCAGTTTTCAAAAACGATTTGCCGGATTTGGACTCTTTGGTGATTTATCGGTCTCGCATTGCACTTTGCGGGATTAGATTCAGAACCGTGACATTTGAGTCTGAACTGTGGTAAGCATGAGGCCCTCGGGGCGCGTCCACACTTTGGAAGGGCCTTTCTATCTTGGTGAGAACTTGGGGATTGGTTGCCCCCGCATAATCATGTCTACCGTCTTCTATACCAAGTCCCCCTCTTCAAACTCCCTGTGTTGAACAGACTAATTGTAGGCGCAGGCTATGGACTGATGATACTTTTCATTGCTCGCGAGGCCCGATCTCTTCTTTCTTCGATTGCCTCTATGTCGTTCCTTCTGCTGTCTGGAACTAAGTGTATCGACATAGTCATTCTTGCTGAGGGTACTGCCACTCAACTAGTAACACAGCTTCATACCCATACACTAGGGAAAATGGAGTTGCCTAGATCGGGTTCCTCCTTGACGTTCTGTATGCCCAAAGTGCTATGGGGAGTTGTTCAGACCATGTGCCCCTTGCTTCATCCATCATTTTACTCAGTATTCGGATGAGGGTTTTGTTGGTTGCCTCAGCCTGTCTATTCCAATGAGGATAGTATGGAGTAGACTTATGGTGCTTGATTTGATAGTCGTCCAACAACCTTTCCACATGGCAATTTACGAAGGGAGTTCTATTGTCAGACAACATCACCTTGGGTATGTCAAACCTATAGATGATGTTTTCTCTGATGAAGTTGGTTACTCCTGCTCCGTCTGCTTTCCTCATTTGTATGGCCTCTACCCACTTGGTGCTAACTTCAATCACGACAAGTATCCATCTGTGGCCTTTGGATTGCTACGCTATAGGACCTACCAAATCAAATGCCCAAGTATGAAATGGGTAGGGTGTCTTGATGTTATGCAGCTCAACCACCAGTGCATGTATCAAGTTTCCAAACTTCTAATAGGACTGGCATCTTTTTACAAAGTTTTTAGTATCTTCCTCTATTGTCAGCCAATAGTAGTTGAGGTGGATAAGGTGTCCATATAGTCGCGGCCCTCCTTGATGTTCCACCTTGTAGGCTTCCCTCAGCACTTCGTTTGCCTCATCTTTTGATAAACACACCAAAGGTTCCCCTTCAAAGCTTCTTTGGTATAGCTTGCCTTGGTCAAGGAAGAAACGGAGGGCCCACCTCTTAACTCTGATTGCATCGACTTTGTTCTCAGGCAGTATGCCGTTTCCAAGATGGTCAATATATGGTTGTCTCCATTCTTCACTACTTAAGAAATGGGCTTCCTTCTCTTTAGGATGGGATTGACATTTTGCACATTACCTCTGTAACTCAATACTTTTATTTTCCATCTTTGGCCAGTAATACCCTTGCCTCTGCATCCATCGGTATAGACTGATATCTTCATCCCACAAGACTTAGCATGGATCTGCTTAAGTCTATAAGTTGCTTCTTGTCTACTGATGCACCTTGCTAATAGGTTATTAGGATCACAAAAGTACAACTCTCCTCTGAGGAGCAGGGATGATACAAGTTCTGCTGGTCTGATTGTTCCTTGGCCTATTTTCAATTGTTGGATTATATTTGCTTTCCATCCCTTAGCATCTTGTTATGTATGTCCTTTAGCTAACACTATTAGTGTTGTTCTTTTCTCACTGACGATGGCTATACTATCATTAGGTATGTCCACCTTTGCCCCCAGTGTAACCAGGGCATCAGGGAAGCGTTGTGTGTTTGAGGGGTGTGTTGGATTTGGACATCATCAAACTGAGTGAGCAACTTCTGAACTATGGTGCGGTATGGGCCAAAAGAGGCTCCTTCAAGGTAAAATCGCCCAGTGTTTGCTTGACAACTAACTTGGAGTCGCCCTAAATTTTCAACTTGTGGAGGCCTTTCTTTTGGGCAACAATCAAGCCCAGTATCAGCGCCTCGTATTCAACCTCGTTGTTTGAACATTCAAAGTCAAGCTTATATAATAAATGGAACTTCTCCCCCTCTTGACTTGTTAGTGTTATGCCAGCTCCACCTTTCCCAGCCCCAAAGGCTCCATCAAATTTTAAGTCCCAATAAGTCTCAATCGCAATTGCTGAGACATGGACCTCACTAGGTAAGGATACCTCTGTAGGTTCATGTTCACCAGATGGGAAATGTGCTAGCAAGTCTGCAAAAGCTTAGCTCTTAATAGCCTTGGGCATAATGCAAGTGATGTCATATTTGGCTAGAGCCAAAAGCCATCTTGCCATTCTCCCAGTCAGAGCGGGCTTGCTCAATAGATAGTGGACTGGATCACTCCTGGTCACAACTTGGATCCGGTGTGCCAAAAAATAATGGTGCAACTTCTGTGCTATGAACATTAAGGCCAAACAATGCCTCTCAATTGGGGTATATCATGATTCGGCACCATTGATTTTGCAGTTAATGTAATAGATTGGTTTCTCAACTCCATCTATGTCTTGGACAAGTAAAGCTCCAATAGACCGAGGTGTAGAGGTAAGGTACAGTAGCAGAGGCTTTTCAGGTTGTGGGGCAATCATTATAAGTGGCAAGGTAAGTGTTTTCTTCACCATATCAAATGTCTGTTGGTGTTCTTGTAACCACTCAAACTTATGATTCCCTTTTAGCAGTGTCCCAAAGGAAAATGTTATCTTAGCAAGGGCTGGAATGAACCTCTTGAGGTATGACACTTTGCCTAAGAACTTCTTCAAGACTTTTTGAGAGTGTGGCAGTGACATCTCCATGATTGACTTGATTTTATCTCTGTCTACCTCAATCTCACGTTGGTGTACCAGGAAACCAAGGAACTTTCCTGCGGTAACTCTGAAGGCACACTTGAGAGGGTTCATCTTTAAGCAGAATTTTTGGCAAGAGTGAAAAACTTTTTCCAAGTCGCAAAGGTATCGGTCTGCCTCGGTAGACTTTATCACTAGATCATCCACATACACTTCGACTTCATGATGTAACATATCATGGAATATTGCAGTCATAGCCCGTTAATAGGTTGCCCCCGCATTTTTCAAACCGAAGGCCATCACTGTATTGAAAAATTTTCCCAAGGGCGTTTTGAAAGATGTCTTTTCTGCATCTTCTAGTACCATTTTTATCTAGTTATAAACACTGAACCCATTCATGCAGGAGAACATCTGATAGCCTGCAGTAGAGTCGATAAGTGTGTCGACATGGGCAATGAAAACTCATCTTTCGGGCAGGCCTTGTTCAGGTCGCGAAAGTCTACGCTGACCCTGATCTAGCCGTTCTTCTTCTTTACAAGCACAATGTTTGCTAGCCAAGTCGGGTACTGTATAAGCTCAATGAACTTAGCCCTTTGCAACTTTTCTACCTCTTCTTTAATCTTTGCCTCAAGATCGGGGTGGTACTTTTGGGCATGTTGTTTTATTGGCTTAGAGTTGGGAAAAGTGTCAAGGTGATGGGTGACAAAAGATGGATCAAGGCCAGGCATCTCATCATATGTCCAACCAAAGACGTCACTATACCTCTTCAATAGTGTTATCAATTCTGCCTTAGTTACTGGAGCCATTGTATCGCTGATAAATACAGGCTTACTCTACCCTGGTAAGTCGCTGAGGTTTACCTCAACAAGTACTTCCTGCTATGGTTTGGGCCTGTCTTGCATGCACTCAGGGGCTGGTTCAGGCGTCTCCACCAACCCTTCTTGGGACTCATCGCCATCACACTTGTTTGTCTAGGGGCCATCTTCCCAGGTATGAAGTTTGGCCCCCAAGACCGTCATAGGTAGTAAACTGTCTTGCCACCCTTGCGCACGTTAACAATCTTTGGCGAAGGATATGTGGACTTGCTGCTCCTCTTTTGCCCACTACTTTTTGGAGCAACCTTTGCATCTCGAATGTCTTCCCACTTTGGTAACTTTACCCCTGCAACTTTTCCAGTCCTTGGGGTTTCATCTGTTGATAGTTCAATAAACAAGACTACATCAGAATAGTGTGCCTTCTCTACTCCAAATGGCTTTTCAGACACATTTATGGTCACTGTTCGTTTTTCCAATTTTGCCTTCACACATTGGTGATAACTTGACAGGATAGCCCCATATCAGTGCATCCAAGCTCTGCCAAGTATCATGTGGTAATTTGTGTCTGCTTCAATCACATGGAACTTAGTTGCGGAGCGGATCTCGCCAACTGCTAAGTCCACTACAACATGGCCCTTAGTAACTTTTTTCTCACCACCAAAGCCCATCACAGTAATAGGTTGGCAGACCATCCTAAACTCTAGGATACCAGCTTTTGCAAAGGTATCGTAGTGATGATGTTTATGGATGCCTCACCATCAACGAAAGCATGCTTGAACTCTATATCATGGATATAAGCTATGATAAAAAGAGGACAGTTATAGGGGAATGGGTATGCTTTGTCTACTTTTGAAAAAGTAATAGCCCAATAGTCTTCCTCGATATGCCGAAGCACATACTCCTTAGCCTTAGCAACTTCAATATGATGCATTTTAGAGATGTTGATGAGGGCCTTTGTTGCTTCCAACCTGGCGGCCTGGTTTAGCCCTGGCTGGTCAAAGAAGGTACGAAACTTAATAGAGTTTTATAAGGCCTGAGCATGAGTATCCTCTACGAGTTTTGCCTCCGCAGGTACTGTTTCAAGGAGCTGGCCCACTGCGATTTCTTCTAACTCATCATAGTAGGACGCCATGTGCACTTGATTGCGCACAAGCCCAAGATACCCAATCATGTGTACATTTCCCTTCTCCTTGTGGTTAGGATAAGTGTCCTTTTTTACATCATGGTTATCGGCATCTTTGAACTTTAACTCATTCACAGCAACTTTCTTCTTAAAGATACATTTCAAAGTCCAACAGTCCCTAGTAAGGTATCTAGTGGCTCTGTGATAGACACAATAATCCAGACTTTCTTTGTCTTTCTTGGTTAGGGGAACATCAATCGTAGGTAAAATAAGTTCACCATCAGCTAACCATTCTGTAACCAAGGCTTTAACATTCTCAAGGCTGTAAGGGTATGGGTTTCTGTCCTCATAACTCTTCCTCTTCCGGGAGGACGACGCCTCTCCTTGCGAGCAACTCCCTCCTACGGAGGTTACCACAGCAACTCTGCTACTGTGGAAGTAGCGATGACTATCGTAAGATCTATGCAAAGGACTTGTTGTACTGAGGTTCCTTGCTGCCTCAACCAAGGCTGAAAAGGTAGGCAGATTATGGTTCACCAAGAAGATTTTGTAGTCACGTATGGCACCCTCCACACATATGTTGACTAAGTGGGCCTCATCCACTGGTTCATGATAGTCAATGGCTTTATCTTGGAATTGTTTGACATATTCCAGTATATCTTCACCTTCTTTCTGGACATCTCGCCCAAGTGTGAGGGTCATGACTTTCTCTTGGACTTTGAAGAACTTTGTATGAAACTTGTTCACCATCTCCTTCCAACTCTTGATCGAGTTGGGAGCCAAGTTCACATACCAGCTGTAAGCTCTTTTAGTAAGTGATTTGGAGAACTACTGAAGGCGTAGAGAGTGGTCACTACCATGGATGCCAAGAGTTTCAATAAGCCTTACCATATGTTCTCTGGCATTACCTTGCTTCCCATGAAACTTTACAAACTTGGGTACTGTATACCCAGTTAGATATGGCATGACCAATATCTTTTGAGAGTATAGAAGTTTCACATCTGGATCAGGGAGAGATGGTACTTATTTCTTGCTACGCTCTTGCTCGAGCATAGCTTGTGGGCTGGAATGGACTAGTTGCCCCTGCGTAACTGAACCAGTAGTCGTACTGTTCGCCTGAGGTACTGTCAAAGGCACTTGGATCGAAGCATGATTCTCAAGGAACGAATTAGGCACTGGGTTTAGGACTGCTACAGGCAAAGGTGCCTATACTGGAGCTGGTCTGGATGCCATGGCTATAATAGCTTCGGTGAGAGTTCCATTCGCTTGAGGAACTGTCAAAGGCACCTAGATCGAAGCATGATTCTCAAGGAACGGATTAGGCATTGGATTTGGGACTGCTACAAGAGAAGGTTCCTGTGCTGGAGCTGGTATGGATGCCATGGCCATAATAGCTTCAGTGAGAGTTTGTAAAGCTATCAAGATGTCCCTCTGCGTATCTTGAAGTTATTGAACTGCCTCGACCATAACATTGTGGTCATGGTACTCAGCATGTGTTGCTCTACCATTAGAAGAACCTTGATCGCTGCTGAACTTCATCATCTACCATTTTTTCTAGTGAAGTATGTAGGCCACTGCAGGTATGAACCATCAACAAAGCAGCATCCCCAGTAGTGTCGCCAAAAATGTAAGGAAGGTTCGATGTGAGTAGTGATTAAAGAGGCAAAACTATGTTAATGGTCCAACAATTATGGAATGACTGGAGGATGAGTAGCTAGGTGGGAGTGAAGCAAGTAGCTCAAGAAAAAAATTAATGGCAGTGCACAAATGGGCAGCATCTCTCCCAAATCCCCAATAATCCTCTCTTTGGACCTTGGGAAGTTGGATCCTATTTATAGAATTTTCCTTGGTACCAAGAGGACATCAAATGGCCAAATAGAGAGAAGACATATGTCCCTAAAGATCACATGGAATATTCTATCTTGAGCCACCAGGCTGAAGGTGCCATGCATCCCTCTACATGTACTGTCTACTATCTGTTTGGCACAGATGCCTCAACAAGTGCACTTGTGGCGAGAGTGTTTGGTGCTGCAACTACCTTTTGAGCCTCAGCAAGTGCACTTGTGATAGTAATCTTTGCTGCTGCACTTGCCTTCTCAGCTTGAACCTCAGTAAGTGCACTGGCAGCGGTAAACCTTGCTGCTACACTTGCCTTTTCAGTTCTATTTAGCTAGTACATGCATTCTCAGGACTTCATAGCCTACTATCAGCCATGTTTTTCGTGTTCATCTCAGCAAAGCCTCCACCCTTAGCCACCTAACCACAAACTCCCCAACTTCCCAGGGCGAAGGCCACAGCCAAGCCTGCTATCAGCCATGTTGTGCCCTAGTACCAAGCTCAAGGGGGCTTCCTTGGTTATTCCTGTGCAACCAAGGCAGGTCCATGACCTGGGTAAATGGAAAGGGAGTGCCTTGTGCTCAGGCTGCCCTGTTCTCATCTTCGTGAGGTTATCGTGGTATACTGGTATCTTTGGGCCTGCTATAAGCTCTAACCGGTAAGCCTTGGGGCCTTCTATCAGCGCTGAGCTAAAAATGACTTTTGGGGGCTGCTATCAGCCCTAGGCTAGTAATGCCTTGGGGCCTGCTATCAACGCCAAACATTAGCCTCTACTTGTGGAGGGGAAGCTTCTCTCAAAGGCTGCTATATCGTCTTGGCAGGGTGTTCCCTCCGCAAGTTAGTTGTGGTGACTGTGGTTGTTGTAGTGGCTATTTCCCGCGGCAAGTTCAAATGGCTGCCCCAATATTATTAGGGATGGCAACGCTGACAAAGTACCTCTGCTACTATGGCCACTGGAAGTGTTGCCTGTAATAACCCGACCCTCATATATGCTTCTGGTATATTTTCAGTCCCTTATTCTGTGCATTTAAATGCTTAATGTGAGATTTCATGTAAAAGTAAGTTTAAGCAAATGGATCTTGTGATTAGAGACCTATATCTGTTTAATAAGAAAATATCTGTCACAATTAAAATGTTTGGATCGGAAATTGGGAGCCTTAGAGGCTTGATAATTTGAAATTGATTTTACATTTGGGATCAACATGATTTTTAAGTCATAATATGATTTTCTATGAAATTTCAATTAGGAATGATTAAACTGATTGAGTTTTGTCCTATTCAATTATATATATATATAATATAGTGTGTGTGTGTGTGTGTGTCTCTTTGAAGCTTTGACTTAGAGTCATTACTCAAGATATTTTCCTGAGAAAAGAATGAGAGAAGAAGATGAGAGGAAGAGGTTAAATTCATCAAGGAGAAAGATTAGGAATTGAGAGGGTTACAGAGATTTGACTTCAAGGTATGTTACTCCATTTTAAATGACTTCTCTTCTTGACTTGAGTAGAATTTCTCTATATTATGGGAGTTGGGTTTACATATGGGTCAATCATGTGTTAAGTGATTTTGGGTTATTGTTTGTGTTGTGTTGATTGATTTAGAGTTGTATGAACCTATCTTGTGAAAATTGACATCCCATGTCTACAATTTCCATGCTTGAACTCAATTATAAGAGCCATGCATGAATGAATATATAGATGTGTGAGGAAATGAGAACTATTATAGAATTGAATTATGTTTATAAGTTTCAAGGAAGTAAAGATCTTTCAAATTCATCTTATATGTGTTTGTGAGCCCTATTTACATGTAATTGAGCCATATTCTTATGTTAAGTTTACTTGTTTTTGAGCTTTATTATATGTTCACCAAGATGAGGGTTGCTTGAATTTCAGACTGCACAAACAGGCAAAATCGCCGCATGTGTGGGGCTCACAGCCGCACGTGCAGGAAAACAGGGGAAAATTGGGCGGAAGACACTGGAAAAAAGGCACGTGCGGGGCCCTGCTGCCGCACGTGCGAGAGCCGCTGCCGCACGTGCGGCCCATGCTGAGAAATTTTGCCTACTCCGTTTTATGTGCTCGTCTTTCGGATATTTTTGAAATTTGTATTTGACGCCTTTTTGATATCTGTAAATTCATTCGAAACAAGTAAGTCAAGAAATGATTTAACAAAGAAAAGCGAGCTAAAGTACGAGTTATGTATGTGTGCAGGACACACTCTGGGAGGGACTAATGCTCCGCCACCATACTGTGAGTAATAGTACGGTAGACGTATATTTTACTTACCGTTAATAAGTAATGTTATTAACATTCTGTGCTTCGTAAGTGATTACGTTGACATTTATATAAACTTATTGAGAATGACATATACTATGGATGTTGCAATCTGACTGAATTAACGAATACGATGAAACGATGACATTGATATGGACCTATGGACATTCTGTATAAAAGTGGGCCCAGGGCCGTTATGATATGAATTGCTTTGCCCTATTAATGTAATGAAACATTCGCCTTCTGATCATCGTTAATATTTATGTTCTGAACTTACAATAAACCATGGGAAAATCCAAGTACATCATTGGGTAGTAGTATTGTAGCACTACGTTTTGGTTGCTGTTGATAGTTAATATTAACATCATGTTAGCGGTATTGATTTGTGACGAACAAATGGAATGTGTGTTCATTATGGAACTACGGTATGTATGTATCTCTGAGATTATTCTGTTTCTGTTTATCTGTTCCGGTTATGCTATGTTATGACATGATATGGATTGTTCAGTATAATCTGTTAGACCTATTGATTTTTGGTATGGAACAAAGTGCTGTACGGAACTAAGTGCTGCAATGCGAATCACCTCTAGAATCCGTACGAGACACCTCTTGAGTCCATACATACATGAACTGGGCTTAAAGCCAATCTGGGCCTATGGCCATTCTGTATGATCTGTTAGGCCAGAGGCCATTCTGTGTGATCTGTTAGGCCTGAGGCCAATCTGTATTTTCTGGTATGAAACAAAATGTTGTACGGAACTAAGTGCTACAGTGTAAGTCACCTCTAGAATCCGTACGAGACACCTCTTGGGTTCATACATGCATGAACAGGGCTGAGGCTGTTCTGCATTCTGGGCTTAATGCCACTCTGTTCAAGGGCTTACTGCCACTCTGTTTAAGGGCTCAATGCCACTCTATTCAAGGGCTGAAAGCCGTTCTGATTAAAAACTGGGCCTATGGCCGTTTTGAAAACGATTACAAGATAAGTTTAACTATAAATTCTCTGCCTTTACATATTTTGTGATTCAAGTTAACCATTGGATTATTTACGTGCTATTATTCGCTAAGCTTGGCTCACTTTATGTTATGTTTGTTTCTGTAGGCACTCAACCTGGAGGTCGATCTTAACCCGTGGCATCAGCTTCTCTTTTGTCAACCTCAGAGTGTCCAGGCACTTAGATGAAGGCTGCTCATTTTGTGGGATTTTGCTAAGCTTTTGGTTTTGTACCCTGAATGTCTGGCTAAGGTTGAAGTGTATATAATCCTTTTACTTTCCAATGTTTTTGTTATACACCCAATCTTGGGGGCTGGGTCTATATATGTATAGGTACATAGCTAAATTCTCAGATGCACGTCACTGTATCTTCATCTACCTTATGCAATGTTTGTGATCCTGGCATAG
Source organism: Camellia japonica (assembly GCA_030407325.1). NCBI lineage: Eukaryota > Viridiplantae > Streptophyta > Magnoliopsida > Ericales > Theaceae > Camellia > Camellia japonica. Next base: position 127,270,646 of record JAPPVO010000002.1, on the reverse strand, counting down.
TAATGGTAGCTCAATGGATATTGTTTTATGTTCATTTTTTGATATTAATGCTTCCGTTCAGGCCCCATATCTTATGTATATCGCGTTAAGTGTCCGTTTCTAAAGTGGTCGTGCCCAAACCTTTAGGGGCGGGTTTGGGGTGTGACATTGCCTCTGCAACTTAGTTGTTCCGGTTTTCTCTTTCCCTCAGTAACTTCAGATGGCAGCGGAACCGACAATATTGGGAAGGGTGACACTAAGGCAAAGTGCCTCCACAACTTGACCGCTGCAATTGCTGCCTCTGTAACTTAGTTGTTCTGTTTTCTTTTTCCCTCAACAACTTCAAATAGCGGTGGAACTGACAATATTAGAAATGGCGACACTGAGGCAAAGTGCCTCGATAACTGATAAGTGTGTGTACAGTAAGTTTACTGGCAATAGAGGTGTAATCATATGTCTATATGTAGATGACATGCTTAGTTTTGGTACTGACAATGATGTCATTGAAAGTACTAAAAGTTTTTTGTCATCTAGATTTAGTATGAAAGACATAGGCTTGGCTGTTATAATTATGGGTATTAAGATCAAAGAGAGGACAATAATTTGGTTTTTACCCAGTCACACTATATTGAGAAAATTCTTAAGATATTTAATCAATATAATTGTACACCCATGTCTACACCTTTTGATTCAAATTTGAAATTGTATCCTAATACTGGAAGAGTTGTTGATCAACTAGAATACTTAAGAGTGATAGGCAGCCTGATGTATGCCATGACTTGTACTAGACTTGATATTGCATTTGCAGTGGTAAAACTTAGTAGATACACTAGTAATCCCAGTAGTGTGCATTGACATGCTGTTAACCGAATACTTAGGTACTTGAGGAAAACGATAGAATATGGAATAGTCTATAATGGCTATACAACAATGCTGGAAGGATTCATTGATGTATAGACACCCCATTTTGACCGCCCTTAAGACTTAGGCACCTCACTCTGAACACTCGATGCTGAAAGTTACATCATGCAAATTGTTCGAATCTTCAGCAAAAGAATTCAGTTTCAAGCTTCAAACCCAAGCCTTCCACTGCATTCGGACCAAAACTCTTTTTTAGCCTGACCACTCAGTGAGCAGCAGAGCCAAAATAATTGGCTGGCTTGCCAATTAATGAGCATCCGTACAATAAATTGGCCGGCTGGCCATGTTTACCGAGAAAAGATATTTTGACAGTTGTAACTGCTCCCATGCACAAGCTCCAAGCCACTTGTCCTCTTTCAAATATTTTCGACATGAGATGTTGTTTTTCTATAAATACAAGGCCCCCTCATGGTTTGGGGTTAGAAAATTTTGCCAAGAGCCATAACTTGTCCAACACACTTCCCTCCTCTATTGCAATATACATACACTATATATACACCTTCGAAGCTTAACCTTGAGGCTTTTGCTGAGGTTCTTGAAGATAATTTCATGTCCTAAAGAGTGTTAAGCTTGTGGTTTGCCAACTAAGAAGAACATCCTCTCTTTAAAGGGGAAATCTTTGAACTCTTTAACCATCTTTTCTCCCTATTTTTCTTGTATTTTCATACTAATTTCATAGCTATTTTAAGTTTAAAAATGTGATTTAAAGTCACAAAAAGATGAGGGGTTAGCCATCTTTCCTTAGGCCCAGTTCCATAGCTTGTTGCTTCGCCTTTTCCCACTTTGTTTCTTTTGGTTTTGGCCATAATGTTTTTGGAGTTTAAGGGCTATTTAATGTGTTTATTTAATTTATGCTTCGAATATTACACTTGTGTTTTTGTAAGTCCTCATAGATTTGGTGTATAGGCTATAGCATCCAATCCATTTGAGTTGATAACCTTTCTTTCATTTTTATAGCTTTCATATATATATATATATATATATATATATTCATATCATTGTAATCATTCATCTTTTCATTCATAATCTACAACCTCCCTCTTTTCTTTGTTTCTTTTGATTAAGAGTTGTATCAAACAAAAGATCATCGCTCAAGGCATAAGAAAGAGACCCCTCATGCTAAATGGTTTAATCTCTTCGGAGGTTCATTACCAGGGCATTACATCTCTCTTATGCTAAGCATGATCTCTTGTTTGGCACTCCCCTTTATTGCCAGTGCATTACTTCTAATTTTTTAGTTAGACCCTTGGAAATCACAAAGGAAAGATTCATTATAACTCATTATCGGGTTTGGATTTGGAGTCACTATCGCTCATTCTGAGTTTGACTCCGAATCCATTATCACTTGTAAATGAGTTTGATTCTTCCTTTGTAGTTTCCCCCGTAGAAAAGGGCTTAAAAAGCTCATTTCTCGGGTCAAGTCAGGCTTGCTATTCTTTATTGTTTTGGACTTAGTCAACGTAATCATCACCTTTGGACAAAAAGAAAGAAAAGATAAAGAAAATGGAAAGGTAAAATAAAAAGTTCTAATAAAATTGGAGTAAAAAATGGGTAAAAAGATAATAAAATTTGGTTAGGTTCAGTTGGACGCTGTATTGGACCTATTGCGTCTTGAATCATCGCTTACTATTTTAGTGATGTTCGGTGATTCATGAAGCAACTCTACTCCCTCCCTTGAGGTAACTCCATGATAGGGAGGAGTTATTATCTATCTTTTGTTTTATTTAGTAAGCTCTTGTCCTATCAATTCTAAAAGTATCACGCAACAAATTTGAGATGATTGATGATTTGAGAATTGAATCTCCTCCTCCATTGATCATCTTCATGATAGGGAAGGGCAGAGAGGAAAAGCATCTTTTGGAAACACTCTGTTTTGCTCTATTTCAGCTCTGTTGCAGCAAGGTATTCCCCATAATCAGTGGCTGGCCAGCCATCATTCTGTATGGCCGACCACTCTCTTAGGCCAACCGGCCACCAATTTTTGTATAGGTGGTGGTGTTTTTACAGCAGAACAAAGCAGATCCTAAGGCCAAAACAGAACAATTTTCTGACTATAAATAGAGCACATTCTAGCAGCAAACGGAGAGGTTTCCAGAAGATGTTCTCGATTGTGCACATGTGGTTCTTCGCCTCTCGTTCAAGTCCATTAGATTAGTAGCTTCTAGATTCGTATGTTGTAATTAATTAGTTGCTTTGGTTTCATTCGAATTTGTAATAGTTAATTAATTAGTTTATTCATTTTTGTTTGTGTTTGTAATAATTAGTTAATTAGGACATTCATTCGGACCCTCTTGTGCGATGACCAACTTGTAATATTTGTATGTGTTCCAACCCCCATTTCTTTCTCCTTTTTATTTATATGCTTACCATGGTTGCATATAGTATCATGTTTTCGTTTCATATCATTATCATGCTTTGTATCCATTTTTGCATACATAAGGTTCGATTAATCATTATTGAATATCATTGTCATTACTTACTTGAATACGTGTGTTACCGCATGTTTTGAGTTAATCCATGTTAATAAGTCAAACCTAATAGTTGCATTCTTATATGCATTGCATTAGCCACTTGCATATTTAGAACCATGCATTTTTCTAATTATTTTCTTTTCTTTGGCTTGGGTCGGTTGAGTACTAGGTGATGTAGACGCGCCCGTGGGCTTCGCTCTACAGTTCGGACTCCCTTTTTGTGTTGCGGTTCTAAATCTGAACCAAAGAGTCCAACTCTGGCAAATCGTTTTGAAGAAAAACAGATTTTTGAAAAAGTAGTGCCAAACATGGACTGCTTTGCCAGATTACAGAGTCGCCACCTAAATATTTTTTAATGGGGGAATTTAGGAAACCCTGACTCGGTGCCGAAGGCCACGTGTCCGTCATCACCAAAGTGACTTGGCTCGGGAGCTTGGGTACGATCGGGGAAGGTCAGCTATGAGCACCCCCTTTCGCCCGGTCCGAAGACCGGCCTCTACTAACCGTGATATCCGTTTTTGAAAACTTTATGCGTTCTTATTCCGGTTATTAGCCTAGAATTACTATATTATGCGCACAGCAAAAAAGTATAGACTAGGTTGCCTAATTCGGAAACAATCATTGCATATCCGTTTTGTCTCGAAAAACGTGTTGGTTTTTTTGCTACTCGCAAGTAGGCTAAAATACGGATTTCAACGAGTTGTTCCAACTTAGGCAATCCAACCTTCACCCACAGGCATTCAAGCAGTTATAACACATAAGCATTTAGCCGCATGGCAATCATACTGTCATGGCAAACATTCACACGCATGCGATATGCTAAAGCATAAATACTTACATAGTACTCCAAGCCAAAACAGAAGCTTATCAGAAATCCATGCATGGACCTAAGCATACTGAAATGTCTAATGCAACACATGCAAGTTGTAATCTAGGCAGGCTCGCTATCCTAGACATGGCATGTGAAATGCGCGAGTAGCACATATTCAATTTGAAATTGAAAATTGCAATGCAGTTTGTATGATGTACCGAGCCCGGTGCATGTAAACAATGCATGGATGCACGCATGCATTGCATAAGGTATGCTAATTTAAATGTGCCCTAATCTACCATCGAAAGCGGGTAAATAAAAGGGATAGAAAGAAGTGGGGATTGGAAGACATACACCCACTCACACACACTTATTACATTTTTGCCCTCGCTCGGAGGGACCAAATAAATATTACAGTCCAGAAGGATAAACGAATAAATTGATTATTACAAAATTCTAAATATTAAAATTAAAGCAAATAACTAAAAGAAATGGGGCCTCAGCCCCACCTCGGGATGCGCGAGTGATGCATGCTCGATCTGACTTGCCCGGAAAACCCGTGTCATGGCACTGTTGCTTCTGCTTTTACTGTCCTGCCTCTCTAAAAATTCCCAAAGTTCTGGGATACCTTCCAAATGGTCTGAAGTACCACACCGGCTGGGGGGAGTGGTCATCGGCTGCTTGAATTGGCCACCGGCTGCATGTGAGGTTTATCGGCACAAAAATAGTGCCGGTCGGCACCATTTTCTGCCGGCCGGCAGAAAGTTCCTGCAGAGGACAGTTTGACAGCAGCAGCAAGACAGCAATGCATGGCATGGGTTTTGGGGGACATGTAAGCATGGTCATTGCCTCCTATCATGCTTAGAGACTCAAGGAGGCATGACCCTTGGTTCTTGGGCCATCAATAGTGCATCTTGATGCATGATAGCCTAAAGAACCAAGGTTGCATTTTGATTTGAAAATGCATGCAACACAAAAATGCTAACTAAGTCCCTATCATGACAATATCAAGGGCCTTAGTGACATGGGAGTTGAGGTGTGTTTAGTCACTTGGAGTACAAACACCCCCTCAATTCCCATACTTGGTTGACACCCCAAACCAAGTGATGAAATGCAACTATGCAAACATGCAAACATGCAAACTAGGATGTTAGCAAATTAAAGTACCACACAACTAACACATTAGTCATGCAAAATGCTAGAATGTAAAAGAGGCTAGTGTGATACAAAAATGAGCTAAGTATGTAATGGGATCCACCAAGTATGCAACTAGCATGTGATGAGCATATAGATGGTCTTAACCACCATGGGGAGGCCTCAAACCTCCCCAAAACAGTGGCAAAGTGTGCCCCAAAACATAGATAAAATGCTATGCAAGCATGCAAATTGATGGGCCTAAACTAAGGCAACAAAGAGAGCATCTAAATGCCATTAACATGGCCACTCATGGCACATGTTGGACAACTAAAAAAACAGATATCTATCATGCAAAAATACACCCAAATCCCACATATGGCAGTCCCAAAACAACCCAAGAGCATAAGGCATACACTATGCACATTTCAAGGCTTAAAGGACACACCCTTAAAGCAAAAAAGAGATGACAATCTGAGCATGTAAGCATGGATTAGGGTCTGAAATAGCATGGCAAAAGGCTCCAAATTGCTTAAATGACTTAACCAATGTACATGCATGGATCACACACTCAAGGCTTACAAGCCATCATACAAAACAACCATGTGAAGCACACCAAATGGGACTAAAACAGTGGCTCACAGCCCTCTAACATGGCAAAATAATGCTAGCATCTCCATGAAACTAAGCTAAAAAACATACTAAAGTCATGGCCTCAAAGTATGGCATGCTTTTGAGCATAAGAAAGCATTTCAAAACAAGTATGAGAGACATGTTAGAGGTGACAAATCCGACCAAAAACAGAATTTAAACATGCTCCAAAACACTCAAAAAAACTCTTAAATGAAGCCAAACAAGACTATGCATACATGCTATTCTTTGAACCCAAAACAAAGGCAAACAAGGGATCAAGGGGAGAGGGGTGTCCCTCCCCTTTATGTGACTTCAAAACACCTCCCTCACCACTGAAAACCCACTGGTTTTCAGTGGTGAGAAGTCCAAGAACAACAAGTAAAAAGAGGGCTTAAGCAAAGGCACCAAAAGTGGCCATACAAGGCCTAAAGTGATGAGGCTTAACTCAAACCATAAAAAGACCTTAAAGAAGGTTCAAGAACAAGTAAAAAAAAGACTTTTTTATCTTAAACACAAACTCAAAAACACAAAGTAAAGAGGGTAGAAAAGGGTTGCAAGAATGGGGAATATAAAGTGATATTCTTACCCTTGAAGACCCCTTGAAGAACAAGTGGTGCAGCCACTCTCTAGTGCACAAAACCAGTCCAAAACCAACACAAATAACCTTCCAAGTCTCCTCAATCTCGAGCTAAGGTGTAAAGGTGTGTGTAATGGTGCAAAAGTGAGGTAAATCTACACTTTCAAGCCTAAAATCACACACACAAGAGGAGAGAGATGGAGATCTATGTATCTATAGATAATAACAGAGAAATATATGTATAAGCTCTGGTTTTTGCCTCCAAAATGCTAACCCTTAGCCAAGAGGAGGAGCTCTCCTCTTATAGGCATTGTAAAGCTTGTCAAACAAGCTTGGAAGGAGTGTATCCCCTCCATACACGTGTATGGAGGGGAGCAAAAGCTACAAAGCTGTCTGAAAATATCCCAGAAAGCAAGTGCACAGTAGTCGGCAGGGCAAAATGGTCATTTCGCCAAAAATAGTGCCGACCGGCACAAAATAGTGCCGACCGGCACAATATAGTGCCGATGGAAAAACCAGCCAGCCGGTGGCCTCTAGCCACAGCCGGTGGTGTATGGGGATGCCTCACAAAGCATTCCCTGCCCTCCCAAGGCAAAACACAAGTGTTTGGTGCAAAACCAGACACAAAACGGTCGAGTTTGGAGGTCCTGAGGCAAGGCGCGCGGGCCGAGAACTCCGGGAACTCCAAACGAACACAAACATGGATGATCACTGAGTGTTCCAACGGTGACGTCCAAGTCTTGAGGACGGTCAAAAATGGGGTGTCTACAGGTGAGCATTTTTGCTTTAGCATATTACATGTGTATTTGTGTTGCCATGTCAAGCATACTACCATGAGGCTATACGCTTATTTGAAATACCTCTTTGAATGCCTATGGATAAAGGCTATTTCGCTTAAGTTGGAATGACTTTGATAAATGTACATATGAGCTTGTTTTTCATTCAAGTAACACATATTCAAAACTCTTTTCAAACAAACATAAAATCAAAGCATTCCAAAATATTTAGGTGGCGACTTTGAAATCTAGCAATGCAGTCCATTTTAGGCATCACTGATAATAAATGGATTTTCTAAGATTTTCTGGATTTGAACTCTCATTTATGTTTTTCTGTTTCACATTGCACTTATGAAACTAGATTCAGAACCATGGGAATCCGAACTGTAGGGCTTTTTTCCTATTCTTAAAGGTCCTTCGAAGTGGAGAGATATTGGGCGGATAGGCCGCTGTTCAGGATCCTGTTATCAGAGGAGGAGTAGAGTTCTTCGTCAGTATATAAATCGTGTTATCAGAGGAGGAGGAGAGTTCTTCGTTAGTATATAAATCGTGTATATTATTCCTATATATCCCTAATCTAATGTTGTCGTCTTCATTGTAAACAGAGAAACAACAATTTTGACATAGCTCGTATTTTACAAAATTCTGACTTACAAACAAAATATTATTTTCTACCCAATTTTTTACTTCTTTATTTAAAAAAGGAGATGAATTAAAGGGGCTAGTATATGGGGGTTGTTCTCGTTTGTAATGGTCCCTCGAAAATGTTTTTAATTGGAGGTATTTTGTTATGTAATCATTGGGACATCTTTCTTTGCATAGTGCAAAGAATTGTTCCTTCATTTATGTTTCTACAAGTATTTCCTGCCAGAGTTCGTCTTTGTTCTTCGAGGAACTTTTCCCCTTAGATGAAAATTCTCCCCATTCTATGAAATCACACGCTGTAGAACGCCTGGAACTCCGCTCCGCCCGCGAGGGCGCGAATTGTAGTTCATAGCTACTACAGTTCGGACTCCTGTCATGGTTCTAAATCTAATCTCATCTCACAAAGTGCAATGTAAGACTGATAAATCACCAAAGAGTCCAAATCCGGCAAATCGTTTTGGAAAATCGATTTTAATCAAAAAGCGCCAAACATGGACTGCTTTGCCAGATTTCAGAGTTGCCACCTAAATATTTTGTTTTGGGAAATTTAGGAAACCCTGACTCGTGCCTAAGGCCACGTGTCCGTCATCACCAAAGTTGCCTCAGCTCGGGAACTTGGGTATGAGAGGGGAAGGTCCTGAAATGAGCACCCCCGCTCGCCCGATCAAAGGATCGGCCTCTACTAACATGATATGTTATTTTTGAAAACACATGTGTTCTTATTCCGGTTATTAACCTAGAATTACTATGTGATGCGCACAGCATACAAGTATAGACTAAATCACTCGAGTTGGAACAAAACATCTCATGTTTGTTTTTCGAAAATGGTTTGAAAGTGCTACTTGCAAGTAGGCTAAGACGTGGATTTGCCACCCTCAAGTGGGCTTAGAAAACAACATGATTTTGCCACTCTGCAAAGTGGGCTTAAAATGCACATTTTGATGAATTGTTCCAATTCAAGCAATGAAACCTTCATCCACAGGCATTCATGCAGTTATAGCGGTTAAACAGATAGCCTCATGGCAAGCATGCTATCATTGCAGTCACTTACACTCATGCAAGGATGCTAAAGCATAAACACTCACAGTGTACTCCGAGCCAAAACAAAAGCTAGTTAGTAATCATGCATGATCCTAGCCATGTCAACAATGCCTAATGCAACACATGCAAAAATGCAGCTAAATAGGCTCGGCTATTCTAAGATGGCATATGAATGCAACACTTGATAACATGCTTTGAAACATGTATTCAAGTAAGTATTGAAATTCAATGCAATTTGTATGATGCGCCGAGCCCGGTGCATGCAAGACAGATGGATGATGCACGCATGCAAAGCATAAGGATGCTAATTGAAAATGACCCTAAACTAACCATCGAAAGTGGTTAAGTAAAAGAGAAAAAGAAATGGGGGTTGGAAGACATGCATCGCACACACGCACATGCACAATTATTACAACATTTGTGCCCTCTCGACGGAGGGTCCGAATAATAAGCTAACTAGCTAATCTAAGATAATTAAACCAATTATTACAAAACGAAACTAATTAACTAATCCTAGTTAACTAATTAGTTATTACAACACAAATTGAATAGCTAAGCGCATTAACTAATTAAGTACAAAACCAAAGCATTAGCTAGCTAACAAAGAAGCTAAGTAATGCAAAAAAAGAGGAGCCTCGGGGCGAGAAGTGCATGCATGCTCGGTCGCCTCATTCGGAAATCCATTACGATGCCCAACTTGCCTCTGTTTGCAATTGTTCTCAGGTCACTGCACAAAGCTCCAGATAGCTTCTACTCCAACTTGGAGACCTCCAGGAGCATTGCCGACCACTTATTGGTGGTGTAGACCACCTGCCGACCACTTACATTTGCTGCAGACCAGAAAAACTGGTCGGCCAGCTACTTTTTCTGGTCTGCCGACCAGAAAAATTCTGCACAACTCTGGTTTGCTGCAACAGAGAACAAGGAGGGGCACAGCAGTGTATTTGCAAGATATGTGTACACAACCACCCTCCCTATCATTTCTTAAGCTCAAGGGAGTGAGGTTCTCGACTCTCGGGCCACCAACCGAGCATCGCAATGCACGATGGCCGAGAAGCCAAGATTGAACAATTCAATGTAAATGAATGCACAAATAACACATAAGAGCCTTAACCTCTATCATGCATAATCAAGAGGGTCGGCAACCGAGAAATGAGGCACGTTTCATCACTCCAAGTATGAAGTCCCTCGTTTCTCGTGTTTGGATTAACACTCAACCCAAACACATGCAATGCAACTCAAGCATGCCAACTTACTGCAATGCGACATGAGCATGCAACAACATGCAAACACTATGCAATGTAACAACGCGCAAACAACATGCAATGCAAGGGCTATGTAATGCAATACCCAATGGACCAAACCAACCCCAAATAGACTTCATGCATGCCAAGACAATGGCCAAAACACTCTTAAAAGATGGCATGAAAGGCTAGAAAATGCATGCTCATGCATTGACTCACCGATTAAGCATAAGAGCACAACTCTCAAAAGTGCTCAAGGAGTGACAAATGTAAGAGTATAGCCACACTATAAGCACTGAAATCATGTATGAAATGATGCCAAACCATTCGAACAACCCAAGTATGTCATGCAAGAGGGCCTAAGGCACAAGGCTACTCAATGAGACTACACAAGAGGCATGCAATACATGGCACAAATGATTGAACCAATCATAGACAGAGCTCAAATAGGTCAAAACAAGGACCAAAACATGCTGAGATGGGAGTTCACAAGTCTAGACAAGCATGCATACACATTGGTCCCCAAACAAGGCGATAATGCACAACCCTTGAAAGCATTCAAAGAGTGAAAAAATGGGAACATGGCATACTATATGCTCTGAAATAACATGGTAGATGATGCCAAATCATGCACATGTCACAAATGAAGCATGCTATGGTGCTCAAAACTCAAAGCTAGCAAGGCCAATTGCACTACAACTATGCAATTCATGAACCATATAGCCAAGGCAACCCAAAAAAGTCCAAGAGCATGTCAAATCAAGGCTAAAACATGCACGGAGTGTAGCCAAAACAAGCTAGCATGAAGGGTCAAAACATCAAGTAAGCTAGGCCAATGAGCATGATTACACTACACCTACCAAAACCAAGCATGAGATGACTTCACCAACAAAAATCAAGTTGTATTATGGCAAAATAAGACCAAAAACACACTGATATGGCAGCTCAAAAGCCTAGGCAAGATGGCATACACAATGGCTCATATTCAAGGCATAAAGTACAAACCCTCCAAAGCATTGAAAGAGTGAAATATGTGAGGGCATGACCACACTACATGCACTGAAATCACATACTAAATGATGCCAAATCATGCAAATAGCCCAAGCAATGCATGCTAGTGACTTGGAAACTCAAGGCTAGTGAGCTAGAATGCACTATGGCTATACAAAGCAACGCATGCATGACCAAAATAACATAAATCAACCTTAAGCATGGCAAAACATGAGTAAAAGCTTGTTGGAGCGGAGCCAAAATCATGCTAGAATGATGGTCCAAAGCATGATGCATGTTAGGCTAGTGAATGGAAATGCACTACAAGTGCAAGGAGCATGCAAGATGCTATCAAACCAACCTAAAACAGAGCTAAGGCATGCTAAAACAACACCAAAAACATGCTGAGATAGAGCCAAAATGGACTAGCAAGACATGCTAAAACATGAGGCACACAAGGCTAGTTTGCAAGGATTACACTACAAGTGTATAAAGCATGCAAGGGTGGCCTAAACTAAGCCAAAACAGAGGTATGCCATATTGAAATAAGGCCAAAAATATGCTGAGATGGGGCCAACATATGCTAGATAAACATGCTCAAACATGAGGCCAACAAGGCAAACAACCAAGATACAAGGAGAGGGGATGACCCTCTCCTATTTGGGACCTCAAAACACCCTTTCCACCACTGAAATTCCTCTGAGTTTCAGTGGTGAGAAGGTCAAAAAGAGATGGTCCCAATAGCTTAAAAGATGGTACAAAACAAGGCACAAGAGGGGTAGACCACCCCCAACACCAAAGAGGTCTCAAACCAACATCTTAAACACTTAAAATCAGAACTTTTTGCAGTTGAGAGTTAAGCCAAAATCAGCATGCAAATAGGTCCAAAAGCTTAATCAAAATAAAGCTTTAAGGGGTTAGAAACTCACCCTTGTAGAACAACTTCAAAGCTGCAACTCTAGCAGCTTTTCTGAGCTCAAACCAATCCAAAAACACCAAAACCAGCTTCTAAGTGCCTCAGCTCCAAGAGTGTGGTGTTTTACTATGTGTTTGTGTGAAAAAGTGTGAAGAAAAGGCACTTTTAAGCACAAATATGAGAGAAAGGAGGAATTATAGAGATAGATGATATGTATAGCTCTCTACAATTTTTTCTGACCCTGGAGAAGGGAGAGAGGGCCTCCCTTATATAGAAAACCAAGCCTCAAGCTTGTGGAACAAGCTTGAAGCTAGATGCAATCCCTCCATACATGTGTATGGAGGATGGTTTCTGTGCTCACCAGCTGTCACAGCTGGCAAGATAAATATCTGCAGAAAGTGCAGGAAAGCTGCCGACCACTTGAAGTGGTCGGTCAGCTACTTACACTAGTCGGCCGACCACCACAAGTGGTTTGCAAGGAGACCAAGTGGTTGGCAGGGGGGAAGGTGGTCTGCACCAAAAAAGCAAGGTGGTGGCATGGCTGCCGACCACTTTTGGTGGTCCAAAGACCACCAAGACCAACTGGCCGACTAGAAAACTGGTTGGCGGGGAAGAAAAGTGGTTTTCAGGGAGAGAAATTGGTCTTCAACCCTTATTCCACCCTCCAAGCAAGGAAAACAAGGTTTGTGCCAAAAACAAACCTAAAAGGAAGAAAGACGAAAGTCCGCAGGTCAAGGCACGCAGCCGGAAGCCTCGAAAATTAGTCTACGAGCACAGAAAGTGGTCGACGGGAGGGAAAAGTGGGCTACGGCCACAAAAAGTGGTCTACAAGACCTCTGTGTCTCTCTAGACCAAGGCAACAAGGCGTGGTCCAAAAACCAGGCCAAAAGGAGAACGTTAAGCGGTCCCAAGACAAGGCGTGCGGTCGAAGGCTCCGGAAACCGAAAACTAGCCTACAAGAGGGAAAAGTGGTCTACAGACCTCTCCCTCCCTCCAGGGAAGGTCAACAAGGCTTGGTCCACAAACCGAGCCAAAACACAAAGAGTTCAGAGGCCCGGAGGCAAGACACTCAATTGAAAACTCCAGAAAGTCGAAACAAGCACAAACATGCGCGATCATCGAGTGCTCAATCGATGACGTCTGAGTCTTAAGGTCGGTCGAAAATGGGGTGTCTACAGCTGTCTTTCTGTATGTACTGTCGACTTGCTGTTAGAGAATGGAGGTTTTCTATATTTGGATGGTAGATTCTCCCGTTGGTTCTAGTGAGATCGAAAAATCTCTAGTTAGAGGTTTAGATCTTCTTTGTGCATTGAACCATGGCATGAAGGTGAGGGTTTCCATCTTCTTGGAGCTCCCTCGTGACAAGTATGTAGTATGGCTGACAGGCTAGTAGAAGAAGGGATTGGAGGAGTTCTAAGAGTTGTTCTTTTGGGCAAGGGTATTATGGATAGGTGATGAAAATAGTCTTGGCATAGAAACGAAAAGAGGCTTGGCGAGGCATTTTGTAGTGGTAAACAGTAAACTCACACCAGCCATACAAGGGCTCCCTATTAGTTAAAAAATCTGGTGTGACTGGTATGAGTTGGTGTGACTGGGGGGGCGCTGTATTAATATTACCAGCGCCTTCCTCCCCCCCCCTCCGGTGCGCTGATCTGGGTTATCAATTCATGTACTTGTGGATACGTGTATGGATGGGGTTAAAAGGAAGTCACACCCGAGCCTAGGTGTGAGTGGTGTGAGTACTTTTGATTCCTTTGTCGGATAGTGCTATACATGTGTCATGTTTGTGGTGGTTTGCGTGGTTGTAAAGTAAAGATATTTTCAAAATGATTAACATAGAGCAAAGGCAGGAAAATGATTATGCTTTTGAATTATTTTGAATGGGGAATCTTTGTCCTTACACACAGACCACTTTTGCTATTTATTTGGTACCAGAAAACATTTGATGACAAAGAGGAATACGATTTTGCAGTGGGATAGCTATTGTGGTGATGTTGTTTTCTGGTAATTTGTTTCGTCCCTCATTTCTGTCTTTCTTTTTTGTTGATTGTATTGGTATACAATGTTGTACTCCTTAGAAGAGTATCCCGAGAATTACAGGCAATTCACTCAAATGTGTGTAGATCATTTTTTGATGTGGCAAATAAGACTATGGGAAGAGAGCTAGTGGTCAGCTCCGACGAAGTTTATTCATGGGTACGAGAAGCAAAGGGAAAAAATTTCAAAGCTAAGGTGTCTGAACAGAAGGGTTAACAGAGGTAACAGATCTTGTTGAATTGTTCGGATAGAAGATTTGGAGTTTTTTTATAAAAAAAAATAAAATGGAAAGAGTAGTAAGCAGCCAATATCGGACTTCCTTTGCGTACTAAAGGTCAAGGATACCGGTGGCCAATGGATATAAGCGTAGTTACCGTGCTCGTGCACCTTTTAACACAACGTACATTCACAGACGGTACGTTCGGAATATTTCCCGATATATTACGAAGACTAAGAGGGGAGTAAGGAAGTTACAACTGTACGATGAAAACTTAAGGGACATTAAATTTGATAATAAAGGTGTAGCGAGATTGTTGAATGGTATTGAGTTGGGTAATAAAAGATGTGACCCTCAATCAGACAAGATCGTGGTTAAGGGTAAATTAGGAATGTTCAACTAGGACAAGAGGCTAAAGAGGAAGTTGTGGTCCACCATGTTTTGTTTTTCGTCATAAGTGATATTAGTCCATCAGATTCCATCCCCACACCTGAAAAAATACTTATTAGAGTTGGTGAGGGTAATCCTGAGACCTAGATTATTGATCCTAACCAGTCCACAGGTTTTGGATGCTAAAGAAAATGAGATTCAAGCTTGTTGGTGGAAAGGACAAAGAGTATGTTCGTCACGGAATAAAAGTTGTGGACCGGTTCTTCCTAGTTGATGTTTGGACGGACTACCAAGATACGTTGTTGGGAAATGTTAGAAGTATTCAAAAGGGTGTTATATATTTAGTAGCTGCTACTGTTAGTGGAAAAGAATGCAACATTACGTTAAGGAGTCAAATGTACTTTAAAACTGTTTAGAATTATAATTTTATGTATTTTTATTTATAATGTTCAGGTGAATGGAGGTGGACGATATAAAAACTGGTGTTGTTAAAGAGTTTTAGCATGTGATTTTAGTTGTATTGAACTTGCGTTACCTAATTTATTTTCTCAGTTGAAGTTGAGATACAAACGAAAGAGTATTAAGGTTGATAAAATATTATCCCCTTTAAGCACCCAATGCCAATAGATTGGTCAGAGTAAATGTATATGATCGGAGGTTAGATGGTAATGACAGTTTACAGGCATATTTTGTTTTCCCTGTGGATTGTCAGTGCGAATTAGTGTATTATGGGAATGGTTATTGCTTCATTAACGAAAAACAAGTGCCATAGATGGTGAAGTATCAACTTGAAGATTCGAATATTAAAAATGGAGTACGTATTGTAAAATGAAGGGGTATTTGAAGTATTCTACAAGTGAAATACTAGAAGATTCGTAGTTGAGGGCCCCATCTATTATTGTCTTATCTAAAAAATATATGAAGGTGAATGTTGATATTTGGCATTGTGCTCCAACTGAAGTTCTTCTGATTCTATCGCAGACTAAGTCCGTTGGTTTACCTGGGAGGCGGAGAGATTTGTTGTTTGGAGGTTATAGGGAAAGTGGTTCAGTTATTGATGAACATAGAGGTCGTCTAAGCTTATTCGAGATTGATGTGCGCAGAGCTAACGATGGTGCTAGTGATGTTGATCCTGGTCCATCGATTTCAAAGGTTGGTACTGTTAGAAAAGAAGAAATTGATAAGAGATGGTCTGTCATTATGGACGGTCCAAAATTTTCTGATGTTTTACGAAATGTAATCATGAGTGTAAAGAAGAATGACGATATTGTTGTTGATGATAAGGGAAATGTAATAAGTAAATAATAGTTTAAGTGGTTACATAAATAAAATTAATAAAAATTTTCATTAATCATGACAATTGTTACATTTACATCAAACCATTCTCTTATTTTTGGGGACATTGCATCTAACCAACTACTGTCCCCATTAGTTAATATAATACAAAGAATTCCTCTTCTAATAGTGAGGTCTGGTTGGAATTAATAAATACATAGAAATCTCTCTGGCAACCTACTAACCCCGAGGAGACTAACCCCGAGGAGGAGCACAAAAATGAGCTATAGTTTCTGGCGACTCTGTTGGGGAATTTAGAGAACTTGACTTGAACTTCATGATGTGACATTTTATTTACAGATATATGTTCTTTGTATTGAATTTGCATAGTGCTCTTAAGTCACTGTGTTTACTATCTGATATCCTAGATGACTTGCCGGAGGCTTGCCAAAAGCTTGCCAAAAGGATGGTTGAACGTAGGCAATGTCACGTTGGGAACACAACCCTTGGATCTAGGTTACTGTTGTACCGTTTGATCCTCCTTTCACTTTTCAGTGTTAGGTGTGAGGGTAAATTAGGTAACCTTGCTGAGGTACCCTTTTTGACGAATTGGCCTAGTGCATGTAGAAAGCTCTAGCGACTGTGCCAACATAGGACAGGATGCTTGCCTATATGCAGGATACTGTGAAACCACTTGTTTGAAGTAGTGAAACTCTAGATCATGTCGAAGCTAGGATAGGGTAACCCTACCCCCTCATAGAGGTGTTTTGGCTCTCTTTACTTGTTATGTGCTCTGCAATAGATCTATACGGGGGTTCCTAAATTCATATCAATGGTTCAGTTATATCAGTTTGTGGGGCAGAATTTAGTGAGAAGTACAGTCATTCAGCTATGATCATATCTGTTCTAGTGACATTGGGCTAAGGTGTTGTCTGTTTTCTCTTTTGCTAGGTAATCCGGAACCATAGCTTCAGAAGGCTCTGATATCCCTCAGATGCTCTGGACTCATGTCGATAGACTTTGTGCTGTCAGAGATTTAGTTCAGGGACAGCCGGTGTTCGCTTTACTGCCACTAGTTGCAAGGTGAAGAAATGTCAGACAGGGTTCACCAGTTCCGTTGTTTCGGCAATCACCCCTCAGATCACCTATACTCAGTTCACCCCAAGCACAGTCATCTACTCCTCTAATGGTGCAATATCCATCATCAGATCTAAAGGACTTACTGATTCATCTTCAACAATTAGTCAACTCACTCCAGTATGACCTGGTTCGTCAAATCGAGGTCACAAATAGGTTGCAACAACAACAGTAGCCAGCTGCGGCTTCTGCTTCGCATACACCTAACATGGCTACTCCTATGCCTGGTACCACTGCCAATGCCACTACAGCTCATGATCCACTGACCGAGGGAGTTCCTATTCTTCCTGTCCAGGCAGATCCAATCTTGGTTCAGATGTTTAGAGCTCCAGTTCACCAAACTGAGGCACCTTTTGAGTTCGAGTTTGACCCAACCCTGCTTAAAGTCAACAAACTTGAAAAACTATTCAAGAAGGCGCAGGGGGTTAACTTTATTCTGGATAGTGAGGATGGATATACAGAGTATGTTGTTACTCTGCCGGAGTAGTTCAAGATGCCGTATATTGACCGCTTCAATGGCTCTAGAGATCCAATAGTGTATCTACGCCTTTTCTCTAATATTCCGCGACCAATGGGTTTGACTAGACTTCAAAAGCTGTCAATATTTGGCCGAACCATGTCTTGTGTAGCTGCCATCTGGTATGCTATATTAGAGGACTCTGTAAAATAGAGCTAGGAGGAGTTGTTCGAATCCTTCGTTGTCTAGTGTTCCTATAACACATAAATCGAGGTCACAACTCGTGATCTCGAGGCAACGCGTCAAGAACCGAAGGAGGACTTCTCAGAGTTTATGACTAGGTAGAGGGCCAAGGCATCGATGATGACCGCCCGACCCTCAGAAAAGGACCAAATCCGAATGGTTGTCCGGAATCTTCACAGTAAGCTACTTCAGAAAATGATAGTTCTCCCATTGTTTACGTTCAAAGAGCTTCATGAAATGGGAGTTCAGATTGAGGACGCTATGAAGTAGGGGATCATCATAGATAAGAAGGAGCCGGCCAAGAAGCCTTTTATTCACAATTCCAATGCTACCGGGGGTAGCACAACTATAAGGCCTTCAAAGGCTAGTGCTGTCACCACTACCAAGACTGCCGATCCTTTCAACTGTATAAGCCCACAAACAACCTACCCAGCCCGAGCTCAACTCAAAAATTTCACTCCTCTCCACATGAGCCCAACCCGCGCACTAAAAGTCCTAATGGAAATAAGGTTTCTCAAACCTCTTGATCCCCGACCCCTTCCTGACCCATTCCCACCTAAGCACGACCCTACCCAATATTGTACATACTATCAGCAGTACAACCATCACACCGACCGTTGCTTCCACCTTCGTCATGAGATCCAGGATCTCATCGACAATAAGACTACGGCTCCACCTCAGAAACCTAATGTAACCAATAACCCATTTCCAGTACATGACCGCATACCTCCCCCTTCTCAAAATCTAAACCTAATCCATACACTGCCATCCACCTACAACCCCAGCATATACATCACCCCAGCCCATTTACCCAAGCCTGAGGTGTTCATTCCAGAAAACACATACTTGTGTATGATGGATGCACTTGAACCCCAATCATCTCAAACCCCATTAAATACACCATAGGAACTAATGGCCGAACTCACTACTTCTGAGCTGATAAACATGATTGAAAATCTTCAGAGAACTGTGAAAGATTTAGCCTTTGGAAATTTGGCTCTATCATAGATTACATTACATGCCAAAAATTTCACGTCAAAAAGCTCCCCAATCTTGGGACGAGCTGCAATTGGAAAGGGCCAACCTGAAGCTATCTCAAGTCTGGGTGATGACATGTCAACAATGAATGGGCCTTGTACCAATATAGCCATCTAATCTTTTGGCAAAGCTGAAGCAAGTGGCAAGAACAAGGTCGGGGCAAGTATTGATCCCTACGCACATCTCGAGTGGGCTATAGAGGCTTTGAAGGTCAAAGAGTTGAACAAACAGCAAGTGCTTATAGTTGTTGTAAAGATTGTGGATAACACTTTTATCGCTTAGGTTGAGGGCATTTTGAACCAGGAGGTAACCCATGAAAAGGGATGTCGTACCAGAAACACCCCTTTCAGCTTCAATTCTACACCTGTAGGAGGAGGTCTCCAAACCTAGTCAACACCTGCCGACCCCTCTGTCAATACTTCCAAGATTGGTAGTCGCACCTTCAATCCCCTTTACATGACCTTGTCCAAAGCTCTCCAAATCCTCATAGGACAAGGCCATCTCAAACCCCTTGATGCTCAACCTCTCCTTGATTGCCTTCTCACCAAGCATTATACTACCAAGTATTGCGCTTTCCATCAGTAACTCGGCCATGACACTAACTGTTGTTTTCGCCTTCGCTATGAAGGTCAAGATCTGATTGAGAACAAGGTTATCGCCTCATCAGGTCCTACAAAGTCTATTAGCATTGGATCAATGAACTTGGGAGATAATGTGGCTAGTTCTGTGATTGGGGGTGAACCACCTGTTGATGGTGCTCATTTTACTCTAGACATGGTGGATGGCATGTACTGATTTCAACAATTTGAAAATGTTGTTTTATTTTACCTTCTGAACTGGGTGTTGAGTTAGTCTTGTTGTGTTAGAGTTTAGTGATTTCGAGGGTGTTACCTCAGACATCACTGTCTTGTTTTTTGTTTGTCTTTTCATTCTTTCTTTTGAGTCTGTTTCTATCTTTGAGCCAGTTGAGCTAGAAGTTCTAAATGAAACTGCACTACCTTTCACCTATTTCTCTGTGCCTTTAAATCATTACATTGACCAAAGTTTTCCAAAACTGTTTCCACAACTGTGGTCAAAACAAAGAGGAAAGAATTCCTCGGGATTTGCAAAATTTGATCGACTGAGAGGAAGAGAGGCATGCTAAGCACTTAATGAATGAGATCATGTCTGCTAATATGGAACTGAGAAAGATCCTGGCTTGGGCCAGATTGGTTCTACATTGTCTTCAGAGGAGCACGAGCGACGCGTCGCTTTATTAAAAGATTTCAAAAATATTTTTGCATGGTCCCACGAAGACATGCCTAGAATTGATCTTAAGATTGTATAGTATAGGATCACTCTCGATCTCAAGACTCAACCCCTTTGCTTTCAAACCTTGATTCAGAATGTTCAATGGTCAACCAAAATATGAGGCTTGCATGGCCGAATTGGAAACAGCTCTTGAACTAGGGACAATAAGGTCGGATGTGATCGAATGAAGCTTGCATAACTGAATTGGAAACAACCCTTGAACTAGGGGCAAAAAAGGGCAGATGTGATCGAAGATTCAAAATTGGGTCACTTCTCAAGCCAATGGAAATCGGCAAGAAAACCAAATCCCAGAATTTGAAAAAAGAAAAATTATTGTTGAAGGACAATCAAGTTCTATCCACGACACTAGGGGCAAATTCAGACCCAATTGGATGGGCCCTTACATCATCAAGACTATTTAGTCAGGAACATCAGTCATTCTCGTGCATTTAAATGGCTTAGAGATCTCATAACCGATCAATATGGACAAGTTAAATTTTTCTACCCTTGAAAGGCTCGATGGGCGGAGAACTCGGAAGGGCGACCTAGGCAAAAGTTACAGCAAGAAAAAAAATAAGAAATGAAAAACCAAGAAAAAAGAAAAAGAAAAAAAAAGAAAAGAAAAAAAGAAGAAAAAAAATAGAGCTCGCAAGGTTGAAAACCCGAAAGGGCGGCTTTGACAAAAGTTAGAGCGCAAAAGGAGAGAGTTAATACCCGAGTGCACCTTAATCCCGGAATTACGTAAGGCCTGATTCCCATCTTTGGGATACGTAGCCAACTTCATCCTAAAATTCAGCCCTAACCATTTTTCAGCCTGCTTGTCTCATCCATTTTGATTGCTTATCGTTATTCAAACTCGGCTCCATGACCAATTGACTCATCTTCGTTCAAATTCGGTTATCCTATTTCATTAAAAGATTCAGCTGCAAGACCAATCAAGTTTGGATTTGGGGTTATGCATCGCAAGAGTTAATTCCAGGTTGGTTGGGTAGTGGCCATTTGCAAAAACAGTTTTTGAGGATTTTTAATGAAGTTGACTAATTTTCTCAGAAATTATTTCATTTTTCCAAAACCGAACCATTTTTTGGACCTAAAAAAGGAAATTTTTTAGTGTTCATAGCTTGACTTACGTGATTTCAAAACAGAAAGTCAAACAAACATGCTAATCTAAACTTTCATGTTGGTCAAAATTGTTTTAGCAGAAAGCCAAAAACGAAAATATGTTCAAAGTGATAAACTAGGGGCATAGTTGAGTTAGGTTTTCTGTCTTTTCTCCATTGTCAACACACTTGCCAGAAAGGACACAACTGAAACTAGCCAGAGGGGCCAAAAACTCTTTCCTCCTCCAAGTATTAAGGTATCAAGCCAAGTGCGAAGCATGAACTAGACATAGAACTGGATCTTCGACCCCCTCATAGGTCCACGACTTCCAGCTTATCCATCAACCACACCTAGGAAGGGATAAAAAATAAGAGAGATTAAAGAATAGAGAGATGTACACTGAGAGAAAAAGTAAGGAAAGGGCTTTTCAAAGAAATAAAGATTGAGTGCCAAAGTGATATGAGAACCATAAATAAGAAAGCGTGGGAAACAATACCTAGAGAAGTAGTGGGCTCTTCATGAACCAAGAGGTCTCCCGCCGGTGGAAAGCAAACATCCAAGTGTTGTGTTTGTTGTTTTTGTTTGTTTTGATTCTTGTTTTGAGTCGTTTTAAGTGTAAATAGGTGTGTTTAGTTGTTTTCTTTGTTTTGCCTTTGTTGAGTCGTATGGTGTACTATGGTTAGTCGTAGGCTCAATAACTGGTTAAGAACTCATTCTCAGTTTCAATTTAAAAAATAAATCATTTTGTGCTCAAGTGCAAGGCCGTTCTTAACATGATGTGCAAAACATAATTCATTCTTTCGTAAACTGGTGGGTCCAACCCCAATCAAAAGAGAGAGAAATAGAATAAGGACCTATCTGAAGCTACATAGGTTTCAGACTACAAAGCAAAAGAGAAAAGGGAAAATTGGAGCATCTAGTTTGTTTCAACTTTCGAAAATTCTGAGATTACATTTCGGATGCACCTTCGCAGGCCTCGTCATTTTCCGAAGTATGAGTGTACCTCGACCTCGAGCTCAAGCCTACTTAGTCAGAATGTAATCAAAAGTGTTCTCCCTGAACACCATTCCCTACCATAGGCATCTTGGCTGTGTTTGCAATGAGTTCTTAGGAGACCAATTGCGACGGTAGAAACTAGAGTTCGAATGGCAATGCCTAGAACACAAAGGTTCGGAACTTCCGAGACTAACGTCTGGTTTGAATACCTAGGGGTGTATCATCGGCTTGAAATCTGTATAGCAGCCCCACAGGTTGAGGTAGCTTGTATGCACCTCAATTCTAGATACTGAATCAACCTAGTCTGTCACCCCATTAAAGAATAGGGAAAGTTGTGAATATAATCAGGGAGAAAGCGGCATTTGTGGCTTCTGCGTGCACATTTTACCTCTTTTCAGCATTTGAGAACCTTTGAATTGTGAGTTCAAGGTTGAAGTTTGAAAATCACAAAAGGGAGATCCCCATCAGAATAGAGCGGTTCATCGCCGCTCGCCTCATGAGGTGCTTTCTAAAGTGCTACTTTGTTTGTTTACTACATTTCCTAAACATCATCATCCCCATACTTTGCTTGTCACATGTACCATATCATCTATCGCACCCATCGCATCCATTTGCATCATGTGTTATCTTGTATCATTTATCATTTTGCGTCGAAGTGCATTTAGGATCATTTTCCCATGAGCTTTTCTCAGGACGTGTGAAACATGTTCCCGAGTGGTTTTCTTTCCTCAAGACACGTGAGATGTGATCTCGAGAGGTTTTCTATCTTAGGGTATGTGATGGCATATCCAGGTGCATGGTGGGGTGTTCCTTTCCATTTTCCTTGTGAAGTGCTTCCGATGGCATCGTTTGTGCTCATTTTCTCTATTATGCTACATAGAACATGCATCACATCATATTTCATATCAATTATAGCAATTGCATTGTACTCGTGTGTATCTTGCCTATATCAGCTTGTTACTTGCACCCTTGTTAAACCTTTCTGCACGAAGTGTAGTTTGGCTTGTTTCTCTCACCCTTTTTACGTGATGTGTAGTCTGGCTTTTACCTTTCACCCTTATCACACGAGTGTGATTTGGCTTGCATCTTTCACCCTTATCACACGAGTGTGATTTGGCTCGTATCTTTCACCCTTATCAAATGAGTGTGATTTGGGCTTGCACCCTCACCCTTTTCGCATTTCCTACGTTTAGGCTTGTAATTTCACCCTTATCACATGAGTGTTATTTGGGCTTGCACCCTCACCCTTTTCGCATTTCCTGTGTTTAGGCTTATAATTTCACCCTTATCACACAAGTGTGATTTGGTTTGTATCTTTCACCCTTTCTACGTGATGCGTAGTTTGGCTTGTATATTTTACCCTTTCTACGTGATGCGTAGTTTGGCTTGTATCTTTTACCCTTTCTACGTGATGCGTAGTTTGGCCTGTATCTTTCACCCTCTCTGCGCGATGCATAGTTTGGCTTATACCCCCTCTCCTCTTTATGATTTTCGAGCAGTATGCTCATTTATGATTTTGATTGTTGCATAAATATCATTTGCATCCGGCCCTTATACTACACTAGTTTGATTCCTTGCAAAGGGATACGTAGGCAACTTTCAAATTCAACCAATTGCATTTACATTTTGATTGCTTGCCCAAGTCATACGGCCTTATCAAATGGGTCATCCTCAGGCTTTGACATTCACTCACGTCATTTCATAAGTTCAAGCTCTGTCAAAGATGGGCAACTGTAGACACCCCATTTTGACCGCCCTTAAGACTTAGGCGCCTCACTCTGAACACTTAATGATGAAACTTACATTATGCAAATTGTTCGAATCGTCAGCAAAAGAATTCGATTTTGAGCTTCAAACCCAAGCCTTCCACCACATTTGGACCAAAACCCTTTTTAGCCTGACCACTCAGTGAGTAGTAGGACCAAAATAATTAGCTGGCCTACCAATTAATGAGCAAACTGTACAATAAATTGGTCAGCTGGCCATGTTTACAAAAAGTAGATATTTTGATAGCTGTAGCTAATCCCATGCACGAGCTCCAAGCCAGCTGTCCTCTTTCGGATATTTCTGACGTGAGATGTTGTTTTTCTATAAATACAAGGCCCCCTCATGGTTTGGGGTTAGAAAATTTTGCTAAGAGCCATAACTTGTCCAACACACTTCCCTCTTCTCTTGCAATATACATACACTATACATACACCTTCTAAGCTTAAACTTAAGGCTTTTGATGAGGTTCTTGAAGATAATTTCATATCCTAGAGAGTGTTAAGCTTGTGGTTTGTCAACCAAGAAGAACATCCTCTCTTTAAAGGGGTAATATTTGAACTCTTTAACCATCTTTGCTTCCTCTTTTTCTTGTATTTTCATATTGATTTTAGAGCTATTTTAAGCTTAAAAATGTGATTTAAAGTCACAAAAAGAGGAGGGGTTAGCCACCCTTCCTTAGGCCCTGTTCCATAGCTTGTTGTTTTGCCTTTTTCCACTTTGTTTCTTTTGGTTTTGGCAACTGTTTTTGGAGTTTAGGAGTTTTTTAATGTGTTTATTTAATTTATGCTTTGAATATTACACGTGTGTTGTTGTAAGTCCTCATGGATTTGGTATATAGGCCATAGCTTCCAATCCATTTGAGTTAATAGTCTTTTCTTTCATTTTATATAGCTTTCATATATATATTATATATATATATATATTCATATCATTGTAATCATCCACCTTTTCATTCATAATCTACAACCTCCCTCCTTTCTTTGTTTCTTTTGATTAAGAGTTATATCAAACAAAAGATCGCCGCTCAAGGCATAAGAAAGAGACCCCTCATGCTAAATGGTTTAATCTCTTCGGAGATTCATTACCAGGGCATTACATCTCTCTTATGCTAAGCATGATCTCTTGTTTGGCACTCCTCTTTATTGCCAGTGCATTACTTCTAACAGACTAATTTTTTAGTTAGACCCTTGCAAATCACAAAGGAAAGATTCATTATAACTCATTATCGGGTTTGGATTTGGAGTCACTATCGCTTATTCTGGGTTTGACACCGAATCCATTATCACTTGTAAATGAGTTTGATTCTTCCTTTGTAGTTTCCCCCGTAGAAAAGGGCTTGAAAAACTCATTTCTTAGGTCAAGTCATGCTTGCTATTCTTTATTATTTTGGGCTTAGTCAACGTAATCATCACCTTTGGACAAAAATGAAGAAAAGATAAAGAAAATGGAAAGGTAAAGTAAAAAGGTCTAATAAAATTGGAGTAAAAAAGGGGTAAAAAGATAATAAAATTTGGTTAGGTTCAACCGGACGTTATATTGGACCTATTGCGTCTTGAATCATCGCTTACTATTTTAGTGATGTTCGGTGATTCATGAAGCAACTCTACCCCCTCCCTTGAGGTAACTCCATGATAGGGAAGAGGTATTATCTATCTTTTTTTTTATTTATTAAGCTCTTGTCCTATCGTTTCTAAAAGCATCACGCAACAAATTTGAGATGATTACTGATTTGAGAATCAAATCTACTCCTCCCTTGATCATCTTCATGATAGGAAAGGGCAGAGAGGATAAACATCTCCTGGAAACACTCTGTTTTATTATGTTTCAGCTCTGTTGCAGTAGGGTATTCAGTGGTCGGCCGGCCGACCATCATTCTGTGCGGCCGACCACTCTCATAGGCCAGCCGACCACCAATTTTTGTACAGGCAGTGGTGTTTTTACAACAGAACAGAGCAGATCCTGAGGCCAAAACAGAACAATTTTCTACTGTAAATAAAGCACATTCTGGCAACAAACAGAGGTTTCCGGAAGATGTTCTCGGTTGTGCACATGTGGTTCTTCGCCTCCCGTTCAAGTCCATTAGATTAGTAGCTTCTAGATTCGTATGTTGTAATTAATTAGTTGCTTTGGTTTCATTCGAATTTGTAATAGTTAATTAATTAGTTTATTCATTTTTGTTTGTGTTTGTAATAATTAGTTAATTAGGACATTCATTCGGACCCTTTGTGCGAGGGCCAACTTGTAATATTTGTATGTCTTCCAACCCCTATTTCTTTCTCCCTTTTATTTATGTACTTACAGTGGTTGCATATAGTATCATGTTTTCGTTTCATGTCATTATCATGCTTTGTATCCATTTTTGCATACATAAGGTTCGGTTCATCATTATTGAATATCATTGTCATTACTTACTTGAATACGTGTGTTACCGCATGTTTTGAGTTAATCCATGTTAATAAGCCAAACCTAATAGTTGCATTCTTGTATGCGTTGCATTAGCCACTTGCATATTTAGGACCATGCATTTTTCTAATTATTTTCTTTTCTTTGGCTTGCCTCGGTTGAGTACTAGGTGAGCATTTTTGCTTTAGCATATTACATGTGTGTTTATGTTGCCATGTCAAGCATACTATCATAAGGCTATGTGCTTATTTAAAATACCTATTTGAATGCCTATGAATGAAAGCTATTTCACTTAAATTGGGACGACTTTGATAAATGTACATATGAGCTTGCTTTTCATTCAAATAACACATATTCAAAACTCTTTTCAAACAAACATAAAATCAAAGCATTCCAAAGTAAGTGACGTGATCTATACTTGTTTGTTTCACATAGTAAGTTAGCATAATAAATCGGAACAAGAGTATATAATGTACATAAAAATCACATCATGATTAGTTGAAACCAATCTTTGATCGGGTGAGTGGGATGCTCAATTCATGACCTTCCCTCTCATACTTAAGTTCCCGAGCCGAGATACTTTGGTTATGACGTCAAGTGGCCTTTGGCACGAGTCACGGGTTTCTTAAATTTTCTAAAAATATTTAGGTTGTGACTCTAAAATCTAGCAATGCAGTCCATTTTTGGCATCACTAATGATAAATGGATTTTCTAAGATTTGCCGGATTTGGACTCTCATTTGTGTTTTTCTGTTTCACATTGCACTTGTGAAACCAGATTCAGAACCACAGGAGTCCGAACTGTAGGGCTATCATACTCAGGAGACTAACTTCTTCGAGGAGCGCGAAAAATGAGCTATAGGATGCTAGTTGGATAACTAACCGTGAAGATCACTCGTTCACGAGTGGTTGAATTTTTACTCTTGGAGGAGGAGCTATGTCTTGGGGTTCTAAGATGCAAACATGCATAACAGACTCAACCATGGTGTCAGAGTTTGTAGCATTGGCTTTTTGTAGCAAAGAGGCAGAGTGGCTAAGAAATCTCTTGTTAGAGGTTAAGATATGGCCAAAACCTATGCCACCAATATCTTTGCATTGTGATAATAAAGTAACTCTATCACAGGCTTATAGCCATGTCTATAATGGAAAGTCTAGGCATATAGTGGTGTCAGGCAATTAATCACAGAAGGTGTAATTACCATTAGTTATGTAAAGTCAAGTGAAAACTTGGTTGACCCCTTAACAAAGGGACTTGCAAGGGATTTGGTGTGGAAAACATCAAAGGGGATGGGTCTTAAGCCCACTTAACATAATTACTCATGGTGAAAACTCGACTCAACGCTTGAAAAAACATCAAGTCTTGAGTTCAATGAGCCCAAGTACGCTATATATCGTGATTGCAAGTACTTAGTTTTATTTCATTTTCATCACAAGGTTAAAGTGCTTGGTACCTATAATGTGAAAAGAAGAGGATGAGTTAGCAAACTCTTAATAAGCTTACAAATGGGTTGTTAGGGTACAGTAAATTACAGGAGTACTCTCAGTAAGCTTACCTATGTGAGTGTAGGAGGTGGTGTCGTTTCCTATGAGTCCAAAGGCTTGACTCTAAAGCACTCATGAAACAGGATATAGACACAAGGCCTATCCATGTGTCGGTTTGTTTGAATACTTCAGTTAACCTATACTGTGCGTAAGGCATGTCCAGTTAATCATATATGATCGTTAGTTCAGAGACAAGTTTACTATGCCATCTTGACTAACTTTGAGGTGTCTTCACTAAGTGGACGATTCAAATTGTAAGATGTCTTCACCTATGCATAAGGCTGCCAAGTGAACCAAGAATCATCATCTGATATTTTGAAAATGGTGGCAGAATGTTAGGAAATTTTCAAAATGGGTTTTCAAAATTTATTGTTTAGTTTTTGGGTGTATTCAAAACATTTCTTGTTTTCTTTGGAAAGCTTGAAATAAGCTTGGGGACTTTGTCCCACATTAGAAAGATAGAAAAACATGGAGTACTTAATAAAGTGCTACATGGAATATTCCTTTGAATATGAAATTGTGGGATGGATGCTAGTGTGCATGCACTCACACCGCAAGGATGGTGCTTTCGCACCATCTACATATGCACACACGTATGCGTGGCGTGGCAGTGGGTTGTGTGGCGTTTGATGACGCACTTTGCACTTACCACAGACGCAAGGCGCCATGAGGCAATGACATGGATCTAACGTAGCATGGGGGACGTGGAATACTATCGGCTCTGCGTGGTAGTGATGTGGCATCCGTTGGCGATAAGTCAATCAACCGATCGAACGGTTGCGTATCTGATCTGGAGCAATTTTATCATAGCCGTTGATTGGAGATGTGCGCGATCGTAAGGATGAGATGGCACCAGATCGCTATCAGGTATGATCAGTCAAGGCATCTACTCGGTGTGAGAATGATCTGCACCATAGATTGTCGATCCAACGATCAGATTTGATTAGATGTGATCAAAGGATATGACCATTCAATCAGATGCATTAAGTCCTATAAATAGGCTGCGAAATCAACCATTTCCATCCTTCCAAAATTCATAAAGCATTCCTGCAATTCTCTCTCCCTCTTGATTTAGTTTTCAATTAAGAGTTTCTTGAGCAAGTTTCTGCTTTTCTTACTGGTAATCAAATTCTGCACACTTGATTATCAGTGCCTTGCTTTTCTTAATTATATCAAGAGTATTCTGATCTATTGTCGTCGGTGCAGACGCCAGTAGAATTGATCTTTAAATCAGGCTTCATTGTATTATGGAGGTGAATTAGTTGTAACTCCCTGCACACCTTTTGGTGGGTACAAATATTATCTTTAGGAAAGTGATTAAGTAACACGACTTGAAGTACCAAATTTTCTGTTCTACATAGACAAGATCATTGCTAAGTTTTGAAAACCCAAAGATCACCAACTGAAGAATTCAAGACGAATTGTTCTAACACAAGTGTATGTTATAATGTGTGTTGATATATAGTCCTCCGGGTATCCTTTTTATCTTGGTGGGTAAGTTGGATTAAAATATGATGAAAGATAAGAATATAAGCAATCTAATGGAGAAAAGTATAGTAAATTTGTTAATTACCTCATTTTCCTCAGGTCTGCATTGTTAAACCAAGTATGCATAAAACATGTATTTAAAAAATTGATTGCGATTCACGCAAGTTATAGGGGTGTAAATCTGGCCCAGCCCGGCCCGGCCTGACTCGACCCACCCGAGCTCGGGCTTGGGCTAGGTCGGGCCCATATCGGGCCTCGCGGGCTCCTGCCAAAATTCGACCCTGGCCAGGTCAGCCCACGGGCCAAAAAATTAAGCCCAGGGGTATTCAAGCCTTGTGCCAGTCCAATGGGCTTAAGCCTGGCCTTGGGCTTGGGCGGGCCTAACCATTTTTTTTTTGTTTTTTAATTTTTTTCTACCAAAATTTTATTATTTTTCATTAAAAAATACACTGGGCCTTAGGCCGGCTGGGCTTCGGGCAGGGCCGTAAGTGGGCCTTAAGCGGGCCGATGGGTTGGGCCACAGGCTGGGCCAAGCTTCAAAACAATGGCCCAGGCCCTAACCTAGGGGCTCAGGTTGGGCTCGCGCCTGGGCTCAAGCGGGCCTAAACAGGTCGGGCCCATCTCGGGCTGCGGGCGAGTTTCAGGCCACTCACGGGCTGCGGGCCATTTTTACACCCTAGCAAGCTGTAATGAAGATGGCTTTTTTGTCAGAGCTAGCTTTGGCCCAAAGCTAGAAAAGCCGCCACTTTGAGATCTACAAATTGATTAAAGAAATTTTTTTAGTTATTGTACTATTCCATAAATAATCTCACCTAAATGTAAAAGGCCTAGACAAAATTTGATAAATATTCAAAATTAATAAATGGTTAATGTAGTGAATCATTTAAAACTAATAGATGATTGTTTTAACCCTAAAAAAATTGAAAAGTTTATTCATAATGAGTTATTTGAAATTATTATTTCCCAAATTTATGGATTGTGTGTTGAATACGAGTAATTATATGAGTTACAATTGTTTTGGGGGGAAAAAATCAAATTTAAAATTGTATAAATCTTACTTATGTCACAATAAAGATTGAATGGATTAGTAATTTTATTCATTAAAAAATATTTAGTTGATAAGTTGAATAATGCGAATTTGATTACCAATTTTACAACTAAAAATACGAGAATGGTGATGTTAATATTTTGTTACAATTTGTTTACGTTTTATTTAGTACTTAAGTTGAGATTATTTTGGTTATTGTTCTCATTGTAAACTTTATTATATATTTAAGTATTTTTTTTTTTTAATTTGGTGAATAATCTTTTGATTGGAATTAGGGGCGGAGGCATGTTGGGACCAGGAGGGTCATGTGCCCCCCTCCATCCCCTCCCCTCAATTTTTGAAAATTACACTTTTATCCCTATTTGAAAAATAATTAATTTTTAAAATTCAAAGTATGTCATAATTTTTTATATCTCATCTTCTATTTTTGTTTTTTTTTTTTTTTAATTTTTGACAAAATCTTTGCAAAACCAACTTGGTTAATCTATTAGTCAAAATTCTTGCATTTTCATTATGAGGTTAGAGGTTCAAATATCTCAATCTTGTTATTGATTGTATTTTGCATGTTATTTATTTATGATTTCTCTCTTATTTTTGAAAATATTTATTTATATTAGTTATATGGTGTATTGATTTTCATTATGATTATAATTCATTAGTTTCATTATAAAATGATTCATTATTTAAAAATAAAATACAAATTCTTGTTTTGTATTTTATGACTCTAAATATTTAATTTTGTTAAAATATTTTCTTTTAAATTCTATATTATTTCTCTCTTTTCTCTTATGTCTTTCTCTTCCACTCTCTTTTTTCTTTGGATGTATTTTGGTGTAATTTTGTCATTCTCATTTTTAATAACATATCGCATTTTAAATTATAATCATCATCATGTTCACAAAACTAAAATAGCAAATCATATTAATAATAAATAAACAATCAAAAATAAAAAACATAAAGCAAAAAAAAACTAACTAACTTGAGCATAATTTTAAAATTTTAAATATGAAACTATATTCATTTTTAGTTGTTTTACCCTCAATTAAAAATTAAAATTATTTGCATTGTGATAGATCACTATAATCTTAATTCAATCTTACTCCTCCTAAGTCGAAATCCTGACTCCGCTACTTATTGGAATTATTATTTTTTCTTCAATGTATAAATGAAGTGTTAGTGATTCTTGTTCTTTTACGTCACTGAGCATTATGAATAATGTTGTCTTCTTTTCAAATACCAGTGATATTTTTTTCTTATTTTGTTTGTTTAGGTTAAGTTTACTTATATTCGTTTCTTTGGTTCTGATAGCTATTTAAAAGTAGTTCGCATTCAGCTATCTGGGCTTTGCTAGGTTTGGGGGCAGAGCCTTCGCGCGTGTGGTTTGGAACCTGTGCTCAGTTCTGGAATGTGAATAAATATTTGAAAGGGATGCGAAGAAGAAAGAACACACAGAAAGTGACAAAGATACGTTTTGAAAGATTCTCTTTTAAAGAATCTGTTGCTATTTTTCATTTGAAATTAGAGAATAAGAACTATTTTGATTTAAATTTGGAATTTGGAAACTTAGTTTTAGTTTTTGTAGAATTTTACTTTTTATATACTCATTATGGTTTGAGAATAGAGTACTTTTAATGTGTGAATGTCAAATATAATTTTTTTATATGATTGGATGACATTTAATTTTTGTGTATGAAATTAAATGGTAACAAAACATTTTCTAAATTGACTTTTAGAAACCAAAATTTGCAGCAGAGAAAGTCATTTGTTCTTTAACAACCAAATATAATTGTGGTTAAAGATGCCTATTTTGTTTCAGCAATGGTAGAGGCCCTAATTTTTGTGGCTCAAATGACTCGAATTTGTCAAAACGACGTCGTTTTGAGTACAAAACAACATCAAAATTGCCAAAACGACGTCGTTTTGGCAATTTTGAGCCATTTGAGCCACAAAAATTAAGGCCCCCAAACATTTTTCATTTTGTTTTTTGCAATCAAATTGAGACATTTTGTACCAAAGTATTGGCTACGAAATACTTAGGCTCTGTTTGTTTGTATTCTCAAATCAATTTTCTACATGTGTTTTGGAGCATAATGTTTGGTTACGTTCTCAAATGTTGATTACAGAACTCTGCAGAGAACACCTGTTTTGACAGACGCGTCGTTTCTTTTCAGTCTCTGAAAATTTTCTTCGTGGGTCGTCCGGCCGGTCGTCCGGCCGGTTGACCGGAATTTTATTTTTTTATTTTTTTTTTTGCAATTGATTTATATAATCGAAAAAAATATTTCCTAAAATTTTTTTAATTTTTATGTGTTTTAAAATAATTTGAGTTGTATGTTAGTTACGAGTTGTAAATTTTTGTATCACATATCAAATGTCACATCAACAATTCCCCACTTAAATCAAACTTCTTTTCCAAAACTATTTTCAAAACTCTTTACCAAACAAATTTTCTACACTCAAATCATAATTCCACAACACACAAACTCAAAATACAACTCATACTCTCAAATCACATTTACAAAACTCTACCAAACGCTACCTTAGTTTTGCAAAATCAAATATTTTGTGACGATAGAAAGTTCATCGCTAGTTATCATTTTCAACGACACTTTCAAAATTCATTGCTAAAATTTAATTTTAACTTTTCTAAAAGCACTTTCAACAACGTTTCTGATGACGAATTTAATTTTATCACAAAATAATTATTTAAAAGCCAAAATAATAATTTTAAAGATCAAAATAATTAATCACAAAAAAATTTATATATTATAGTGATCCACCTTGCAAGAGTTGAACTCGGAATAAACCCCACTAGTAATGGCAATTGATTGGGGTAGCAATAATGGGCGGCCTCTCTAGTCTGACGACTGTCACCCACCTACCCACTATCTATCCTACTAAAAGGACAACCATTTAAAGTGGGTGCCAAATGCCTCACGGCGTTGTCCTTGGGTCCCGTTGTTTGGCCGCGAGAGCGGCTGGACTAGTATAGGAAAGTTGTGAGTTTCATTTACAACATATTTGGTGATGATATGATGAAAAAATGGTTTGACAGTGAGTGTTTACTAATCTCTTTTAGTAAGGAGATTAGTTTGATTACAAAAAAATGTGAGATTAAGAAAGCAGTGAGGGTATTAGATCTATCTAGTCGTTCGTTTAGATATTCTTTCAGACGTTTGATCGATTATTTTGTCAGTTGATCGAAATAGTATTTTTTTTTTTTTTGGAACAATTACAACTTGTTAAAAGAAAATTTTATGTTTATTTTAGATATTTTTTAATAAAAAAAAAAAAAAATTAACAATCTCATCACTAATCATTTTAATACTATATCATCAAAACAATTACATTTTTATCTAATCTCTTTACTAACAATTTATATATTAATAATATTTTCATTAATTATCTCCTTATTAATGATTTCATCCAATCTAATCTGCCAAATAAATGTGACATTAAATCGAACCATTTTATTCAGTGTAGTACCGGACACTTGATACTTCTGTCATTTTCAATTTAATCTATACATTTTCTTCCCAAACCGAAACAAAGGCAGATTGATATTCTACTTCTGGACCGGTTGATGTTTGGGACGATCCTACTCCTAGACTAATTTCACAAATTTCCTTTAATTTTATTACATTTAGCTCTTCTATATTTTTATCAAAATTTTATTCTTTATATTTTTAGTGGTAACATTTAATTCTTTACCCTCTAAATCAAGTTATAATGTTATTGTAGAATAATTTATATACAATGAATCAATGAATTCAATACATATTTGAATAACTCGAATCCGAAAAGATAAACTTGATAATAAGCGAATCATGTGCTTCCAAATCACTAATTAAAATATTAATAGTGGAGCGATACTACAATGTGAGTATCACCTTCACTAGTAATAGTACAAATACTTGTATTTAGTTCTCTAATAGTAGAGAGATTGAGAAAGCTCAGATATTTTATCCACAAATATTATGTTCTACCTTTTTTCGCACTCATAATAAGTAGGTATATTGTATCTTATTATGATCACTATATAAAAGGATAGATGACCACCCATCCTTATCCATTAGGATAGTTGTGAATTTAAATTCAATCTTAAATTCAAATAGGTTTTACATGGGTCATGAGTCATGAGTCATGCCGGAAATGGAGTACCTGCTATGCCTTAAGGCACAGCAGGCTGCTGTGAGGCCCAATGGGGGCGTGTCCCGAGTCTTTTTCGATAATCTGAACCGTTTATATTGTAAGATTCGTCGAATAAATCATTCATGCAAAAAATCAAGTAAATTGGACATCATAATAAGAGCACATTTGTTTTTCAAAAAATAAAAGGTTAAAATGATTTTAATAATTTTTTAAAAACATTTACGACTTGATCATAGGGTTACAGATGTCCAATTAATTTGATTTTTTACATAAATAATACACTCGACAAACCTTACAATATGAACGGTTTAGATTATCAAAATACAATCAAAAAATGCCTCTATAGACCTCACAGCAGGGCTGTTGTGCCACAAGGCATAGCAACCACCCTCAGT
Source organism: Camellia japonica (assembly GCA_030407325.1). Taxonomy (NCBI): domain Eukaryota; kingdom Viridiplantae; phylum Streptophyta; class Magnoliopsida; order Ericales; family Theaceae; genus Camellia; species Camellia japonica. The sequence goes on along the minus strand of JAPPVO010000002.1, from coordinate 127,235,533 downwards.
CCAGTCATGCCACTATGAGAGTCCCAAATCTAAGTCCGAAACCTTATCTGTTTACCAACCGTTGTTATTGCATCTATATGTGTATGGTATTAATAAAATTAACGAAAATTTGATTTTATTTTTTATATTTTTTTATTTATTTTACAACCTAGATAAGTATTTGTTTGGTTTGATTTTTCAAAAATCATTTTTAGATGAGTTTTTTTTTTTTTTTGGGAAAATTACAAAAAAAAAATCTCAAGATTTAGCGTGTTTTTCACATTAAACCCCAACATTTTAATTTTGACAATTTAAATCCTGAATTTTTAACCGTGTCCCAATGTTAACCTTCCGTCTGTTTCCGTTTGTTTTTGTTAACTTTTTACACTTATTTAATACACATGTCACTTTTTTATTCATCCATAATTATTATAATTATTTTATTTTTAAATTTTTTTTTTCCCTATCAACTCTCTCTCTCTTCCAGGATGAATGATCATTTCTCATGAAAGCAACCAAACCATTTCTCTTCCAGCTCTCTCTCTCTCTCTCTCTTGGACCGTCGATTTTTAAAAAGCAACCAAACCAAGTCTCCCGTCGCCGGTGGTGTCACCGGAGGAGTCTCTGTCTCTCTCTCAAAAACCAAATCCAAAAACAGTCTCTATCTCTATCCCCTCTCTCTCTCTCTCTCTCTTCTGCCTTTAGAATCCAAATCTGAATCCAAATTAGGGGACCTGATGTCCATGTAGAACGAGTGGAAAACATACAGATTGAGGTCAAGATTGGCATGGGATATGTCGGCATTCCACAAGGTCAAAGTCAAGTTATGAAGGAGCTTGAAGGTCTTCTTGGTGTGCTTTCTAAGGCCGTAGAGGGAGGAACGGTAAGAAGGGAGAAAAGATGAGAGCTATAGGTATTGTTCCTTCAATATTAGAAATGTACCGAAATCAAAGGCAACTGGTGAGATGTCGCCAGAGGAAAGGTTTGATTTGAGTTTTGGTGAACACGGTGTCAAGGATTTATGGCTAGAGTGAGCGAGCGTGAGAGAGAGAGAAAGAGATTGGCGGCTAGAGAGAGAGAGAGAGAGAGAGGAACGAGGCCGGAGGTAGTGCGGTTGCGGGTGGATCAACAACCACTGTGGTGATAGTTTTAGATACAGCAATGCTAGGTATCATGAAAAGTCTTTCATGAAAATGGTCATGAAAGATTTGTGACCTTTGGATTACACTTACAATAAAGTACCACACACTAATCAAGGTAATCTAAGGGTCACAAATTTTTTATGATTATTTTCATGAAAAAAATTTCATGATCCCTAACATTTCTCTTTTAGATATCATAGAGGCAAAGTTGCGACAACGTCGATACAAGCAACGACGAATGAGGAACAGCGGCCGTAGAAGAGAAAAATGGAGAGAGTTAAGGTTTTGAGAGAAGGAGAGAGAGAATTGAGAGAGAGAGAGAGAGCTGAAAGAAAAAAAGAAAAAAAGCAATTTAGAAATAAAATAATTATAATAATTATGGACGAATAAAAAGTGACACGTGTATTGAATAAGTGTGAAAAGTTAACAAAAACAAACGGAAATAGACGGAGGATCAACATTGGGACACGATTAAAAATTCAGAGATTAAATTGTCAAAATTAAAATATTGGGATTTAATATGAAAAACACGCTAAACTCTGGGGTTTTTTTTTTTTTTTGTAATTTGCCTTTGGTTTTTAGTGCTTTATTTTGATATTTTAATTTAATTTTTTGTAGTTTTTAGATGCCAAATCAAGAGGTATTTAAAAAGTAGAATACATTGACTAAAAATATTAAAAAATTACTAAAGAACGAAAATTCAAACAAAAATTTGTGTGTATTATTGTTAAGATTTTCATTTATTTTTAGTGTTTTTTTTTTTTTTTTAGTTTTTTTTTTCTTCTTTGTAGATACATCTAATCCCGATGTATCTAATATATATATAAATTCAGTAAAAACAAATGAAAATTGATCTAAAATTAATTTTTCAAAATTATAACCAACAAGGACTAAGATTCCACGACACAAAACCACAATTTCCACGGATACGATTTTTTTGAATTGATGATCGATTCATGTTTTCTCCAAAGAAATGAGTTTCTGTCTATTCATTGGACTAAGCTCAAGTTTTGCAAATATTAGAATGGAAATTGTTGTTGATGTTTCATTTCATTTCATTCCATTCATGATCCATTTTGAATATCCATTCCATTTTTAATCAAAATTATTCCAACAACCAAACACTCCCTAAGACGATTGCAATTCCTTTCCATTTTCTTCAAATTTCTCAGCAGCCAAACATAGATAAATGGAAATCCAATACTAGTGATTCATGAAAGATTAAAAAAAAAAAAAAAAAATTTTTCTTCCAAAACACACAATTTATTCTAAAGAGTAATGATAGAGAGTTCTAATACTAGAGTTCTAAAACTAGCTCTAGTGAGGTGTCAAAAAAAAAAAAAAAAGAAGTCAAAACATCACATCAACATGTGAGACCTACCATCAAAATTCTAGTAGAACTGCCAAATTAAAACTCTCAAACATCATTTTATTCTAAATGTTAGAGATAAGGTATTAGGTCAAAAGTTGCGTGAATTCCGGATCCCCAAGCCGCAACCTAGTCACCACCACCATTTTCACGGGAAAATGATTGTTGGAATAAGCAACCAACATGGAACCCGTTGTAGTTAGTGCAAATTATTTTTTTTCATTTGACGGTAGTGCTACATACTAATTAATGTACTAATTAGTGTACCAATACTAGTTATGATATTATTATTGACCTCACTCATTATACAAATTACAAATTTTAAAAACCTCTCAATTGATATACTAATTAATATACTAATTGATACATATAGTATTATTCTTCAACCGATCATGCAACATGCTTATTATTTACCTTTAATTATGCTCAATTAAATTATTATTATTATTATTTGATAAATGTTTGCTTGTTTTAATTGAGCATCTCTAATTTATATGACTTCACTTCTTACCGTTCATCTTTTTTCTCTCTAATCTCACCACACTAGTGGTGAAAATATGGGTGGTATATTAGATGTACACTCTTGTTATTTTATTGTTGACTTCTTATTTAGGTGTATGTGCAGTACGGTTTGAACAGTTTGAGAGTAAATTTATAAATCGAATAACGGATTGACGGATTAGCAGATTGACGGATTGCGATTTGAGAGGTTTTTAACGGATTAACAGATTAAAAAATATTCTAACTAATTATCATACATTTACATAATATATAATACTAATTTGTATAATATTTTATATATATAATACAAAATAATTTTACATAATATGCTTGATATATATGACTACTAATTTGTAATAAATTTCATATCTTAAATTTCTCTCACACTCATTTTTACTTTGATATTTTATTAGAAATTAAAAAATATGTATATATATTAACTTTAACAAAGCGGAATACTTTGAAAGGCAGATTATAAATTATAAAATTTAAATCATAATTAGCAATTAAAACAATATAAATTAATACAAATTAATACGATTTTAACGAATTAGGTGACGGTTTACACTGTCGTATTCTTACCCCCTCGTCCTTTTTGTCTCTAATCTCTTTTTTTGTCAAAATACGGGTGGTATATTAGAAGATATACACTCTTATTATTTTATTGCTGTAAAAGGCTATAATGGCAATACTTTAAAAAAAATGCTTGGGAGCACTAATTAGTGTTGCCATTAATTAGGTGGTAGTGGTTCCGTCAGTAATTATGTAATGTTTTGATCTTGAAGTTGTATATTTTTTATTTTATTTATTTTTTATTTTTTTAATACATTAATGGTATTAGTAGTGGTGTTTTTAATGGAATGAATCATTGTTTATACTTTTAACACATTTCAGTGGCTGACAAAAAACCCAGTTGAGTGGGTACTCGCCATTTCATTGTTCATCAAGAGAAGGTACCGTCGTGGACCGCCTCAAGGTGGGTCACAAGTTTTATTGTTATATATATGTATATATATATATATATTGTCTGTGCTGGATGGATGTGGGGACTGATGTTGATGATCTCTATAAATTTTCGTCATTTGATTTTAGACTCATTTGATGTGGTTGTTATGTGGGTTTCGTGTTTTGTTTGATGTTCTAGGCGGGTCCCCTAATCGACGGTGCCAGCCAGATGCTTTTGATTCCCAGAAAATATAGCCGTTGATTCTCTGAGGTGATCTGTTGTTGTACAATTTAAATTTAAATTTGGTTTTTGTTTTTTTCTTGAATGTAGTTTTCAATTTGGTTTTGACATATAAGCATTGCTAAATGTGTTGAATTTAAAAATATCAATCCCATGACAACTAAGTTCTATTTATTTCCCTATTTATGTTTTCAGCTGTAACTATCTGTAATTGAGCCAGCCATGTGTTTGTGTTGGCGTCTGTGAGAACCGCGTATTTGTATTATATTTGTTAATCCTTTGACATTAAGTAGTTTATTCTGTACTTAATCGTTTTTCATTTTTTTTTTTTTTTTTTATAAAAAATCTAATTGCCTGCATCCATCTGATCCTTCCCGTAGTGACGGCGCCTCTTACCCTGGCTGCTCTCAATCTATCAGTTTTATAAGCTGATCATCAATTATTTTAGGAGTTTTTTTTTTCTTTCAATTATGTCTCTTTCTTTGTTTTACTGTCATATTTTGCTTGTGTTAACAAAAATATCTAACTAATATTCTTCTTCTTGAGGCTGTCTTGTAATGGGGAAGTTTTATGTCAAATATTAGTGTAGATTTGGTCTTGAAGTTATAATTGTACATTTTAATAATTTTGTCAAATTGTCAAAAATAATTTTGTCTCTAAATTTTGGTCTCTAAAACTTTAATTTTTTTTGTAGTGAAAGGACATGTCAAATTGTCTTTTCTCTCATTTTCTTTAGTGTTTCCGATGAATGTTGAGTGTTTATTATTTTATGAAATTAAGTCAAAACCCTTCCATTAGATCCTTATTTGGTGAAAAGGATAGCTCAATTTATTTTGCTTCATAAACCCCCTAAAGAGGAGGCGTATAATTGAGCAAGGATAAGGCAAAATATCTTTTTGTTTTTTTTTTTTTTTTTGAACAATATTGCTAGAGTAACATGTTACTGTGAACCAAAATAACATGTTACTATAAGACATAGTAGTATGTTACTATCAAATAGAATAACATGTTTTTGTTTACATTAATTTCGACGGTAATAAATATATTTATTTTTTAAAAGAATTTCACAGTCAACATGGATCTTATTTGATAGATCTTGATGAGAGGATTATAAAAATACTAATTTTATTAAAAATCGACATCTAGATAAAAAAAATTATATTATTTTAAAGTTTAATATTTTGGTAATAGTGGTATGTGTTAGACTTTTCAAAAAAAAACTTTTTGTGCTTGTACTTAATGCATTAAGTTTTATTATGAGGGGGTTTTGACCAAATCCTCTTATTATTTTTTCCTTAGATTTAAATATTTAATAGATCATCTATATATATAAAAAAAAAATATAAACTGTAAGTGTTAATTTAGAAGTTTTTTTTTTTCCTCTTAAATGTAGAATTAGAGTTAATTTTTGTTAATATTGATTATTTGTGGATGTAGCATCAATCTAGATAGCAAATAAAAATATGTAAAAATATTTTATTGTTGTGTCCCAACCATGTCTGTGTCTCCATATTTTTAAAATTGCCGTATATCATGTCTGCATCCATGACGTATCCATACTTCCTAGCTGCTCACTTAAAATACAATTGAAACATTATTGCAAGGGTGATTGCTTAATAGCATCATATTTCTTGAGATTTCATTACTAATCTCAACAATTATTTTTTATTTACTTGTAACCAGATTACACGTTTCGTGTTATTTGCAAGTCTACTCGGAGCTGTCTACTGCATATAGTCAAAAACCTGATTTCTTAATTGAAAATTAAGAATATAAAATTGGGAGTAACCACAAAATTTTCAAGCCTATTGTTCTTTTGCTCACCTACTTTCTTTCAGGATAAATAGAAAAAGTTTTATTCTTTTCTCTATTTTTTCTGTGCCTATTGAATTATGTGTTATTTTCACATATAGTAGCTGTATTTATCATACATGAAGTGTGATTGATGTAGATCTTGCAATGGCATTGGATGCCTATAAATCCCATTTTTGTTTTCCTGCACTGTATGAGAAACCCAAAAACTGATCCTGCTATGAGTTTTCTTGCAACTCATTTTTTTCAGTGAAGGCATTACTTTTTCTTGGTGCTTTTCCGCAAACTTAAATAATTGTCTACCCAAGTACTCAGCGTTGTTGCTTGGGAGAGTGCTATTGAATTTGAAGGTACAGACTGTTTCTTCTTCATCAGCAACTATCTATAACTCTGGATTTTTGAAGTTGAGATTTTTATCTTAGCACAATTGATTACTATTTTTATGCATCTTTATTCATGTGTTGCTTGTGTTATATACCTTTTTTTTCCCCCTCTCTCGATGTCAATAGACAGCTTTATTCATATTAAAAACTATGCCATATTTGGTTTGATTTTCATAAACTTGTTTCAGAAATTTTTTCTAAAAAATAAAAAATAATTTTGTGAAAAAATGAAAAAAAAAAAAAATAACTTATCATTTTTATGTAGTTTTATCTTTTTGGATGGCAAAAATAATTTTAAAAATTTTAAAATATATTTTTGATATTTATTTTTGTCAAACTAGTTTCTAGTTTTCCAAAAAAAAAATAAAAAAAATTCTGAAAACAAATTCAGAGATTGAATTAAACATGGCCAAGACAGCTTTATTTGGAGACAGGAGTAACAATTTGGATACTGGTGGTCTCTTCTACTGTGTTATGATGCATAACATGTTTACTAGACATCTTAGATATCAGAATAGTTTTCACTAACAAAGAAAATTACCATTGATTCAAATACATGAACTGCTGTGGAGTTTAAGATCAGTTTTTTGACGTGATAATGAGATTCTTGATATTAGATTTCAAAAGTAAATAGTGCATGGTGACTATGTATATGTGAGGATCCTTATCGGCCGTCTCTTTGTATGTGCTATTTCCTCTCATTAATTTGGTATGGAATGCAAAGAATTCTGGCAATGGTTTTCTTTTAGCTTTCCTACGTATAGCAAAGAGGAATCTGTTTTGCTATGTTACATGGACTCAGGTGTGGGTGCAAGTGCATATCTGGATGTCGGACCCATCAAACCTCAAATTTAAAAGTATGCGGACTCTGCAAAAAAAGGTCAAATTATATATTTTTTATTTATAAAATGGTGTTGTTTCTAACATACAATGTTAGAAAGGCATTTTACTCATTTTATAGCAATTATACAATAATTTATATACACACAAACATATATATAAGGGCAAATTACATATACCTCCCTCGAGGTTTAGCTAAATTACAGATATCCCCTAAGGTTTCAGAAATTACAGATACCCCCTGAGGTTTATATTTTCATAACAAATTGTTTCCTGAGGTTTATATTTTCATAACAATTTACCCCCTAATTTGTTATGCAAATATAACCTTCAGGGGGTATCTGTAATTTTTGAAACCTCAGGGGGTATCTGTAATTTTGCTAAACCTCGAGGGGGGTATATGTAATTTGCCCTATATATAATGATATTGTTAGATACAAATATAAAAGAAGTGTCTGATGGAAAGTATCGAACTAATATCCCACTCCCTTATTGAAGTGTTGGGTATCTAAGGGTATCTAACACAAGTATTTGATTTGTTTTAAAGACTCCATGTGACGTAGATGCTTTGTGAGATATGGGTACACAACTTATTACATTGGTGTAGTAATCTCGCTTCTGGCAGTTACCAAAATCTTTTTCTTTTCTTTTTTTTCTTTTTTTTTTTCTTCAAATCTTGTTAGTTCATTTCATGCCTGTTGCTTCTACATATCTGCTATGTATGTTTTCTTTAGTAGAAATATTCCTTTTCTCCACATGTATTGTCATATGAATTTGACGATTGATTATGTCACTTTTCTAGAGGGATTCACTTCTGATATGAAGATTTTCAATTACATCCCATCTAAATAATGAACCTGATTATCATACACTATGTAGATCCTAGAAGATTTGTAAAGTCATTTTTTTTTTCCCTCAAATCTTGTTAGTTCATTTCATGCCTGTTGTTTCTACATATCTGCTATTTATGTTTTCTTTAGTAGAAATATTCCTTTTCTCCACCCGTATTGTCATATGAATTTGACGATTGATTATGTCACTTTTCTAGAGGGATTCACTTCTGATATGAAGATTTTCAATTACATCTCATCTAAATAATGAACCTGATTATCATACACTATGTAGATCCTAGAAGATTTGTGTCAGATATAAAGTCAAAATGTGTAATATCTATTCCTAGAAAATATTGTGGAATTCATTTAGACTTTGTGTTAGGACCTAGGCGAGAAGCGAGACAACTTCAACAAGGCCAAGCTGAGCTGCTCGGGGCTGTAGTACACTAGATCATAGCTTTGGACTAGGGGCTGCATCTTTTTAGTTTTATTTGTTTTTAATTTAATTTAATTTAAATTTTTTTTTTCATGAAGTTAATAATTTTTGTTTATTTATTTTTCACTTTGGCTAAACAATTGATACTTCAGCCACGGATGGGGACAAATTCATTTTTGGGAAAATTACCAAGGAAAAAAAAAAAAAAAAAACCAATATTTGATCATTGTAACAAAATAAATCCTAAATTTTTAATTTTGTCAATTTAAACCCTAATATTTTGATTTGTTTTCAATGTGAACCTCTTATATTTTGATTTATCTTCAATATGAACCATTTGCTTATTTTCGTCCAGTAAAATCGATATAAAAGGAGTATTTCAATCATTAAATTCAATATAAGTGTACACAAAATGTCTAAAATATACTTTTTTTTTTTTGAGTTTAATGATTAAAAACCCTTTTTTCTACCGGTTTTAGCTAACGAAATATGCAAATGGTTTATATTAAAAAAATCAAAAGATTACGGTTTAAATTGATAAAATTAAAAAATCAGGGTTCATTTTGTTACAAAGGTCAAATCCTAGGTTGTTTTTTTTTTTTTTTTTTTTTTTCATTATTTTTTGAGCAATTAATACATTCTTCTTCCTCTTTTATGTTTTCAATCATTCAAACTTTTGTATTTGTTGGATGTCTTGTGTTTTTGTTGGATATTGGTATGTCAAATGTTTAGATTTTTTTGAATGTTTTTATGGTTTTTTTTTAATTTTTTATTTTATAGATATTTAGTATATGGAATGCTAGATGCATCATGTTTTTTTGGAATTATTGAGTTTTTGTATGCTATTTAGTTTTAAAAAAATTTACTTACGCTGTGTTTGGTTGAGGGATTTAGAAAGAGAAATGGAAAATATACTTACATTTCACCTAGTTTCACACATCTTTTTCCTTTCCCCCGTCTGAATCCCTGCCCAAATCCCTCAACCAAACACAGCGTTAGCGTTTGCCTTGCTTCAATGAAGCCATTGCCTCACTTCTTGCCTTGAGGCTAGGCCTTAGGAGACCTTGTCTGATTCGCTTTGCTCTTAAAAACAGTGGTGCAGCTAGGTAATTACTGATTGACCTGGTTGGGCTTTAAATAGAATACTACCAAAAAAGGCATATTGTTTTCTGTAGGCATGCCAATTTATAGCAATTAACAAGAAAATATTATGAGTCGACACAACTTAATTTCCATATTTACTATTTGTAATAGCAAAATAGTTTGATTAACTGTTTCTCGTATCATGAGAATACTTGACACTGCTGTATGGTTCTTTTGATTATTGTCTTTTATAAGGACATTACCTAGTGTTAGTCTCTGTTTATCGAGAGTGCTTGGGGGTAAGATTGGAGACAGAGGGCACAAGTGGTTGCTCTCAATCTCGAACCAACACTGATTTCCTAATTGAGATAACTGCCTATTAATAATAACAGTGGTGAAAATGGGCTGATAATTATTGAATTGAGGGAGTCTTGCATCCAAAAACCCATCAAACAGGGCAAATAGGTAGATGAAACTTTCAAGTCTACTTATGGCTTGTGATTAGTAGTTTGGGGACAGTCCTAGTTTGTTCGATGACTTACGTATATGGATATGCACCATAACTTCATTTCTTCTTCTTCTTCTTTTTTATTTTTTTATTTTTTATTTTTAAAGACGTATTCAAGTTTTTGTTTAGACTGTTGAAAGGACACGGTATAACTGACCTGTTTGCAGCTGTAGGTATAGTTGCTTTTGTTAAAATTAAATAACTAATTTGTAATAATGTTTTTTGTTTGGGTAAAGTTTGTAAATAAGTTTTGCAGGTTGCCAACTAAACAACTTGCATACAATCTGACATTACTCAGGTTCATGTATGTGTAAGATTTGTAAAATCCTTTGGAAGTAACTTGAGGATAGATGGCTGTTTTTCATTGGATAGAAAGGGGTGGCAACTATGCCTATATAAAGGCAATGGTTCCTCAATTGTAGTACACTCCAGCAGCAAAGCAATACAAAGCTTGCTCTTTCTCTCTGTTAAATATAGTATATTCTCTGTATATACCTTATTTGTTATATAGTATATTCTCTGTATATACCTTATCTTCTCTCCTATATAAAGGAGTGTGTGCCTATTCATTATTTAAATTGAATACAAGAGTTTCTCTTTTCTCTTCTCTTTCTACTTTCATAACATGGTATCAGAGCCTGGGGTTTTCCTAGCCTCCTCTTCTTCTTCAGCACGTTTTTTTTTTTGGCAAATTATTCCTTTTCACGTTGGTTTCTGCGTATCTAGTCCTTCCCTGTTTCGACGATTGGACTATACCTGCTTCTTTGTCTCTTCAAGACGAAGCCAACGCCACAAGAATCATCTCCATCCGACTCCCCGATTGCCGCCACGCGCCGCTCGAAGATTGGACACGCGTTGTGCCATTTTCCTACGTGCCCTATGCGCCTCCTGCTCCTATCTCGCGCTATCTTGCGCTGTGGCCTCATCTGCTAACGTGAGCTGCGTGTTTCTGACGTCATCACTGATGTCAACCCTGGTTCCTGTGCGCCGCTGCTGCTCTACTTGTTATCATGCGCTGCGCACACCTCTGCTAACGTGTGCCGCATGTTTCTGACGTCAACCCCCTTTTTGTGACGTTAGCCCTAGTTCTGGTTGACCAGATTGGTCAAGCCACTTTGACCAGCCGATTCACTGCCTTTCTGGTCATGTTTCAGACCATATCTCAACTGTTTTCGGCCTCCTGAATCTGCTAGTGTGTTCCATTTTGTCAAAATCAGCCTCTACAAAGGACTTTCTTTTTTTGGGCCCTGTTTGAGCATTATGAATCGTTTTGACAACATCCATTCAGTCTCCGTTACACTTGATGAGTCTAACTATGTTCTCTGGGCCCAAACTCTCTCTAGATTCATCAAAGGAAACTAGCTTTGGCGTATTATCATTGGTGCTCTTTCTAAACCCGTCCAAGAAAAAAACGAGACTCTATCTGCTTTCGATGAGCGTCTTGATTAATGGAAAGGGAAGAACTACCAGATTATCACATGGTTTCGGGCTACTTCTATTCCTTCCATTAGCCTTCAGTTTGGACGCTTTCAGGATGATGATTCCATTGTCTCTCCTGCCAAGGCAATTTGGGATTGCTTGAACGAACGTTATCAGACTACTGGACATGCTCACCAATAGCTACTCCTACAAACTCTTCATCACATGCGCCAAGAGCCTGGTCAGTCCATCAATGATTTTTTATCCTAGATGTCATCTGTTTAGGACCAGTTGGCTCTTTTTGAACCTACTTGGGCACATTCTGAGGATGCACAATTATTTATTGTTCATAGGAATCATCAGTGGCTATTGCAGTTTCTTATGGCTCTTCATAGTACCTTTGAGTCTATGCGTGCTTCCTTGCTCCATCGTTTTCCCTTACCGACTTTGAAGCAAGCCATTACCGAACTCTTGTTAGAAGAAACTTGTTTTGGAATGCTTAAAACTCAAAACTTGGATTCTATTCTTGCTACGCCATCATCATGGGGTTCTTCATCTTCACAGCCTCCTAGCTCATGCATTTACTGTCGCAACTGTGGCCCACTTGCTAATCATTCTTTACTTCAGTGCCAAGTTCGTGAATGCTTGACTTGCAAGACTGCTTCTGGTCATCTCCAAAGCAAATTTCCTCAAGCTACCCCTGCTTTTTCATCCAGGAAAGGGTCTTCATATTTTGGGCATCTGTTCAAATCTGCTCATGGTTCTCGTCCCGCTACCGCTGCTGCATCAGAGGGTTCTTGCACTCACCACTCTATTGACCCTATTGCTCCATCATTGTCTATAGATGATGTGGAGTCCATTATCTAGTAGGTGCTTGCCAAATCCGGTACTCTTCCTTCTCTTGCTCTTTCAGTCACATTAGGTAATCTTTCATGGTATTTTGATTCCGCCTGCTATAATCATATGACCTCTGATTCTACTATATTTTCTTCTATCTCATCATCCTCTTCTGTTCCCCTTATACATACTGCTGATGGTTCTTAGATGTTTGTTAGTCACATTGGTCAAATTTCTACTTCCACTGTATCTCTTTCTAATGTTTATCACATTTCTGCTCTTAAATTGAACCTTATCTCTATTGGTCAATTGTGTGAATTTGGTCTCATCGTCACCTTTTCTGCTAATGGTTGTTTAGTGTAGGACCCTCAGACGAAACATATCCTTGGGATAGGCCGTAGGCATGGACGTCTGTTCGAGCTTCTTAATCTTTGCATTCCATCTACATCATCCACTGCTGCTTCTGTTGCCTCTTCTGCTACCTTTACTTCAATGTCTTCTTTTCACCTTTGGCATTGTCGTTTAGGACATGTCTCTTTTAGTCGTTTAAAAACTTTGGTTTCTAGTGGTCGGTTAGGTCGTGTTAGTTCTGAAAATGTTGATTGTTTACCTTGTCAAATTGCTAAATAGCCTGCATTACCTTTTAATAAAAGTAATTCTATTTCTACTGCCCCGTTTGCTCTTGTGCATTCAGATATTTGGGGACCCTCCCCTACCCCAACCATGGGGGAGGGGGAGGGGGGGGGGGGGTCTAGATATTTTGTGATTTTTGTTGATGATTTTTCTCGTTATACTTGGATGTGTGTTCTCAAAAATCGGTCTAAACGTAAACAAGTTTATTATGATTTCTCTGCCATGGTCCACACTCAGTTTTCTCGAACTATTAAAATCTTTCGCTCTGATAACGCTATGGAATACTTGGATTCTGATTTTCTTTCCTTTCTTCGGGCACATGGTACCCAATGTCATCGTTCTTGTGCAGGCACGTCCCAACAAAATGGTCACGCCGAAAGAAAACATCATCATATTCTAGGCACTACTCGGGCCCTTCTTATCTCCTCTTCATGTCCTGAAAAGTTTTGGGGAAAGCTGCTCTCACTACTGTCTACACCATAAATCATGTGCCTACTCCTCTCATAGCCAATCTCTCTCTTGATGAACGTCTGCATGGTTCTCCTCCTACATACACCACTCTTAAAGTTTTTGGCTCTGTTTGTTTTGTTCTCCTTCAATCTCATGAACACACTAAACTAGAACCTCGTTCTCGTTTTTGTTATTTTCTGGGATATGGTATAGAACATAAAGGGTATTGTTCTTGGGATCCAGTCTCCAAGCGTCTTCATATTTCTCGTCATGTGGTTTTTTGGGAATACAAAATGTTCACTACTTTGTCTAAGTTTCACCTACCATAGTCTACCCATTCCCCGTTTTTTACTGATCTTTCTATAGACTTGATGTCTCCTGCCTTTGATGTAGATTCCGGTCCAAAACTTTCACAGTTGCCTATGCCTACCGTCAATCATGAGGTTTCTATATCTGACGATAGTCCTATGCCTCCTCTATTACCTCCTGTAGAGCCTCCTCCATCATCTCTTGTGGAGCTTTCTCCATCCCCACCACCATCTCCTCCAGCAGATCGTCATTCAACTCGGGTAAAACAACCTTATGTTCTTCACTGTGATTATATTGTTGATACCACTGCTTTTTCCTTTCATGAACCTACTTCCTATCGTGAGGCTTGTTCTAACCCTCTTTGGTAGCAAGCTATGACTGATGAATTACAGGCTTTGGATAAAACTCATACCTGGGACGTGATTGATCTTCCTCCTAGCATGACTGTTGTTAGTTGTAAATGGGTTTATAAGATCAAAACTCATTCTGATAGTTTCATTGAACGTTACAAAGCCCGTCTTGTTGCCCAGGGATTCACTCAAGAGTATGGGATTGACTATAAGGAAACATTTGCTCCTGTTGCTCGTCTTACTTCAGTTCACAACTTATAAGCAATTGCTGCTGCTCGCTACTAGAGTATTTATCAGATGGATGTCAAGAACACCTTTCTCAATATGGTGATCTCATTGAGGAAATTTATATGCAACTTCCTCTTGATTCCTCTATTCCATCCATCAAAGTTTGCAAACTTCGCCGTGCTTTGTATGGTTTGAAACAAGTTCCTCGTGCCTGGTTTGCCAAGTTCAATTCTACCACTCATGACTTTGGCTTCTTATCCAGTGCCTATGATTTTGCCTTGTTTATAAGTCAGACAGAGCGTGGTATTCTTCTTCTTCTTCTCTATGTGGATGATATGGTCATCATTGGAGATGACACAGTGGGTATCTCTAGTCTCAAGCAGTTCCTCAGTCACCAGTTTGAGATGAAAGATTTAGGTTTGCTTAGCTACTTCCTCGACTTGGAAATTTCTCACAATCCTTTTGGTTACTTTCTCACCCAGGCCAAGTATATCTCTGATCTTTTGACTCGTGCTGGTCTTATTGATTGCAAGACTGCTACTACTCCAGTTGATCCTCAGACTCGTCTCACACCTCTTGATGGTCACCTATTATCTTATGCTACTTTATATCGTCAGCTAGATGGCAGTCTTGTTTAACTCACGGTTACTCGTCCAGACATTGCCTATGTTGTTCACATTTTCAGTCGAATCATGGCTGCTCCTCACTTTCCGCACTATGATGCTCTAGTTCACATTTTGAGTTATCTAAAAGGCACTATGTTTCATGGTCTTCACTACTTAGCACACTCTTCTCTACTGTTACATACATTTTCTGATGCAGATTGGGCAGGGAATCCTACTAACCGCCGCTCTATTACAGGGTTCTGCTTCTTTTTTGGTGATTCTCTCATTGCTTGGCGTAGCAAGAAGCAAACTATTGTTGCTCGTTCTAGTACCAAGGCTGAGTATCGTGCTCTTGCGGATACTACTCAAGAGCTTGTGTGGCTTCGTTGACTTCTTACTAATATGGGAATTTCCCATTTTGCTGCCACTAACCTCTATTGTGGCAATCAGAGTACTATTTAGATTGCACATAATGATGTCTTCCATGATCGTACCAAGCATATTGAGATTTATTGTCACTTTATCTGGCAACACGTTACTAATGGCACTGGTCGTTTTATCTTTGCTACCTTTGCTAGTCAGACAGCTGACATATTCACCAAGGCTCATGCTCCAGGACAATTTTTTGATTTACTTTCCAAGCTCAACTTGATATTTGCATTACCACCTTGAGCTTGAGCGGGGTGTTAAATATAGTATATTCTCTGTGTATACCTTATTTGTTATATAGTATATTTTCTGTATATACCTTATCTTCCCACTTATTCATTATTTAAATTGAATACAAGAGTTTCTCTTTTCTCTTCTCTTTCTACTCTCATGACACTCTCTAAGTCTCTCGGCTCTCTCTCTCTCTCTCTCTCTCACACACACACACACACACACACACACACACACAAACACACAAAATTCCTTTTGTATATTTTTTGGTCTTGCAAATTTCTCTCTCTAGAATTTGGTCTCAACGTAATTCACACAAATACACTTTGCACCCAACAGCTTTATCATGGAAAGCGGCGAACATTTGGATTTGTCAAAGAAGGATTCTTCTGAAGTACTTCCACCACTCATCAAATATATATCAGCAACTGAAGTGGCTGGCTTTGATTGTGTTGAAGAGCTCAAAATGATGGATAATTCATATCAACAAACTCGTTGTCATTCTTTCAGTCCTTCAGCAACTGTAAGTTTTTTAACTTTTGTGCTGTCCGCCAGAGGAAAAAGCATTATTTTCGTCCACAATATACTCATTGTTCACATTTTGAATGGTCCACACGGGTCTAGCATACACATAGATAAGCATTCATAATATGATTTTCATACTTGTGATAGATTTGTAAACTACTGGTGGTATTCCAAAGGATATATTGTGTAGAGGTTCATAAGGATGAAGCTACCTAAGCTCGCTCTGGTGCATGGCTTGTCATGATTCAAGATTGAAATAGCTTGTGACAAGACCTAGTCTTCATGATAACCTCGTTTAAGTTGCATTTATTTCAGCAGAGTTATGAAACTTAACTTGGTTTTAAGTATTTACTCGTCATTTATTTCATCCATTTTATGTTACCATAAATGTTTAGAACACCTTTTTATACTTCAGTAAATGACATATTGCATGGAGTTTAATGTCTAATGCTGTCTTCATAGATATGTTTGTGGTAATCCACACCAAGAAAGACAGCTAAACACTCTCAGCTTACGAGGTGGACTTAGTAATCTTGAGCTTGATACTCCAAAGCCCACAAAGCTGCCGCTTTGGGCCCCAAAAAATTGATGAAAAAAAGGCCTCAACTTTTTTAAAAAAAAACTATTCTGCTAGTTCAAAAAAAAAAAAATAAATAAATAGTTGATGTAGTGAATTATTTAAAGCTAATAGATGATTATTTTTCCCCAAAAAAATAAAAAAAACCAATTGTTTATGGGGAAAGAAATTTTTTAAATTTAAAGTTGATTAAATTTTACTTTCAGTCAACTATGTCATAAAACAAATTAAATGGATTATCAATTTTATCCATTGAAAAGTATTATATAAGTTTGATTAGCAATTTTGCAATTAAAATTGTGAAAATGAATGATATTTAAGTGATATTTTATTACAATTTGTTCACTTTTTTATTTATTACTCGAGTTTGGATTATTTGGTAGTTTTTCTTATGGTAAACTTCTTTTTTTTATTTTTTTTATTTTTTTATATATATTTAAATAATTATATATAGATGTAGCCTTTTCATAAATATTGTCTTAAAAAAAAAAGATACATAATCTTTTGGTCACAAATTTTTTTTTTAAAATATATGAAAGGCTGCCCATATATGAAGTTCGCTTTGGGCCCTGAATATGTCAGAGCCGGCCCTGCTTCATACACACATGAACTCAACTAGGAAGCATCAATCATAATGACTACTTGTTACAATTGAAATGAATTGTATCAAATTTTCATGCTTAAAGCTTCCCTTCCCATATTTTCATACCTATTTGCAGTTAAGACTGATAGATGTAGCTGTAACAACTTTCACTCAGTAAAAGATTAGAAAGAAGATAAGAGTAAAGGGGCTGTTTAAGAAATACTTTAGATGTGAATTTTCATAGAGATTGCTAAGTTTAAAACAAAAATTTTAATGCAGATTTCAATTCTTTTAGACAAAAAGGATGACAGAAATTTAAAGAAAAAAAATATGGTGAAGCATTTATTTTTACAGTCCAATCCTTTCTTCTTTGTGAAAAATCTTCTTGCCAATGCATATTGCTGTCTCTGGCTCTCAAAACAAATATGCTCCTTGATACCATTTGTGGGCAATATATTATGTTGTTTATTGCATAAATTGGAAAAATGTTTACTTGATCTGCTATCACTTCCAATTTATAGTAGAGAGGATTTGTGACTGATATATGACTACTGTATCCTGGCATACTTGTTTCTTGATTCATTACGTTAGGGAACTGCAACACCTGCTGTCCAAGGCCAGAGTGATTGTATCCAGTCCCAGGAACTGCATCATGTTTCTATCAGCATGCCCGCTTCCCCCTTGAAAGTTCACTTACAGAGCACTAAACAAGTTCTCTTCAGAGATGACGATGGGCCAATTTTCAACAACAATAATATTTCAAATTTGTTTGCTACATCTACTGCTGGCTCTAAACAGGCAAAATTTTATTCTCAGCCAATGCCAGCAGGTTTTGCATTTGATGAGGCAGTTGCAGCTGGAAAATTTCCGAACTGCCCAGAGCTTCTTCCACCAAAGAATCCAAGGATTGATAGGCTGAGGGATAAAAGGTTTGATTCTTTCAAAACATGGTCTGGCAAGCTTGAGAAGCAGTTTTCACATTTACGTGGAAAGCCTCGTGAAACTGGGACAGAGGAAAACACTGTGCGTAATGTGGAGATGGAGACTTTACCTGTAGATCGATACTTTGATGCTTTGGAAGGACCAGAATTAGATACCCTCAGGGTATGTATTTCCTATCGCCGACCCTTTTCTGCAAGTCAATTCATGTTGTTTATTCATATAATTTTATTTTTCTGGACCTTCTGAATTGAATACACCGTGCAAGGCTGCAATTTCCACAATTTGTAAGTTCTAGTCATTGGATGATAAATTGATTTTTGATTAAACAAGGAGCTTTTTTCTTGTAAATTTTTGTACATTGTAAACCTGTCCATCCATCCTCATCCAAGTGTTGCACTGCAAAATACTTGTTATTTAGTTCTTTACCAGCCTTACCTTTCCCGGAGAACTTTAGATTTCATGTTGTGTATATAATGCGACCATACATGTGTGTGCTTCCCTTTAACAAATAATTTTCAGGTTTGACCACCGTCCGTTGTAAATCAAGCTAGTGTGACCAAAAGGTTATACTCGTACATAATTAATGAAGATATACTTGTATTGGTTGTGATTTATTGCTGGGCAACCTATCATTCCATAAATGAATGGAGCACTTCTATATAATTAAATGAATTAATATACTAAAAAATATTGAACATTCTTCAGAACTTTTTTAATACCATTGTTTTGGGTTCTCTTTGTTCAACATCATTGGATTTTGCAATGTGATTTTGCTATTTCCCCTGTTATCAGCATTGATAGTTGACTTAGAAATGTTAAATAACTAGTCATTTTCTTTTGACAGGCTTCAGAGGAAATACTGCTTCCAGAAGACAAGCAATGGCCGTTTCTTCTTCGCTATCCTATTTCTTCATTTGGTATTGGCCTCGGAGTTAGCAGCCAAGCCATTATGTGGAAAGCCTTGGCCACTACTTCTTGCACAAAATTCCTTCACATAAGCCTAAATGTAAACCTTATCCTCTGGTACATTTCAGTTGCTCTTGTAGCCATTGTCTCTTTCATCTACATGCTCAAATTGATATTCTACTTTGAAGCAGTTCGTCGTGAATATTATCACCCCATACGTGTCAACTTCTTTTTTGCCCCATGGATAGTCTTCTTGTTCTTAGCTCTCGGAGTTCCACCATCAGTTACTCAAAACCTACCTTCCTTTCTCTGGTACATTCTTATGACACCAATCTTTTGTCTAGAGCTTAAGATTTATGGACAGTGGATGTCAGGAGGACAAAGGAGGCTTTCAAAGGTGGCCAATCCTTCAAATCATCTTGCTATTGTTGGGAACTTTGTGGGGGCGTTACTGGGTGCATCGATGGGGCTAAAAGAAGGACCAATATTCTTCTTTGCTATTGGATTGTCTCACTATATGGTCTTGTTTGTAACGCTCTACCAAAGACTTCCAACAAATGAGACACTCCCGAAGGAGCTCCATCCAGTTTTCTTTCTGTTTGTTGCAGCACCAAGTGTCGCTTCTATGGCATGGGCAAATATTCAAGGATCCTTTGATTATGGGTCGCGGATTGCTTACTTTATTGCCTTGTTTCTTTATTTCTCACTGGTTAGTCTGCCTTTCACTCAATAGCATGAGCATTTACCAACATTGTTGTCCTCGATCTCTGCTAGGCACATAAATTTGTTTGAGGGATTTCATTATCTACAGTAGTGATTGAAATGTTGACACCAGAATTGGGTTTAGCTTCACTGATTACTTTTATTACACTGGGATAAGCATTTCCTAGTTTGGAGTTAAATATCATTAAAAGACTAGTATGGACATTTTTTGGCAAGTGCCCTACTCAGTCTCATTTTCTCTCTCCTGGAAAAGCTACCATAATTGGTGAAGGAAAGCATGTTTACAATCTGCGGAAGGGATATAGAGTATTCAACTTGTTTTGCCTCATCAATGGGAGAATACGGAGCTTGTTGTCCAGATAGATTCGTGCACATGACTTCTTTTTATGGTAAATTTCATTATGTAATAGTTTGGCTCACTAATGCGTCTGCTTTGTTTCTGTATTTTTACAGGCTGTTCGTGTTAATTTTTTTCGGGGGTTCAGGTATAGTATTAGTTGAGTCTTTGGCTACCTATCATATATCCCTCTTTTGGTTTAGTTTTCTGAGGTTAATTTATTGGAATGCATAGGTTCTCGTTGGGTTGGTGGGCCTACACTTTCCCGATGACTGGAGCTGCCATTGCAACCATCAAGTACTCTAATGAGGTTCCAAACATAGTAACAAAATCTCTATCTGTTATACTCTCTGGCATTGCCACACTCACCGTGACATCATTGCTTGTAACGACTATCCTACATGCTGTTGTGCTACGAGACCTTTTCCCAAATGATATTGCTATTGCGATTAGTGAGAGAAGGCCCAAAACAACCCGGAAATGGTTCCACAGGAGAACTGGCAGCGCTGAGAATGATACTGAACATTTCCTTAAATTTGCAGATGCAGATTGCAAGGATATTGAGTCTTATCAGAAGCCTCCAGAAGCCTCCGAATGATGATTATGGCACAACAGAAGTCCACAGCAATCAACGGAAGTCCTAATAATGCTATTGTCATTCTGAACTTTTACCACTCAATCAAGGGAGGAACATTCAGATATTTGGAGAGAAAGGGAAGAAAAAATAAATAAATAAAAGACAAGAGAGGTGTATGGTTTTGTCGTTCCGGTGAACTTGATGTATACAGAGAAATGGAGGTTTATGTCGTTAGTGGGAGAGGGTAATTTTAGTGTATGAACATTTTGAGTTGTAAATAATGATTTTATAATATTGCACTTTTTTTTGTCTTTTTCTTTTCTTTCTTTCTTCTTCTTCGTTTATTTTTTTATTTTTATTTTTATTTTTTTTTTGGGTGAGATATTTTTATTGCTTTGAGAAGAGAAGTCGTTATCTTCATAATATAATATCCAGCTAGTTATTTTTGTATTTAATCAAGAGACTGAAGAAATATTAACCAGCAGTAACAGATAGTCTAGAAACCCAGAAAAAAGGGTCTAATTTCTCCGGGAATGTATGTATGATAGAGATTGAAATAGTATATTGTAAGATTCATGTGTTTGAATTACATATTGAAAACTTTGATAGGATGACCAAGGAGGTTATATATATACCTAATATATATTTTTGGGCAAAATCCTTTTTTTTTTTATCCCTTTATGGTATGATAGCACTTTATCTACATTTTTTAATAATCACATGCCTCATACGTGGTTTTGGACTAAAATGGTGCAGTTACATTTTCCATTTAAACTAACAGAAAATGTGTCTCACATGTCTATTTTGAGAGTGACGAAGGGAAAAAAGAGTACTGCTATTAGTACCTATCTTTATTCTTTAGACCTCTTATTTCTTTGAACTCACACCTAAAAAATTCAATTTTAATAATATTTCTTTCAACACCCCACTTAATACCAAATTTACTCCTATTTAATATTTTATAATATCATCACCAAGTTATGCACACCCACCTCATTTGCCCACCCTCTTCATCAACAGTGAAGAACGACAACAATCCCTCTCCATCAACAGTGAAGAACGACAATCCCTCTCCCTCTATCATCGACAGTGAAAATTGATTGAATCAATTTGAAACCCCAACTGAGAACAATTTCCAATCCAAGAAAAACTAGGTTCTTTGATTTTGATAGAAACTAAGAACAAAGTCATCTGAATCGAAGTTTATACTCCTAGATTTGCCAGAAATCTATCCTCCAACATATTGAAGTTTATACTCTTGGGTTTACAAGTTTGACAATATTCTAATCAAACAATGAACATGTCACAGCCCCAAACTCGCCCCTAGAGGTTTGGGCCATGACCGAAAATATTTAATTAATATCGGGGCCTGAAGCGGAAACAAAACAAAAATAAGAATGTCCATTGAGATGTGCATACATGATAAACTGAAATATTTAAAACATTTAATCATATTCTTAATATATACATATACAAGACATATCTTATACATCTCACACACATATAAGACTTAAACATAATACAAATCTTAACAAAAACAAAAACTAAAGCCTCATCACAGAGGAACTTCTTGGGTGGCTTGACAAAAGTGCGGACTCCAAGACAGTCTCTAATATTGATCTTCCAGTTGTTCACCTACATATATATAAGGGAGATGGGTGAGCTAGAGCCTAGTGAGTAATATCAAAATAAAAAGGTTAATGAATGAAATCCAACATAATATAAAACATGTCTTTCAATTTCAAAACGAATCTGAAATCATTTTCAAAACAAAGCATTTGCCATATTTTGCATTTCCAAATATCATATAACGAATTCAGACCGAACATTTGTCATGTCGAAATCCATACATTTTCAAATTGCTCATATATCGAATTCATAACAAAATTCAATATCAAAACATTATACATGGTGCATCCAATAGAGAACGAAGGGTCCCGAAGTCCTAAATTGAAGGGACATGAAGGTCTAATGTGGGTTTCTCATTCAACAAAAATCATTATCACAAGGTATATATATATATATATATATAAACATTTCAAATCATACATTTCAACCTCAAAGTTAAACAAATGCCTTCAATTTCATGTTTTTGAATTCAATTAGTAAAACCCCCTTTTTTATTGAACAATTTCCAAAACTAAGATTTTATATAAAATTTGGGGATTTCCTCCCTTTCATGAGATTCAAGCTAATGTTCATTACAAACAACAATAATCATCAATAATCAACACATTCCTTCCATAATCATGAAACATTTCTCACTTTTGACCAATCCTTTCACTAACACAAAACAACCTCTACACACACACACACACATATATATAGAATGAGTGTCTAATGAAATTGCCACATATGAGTTTCAAAGTGAAGCTATAACATGTTAAAGACACCCTTACCTCAAAATTAGAAGCTAAAGTGGAGAATCCATGCGAAACCTCAACCAATTTCGCAAAACAACCGGTAAAAAGCTTGAACTTGACTTGCATTTCAATTATCTTGAAGGATTTAGGGTGAATCTAGAGCAAAATGCTGAGAAATCAAGTGTTTTGGGGGTTAGGGTTTCAGAATGGGTGATAGAGAGAGAGAGAGAGAGAGAGAGAGAGAGAGAGAGAGAGAGAGAGTGTGTTTGAAAAAATGAAAAAGAAATGAGTTGGATTGGCTCTTTAAGTTAGCTGCCCCGATAAACCATTTGAGCGAACTTTTCTTTGCTCCAGCGACCAATAAAATTTCAAAGAGACCGCTCAAGAGATAGTTTAACCACTCGAGCGGTAAATGCGAGGTCCCAAAAAGTTTTGTAAAGCTACAGTGAAAATACTAGGAGCGCATGAAATCTAAGCTCGAGCGACCACTTCATTGCTCGAGCGGTCTCGCTTGCAAAATGATCTTCGCTCGAGCAACCAAATGACCGCTTAAGCGGTCTACCAAATTCAACTGTTACAGCCTACCCTCCTTAAAGAATTTTGTCCTCGAAATTTCCTTTAATTCCTGTTAAAGCAATCCCAATATCTCTCAAGAAAAAGGATTGCTACTCTTACAATAAACCTAATCATCAATTGTCATCCATTGGAAGTAGAATCAATCCAACATTCACATCACAATGTATAATTTCAAGCTTTTCGGTAATCAATGCAAAATCATTGTTTTACTAACTAAGTCACAAGATATTATTACAACCAAGAAGGGCAACAAAATTACACACCGTTAAACAAGTCAGGATATTTTTCACGAACTTCAGCTTCTCTATACCAAGTGGCCTCTTCCACTTCATGATGATGCCATAACACTTTGACTAGAGGTATAGTTTTTCCTCTCAAAACTTGTTCTCGGGAGTCTAGGATCTTTATTGGTCTCTCCTCATAGGAAACATTTTCATCTACTTCAAGGTTCGCCCAGTCTAAGACATGAGATGGGTCGGGCTCATACTTGCGAAGCATTGAGATGTGAAAATGTCAAGGCAAGGCGATAAGCAACTTCTCCTACTCGTTCAATAATATAGGTGATAGCTTTCCACTTTGGCCAAATCGCATCAAACATTTTCTATGTGATATCCTCGAAAACACATGGTCACCCATTTCAAAAGACAATGGCTGTCTCCTCCTATCTGCATAGATCTTTTGTCAGCTTTGTGCCGTGATTAACCTCTTCCGGATGATAGCTACTTTTTCTGTGGTTTCACGACCCAAATCTAGTCTAAGCATGGATGAATCTCTTGCCTTATCCCAACACACCGGTGACCTATAGGGAGACCCATATAGGGCTTCAAAAGGTGCCATTCCAACGTTGGCTTGGTAGCTATTGTTGTAGACAAACTCAGCTAATGGCAAATATTTTTCCTATGGCCCTTTAAAGTCTAGAACACAGGCTCTCAGCATGTCTTCTAAAATTTGAATGGTACGTTTAGACTGACCATCGATTTGAGGGTGGTAAGCGATACTAAAGGTCAACTAAGTCCCCATAATGGTTTGTAAGCTTTGCTATAACCGTGCGGTGAAACAAAGATCTCTATCTGAGACAATGCTCACTGGAATCCCATGAAGCCGAACAATATCCCTAGCATAGAGTTCTACTAGGTAATCCACTGAGTCGCCCATACACATTGCAAGAAAATGTGTCGACTTAGTTAGTCAATCTACTATGACCCAAACGGCATCATTACCCTATGAGTTTTAGGAAGGCCCGAAACATAATCCATCGTGATGTGTTCCCACTTCCATTCAGCTACAGGTAAGGGTTGTAACAACCTAGCTGGTCTTTGATGCTCCACTTTGATTTGTTGACAAGTTAGACATTTAGACACAAATAAGGCTACATCTTTCTTCATGCCTCTCCACCAAAACTGGCGGTTCAAATCACGATACATTTTCGTGCCCCTAGGATGGACCGCAAGACGGGAGTGATAAAACTCTCGAAGTACATCATC
Organism: Camellia japonica; assembly: GCA_030407325.1. Lineage (NCBI taxonomy): Eukaryota > Viridiplantae > Streptophyta > Magnoliopsida > Ericales > Theaceae > Camellia > Camellia japonica. Next base: position 127,210,377 of record JAPPVO010000002.1, on the reverse strand, counting down.
TCTACAAGATTTTGGTACAAAATGCTGATCTACAAATCGGAATGCACCCTCAACCCTTTTTCTTCTTTCCCTTGTAGGATTTTATCGTTAATCGCTTCCACTTTTGGATAATTTTGCTGTGTTTCTAAAACTAGCGTGACTAGTGTTGGTTGAACCAGAATTGAAAACAAGGTGGCTTGACTAGGTGATTCTCCAACTTGCACATCAAACTCATTTAGTTCACCCAACATCTTCCACTCCCTCAGGCAAGGGTAGCAACCAAACTCATCAACTTTCTACTCAAAGCATCGGTCACCACATTGGCCTTCCCAGGATGATAATGTAATTTGAAGTCATAATCTTCAAGGTATTCCATCCACCTTCTTTGGCACAAATTCAAATCTTTTCGGGAGAATAAATACTTGAGACTCTTATGATCTGAGAATACGTCAAATTTCTCTCCATAGAGGTAATGTCTCCAAAGCTTCAAGGCAAAAATGACTCTGGCTAATTCAAGGTCGTGAGTGTGGTAGTTTCTCTCGTGAGTTTTTAGTTGACCGGAACCGTATGCCACAACTTTACCTTTTTGCATCAAAACACACCCTAAACCCTCTCTAGAAGCATCACAGTAAATTGTATAACCCAACCCTCTCATTAAGATTGGTGTTGAGGTCAATCTAGTCTTCAATTCTAAGAAAGACTTTTCACATAACTCATTCCAAATGAATTTCACCCCTTTTCTAGTCAATTTGGTTAGTGGTGCTGCTACCATAGAAAAATCTTTCACAAACCGCCTATAATATTCGACAAGATGCAAAAAGCTATGAATCTCGAAAACGTTCCTAGGTTGTTCCCACTTCAACACTGCTTCAATTTTTGAAGAATCTACCGTGACTTCGTCTCTTGAGACAACGTGGCCCAAAAAATTAACTTCTGAAAGCCAAAACTCACACTTCTCAAATTTAGCATATAATCGGTGTTCCTGAAGCAATTGTAAAACAATGCGAAGGTGCTTTTCGTGCTCCTCTTCAGAAGGCAAATAGATGAGGATATCATCCACAAAGACTACCACGAACTTATCAAGATAATCTCAAAAAACTCCATTCATGAGGTCCATGAAGGTGGTGGGAGCATTTGTTAGACCGAATAGCATCGCAAGGAATTCGTAGTGACCATATCGCACATCTTAGGGATATCCTCCTCCTTCACTGGCAACTGATGATAACCTAATCTTAAATCCATTTTTGAGAAACAACGAGAACCCTTAAGTTGGTCAAAAAGATCGTCTATCCAGGGCAAGGGATATTTGTTTTTGATTATGGCTTCATTTAATTTACGATAGTCGATGCATAGTCGCAACGAACCGTCTTTCTTCTTTGCAAAAAGAGTCGGTGCTCCCCATAGCGAGGTACTAGGGCGTATAAAACCCTTGTCTAACAATTCTTGTAATTGCTTCTTTAGAACAAGTAGTTTTGCTAGGAAAAATCTATATGGCGACATGGAAATAAGTGTCGTGCCAAGCACCAGGTCTATAGAGAATTCTACCTCTCGATAAGGTGGTAATGCGGTGAGATCCTCAGGAAAAACATCTGTATACTCACAAACTACCTTAGGAAATATTCCCCTCATTGTACTACCCTCATCATCAATAATAGTTGCAAGAAGAAAGCTAAGTTTGCCTAAACTTCGTGGGTCATATAACGGTGACAACCCTTCTATCCCCTAGAAAATAAAAACAATTCCCACCAGCAATACACACCATAATCCTTCCACGGTTGCAATCAATGACAGCATGATAAGAGGACAACCAATCCGTACCAAGAATGACATCAAAACCTGACATCTCTAATAGCACCAAATTAAAAGGGAGTTGACATTCAGCCACCTCGATTACACACCCACGACACCCCCGATTTAAGACAACTTGGACCCCGATTTGTGACTCAACCATGAGTGAAGACTCTAGTTGTTCTACTTTTAAGCCCAACGTGGATGCAAATGAGGATGTGATAAATGAACGTGATGCTGCAGTGTTTATCAAGAGAGCTTGCAAATTTATATGAAAATCACTGAAGAACCTTTCTCATGGCAATTTGAAACAAGTGGCCATTCTAAATATTGTTGATTGACCGTGTTGATTGTCTCATCTTCATCAATTACAAAATCAACTTTTTCAAAATTTGATTTTGTATTGTACTTGATCAACTTCTCATTTGCTCTTTTGACCTCCAAAATGATCCCATCCTGGAATTTGTTAAACTGGTTGCTTATCTTGATCATATCCAAAACAAGCTATTTGATTTTCACTATATCTCCACGCATAGACTCTGTCATCTCCAATGGTGTAGCCATTGCTAAGATTGACTACTTTGATACCACTTGTTACATACCTTCTCGTTAAAAAAATTAACAAAAATATAAACAAAAAAATAAAATAAATAAATAAAGCGCGAAACATCCGCTTCGAGGGAGAAGACCTCATGTTGGTGCACATTGAGGCAAACCAGCCATCCATAACTTCACAGAAATTAATACGTATAAATATATTCCACATATTTTATTAATAACCAACCTAATTTATATGCAAGAGACTGGTAACAAACACAATCCGTGATCCCTAAAAGGTAGGAAACAACCTAGCCTATCCTACCCATAATTCTAAATTATAGTAACTAATTAAATAAATATATTACATTTATTTGTGAGATTTAAGTAGGTAGCATTATTCCACTTCAACCAAGCATAATCATGCATTTGAGGCATTATTAGCCAGTAATAATGTTGGTTAGAGAGCAAAGACAAGGCCGGTCCTGGGGGCAGGTAAGAGAGGCCTGCGCCTTGGGCCCCAAATTTGGGCTGAAAATAGGGGCCCCAAATATAATTTTGTGTTTTAGATATAAAAAATAAAAAATAAAAACTCCCAAATACTATAGGCCCAATTGAACTGATCGTGGTTCAATTATAAACTGGATATTGCTAAACTATAAAACAATAAGACCAAATTTTTATTTTTATTTTGAGTATTTGTAATGATTGCTTCCTCTCTTAATATATGAAAGTAAATTTTTATTTATAATTTTAATGATTATATGTGCAAGTAAATTTGTTTGTGGCTATAAACAAATAAAAAAATTATTGTAACTTATTATTTTATCCATGAACTTTTTTTTTCAATGTAAGAGGGGTCTCATTTCCGAAATTCGCCTTGAGCCCCCTAAATCTCAAGGCCGGCCCTAAGTAAAGACAACATGCAAACACGCTGATAGCTCTCCAGATAGCACGTTAATGTTTTAATTAAATTGTGCATTCTCTATCGGCAGCCACAACACAAGTAGGCCAGCATTTCAAAATGGTTGTAAAAGCACTCTTCATTCATTCTTAATCAGGAAAGATACATATTTAAGTTTAGAAAAACTCAAATGTAAGGCAGTGCCTGTGATGACTTTGTTTTCGTGTCTGTGTGTACAGAGTTCCATCTTTTGCGAAGTAGTTTAAGAAGTGTACCAACTAATTTGAAATAGACCTTGTCCAGTCCAAGAAAAAAAAAAAAAAAAGCAATGAATGAATGGATGCAAAACACAAGACAAAGTGTTTTGGAACCAAGTACAAATTGTTTGCATCTAATTCGCTGTTTGTCATATGTAACATGTACAATGCACCTTAACCTGAATGCTTCCGATATACGGCATTAACCAACAAAGGTTTTGGTGTGCCTGCTCCTCTGTTTCATTGCCTCCACTCCATCTCTTTCACCAAACCTCCTCTGTTTCATTTACATTTCTTTGGTGGTCTGTAACAATTTTTTGTTCATCCTTTATTTAGTTAATCTTTTTATTTTTTATTGGAAGAGGGATTGGTAGTTAATTAGCTGAGTTGAGTACTTGTACAAACTCAATTCCCATGTCAAGACCAAAAGAGTGCTAATCTGTTATTAAAGATATTTGCCTGGTGGATCATCAGAATGCCACACAACCTATATTTACGTGTTACATCTTCTCCTTCTCCAATTTCCATCCGACACAAATGACTACCCATGTTTTTTTTTTTTTTTTGGGTTCATTAATTCCATGCAATGTCTTTTTTAGTAGCAATAGTGACTCAGGAATTGATATGAACGACAAGTAGCATGTAGGAGGTTTTTGGTCCCCCTCCCACAATGGTCCCCAATTCTAAGTTGATTGAGATCATAGCAATAAGAGAAAAGACAAATCTATGAAGGATACAATTGGATGAGCTTTCTGCAAGTGGAAAGAAGATCCAACAAAGAAGACAAATATATATATATATATACACACAAGGAAAATATAGAAACATGCATGAAAGCAGTTGTTATCAACCTTTGAGCATTTTCTGCTAGCACATATTGTCCATGTCTCCCTTTCCTACATGTTCACATGTGCCTCACTTCCCACTCTTCATTGACTCCCTGGCAAATCTTTTTGATCAGTTAGAATTACGTCAATTTAACCTAAAATGCCAAGAAACAAGAGAAGGGAAGGTCACACACACAAATAAAATAAATAACTAAATGGAGGATCCCTATAGTTTAAAATCTAAATAGGAGGGCACTATTTAGACCCGTGTAGCCCATCACATTTCCGTTTCGATGATCTAAATTATCCATGTTGTCGAATACTTCTTATATTTCATTCATACAAAAAATTAGATCGATTCGACAATTATAATTTATTTAATTTATTGCATTTTTCACAAAAAATAAAAAATAAAAATTGGAGGACAATTGTATTTTTAAAAGAGTATTTCTATTTATGCTAAAAAGTTAGACCCACCTTCTAAACTATATGATGTAACACTCTATTAAGAAAAAAAAGTTGACTATCTTTCTCACTTATTCTCTAATCATTAACCAATCATCTTATTTACGCATCATTGGGTCTAGAAAATGAGATTGCATATCATTTTTCTTTTAGAGATAAACCATACATTTTTTTTGGACTACAGGGAATCCTTCTACTAAATTGTTCTCACGCAACATGAAAAATACATATTTTTATTTAGAGCCTAGGAAGTACAGATATGGATACGGCGATACGTCAAAATCAGAAAAAGTAAAATACGAGTATGGCTGGGATACATTCGTAAGAAAAAATGATTTTTTTATAATTTTAATAATATAATATTTGTGAAAATAAAATCTAAAATAAATTAATAAATAAATATAAGGGTTCCTATTAAGTTAAGAGTTTTCATGCATTCATAAAATATCCAAAATTAAAACACAGGCCAACACCAAAAGCAAATTAAAAAAATAAAAAATAAAAAATTAGAGAGAATTCTATTAAAAATTTGACAAAGAAATACCAACAATAAAGCACTGTAGGGAAACAAAAAAAAATAAAGTGAAAAGAAAAATAAAGCTGCCTAATAGATTGGGGGGGGGGGGGGGGGAACGAGAGTGAGAGAACGATACAGAAGGAACCAGTTTCGATTTGTAGATTTGAGCTTAGGGTTTTTCTTCTCACTGTTTTTGTTGATTTTGGTTCATGCGTATATGTCGGTTTGAGGATCTAATTTGTATTATTTCAATTTCACTTCTTTTATTTACGGTTTGCCCCAGAAAAAAGCTTTTCAAAATTATGTTTTTTGTCCCGCCGTATCCCAAAAGTATCCACCAAGTATCTCCCACATATCCATGCATATTCAAACCATATCCAAAATTCAAAAAAATAAAAAAGAATGAGATACTTTCTAGTCGTATCCGATATTTATACGCAATCTATTTTGAAGTATTTATACTTCAAGTTTAGTGTCACTTAGAGTGGAGTGTATTGGAAAAAAGAAAAAATAAATAAATAATTTAATACAAATAATAGTATATGTTTTGGGTGACATTTGTTAATTAAAAATCAATAAAATAAATAAATTAAACACCCTACAACTAATCATCTCTCAATATTTTTTTGCGCACGTTATGCTACTTTGTCACTTTGTTTTTTTTAATACATGAGCTGTTTGATTTGAATTTATTTCATCAAAATTTTAAACAACTTTTTTTTAATTTTTTTATTTTATGTTTTGCCCGCTTCATTAAAATAAAATAATAATAATAATAATTTCTTTCTAACTTCCAAACTTAATTTTAATTATTTATTTATTTTTAATGTATCCATGAAGTTAGCTGTTTGGCCAAAAGAGTTCATGCAGCGCACTATAGGTTAGAGGTTTAATTTATTTTTATTTTTTTCCACACTGTAATTGTTTTATCAAATATAATTTATTTTATTAAAATATCTTAACAACGAGTCCCACATGTGAGTTTCAACCTTATAAAATAATTGTGTCTTATTTTATGTTTAATTTTCATGCACATAAACTTACTCGTAGTTAGAGTGGTAAATGGGCAAAATATAAACGGGTCGGATCCAAGGCTTGGGCAGGCCCAATCCATTAAACCCAAGTCCAAGTGGGTCAAGTGAATTTGTGGGTAAGCCAATCAAGCCCATCTCCATGATCAACAGTCCACCCAAATCCACAAGCACTTGAGCCCAACTTGCAGTGGAAAGGTCGGTCCAACCGTGACGCTAGGCTGGGCCGAGCTGCAGGACTCGATCTTTGGACCAACTTGATGGGCCGAACCCATCACCAAAAACCAAAGTGGGCCGAGCCCACACAAAGATATCTAAATGGGTCAGCCCATCTCTGCAAACAGTCTCACAAAGGGCCAAGTCGAGGCACAACGGAGCTGAGGGAACCTCTCAGAGAAACGTAGAAGTTATGAATGCATGCATGTGCAAGCTGCCACCTCAGTTGGTCCCCTCCCCCTAAAATCATGGAAATGGTTGATCAAGGGAATGTGGTTTGTTATCCGCATGGGGACAACGAGTATATGCATCCATTGTCAAATACCTCATGGCCCCTTACCTTGAGCAATGTTAAAGGGAGCATGGTAGCACCAAAGTCTCATAAAACCCTCTTGGGCAACAAGTAAGGAGTTCTATATAAACTACAAGGACTACACATTGAAGGTAACTAAGTGGAGCTATAATATACTCACTTAAACACAACTCTCGACACTTAGAGGGCAAATCCCATCTTCTCTGATCACTTACTCCCACACCGGAGGGGTTATCCGGCCAGTTCCGGCTGGGCAACTCTAACGGTGCTCGTTGTTGCAGGGACTCAATTCTTGGATAGTCCAGTCGGGTGCGAAGGTCCGGTCCACAATCATCTAGTGCGGTATTTGGTACGCACAATTGGTGCGGTGAACGTGGATCTTTATCTCCGAGTTCTGCATCTGATTCCGATAATGGGAATTGAGGATATTCCACCCTTGGCATTAACTCCACAAACAGAGAAGATGAAGGATAAGGGCCTGACACTGCCAACAGCTTTGGAAGAGCAGACCGGAAACAACAATCGTACTCCGAAATCTATTGAGCATCGACAGCCCTTTGCTGGTGGTTCTTCCCACAATTTTCTGTTGGAGAAAGACTATAGGGATCATATCATCGATTCCATGGGAATGGAGATACATGAACTAAGGGTGTGTTTGTTTGGACGGACTGGATAAGGGGGGATTGTAATCCATCGGACTGTTAGTCCCGGGATACATTGTCCCGGGACTATTTGGTTGGATTGGATTGTATCCTATGTTTGTTTAGTCATGGGATTAGATGTCTGGATTAGATTATTTTTAGTGAATCCAATGTTTGGTTAGACGGACTGGATAAGGATAAATGTTCAAAAGACTATTTTACCCTTATAATCTATAATTTAACAACACTAAAAAAATTTAATTTATAAGGCCACAATTTTTAATTTATTATTTTCAATTAAATTAAATTTATAATTTATATTTTATATTTTATTTAATATATAATTTTAAATAACGACAATAAAAAAATAATTTTATTTAATATATAAATTAAATTTTCAACAACACTAAAAAAATTTAATTTATAAGGCCATAATTTATAATTTATTATTTTTAAATAAATTTAATTTATAATTTATATTTTTTATTTAATATATAATTTTAAATTAACAATACTAAAAAAAAATTTATTTAATATGTAAATTTAATTTTTTAACAACACTAAAAAAATTTAATTTATAAGGCCATAATTTATAATTTATTATTTTTAATTAAATTAAATTTATAATTTATAATTTATAATTTAAATTTTTTATTTAATATATAGTTTTAAATTAACAACACTAAAAAAATAATTTATAAATGTTCAAAAGACTATTTTACCCTTTTCTAATTGTTTACTAAGTAATAGCATGGAGGGTAAAATGGACATTTAACAAAATAATCCCATGGGATACCAATCCCATGGTTTCTATCCCACACTCCCCCATGGGATAGGAAAGTCCCATGTTTGTGGGACTAATAGTCCCGGGGGACTATTAGTCCGGAGCAAAAATTTTCAAACAAACAATGGACTATTAGTCCGGTGGGACTAATAGTCCAATCCCACCCTCTTATCCCTCAAAACAAACATGCTCTTAAGTGCAGCTCAAAAGCATGATGGACGACCTGACAGAGAAGAGCACTGACACAGAACCCTCTCGTCTGCACCGGAGGAGCCCATCCTTAGAACCACAAATGAAGAAGGTCCCCAGAAACCAGTCTAGGCAGCAAAGTCAGCCAATCCTGGTGCAAAGTGAAGCAGCGAGTAGCCATACCCGTGGTTCACACCAGAGAAGAGCTAAGAAGCACTAGATCGGCTTGTCTCCTCTCCTTTCTCTCCATATATTGACACTATAAAACCCCCCAAGAAGTTCACTCCACCAAAATTCACGTCATATGATGGAAAGCCAGACCCGTTAACATATATCAGCCACCATCGGCAGATGATGTCCTTGTTGAGCCAAGATGAGGCACTAATATGCATAGTTTTTCCATCTAGCCTAGGAGAATCCAGACTCCGATGGTTCGATCATCTCCCTGCTGGATCGATTTACGATTGGAAGCAGCTCTTTGAAGAGTTCTTGGCCAGGTTTGTTTCCAACACCAAAATTCTGAAAGAGTCGAACACCTTGTTCGGTCTCCGAAAGGAACATAAGGAAATACTGCGTAATTATACAAGAAGGTACTGGGAAGAGTATAATGATTTGGAGGAAAATGTTTGCAGCGAACATATGGCTGTAATGTCTTTTAAACATGGTCTACGTCCAGAAACCAAGTCGAGACAATCACTTACCAAACGCCCAGCCACAGCACTGAAGGAATTATGTGTCAGGATTGAGCAGTACGCTCGCCTTGAAGATGATCAGATCCCCATTGAGGTGGCATCGGCTGAATAGACAACTCGGGGAAACAGAATAAGAGCAGATCAAGGGGAACCCTGAGGAGTTGCAGTGAATGAAGAAGACAAGTCTAAATCCCATGAAGCAGTAGTTACAGTCTTCAAAGAACCTATCTATCATATTATAGAGAAAACCAAAAGAGAGTCGTTCTTTACTTGGCCGCCAAAGATGCTAGGAGACCCAGCTCAACGCAACCAAAAGCTTAGATGGACCTATCATTAGGACATGGGGCATATGACTCAGAACTGCTGAGCATTGAAGCAACACCTAGAGGACTTGGTAGCTGCTGGGCACCTCCAAGAATACATTGATCCAGACAAAGTGGTAACCAAGCAGGGGAACCCCCTACTAGAACCAAACGCAGAGCATTTGCCTCGATTGGTCATAAATGTAATTCATGGCACAACCAGTCACGAGCGAGAAGAGACACTTCAGGAGGAAATTGCAAAGGTCGTGCAGATTCAGCAAGTCATGTTAGTGGGTCCAACATCGAAAAAGGTACGAACAATACCTAAGACTCCCTTATGTACTGTTCATTTACTAAGAAGGACTTAGAAGGCATTCAAAACCCACAAACTGATGCATTGATTATAACTATGGGAATTGAAAAACGCTTTGATATGAAATGAGTCTTGGTAGACCAACGTAGCGCAACAAATATATTGTATTACGACTTGTTCAGAAAGCTTGGTCTCTTTGAGCAGCACCTCACCCCAGCAGCAGCATCGTTGGTCGATTTTAATTCGCAGCCTGAGTGGCCACTCAGCAGGATAGTGCTGCCTGTAGTGGCTGGGACAAAGACCCTTTAGATAGAATTCCTGGTTATCAACACATCGTCTCCCTACAATGCCATACTCAGTTGGCCTTGGATTCATCAAATGGAAACAATCTCCTCAATCTACCACCAGCTTCTTCGCTTCTCGATGTAACACGGAGTAGAGCAGATCTCAGGGGACCAAGTTGCCTCGAAGCATTGTTTCATGGCAACCATGAAGGCTAAACAGCTCCGCAATCGTGTTCAGACAGTTGAAGTAGCAGAGCAGTCGGTCCTCGTCAGAGGAACCCCAGCTGAGAAGATAGTAGAGGATCTGGAGAAGGTTTTAGTAAAAGAGGGAGACCCAGAGAAGTACTTTCTTATCAGTACCTCACTAGGCGCTGATGAGAAACTTCAGTTGCTGGATTTATTGAAGGAAAATATGGAGGTATTCGCATGGTCAACATATGATACTCTGAGGCTAAATCCAGAATTTGCTTGTTATAAGCTTAACGTCAACCTTTCTGCTCGGCCTATTGTACAGAAGGGCCGAAGATCTTCAATTGAGCATATCGAGGTAGTCACTGCGAAAATCGACAAACTCCTAGTGACAGGGGCAATTCAAGAAATTTAGTACCCACAGTGGCTGTCCAACACAATCGTAGTCAAAAAGAAAAAATGAAAAGTGGAGAGTCTGCGTCGACTTTACTTGCCTCAACAGAGCTTGTCCAAAAGATAGCTTCCCTCTTCCTCGCATAGACCAGCTGGCTAACTCAACAGCGGGGCATGAACACATGAGCTTTCTGGATGCTTACAACGGCTATCACTAGATACCTCTGTTCAACCTAGATCAAGAGAAGATGACATTTATTACTCCAAGAGGCACCTACTGGTATAAAGTAATTCCGTTCGGCCTTAAAAATGCTGGAGCAACCTACTAGTGAATGGTAACTCGAATGTTCAAAGAGTAGCTTGGTCGGACTATGGAAGCATACATAGATGATATGGTAGTAAAAAGCAGGCTTGCTACAAACCACCTCACAGATCTAAGAGAAGTTTTCGATATCCTAAAAACCCATCAACTTCGCTAAATGCCTCAAAAATGCACTTTCGGGGTAGGAACAAGGAAGTTCTTAGGGTACATGGTGACTCACAGAGGAATTAAAGTGAATATGGATCAAATCAAAGCAATACAAGAGCTTGAAGTACCAACAAAGGCCAAGGAACTACAAAAATTAGCCGGGATGGCGGCAACCCTGAATCGATTCATTAGCAAATTTTTAGACCGAATGAAGCCTTTCTTTCAGCTATTGAGAAAAAAGGTTGCATTCGAGTGGGGTTCTGAATGTACTAAAGCACTACAAGACCTCAAGAAGTACCTCAATACACCACCTCTCCTTTCCACTCCAGAACCAACGGAAGAACTATACTTGTATTTGGCAGTTTCAGATCATACAATAAGCGCAATACTGATTCGTCAAGTTGAAAAGGAACAGAGGCCGGTATACTACGTCAATAAGACTCTCTTGGTTACCGAGACGAGGTACCTACCGTTGGAAAAGCTAGCATACGACCGTCTTATCGCCCCAAGGAAGCTACAATATTACTTCTACGGGCACACAATCAACGTCCTCACTGAATTCCCTCTCAGGTTTGTCTTCGACCGGGCTGACTTCTCAGGCCAAACAGCAAAATGGGCGGTTGAGCTTGGTGAGTTTGACATTTGGTATCAACCCATAACAGCAATCAAGGCCCAGGTCTTGGCGGATTTTGTCTCTGAATTCATCCTAACTCAGGGCATCGAACATCAGAACTCCAGCTCGGTACAGGTGCCACGCACCGCCGAACCGGGAAAACAATGTGCTATAGAAACATGGAAACTCTTCATTGGTGATATCTGGCAGCTCTATGTTAACGGATCATCCAATAACCGAGGCTCAGGGGTAGGGGTGGTACTCATATCTCCAAAAGGATTCATCTAGGAGCAAGCTCTGAGGCTTGGCTGGAAGGCCTCTAACAACGAGGCAAACTATGAAGCACTACTGGCTAGATTGCGCAGTGCCGAACACTTCAGTGCAAATCAACTCCTGGTTTTCAGTGATTCTCAATTGGTTGTCAATCAACTCACTGTGATCTATGAAGCAAGAGATGAAAGAATGGTTATGTATGCAGACAAGGAAAGAGATTTACTTAAGAAATTCCAATCCATACGAGTGGAACGGATCAGTCAGGACAGAAACAGTTGTGCTGATGCTCTAGCCTGCCTTGGCTCGTCAGTGAATGCTAAAGATGCTAGAAAAGTTTGGGTTGAGTTTGTGTTAGAAACAAGCATTGCAACTCCAGATTCAGTCCTCTACACTAACCTGGAACCGAGCTGGATGGATCCAATACTTATTTTTCTAAGATCTGGCACTCTCCCCGATGACAAAAAAGAGGCAAACAAAGTTCGTCATCGATCAACTCGGTTCTGGATCTCATTATCTGGGAAATTGTACCGACACTCTTACCTTGGCCCTTATCTACTATGTGTGCATCCAAATCTAGTCGAGAATGTTCTCTATGACATTCATGATGGGATTTGTGGAAGCCACATTGGGGGAAGGTCACTGACGCACCGTGCCCTTACTAATGGGTACTAGTGGCCATAGATGCAGCAAGATGCACAACAGTACGTTCAGAAGTGTAATAAGTGTCAAAGATTTTCTCCGCTAATTCATCAGCCAACCAAAAATCTTACTCCACTTACTTGTTCATGGTCTTTCGCTCTGTGAGGCTTGGACATCGTTGGACCTTTGACACGGGGGACTGGGAACAGACGATTCTTTATCGCTGCAACCGACTACTTCACCAAGTGGGTGGAAGTTGAAGCATTGGCAAGCATCAAAGAAGCAGAAACAAAGCAGTTTGTTATGAGGAATATCGTGGTCCGTTTTGGTATCCCACGGGTACTAATTACCGACAATGGAACGCAATTTGACGAAAAGATTTTCAAGAAGTTTTGTGTCGATCTCAGGATTGAATATCAGAATTCCTCTCCAGGCTACCCACATAGCAATGGGCAAGTAGAGTTGTCAAACAAGACCATCATTAACGAGGTAAAAAAGCGGCTTGAAAGTGCAAAAGGCAAGTGGCTCGAAGAGTTTCCCTATGTGTTATGGGCCTACCGAACCACAGCACGACGTTCAACAGGGAAAACACTCTACTCCTTGACCTACGGAATGGAGGCTGTTATTCCACTAGAAGTCGATCTCTCAACCCTCCGATCGGAATTGTTTGAAGATGTAAATAATGAGGAAGCTATAGCACAAGCCTTGGACATGTCAGAAGGCCGAAGAGAAGCAGCACTAATTAAACTTGTTGCCTATCAATAGCAGCTTATCAAAAGTTTCGATAAGAAAGTTTTCCCATGACAATTCACACCTGGAGAGCTGGTTAGAGGAAAGTCATGGACCATAAAAAGGTGCCTGGCGAAGGGAAGTTAGGACCTAACTGGGAGGGTCCCTAAAAAGTTACAGTTGTAGCTAGGAACGAAGCACACTACTTGGAAAATCTCAAGGGCAAAGCCATATCTCAGCCCTGGAATGTAGCCAACCTCAAAAAGTACTATCAATAGACTAGACCCCCAAAATTATCCGTCAAGTGTACAATCATTTATCCGTTGCTTAATGAGAGTGCGTCTTTCCTTCTTTGAACTTTTGTTTCCAGCACCTGTACAACTTTATGATCAGAACAGATTATTGTTAAACCCAGTCTTTCTAATCCAAGCCCTGGGGGCATATTTCAAATAAAAGTGATTAGCTTTGGTGTCTACCAAATGGACTTAGCTTTAGTGATTACCAAATAGACTTAGCTTTCGTGATTACCAAACGGATTTACCTTTGGTGTTTACCACACGGATTTAGCTTTGACAAATATCAAACAGACTTAGCTTTGGTGTTAACCAAATGGATTTAGCTTTAATGATTGTTAAATGGATTCAGTTTTGGTTTTAACCAAACGGACTTCGTTTCGGGTTGACCAAACGAAATTTAGTTTTGGTTAGCACTCAAACATGGTAAGTGGAATTGCTTGGTGGAACTATGTTTGGCAACTAAAAGGGATCTTAACCAAGTGGAATTGCTTGGTGGACACCACACAAACGAACTTTCACTAATCATTTTTCTTTTCTAGAATTTACAGAATTTCTTAAGTATAAACACATCAATACTTCTGTACTACTCCATACAATGTACAAGTTGGAACTGCCTTAGGTAATTCTTTCAGGATCAAGCTCCTAAACCTTAGTCTTACTTAGCTCCAGGTGGGGGCAAACAATTTTTTTCCAGAACCAACCTGGACCTGAGCAAGACTTCACATCTTTATATTTTTCATCACATTCAAGTATACTCCTGAAACAAACTTCAATAAGTTCTGTCTAAGGGCAAAAATCTACAATGCCAATCTTACTTAGCTCTAGGTGGAGGCAAACAATTGTTTTTCTAGAACTCACCTGGACCTAAATAAGACATTCTCCTTTGATTTCAAGCCAAGCATATCAAGTGACCAGACCGAGCATCTATTAAGCCCTGCAGTCCCAATAGTGCTTGGCCGGGGGCAAACAGTATAGACAATGCAAGCATTAGAATAAGAAAGTATTAGAGCATCAAATTGCAAAGATTAACAAGAAAAAGTTCTATCATTTAACTTAACCAAGGCACAGCTGCCCTCACAAAAGTAGCAACAAAAAGAAAAATTGTCTTAACAGGCACCAAATGAGGCAACTTGTCAGGAAGACCGAGCTCCAGTGTATCAAAACTAAAAAATAAAATAAAATAAAATGAGCAAACTTCAAGTCTTTTCAAATAGAAACCACTCTAACTCTCATCAACAAGAGGAACTTCAAAGGCATCATTCACAATTTTGTCCACGTCAGCTTGGGGAGGAAAAGTAGAGGCATCTCCAACTTCCTGGGAAGTAGAAGCCTCCTTAACCACATCTCCCACAGCCTCAGTCTCCAAGTTCCCACTCCGTTCAGCATCTATTGCTTCACTGGCAACACCGCTCTCAGGAGTCTTGATCGCAGAGTCAACTCCTAGAGAAATCCTTGCTGGAGGAGTAGTAGGGGTGGCAGTAGCCTTCAGACCTAAGGACTTTGAGGGAACTGAAATATTCTGAAGCAAAGAGGACTCTTCAGGAATTTGAACAGCAGCCAAGGCACTCACCCAGCCTTTCAAGAAGAGCTTGTCACAAAGTACCAGCACCTCCTCCTTGTAAGCAACTCCGGCTTCATCCTAGCCCTGCTACCAGTGCTTGGCCTCTAAAGTTGAGCGTTTAGCAGCCATCACTGCAATAACCGCCTTCAGCTCAGCTACTTTCCCTTCGAGTTGGGCCTGGACCCCAATAGCAGCTTCCTTGGACTTCTCAGCATAAGCAACAAACTTGTTCAGACAGAACACCTCCCTCTCAGTAGTCCTGCGTCCCTCCTTCTTGGTTTTTAAATTTTTTGTCAATCTCTCAACATTCATGGTGGCCTTCAGTATAGCCTTCTCTAGTTCCTCAGCTCAGGTAATGGACAAATGCAACCTCTAGATACATTGCGGCAAATAAACAAGTACTAAAGAAAAGAAAACGATACAAACCTGTAAAGAACACAAAAAGAAATAAAGTAGCACTCACAGCAGTTATCATTTCCCTTCAAGATGGGAATGTCCCGAGGTCCGTTATGATCCGCCATATCTACTGGCATCAACAGGGTTTTGGTTAAATCAAAAGCGAAGTCTCCAGGAGCAACAAATGAGTCAGAAATAGAAACAGGCCTACCCTGATAAAGCATGGGCGGCTCCCATTTCTCAAAAGACTCATCCTCAACAGGATCTTCAGAAGCCTCTCCAACTATGGCCTTGCCAATCTCCCTCCTTCTCTTCTTTGCCCTTTTAGCGATTGAAGCAACAGCGGTAGAAGGGCCAGAGGCTTCTATATCCAGTTTTACATCCATAAGGCTCTTTGGCTCGGCCTTGGCCAGAGGAGCCTCCAGAACCAAAGAGGAGCTAAAAGCCTCCTCCTCCAGATCCACTAGCACTCTTCTTTTTGACATTGATCCACTCCCTGTGAAATTAGGGGCAGGAGAAGGTGTCCTCTCAACAGATAAACTTTGGCAGAGGCGACAGTTTGTGATTAGAGGGGCAGGGGGAGTGTCAGTTTCAGTATTAGAATCAGGAAGGGATGCAGCAAGTTTTTCTTTTTTCGGGATTATGGTTTGGTATGTTGCTTGGTAATCCAATAGTTCGAGGGAAGATCTCTTTTAATATCTCAAAACAGCCTTAATCGCCTCAACATTCTCACAATTCGGCCTACATTTGTAATGGGAAGCCTCTACAGAGAAAAGGGGGACAACATTAGTACAACATTCAAACAAAATAACAAAGGTACAAGAAATACTGGGGCACAAGACTCAGACCTAGGTAGCCGTCTTTTTAAGGCATCCATTCAGATTGGAACTTAGTCCTAGTAGGGAACTCCTAGTTACCACTAACTTGTAGGAAATCATCATTGTGTTTGTCAGAATCAGGTAATTCGGTGACAAGGTGACAATCAGCCGAACAGACACGGAGATAATAGGTACTGTGATCTTTATTGTAAGAAAGGGTGTAACAACTCAAAATGTCCCATATGTCCACATTAAGACCCAACCTCTCCTTAAGAGAGGAAACACCACAGATGACTCGAAACAAGTTTAGGAACACTTGCATGGGAACTTGGTGCAAGAAACAGTGTACTAAAGGGTCAAGGGGAAACCGGACCCCTCCTTTAATAATGGCAGCAACGGGGAAAGCAACAGTGTTTCTGGTACCCATGCGCTTGGCGTCAATTTTTGCCAATGAAAGGGTCATATCTTCACGGATACCATAGTCACGGCGGAATAAGGCCATTGCCTCAGGAGTATCCACCAACGCTCGGAATTTTCCCATTGTCTAGACCTAGTAGGGCTGGGACAAAACTCAGCTAAGTAAGAAATAGAACCAGTTGCCAGAAACAATGGCGCGAGGGCCAAAGAGGGCAATCATGACAGAAAAGCAAAAGAAAAGATTGGTTTCAAGGGAACTTACAGAGATTCAACGAAGGAACAGTGACGAGTGGAGATCCTTGAGACTAGAACGAGAATGGCAGCAGTAATGGCGGTGAGAGTCTGGGCAAAGCACCGTTGGGACCAAGGTGGAAGAATGAAAGGGTTTTGGGGTTTCCTTAAATTCGGAGATAGACGAAGGGGTTTGAATTGACACCCCTAGGGCATTTATTACCCTCAACCGGCGTGAAGGTACAAGATCATGCCCCTCTGTATGGATTCGGCGCACTACCTTTGCACACTAGTACAGCCCCACTACCTGTAATCATAAAAGGACACATGCAGAGTGCATGTGTCAGGATCGAACCGCCACCAAGGCCGAACTAGGGCAAATACGAAGCAACATGATGCTTGGGGTATTGGACAGTAGCTCCCCCCAAGGGATCCTTAGCGCAAGCTAGGGGGAAAATGAAGGGGCAAAATATAAAGTGGTCGGATCCAAGCCTTGGGCCAGCCCAATCCATTAAACCCAAGTCCAAGTGGTTCAGGTGAATGTGTGGGTAAGCCAATCAAGCCCAAATCCATGATCAACAGTCCACCCAAGTCCTCAAGCACTTGGGCCTAACTCGTAATAGAAAGGTCGGTCTAGCCGTGACGTTGGGCTTTGTTGAGCTGCAGGACTCGATCTTTGGACCGAACTGATGGGCCGAACCCATCACCAAAAACCAAAGTGGGCAGAGCCCACACAAAGATATCTAAATGGGCCAGCCCATCTCTACAAACAGTCTCACAAAGGGCTGAGCTGAGGCATAACGATACTGAGCTAAGGGAACCTCTCTGATAAACATGGAAGCTATGAATGCATGCATGTGCAGGCTGCCACCTCAGCTGGTACCGTCCCCATAGAATCACGAAAATGGTTGATCAAGGGAATGTGGTTTGTTATCAGCATGGGGACAACGAGTATATGCATCCATTCTCAAATACCTCATGGTCTCCTACCTTGAGCAATGTTAAGGGAAGCATGGTAGCACCAAAGTCTCATGAAACCATCTTGGGCAACAAGTAAGGAGTTCTATATAAACTACAAGGACTTCACATTGAAGGTAACTAAGTGGAGCTATAATATACTCACTTGAACACAACTCTTGACACTTAGAGAGCACATCCCATCTTCTCCGATCACTTACTCCCACACCAAAGGGGTTATCCGACCAGTTCTGGCCAGGCAGCTCTAACAGTGCTTATTGTTACAGGGACTTAGTTCCTAGATAGTCCAGTCGGGTGCGGAGGTCCGGTCCACAATCATCTAGTGCGGTATTTGGTACGCACAAGTGGTGTTCTCTTTGCTCTTCATTCATTAGCTCAGAGACAAAGAGAGATTTTCTCACAGCAAGGACAGGACAGGACATTAGGTTTATTGACTAAGGGAGCCAACAATGGACAAGTTAGTCCACTCATTAACTCTAAAATTTATGTTAGTTATTTTCACTTTTGTCTTCACAATGGAATTATTAGGAGGCGGTGTTAAAAGTGTACAATAACATTGTCAGTTCTTAGGCGTTGTTTGTTTTCAAAGATGGAGCATGTGATTAGGATTAATAGTAAGTAGGATTGACTATATTGTGTTTATTTGCAATTAATCCTAATGAATTGTTAGTTTCAATGCACTATGAATCCCATAGATAGAGGGGATTAACAAAGGTCAAAAAGACTTGGTGTTGAGATTTAATCCCTTTGGATTAGCTTGAAAAAAGTTATTTTGCCATTTTACTGTTTTACCTAATTTACTTTTGGTAGGGTCTCTTCTCCACTATTTTTTTTCATCATTTTTGACTCTCATCATTCTTTATATCAAAAAATTTAATATAAAAAAATTAATAGTATAATAATAAAATTATATCAAAAAATAATACATTAAAATAATATAGTACAAAAATATATATAATTTAATATTTATAAAATATACTTTAATATTAAAATATATCAAAAACTCTAAAGGTATTTATGAAATTTCATATACTTAATCCCATCATAGAATGACAAAACAAACCCGAAATCTTGCTAGTCCGGTGGTTGTTAAACAAACACAGTTTTTCTTAGTCTCCTTACTAAGAATCCGCACATTAACAATCTTCTCATTAACAATCCACACACTAACAATCTCACGCTACCTAAGAGTATCGACAATAAAGCCCTTATCCTACCATTTTGCAAAATTGAGGAGTTGGTCGTCAAAAAAACACAACCCAATAGAACCCCTATTGAGTCCCCTAAATTTAGGATTGCTACAGTCGCTCCTTATTTGTAGGAAGTCATGTAGCTCCCCCAAATATATAAAATTCTTATTTTATTTCATCGACTGTGAGAGGTGTGAATCAGAAGGTCGGAAAGAATAGGGAATATTTTAATAGAATAGAAAAAGAACAGGAATTGTTGTTTGGGTAAGTAGTTGACAAAGTGACTCCCTAAAAGAGGAAATCAATTTTTTAATTATATTTTAGGGAAAAAAATAGGGTAGATTGTTGGAGATGCTCTAATTCTAAAAACAAATGGGCCCGTAGTGTACATATAACTGTGGCCATCCAACTACTGAGTTGGGAGAAGAGAGAGATATAGAGAAGAGGGCTGATGGTTGTATAGAAAGTAAGTCTTATTGTACTTTTCATAATTATTTATTTATATATATATATATATATTCTAATACATTACTTTATCTAACATACACCTTAATATTTCCATTGCAATGCCACATACATTCACTAAACTAACAAATCTTAGCACACAAAAAGAGGTCTTACTTTTATCAGTTTTCGTTATACTAGTGGAAGTGTACGTGTCATGTACGTGAATTGATTTTGGTGAGTGAAAATCAAAATCAGGTGGACACTTCAAGATGGAAAGTGTAACGCCCCCCAAATTAATCAAAACAAAACAATATTCGACATAACACACACATACATATAATAACAACAATGATTACAAGATTATTCTCAAAGGTTCTCTTTTTCATTGAACTATAAGTTGAGAATCACAAATTACATGATAAGTTTTCATAGTTCAAAAAGCTAGAGAAAATCATAGCAAATGCCCTACGGTCTTACAATCTTTAAGGCAAAGCCTTCACTGAACAAAAATGACTCATGGTCCCAAAACAAAACCAAAGCTCTAAATGTCATATCACATGTTTCAAAGTGTTCTTGGCTCCAACAAAAAGGTTGATCCACTCCTACTTCATTGGGTGGTTGCTGCTCACCAAGTCTTGAAATTTGTTAGATAGAAACGAGCAATTGCCCAGAAGAGAATATATTTAACCAAGTATATGAACATTTGATTTAAATCATGCATGACCCATGATTCCTTACCCATAAACACTAGTTCCACAATCTCATATTCCAATGCACATTGTTCTATTTAATTCCATATTTCTCCATCCTCACACGGATGGCTAGTGGGCACCTCAAACCTTCCACATTCATCGTCCTCACACGATCAGGCACATGGACACCTCAAACATTCCCACATTTATTGTCCTAACACAATTAAGAAAGTGGGCACCTTAATTTCCCCGCGCGGGTAATACCACATTATACATCAAAACCACTATCCAAAACTCTAAGTTATCTCAACACAAAATGGCTCAACACATTCCCAATTCACCCATTAATTTTCATCTATTTACCAAGTAAGACCCATAAACAATGCTTAGGGTTTCACAAGAAATTGAGGCTTTTTCTTTTATTCTTTCATTATCCAAGATTCATGGTGTACACATTGTTTTTATTAAGATATAACCCTTTTATTTAAAAAATTTTAAGGCCAGAACCCTCAAATCACCACCAAAGTCCATATACTAATTACCCCTCCCACATCACACACATATCATGAAATCAACACATAATCAAATCAAAACATGAATATATGATATAGGCCGAAACGTTCCATATTGAGGCCACTTAAGTTACATTTTTAGTCTCTTAATGTGGTTTATTTGGTGGAGATGATGTGTTTTGTGCACTTCTGCAGATTTGGCTGGCAACACGTAAATTCAAGCAAAAAGGGCGTGAAAATGGATTCTTCGTGCGAGGAGCGAAAAATCCTGGCCTGCCACCTCACCACACATGCGGCCAAGCTCCACCGCACGTGCAGCCCACCACCGCTCGAGCGGCCCACATGGGCACTTGAGCTGCCCACCTAGGGTTGCGTGCGTGAAAATTTAAGGCTTTTCTACTAGGAATAAAAAGAAGAAAAAGAGGTTGAAAAGGGGTTCAAAAATATTTGAGAGAAAAGGGAGAGAGACGCTAGGGTTTGGGAAGAAAAACAACTTAAAGCTTGAAGAATGTCTTCCATGGTGGCTTCTTCTTCCTCCACCTCATCCCAATCCTCCATGAGTGGCTAGGCTACTATTTTTAGGGTTTTGATGAAACCCTAGCCATGTAAAGGGATTTTTCTTAAGCTCTAATTGTGAAACAGTTTGAATAAGCGTATGGATGTTTTAGAAGTTTATAATAATTTTCCGTTTCATCCCTTCAAGTGTTTTACTCTCTATGATTGTTTAATGCTTTCCATACATTAGTTTTCTTTGTGTTTGTGTTCAAAGTATGAGACGAGTCATGCTATGAGAGATGGGTCGTGTTACTACCATAGTTTAGAGCAAACGCCTCGTGCTATTGGAGATGACTTGTGCCTATACGTTGAACACAACAATCCTCTTGATCAATGTTTCAAACTTGTAGTTATGAAATATTAGGTAGTTCAAACCGGAGTACAATCGATGGCCAATGTTAAGTCTTATTTATGTGGTTAGTGGCAAAAATCAATATCTCAAACCCTAATTTTAATTGTCAATTCAATTTTCTCCATTTCATTTAATTCTCGTTTAGTCATAATATCCCTCAATCTTTTTATCAAAATTAATTTAGGAATTTAGCATTCAAATCAGTTTAATTTCATAATTGTCCTTGTGAATCGATACCTGGACTTACCATTATTCTAAACAATTTGGTATAGTTTAGTGTTTATTTTTGGTGTGTGAAACGATCCATCAAATTTTGGTGCCGTTGCTGGGGACTTTTGGTGAAACTATTTAATTTAAAGTTATATTCTTATTTTAATTTTTAGTTTAGGATTTTATATTTTAGTGTTGCTAAGTGTGCAGAGTCTTTGCAAGTGGAGTTATCACCAAAGTGCAAGCGGAGCGCAACCGAATTTTAAAAAGAAACCGTAGTACTAAAGTGCTAAATAGCAAATACTCGCAAGCAAAGAACCAAAGTGCTAAAAAGAAAGAAAGAGCTCAAGTGGAGGTTGGAGACAACAGTCTACACATCAAGCACCCGCAAGACGAGTAAAGCGTTTTTGTTAATTCGCTGTGAGTATTTTCTTCTTTGGTATTTTGCTTTCATAACTTAGTGCACAGAGTCGGAACTTAGTGTGTATGTGTGAGTAGTATATGCACGAGCACCGTTCTTGTCTCCCTGAATTATGAAATTTGGACCTTGAACTAGAAAGGACTCTTAGAAAACTTAAAGCCTCTTCTCATGTTCCTAGGCTTGAATATCCATACCCATATGTGGACGTCCCCGAACGTCCCAGGAGGATGAATCCCGTTCTGTTCGTCTGTGGGTCTACTACAGTTCAGGACTCAAATTGTCACGGTTCTTGATCTGAACCAAAGAGTCCAAATCCGGCAAATCGTTTTGAGAAACAGATTTTTGAAAGAAGTGCCAAACATGGACTGCTTTGCCAGATACAGAGTCGCCACCTAAATATTTTATTTTGGGGGAATTTAGGAAACCCTGACTCGGTGCCAATGGCCACGTGTCCGTCATCACCAAAGTTGCCGCGGCTCGGGAACTTGTGTACGATTGGGGAAGGTCAGCTATGAGCACCCCCTCTCGCCCGATCAAAGATCGGCCTCTACTAACCGTGATATCTTGTCTTGAAAACATCATATGCTCTTATTCCGGTTATTAGCCTAGAATTACTATGTTATGCGCATAGCAAACAAGTATAGACCAAATCGCCTAAATTGGAACAAAACATTTTATGTTTGTTTTGAAAATGATTTGCTACTCGCAAGTAGGTTAAAATACAGGTTTTGCCACCCTCAAGTGGGCTTAAAACTCGCAGTTTTAATGCATCATTCCAATGTAGGTAATTCAACCTCCATCCACAGGCATTCAAGCAGTTATATCACATAAGCAGCTAGCCTCATGGTAATCATGCTATTATGGCAACACTCACACGCATGCGGTATGCTAAAGCATAAAAGCTTACCGAGTACTCCGATCCAAAACAGAAACTAGTTAGTAATCATATACATGATCCTAGTTCATGTTAAGATGGCTAATGCAACACACGCAAGATGCAACTACAATAGGCTCGGCTAATCTAAGAATGGCATGTGAGATGCTACAAATAACACGTATTCAATTTAGAATTTGAAATACAATGCAATTAGCATGATGCGCCGAGCCCGGTGCATGCAAGACAAATGAATGAATGCACGCATGCATAGCATAAGGATGCTAATTTAAATATGCTCTAATACTAACCATCAAAAGCAGGTAAGTAAAAGGGAGAAAGAAGTGGGGGTTGGAAGACATGCACACACGCACCCACACTTATTACAAATTTACCCTCGCTCGGAGGGACCGAAAGAATAATACAATTTAATTAACCTACAAGCTAATTAAATATTACAGACCAATTAAATCAGCTAAGCGAATTAACTAATCTATTTAAGCAATAAACAGCAGCCTCGGGAAGAGGGTCCAATGCATGCGCGCTTGGTTCCGCTCGGAAAGTCACTGCCATACACAAGATGCCTCTGCTTTGACTGTTCTGCTCCTCTGAAGACTTCACAAGTCCTAAGATTGCTTCTCTGAATGCTGTGGAACACCACCGGCTGAGGGGATTGGTCACCGGCTGAGGGGATTGGTCACCGGCCATGGAGAATGGTCACCGGCCACAAATGAATCCATCGGCCACTTATAGATGGCCGGTCGGCACTAAAGATGGCCGGCCGGCCAAAGCTTCCTGCAGAAACTGGTTTGACAGCAACAGAGGGCAAAATAAAGCATGGCAATGCATTTCAAGCAATGTATGCACCAACCACACTCCTTATCATATATATGACTCAAATGAGGATGGGCCTCGATTCTCGGACCACCAATCGCGCATTTCCATGCATGATGGTCCAAAGAATCAAGCGTGCATTTTGATATGGAATGCAATGCACATAATCAAACAAAGGGGCTCAACCTCTATCATACTCAACTCAAGAGGCAAAGCATGCATGCCAATGCAATGCAATCCTAAGCATGTGAACTAATATGCAACATGGCAATGCAATGTGTACATGCAAGTATGCAAGCAAACATACAAGGTGAGCATGCAAACAAGCAAAGGGGATGGACTTAAACTAATTTAGGCAGCCCTCAAACAAGCCTAAAATAGTGGCCAATGCTATGGAAATGAGGGCCAACACACACACACACACACACATGTACATGTTGATGGGCCAACACTTAAGCATAAAGGAACAACTTCTAAGCACACTTAAAAGGAGGCAAACATGGACAATTAGCATGCAATGTAAGCTCTAAAAACACATGTAGGAAATGATGCCAAATCAACCTACTAATGCAAGCTAAGCATGCAACCAAGCCCAAGGACCTAAAGCATGATCATGTGACACATAAAGCAAATGACCAAAATGGATCAAAACAGTCCTAAATCATGTTAAGGCAGGCCCCAAAAACCACTTAGATGGCATCTAAATGATCTACACATGGAGGCATGCACAAATGCTTAAACATGGAGCATACAACACAACCTCTTAAAGTATTAAAGGAGTGATAAAATGCAAGCATGTGAACATGAAACAAGGACTGAAATGTCATGAAAAATGGTTCCAAACCATTGGAAAGATGCAAGGATGGCATGCTCATGGCCAATGCATCAAGGCATACAAAGGGGGATTACATGGTAGCTATGCAAAGCAAAACATGAATGACCCGAATGACCAAAAACAGACCTCAAACACATCAAAACATGCATATAAGCTTCACAAAGCTTGGCCAAAATACATGAGCATGGTAGTCTAAATGCTATGCATGTATTAAGGCAAATCATGGCATTACAAGGCATGTATGCTAAGCAAGCATGGTGTACCAAAACCAATTGAAAACAGAGCTATATTATGACATAATAAGCGCAAAACTCAGTTAAGGCATGGCCAACATGAACCTAAATTAGATTCTCTCTCAAGAGGCAAAAATGGCCCTTTTCAAGGACAACAAGGAGAGGGGGTGGCCCTCTCCTTCTTAGGACCTCAAGGCACCATCCTCACCTCTGAAATCCCTCAAGATTTTAGTGGTGAGGAGGCCCAAACACAATGGTCCCGGAGCTCAACCAAAATGGCACAAAACAAGGGCCAAACAAGCCTTAAGAGGGTCAAACAACCCTAAAGCTTAAAACACCCTTAAACAACTATTTAGAGTAGGCAAAAACAAGACTTTTATGTGTTATATGCTAAGCTCAAAAACAGATGCAAGATAGTCAAAAAAGCTTTGCAAAAATGGGGTATTTAAAGGAGTAAGTGCTCACCCTTGTAGACCCTCTTCAAGAATGGAAGACCAGCAGCTTCTTTGGCTCAAACCAGCTCCAGAACTTCAAAAACAACCCTCAAGGGCCTCAGCTCCAAGAGGATAGTGTAATAGTGGGTGTTTGTGTGCAATTCTAGGGCTAAACACACACAAATACAAGAGAGAGAGAGAGAGAGAGAGAGAGAGATATATAGATATAGGATAGATACACAAACCAAACCCTAAAACCAGAGCTCTCTCTAAAAATGTTGTCTAACCCTAAAAGAGGGAGAGGAGACCTCCTTTTATAGAGCTTCAATCTTGCAAGCTTACAAGACAAGCTAGCTAAGAGGGAGATCCCTCCATACACGTGTATAGAGAGGAGCCAAGTGCATGCCAGCTGCATGAAAATATCTGCAAAAGCAGATGCACAGTAGTCGGCCGGCCAAAAGTGTAATTGACCAAAAAAAGATAGCCGGCCGACCATGTATAGTGCTGGCCAGCCAAACATTTGGCTGGTGGCAACAAAACACAGCCGGTGGCCTCAAGCCATGGCCGGTGGTGTGTGGGGATGGCCCATAAGCCATTCCCTGCCCCTCCAAGGCAAAGCACAAGTGTTTGGTGCAAAACCAAACACAAAATAGTCGAGTCGAGAGATCCTGAGGCAAGGCGCGTATCCGAGACCTCTGGGAACTCAAGACGAACACAAACAAGGAAGATCACCGGGTGTTCAAGCGGTGACGTCCAAGTCTTGAGGACAGTCAAAAATGGGGTGTCTACAGTTGCCCCTCTTTGACAGAACTCGAAAGTCATAACAATGACGAGAGTGATTGTCAAAGCCTAGGGACGACCCATTTTTGACAAGGTCGAAGACTTAGACAAAGCATGCAAGACAGACAAGATATGCGCCCGAAGGCAGGGGCAAAATGCAAGACAATGCACAAAGCTGAACATAACTTATGATCATGCAAAGAAAGCTGTAACGAAACATAACATGCGACAGTTTTAAGCAAGCGTACACCAAACTACACTACAATGCAGAAAGGATGTAAGAGAATTATGCAATTCTCAAAACGTCTCACTCGGAGGATACAATACTTGTCCGGCTCGTCTGGTTGCACCAGCCTTAAATGAACCGTACATACAATATCGTGCCTGAAAAAAGAAAGCAACTTAACAAGTGCGATGCCGTTAGCAACATGCATAACATGCAAAATGAATGCAAAATGATATGCAATATATACAAAACTATGTATAATAATGCAAAAGGAAATGCAATGCAATTGAAACAATGCAAACGACATGCAATGCAATTGAATCATGATCCAATCATGAGTGGTTCAAAACAACACAAATGTCAAATAGATTGATGGAAGTAACAAGTCTGTCTACCATAGAAAAGGTGCCGCAACCCTCAAAGCGCGTACACATGTAGAACTATGAGTAATGTAGACAGACACAAGTAACGAGTATTGGGTGGAATGTCATAAGTGGGGAAACAACCCGCTAACGAAAGAACAATGATCCTAATGCTGGATGCAAAAATTACACTACAATGTAATATATACAGTGGATATGGCATGCAGCCAAACCAAATCTTACCTAGGAAAGGCATGGACACAAACAAACCACATTTAACACGGAAAATGGCGCCGTCACCCTCAAACCAACATACCAGCGTGGAATAGGCGGCGTACACCAAATCTCATAACCACGTTTCAACATGAAAAGTATGGGCACATACCAGACCAAGCTCAACATGGAAAGGCGCAAGCCATAGATGGATGTGATGCAATGAATGCATGCAAGCTACAATGCAATATTTACAATATGCAATGGAATGTATATTTACAGTGGAAATGCATGACATATGCACTATATTTATAATGGAATGCATGACATATGCATTACTTAAAATGAAATGCATGACATATGCAATATTTACAATGGAATGCATGACATATGCAATATTTACAATGGAATGCATGACATATGCAAGATTTCAAAATGCGCAACAACGCGCGGCTTTTGAGATGCATGACAATGCATGTTGATACAAGTGCGTGACAACGCACGTCTTTTGATATGCATGACAATGCACACTATCTCGAATGCGCGACCGCGCACGTCGCTTGAAATGCATGATAATGCATGTGAACTCGAATACGCGACAACGCATGTCGCTTGAGATGCATGACAATGCAACTTACCAAAAGTCGTTCGGGCACGACAATCACCGAAGGACTTGCACCTTCAGAGGATTTAAGGTCTCCTAGACCGACGTAGGTGCATAATAATGCAAGTATGGCATGCGCATGACAATGCGAGATGTATGCATAACAATGCAAGTGAAGTGACGTATAACCGACGCGCGTTTCACGGCAAAACATTGTGACGTATGCATGTGGGGCAACTTTCGAATCTCGTAAGAGGTAAAAGGATACCAAAAGGCTACACCTTGCACAACTTCGAGTGCCACGCACAGAAAACACGGTCCGAGGTTGAAACGGAGGCTGGTTGAGCTTCGGAAATGCACTGTTCTTGCACTGACTTGAGCAATGAAGGTCCCAAACCACCCATTTGACCCAAACAAGGCTGTAGGAGGATCACCGGCCAAAAGGGGAAGTCACCGGCTGTCCACCGGCCATCGAAACACATCACCGGCCAAATATTTGGCCGGCTGGCCAAAAATGTAGCCGACCGGCCAAAAATGCCTAAATCGGGGCAGTTTTGTCTTTTTGGCTCGGGTCTTTTAAAATAGGGTTCCAAACCCTATTTTTCTTACTTCCTCTTAGCCGAAATTCTCTCCTTCCTCTCTCTAGAGTATTTTCTTCTCTTCATTTCCTCGTTTTCCTTGATTTTCGCACCCTTTCGACGTTTAATTCGCGAAGTTCATCGCGTTTCGAACACTTTCATCCGATCGAAACCTCGTTTCGGTGTAGTTTTTTCAATTTCCGCCTCTTGGGGTTTGTTCCCCCCAAGTTTTTCTTGATTTCCGTATTTTTTCCACATTCCGGCTTTTCCGGCCATTTTCCGCCCTCCCGGGGTTGACTTTTTGTTGACTTTTCGCGTTCTAGCCCTGTTTTCATTTTTCCGGCCATTTTCTCATTTTCTCTAAGATGGCAGACGATATTCCACGGGGCGGGACTCCCCCGGAGCATGAGGTGGACGCAGAGGCCGAGCTCCTCCCCCTAAGCGTCCGCCCGTTCAACCCGGTGACTTACCGGCCGGCGATTCATATCCTGCCTCCCGACGGACTTCGTCAGTTCAGGAGCTTTGATAGGGCGGTGCCTCCAGAGCTTCTCCTGCGCGAGCCGGAGTCCCATCTATCGTTTGGCGCTTCTGAGGTATATTCTTTCCTCTGTTTTATTTTTCCGCAATGTAGAATATAAAACTGCCATAGTTGATTCTGTTCTTTAATTACTTTAGCTTGGATACGCCGATACACACTGTATGCTGTAGTTGACTGTGAACATACTTACGACTGATATCTGTTTGAATTTGACACGTACACACGCACTGCACTAGCCCTGAATCATTCAAACACACTGACACAACACACACTGTAGTTCACTGCAATCACACCGGCACCGGATATCTGTTTGAATCTGAAAAACGCGCACACACGCTATATCTGTACTGAACCGTCCAAACATGCCGACACATCACATGTTGTAGTTCACTGTAAGCACACCAGCACCCGGTATCTGTTTGAATTTGAACAACGCGTACACACGTTATATTTGTATCAATTTTGACTGTTTCGCAAAACTGTACATTTTATATTGCTTCGCAATGGTTTTGTTTTCGAATACAGGGAGATTCCCATGCCGTCCGGGGGTATGGGAATGTCGCTGCCCGAGACTGGTATATGGAGCTGCCCGATGCGGTCCGTCAGATTGTAGACCAGGCTGGCTTTGGTGCGTTCTGCAGAGGGCTTTCCCAGCTTACCACGAGCAGGCCTCTTCTCGCTGCTCTAGCGGAGAGGTGGTGGGACACCACTGACTCATTCCACCTCTCTGCGACGGGAGACATGACAATGACTCCCTATGATTTCTCGATGCACACAGGCATCGGGGTAGGGGGTGATTCGATCCCCTTCGACACTGACATGGACGAGTGGGAGGCCGCTCAGGTTTACTTGCTCGGCGAGGTGCCGCCTCTCGCGCGTCCAGGCTACGTCCGATATTCTTGGTTCGAGGTGCAGTTCAGGGTTTAGCTAGCCTTAGCTGGGGAGGCACCGATGACCCAGGAGGAGGTGGAGCGATACGCGCGCGGCTTCTTTATGTTCCTGTTTGGGACTACTATTTTCGCCGATCGGGCGAACACCATGCCCCTCTGTCTGCTCAGCGCCCTCGTGGACGTCACCCGGATTCTGCACTATGACTGGGGCGGTGCTGCCTTGGCCACCATATACGGATACATGAGCTCAGCCTCCCGTTGCAGCGGGCAGTTGCTCGGAGGCTATTGGCGGGCTTGGAAGGTATGTCTTCTTCTCTACTTTACATTTCTGCTTTCCATTTTCTGTACTTTGTACACTGCACACACTGTGGTCTGCTTCACACTGACTGTATACTGCACACACGGCACACACATACTCTGTTTTACACTGACTGTACACTGCACTCACGGCATACTCTGCACACTGCGCAATACACGGCTCTGTTATTTTTGTTTCATTTTACATTCTGCTTTATCTGATAAGCATACTGGCATTTACCTTGCAGTTGTGGGTTTACGCCTACTTTCCGAGACTAGCCCCAGTGCCTGACATGGAGACTCCTCTTGTCATTCCGTTCTCGCACCGCTTCGACGTGAGGTGCGTGCGGAGACCGCGAGAGTCTTTCATCTTCTTCCGCCGCTATTTTGACACCATCACCCCCGCGGAGGTATGTTCAACTTTAGAGTTTATTTAAGCTTCGCTTTGCACTGTATTTTCAATAACAGATAGATAACAAACTGCATTTCATGTCCAGATTACCTGGCAGCCCTGGGCTTCAGTGCCAGCTGAGATGCGGGCGCGATTTGTAGGTGCGGAGGAGACTGCCCACTGCAGGCTTCTGCTGGAGGGCCCGGTCTGTCGGGCTTGGTACCTGGGTGAGCGTTTCATATGCCAGACCCTAGGGTTACCAGAGCAGATAGTCCCGGTTCACCCTCCTGAGCATATGAGGGAGACCGAGAGATTCACTCCCGAGCAGATGGCCGACTACACGATCGACTGGGACGCGATCCGCTTCAAAGGTATAGGCGACTACAGAGAGTACGTGGAGACGTATATCATACGGCCTCTGAGCGGTGGCCATCGAGTTGAGCGAGAGAGACCCGCGGTGCCGATAGCTAGGGCAGGAGCAGGGGCGGGAGTAGGAGCACCGAGGAGAGCCCGGTTCCGCGGCAGGGGTGGAGCTCGGAGAGGACGGGAGGTCAGTTGGCCTACTCTGCCCACGACGATGACATGCAGAGGGCGTGGCGGGGCGACTTACCAGATCCCCATTGCTCCCCCCTCCGGCTGATCATGAGTTGGTCGGTTTCTACGACTTGCCTCCGGTACGTACTACTACATTTTGCATTCTGCATTGTCAGTTCATTTCATTTGATTTGATATTCCGCAGAATATTGATGCTTCTAACACTTTTGCAGGCCTCTTCCGAGTACACTCGCCAGTCTTTGGAGCTGACTGCTTCGGTGATGGGGATGTTCCAGCAGAGCCTTGACCTTCTATCCATTTACAACATTCCGGTATGTTCTTCTGACCACGGTCTCGAAGCATACATAAACTGTTTCACATACTTTGACGCACAATACGACCCTTGACACACTGTCCTCACGGCATCTGATACACTGTATTCTGTACTGATAAACTGTTTACAGTATTCACACACTGTACTCATACACTATATTCTGCACTGATAAACTGTTCACAGTATTCACACATTGTACTCATACACTGTATTCTGCACTGATAAACTGATAAACTGTTCACAGTATTCACACACTGTACTCATACACTGCATTCTGCACTGATAAACTGTTCACAGTATTCTACATACTGTACTTATACACTGCATTCTGCACTGATAAATTGTTCACAGTATTCTAATACGTTTGCCCTTTGTACTTTTCAGCACCCCTTTCAAATTCCTCCTGTGGGAGTTGCTCTGGCCGGACCTTCCGTTTCCACTCGGGATGGCAGAGTATACCCCCGCACCAAGGCGAGGCGCACTCATGTTGGGAGTAGCTCGCGAGATCCAGTTCCTGACGATGATGATGATGAGGAGTCCGAGGCTGAGGCTGAGGCGGAGGCAGAGTCGTCCGAGGAGGAGACCGGAGATGGCTCGGGCTCAGACTCAGATGATGATGCTGATGACGATGCTCCTGGACCTTCATCCAGGAAGAGGACGAGGACGGACCCCTAGGCTTGAGACCTTTTGACATTGATATAGATTTTTGCTATTTTTCTTCTTTTTTGTACTTTTTCCCTTTTTGCTGGTAGTTAGAAGTACCTTGTACTGCCGCAGGCAGGTTTTTTTTTTGTTTCCAAAACTATGTATTTGAAAAAGATGATGAAATGAAACAAACCTTTTTGTCTAAAAAAGTGTTACATTTGTACATCTATACATTGTATCGCATTACATCATATTACACCTCAATGTAAATGAGATTGATCTGTTGTCTGAGTATTGAACACTTGCATGGTAATAACCAGATAACTAACCAGCTGACAGTAAAACAACCCAAGCAAACTACTGCTTAACCTGAACACACAGCCCATACTCTGCTGAGGATTAATCTGCATACAGCCCGTAACACAGCACTCGGTTCATTCTGCACACGGCAACCCCCGAACAAACAGCCCAATCTGACCAGACGGAATACAAAGGCTGAAACCGGCTGAAGTTGAAACACATTCAGATGCCCCATATTTTCCCTTTCTCCTTTTGCTTCACCTAAATGTAGAGAATGGCATAGCACTCTGAGCACAAACGATTTTTGAAATTGAAAAAGGGCTTTTCAAACCTGGGTATTGAGCCTACGACTGAATGTAGCAAGAAAGACTCAAACAAAAGGTACACGACCTAAACACAACGAGACACGCTCGGAAAAGACCCAAAATGAAAGTTGGGCTAAACAAGACAAAAGACACGACACACGAACGTATTTACAAAAAACGAAAGACCTCAAATCTCGAGGAGCCAGTTCCTCTGGGTATGTTTCCCACCCTTTCTCATTTGTGATTCTCACATCACTCAGCCCTCAGGTTCGGTTTTTCTCTCAAAACCCTTTTCCTCACTTTTCTCTCGACTTACACCTCTCTATTCTTTATTCTCTCATTTTCCATCCCTTCCCAGGGTGATTGATGGATGAATAGGAAGTTGTGGGTTCACGCCCAATATTATTAGCTCGCGGCTATTTCTTCCGGTGACGTTCAGTCAATGTTCCGGATGGAGTGTCTTGATTTACTCCAATTTGTGCTTCGCACTTAGCTTGATACCTCGTTGTTTGGAGGATATTGAGAGCTTTCAGCCCTTTACAGACAGCTTTAGTTGTGCCTTCTTCCAGCGAATAGGGTGCCCTTCTGGCAAGTATGTTGACGACAGGGGAAAGACAGAACACCTGACTCGAATGTGCCCCTAGTTCATCACTTTCACCGTTTTTTTGTTTTTGTTAAAAATAATTTTGACCAACATGAAAGTTAGATTAGCATGCTTGTTCGATTTTTGATTTGAAAATCATGCAAGTCAAGGCTATAAGCACTGAAAATTTTCCTTTTTTGGGTCCCTGAAAAGGTCCATTTTTGAAAAATGGAATAGTTTTCGAGAAAATAGTCAACCTCAGTAAAAATTCTCAAAAACTATTTTTGCAAACGGCCAATGCTCAACGAGCACAGAACTTACTCTCGAGATGCGCAACCTCGGATCGAAGGCAATGGAAAATTGCCCCTTGCTTGAAAGGGCTGCATGGCAACGGAAAGTTCCCCCTGGTTTCAATGGCGACTCATGGCAACTTATGGCAACGGAAAGTTGCCCCTTGTTTGGATGATGCCGCAGCATTTCGTAAGCAATCTTCATTAGTGATGATCACGACCGAACTCCCGATGACAAAGAAGACGAGGACGGCCAGAACCAATATATGGACACAGTCACTTTGAAAACGTTGGTGGCTGGACTTCGGGATGAAGTTGCCTACGTATCCCAAACATGGGAATCAAGCCTTACGTAGTTCCGGTTAAGGTACACTCTGGTATTTTAACCTTCACTTTTTAGGCTCTAACTTTTGCCAAGGTGCCCGATACGGGTTTTCGACCTTGCGAGCTTTTTTTTTTTTTTTTTTTTTTTTTTTTTTTTTTTGCTTTTTTTTTTTTTTTTCTTTTTCTTTTGCTTTCTTTTTTGTATTTTTTTTTGCTTTTGCATATATTTTCCTTGCTCTAACTTTTGCCCCGGTCGCCCTTCCGGGTTTTCAGCCCAGCGAGCCTCTCAAAGGGTAAAAGTGTAACAAGTCCATGCCAAATGGTTTTGAGATTGAAGTCTCTCTGTATCCAGAAGAATGGCTGTTGTATTGATTTGCAGAAGGATCCATCACGGTTGCTTCACGAGCTTCTTGCGGTGAGATCTGACCTTTTTTATCAGATTTTGGTGCCTCTTGTTCGAGGGATGCTTCAAATCTGGCCACACAGGCCTTACATGGCGGTTGACCGTTGAATAGTTCGAATTGTGGTCAAGGCTTGAAAACAAATGGATTGAATCTTGAGGCTGAGAGCGATCCTAGGCTTCACAATTCTCAAGAGCGATTCCACACAGGTCTTCACAAGACCGCACAAAACGTTTTGTTTTTGAAAATTTTTAAGAAAGCGACAAATCGCTCGCGCTGAAGATAGTGTAAAACCAGTCTGGATCAAGCCAGGGTCCTTCTCAGTACTCACGTTAACAAGCATGATTTCAGTCATTAAAGACTTAGCACGCCTCTCTTTCTCTTAAATGATCAAGGTTTTGCAAAACCCAAGGAATTCCTTCCTCTTCGTTTTTACCGCAGTGCTCAAAAGGTTTTTGAAAAACTTAGGTCATTACAATGATTTTCAGGGCACAAAAGAGCAGGTGGAATGCATGGTCGTTCCATTCAAATCCTTTGGCACAACTAGCTCAAAATAAGCAATAAGCATGGAAACACGATAGTCGCAGCTGTTTCATTCAGATTTCCTGGTTGCAACAGACTCCACAGCAGAGACAGGCTCAAAAAGAAAGCAAAAGGAGTAATTGCAAAACAAAACGGTGTTCGAAGCAACAACCCCGGAATCACCTGACATTCTATACAAAGGGGAGCTGACTCGCTACAACAAGACAGACCCTTAAGCAAAAAGAACTGACTCAAGAAGAAGAGACAGACTCAAAACAAAACAAAAGACTGACTCGACACCCAAGCCAGAATTTACAAAACTAGCATTCACAGATGCTCAAAAATGCATGCCAGACACCACATCAAAAATACCGGGCGCCGCCCACAGGTGGTCCAACCCCGATCACATACTCGCAGTATCCTCAAAATCCAATAGCTGGGTAGTAACGGACTTAGCTGAGGTGGGCGGGAGGATAATCTCGTTGTCGATCAAATCTTGCACCTCATGACGGAGGCAGAAACAATTATCGGTAGCATGACCGGTTTGCTGGTGGTACGCACAGTACAAAGCGGCATCATGTGTGAGAGGGAGATTCTTTGGGAGAGGCTGAGGCTCCAAGGGTTTAAGATGCCCTCTTTCGGCCAGGATCTGGAGTGCCTTCGACAACGGCATGTAAAGAGCGTGAAAGACCCTGTGCCCTCGGGGCAGGTACTTTGAAGTCTGAGTAATCTTGCTAGACGCACTAGCGAAAGGGTCGGCAGGCACTGCCTTGACCTTCTGATCTTTCCCAGGTGCAGGGTTGGGAGTGGAAGGAACTGTTCTGGCATGACGAGGCCTATCCCGGTTTTCTACCTAGCTCGAACTGCTTTCAGTTGGAGTGGGGAAAACATCATCCACAACCTTGGTCACAACTGAGGATACTTGCTGTTTACTCATCCCCCCGGCTTTCAAAGCCTCGACTGCCCACAGCAGTTGTTCAATGGGATCGGCATCTACCTTCATTTTGTCCTTGCCTCTGGCCTCAGCCTGATCGAGGGTTTGGGTTAATGTTGATACGTCATTGCCATAGCTGGAGGCTACTTCGGGTTGGCTAAGCTCGATCACAATTCGCCCTAATAGCGGGGGCTCCTGTGGTATAAAACTCCCGGCATATGGTGCAGGTGGTGGCGAAGCCGACATCCCATAAGCGAGATCCGCCACGGACCTCTGGAGGTCACCTATCATTCCCATCAATTCAAACATGGTGGGCTCACGAGCCTAATACAACTGGGGGGTCCAGATCGGGTGCGCAACAGGCGACCTGGGTGGATGCGACACATCAACATTGGTCTCACTTTGCAAAGTGATTCCTTGATCTAATGCTGCTGTCATCACCACAATCTCCTCCGAATTCTGCGTCATGATAAGTCCACTGTACTGAGCGGTGACTGACGGATCAGATATCTGTCTTGCCTCAGCAAGGGGGAACACCGACTATTCTGTATCAACTCTCCGAACTGAAAGGAAAAACAAGCAGCATTTCAGCCCAAACGGATCAAACACAGGTGTAGCCGAACAACTGCACTCTACTACTGACCACTGTTCCCCAAAATCACTGCCCCAAAATACTGAATCGGATACCCACATGTATAATTGATTCTCACAAATACTGATACTGGTGCCCTCAGGCCTGATACTCAAACTTGCAAACTGATATGTGTGTTCCTGTAGAGATACACTTCTAAAAGCACATAGCAAGTAAAAGAGAGCCAAAACACCCCTATGTTGGGGTAGGGTTTCCCTGTCCTATTTTGTCAGGAGCTAGGGTTTTACTACACACGCAGTAGTTTCAAACAACCTAACATCGGGTAGGCAACCTGTCCTAGCTTGGAATGGTCACTATGGATTCTGAATATGCGCTAGGTCAAATGGTCGAAGAGGGTGCCCCGGTAAAACCGGGGTTTGTGTTCCCATACTGGCAGAGCCCGCAACCGGTCAACCTTATGGTACGCTTCTCGAAGTGAGCCTTCGGCAAACTGCTCAGGAATAGCAGATGGCCAACGCGGTGTCCTAGGCGCACCAATGCACATGCAATGCAAAGAAACACATAACTGAAAGCAAAACCAGATATCATGAGTTCAAGTCAAGCTCTCTAAAACTCCACAGCAGAGTCGCCAGAAACTGTGGACGTCCCCGAACATCCCGGGAGGATGAATCCCGTTCTATTCGTCTGTGGGTCTACTACAGTTCAGGACTCAAATTGTCACGGTTCTTGATCTGAACCAAAGAGTCCAAATCCGGCAAATCGTTTTGAGAAGCAGATTTTTGAAAGAAGTGCCAAACATGGACTGCTTTGCCAGATACAGAGTCGCCACCTAAATATTTTATTTTGGGGGAATTTAGGAAACCCTGACTCGGTGCCAAAGGCCACGTGTCCGTCATCACCAATGTTGCCTCGGCTCAGGAACTTGGGTATGATTGGGGGAGGTCAGCTATGAGCACCCCCTCTCGCCCGATCAAAGATCGGCCTCTACTAACCGTGATATCTTGTTTTGAAAACATCATATGCTC
Organism: Camellia japonica; assembly: GCA_030407325.1. Classification (NCBI taxonomy): domain Eukaryota; kingdom Viridiplantae; phylum Streptophyta; class Magnoliopsida; order Ericales; family Theaceae; genus Camellia; species Camellia japonica. The sequence goes on along the minus strand of JAPPVO010000002.1, from coordinate 127,173,079 downwards.
TTATTCCGGTTATTAGCCTAGAATTACTATGTTATGCGCACAGCAAACAAGTATAGACCAAATCGCCTAAATTGGAACAAAACATTTTATGTTTGTTTTGAAAATGATTTGCTACTCGCAAGTAGGCTAAAATGCAGGTTTTGCCACCCTCAAGTGGGCTTAAAACTCGCAGTTTTAATGCATCATTCCAATTTAGGAAATTCAACCTCCATCCACAGGCATTCAAGCAGTTATATCACATAAGCAGCTAGCCTCATGGTAATCATGCTATTATGGCAACACTCACACGTATGCGGTATGCTAAAGCATAAAAGCTTACCGAGTACTCCGAGCCAAAACAGAAACTAGTTAGTAATCATCTGCATGATCCTAGTTCATGTTAAGATGGCTAATGCAACACACGCAAGATGCAACTACAATAGGCTCGGCTAATCTAAGAATGGCATGTGAGATGCTACAAATAACACGTATTCAATTTGGAATTTGAAATACAATGCAATTAGCATGATGCGCCGAGCCCGGTGCATGCAAGACAAATGAATGAATGCACGCATGCATAGCATAAGGATGCTAATTTAAATATGCTCTAATACTAACCATCAAAAGCAGGTAAGTAAAAGGGAGAAAGAAGTGGGGGTTGGAAGACATGCACACACGCACCCACACTTATTACAAATTTACCCTCGCTCGGAGGGACCGAAAGAATAATACAATTTAATTAACCTACAAGCTAATTAAATATTACAGACCAATTAAATCAGCTAAGCAAATTAACTAATCTATTTAAGCAATAAACAGCAGCCTCGGGAAGAGGGTCCAATGCATGCGCGCTTGGTTCCGCTCGGAAAGTCACTGCCATGCACAAGATGCCTCTGCTTTGACTGTTCTGCTCCTCTGAAGACTTCACAAGTCCTAAGATTGCTTCTCTGAATGCTGTGGAACACCACCGGCTGAGGGGATTGGTCACCGGCCATGGAGAATGGTCACCGGCCACAAATGAATCCATCGGCCACTTATAGATGGCCAGTCGGCACTAAAGATGGCCGGCCGGCCAAAGCTTCCTGCAGAAACTGGTTTGACAGCAACAGAGGGCAAAACAAAGCATGGCAATGCATTTCAAGCAATGTATGCACCAACCACACTCCTTATCATATATATGACTCAAAGGAGGATGGGCCTCGATTCTCGGACCACCAATCGCGCATTTTCATACATGATGGTCCAAAGAATCAAGCGTGCATTTTGATATGGAATGCAATGCACATAATCAAACAAAGGGGCTCAACCTCTATCATACTCAACTCAAGAGGCAAAGCATGCATGCCAATGCAATGCAATCCTAAGCATGTGAACTAATATGCAACATGGCAATGCAATGTGTACATGCAAGTATGCAAGCAAACATACAAGGTGAGCATGCAAACAAGCAAAGGGGATGGACTTAAACTAATTTAGGCAGCCCTCAAACAAGCCTAAAATAGTGGCCAATGCTATGGAAATGAGGGCCAACACACACACACACACACATGTACATGTTGATGGGCCAACACTTAAGCATAAAGGAACAACTTCTAAGCACACTTAAAAGGAGGCAAACATGGACAATTAGCATGCAATGTAAGCTCTAAAAACACATGTAGGAAATGATGCCAAATCAACCTACTAATGCAAGCTAAGCATGCAACCAAGCCCAAGGACCTAAAGCATGATCGTGTGACACATAAAGCAAATGACCAAAATGGATCAAAACAGTCCTAAATCATGTTAAAGCAGGCCCCAAAAACCACTTAGATGGCATCTAAATGATCTACACATGGAGGCATGCACAAATGCTTAAACATGGAGCATACAACACAACCTCTTAAAGTATTAAAGGAGTGATAAAATGCAAGCATGTGAACATGAAACAAGGACTGAAATGTCATGAAAAATGGTTCCAAACCATTGGAAAGATGCAAGGATGGCATGCTCATGGCCAATGCATCAAGGCATACAAAGGGGGATTACATGGTAGCTATGCAAAGCAAAACATGAATGACCCGAATGACCAAAAACAGACCTCAAACACATCAAAACATGCATATAAGCTTCACAAAGCTTGGCCAAAATACATGAGCATGGTAGTCTAAATGCTATGCATGTATTAAGGCAAATCATGGCATTACAAGGCATGTATGCTAAGCAAGCCTGGTGTACCAAAACCAATTGAAAACAGAGCTATATTATGACATAATAAGCGCAAAAATCAGTTAAGGCATGGCCAACATGAACCTAAATTAGATTCTCCCTCAAGAGGCAAAAATGGCCCTTTTCAAGGACAAGGAGAGGGGGTGGCCCTCTCCTTCTTAGGACCTCAAGGCACCATCCTCACCTCTGAAATCCCTTAAGATTTTAGTGGTGAGGAGGCCCAAACACAATGGTCCCAGAGCTCAACCAAAATGGCACAAAACAAGGGCCAAACAAGCCTTAAGAGGGGTCAAACAACCCTAAAGCTTAAAACACCCTTAAACAACTATTTAGAGTAGGAAAAAACAAGACTTTTATGTGTTATATGCTAAGCTCAAAAACAGATGCAAGATAGTCAAAAAAGCTTTGCAAAAATGGGGTATTTAAAGGAGTAAGTGCTCACCCTTGTAGACCCTCTTCAAGAATGGAAGACTAACAGCTTCTTTGGCTCAAACCAGCTCCAGAACTTCAAAAACAACCCTCAAGGGCCTCAGCTCCAAGAGGATAGTGTAATAGTGGGTGTTTGTGTGCAATTCTAGGGCTAAACACACACAAATACAAGAGAGAGAGAGATATAGATATAGGATAGATACACAAACCAAACCCTAAAACCAGAGCTCTCTCTGAAAATGTTGTCTAACCCTAAAAGAGGGAGAGGAGACCTCCTCTTATAGAGCTTCAATCTTGCAAGCTTACAAGACAAGCTAGCTAAGAGGGAGATCCCTCCATACACGTGTATGGAGAGGAGCCAAGTGCATGCCAGCTGCATGAAAATATCTGCAAAAGCAGATGCACAGTAGTCGGCCGGCCAAAAGTGTAATTGACCAAAAAAAGATAGCCAGCCGGCCATCTATAGTGCTGGCCAGCCAAACATTTGGCCGGTGGCAACAAAACACTGCCGGTGGCCTCAAGCCATGGCCGGTGGTGTGTGGGGATGGCCTATAAGCCATTCCCTGCCCCTCCAAGGCAAAGCACAAGTGTTTGGTGCAAAACCAAACACAAAACAGTCGAGTCGAGAGATCCTGAGGCAAGGCGCGTATCCGAGACCTCCGGGAACTCAAGACGAACACAAACAAGGAAGATCACCGGGTGTTCAAGCGGTGACATCCAAGTCTTGAGGACGGTCAAAAATGGGGTGTCTACAGTTGCCCCTCTTTGACAGAACTCGAAAGTCATAACAATGACGAGAGTGATTGTCAAAGCCTAGGGACGACCCATTTTTGACAAGGTCGAAGACTTGGACAAAGCATGCAAGACAGACAAGATATGCGCCCGAAGGCAGGGGCAAAATGCAAGACAATGCACAAAGCTGAACATAACTTATGATCATGCAAAGAAAGCTGTAACGAAGCATACCATGCGAAAGTTTTAAGCAAGCGTACACCAAACTACACTACAATGCAGAAAGGATGTAAGAGAATTATGCAATTCTCAAAACGTCTCACTCGGAGGATACAATACCTGTCCGGCTCGTCTGGTTGCACCAGCCTCAAATGAACCGTACATACAATATCGCGCCTGAAAAAAGAAAGCAACTTAACAGGTGCGATGCCGTTAGCAACATGCATAACATGCAAAATGAATGCAAAATGATATGCAATATATACAAAACTATGTATAATAATGCAAAAGGAAATGCAATGCAATTGAAACAATGCAAACGACATGCAATGCAATTGAATCATGATCCAATCATGAGCGGTTCAAAACAACACAAATGTCAAATAGATTGATGGAAGTAACAAGTCTGTCTACCATAGAAAAGGTGCCGTAACCCTCAAAGCGCGTACACATGTAGAACTATGAGTAATGTAGACAGACACAAGAACGAGTATTGGGTGGAATGACATAAGTGGGGAAACAACCCGCTAACGAAAGAACAATAATCCTAATGCTGGATGCAAAAATTACACTACAATGTAATATATACAGTGGATATGGCATGCAGCCAAACCAAATCTTACCTAGGAAAGGCATGGACACAAACAAACCACATTTAACACGGAAAATGGCGCCGTCACCCTCAAACCAACATACCAGCGTGGAATAGGCGGCGTACACCAAATCTCATAACCACGTTTCAACATGAAAAGTATGGGCACATACCAGACCAAGCTTAACATGGAAAGGCGCAAGCCATAGATGGATGTGATGCAATGAATGCATGCAAGCTACAATGCAATATTTACAATATGCAATGGAATGTATATTTACAATGAAAATGCATGACATATGCACTATATTTATAATGGAATGCATGACATATGCATTACTTAAAATGAAATGCATGACATATGCAATATTTACAATGGAATGCATGACATATGCAAGATTTTGAGATGCATGACAATACATGTTGATGCAAGTGCGTGACAACGCACGTCTTTTGATATGCATGACAATGCACACTATCTCGAATGCGCGACCGCGCACGTCGCTTGAAATGCATGATAATGCATGTGAACTCGAATACGCGACAACGCATGTCGCTTGAGATGCATGACAATACAACTTACCAAAAGTCGTTCAGGCACGACAATCACCGAAGGACTTGCACCTTCAGAGGATTTAAGGTCTTCTAGACCGACGTAGGTGCATAATAATGCAAGTGTGGCATGCGCATGACAATGCGAGATGTATGCATAACGATGCAAGTGAAGTGACGTATAACCAACGCGCGTTTCACGGCAAAACATTGTGACGTATGCATGTGGGGCAACTTTTGAATCTCGTAAGAGATAAAAGGATACCAAAAGGATACACCTTGCACAACTTCGAGTGCCACGCACAGAAAACACGGTCCGAGGTTGAAACGGAGGCTGGTTGAGCTTCGGAAATGCACTGTTCTTGCACTGACTTGAGCAATGAAGGTCCCAAACCACCCATTTTACCCAAACAAGGCTGTAGGAGGATCACCGGCCAAAAGGGGAAGTCATCGGCTGTCCACCGGCCATCGAAACACATCACCGGCCAAATATTTGGCCGGCCGGCCAAAAATGTAGTCGACCGGCCAAAAATGCCTGAATCAGGGCAGTTTTGTCTTTTTGGCTCGGGTCTTTTAAAATAGGGTTCCAAACCCTATTTTTCTTACTTCCTCTTAGCTGAAATTCTCTCATTCCTCTCTCTAGAGTATTTTCTTCTCTTCATTTCCTCGTTTTCCTTGATTTTCGTGCCCTTTTCGACGTTTAATTCGCGAAGTTCATCGCGTTTCGAACACTTTCATCCGATCGAAACCTTGTTTCGGTGTAGTTTTTTCGATTTCCGCCTCTTGGGGTTTGTTCCCCCCAAGTTTTTCTTGATTTCCGTACATTTTCCACATTCCGGCTTTTCCGGCCATTTTTCGCCCTCCCGGGGTTGACTTTTTGTTGACTTTTCGCGTTCTAGCCCTGTTTTCATTTTTCCGGCCATTTTCTCATTTTCTCTAAGATGGCAGACGATATTCCACGAGGCGGGACTCCCCCGGAGCATGAGATGGACGCAGAGGCTGAGCTCCTCCCCTTGAGCGTCCGCCCGTTCGACCCGGCGACTTACCGGCCGGTGATTCATATCCTGCCTCCCGACGGACTTCGTCAGTTTAGGAGCTTTGATAGGGCGGTGCCTCCAGAGCTTCTCCTGCGCGAGCCGGAGTCCCATCTATCTTTTGGCGCTTCTGAGGTATATTCTTTCCTCTGTTTTATTTTTCCGCAATGTAGAATATAAAACTGGCATAGTTGATTCTGTTCTTTAATTGCTTTAGCTTGGATACACCGATACACACTGTATGCTGTAGTTGACTGTGAACATACTTACGACTGATATCTGTTTGAATCTGACACGTACACACGCACTGCACTAGCCCTGAATCATTCAAACACACTGACACAACACACACTGTAGTTCACTGCAATCACACCGGCACCGGATATCTGTTTGAATCTGAAAAACGCGCACACACGCTATATCTGTACTGAACCGCCCAAACATGCCGACACATCACATGTTGAAGTTCACTGTAAGCACACCAGCACCCGGTATCTGTTTGAATTTGAACAACGCGCACACACGTTATATTTGCATCAATTTTGACTGTTCTGCAAAACTGTACATTTTATATTGCTTCACAACGGTTTTGTTTTCGAATACAGGGAGATTCCATGCCGTCCGGGGGTATGGGAATGTCGCTGCCCGAGACTGGTATATGGAGCTGCCCGATGCGGTCCGTTAGATTGTAGACCAGGCTGGCTTTGGTGCGTTCTGCAGAGGGCTTTCCCAGCTTACCGCGAGCAGGCCTCTTCTCAAACATGTGTGTCACAAAAGGGAACCTCCACGAGAGGCACAACAGCAGGCTGACACGGCTGAGACTCCAGGTCATCAACTCTGAGCCTAGTCACGTGCTTGGTCACCTATATACATATAATAAATAGTGAGCGAAAGCCCAGTGAATAATAACAGAGTAAAGATTTTAATGAATGATGTCCAGTTTTGTGTCATATCAATTAGAGAGATAAGCATAGTCATATCAAAAACAAAGTCATGTTCATATTCGTATTCAAATCACGTGTGGTACTTCCATTAGCATTAACATATCTCTTTGGTCAAGCATATCAAGTTCCATAATGGAACCTCCGGTATCGGGTAACATATCTCATACATGGGCCACGGTATTGTTTTCCCCGGGCGAGGGCCTAAGCCATGGCATTGTTTCCCCTAGGCGAAGGCCTCATGACCATAAGCTATAGTATTATGTCCCCTAGGCGAGGGCCTCTACTAAGGATACCACAAATACATTTCAAAGATATGGATCATCATTCATGGAATTATAAAACAGCCTTTTGTATCATTCAGAAACATTTTTATCATATCATAATGTTCATAAAGTATTTCATATCGAACATAGTTTTACTAAGTTATTACTCATAGGTAGTTGCACAAATAGCTTGATAGCAACCAATGGATCAACAGCTTACAACACGTGACCTACACAAACATAACAGATACACATACTGAAATACATGCTCGGATCGTACTTAACTTACTTCATTTCATTCTTCGTATTTTTCTAAGTCTTATCCTCAATATTATGTCTTAATCTTGGCCTAGGGATGCCTAGGATGTAATGAGGATGTTAAAATACACTTGAAAACACTTAGTCAAATATGCTAAAAACAGGGGTCTTACTTGAGCGCAACTTCTTTCGCTCGAGCGGACGTCCAAACATGTGAGTGGTTTGCTCGAGCTCAACTTCCATCACTTGAGCAGTCTGTAAACTTTGCAAAAGTATTGGTTACTTGATTTTTTCGCTCGACGCACGCTCGTCGGTTGCTTGAGTGTAAGACTGAGGTCTTCGCTCAAGCGCAACTCTTGTCGCTCGATCGATCTGCAAAAATGGTAAAATTTTAGGAGCATGCATTTTACGCTAGAACTAACTTTTGTTCGCTCGAGCGAGAGTGCAAAATACAGAGTGGTCGCTCGAGCACAGGTTCTATCGCTCAAGCAGAGAACAGAATTTTAGAATTTTAGAATTTTCAAATTGCACTTCCAAGTTCAAAACTCAAATTTAAAGCTTTAAAATGCAACCTTTGGGCTCCAAAACTTGAGAAAACATGTCAAAACTTGTAAAACATAGAGAGTTAAAGATCATTTCCTGAAATCAAGGCCCATACGCATGTCAATTGTGCAATCTTAAACTTGAAATTGTGAAAACATATCATGCATGTAAAGATGCAAGTTCAAAACTTTCAAAACATGATTGAATGAAGTATTTAACTCAAAAACATGTTGAATTCTTAAAATAAAACCAAAATGAGGACATGCAAGAGGGAATTCTTTGAATTCAACTTCAAAATCAAGGGAATTATGCATGCATGCATGATACACTCCCAAAACCAATTATCTAAGCTTGGTTCTTGCATTATACAACTTAATTCTTTGAATTCAAGTGGTAAGTGACTCAATTCCAAAGCTCAAAGATTGAATTCTTACCTTAGATGATCAATGAGGCTCTAAATGATCAATTGTGTGAAGTTCCAAGCCATAACCTACAAGTTCTCTAGCAATCCTCTTAACTTGAGCTTAAACTCTTCACTTCTCTCTCTCTCTCTCTCTCTCTCTCTCTCTCTCTCTCTCTCTCCCTCATTTTAAGCATGAAGATGAGGAAATGGAGGTGTAAACTAAAGGCCTAAGTCAATGTGCCTTATATAGGCTTGGTTAGTGATATATAATTAAGGACTAATCAATTGATATTTTTAACTCTAATTACTTGGTTCCGAATCAAATTTCAATTAAACCTACCATAATGTTCTAAAAATTCCAAATAACTCATATATCAAGTCAATTTCGCGATCGGATGCCGATAAGGCCTTTAATTCGTAGAATAAAACAGAAACACAAACAGATATTCCTACAATAGACATATATGAACACAATTAATGCAATACACATGCAAATTAATTCAGAATTTCATCTTAATTACTTATTAGGCATATTAATCATGGTTTAACAGTTAATCATGGGTCGGGGTTATTACAAACAGTGTCCCCACCACTAAGTGCTTGATTGGCAACTTGTTCAAACCTTTTACTATGGCTTAATTGAGCCTCACTGCCAAATGGTAGATTCTTCTTGTGGTGGGACATTCATGTCCAAAACTGACATCGAGGCATGGCAATTATTTGAGAACAAGTGATAATTCCCTCCACCATGCCTCTGCAGCCCAGCAAATCCGGCAAGCGGTAGTTGGAGCCTCGAAAACCAAGGATATTTATGAGGTAGGGCAAAACCTAGAGTTAGCTTAACAAGTAGAGGCATTGTCCCACAAGATAGACCAATTATTAGTTGCGGGACATGCCCCTACATAACAAGATCAACCTCAATTTCACGAGGCATGTGCTATTTATGCGAGCCCTGCTCATGACTTGAGTGAGTGCTCTTCAGCATCACAATTTCCGAAATTAGTCCAAAAGCATGTGAATACGGCTCAAGGATTCTCCAACTTGGGTAATGACCCATATTCCAACACATACAATCTGGGATGGAGTAATTACCCTAATTTTTCATGGAGACCTCATTCACAAGGCATTTCTTACAATCCTCCACCACCAAAGCAGAATTTTAATAATTTTGCTAACAAATCTTCTTACTGACCACCATAACCTTACAAAAACAATTCATGTTTGTACTTGATGCACTTGATTGCACCACTTCACTTGATGTTCACTTTGTGCCAGTATGGCAATAATATAAGCATATGTTAATTGGAGAACATAGTGGACTCATATAAAAATGGTTTATAGGGTAAATACTCACATGTGATGTTTGCACCAAGAGAGTTATTTGTGTTTGTGGCATTAGTACACTTGTCATGAGTATGTCTTGATTCACATAAACACACTTTCATAGCGGTGACCACTCTATTCTAATCCCTGGTGTACATCACTGATAATTGCTAGATTTGCAGAAAAGAATAAATGAGTGGCCTTAATTCTCACAAAAAAAAAAAAAACCCTTGACTTGTTTGGGTTCGTAGCCTCTTTAACTCGAGTTATTAAGCCTGTAGGGATGTCTCTACACCTAGTGCCCTAAAACCGTCTGGTTTGGGAGTCATTGGCTTAATACTTGCTACATTGGTTGATTAAAAAGCTTAAGGGACCTAGACATTGCACAATTAAGAAAATAAATAAATAAATAAAGACTTGTTCGGGTTCATAGCCTTTTCAGCTCAAGTTATTAAGCCCGTAGGGGTGTCTTCACACCTAGTGCCCTAAAACCATCTAGTTTGGGAGTCATTGGCCTAATACTTGTTACGTGGGTTGATTAGAAAGCTTAACGGATCACAACATTGCACAGTCTTTCAAAAAAAATAAAAATAAATAAATAAATAAATAATTGATGAGAATCTTGGTTGCAAACGTTTAGTTTTTCTGTATATGCTGGGTATTATTATGAGGTACACTGGGCTATTATAGTGGACAGTTAACTAGTTATGAGAAATGCACTTTACACCAAGGACACTGATGATGTGTTTACTAGCATTCACAAGTATAGGGGACTTAACTTTTGTATTAACTGAATTGTGGTTTTTACTTAATAGATTCCTTCATGCTTGTCCACTATGCCTTCAATGACTTATCATGTCTTAATATCACATTGTAGTAACACATAAGTTAATTGATAGTTGGAGTAGTGTGATTACTTATTGTTGTTAGGCAGATCTAAGTATATTGATGTTTGTGGGTATCATTTCTAGAAACCCTCACGAGACTATACTCGCTCACTTGGGGTAACCTTGTGGTTTAAAGGCATGTTGCATATGCTAAATGCAATCGTGATCCCTACGAAAGTGGCTTAGAGTTATTTTTCTTTTCTTATTTCTTTTGTTTTGCTTGAGGACTAGCAAAATCTAAATTGGGGGATGTGCTGTAGGTCGAAAGGTACCACATTGAGGCCACTTAAGTTACATTTTTAGTCTTTCAATGTTGTTTATTTGGTTTAGATGATGTGTTTTGTGCACTTCTGTAGATTTGGCTGGCAACATGCAAATTTAAGCAAACGAAAACAAATTCTTCATGCGAGGAGTGAAAAATCTCGGCCTACCACCTCACCGCACGTGCGACCAAGCTCTACCACACGTGCGGCCCACTACCGCTCGAGTGGCCCACATGGGCACTCGAGCGGCCTACCTAGGGTTGCATACGTGAAAATTTAAGGCTTGTCTGCTGAGAATTAAAAGAAGAAAAAGAGGCTGAAAAGGGGTTCGAAAATATTTGAGAGAAAATGGAGAGAGAGGCTAGGGTTTGGGAAGAAAAACAACTTAAAGCTTGAAGAATGTCTTCCATGGTGTCTTCTTCTTCCTCCATCTCTTCCCACTCCTCCATGAGTGGCTAGGCTACTATTTTTTAGGGTTTTGATGAAACCCTAGCCATGTAAAGGGATTTTTCTTAAGCTTTGATTGTGAAACAGATTGAATAAGTGTATGAATGTTTTAGAAGTTTATAATAATTTTCCTCTTCATCCCTTTAAGTGTTTTACTCTGTGTGATTGCTTAATGTTTTCCTTAAATTAGTTTTCTTTATGTTTGTGTTCAAAGTATGAGACGAGTCATGCTATGAGAGACGGGTCGTGTTGCTACCATAGTTTAGAGCAAACACCTCGTGCTACTTGAGATGACTCGTACCTATACATTGAACACAACAATCCTCTTGATCAATGTTTCAAACTTGCAGTTGCGAAATATTAGGTAGTTCAAACCGGAGTGCAATTGATGGCCGATGTTAAGTCTTATTTATGTGGTTAGTGGTGAATTATTTGCCCTAGGATTTTCTTAAAAATCAGTATCTCAAACCCTAATTTTAATTGTCAATTCAATTTTCTCAATTTCATTTAATTCTCGTTTAGTCATAATATCCCTTAATCTTTTTATCAGAATTAATTTAGGAATTCAGCATTTAAATTAGTTTAAATTCACAATTGTCCCTGTGGATCGATACTTGGACTTACCATTATTCTAAAGAATTTGGTATAGTTTAGTGTTTATTTTTAGTGTGTGAAACGACCCATATACAAGGCTAAAGATATTCCTACCTCAAGATTGTGTGGAGAGATGAAGACCCAACAATGAACTCCCAAGATATCACGATCCAGTCGGTTCAAAATGTAGCTTTCAACAAGACTAACACTTTTAATGAAGGAACAAAGATGGATTCTTGGTAAAAATTGGGAAAAATCGAGTATTTTTGGGACTAGGGTTCGAAAATGGGTGTTAAAGATAGAAAGGGTGTGAAAAAGTGAGATAAAATGGGTTTATATCGACTTTTAAATCTGATGTCCCAAACAGACCGCTCGAGCGAACAGTCCTTCGCTCGAGCAATGAACACAATATCGAACATACCGTTCAAGCGAACTATCCACCGCTCGAGCGATAAATGCATAGTCTCAAAAGTTTTGTAGGTCTACAGTAAAAATACTGAAAGCCTCTCATATCCGCTTGAGTTACCACTTTACGGCTCAAGCGGTCTAGCCTTATATCTAGCTTTGTGAGTGAGATACTGGGAGCTTCGAATATCCACTCGAGCTACCACTTGACCGCTCGATCGGTCTCCCAGAACTAAGCATTACAAAAACATATCAAGCTGGGGTTTTCAAGGTATGTAATGTGTATAAAAGTTGTGAACTGTCATTAGGACTTGAAATGGGGTCACTATCTTTGATTTGGAATAACTTTTCCCTACCCAAAGCTAAGTTTATAACATGGTTAGCTTGGAAAGGTAAGATGAAAACATCGGATTTCCTGTATAAATGTAACACCCCAAAAATAATACAATAATTCAATAGTAAAAACTAACACAAAATGACATAATCAGAGTATTAAGCTTTCATTAATCAAAGTCAATTTACAAAAGGGGCACATGCATTATACATTTACAAGCTATATCCTGAATCTATAGCATGTGGCATTAAACTAAATGATCAACGAAATAAATGCCCTACAGGCTTACAACTTTCCAAGATGATGCTTGGTTACAACAAAACGAGTCAGAAGCTCAATACAAATAAAGCCCTAGGCTTGTACAAAAGTAAATACAAAATAAACAAAAGTGAGCTCTCTGTTCCACAATCCACCCAAGCTAGGTCCTTGGCGGAGGCATATCATCGGCACCTGAAAATGGTTTTTCCCAAATAGGGTTAGCCAAAGCCTAGCAGAAACAATCTAGCACAATATATGAACTTTAACAAGGTTATAAACATGATGCACATGACCAATGCTCAAGGATAAAATCATTCACAACTCTTTTCCCAAAACCATATTATGTCAAGTGTTATATCCCAATCCATTTTATATCAATTTGTTTCATGTCATTTCATATCTTCTCACTTCATGAGTCATATCCAATGTTATCCAGAAGACTTAACTGAGATTACAACTCAGTGGTTTGCTCACCACACAACCATTACACACAAACACTTCACTTTGCCATTTTACGAAAATTTCGTCCACAGGATCGACACCCATGTATACGCTCAGTTTTTGGGACTTGCACCCAGGACACACAAGCCAACTTAATTTAATGGAGTCCATCCCCTTTCTCCTCCCAAACATGGAGTACATTCCCTTTCTCCTCCCAAATATCATACATATACAATGTATTAAAACACAGTTATATTCAATGACAACCAATAAGGAATTAGTTTCAATTTACCTAATCCTCATGCAATTTCTACAACAATCATAGCTATCCTCCACCGATAGCCCAAAACATATATTTATAAACAGATATACAATCTTCTTAACAGATAAATTATTCAAATTTTTGTAGGTGAGAGATAACACATATCTAGCTACACCATTTATATAAATGTCTATCCCATTTTACATTTCTTGTATAATTTCCATTATTTATACAAAATAATTATGCAAGGCATTTGAGGGCAAAACTTGCCTTTATCCCAATCTCATTCCAATCACCAAACATCAACCATTTTAACATAACCTAAGGTCACATTCATCCCCATAACCATTTCTAAGACCTCCATTTGAAAACCCATCTTTGGAATTTAAACCCCAAACCCTAGGTTTGTTAAAACCACCTCAACTCCCAATGTTTCTCACACATCAAGGAATAAGCAAGTTAAAACTCACAGAAGTGTAAAAAGTCCCTACCTCAAGTTTAGATGACCAAGGCAACAATGGAGGAACTTCAAAGATGCCGAAACCAACTTCTACTCGGATCAAAACGAAGCTCTAGAGATGCTCTACCTTTTTATCAAAGGCACACAGGGAGAGAAACCAACAGATCTAGGTGAAAATGTAGAGAGAATGTAGGTTTTAAAGAGAGAGGGTCCCGATCTAGGGTTTTGAGAGAAAAAGAGATGAAAAAGTGATGTAAAAGGAGGCTGCTACGAACTGATATACGCACAGTCCACTCGAGCGCAAAAGTTGACGCTCGTGCGTTAGACACAATAAGTTGTTCTACTCGAGCGCAGAATACACATATCCAATAGTTTTGCAGACAGAAGAACATCGCTCGAGTGCAAGAATTGCCGCTCGAGCATAGGAAACTTTGCTTAAGCATAAAATACACTCTTCCAGTAGTTTTGCAGACTTGCAAAAGTAATGAGAGTTTGCAAAGCTAGCTCGAGCGTAATAAGTGTTGCTTGAGCAGAGGAGCAAAATTATAAGCAACAAGAGTTGGGAAAACGAACAACCAACCCGTTCCAAACACAACCACAAACAATTCCATAGCCAAGTTTAAGGGAAAAGAAGGTAAGCAAGACATGTTCAATAGTACGAAACCAAGAAATGCATATCCAGATTACAACAAGGGTCGGGTCAAAACTAGAGTCGCTATAACCTTTCCCTCTGTAGCTCAACTTTTCATGCTCCTTTCGGATACGACTAGCCCTACAGTTCGGACTCCCGTGGTTCTAAATCTGATTCCAAAAGTGCAATGTGAAATAGATAAACACAAAAGAGTCCAGCTCTGGCAAATTTTGATTCACTAGCCATAAATCAATGCAATTACATTGCATGATGAGTTATGAATCAAGGGACACAATTTCAATAAATGGTAATAAAAGACTCTCAAAAACCTCCTCCCTATCATGGTTTGATCAAGGGAAGTGGTTGACCTTGGAAACTTAACAAGTATGAAATGACTCAAGTCTCTATGTGTTCAATTAACATCCAATTGAACACCAAATTACCTTATTATCTTGTTCCATTTTAGTCTAAGTTTTATTATTCCATTTTAATTACCTTTCATTCCTTAGTCAATTGAGTCCAATAATGAGCTTTAAGTCCACTAATGGAGAGAGGTATCAAACCAAATGTTGTTTTAGGCATGAGAGAGATGTCGTGCCGTTGGTAATGAACCCCCAAATGGATTAAACCATTAAGCACAACAACCTCAATCTCAAGCTTAAACAAACAATCGGTTTGAAATCACTCTCAAAGAAAAGGAAAAACCAAGAAATGGGGGAAGTTGCAAAGATGGTTAGAGGTGAACACAAGTATGAAAAGTAAGAAATAAAGGCTATCAACTCAAATAGGTTGGTGGCTAAGGCCTAAATCACCAAGCCTATGAGGACCATTACACTACAAGCATACTATACAAAGCATGAATGAAGCTAACTCATAAAAACAGTCCTAAAATAGTCCAAAAAAGTGCTAGAATTAAGACAAAAACAACTACAACAATTAGCTAAAATATTAAGGGATTAAAACTAGCACACAGGCACAAGGAGGGAAGGGTAACTCCTCCACTTTTGAGACCTCAAAACATGATTTTTGCCTCTAAAAAACCTTTGAAAATCAGTGGTAAAAAGCTCAAAAAAATATGATGAGAAGGTGGGAAACACAAGGGCAAAGGCCTTAGATGCATGGTTCGAAGAAGGGTTATCAACCCCTCTACCTTTGATGGACTTAAACCACAAGTTTCAGCCCAAAAGTACAAGTAATAAACAGTTCAAAAACAGCAAGAAAATATAGAAAACAAGTAGTGTAAAGATGGTACAAAAGCACTAGAATGTATACCTCTTGAAGAAGAATGATCCTTTGAAGTTACAAACCACTAATTCTCACTCTCAAGTGCCTCAAGAGCTAAAATATAAGCTCAAATCACCTCATCAAGGAACTCTCTAGGTTTGGTTTAGAGTGTTTAGGCAAAGGTTATGTAAGTTGCAAGAGAGAGAGAAAATTGTAGAGAGAGAAATTTTCCAAAATTTTGCTCTCCAAAATTTTCTAAATTCCAAAATTTTTCTAACCTTGGCAACACAACAGAGGGTCATCTATATATAGAAATATATGAGAGACTCTCGAAAATATCCTTACAAATACAGCTGGAATGGTGCATGCATCTGTAGGGACAACTGGCAGAAAATATCTATTTTTTTGCACTAGTGGCCGATAGGCCACATTAGTGGGCGGCATGCCACACTAGTGGGTCTGTAGGTCCCTAGATGCTCAGGCCTAAAAGAACACTATTTTGGCCCAAAACAAGGCATAAGGTTTGAAGGTTCAACTCTGAGATTTCTTGCTGAGGAAGTCAAGCATTTGACAAGCATACACATTTATCATTGAGTGATCAATCAGTGGCGCCCAAGTCTTAAGGGCCGTCAAAATTGGGGTGTCTACAGTTGCCCCTCTTTGACAGAGCTCGAAGTCATAACATGACATGAGCGAATGTCAAAGCCCAAAGACGACCCGTTTTGATAAGGCCGTATGACTTGGGCAAACAATCAAGATATAAATAAAATTTGATGAGCTCGCAAGCAACCTACATATCCCTTTGCAGGGAATCAAACCAGCATAGTTCTGAGGCAGGATGCAAATGATATATATGAAAAATACTTTGAAAGCTGGACTCACACGCTTCGCGAAGCCGGCTATTTGAAAACTCATGATCATGCAAGATGATGCAATAAACAATAACAGATGCGATAACCAATAACAGTTACAATAAGCAATAATAAGAAGTCCAAACACGTTTCACGTGAGAAAAATAAAAAACACGCACTCTAACCACGCCAAAGCTGTGAAAAGAGGAGAGAAAAGCCGCTCAAGGTAGCATTTCACGCATCCTGAGATACTCTAATCACGCTGAAAACGCGAGAAGAGAAGAAAAATCGCTCTGGGTCACATTTCACGCGCCCTGAAATAAAGACCGCTCAGGGTCGCGTTTCACACGTCCTGAGATACTCTAATCACGCTGAAATCATGAAAAAATGAGAAAAACTACTCAGGGTCGCGTTTTATACATCCTGGGATACTCTAATCACGCTGAAATCGTGAGAAGAGGAGAAAAATCGCTCAGGGTCGCGTTTCACGCGTCCTGAGATAAAGGCAAAAGGTACGAGACTAAATACACAATGTAGTGAAAGCAAGTGATAGATGCACGAGGTGAACAGGTGCGATAGATGCACCAGGTGAACAAGTGCGATAGATGCGCAAAGATGAATAAGACTACAAATCAATACAGTGACAATGCATGTTCCATGCAAGATAGACAACCAACGTATGATGTTAATTGAAAGCATGTTCTATGCAAGAAACAAGAGCATATTCAATGCAAAATTGAAAGCATATTATGTGCATGAATCATGAATGATGCAAGGCACGCGTGCAACATAAGTGTATGTGAAAATGCACATTCTATGCAACAGAAGACAACACATATATAATTTGACAGAACGAACAAAAGCGATGTTCGGTGACAACCTCCGACTTACCTCTCGAAGACTTTGCAACATGCTCAAAAAGCACACACCTCATTCATATTGGCAAGTAGGGCACATTCGCGCGCCGGAACACAACGAGTATTAGGAACGGCACAATCAGAACACAGTTTCGAGCTCCTCAAAAACCAATCTGGACCTAAAAGAGAACCTCTCATACACTACTAGGGTAAAAGAGGAACAAAGCAGCACTAGGCCACAAATGAGGACCGTCGGCCACCTGCCAGCCATAAATGAGGCCTGCCGACCACTAATGCAAATCGGGGACATAATTGTCCTTTCGACGCGGGTCTCTTTAAATAAACCTCCAAGCCTCATTTCCTCACACACCCAAGTCCGAAATCCTTTGTTCTCTCTCTCTAGGTGCTTCTTCTCTTTAGATCCATGCTTTACATGCGTTTTCCAACGCCCCACGCAAACTTTATTCATAAACCCTCTTTGATCCTCTACACTTTGAACTTATCAGAATTTGTTTTCGTTGATTTTTTTTTTGCATTTTCACCACTTCGGGCTTGTTTCCCTTGCGTTTCTCTCGAGTTTTACGAATTTTCCCGGGTTTTGACTTTTTTCTCCCATTTTCTCTCTCCTAAGGTTGACTTTTTCCAAGTTTTCCCTATTTTTTCCATTTTTCTTCACTTTTTCACCAGTCTTCACCCACTTTCCAGATGGCGGATGATGTTCCACATGATGGTGCTCCTCCTGAGGTCCCACCTCCACTCTCACCCCCTATCGAGGTCGAGGAGTTGGCATTCACTGAGGCCGACGAGGCGACAGAAGGCCTTGTGGCCCACTTTGAGGTAGAGTTCACTCCAGGACTCGAGCCTGAGCTACTGCCTCTGAGGATATGGCCCTTTGATCTAATCACTTATCACCCTCGCACGCACATGCTGGCGCCTGGTGGCATGATGCGTTTTGATGATTTTGCTGGTGGCATGCCAGAGGACGTTTTGCTGAGAGAGTCATACTCCCATCTTTCCTATGGCACTTCTGAGGTACAAACTCTATTTTCATGCTTTCTTGCCTTTCATTTGACTGCATTTCTTACATTGCCTTTCATCTGAATGCTCTTTCTTTGCCACATGGGGACTCCCATTCTTACAGGGGGTATGGGGCAGTGACAGCGAGAGATTAGTATTATGATCTCTCGCCTGAGGTCCACGACCTTGTTGATGAGGCCGGCTTCAGCTTATTCTGCACCGGACTCTCACAACATATGGCAAGCCGGGCTCTACTCAGAGTGTTGGTGGAGAGGTGGTGGGATACCACCAACTCTTTCCACTTCTCTTTCGTTGGGGACATGATGATGACTCCCTATGACTTCTCCATGATCACAAGCTTAGGAGTAGAGGGGGATCTGATCCCCTTAGACATGGATATGGGCGAGTGGGAGGTGGCTTGGATCCACCTGGTTGGAACGCACCCACCTCTATACAAGCCAACAATGGTGAGTACAGCTGGTTCTTTGAGCACTTCCGCGGGAGTGAACCTAAGACACTGAAGGAGGTAGAGTAGTACGTTCGGGGCTTCTTGATGTTCCTACTCGGTCCCACCTTGTTTGTGAACAGGTGGAACACTGTGGGTTTGTACTTACTGAGCGCCCTCGTGACCTTGCCCCGAGTCCAGTTCTATAATTGGGGTGGAGCTAGCCTCGCCACACTTTATGGCTACATGAGTTCCACTTCCCGCATGAGAGGAGAGCAGGTCAGAGGCTACTAGAGAGCTTGGGAGGTATGCATCACACCTTTCTACTTTTGCACTTTCTATTGACACATTGTGCTTTCTGCTTTGCACTTTTTATTTTATACATGTTCACAACTTGTGCTTTTTGCTTTGCACTTTCTGTTTCACATCTATTGACACTTGTGCTTTCTTCTTTGCACTTTCTGTTGCAGTTATAGGTTTATGCCTATTTCCTAGCTCTGCCTATTTCCCTTGTAAATGTCCGAATCGAGGTTCTGTAGCCCCAGAGTGCGAATGACAGTTTATCTGGCCAGTCCATGTAGGTCTTAACCATTTTCTGCAAGATGATCTTAATATTCTTATTGGTGGCTTCAACTGCTCCATTGGTTTGTGTCCTGTACGTGGATGACTTATGAAAAGCCACATTGTATTTCTCCAACAAGTCTATTACCTATTTCTTGAAGTGGGAGCTGTTATCTGATATGATCTCATTCGGAACTTCGTACTGACAGATGATATTGTTCCTGATAAATTTGGCCACATGCAATGCCTTCAACACTGTATAGGATTGAGCTTCCACACACTTTGTAAAGTAATCAATTGCCACCAAGATATATTCGTGTCCATTCGACCTTTTTGGCAAGACTGCACCGATAACATTGATTCTCCAAACTGAGAAAGGCCATTGTGAAGTCATGTTGTAGAGCTTTGATGGCAGAATATTCATGCGATTGGCATGAATTTGACATTTATGGCATTGCCGCACAAAACCAATACAATACTCCTCCATGGTGGACCAATAATAGCCTTGTCTGAGGATCTTCTGGGCTAGCATCACACCCTTCATATACACCCCGCATTCTCCGCCATGGATAGTCTCCAAAAAGCGCTTCGATTCCTCTTCTTCCATACACAATTTATGCATTCCCAAATGACCTTTTTTATACAGCTTACCTCCGCAGATGATAAATTGGATGGCCATACGCTGTATTCCCCATTTTTCCTTAGCATTTACCCCCAGTGGATACATCTCCTTTTCCAGGAAGTTCCAAATATCATAGTACCAGGGATTTTTGTCTTGTACTTTATCTATCGTGACAATGGTTTCATAAGCCGGCGTGTATTTCTGTTTGATGATAATCAGACGTATCCGGACCCCAAGTGGGATGTCTACCATAGAAGATAGAGTTGCTAAAGTATCAGCGAACCTATTGTTCTCTCTTAATAGATGCGTGAATGTCAGTTTTTCAAACCTAGGAATCAGAACATCCAAGGTCTGATGGTAAACATTCATCTTCTGTTCTTTGACTTTCCAGTCTCCGTTTGCTTGAGAAACAGCCAAGTTCGTGTCCCCGATGACATCCAACCTTATTGCCCCTAGTTCTAGAGCGGCTTCTAAACCAGCAATACACGCTTCATATTCTGCTTCATTGTTAGACACCTTGAACTGGAGTTTGAAGGCTAAAGGTATATGGGAGTCGTCGGGTACTATCAGCAACACACCTATCCCATAACCGTATTGATTGGACGCTCCGTCAAAGGCTAGGCAAGGCTAGGCAACTTCCTGGTAGCCCATACCAAGGCTAGGCAAGCTTTCTCCAAAGGAGTGTAGCGAGTCTCATAATCTAGCATCTTCTTGCTCAAGTAGTAGATAGCTTTGTCTACCATATCTTCAAATTCCTAAGCGTGCATGCATCCCATGGTCGTATCTATCACTAAAAAGTACAGAATCAGAGGTTTCCCCGGCTCTGGCGACCATAACATAGGCGGATTCTGGAGGTACTGCTTAACCTATTCAAAGGCAAACTGACATCAATTATCCCATCGAAATTTCTTCCCTTTCTTCAGGAGACCAAATAGTGGTTCACAAGTCAAGGTTAATTTGGAAATAAACCGTCTTATGAATTGCACTATACCCAGAAAGCCACGCACCTCCTTTTCAGTCCTTGGTGGTGGCATTTCTAAGATGGCCTTGATTTTTGAAGGATCTACTTCAATTCCCCTCTATGTGATCAGAAAGCCAGCATTTTTCCTGCCATTACGCCGAAGGTGCATTTCTGCGGGTTTAATCTCACTCTGTATTCCCCGATCCGTTGAAAGAATTTCTCCAACACGGTGTAGTGGCCCTCTTATTCTTTGGACTTGACAATCATGTCATCCACGTACACCTCAACCTCTTTATGGATCATGTCATGCAGAATGGTGGTCACAGCCCTCTGATAGGTAACTCCAACATTTTTCAATCCAAATGGTATAACCCAGTAGCAGTAGGTACCCCACGGTGTAGTGAATGCGGTCTTCTCTCTATCCTCGGGTGCCATCAAAATTTGGTTATACCCGGAAAACCCATCTATAAACGATATCAATGCATGGCCCGCAGTGAAATCCACTAACTCATCAATGTGCGGCAGGGGAAAGTTATCCTTCAGACTGGCTCTGTTCAAGTCCCGGAAGTCTATGGAAACCCAAATTCTACCATCATTGTTCGGCATTGGGACGATATTGGCCAACCAGGTCGGATACTCGAATACTAACAAGAATCCTGCATGAATCTGCTTAGTGACCTCTTCCTTGATTTTCAACGCCCAATCTATACGAATTCTGCGCAGCTTCTGCTTGACTGGTCAGGCCTTGGGGTCAAGAGGGATTCGGTGTTGTACAATCTCAGGATCGATTCCAAGCATGTCTTCATAGGACCACGCGAAAACATCTTTGAAATCTTTTAATAAGGTGATTAAACACTCGTGCTCCTCTGAAGACAACGTGGACCCGATCTGGACCAAGTGTGGATCCTTCTCAGTACCCACATTAATGACAATGATTTCATCAACACAAATTTTAGCAAACCTTTCATCCTCTCAATTAATCAAGTTTTTCAAAGCCAAAGGAATTTCTTCCCCTTCGTTTTCATTGAAATTTTGAAAATCTTGGCCAATACAATAAACTAACGGCACAGAAAATACATAGAATCTACGGAGTTTTCATTCAAAAGGTCTAGATCTTCGGTTACAGACTTGAAAGAATAGCTAAATGAAGACCTAGACAGGACTTTGGTATCCGGGTTATGACCCCCAAAAAAAACCAGACTCAGACTTAAAAGAACTTGAATCTGATCTCGACTCCACAGACTCAGTGGAATCAAATTCTAGCTTATCACCCGATTCAGAACTGGACAGATAGCCTTCCTCCAACTGCCAGGTAAGATGTGGTGCCCCTAATGCATCCAAAATGCCACTGGTTGGGTTTACACTCGGTTCTTCTCCAATCATGGAGACAGTAATGTTTTTCCTCAAGTTCTCTAGGTTGGCTGCAGGATTTGTCAAGAGACTAGCCAGTGCTGCCCCTACTCTAGGTTCGCTGTTGTCTGAGTCACTTTCCGTGCTCTGTTTAGCTTTGATGCTTAGTTTAGCCCTTTCTTCATCATCATTGTCCTGCAGCTGATGGTCAAAGAAGATCTTGAACCTGGGGACACGTTGCTTCGAGGAATTTACCCAAGGCTCAGGAAAGCCACAAAAAAGGAAATCATCTCCTTCCTGAACAAAACGTCCATTCAATGTCCCCTGGATTGGGCTGTGGATGAGTTCATAGTGTTTTCCAGCTTGCTTGGCCTTGGCTCTGCCTCTCATTTTTTCCCTCTTTTTGATCCAGTCTTCTTTGGTGGGCACATATCCCAGTTCAAAGGCATGCGGGTTGTGTGGCACATTTGTCAATGTTGCAACACCTTTCTGACCACTCATTTCGAGCCCTATTCCTAGAATGTGTCGCAGTTTGTTCATGAAGTAGATAGACTGGGCACTGACGTACATGCCTTTGTCTACGACCAGAATGGTCTGTACTACCCGGGCTTTAGCCAGAGTGAATCCCAAGAGGAATACATCCTCGTCGCCATGGTTGATCTCTAATATTGGCGTAGTCACCTCTAGCGGCGGATGGATGGATGAATTTCCAAAAACAATTGCCACTCCTTCCCCATGAGGGTACTTCAACATCTGATGGAGAGTGGAAGAGATAGCCTTTACATGGTGCAACCTCCCTAACAACAAATTGAAGGTAGCCAGCATATCCAAGACATGAAACTCAATATCTTTCTCTGATGGGCCCACTTGGACTCTCACTTGTACTGTACCCATGACCTTTCTACTTGTGTTATTATACACCCGTATTACTTGGGCTGTGGGAACAAAGTCCACTGGTTTGAGGCCAATTGCATAAACGGTACGGGAAGGACAGACATTAATGGCCGAACCGGTATCTACCAACACCATCGGCACCCATTTCTCCCTACATTCCACAGATATGTACAATGGTTTATTATGAGCCGAGCCCTCCGGCGGCAGCTCATTGTCAGAGAAAGTAAGCGTTGGCCTGGCACCACTTAGAAAGACAAAACCTACAAGCTGCTCGGGCGTGGTGTCAATGGACAATTTAGCCTTGTCCATTGCCGAGAATACTACCTGTCGGTGTACTCGTGAGGCCATGAAAAGACCCCAGATGGAGATATTAGCTTGAATTTTCTTGAGTTGTTTCAATACTACCTCTTATTTTAGTTGTTTCTCTTTCTGTTTTTCGGCCTCTTTGTCCTTTCCAGATGCCTCTACTTGATCCAGGTGCGGCGGCTTAAAATACCGCCCACTTCTTATCAGATAGTCTATTTCATCAGCATACCAGCGCCAACGCTCTCCAGCAGCTTTCGTTTCTCATCAGCCCTTTCAGCTACTACAGCTATCTTTGCTTCTTTTCCCTCTGGTTTCAATCCAATTTCTTCTTCCTTGTCTAGCTCATCACTCATCCATCCAGTGTTGTCAGTTGATCCATTCAGGTCAAACCACCCAATCCGTACATCTCCCTGATCTTGCTCATCAAAGAACTGCAGGTTGTCCAAATCCTGTTTGAGATCTGCTAAATCATCTAACTCTTGGCTCGTGCCATCTTCCCTGACCACATTGATGTCTACCAAGGTTAGCAGCACCACTTCAGGCTTGATTTGACCAGTTGACACAATATAACAACTTGGATCATACACCCTATCAAATAAGTCCTTAGGACACTATGGCAACAGACTAGTACCCTCCTCCAAGGTCGACTCCCTTTCTATTATAAGTCTCATCACCACAGGCTTGGGTTGAGGTTTAGATGTGTCCATCATGCATAGATCTACGCCTTCCAGAATGAACAACATCGGTTTTTGGTAGGTGGGAGGGAGTAATATATATGCTGGGGTCGTAGAAGGTAGCCAATGTATGGATCAGGTTAAGATTTCAAGATGGGGGGACTTGATTATGGGCTGGAAGTGGATTTGTGGTTATGTTCAGTTTCTGAAGTGGAGCGATCACCTTGTTGTCAATGAGATCTTGAATCTCATGACGCAATTGAAAGCACTGGTCAGTGTCATGACCATGTTGTTGGTAAAACGCACAATATTTTGCGGGGTTATGTTTGGGTGGAAGAGGATCAGGAAGTGGGCGAGGTTCTAAGGGTCTAAGGGTTTGAGGCGCCCTTTCTTGACTAGCACCTTCATGGCTTGAGAGAGAGTCATGTACAGTTGGTTAAAAGTCCTCTGGGGTCGAGTAGGGTTGGACAATGTTTGTGAGTTTATGTTAGCAAAAGGGTCAGCACTCTTGGTTATGGTGACAACACTTACGTCCGACGGCCTCATAGTTGTGTTGCCACCAGCAGCATTGGAACAGCGAACAAACGGTCTTTTTGCCGGCTCCTTCTCATTTGTAATAAGCCCTTGCTTCATGGCGTCTTCAATTTGCACTCCCATTTCATGAAGTTCTGTAAATGTAAATAGAGGTAAGACAATCATCTTTTGCAGCTACTTTCCATGCAGATTCTGGACGACCACCCAAATCTGGTCCTTCTCAAAGGCCTTTTGGTCATCATCGAGGCTTTAGCTCTCTATCTTGTCACAAATTTAGAGAAACCCTCCTTCGGGTCTTGGTGTGTTGCTTCGAGATCACGAGTTGTGACCTCAATTTGTGTATTGTAAGAATACTGAGCAATGAAGGCCTTGGCCATCTCTTCCCAATTTTCTTTGACAGAATCTTCCAACTTAGCATACCAAATGGCCGCTATACCCAACATGGTGCAACCAAAAAGAGACAGCTTCTGTAGCTAGTTAAGTCCATCGGCTATAAGATATCCGAAAACAAACGCAAGTGGACCATCGGATCCCTGAAGCCGTCAAATCGATCGATGTGCGGCATTTTAAAATGATCTGGTAATGTAACTGCAGATCAGTATACCCATCCTCTAAGTCCGGGATGGAGTTAAACCCTTGTGCTCTCTTCAATAACTTTTCCAGTTTATTGATCTTGAGTACAGTTGGGTCAACCTTGAACTCAAACGGAGACTCGGTGTGGACGCGGCCCGAACATCCCGGGCTCCGCGCGCAACGAAATAGCGCGGGATTCCGTTCTGTTCATTGGGCTTACCATAGTTCGGACTCAAATGTTACGGTTCTGAATCTAATCTCACAATGTGCGATGTGAGACCAATAAATCACCAAAGAGTCCAAATCCGGCAAATCGTTTTGGAAAACTGATTTTTAATAAAGAAGTGCCAAACATGGACTGCTTTGCCAGATACAGAGTCGCCACCTAAATATTTTATTTTGGGAGAATTTAGGAAACCCTGACTCATGCCTAAGGCCACGTGTCCGTCATCACCAAAGTTGCCTCGGCTCGGGAACTTGGGTACGATTGGGGAAGGTCATTTAATGAGCACCCCCACTCGCCCGATTAAAGATCGGCCTGTACTAAGCATGATATCTTATTTTTGAAAATACATGTGTTCTTATTCCGGTTAATTAGCTAATCTTACTATGTGATGCACACAGCAAACAAGTATAGACTAGATCGCCTAATTTAGAACAAAACATTGCATATTCATTTGAAAATGGTTTGGAGTTTGCTACTCGCAAGTAGGCTAAAATGCGGATTTCAATGAATTATTCCAATTCAAGTAATCCAACCTTCACCCACAGGCATTAAGGCAGTTATATCAAATAAGCAGTTAGCCTCATGGTAAGCATGCTTTCATGGCAACATTAACACACATGCAGTATGCTAAAGCGTAAACACTCACAGTGTACTCCAAACCAAAACAAAGAACTAGTTGGAAATCATGCATGATCCTAGTTCATGTTAAGATGCCTAATGCAACACATGCAAAAATGCAACTTAGATAGGCTCGGCTATTCTAAGATGTCATGTGAAATGCAACTTGGTACATGTATTCAAATTGGAATTGAAATACAATGCAATTAGTATGATGCGCCGAGCCCGGTGCATGCAAGACAAATGAATGATGCAAACATGCGAGCATAAGGTATGCTAAATGAAATATGCCCTAAAACTAACCATCGTAAGCGGTTAAGTAAAAGGGAGAAAGAAATGGAGGTTGGAAGACATGCATTACACACACGCACGCTTATTACAACAATACGCCCTCTCGAAAGAGGGACCAAATAAGAAGCTAACTAGCTAATCTAAGCTAATTAAACTAATTATTACACAACAAATTAATTAACTAATCCTAGTTAACTAATTATTACAAAACGAATTGAATAGCCAACGCATTAACTAATTAAAGTACAAACCAAAGCAAAAGCAAGCTATCTAAGCATGGCAGCTAAGGAAAGCAGTAAATCAAGAACCTCAGAGGGAGAGGAATGCAGACAAGCCCGGTCGCCTCGTTTGGAAATCCAATGCGATGCCCCGATTTGCCTCTGTTTTCATCTGCCTCAGAACTCTGCACCAAGCTCCAGAAAGCTGAAACTCCACCTAGGGAAACCTGTGGGATGGTGGCCGACCACTTTTGGTCCTCCAGACACTTGCGACCACTTTTGGTTGTTGAAAAACCAGAAAAGTGGTCGGCCAGCTAGTTTTTCTGGCTGGCCGGCCAGTTGTTGCTGCTGAACTGCAATTTGCTGCAACAGAGAGCAAGAAAGGGCATGGCAATGTATTTGCAAGATATGTGTGCACAACCATCCTCCCTATCATGTCATGAACTCAAGCGGGTGTGGTTCTCGACCCTCGGGCCACCAATCGCGCATTTCAATGCATGATGGCTGAGAGGCGAAGTTGCATAATTCAATATGGAAATGAATGCACAAGTAAACACATAAAGCCTAAAACTCTATCATGTATGATCAAGAGCGTTGGCGACCGAGAATTGAGGCGCGTTTCATCACTTGAAGTATGAAACGTCCCTCATTTCTCGTGTTTGGGCTAACACCTATTCCAAACACAATGCAACACATAACATGGCATGCTCAATGCAATGTAATGCAACCTTGGCATGCAAACATGCAACTACATGGCATGCGCAATGCAACTAACAACATAGCATACACAATGCAAGGGATAACATGGCATACACAATGCTAGATGCTAAGAACTAGATGGCATACTCAATGCAAGGCAATCATAAGGTTCTAAACACCATGTAATGCATGCATGCACAATGCAACGCAACAGGGGCAACAATATGCAATATACCAAGCATGCAACAACATGCAAACCACAAACTGAATGGACTTAAACCAAAATGGACAGACCTTGGTCATGCCAAAATAGTGGCCATAGTACTAAAATGAAGGCACTGAAAACACATACAAACACGCATGTTAATTGGCTCACCAATTAAGGCACTAAGGTGCAACTCTCAAGAACACTTAAAGAGTGAAAAGTGTGGAAGTGTAACAACACCAAGGGCACTGAAATTAGACAAGAAATGATGCCAAATCATTTAATCAACACAAGCATGGCATGCAATGGTCCTTAAAGCATGAAGCTAGTAAAGAGAACTACAAAGGATGCATGCAATACATGGCACAAATGCATGAACTAAGCATGGACAGAGCTCAAGTAGGTCAAAATAAGGACCTAAACATGTTGAGACGAGGGCTCAAAGACCTAGGCATGCAAGCATACGAGCTAAGGCATAAACTAGACAACAATGCACAACACTCAAAGGCACTTAAAGCATGATTGAGGCAGGAACATGGCAATGCTAAATGCTCTGAAATGTCATGTTAAATGATGCCAAATCATGTACACAACACAAATGAAGCATGCAATGGTGCTCAAAGCTTGAGGCAAGCAAGAGCATTTGTACTACAAGTATACAAAACATGAAGCATGTGACCAAGGCAACCCAAAGCAGTCCTAGAACATGTCAAAATGAGTCTAAAGCATGTATGGAAGGAAGCCAAAACAAGCTAGCATGGAGGGCATAAGACATGATGCATACAAGGCAAATAAGGTGGATTACACTACACCTATTAAGACCAAGCATGGGATGACTTAAGCAACAAAAATCAGAGTTATATCATGGCATAATAACCCCAAAAACACACTGAAATGATGGCTCGCAAGCTAAGGCATGAAGGCATACGCAATGGTTCATGTTAAGGCATAAAGGGGCAAACCCTCCAACGCATTGAATGAATGACAAATGTGAATGCATGGCCATGAAACATGGACTGAAATTACATAATAAATGATGCCAAATCATTGAAATAGTCGAAGTAATGCATGCTAGAGGACTCAACACACAAAGCTAACAAGCTAGGTTGAACCATAGCTATACAAAGCAAGTCATGCATGGCCAAAACAACTAAAATCAGACCTTAAACATGGTAAAACATAAACAAAATCTTCTCAGAGCTAAGCCAAAAGAATGCTAAAATGACATGTTACAACATGATGCATGTTAGGCTATTTCATGGAACTACATTACAAGTGTAAGGAGCATGTAAAGGCCAACCAAACCAAACCAAAACAGAGTCATGACATGGCAAAACATCACCAAAAACATGCTGAAACGGAAAGAAAACAAGCTAGAATGACATGCTATTTCATGAAGCACATAAAGCTAGTTTGTGTGATTTACACTACAAGTGTATTAACCATGCATGGAGTGACCAAAGCAAGCAAAAATAGTGTTATGCCTCAGCAAAACAAACACAAATACATGCTAAGAACAAGCTAACACAAGCTTATCAAAGGTGCTCAAACATGTGGCATATGAAGCTAGTAAACACAATACAAGGAGAGGGGATGACCCTCTCCTATTTAGGACACCAAAACCACCTTTCCACCACTAAAAATCCTCTAGATTTCAGTGATAGAAAGGTCATGCAAAGGCTTCACCAAGAGCCTAAAGGGATGGCTCAAAACAAGGCCTAACAAGGCCTAAGAGGGAGTAAATCACCCCAAACGAAAAAGTGACCTTAAACAACTATTTTAAGCACTTAAATACAGAACTTTTTTCAGTAGAAATTTAAGCTCAAAATAGTATGCAAAAGGGTCCAAAAGCTTAAACAAAAATGGGGGTTTTAAAGGTCAAAGACTCACCCTTGAAGAACTTCTTTAAAGCTGCAACTCCAGCAACTTTTTCAAGCTCAAAGCAATCCAAGAACACCAAAACCAGCTCCTAAGCACCTCAGTAGCAAAAGGATGGTGTTTGAGTGTGTGTTTGTGTGAAAAAGCAAGACAAAACTACACTTTTGAACACAAAACAAGAGCAAAATGAAGAAGTATAGATATAGGTTATATGTATATCTCAAGGCTCCATTTTTTGAACCTAGAGGAGGGAGGAGGAGCCTCCCTCTTATAGAAACCAAAAGGCAAAGCTTCTTGGAGAAGCTAAGCCTCAAACAAATCCCTCCATACACGTGTATGGAGGATAGCCCAAATGTCCTCCAAAGCTGGAGGAAAATATCTCCAAAAAGGTGTCAAAAAGCAGCCGACCACTTCAAGTGGTCTTCCAGAGAAAAAACTGGTCGGCCATGGTGGGAGAGAGTCCAGGGCATGAAAGAAAGCTAGTGGTGTGGTGGCCGACCAGAAAATGTGGCCAAAGACTAAGCAAGCCAGTTATCCGACCAGAAAACTGGCTGGCAGAAGGAAAAGTGGTCTCCAAGGAGAAAAAGTGGTCTCCCACCCTTGTACCACCTTCCAAACAAGGAAAACAAGGTTTGTACCAAAAACAAACCAAAACGGATGCAAGACGAGAGATCGGGGGGCAAAGCACACAGCCGAAAGCCCCGAAAACTGGCTGACGAGCACCAAAAATGGCATGCAACCACAAAAGTGGTCTCCCAGACCACAGTGTTCCTCTAAGCAGAGGCAACAAGGTGTGGTTCAAAAACCACGCCAAACGGAGAACGTTAAGCAGTCCCGAGACAAGGCGCGCGGCCAAAGGCTCCAAAAACCGAAAACTGGTCTCCAAACGGGAAAAGTGGTCTACGACCACGAAAAGTGGTCTACGACCACAAAGAGATGGTCTACAAAACCTCTCCCTCCCTTCGGGAAGAGAAACAAAGTTCGATCCACAAACTGAGCCAAAGCACAAAAGAGTTCAAAGGCCCGGAGGCGAGGCTCTCAGCCAAAACTCCGAAACCTCTAAACGAGCACAACATGCACCATCACCGAGTGCTCAATCGATGACGTCTGAGTCTTAAAGTCAGTCAAAAATGGGGTGTCTACACTCGGTCTAATAAATAGGGGTTTTGGAGGCTTGTGCTGGGATTGGCTCTACTGGATTACCCTAGTTTTCTTGAACATTGGCAATATGAGCGATGGCCCCGGATGCGGGGATAGCCACCATAGATGCATGGGATGCAGAGGCCGCAGCCGACTATGGTTGTTGTTATTGTAGCCTAGTTATAACTTCAGCCTGACGGGCCGCATTCTGCTGTAGGGTTTCAACTGTCTGCTGCAGATGGTGTATCAGTTCGTCCACACTGACTAGGGGATACAGTGCCATTGGAATAGGTGATTGATCTCGTGCTGGACTAGAAGTAGAAGACCGTTCTCGAACCAAACTGGACACAGGTAAGCTAAGGGGTGACTGCTGTAAGAACCGAACTGGTGAACTCTGCCTGATTCGCCTCCGTCTTGTAACCGGTAGGAGTGAGGTAAACACAGGTTGTCCCCGAACAAGATCCTTGACTTTACAAAGTCTTCTGACTCGGGTCCAGAGTACTTGGGGGATATCCGAACTTTCTGAAGCTAAGGTTCTAAACTACCTAGAAAAAGAAATAAAGCAAAAGAGCAATAATTAGAAATCTCACAACACCTCAATTAAGATGTTATCAACATAGACATGATCAAAGCTGTAGGACTGTAATCCACACTGAATTCTGCCCCCAAAACAAATACCAAACTTGCTACAGCTATGCATATTCCTGTAAAGTTTCACTGTAAAGCACATACCAGTTAAGAGAGAGCCAAAACACCCCTATGAGAGGGTAGGGTTACCCTGTCCTAGTTTTGTCATGAACTAGGTTTCACTATTTCAATCAAGCGGTTTCACACAATCCTGCATTTTGGGTGAGCATCATGTTCTAGTTTGGATTAGTCACTATGGCTTTACTATATGCAACTAGGCCAAATGGTCAAAAGGGGATATCTCAGCAAGACTACCTAATATACCTCTCACACCTAACACTGAGAAGTGAAAGGAGGATCAAACGGTACAGTGGTAGTCCAGATCCAAGGGTTGTGTTCCTATCATGGCAGAGCCCACAACCGGTCAGCCTTTTGGCAAGCTTTTAGGCAACCCTCCGGCTCCAGGAATAGCAGATGGCAAACATAGTGACTTAAGCGCACCAATGCAAACGCAATGCAAAGAACATATAAGTGTAGATAAAATTTCACATCATGAATTTCAAGTCAAGTTCTCATCTTTCCCCAGCAGCATCTCCAGAAACTGTAGCTCGACTTTTCGTGCTCCTTTCGGATACAACTAGCCCTACAGTTCGGACTCCCGTGGTTCTGAATCTGATTCCACAAGTGCAATGTGAAATAGATAAACACAAAGGAGTCCAAATCCGGCAAATCTTTTGGAAAATTGATTTTGAATCAAAATGCCAAAAATGGACTGTTTTGCCAGATACAGAGTCGCCACCTAAATATTTTCGGGAAATTTAGGAAATCCATGACTCATGCCAACGGCCATATGTCTGTCATCACCAAGACTGTCTCGGCTCGGGAACTTAGGTATGAGAGGGAAAGGTCATGAATTGAGCACCCCACTCGCCCAATCAAAGATCGGCCTCTACTAATCATGATGTGATTCTTATTTACATTATATGCTCTTATTCTGATTATTAGGCTAACTTTACTATGTGATGCGCACACAAGTATAGACTAATTTGAAAAATTTAGAACACTTTGATTCATGTTTGTTTGAAAATTATTTCGAATATGTACCACTTGAAAAAGTGATCTCATATGAATATTACTCAAATTATTCCAATTCAAGCAATTAGCCTTTATCCAAAGGCATTCAAGCAAGTATAACAATTAAGCACTTAGTCTCATGGCAAGCATATTAGACATGGCAACAATCACACTCATGCAAGATGCTAAAGCAAAAATGCTCACCTAGTACTCCAAGGCAAGCCAAAAGAAACAAAAGAGTTAGAAAACATGCATGCTCCTAACTAATGCAACATGACTAATGCAACGCATGCGATATGTAACTAATAGGCTCAGCTACTAATTATGTCATGTGAGTCAATTTGATAGCATGCGGTTTAAACATGTATTCAACAAAATAATAAACGGCAATTCTTTGTTAGAATGATGAACCGAGCCTCGATGCATGCAAGACAAGTGGATGCAAACATGGGGAATGCTAAAATAAACATGATGTTCTAAACTATCCATCGTAAGCCAATAAGTAAAAGGGAGAAAGACGTGGGATTGGAAGACATATGCATTATTACAATTTGCCCTCGCGTAGGAGAGTTCGAATGAATGCCCTAGCTAATTAATTACCTAATTAATCAACTATTACAAACTAAATGACATAAATTAGCTATACTAGCTAATTAACTAATTATTACAACAACGAATTAACTAACTATTCTAACTAATTAAATAATTACAACACAAAACCAACTAGCTATTCTAACTAATTAGTTACAAATCCGCTACTCCAAGCACAACATACTAATATTACAACATCATTGTGGTGGATCCCGAGAATCGAGGGATGGTTCATGCATGGATGCGGGTTTCCACCCGAAAAAGCTCTTTATACTGCTACTAGAATGTCTCTGTTGCACAGTTAGAAAATTGCACCGTTTTTCCACTTCAGCCTCTGTTCTACTCTGCTGGAAAAAAGACACTGCCTGCCTAGAAAAAGTGGCTGGCAACACAAAAGTAGTGACCGGTTGGCCACTAATAGTGGGTTGCCGTCTAGTAAAAGCGGCTTGCCGGCCACTAATGTTGGTTCTTTCCTGCAGCAACAGAGAACAAACAGAGCACAAACCAGAGTTTTCTCAGGGGATGTTTGTCCACCCTACCTCTCCTTATCAACAAACAGGTCAAGGGAGGGGTAGGCTTGATTTGCAAGCCATCAATTGGTGCAATTGCATTGCATGATGAGTTATGAATCAAGGGACACAATTTCAATAAATGGTAATAAAATACTCTAAAAAATCTCCTCCCTATGATGGTTTGATCAAGGGAAGTGGTTAACCTTAGAAAGTTGAACCATTTCATCACTAACAAGTATGAAATGACTCAAGTCTCCATGTGTTCAATTAACATCCGATTGAACACCAAATTACCTTATTATCTTGTTCCATTTTAGTCCAAGTTTTATTACTCCGTTTTAATTACCTTCCATTCCTTAGTCAATTGAGTCCAATAATGAGCTTTAAGTCCACTAATGGAGAGAAGTATCAAACCAAATATTGTTTTAGGAATGAGAGAGATGTCGTGTTGTTGGGAATGAACCCCCAAAAAGATTAAACCATTAAGCACAATAACCTCAATGTCAAGCTTAAACAAACAATCGGTTTGAAACCACTTTCAAAGCAAAGGAAAAACAAAGAAATGGGGGAGGTTGCAGAGACGCTTAGAGGTGAACACAAGTATGGAAAGCAAGAAATAAAGGCTATCAACTCAAATAGGTTGGTGGCTAAGGCCTAAACCACCAAGCCTATGAGGACCATTACACCTCAAGCATACCATACAAAGCATGAATGTAGCTAACTCATAAAAAAAAAGTCCTAAAACAGTCCAAAAAAGTGCTGGAATTAAGACAAAAACAACTACAACAATTAGCTAAAATATTGAGGCATTAAAACTAGCACACAAGCACAAGAAGGGGAGGGTAACTCCTCTACTTTTGGGACCTCAAAACATGATTTTTGCCTCTGAAAAATCTCTGAAAATCAGTGGTAAAAAACTCAAAAAAAAGTTGATGAGAATGTGGGAAACACAAGGGCAAAGGCCTTAGAAGCAAGGTTCGAAGAAGGGTTGTCAACCCCTCTACCTTTGATGGCCTTAAACCACAAGTTTCAACCCAAAAATATAGGTAATAAGCAGCTCAAAAACAAAAAGAAAAAGATAGAAAACAAGTAGTGTACAGATGGTACAAAAGCACTAGAATGTATACCTCTTGAAGAAAAATGATCCTTTGAAGTTACAAACCACTAATTCACACTCTCAAGTGCCTCAAGAGCTAAAATACAAGTTCAAATCACCTTGGCAAGGAACTCTCTAGGTTTGGTTTAGAGTGTTTAGGCAAAGGTTATGTAAGTTGCAAGAGATAAAGAGAATTGTAGAGAGAGAAATTTCCCAAAATTTTCTAAATTCCAAAATTTTTGTAACCTTGGTAACACAAGAGAGGGTCATCTATATATAGAAATATATGAGAGACCCTTGAAAATATCCTTACAAATACAGCTGGAATGGTGTATGCATCTGTAGGGACAGTTGGCAAAAAATATCTGTTTTTGTTTTTTTTACACTAGTGGTCGGTAGGCCACATTAGTGGGCGGCATGCCATACTAGTGGGCCTGCAGGTCCCTGGATGCTCGGGCCTGAAAAAACACTGTTTTGGTCCAAAACAAGGCATAAGGTTTGAAGGTTCAATACTGAGATTTCCTGCTGAGGAAATCCACCATTTGACATGCATACACATTCATCATTAAGTGATCAATCAGTAGCGCCCAAGTCTTAAGGGCTGTCAAAAATGGGGTATCTACACCCCCCTTAACGAATTTCATCTCCGAAATTTCAAATCAAGTTTCATAGCTATGTTTAAACGAAACACAATAACGATAGACAATCAATTTCCATACCATGATCCATTCTCCGGTCATCCATTTTCATTAACTTGATACACAAGTCCCAATATTGAAAATAAAATCCACATTTCCCAAAACATTTACAATGTTTACATTAAATTCATGTTTCCAAAACATGCACAACATATACAATGTTCTCATATATCCAAAACATATACAACGTTTTCATATTTCATTAACATAACAAAATTCCATTACATGTTCAAACATCAACAAATAAGTCTAGGTATTTCTCACGGACTTCCAACTCACGTTCCCAAGTTACTTCATTAATCCCGTGATGTTTCTACAATACCTTAACCAAGGGAATTGTCTTCCTCGCAAGACTTGGTTCCGAGTATCCGAGACTCTCACTGGTCTCTCCTCGTACGAGGCATCCTCATCTACCTCTAAGTCAGTCTAATCCAACACATACGATGGATCTGGCTCATACTTCCGAAGCATACTAATATGAAACACATCATGTACCCCGGAAAGTTGTGGCGACAAGGCCAAACGGTAAGCTACCTCTCCAATCCTCTCAAGGATCTCAAAAGGCCCAATGAACCTAGGGGACAACTTCTCACTCTTTCCAAACCTCATCAAACCTCTCCTAGGTGATATCTTCAAGAACACATGATCTCTCGCCTCAAAAGACAAGTGTCTCCTCCTACGGTCGGCATAACTTTTCTGACAACACTAGGCAGTAGCCAAACTCTTACGGATAAGTGCAACTTTTTTCGTCGTTTCCCGGACCAACTCTGGACCCAACCTAAGTGCATCACCCACTTCGGCCCAACACATAGGAGATCTACACAGTCAGCCATACAAGGCCTCAAATGGTGCCATACCGATACTTGACTGGAAGCTATTGTTATAGACAAACTCCACTAAGGGCAAGTGCCTCTGCCACGAACCCTTGAAGTCAAGGACACAACCCTGAAGCATATCCTCAAGGATTTGCATAGTACGCTCAGACTACCCATCAGTCTGAGGATGATATGCAGTGCTAAAAGTCAATTTGGTGCCCAAGGCACTCTGTAGGCTATGCCACAACTAAGCCATAAAACGCGGATCTCTATTAGATACAATCATCACTAGGACCCCGTGTAACCTCACTATGTCCCTAATGTACAGGTCAGCAAGAAAATCTACCGAGTCACTTATGCGCATAGGTATAAAGTGCGCCAACTTAGTCAACCGATCAACTACCACCCAATTGGCATCACTACCCCGTTGAGTCCTTGGAAGGCCCACAAACAAAATCCATCATGACATGCTCCCACTTCCACTCCTACAGGCAAGGGTTGTAACAAACTCGCTGGCCTCTAATGCTCGACCTTCACTTGTTGACAGGTGAGGCATTTCGACACAAACATGGCGACATCCTTCTTCATACCTCTCTACCAAAACTGGCGACTAAGATCGTGATACATCTTTGTGCCTCCTGGATGCACCGTAAGGTGTGAATGGTGAAACTCTCGGACTACTTCCTCTCAGCAAGACTCCGGTACAAACAAATGGTCACGGTATCTCACACTCAGGTCGGGATACACATTAAAGCCTCTTTCTACCTTCCCACTGGAGATCTTCTCTCAGAGGGATTCTGCCTCAAGGTCACCCTTCTGTGCTTCTAACACTCAGTTCACAAGTGTAGGTTGTGCAACTACCGAAAACAAAGCAGCAGACTCAACAGACTCGCCAAGATGCAAGTCAAACTCCCCAATAACATCCAACATCTCCCATTCCCGGATGGCAATACAAGCTACGCTACTAATAGATTTCCTACTCAAGGCATCAGCACAACATTTGCCTTTCCCGAGTGATAATGTAACTCAAAGTCATAATCATCTATGAACTCCATCCACCTCCTCTGCCTCAAATTCAAGTCTTTCTGTGAAAATAGATACTTCAGACTCTTATGATCAGAAAATACTTCAAACTTCTCACCATACAGATAATGCCTCCAAATCTTTAAGGCAAAGATCACCGTCGTTAACTCTAGGTCATGAGTAGGGTAGTTCCTCTCATGTGTTTTCAACTGATGCGAGCTATAGGCTACTACCTTCCCCTCTTGCATCAAAACACAACCCAAACCTTCCCGTGGGGCATCACAGAACACGGAATAGCCCAAACCCCTCTCCGGAATAATCAATACTGGAGCAGTGGTAAGCCAAACCTTAAACTCTTGGAAAGACTTCTCATAAGTCTCATTCCATACAAACTTAACTCCCTTCCTCGTCAGTCTAGTTAACGGTGAGGCTAATTTGGAGAAATCCTTCACAAACCAACGGTAATACCCGGCCAACCCCAAGAAACTATGGATTTCAAAAGCATTCTTAGGTTGTTCCCAATCTTGCACTACCTCTATCTTGGTTGAATCTACAGTCACTCCTTCGCTGGATACCACATGGCCTAAAAACTTAACTTCTCTCAACCAGAATTAACACTTCCCAAACTTAGCATACAGTTTGTGGGCTCTAAGTAGCTAAAGTACTATCCACAAGTGTTCCTCGTGCTCCTCCTCAGATGGTGAGTAAATCAGGATGTCGTCCACAAAAACAACCACAAAACGATCTAGGAACTCATGGAAGATCCGGTTCTTCAAGTCCATACTGGTGCATTGGTTAGCCCAAAGGGTATCACTAGAAACTCATAATGGCCATACCACGTATGGAATGCCGTCTTCAGAATGTCCTCCTCCCTTACTATCAACTGGTGATAACCCGACCTCAGGTCTATCTTAGAAATGCAAAAAGACCCCTTAACTAATCAAATAAATTGTTTATATAAGGCATTGGGTTCTTGTTCTTAATAGTTACTCAGTTCAACTTCTGATAATCTATACAAAGTCGCAATGCACCATCTTTCTTTTTAGCAAAAAGAGTCGATGCTCCCCAAGGTGAAGTACTATGACGAATAAAACCCTTGTCTAACAATTCCTGGAGTGGAATCTTCAACTCACTCAACTCAGCATGTGCAAATCTATATGGTGCCATAGAAATCAGTGTCGTGCCAAGCACTAAATCAATAAAGAATTCGATCTCACGGTGAGGTGGTAAACTAGTGAGATCCTTCGAAACAATGTCTGGGTATTCACAAACTACCCTTGGCAACTCAACTCGGGCTTCATCGCACTCAGTACTCAAGAAGTTGGCAAGAAGGTAACTAAG
The DNA here is from genome assembly GCA_030407325.1 of Camellia japonica. Classification (NCBI taxonomy): domain Eukaryota; kingdom Viridiplantae; phylum Streptophyta; class Magnoliopsida; order Ericales; family Theaceae; genus Camellia; species Camellia japonica. The sequence continues at coordinate 127,134,697 of JAPPVO010000002.1, read as the reverse complement.
CTCACTCCATCCACGCGGATCATACACCGGTGATGAGACTCTATCCACCTGGTCCCACAAGAAATAAAAGCAATCACCGTTCAAAGTACATACAGTAACCCTCTGATGATAGCAGTCTATAATAGCCCGATAGGATGATAACCAATCCATACCCAATATAATGTCAAAGCTAGACATATCAATCAACACAAATGCAAAAGGAAGTCAACAACCAGTAACCTCTATGTCACAACCCCGACACCCCTGCTTCAAAACAATCTCACCACCAATAGGTGACTTTACATAGATAGGAGATGCTAGCTGAGCCAACTCTAATCCCAAAATAGATGCAAATGCAGACGAAATAAATTAATGGGATGCATCCATTTTAATCAACACATTAGTAATTGAATTGCAAAACAAGAAGGTACCTCTCACTACTGAAGATGCTGGTACTACATCTGACGCAGTAATAGTATACATGAGCCCTATTGCCCTCTAATCTATTTGTTCTCCCCTTAGAGCACAGGTCTGATGCACTGACTGAGCCGAAGAGGCTCCCTGATTGGCCCTTGAGGCCTGCACTAACTATGCTGGATGGTGACTCTGTGTCTGTCTCGAACCAAACGCACCAGGTGTGCCACCGAACCGAGGGCAAAATCTTTTCATATGTCCCGCTTGCCCACACTGATAACAATTAAGCGGCTGCCCCCTCCCCTGACTCTGGCTCTGAGAACGAGCCGAAGACGATACAGACCGTTGCCCTTTTCCTCTCTGCGGGCAAGCTAGAGACTTGTGGCCCAACTGGCCACACTTGTAACAAGTGAAATCTCCCGGACCACCTCTCCTAGAACCCGAACTCGGTACTGGAAAAGTGGACCTCGACTGAGCTCCCTAGGATGACCGTGGATTAGAGCCCCTCCACCTCTTATTGTCCCCTTGCACATCTTGACTCCTCCTGGAGCCCCTCATCCTCTTCTCCTCCATCTACATCATGGTCTCAAGATGAGCCGCCACCTCCATAAGGCGTCCATAATCTCTAATCATTGACCCGGCCACCTTGAAGATTAGCCCAATCCTCAATCTTTTTTCGAACTCTAAACAACGATGTTCCTCAGTCGCCATAAGTTTGGATGCAAACCTTGATAAGCTCGTAAATATGGCCTCAAACTCCGCCACTAGAGTGTTCAAATGTACCAGCTTGGAAAACTGGTCTCTCAACTTCTCCCTAAACGTGGGAGGTAGAAACTTGTCTTGGAAGGTGCTGACAAAAGCCTTCCAAGTCACCCCAATACGCCCACGCGTATACTTCCACCATTGACCTGTATCTCCCTTTAGCTGGAAGAATGCCAAGGTCACTCACAACTGGTCGTCCTCGATGCCAAGCATCTCGAACGTTTGCACTATCTATTCTAGCCACTTATTTGCCTTCAATGGCTCATTGGGATCACCCATAAACTTATTCAGATTCGACCGGAAAAACTCCCGCTTCAAGAAATATGGCCATGTCTCAGCTACTTAGGCCTAGACTTGATTCTCAGCTCTGAGAATGTCCATAGACTCTCACAATGCTCTGGCCATTTTGCGGGCCAAGGCGCCCATGGCCTGTTGACCAACCAATTCATCCACATTGGCCTGACCAACCCCTTCTTCCTGCGCCAAAATTTCATCCGATAAAAGCACCTCATGCCTCCTAGGCCTACCGCGCCTACCACCGCCACGTCCACGTCCTGACATCCTAATGAAGGTAACAAAAGAGATTAGCACATTTACAAATGTGCCGAAGTTAACTCACTTGCGTCCTAATGCGGTGGACAATGGTAATTCACTCTATATAAGCACATAGTCATGTAGATACATACGAATTTCATTTCTGGATAATGACCGTCTCACAGCGTTGCCAGAGTTCCAGTTAGAAGCAGCAGTGATCAAGTGCTCTTCTAATAGGACTTCTAGAAACCCGTAAACTCAATCAACATTCTAGAAATTTAATTCCATACACACACAATCACATAAGCATGTTAGCACATAGCATTGCAAATACATAAACATCTCTATCAAATGAGATAAACCCATTGTGGTACTAACCACTTCCCATGTACCCAAAGTATTCAAACCCGGGACGCTCTGATACCAAGCTGTAACACCCCAAAAATAATACAATAATTCAACAGTGAAGACTAACACAAAATGACATAATGAGAGTATTAGGCTTTCATTAATGAGAGTTAATTTACAAAAGGGGCATATGCATTATACATTCACAAGCTCTACCATGAATCTATAGCATGTGGCATCAAACTAAATGATCAACGAAATAAATGCCCTACAGGCTTACAACTTTCCAAGACGATGCTTGGTTACAACAAAATGAGTCATAAGCTCAATACAAATAAAGCCCTAGGCTTGTACAAAAGTAAATACAAAATAAACAAAAGTGAGCTCTAGGTCCTTGGCAGAGGCATATCACCGGCACCTAAAAATGGTTTTTTACAAATAGGGTGAGCCAAAGCCTAGTAGAAACAATCTAGCACAATATATAAACTTTAACAAGGTTATAAACATGATGCATATGACCAATGCTCAAGGATAAAATCATTCACAACTCGTTTCCCAAAACCATATTATGTTAAGTGTTATATCCTAATCCATTTTATATCAATTTGTTTCATGTCATTTCATATCTTCTCACTTCATGAGTCATATCCAATGTGTGTGATGCTTATTCTAGATATCTTATATGCTCGGTGTGCGTGATTAACAAGCTCGTTATTAACCTTGTCGGTCTCCTTGTAGGTGATATGAGGTGTTTAATTGCCTTGTAGGCATGAACATATAATGAGTTGACTTGGGAATGAGAATTGTGTAATGAGTCTCTAGGAGGAAACGTTAGGAGAGGCTAGCCATAGTGAGCTTGGTCTCAAAGAGTCTAGGTCGGACTGAAAGGAGGTGTGAGAATGTGTGTTGAAACCTATGTAGGGGTGAACGGCGTCGAGTAAATGTTGGTGTTTGATGCCAAGCATTGAGGATTGTTGAATTGGTTGGTTGGTATCTAAAATTGATGGACATTTAGTTATCTCGGGAGTTGCCTTAGTTTGAGTAAGAGGTTGTAAAGGTGAGGAATGCCTTAGGTTATACGTTAGAACATCGAGTCTCGCTTATGTGAGTGTGACATAGTGTGTGTTATTTTGTTTGTGTGAAAATCCCTTGAGTTTGGGTAATATGGTGGAATTGTGATTTTATGAGCGCACTTACGCAACTATATGATTGATAAATTGCGATGGTGATTGTAGAGGGATGAAACTCCCAAATTTTTTTTCAAGTTGTATGTGAACTATCTTTTATTAGCACGGTTGTTAATTCTATGAATTGTTATTATTAAAAAAAAAAAATGTTATGATTGAGTTGTGACATCATCGTAGTAATGATGGGTATTGTTGGGTGATAGTGAGGTTCACCAGTTATCATATTACGGAAAAGAGTTTCCTGGTATTCTTTCCTGGTATTCTAGTGTTGAATAGCAATGTTGAGACTGAAAACATCGTTGTTGTAAACACACTTGTTTTATTTTTTTTATTTTTTTTGAAACACATACAAAACTAATGAATTATACTCAAAATGGGAAAAAATCATTTTGTTGTACTCAGTGTGAGTTTAGGCTCCCTTTTGAGAAAACTTATTATGAAATAAAAGAAAATTCTCAAGGGAGATGAGAGAAGAAATTTTTAACATGAGACGTGTGATCAATTCCTTAATTTGTAATGTTGTGTAATGAACTAAGCTTGAACAGCTAGTTTGTAGTTGTGCACTTGTTCTTGGTCGAGTAATGATGTGAATGTCGGATACTTGTTTCGTTTTGTGTATCTAATTCAAGGTAGACTGTTATTTGTTATATTGGGGAGTCATCCTCATGGGCCACATTTCGTGAGTATAACTCATATATATATATATATATATATTGTTGTGAGAACTGATTGAGAGCCTTAGTGGCATGAGTGTGAGATCATCCTTCAGTTGAGTTATTGACCTACTGGCAGTCTTTTTGTGATGTGTGTAACAGAGGAAATATTGTAAATGGGGTGTGCGAGTAGAAACCTGTAATTGAATTTTTGTCTCATAAAAACCCGACGAGTCTTATGGGTTGTCGAGAAGTTTATGACTAAACCTTTCCATTCTGTTTAACCAAACTCTCTTGGATTGTAGTGGAGGAGTCGATGACAACTCATCATATCTTGCTCGTGTTACCCTTGGTAGTCAAGTGTCCTTGGGGCACCAAGGTAGGAAAACCAAGATAAGTGTAGACACCCCATTTTTGATCGTCCTCAAGACTTGGACGTCATCGTTTGAACACTTGATGATCATCCATGCTCGTGTTCGTTTTGAGTTCCCGAAGGTCTCGGCTGCGCGCCTTGCCTTAAGATCTCTCAACTTGTCTGTTTTGTGCTTGGTTGTGGACTAAGGACTTGTGGTTTTACTTCTGAGGGAAGAGGGTGGCTTGTTGGCCATCCCTACAACCCATCGGCCAAGCCTTATGCTTATCGGCCTTGTCTTCTTGCCATCGACCATTTGTGGTGGCCGATCGGCACTCTTTTTGGCTGATCGGCACTCCTTTTGGTCGATCGGCCATATATTTTGGCCGAGACCTTTCCACCTGCTTTTGCAAAATTTTTTGTGATAGCTGTGACAGCTAGTGAGCACAAATTTCATCCTCCATACACGTGTATGGAGGGATTGATTCAAGTCCTTAGCTTGTTCAACAAGCTTAGGAATTGAATTTCTATAAGAAGGGAGACCCCTCTCCCTTTCCAGAGGTTCTGAAAAATTGAGATAGAAGTTATATATCACTCTCTCTCTATATTCTCTCTCTCTCTCTCTCTCTATATATATATATATATATATTTACCCTTGTTCGTGCTCAAAAGTGTAATTTCTTCACACTTTTGCACTAAAGCACCTACTAGAACACCATACTCTTGTTGCTGAGGTACTTGAGGGTTTTGTTTGAACTCTAAGTTTGGTTTTTAGCTTAGAAAGTTGCTGGAGTTACCTCTTTGAAGTGGTTCTACAAGGGTGAGTCACTAACCTCCTTTTAAGCTTTGTGTTCATTGCTTACTTAGCCTTATTTGCATGCTTATTTTGGCTTAACTCTTAACTGTGAAAAGCTTCATTTCCATGTGTTTGAAATGATTGTTTAAGGTCTTATTGGTGTTGGGGGTGATCTACCCCCTTGAGTGCCTTGTTTTGCCTTGTTTTGGGCCACCCCTTTAGGCTTTTGTTTTTGTCTTTGCATGACCTTTGTACCACTAAATTCTAGAAGAATTTCAGTGGTGGAAAGAGTGTTTTGAGGCCTTAAATAGAAGAGGGTCATCCCCTCTCCTTGTGTCTTATATGCTTGTATTGAAGGCTCATAAAAGTAACATGTTTGTTAAGCTTGTTTTGGTCCTATCTCAGCAAGTTTTTGGTGTTGTTTTAGCATTCTATAGCTCTGTCTAAGGTTGGTTTGTTAAGATCTTGCATGCTCCTTGCACTTGTAGTGCAATCCTCCTTACTAGCTTAACATGCATCATACTTTTGACCATCATTCTAGCATGATTTTGGCTCAACTCCAGGAAGCTTTTAGCCTTGTTTTACCATGCTTAAGCTCTTATTTGTGTTGTTTTGGTCATGCATGCATTGCTTTGTATAGCCATGGTTCAATCTAGCTCACTAGTTTTGTGTGTTGAGTCCATTAGCATGCATTACTTGGCCTATTTTCATGATTTGGCATCATTTGAAATGTGATTTCAGTACATGTAGTGTGATCATACACTTGCATTTGTCACTCTTTCAATGCTTTAAAGAGTTGGTTCTTTATGCCTTAAGAATGAGCCGTTGCGTATGTCATTTTGCCTAAGCTTGTAAGCTGCCATATCAGTGTGTATTTGGTCTCATTTTGCCATGATATAACTCTGATTTTTGTTGTTGAAGTCACTTCATGCTTGGTTTTGATAGGTGTAGTGTAATACTCCTCATTAGCCTTGCGAGTTCATGCCTCATGTCCTTCATGTTAGCATGTTTTAGCCTTGGTTCATACATGTTTTAGTATCATTTTGACATGCTCTAGGACTGTTTTGGGTAGCCTTGGCCATATGCTTCATGTATTGCATAGTTATAGTGCAAGTGCCTATGTTAGCTTCAAGCTTTGAGCCCTCTTGCATGCCATACTCGTATTGTTTGGTTGATTTGGCATCATTCCATGCATGATTTCAGAGTTTATAGTGTTATTACACTTCCACATTTGTCACTCTTTGAGCACCTTCGATAGTTGTGTTCTTATGCTTAATCGATAAGCAAATGCATGTGCATGCATTTTCTTTTTTTTTTTCATGCCATTGTTTCATCCTTTTGGCCACTGTTTTGGGCCCTCTTAGGTCTATCCATATGCGGTTTAAGTCCACTAAATGTTGCATTACATGGTCCTTGCCATTGCATTGTTGTTTGCATATTGTTGTATGACATTATTATTTGCATGTTGTTGCATGTTTATGATGTTTAGCATGTTGATTAGATAGCATGTTGTTGCATGCTTGATATATAGCATGTTGTTGCATACTAGTTCCATTGTATTGTTGTTGCATGCTTGAGTTGCATTGCATGGTGCTTGCATGCTCATGTTCCATTACATTGTTTGCATGCCATTAGCTTTGTTAAGTTGTGCATACATTGCATTGTGTTTGGTTTGGGTATTAAGCCAAACACGAGAAACGAGGGACGTTTCATACTTGAAGTGATAAAACGTGCCTCAATTCTCGGTCGCTGACCCTCTTGATCATGCATGATAGAGGTTAAGGCATTTATGTGTTTTTGTGCATTCATTTCGCATTGATTTGTGCAACTCGGCCTCTTTGGCCATCATGCATCGAAATACGTGATTGATGGCTCGAGAGCCGAGCACTACACACCTTTGAGCCTTAGACATGATAAGGGGTGTAGTTGCATACACATTTTCTTGCAAATACATTACCATGCCTCTGTTTGTGCTCTGTTGCAGCAAAAATGAGAGTTTGTAGGAAGATATGGTCGATCGGCTATCTAGTGTGCCGATCGGCTATCAATAATTGGCCGATAGCCTCAAAATTGGTCGATGACCTTTATCCTTTGGCCGATGGACATACTTCTTGGCCGATGACCTCTCAGCATGTCCATGTGGTGAATCAAAAGTGTTTTGGAGATTGGCACAATTTTCAGAAGTCTAAAACAGTGCAAACAGAGGCAACTTGAGGCATGGCAACGGATTTCCGAGCGAGGCGATCAAGCATGCATCTTCGAACTCTTAGAACTGAGCCGAGGCTTTGTAATTTGTAATTAGCTTTACTTGATTAATTAGCTTTTGAATTTGTAATTAAACTAGCTAATTTGTTAATTAGTTAACGTGTTGTAATAATTAGCTTAGTGTTAGCTAGTTATTCAATTTGATTACGTAATAATTAGTCTAATTAGATTATTAGATTAGTTAGAATAGCTTAGCGTAGCTAGCTTAGTATACTCATTTGGACCCTCCGTCGAGAGGGCGAATTTTGTAATAAGTGTGCGTGAGTGTGTGAATGTCTTCCAACCCCACGTCTTTCTCTATTTTACTTAACCACTTACGATAGTTAGTTCTAGGTCATATTTTGATTAGCATCCTTATGCTTGCATGTTTGCATTCATCCATCTGTCTTGCATGCACCGGACTCGGCGCATCATACAAACCACATTGTATTTCAATACATTTACTTGAATATGTGTTCAACAGCATGTTATCAAGTTGCATTTCATATGCCATCTTAGGTAGCCGAGCCTATCTCATTGCATTCTGCTTGTGTTGCATTAGGCATTGATAACATAGCTAGGATCATGCATGATTTCTAACTAGTTCTCTGTTTTGGCTCGGAGTACACTGTAAGTGTTTATGTTTTATCATCTTGCATGAGTGTAAGTGATTGCCATGATAGCATGCTTGCTATGAGGCTAACTGTTTAAATGTTCAACTGCATGAATGCCGGTAGATGAAGGTTGGATTGCTTGAATTGGAATAATTCATCGAAATGCGAGTTTTAAGCCCACTTGAGGTGGCAAAATCATGTTTTCTAAGCCCACTCGAGGGTGACAAATCCACGTCTTAGCCTACTTGCGAGTAGCACCTTTAAACCATTTTCAAACAAACAAACATGAGATGTTTTGTTCCAATTCAGGCGACCTAGTCTATACTTGTATGCTGTGCGCATCACGTAGTAAAGCTAGCTAATGAATCGGAATAAGAACACATGTGTTTTCAAAAACAAAATATCATGTTAGTAAAGGTCGATCTTTGATCGGGCGAGCGGGGGTGCTCATTGCATGACCTTCCCCTCTCGTACCCAAGTTCCCGAGCCGAGGCAACTTTGATGATGACGAACACCTGGCCTTAGGCACAAGTCGGGGTTTCCTAAATTTCCCAAAACAAAATATTTAGGTGGCGACTCTGAAATCTGGCAAAGCAGTCCATGTTTGGCACTTTTTGATTAAAATCGATTTTCCAAAACGATTTGCCAAATTTAGACTCTTTGGTGATTTATCAGTCTTACATTGCACTTTGTGAGATTAGATTCAGAACGTGACATGAGTCTAAACTGTAGTAGCTAAGAACAAAACGATTTCACGCCCTCGCGCGCGGAGCCGGGACGTTCGGGCGGTCTACAATAAGGAAATTGGGATTCGGGAAGCTATTCCGTATATTGGCTTAAAACTTCAGTTGGCACTTATCATCCTTTGTTTTCAGTTTTCGTTTGAATCTTAAAGTGACTTTAATTTTGAGAACGAAATTTCCTAAAGGGGGGAGGTTATTGTGTCCTGGGTCTTAAACCCGACTTGTTTATGTTAAGTGGTAACCGTTACTTTATACTTACAATTTTTTTTTTTTTTTTTTTTTTTTGACTTTTGAAAAGTTGTTGGCTGCATTTGACCTTTCAGTTATTATAAATGAGACTTTCTCCTCATTGTTTGGAGCATTGATTGATGAGTTAACATGTTAGTTAGGTAATTAGACCCAGAAAAATCCAAATTCGAATATTTGTTTCGAGTAGTGTTTACTCTTTTTCCTTTTTCTTTCTCCACATTTTGAATCTTGATCTGAGACTAGAACCATTGGAAAGCTTATTTCCGAGGTTTCAATTTAGACATAACATTGACCATATTCCATTTCCTGACAAGGGAGATACGCTTGTTTAAAATCGCCTAGCAAAAATTATCTGGGTCAAATCCGCGCGAGCGGATTTCGCGAGAAAGCCATTCTTCACTGAGTTGATCCGCACGAGCGGATTTTGTGTGTTAGACATCGATTTTTGTGCTCTTTTCACTCAAATCAAATCTCTCTATCTCTTTTTGACCATTTCTTATCATTCTCTCTCTAACTTATCTTTTCTCTCCCTTTTCTCTAAACTCTCACCAAATTTCACATTGTCTTCGATCTACAAAGATCAAGCGAGATTTTGATACTAGTTCCTTATACAAAAATGACGAGCATCTTTAGGGCTATGTTTTGACCGATGGAGATCAAATTCCGGCAATGTTGATTTTTAGAGTTTTCTCCTCTTCTCTCTTTGAGGTAGGGATTTCTTTATTCCTTTTCAATACCTCGTTATAGATAGACATATGGTAGTGTTTGTTGCATTAAAAACTTGATTTGTTAGGTATTTTTCAAAAGTATGTGATGAGGGTTAGGATTTTATGATCTAGAGTTAAATCTTGTGTTTTATTGTGAATATATGAGATTGTATGCTTGAGGAACATGTATAAAAGGATTAGGGTAAAAGACCCTAATTAGTTATTTGGGTTATGAGAAAAAGGGGAAAATTGATGATTTGATTTTATATGAACCATATGGGGTATTGTGCATTAAAAATGTGAAAATGGGTATATAAGAAAATAAAGAAAGTCATCATGAATTTAATTTGTGTTAATTGTTATCTATGGTTTTATAATTGTTAAGTTATAATAATTGTCAAAAAAATAGAATTTTGGAGAAATAAAAAGAGTGTTGGTAAATGTTGTGTGTATTAAAAGAATTGTGCATTGATTAATCTCGTTTATGAGAGTTGTGATAAAAAATTCCAAATCCTTTGGTTATTTATTTGTTTGAGAGATGGGATTAATTTGTGTTATATATGTGTTAGATTATGAAAATAAATGTACTAGTTGAGTTTTGATAATTAATGAGAAAGATGTGACGATTTGTTATCGATTTTGATAATTAATGATAACGATGTGATGATTTGTTGTGGGTATTGGGAGTTTGGAGAGAAGGGAAAATAAATTTGGAAATCAATAAAACATTTATATACTCTTGTGAAATGAGAAATGAAAATGAGAAGTAAGAGGAGTTGACAATTTTTTTTTAAAATTTTTTTTAATACAAGTGAATAATTGTATTCGTGACAAATTACTACTTGTTAAACCAAATTTGAATATTTTGAACTGAATCATAAATATAGGATGGTATTGATGGAAGGGATTTTAATTATGAGTTTTAAAAATGGCGTGAATTGGAAGTTGAATTAATTGGAGTAGAAAGATGAAAGTTATATAATGTATAAATGTTGATAAAATCTAAATCAAGAGGACGAAATTGAATTCATGGATTTGGTCCTTGTTGTTTATGAGGCTGTGTCCTTGGCCATCGGTAGAGGATGGTATTGACGCTGTTGAATAATTTTTGAAATTTGGAATAATGTGCTAATTGTTGAGTTGAATGAATGTGCACATTGATATGGGTTCATCTCCCTTCTGGATTTGTGCCCGGTAAAGTTTGGCGCTTTAACATGGGTTCCTCTCCCCTCCAGTTCGTGCCCAGTAAAGTGTGATTAGGTTTTTCTCCCCTCCGACAAGAGAATCGATAAAGTTTGGCGCTTTGAAATGAGTTTCTCTCCCCTTTAGCTCATGCCCGATAAAGTGGGTTGTGGTGGTTATGGCTTGACAAAGCCGGGGTCCGTTATGTGTTAATTATGCATAGTTTATCTTCATACTTCTGTTGTGATGTAAAAGGATGCATTACTAGCTTTCCGTGCTTGTGACCGGTAAAATGTGATAATGTGTGTTGAGGTGTCTATTGTTGCATATATATACATATATTTGTGAATGTTCATTTTACACTTTTGCTTAAGACCATACTACATAGTAATTGTCCTTGTAGCCGTAATGAGTTGAAATGTAGGACGAGTATATTGTTTAGATTGATCTTAGGAAATCGTGGTAATGTTATAAATGGTTGATATTTATTTAAATACAAATAGAAAGTTTGAAAGGTAACAACTGGTCTTTGTTTCTTGTTACATTAAAGAGGATCTTTTGAAAAATTAAACTTGTAAATATATATTTTGACGTATGAAATGTCACATTACCTATATGTATATACGTGGAACATTCATGATCATAACTATCTATATGTTGCTATTATTTAGGATTATTGGGATTCCTACTAGACCTTTGTGTTCATCTCACGTTGCTAATCATTTTTCAAGTATGGAGTGAAGAGTTGCTCGAAAGTTGAAGTCTGTTAATTGTTGGTCATGGGACCTTTTAAATGTAGGCGGAATGCCAATGTGTTGTAAAAAGGGTTAATTCTTTTTATATATTTCGTTATTTTGTAATTGATGACGTAACGCCTACGAGCATATATTGTATTTCATTACATGTACACCAGAGAAAACATTGTAATTTATTCCTTTCTAAATGCCTTTGATGTTTATTATTATTGAAATAGACTGATTTAAAGGAGAAAAAAAAATGTGACATTATTCGATTAATAAAAGTCGAGACGTTACACAACATCCTCCAATTATAAAGACCAACGGGAGATAAGCCACTTCCTAACTCAAGGATCAAGGAAGCAATCCATGTCTTAAGTTAAATTTAATTTGAATTTAGTTAGCTGATAAATGTATGTACCTGGCTTTCCAGTCCACAGAGGGTGATTAGGGTCCAACTTGGGAGAATCTAGTTGGATTAAGAGATTATTCAAACTTAGTTTAAATTGTATTAAGATATATCTAGGTTTAAATTGTAATCCAAGATTATCTACCTTAGTCCGATCCACATTAAATTCAAATTGCACATAAATTTCAGTTCTTATTTTCTAGCTAAATTATTAATTTGTTAAAATTAGATTCTATTTACATTTTTTTAGAAAATTATTAATAACATGAAATAAATAACATATATAATGTAAGACAGATACGTTATGGTATAATTTATGAGTGAGAATAAAAAAGATAAAATTTTTATTGTGTTACTTATGTATATAATATATATTCACTATGATTTAATAACATAAATTACTTTAATATCATCTAATGACTACTAATTTATATATATTAAATATTTATATATATATATATATATATATATTGGGTTTTAGGTTGTTTTATATTTTTACCCAAACCCATCCAAATTTAATTTGAACTTTTGAATTTTTGTCCAAATCCGTACTGAATTCAAAAATACCTTGTCCAAGCTCTAAAAAAATTTGGGCTGAACTCGAGTTGCTCGGGTTGAACTCATTCAAGTTGCACCCCAAAGGGTGATGTTTGAGTCTATGAAACTTATTATATATGTCGTTTTAATAATTTAAATCGTTTAATTTGAAGGGTTTTTTGTGTATATTACTCACATATAAAAATTAGGTCAATTTGATAATCGTAACATATTCAATTTATTGTGTTTATCTAAAAAAAATAAAAGAAAATGTATTTTAAATTATTAGATCAATTTAATTTTTTTTATGAATAATGCACAAAAAAAATTTATAAAATAAATTATTCAAATTATCGAAATTTGAGTATGGGCTCCTCTTCCGTACAGAGCCGAAACGAAATATAGGAGGCAATTGGGCCCATGATTTCTACATTTTCCAACCAGATTGAAAGAATAATATGGGAGTGATTATGAAGCGACCACTAATGTTTGAATCCAATAGACTAAAAATAAAAAATAAATTATACTGGTAATATTTATATTTTGCCTGTGTAATTTATGTCTCGCTAATTTTGATTAATTGAATTTTGATAGTGAATTTATAATTTTGTCTTAATTTTATTCAATTGATTGTTATTATTAACATTTTTTTTATAAAAAATACACACATTATGTTTTCATAGGAAAAATAGTAAACTTTCAATTTAGTGAGTTAATCTCAATTAACTCAGTGACTATTTTCCGTCAAACTTTAATTGACATTATCAAGTTAAATCGATATAAAATTTAAAATTAAGAATCAAAATTAAACTAATTAAAATTACAAGTACTAAAATGACACAAAGGGTACAAGTGCAGTGACTACCTATGTATTTTGAACATAATGTTGCAAGGAACAAGTGAGTTGAAATGAAATCAACTTGTGCACCGCAAAACTTCTTGTCATCTTGTTGACGTCTTGAATGGCCATAACTAAGGTTAAGTTTGGCAAGTTGAAAAAAAGTCAAAAATTTAAAAAGTTACTTAAAAAGTTAAAAAGTTATCACTATTCACCAAAAGTCAAAAATTACGGCTGCACAACTTCAAATCCTAATTTTCCTTACACACTAATTTATATAATTTTTTAATACACATTTTTTCATAAAAAGTCAAAAAGTTAACCCAAACATTCATATTTTTTTCCTCAACATTTTAGTCCAAAAAGACAAAAAGTGCACTTATTTAGGACACCCCAAACAACCCCTAAATAACACAAAAATTGTGAAGATAGGGATTCCCCATAATGAGAGTGAACCCTTCCTTGCTTGCCTCACATGGTGGACCAGGCAAGACAAGCACAAATGTAATTTTACATCAAGGACTCATACCGTATGAAAACACACTATACATATAAAGTCTGAAAACTACCTTAGAAGGAGCTGTGATAAGGAGTTTTGATTCATGTGCTGTGCAGCTAGATTAACTTGCAGCTCTCTTAACATAGCCAATTGGTAAAATCTCTCACTTCCCCGGCTCATGTACAGTTTAGTTTTTTTTTTTTTTTTTTTTTTTTTTAAGTAATAATACAATGACAATCATCAATGAAGCGGAGGGTGCATAAAGCATTATAGAAAAATAATTCGATCCCAATTAGGTTGGCACCATGAAACCAACCCATTCATCTGCTAGCACATCTCCTTCCATAGTTCTAAATATCGGCCGATACACTACGTATCGGCCGATACATATCGGAAAAATGGGGTACCGCGACGGATACATGCCAATATACCACTGAGATTGAAAATCGCAAGAGTATCGGCCGACTCCCGGTATGTATCGGCCTGTAAGCGTTACACAAGCCGTTACACAAACCGCGACGGACCAATACTCACCGGTTCGGACCGGTACGAGAAAGAAAAAGTTGAAAAACCTTTGAAATGATTTTTAAAATAGCCGCAACAGCCGATTCCCGATACGTACGGATCAATCCTACCGATAACGATATTTCGCGATCGATACCGTTACGTTACCCGATACCGCGATTTAGAACCTTCCTTCCCTTTCTTTACCTTAATTAAAAATTAAAATTAGAATAAATTATACTTTTCACTTTTTTTTTTTTTTAAACTTCAATTTTACTCTAGTTTCATTTTTTTAATTGCAATAATTAAAATTTTAAACTCTAACATGTGTTTCCAAATTTCTGTCACACCTCCTTCCCTTTCCTTACCTTAATTAAAAACTAAATTAGAATAAATTATACTTTTCACTTTTTTTTTAAAAAAAAAAAAAAAACTTAAATTTGACTCTAGTCTCATTTTTTAAATTGTAATAATTAAATACTTAGATTCCAACAACATGTGTTTCTTATAGTTTCACTGTTTGAATTTGAGTAAAAACTAAAATATGAGTCACCAAAGTAAAATTTGAATAAAAGTTAAATGGTAAATAGTGTAATTTTTCATAAATTGCTTTCCCTCAAATGCCTTCAAATGTGCTCACCTAACCATATTCGGCCCAAAATTTTTAACCACAAGTGATGGGAGAAGCATATTGACACAAATTGAAATATGAAGACTTAGTTGTTGTAACTTAAGATAATAGATCAGAGTGAAATCCAAATGAAAGTTTAAGAGTGAAAAATGTAAATTACACTAAATATTATTATTAAAGTTCTTAAAATATTAATAAATAAAAAATAAACAAATCAGTAAAACTTGACACTTCTTTTTGTATATTTTTCATTTTATGGGATAGTATGTGATGTGTTCAACCTTAAAATGAATCACATCATGCACATTCTAATAATATGTGCCACTTATGTTGCCACATCAACACTTGGTTATTACTCGGATAAATTACACATTGTCTCCAGAAAGTTTCACTCATTTTTTACTTTGGCCTTTTAAATTTAATTTTTTTTACTTTGAACTTTTATATTTACAATTCTTCCCACTCTGATCTTTCATGTTTGTAATCCTTCCCACTTTGGCCCTTTAAATTTGATTTTTCCCACTTTGACCTTTCATGTTTATAATCTTTTCCACTTTGGCCCTTCATGTTTGCAATTCTTCCCACTGTACTCCTAAACTAACTTTCATCCAAAAAAGTCATAGAATTTGTCAAATCACTAACACATCAGCCCTATATGTGATGTAAAAAATTCACTAAAGATGTAAAAATAAATAAAAAACAAAAAACAAAAAAAAAATTGTAATTCTTTTTTAGTCTTTAGTGAATTTTTTTTTTCAAATTTATTCGTAAACATTATTACATTATAGATGCATCTAGATTAGATACAACTATAAAAATAAAAGAAAATTTAACTAAAAAAATAAAAATATTCACTAAAGACGAAAAAAATTATAATAAATTTTTTATTTCATAATAGACAATACATGTGTTTAAGTCAATAAATTTTCATTTTTTTCGTCTTTAGTAAACTTTTTTGTTTTTTTAGTTAAATTTGTTTGTATTTTTTGTAGCTACATCTAATCTAGATGCATCTATAATGTAATAATGTTTATGAATAAATTTGGAAAAAAAAAGTTCACTAAAGACTACAAAAAAATTCCAATTTTTTTGTTTTCTATTTTTTAATTTTTGCATCTTTAGTGAATTTTTTTACATTATACATAGAGCTGATGTGTTAATGATGTCACAGATTCTGTTAGTTTTTTGGATGGAAGTTAGTCTAGAAATAAAGTAGGAATGATTGCAAATATGAAGGGCCAAAGTGGGATGGATTGTAAACATGAAGAGTCAAAGTGGGAAAAATTAAACTTAATAGGTCAAAGTGGGAATGATTGCAAATATGAAGGATCAAAGTGAGAAAAATTAAACTTAAATGGCCAAAGTGGAAAATGAATGAAGCTTTAAGGGGCAAAGTGTAATTTACCCTTATTACTCAATGTAATAGGTTAGAACAACAGTTGTTGTTGGCCATATTGTATCCCTACAACCCCCTCCCACCACCACGACCATCTCTTTAGTTGCTATCTTATTTTCTTCTTCTCGTTCTTTTTTGCTTTTTCTCTTCTTGCAATTTCTTTCTATCTCTCTTTATCATGAGGTAACTGCAAAGGAAGAAGTGGGTGGGGGAGGTAGGGAAGGATCAGTTGGAGAATGAGAGGAGGAGCGACTAAAGGTGGCAAGATTGGGTGGAAATAGGGACGGATCCAAGATTATGACTTTGGAGGGGCCAACGTATGTTTAACCTCTAACTAATAAAATTTGAAATTCAATACTAATTTCTACTAACATGAAAAAAATCAATTACAAAGCTTCTCTATTTACAATATTTAGTATTCAAAAAATTATCAGATATTCAAAAAAAAACATAGTATTCAAAGAAAATCACAGTACCTATCAATTACAATAAATAGTATTCAAAAAAATATATATATATATATACAATATTTAGTTAATAATTGTACCAATAACAATTATCAGATTTTCATCACACCAATAACAAGTTAACAACCAATAACACATTAAAAGCAAAATAATCACATTATTCACTCTAAAACCACAATCACAATATTCAGTCTAAAAGCAGAATAATCACATTGAAGGAATATCAAATAACTTACCAGTGAGAGTCCACGGTTCCACTGTCCATGCCGATAGCTCCGATGAAGCCTCCACCGGACCACCAACAGACAGTCCGACAACAAAGCTTCTCTGTTTCTTCCCTCGTCTCTTTGCTCATCTCTCTTTCGCAACAAATCTCTCAGTTGTTTTGTTTTCTTTTTTTAATCTTAGTGCGTTTTGTTTAAACACGCTTCTCTAGCAAGCCTCTTATAGTTTATATATTTGTAAAAGTTTTATATTTTACACTTTGACCCACTAAAGTTTCTAAAATTTTGCTTTCATCTTGACCTAATTTAAAACATGCATATACATGAAATTTAAAATAGATTATTATATATGTTAACTAATTCAAAAAAAAAAAATTCCAAATAGTTTAAAAAGTTTGAGGGCTACTCTATATAATTTTGAAATTATCTAAAAAAATTTGAGGGTGCAAACTCCTACAATTTTAAATTATTTTAAAATTTTTAGTATAATATATGATATTTTTAAATTTTTAGGGGTGCGGCCGCCCCTCTAAATCCATCCTTGGGTGGGAAAGAACTAAAAGGTGGCGGAGGTGGGGTTGGAAGTGGCCCATGATGGCAACTAAAAATGGTTTCAAGGATAAGGTAAAGGTACAGTTAGGATTAAAATATTTAAGTGAGATCAGAAGTGAAAATGAGGAGGCTAATAGCCATAGTTCTAAATACCAGCCGATACGCTATGTATCGACCGATACATATCGGAAAAATAGAGTACCGCGACGGATACAGGCCGATATACCACTGAGAATGAAAATCGCAAGAGTATCGGCCGAGTCCCGGTACGTATCGGTCTGTAACCGTTACACAAGCCGTTACACAAATCGCGACGGGCCGATACTCACCGGTTCAGATCGGTACGGGAAAGAAAAAGCTGAAAAACCTGTGAAATGATTTTTAAAATTTTACTGCCACGACACTCGATTCCCGATACGTACCGATCGATACTACCGATACCGATACTCCGCGATCGATACCGTTACGTTACCCGATACCGCAATTTAGAACCTTGCTAATTGCACGACTGCTATGATCTACGGGTAACCACTAGAAATCAAATATATAACTTGACAATTGCTTTTGAACCAATTTTTAAGACTTTTTTGTCCTCCCTATTTGTCTTTTTGTGCAATTTTTGAATAACATCAAGCTTTTTTTTTATAGTTTATATGAGCTTCAAATAAATAAATAAAGAAGTAGAAAACAAAAAATTGATGTAATCTAAAATAAAAGTAAGAAAATTTGGTTAAAACTCCTCTAACAAAACTTTCATTCATTGAGAACAAGTACAAAAAATTTGTGTTTCAAAGGTTAGCAAATGTCATTATTACCAAAATATTCTTAGTGACTAATTTTATATTTCAAATTTTAAAAAGATATAACTGTTGAGCTATGTTTTAGCTTTTAATAACATTTGTATTTTTAGAATCCTCCCGTCAAAATCTATTAAACAAAATCTATATTGGCCATGAAATTCTTTTTAAAAAAAATTCAAAATTTTTAATGTCAAAATTAATGTCAACAGTAAAATTTTATTATTCTTTATAGTAAAATTTTATTTTGATTCACAGTAAAATTTATTGTGAAATTTTAATACTTAAATAGTGAAATACCATTGTCATCACCACTAAACACCATAGTCACAATATTGTTACCATCACAACCAGAAATATTGAATAAAAAATTTATTAAAACAATGAGAAGTTAATGTCACTACAAGAATTTTCACTTTTGGCAACTAAATTTTTAGTCACCAAAAGTCATTTTTTAGTCGCTTATAGTCTTTAGTGACTAAATTTTTTGGTCGGTAAATTAGTAGCTGAAGAGTAGTCGGGAAAGCTAATTAATTTTTGCCGACAAATTTTTTGTCGCTAAAAGCCATTATTTAGTCGCGGAAAACTTTTTAGCTACTAAATTTTTTAGTCGCAAATACTAGTGTTTTAGCTACTAAAATTTTAGTCGCCTAAAGTCAATCTTTTTTTGCTACTACAATTTTAGTCGCCAAATACTATTTCTTTTGGCTACTAAAAATTTAGTCGCCTAAACTTTCACATTTTTGGCTACTAAATTTTTAGTCGCCAAAAGTATTTTTATTCTTCAACTTTTGTTTTTAGCTACAAAATATTTTAGTCGTCAAATGTTTAATTTTCTTTTTGGCTACAAAACTTTTAGTAGCCAAAGGTTTCATTTTCTTTTGGCTACAAAATATTTAGTAGCCAAATGGTTGTTTTTCTTTTGCCTACAAAAAATTTAGTAGCCAAATGTTTAATTTTCTTTTGGCTACAAAACTTTTAGTAGCCAAATGTTGGTTTTTTTTTTTTTTCCCCTTTTTATTGGCTACAAAACATTTAGTTGGCAAAAACATGATATTATGTTTTCTCCATAACCTATCTGTATTTCGTGCAATCTGTAATACGTATATAAATAAATGATACATAAACTATCAATCATTCCACAATCTGCATCCATATACAAAAAATAAATTACTTTAACTGTCTAAGTACATACAAACCAACTATTGTTCAAACTAAAATAATAATTCCATACAATATATAGAATCATACAAAAAGTAAAGCCCTCCATGTACAAAAATTACATTTACTATACCATGTGAAATGACCATTTGGCATGGTACAAATTACCATCGTAATCTGTACCACGACAAAAGGTGATGTATGTACCAAGCCAAAAATACATCTATGTATCACGACAAGAAATCATATATCTGTACGGCGTCAAAAGGTGATTTATCTACCATGCCAGTAATTATATGTTCGCTGCCAAAAGTTTTCTGTATCAGTAATAGTTAACTGCACAAAAGCCGGAGACGACAAAAGTATTATATTACTTCTATACAAAAGTACAATTTCTTCTCCATACACCAAAATATCTCTGCAAGTCCATGCAACAAAAGCATCTACAAAAAACAAAAAAACATTAGAATTTGACCCAAAAATGCCCAACTTCATGAATGATTTTGGGAACAAGTGACAAATAAAAATAAATGAGAAGTAGCCTTCCATGATGAATCAATTATCGGTCATTGTACAGTCTTTCTAAAGTCGATGTGTTATAAGGAACATTGTTAAATGCAGAATAATCATTACTAAATCTTTCATTAGTAACATAAAGCTAATGTAATAATTTTCTATTTGTATGCAACATGTATCCAAATTCTGTGGCTAACCCAATATCAAAGCCCAATGTGAATATAAATTTTTCTTTTCGCGAACTTCCGCATTATTTGTTTGCAAAAGGCACTTGAATCATTAGATTGAATATAAAACCATCGGTGCTTATTAATGTATGTTAGTGCCATTTCAGAAAGGATATTAGAACATGTGATAAAAATAATAACAAAAATAAATTTCAATTATAAACGGAAATATGTAGAAATATATGTTGACACACCTATAAATGGTTCATCAAAGAAAGAATACTTGATTTCTCATGACGCACATGGCCTTAGAAACACCATGAGCATGTTTCATACTTGTATGAAAGCTTAAATATAATATGACACACGTGTGTACGTTCAAAAAATTAGCAAGTTTCAAACAATGTGTAAACTGAGTTCATATTGGTTTCTGAATATTTTTCCCGTAATTTTCCATTACTATACATTTCCAATACATTCTGTCAGTTGTCACAAGTCCTATTTGTAATGGGGAAGCTGCCCGTGAGAGTCAGACGGAGGTTCGGGGGGCTGTTTTGAAGTTTCGCCCCCGAAATGCCCTTTTTTGACTAAGTTTTCGGTGTATTCGGCTCTAAATCCCAACCTACGGGTCCGAATAACATTCCGTCAGTTGTCACAAGTCTTATTTGGCATGGGGAAGGTGTTCGTGTCGGCTACACGGCGGTTTGGGGGCTGTTTTGAATTTTTGCCCCCCGAAACGCCCTTTTTCGACTAAGTTTTGGGCATATTCGGCTCTAAATCTCAACCTACGAGTCTGAATAACATTCCGTCAGTTGTCACAAGTCATATTTGGCATGGGGAAGGTGTTCGTTTTGGCCCCATGGCGGTTCAAGGGGTGTTTTGAATTTTCGCCCTCGAAACGCCCTTTTTCGACTAAGTTTTGGGCGTATTCGACTCTAAATCCCAACCTACGAGTCCAAATTACATTCTGTCAGTTGTCACAAGTCCTATTTGCCATGGGGAAGGTGTTTGTTTCGGCCCCATGGTGGTTCAAGGGCTGTTTTGAATTTTCGCCCCCGAAAGGCCGTTTTTCGACTAAGTTTTGGGCGTATTCGTCTCTAAATCCCAACCTACGAGTCCGAATTACATTCCGTCAATTGTCACAAGTCCCATTTGGCATGGGGAAGGTGTTTGTGTCGGCCACACAACGATTTGGGGGCTATTTTTAATTTTCGCCCCCGAAACGCCCTTTTTCGACTAAATTTGGTGGGTGTTTAGGTGACACTTAGTGATGGTTACTTGCAACGTGTTGCTTCAGATAGCTCACTAGATTAGGTGGTGATTAGCGATGACCACTAACATATACATGTACTTGAGAGAATTCCCCAGATTAATAGTAATGAAATTAAAGAACGATAACTTAACAAGCACATTTGGCATTGGTCATTAGGTGGTGCTTAGCAATGACCACTAACATATACATGTACTTGAGAGAATTCCCCAGATTAATAGTAATGAAATTAAAGAACGATAACTTAACAAGCACATTGGGCATTGGTCATTTGGTGGTGCTTAGCAATGACCACTAACATATACATGTACTTGAGAGAATTCCCCAGATTAATAATAATGAAATTAAAGAACGATTTGGTGGTGCTTAGCAATGACCACTAACATATACATGTACTTGAGAGAATTCCCCAGATTAATAATAATGAAATTAAAGAACGATAACTTAACAAGAACATTTGGCATTGGTCATTAGGTGGTGCTTAGCAATGACCACTAACATATACATGAAATTGAAAGAATTCCCCAGATTAATAGTAATGAAATTAAAAAACGATAACTTAACGAGAACATTTGGCATTGGTCATTGGAGTTAACATAAACCCTTTTATAAAATGAGGAACAATTTGAACATGTTATACATTCGTAGAATCATGATCACGTACACATATAGAAACATATTATCTTGTTAAATGTTATCCTACTGGATTATGTAGACGTCCCCGAACGCCTCGGGAGGGTGTGAGTCCCCCGTTCTGTTCATTTTGGGGTCACTACAGTTCAAGGACTCAATGTCACGGTTCTTAATCTGAACCAAAGAGTCCAAATCCGGCAAATCGTTTTGAGAAAATAGATTTTTGAAAGAAGTGCCAAACATAGACTGCTTTGCCAGATACAGAGTCGCCACCTAAATATTTTATTTTGGGGAAATTTAGGAAACCCTGACTCGTTTGCCTAAGGCCACGTGTCCGTCATCACCAAAGTTGCCTCGGCTCGGGAACTTGGGTACGATTGGGGAAGGTCACTTCGTGAGCACCCCCGCTCGCCCGATCAAAGATCGGCCTCTACTAAATATGATATCGAGTTTTGAAAACCTTATGTATTCTTATTCCGGTTATTAGCCTAGATTTACTATGTGATGCGCACAGTATACAAGTATAGACCGGGTCGTCTGAATTGGAACAAAACATTTCATGTTTGTTTTTTTTGAAAGATGGTTTGCTACTCGCAAGTAGGCTTAAAATGCAGATTTTGCCACCCTCAGGTGGGCTTAGAAAGATGATTTTGCCACTATCTAGTGGGCTTAAAACTCACAGTCAATGATTTATTCCAATCCAAATAACCCAACCTTCATCCACAAGCATTCAGGCAGTTATATCATATAAGCAAATAGCCTCATGGTAAGCATGCTATCATGGCAGTCACTCACACACATGCAAGAATGCTAAAGCATAAAACTTACCGAGTACTCCAAGCCAAAACAGAAGCTAATTAGAAATCATGCATGATCCTAACTATACAGAAATGCCTAATGCAACACATGCAAAAATGCAACTATAGCAGGCTCGGCTATTCTAAACATGGCATATGAGATGCAACAGCTAACAAGTACTCAACCTAAAATTGAAATACAAATGCAGTTAGTATGATGCGCCGAGCCCGGTGCATGCAAAATAGATGAATGAATGCAAACATGCTATCATACTGTATGCTAATTGAAACATGCCCTAATCTAACCATCATAAGCTGGTAAATAAAAGGGAAGAAAGACGTGGGGTTGGAAGACATACATCACACTCACGCACACTTATTACAACATTGCCCCGCACAGAGGGTCCGAAAGAATAATATACAGTCCCAAATGAATAGTTACAGTCCGAATAAATACAAAATCCTAATTAACTAACAAATTAATCTAGGAAAGCTGTAAACTAGCATGCAAGCTAGGGACTGCCTCGACTCTATTCCGGATGATGGATGATGCATGTTTGAGCTGCTTTGCGCGGAAATCCACTGCGATGCCCCAATTAGCCTCTGTTTGCAATTGTTCTTGGAAAGCGCGCCAAGCTCCGGAAGGCTGCTGGTTTTTGATTTGCTGCAACAGAGAGCAGGAAAGGGGCATAGCAATGTATTTTCACATATGTATGCTTGCCTCGATCCTCGTGCCACCAATCACGCATCTCGATGCACGATGGCCGAGGAGTCAAATTGCACAACTCAATATGAAATGAATGCACATATAAACACAACAAGACTAAACTCCATCATGGGTAATCCGGAGTGTCGGCGACTGGGAATTGAGACACGTTCCGTCACTCGGGGTACGAAACGTCCCTCGTTTCCCGTGCTCGGGCTAACTCCTATCCCAAACACAATGCAATATGCATGACATGCATGAATGCAACTAAGATACAACCTAACATGCACAATGCTATGAAATGGCATACACGATGCACGAGGTAACATGGCATACACAATGCGCTAACATACAACCTAGCATACACAATGCTATGAAATAAAATGGCATGCACAATGCATAATGGACTTACACCAACACAAGTGGACCTCAGCCACACTCACATAAGAGGCCATTAGATGGAAATGAGACACTCGAGATGCGTGCACGCGTGCACGCAAACCGAGAACCGAACCTAAGGCACGAATGCCACTCTACCAAAGCATGGTAAGGCATGGAACATGGTATGCAAACATGCAAATTTCAGCACTGAAATATGATGCTAAACAGCCCCGAATCATGAAAACATGGCACCCGATGCATGAGGTGAGACCCGAAACTCAAAACTAGGCACATGGAATGACTTACAGCTATACAAAGCATGCATTATTTGAACATGAAGTGTAAAGACAGAGTCAAGACAGTCCCAAAACATGCATTTTTCCAATTTAGAGTATGGTCAAAAGGTGCTAGCAAGATGGCCTAAAATAGCATGCGATTTTGACCAACAAACATGGTTTACATGGCAAGTGTAAGATGCACATGGAATCCGACCAAACCATCAAAAATCAGTGAATAAATCATATGAAAATAGGCCCAAATAACCACTGATATGCAACCATGGCATGCCAAAATGATGAGTTGCTTTAGAGGGCCATACAAGGGATTCTTAAGCACATACAAGATAGACATGTGGCAGCCCCAAACCAACTCTAAAAATCAAATATGGTAGTCTTAAAACTCACCAAATTGGCCCCAAAATGTGACTAAGAAGCATGCAAGGTGGGGTCGCTTTGGAAGGCCAAAATGGCCATCAAACAAGTCAAGGTGAGAGGGGGTCACCCCCCCCTGATTTGGAGGCTCAAAACAGCAGCCAAGCCACTGAAAATCCACTGGATTTCAGTGGCTAGAAGGCCAAATGAAGCATGCAACAAGGGCTAGGATGCAAAGCTCAAAACGGTAGGCAACCAAGCGTACAAGATAGCATATGACTTCAAAAAAAAATGAAACCTTAATAAAATATGAAGATGATGTTAAAACAAGCCTTTTCTCAGTTTATAACAAGTCTCAAAAGTGATCACAAATATGGCTTATCTATCATGCAAAAAAAGGCCCTAAAAGAGATAATAGAGGTAAGAGGCAGCAGCTGGCCCCAAATGGCCAAGAGCCCTTCAACAAAGTTGAAGAGGGGCTCAAAACATGGCACTTTACAGTTTACAACAAGCCACGAAAATAAACACAAGTAGGCCTAAAATATCATGCAAGAAAAAGGCCAAAAGAGGGACAAAGAAGCAAGTGATAGCTGCTGGCCTCAAACAGAGGAGAGCCCTTCAACAATGTTGAAGAGGGGCTCAAAAAAATCCACTTTACATTTTATGACCAAGTCTAAAACAGCTCACAAATAAGCCTAAAATACTATGCAAAAATAGGCCTAAAAGAGGGTTTAAACACAAGAGGCAAGAAGGAAGCCTCAAACAGGGAAAGGCCCTTAATCAAACATGAAAAAGAGCTCAAAATAAGACTATTTCCAGTTAGGGTCGGAGCCCAAAAATGCTAGCAAGTATGGCTTAGATATAGAGCAAAGGAAGGCATGAAAAGAGGAGAAGAAGACTTACCCTTGTAGACCAATGGACCGGCAGCTTTTGAACCAAGAAGAGGAGCTCCTAGCCTCTGAAAAATAGCCTCAAAGTGTTGGAAAGGATGGTGGTGGTGTGGTGCTATGTGGTGGTGTAGAAATGGTGCAAGAACCTTTAGGGTTTGAAGGTTGGAAGAGAGGGAGAGGGGGGGGTGTAATGCAAGAGCTCCAACACAATTTTGTAACCCTTAAAACTGAAGGGGAGGGGCTGGTTTTATAGGACAAGGAGTGGAGAAAAGGGGGGAGATTCAAATTTAAATTTCCCCCCCAAAAGTTCCCCCCTCGGATACAGAATCTGGGGGGAAAGGAGGGCATATCTGCAAGGAACAGCTGTGAGGAATCTGGCCGGCCATGTATTGAGACTCAGGTGGCCGGCCGCCACCTCCCTAGCCGGCCGGCCAAGGTCAAAAGGGTCAAGAAAGATTAGCTGGCCGGCCACCCATATTGGTGGCCTCCCATATGTGCACAACACAGCCATGTGGTTGAAACCCTGAAAAAGTGAACCAGGAGAGAGAAAATCCAACTTTTCAGAGGAGTTCAAAAGGGTCAAGATGAATTGATGGCCGGCCATGACATATTGGTGGCCTCCCAGGTGTGTACAACACAGATATGGGGTTGAGGGCCAAAGAAAGTGGCCCGGGAGTGGTCAACACTAGCTTTCTAGTGAGGAAAACGGACGACGGAGGGCGATGAAGGAATAAAAATGGTCCTCAGAACAATTGCTGGCCTCCCACCCTTCTACAAGCTTCTCAACAATGAAAATAAGGTCCCTGCCAAAAATGAACTCAAACTGATGCAAATCGAAGGTTCAAGGGCCAAAACGCGCGGCCCGGGGCCCCGAAAACTGACTGTTAAGCACCGGAGGTGGTGTTCAACTACGAAGTTGGTCTCTCAGACCACAGTGTCCCTTAAAAGGGAGGAAATAAGATGTATGCCAAAAACCGGAGCAAACGGAGGTGGTTAAGCGGTCCCGAACCGAGGCACACGGCCGACGGCTCCGAAAATCGGGAACCGGGCTCCGAAATGGGAAAAATGGCCTACGACCACGAAACGTAGCCTACGGCCACTGAGAGATGATCTACAAGACCTCTCCCTCCCTTCGGGAAGAGAAAACGGAGCCAGGTTCGCAAATCGAGGCAAGGCACAAAAGAGTCCGGAAGTCCGGAGACAAGGCTCGCAGCCGAGACTCTGAGACTTCTGAACGAGCACGATATGCAGCATCACCAAGTACTCAATCGGTGACGTCTAAGTCTTAAGGTCGGTCAAAAATGGGGTGTCTACAGATTATATGTTCATTCTACATGGCTGAAATCTTTTCTCAGGTATTGATAGTGTGCCCCGACCTTGAGGCGAGGCATATGACATATGCATGAGCTGAGAGAGAGCTCTTTGACTTGTAGGCCTTAAGCCCCTTCATTTTGTAGTTGATCCTTTTACATGATGTAAGTCTAAGGGCATTTTATTTACATATGACATTGTTTCTTTTAAACTACATACCATATATTCATTCCATGTAGATGTTGAATATATGATGTATATAATTGGATAATCTCACGTATTGAATGATATCGATATATGCATATCACAGAATCCTTTTGATTATGTTATTATTGTATTTTCCCTTATTATTCATTATTATTTCTCATGATTCGGATCTTATGAAATCTAAGGTTTGACAAGTAATATATTCTAAAGGACCCAAATTACCAAAACACCTTTAATGGTCAAATTACAATTATGTCCCGAAGGCATAATTGATCTAAATGCCCTTGGGGCACAAAGTACTAAGATGCCATCAAGACCTAAATTACCAAATTTTCTCCCAGGCACAAATTAACAAAATTCCCTTAAGGCATCATTTACCATTTTACTCCAATTAGCCCTTAACTAATTTCTTATATGATAAATTCAAAAATTTCACTCAAATTACTTTTGTAGAATTCGATGATGAAGAAACCAATTACGAACTATATACATATACGCACAATACGATAACTGGCAGTTTAGGAGCTCAAGCAAAGGATAGCAAATATTAAAAAAGAGAAAGACCCACAAAACATATTTCTGATTACTCACTCTTGCACTCACTTAATTAAGCTACAAGCGAAGACAAGATTCGAAGAACATTAAATTACAAGCTTTTATTCTTTACATTGATTTTCTTCAGGAAAAGGAAAAACAAAAACTAAAGTTTGGACATTTTTAACGTTTCAAGTTGTTCCCTTTTCTAATATTTTCAAACAGAGCAAATAAGGAGCATTTGGAAACACATAATTTTGTGTTCTTTCTCTAAGTCCCTCCTCTTGTCTCTCTTACCTAATCTAATTTTAGAGATTTTAACATTTTTTTTGAATAATGAACAGGTCTTCAAACATCAACCAAATTTCATTCACTAATCTAATAATGAACAGGTCTTCACTAATCTAATAATGAATATGTCTTCAAACATCAACCAAATTTCATTCACTCTGTTCTCAAACTGAAATGGTGAATTCTACAGAGCGACAGTGTGCTCCGTGGCAATCTCAAAGGCATGGCTTTTGTTAATGGCAGCCAACCAAACAGTGCCTGAAAGACTGGCATGCAAGGCAGCAGCTTCTTCTCCGACATCAGAGCCGGATACGAATAAAAAAAAAACCCAAAAAAAAAAAAAAACCCCTAAATGTAGAACAAAAATCAAACTCGATTTACCTACGGGTTCAATATTGAAAGCCTCTGCATCAAATAAAAAAAAAAAAAAGCCCCAAATAATCATAGGCAAATCATAAACCATTTAACTCGTTTCCCATAAATGAAACTCATAAATCAAACTAAAACAGGGAAATAGAATAAGGAAGAGAGACGAAGAGAGAGAGAGAGAGAGAGAGAGAAACCTGAATCAAATTGAATGGGTGGCAGACGGTGTACCTCTGCTAGTTCGGGGGCTCTGCGCAATGGTGGCCGATGGTTAGTCGATGAGAGGAGATGATCGATGGGCTGTGGATTAGAGGAGATGATCGATGGGCTGTCGACGAGAGGAGATGATCGATGGGCTGTCGACGAGAGTGAGAGCAAGAGGGGTGTTTCCTTTGGTAATACGCAGTAGTATTTTAATCTTCTCACCAAAATTTTTTTGGTTTTATAGGACGACTAAAAAAAAATTTCGTCGTTGAATATAAGTTTTTACTGACAAAAGATTTGTCGCCAAATATAAATACCAACATTTTATGCGCGAAAATGAGTTTACCGCGACTAAAAAAGCTTTAGTAGCCAAAAATCTAACTAACGCTGACTAAAATGTTTGTTAGTCGCCTAATACCTAAGTTTTTAGCGACTAATTTATTTTTTAGTCGCCAATAGGTACTTTACAGTGACTAAAAAAATTTAGTAGGCAATAAACACAGCTAACGGCGACTAAAATGTTTATTAGTCGCCTATTACGTAAGTTTTTAGCGACTAATTTATTTTTTAGTCGCCAATAAGCACTTTACAGTGACTAAAAAAAGTTAGTAGCTAATTTTTGAACCAATCGCGACCAATACCAAGTTTAGTCGCCAAAAGTACGGGTTTTGGCGACTAAATTAATTTTAGTCGCTAAAATTGGTCGCCAAAAATGCAAATTCTTGTAGTGTGTTAACAATGTAAAATTTTACTTTTAATTTAAAACAGAGTCGGCAAACAAAAGACAGATTACATATTACCATAGCAAATCACAGTTAAATTTTATTATTACTTTAAAACAAAGCATATCAACCAATAAAACATAAGCCACATATTACCAAAACAAATAAAGGTAAGATTAATATAACAACAAACAAAAATATCATTATGCAATCAATATTAATAAAAAATAATCATAACAAACGAAATATACATTATTCAATCTTCAATTTCACCGAAAAAAATTTCGACTATTATTCACTCTTTTATCTAAAAAAACAAAGGGAAGACACATTTCTTGTACAGTTCAATCACAATTTTCGATCTAAACAATGATCGAATTACATTAAATAAAGTTCAAAATATTACAATTATCGAAGTTCTATGACTTCGTTGTGAAACCATCTCTTACAATCTTGTATAAAATTTTAACTTGGAATATTGAAGACTATATATATATGGGGATGGCTTCTTTCTAGTCCATATCAAGCTGGAGAGTGTTGTTGGACCTCTGTGAGCTCGCTACGGAGCCCGCATTGATATTTCAAAATGTGATATAATCAATTGGCTATCGATATCCGATCAACGTGATGATTTTTTATGAGGACAAAGTACTCCACAAACCTTATACATCAAATGGTTTGGATCATCGATGCAGAATTCGTGATGGGCCTATTGAGGCCCAACTGCTAGGACGGAGCTATGACATGGCCAAAGGTGGCTGTGCCCCCCCCGGCGCCCCCCAAAGTTCTTCAAAATTACACTATTACCCATTAATTTTAAAATTATTTTGATATTGTATATGAATAGCCCTCTACTGTAAGATTAATTTTACAATGTAGATGGGATGCCTCTAAGTTTTTCTAAAAAAAATCTACTATTTCTATATTCTAAGGGGGAAATTACTAGAAAATGAAATTTTTATTTATTAAAAGATGAAGGTGCAATAAAATGATAGTCTAATTTAAGATATTAATTACATAACTTAAAAATTGAATGAAATAATTAAATAACTATTAGAAAAAGACTGATACATATTAATTTATTATTTTTAAAAATTTCTTGTGTAAGAAATTTATTTTATCATTTTTTTACACTTAGTTTGTCTCTAAGATTACTTAGATATTATGAGTTCAAACCACATAAACAGCCTCTCCACAAATTGTGTAACATTGAGAAATTAATTTTATAATTTCTTTTACACTTAGCTTATCGCTAAGGCTACTTAGGCATCATGAGTTCAAATCACATAAACAATCTAATGCACATCATAATTTAAAAATTACATATTTTATTATTTTAGTATTTAATTATAATTATTATTCAATGCTAAAATATTTAATTTTCTATTTATTTAGGTTGCCTTTAGTTTATTTTTTGGTTTGACAAGAATTAATATTTTCATTTTTAAATATTCCTGATTTACTAGAATATATGTTTTCCTTTTTAGAAACTCTTGACTAGCAAGAATTATTTTAGTATAAATAAACATGTAAGCCTTAGAGCTATCCAGTTCAATTTTATATTTGATTAATAAAAACATAGAATTTTCTTAATATTATTCATTCTTAGAGAGAGTATCTCTAGTTTAGATTTGTTCATAGTTCGAGCTTGTTGTTTACTCTCTTTTTCGATACACTTCTCTACATCAATTGGTGTTAGAGCTTGCGCTCAAACCTTGATCATGGCGCCAAGAGGAGCACCATGTGATCAATATGCCACTATTAAAGAGATGTATGACAGAGACGACACAACACTAGATGCCCTAATGGAGGAGATGTTTCAACGTATGGAGAATCGCCTCAAAGGGATTTATGAAACCTGATTGGAGCGTTTCGAAGCTATAGACGTTAGAATCCGCACTCACAATCGTCAACCAAATCCATAATTTGTGGAAGGTTGGAGATGATGTCAAGGATGAATACGAGAGCTCAGCATACAGGCCACAGAGGAAGTGTCCGATGGCAAATAGTGCATCAATCAATGGGAGTTGAACTTCAAACTTTTTTTTTTTTTTTAATCATTCAATAGAAGAGTAATTATAAGTATGAGAGATATTTTACATTCAGACTTCAAACTTGACATACCAGAGTTCATGGGTTGTTTACAGCCTAAAGAATTTTCTGGATTGTATTACTATAGTAGAAGAAGAATCAGATTAAATATTTTCTGACACAAAATCTTCATCATTGCCGTTACATATTGATTGGAACTCACCTCCGAAGTATGATGAATATTCGGATGAGGAAGATAAGGTTGAACTTCATGAAGACCAAGTTATTGAATTCAATTTGATAAAAGGAACTAGTAAAAAATTATTTGATCCCTAGCAATTGTCGACTGACAATGTGATTGATGTAGTTTATAATGCATCTAACCTTTTATTTGAAAGTGAACAAGATTACCTAGGGAATTCAAGACCACACCTTTAGGTTCACAATTGAGTTACTACAATTTATTAACACAAATAGAGAAGTGGAAACCCTTATGAATTTAGGTGGGGTTGTGCTTTTTGATATCTACAAAGAGCAAGAGAATATGAGAAGGACATTTGCTCATGACTATGCAAATTTGAATTTCATACATTCGGATTTGTGCTTTAATGAAGATTGGTTAAATTTATTAAAGAAAGTTTCATTTTGGAAGATTGTTTTTTGAAATTAAGATTTAAGAACATCACTCGTAAGTACAAGGTGGATGCCGACAATTACTCAGTGCATGATTTAGTATCGAACTTGAAACAGATTAGATGTGTAGGATAGAAAGGTGGTGCCTTGTTCTTGGTGGGCTGAGTGTATTTGGTTGTTTGTTTGGTTATGGTTGTTGTAGTCTTGTTGGTTTCTCACCAACGTGTGAGGTTAGGTCTTGCAAATGATTGGGTATTATTTCCGGTGTCAATCTAGTTGGGATCGAAATGTTATACTATGATGCTATTGCACTTTATCTCCCCCTTTATTGATGTAACTTATTACTTTGTAAGTCAATAAAATTTCTCTTTTAACTGATCAAAAAATTGTAGACGAGTCAAATTATTTTAAGCCATGAAAAATTGAGAATGAGTTTTTTTTGGCGGAAGAGAATGACGCAAATCATTATTTAAAAATTACATATTTTATTTTATTATTTTAGTATTTAATTATAATTATTATTTAAGTCTAAAATATATAGTTTTTTTTTGTTTATTTAGGTTGCCTATTTAGTTTATTTTGTTATTTGACAAGAATTAAATATTCTTGACTTGTACGAATATTTATTTTCCATTTTAGAATTTCCTGACTAGCAAGAATTATTATAGTATAAATAAACATGCTAGTCTTAGGTTTATTCAATTGAAATTTATATTTGATTAATAAAAACAGAGAGTTTTCTTAATATTATTCATTCTTGGAGAGAGTTTCTCCAATTCGGATTTGTTCGTGGTTCAATCTTGTTATTTACTCTTCTTTCTGATACGCTTCCCTGCATGACAGTCTCTCCACATATTCTATAACACTGAGAACTTTGGATATGAGACTCTTTTCAACACTTACTTTGGCCCCTTTGAATAAATTTTCTGGCTCCGTTCGTGCCTAACAACACCCTCTAGTTGATTTTCCCAATTAGAGAGAAGCTTCTCCCTATCTATATTATATATTATAGCAAAAAGACTTTTTGTGAGGAGCCTTGTGGGAGCTCCAAAACTTCCAACTAATTTTTTGAATTTTTGAATTAAAAAATAATTTTAGAAAATGCTAATAATTAAAAAATATTAATTATTCCATGATTTATGTTTTTCAAAAGAAAAATATGGAAATATTTTCAAAATTTTATTTTAAATTCTGGAAATATTAATATAGGAAAATTTAGGTGTACGGTTTCCTTTTCCAAATTAAAAATTATTTGCAAATAATACCAAAAGAATTATGTTCAAATAATATTGCATTGCAATTGTGATAACATAATTTAAGAAAAATAATATGGAAAGACTAATATGGAAAATTTTCAAAATTGTATCTTAAATTCTTACACAAAAATTACATATGTAACAAAAATTGTTAATAATTATTATTATTTTTTTTAAATACACTTATTAGATTTCTTCACGAGTCCATGTATAATGAGTTAATTGAGCGGGTTTAAAATTTAAAAATATTTTTATGGTCAGGTTTAGGATGGCCATATTAATCCTGATGTTGTGTTGAGGTTAAGTTGACACATAATTTTTCTATCTAGTTTAGTTCAATTTGACCCTAGCCCGATTACTGATATAGAATATAATAGTTCTTAACGAAATTTGACATTTTTTGAACAATTAAATTTTAATAGTTAGTTTAAAAATATTAAACTATTTTTATTTTAATAAAATTTGCTTTAGAGAGTTTAAATAAATACAATGAATTATTTTTATTTTATAATATTTTGTATGTTTAAAAAAATTCATTCCATGTATAGCAGGAGTTTTGTTGGTAGTATATATATTTTAGTATATATATATATATATATATAGAGAGAGAGAGAGAGAGAGAGAGAGATAGACTATTTATCACGAAGATATTTGAAATAGGGAGAGAGAAGTACTAGAAGATAAATAGGCAAAGTTGCCTAAAACAAAAAGACATTTTTTACGCAGTAATGCTAGGTATCATGAAATTTTTTTCATGAAAATAATCATGAAAGTTTTGTGACCCTTGGATTACACTTAGAATAAAGCACCACACACTAATCAAGGTAATCCAAGGATCATAAATTTTTTATGATCATTTTCATGACAAAATTTTCATGATCCCTAACTTTTCCCTTTTTTACGTCCTTAATCCATGATATATAAATTTTATTGAACTCTATGCATTAGATAGAAAATATTTATTTATGATTTTAACATTACACAATTATGTTAAGAGACTTTTGACTAAATTTCTCAAAAACAATAGCGCACAAATATTTTAAAAAAAATAAAAAGAAAATAGAAATTCCTGGATAATGGTTTTAAAAATAACTTCATGATGAAATCCCAAAATGTTATGGGTTGTTCCCAAAAAATTCATAATATTTATAAAAGAAGGAATATAGACGTAGAGGCATAGACACAGTTGCACAAGTAAACATGATCAAGTTTTGATGCCTGCCTTCAAGCATATACCATATCCCACACTTTGAGATTGAGGGGACCCCTCACTCACTCACAAGCTAACAGTTCAATTGATTTGAAAACCCCATGCAGTAATTTGATAATGATACTCACCCAACCACCACTTTACTTTATATGTAGACATGGAGAGCATTCAAAATTTTGGTACCATACCATAAAATGGTTTGGTCAATGATAATGTACATGTGGATATTTGGAGAATGCTTAAAGGAGAGGACAACTCTGATCAACCAACTCACATTAAAATGCTAATCAGCTAACTTTATCTTTTATGTCTCCACAATTTACATATAATCATCATCATTATCGTCATCAAAGAGAATCCCATAGCTATGGAATCAATTCTTGAGATGAGAGAGGGAGAGAGAGGGTTTTTAAATTATAGTCTTGGGTTTTAGCAAAGAAATAGCAGTTTGTCTTCTCTTTTTCTTTTTCTTTTTCTTTTTCTTTTGTTTTGTCCCCTTTGGTGTTGGCAATGAAAACACATCACACTATTAAAAAGGAAAAAAGTGATTAGCTAAAGCTTTAGATGAAAAGGCAACTTAAAAGCAATTGTTGTAACCCAGGGGGTGGGTGGCAACCTCGTAAGGGCCTCGGGTTTAAGCCCCTAGGTCCTGGGTTTTATTCCCCTTTGGGTCAATATCTTGGGCGTAACACAGTTGGTTAGGAGGTTGATTTCAGAATATCTAATCAGCAGCTTGGTGTGGCAGGACACCCTGGTGATCTCCTCAAGGGGCGCTGCCTTGGACCTGTATCAAATCTTATATCGTTATTCCATTATACATATATATATGCGCTCCCAAGATAGAGTTTTCTAACTTTTAGCATATCATAAGAGAGAGGAATTTAATAAAAATGATACTAAAAAAATTAAAATAGAGAAATAGTGTGACATGCATACCTCACCCTTCTCCCATGACTGATTAAATAAAATAAAATAAAATAAATTTAAGACAATTAGACAGGCACGCATGCGCGAAACTTATGACTAATTAAATTGTAAAATTGGAAGAAGGTGGGAATATTATAATCTTAGCCATGTTTTTTTTTTAATATTAAACTAGTCTCTAGATAGATGTATGCACAACTACATGTTGTCCTTTTTGAACTTGGATTACATTTACCATGCATGCGAAATCATTTTTCTTAACAAATATAATAGAGTTTGCAGAAGTTATATATATACAGTGACAGAGCTAGCATAGGCCTCACATGTCCCCCTTAAGCTTTTAACATTTATACTAGGAAAAATTATGTAAATAGTCTCTGTAGTTTTAATTTGTTTAATTTTGTCCCTTAATTTAACGGATTGTGTCATTTTAATCTAATAAATAACGGTTGTTAAGTTAATTTAACGGAAAATCAAACAATGTGTCAATTTGGTCTCTTTATTTTTCACAATGTGTCAATTTAGTCTCTGTCAAAATCGAGAAAATTGAAACTACATAGACCAAATTGACACATCATGTAAAGTATATGGGCCAAATTGACACATTGTTTGACCTTTCGTTAAATTAACTTAACAACCATTATTTATTGGACTAAAATAACACAATCCGTTAAATTAAGGGGCAAAATCAAACAAATTGAAACTACATGGACTAAATTGACACATCGTGTAAATTATAGGGACTATTTGCATAATTTACCTTTTATACTATTATTTTTAGTGACGGAGACAAGAATTTAGCATAGATAGTACAAATTAATGATAATATTGATTTTTTTTCTTCTTCATAATAAATAACAATGGAATATTACTAAACTTAAATATTATAAATTCATTTGGAAAAATATGAATTTCAAATGAAGCGATTAAAGGTTGAATTTTATAAAAATATTGGAGAGTGACTATTATAAATAGATTGAAAACTTATAAAAGAAAATAAGTCGAGATAGAAATGATATATTTTAATAGAAAGATCCTATAAAACACATCGCAAAAAAAAAAGGAAAATTTACCTATAAGTCCTAGTTTTTGAAACGTTGAACCATTTAGTCCTAAAAGTTTTCTTATGCTCCATTTAGTCCTATTTTTACATCAGCATGATGTAAATGATGTAAATGATCTGATGTTTCATTCTATAATTTCCAAATTTATTGAAATCTGATGAACATTAGATGTTTTTCATCCTATATTTTCAAAGATTATTGAAATTTGATGAACATTAGATGTTTGAAATCTAATGTTTGTAACATGACTATGATGTTATTAACATTGTATCTGATGTTATTAACATTGTAATGGGACCTTTCAGTCTATAAGAAAACTTTTAGGACTAAACAGTGCATAAGTTATTAATTTGGGATTTATTGGTGCATCCCCCCAAAAAAAAAGTATGTATTGTATATTGCAGTTATGATCTTTGTAGTTTTTAGTTATGATACATTACAGTATTAATTATGATTCATTGTGTTATTAATTATAGCTTGATTATGATTTCTTGTAGCTATTATTTTGATTATGACTCTAGTTATGATATACTCTTTTGGAGAGTATATGGTAAAATGACTCATTTTAGTAGAATATTTGTAATTAGAAAGAAAATCCTTAATAGAGTGACATTATTACAATTTTAAGAAAGACGCCATTACAATTTTATAAAGGATATACAAGATATAATTTATATATGTTAGGGTACTAGTAGAATTATCAAAAATTCAAGTAGGCAGTGACCACCTGGTCCTACTATAGCTCTGTCCCCGTAGAGTTTATATCTTATTTGTCCTTTATAAAATTATAATAGTATTTCTCCTTAAATCATATAAAAAAAAAATTACTTTTAAAATTTTAAAAGTATTTTATTATATTTTTTTGGCCATTCTTGTGCCGTCTTAATTGGGAAGTCACTAGTAATATTGAATCAATTAATTGATCATTTATAAACCACGTTGATATAATTCTCATAATAATTATAATATTAAATCTCAATAATTGACTCCCAAAAAAAATGTATAAATATGATAATTTTAGAATAATACTATATGCACTAATTAGTTTATTAATCAATATATCAATTGATGATGTGACATAATTTAAGAGGTTTTTAGAATTTGTAATTTGTATAATGAATGGGGTCAATAATAATGTCGTAACTAGTGTTGGTACACTAGTTAGTATACTAATTGGTACATGTAGCACCACCGATAATCTTACTGTTGCTTATTATATTTTTTTTTCCCTTCAATATTGTGAGTAATATATGCCCCTCTACTTTAATTTTTTTGGTTCCGCTACTTTGTATATATGGCAAAAGGGAATAAAAAAAAGGTCATATTGTTCCAAAGAATTTCTTGTTATGAAGATCTGAGCCCATTTGAAGCAATATCGGTATGACTCCCGAACAAGGAATTGCTCCTTTAATATTTTACTTGACCAAGCATTATCTACTGCTATTCTAAAAGCATAAAGAGTATATATGTTTATCTTCTTTTTTTTTCATATTTTAAAAATACTGTTTTAAATTTATTAAATATTAAAAAGCAACTTATATTTATCAAACAACTAAACACCTTTCAGAATTCAAATATCTTCAAATATCAAACACCTTCAAATATCATAACATAATTATTTTTTTAACTATTTCATTAGAATATATATATATATATATTTTTTTTTTTTACAATTGTTATGTGATTAATTGTATATTTTAAATTCTCAATAAAAAACAAATGTCATGATTTAATTGGTAAAAAAAAAAAAATAGAATACAAAAATTATATTTATGATAAAATTAAAATAAATGTTGTCCTATAAGTTTTTCAATTTTATTGTATTCTAAGTTAAAGTTTGTCCAATCATGTATAGCTAAAAAATTCATTCATATTTTCTATTTCAATATTTTTAACTTAAAAATAAACAAATTTTATTGGAAAATCTCAAATTAGGCAATTTAGATATGGTTAATTTTTTATTATTATTATTTTCCACCTACAAATTCTTAAATTAAAAATAATAAAAAAAGGTAAACCAATAGATTAATACCATCTATATCTTATGCCAGACATTTTTTAT
This sequence comes from Camellia japonica, assembly GCA_030407325.1. NCBI lineage: Eukaryota > Viridiplantae > Streptophyta > Magnoliopsida > Ericales > Theaceae > Camellia > Camellia japonica. The sequence goes on along the minus strand of JAPPVO010000002.1, from coordinate 127,096,356 downwards.
TTAAAATATATATATTTGAAGTAAATATTTTTAAAATTTGAAATTATATAAGACTAAAATTATATTTGAAATTTTCTTTTAAATATTTTTAAATGATATGAGTTAGATATGGATTTTTTTTCTTTCTGTATTAAGATTTTTAAATTGTAAAACCATAGATAAGATTAGATGGACTATTATTTTCGTGCCATTGCCTTAAAGGTTCACAAATTTCAAAAAAATTAAGAAATTTAAATTAATGGTTTGGATATAGTATAGATATAGATAGATTAGTCAATTCTATATAAAGTAGAGTTTAATTTTTTAAAATAAAATAAACTCAATGAATATGAGGTGTGGTGTCTCTAACTATATCAGGATTTTAAAAATCCTCATCCCTCGCACAACATTTTTTTTTTAATAACATTTTAGATTTTGAGTGTTATATTATATATATTTTGAATGATAAACATTTGAAGAGATGATTAACTTAAAATGAAGATAGTTAAGAAGGATTTTAAGAATAAATTTTGTGAAATAGAAATGTATGGAAGATCAATCAATTAACCAAAGTAAATTGAACAATGATTTAAAAACAAAGGTATGAAATGAATATAAGTTATGATACATTACATATAATCAACATCAAACATATACGAGCATACAAAATGTATACATTTACACATATGTAAATGTATTTAACATCACATACATATATTATTATTTATAAATAGTAAATACAATAAATATAGATACATATATATGTTCAACATTAAAAGTAGATACTCAACACAAAAGGTTCAAAAAGAGAATTTGAAAGGAAGAGATATTCAAACATTTATTTAAATGTAAATATACCAATCCCCAATAATAAAAAGAGACAAATATATGGAGTATAAAACTAACCTCTTCTAAAATACATGTTTTATTAGATTGTTCGATTGTGTAGGGTTTTGCTTTCTTCTAAAATACTTCTTATAGCGACCCGGGTTATGACCCGACACATTTATAGTCCATGGTTCTGAGTTTTGTATATATATATATATATATTGATGTTGTTTATATCTGTTTTAGTCCTTGTTCTTGATTTGGAGTTGAAATTTAGATTGTGGTTACATTTGAAACAGGTTGGGACTTAATAGTTATGGGAAAATTCTATCTGCTTGTTCTTAAGTTCACTCGAGCAGTCTTTTCTTCACTTGAGCGGTCTTTCATTCATCCTAGAATTAGTGTTTGCAAGCTAAACTTCTAGGAGTGAGTCTTTATTCGCTTGAGCGGTGTTTTAAGTGCTTGAGCGGTCTGATATGTAGGGATAAGATTCTCGGAGTTTCGTTTCTCCGCATGAGCCACGTTTTGGTTGCTCAAATGATGTGTTGTGTTTGACGCTCAAGCAGTGTTTTGATCGCTCAAGCGGTCTGTTTGTATAAAGTTGTGGGAAGAAGATCTTTTTATCACTTTACTAACTTCTCTTTCTCTCTCTGAAAAGCTTCCAGACCCAGTTTTTCTTATCTATCTTTCTCTAGTTCTTACGTAAATGTTGGCCTTTTGGCTTTTCGAAGGGTATTTTTGTAAATGCGAGCGTGCCAGCAAGGATCAATCAGTCCTTACAGAAATTATAATTGCCAACCAATTATCAGACGATTGTGTTTTAGTTCTTTCAGCCTCAATGAAGAGGACTTTTACTGGTAGCTTGACTTAGGAGAAATTAAGAAAAATAACAGTTAATATGAAGAACAATGGAAATATTTCATTAAAATGAACACTTACAATGATCCAAACTCAGCCTCGAAGAGGTTTACAGTGACGATCTACTTGAAACTACTCCTATGAATCGAAGTGCAGAACAGGTATTTAAAGTGCAAGAAAGGTAAAGACTGGAAATGTAAAAACTGAAAAATAAAATATGTAAAGTAAGACTGGTTTGTATGATCTGAGTCTGGGGGTTTTTTCTGGGGGCTTCCCTGCTATTTATACTTGTCAAGGATGACCTTCGAACTGCACTTCAAACAATCGAACTGCTCCTCCATGATCGCTGATCATGTTGCCTTATAAGTAGTTTCACTATGCCATCACTTGCAGTTGAGCTTCCTTCCTGTATTTGAATTTGAATATGAGTAACCGTTGAAGCCACGTCACCTTGCATCTCTTTACTGATCTAGTACTACTCAGATCTCGTGAGAACCAATATTAATTGCCACGTGTACGATCAGAATTAAAGACTCGAATAATCTCCCCATAATGCCCTTATTCCGCCACGTGTCGAATTGTAACTGGCTTTTACAAAATATGTAGCCAACAGTAAACCTCCACATACACTCAAATCCATGAATCGTGCCACCTTTATGCTTTGCGATAAAAGGTAGAACGCAAGGAAATTATTGTTTTAATTTGGAAAAGTTCAAAGGAGATTATTGTTTTAATCTGGAAAAGTTCAAGTTTCGTCTCCGTCGTTTTTGGGATTTTTCTTCCCTTCTCTTTCTACTTTGAGATAGGGATTTCTTTAATGTTATTGCATGGTATTTTAACTTCTTTATATGCTCTTTGAATAGAGTAGGATTTTGAGAGTTTTGGATTTGATTTGGGTTGGATTTGGTTCGATTTGGGTTATAAAATAGAGTTTTTCTTTGAAATAATAGTAAAATTGTTTCTGGGATTGAGATTTGAGGATATTGCTTTTAAAACATGAAATGTGAAAGGAATATATGTTTGTGATATTCAGAAATTCATAGAGATTTATGATTTGAACTAAGCAAAAAGGGGAAGTTGTTGAGATCTTTAAAATGATATTTTTGTAATATCTGTTGGGTTGGAAATTATATCTGTCTCTTGAAATTTATCTTTTGAATAGAGATATCTATTTTGGCTATCGGTGGAACATATATAGCATTGATTGTTGTAGAAATTGCATAAGAACTATGTTAATTGAAACCACTCAATCATGCATTGCATTTGAATACTGTTTCATATTTATAAATTGAAAATGTATCGTTTTGAGGGAAAAAAGAAAAAAGAAAAAAAAGGGAATACCTTGATAAATCTAGTTAGGGAGTGTGGTTGTGGTTATTATTAGGTGGCATGTATCTTTGGTAAAAGTCCAGAAACTCGCACGGTTGGATGCCGATCCTTCCGGTTAGTATTGGTAAAATGGTTTTGGTAGTGCTTGAATATAGCCTACTGGTAGACACGTACCTAGAGATTCCTAGTATGTATATCTACTGCCCTGTTTTCTGTTTTAAAAGTAACGGTTTATCAATTGAATTATAAACATGGCATTGGATTATTTGGAAGAGAAAATGTATATTATTTTAGTAAATGACATTCATGTGCATTCACCATATGGCCTTGTTAAGTATGATACATATCATTAAATTTATCTATACTGGGCACTAGCTAACCCTATATGGAAATCAAATTTCAAGTGCTGATAGCATGTTTCCTCCAAGGGTTTAGCTTGGGAGGATTATAGAGCTAAAGGCTCATTTATTTTTATTTTGTAAATACGTTTTGTACAAGCCGAGGATTTTTTATTTGTATTTGGGCATCGACCAACTTTGGTTATAACCAAGTATCATCTTGGAAATGTGTAGCCTTTAAGGCATAAACTTGTAAATAATTATTGTTATTCTTAAGTATGTATGTCATATGCTATAGATTCATAATCTAGGATTAATGAATGTATAAATGCATGTGGTGTCCTTATGTAATATTTCAAAAAAATCAATGAATGAATATTAGTTCTGGAAATGATATCGATATTGAATGTTTGAAACTATAAGCTTATGCATATCCGTTTCAACACTTCGTATTTCTTGGACTAGTGGGATTGCTCTTGAAACTCTTGTTATTGTACTTGGAGCCTCATTGATTCATTTTAGAATATTGATTGAAGTGATATCATAATGGTAAAGTAGGATTGAACCAAAAACATTAATTTGGATAATTGTTCTATGAGTAGTCTTCATTCTTTTATCTTTTTCTCTTTCCACACTTTGAATCTAGATGTGAGGTTAGAACCATTGGAAAACTTGTTTCCGAAGCTTCGATTTAGACACAAAAACGAGCTAAAACGAAGTCCGGACGAGGGAGTTATATCCGTTTGAAATTTGTGTACCTATGCTCAAAGCAAGTCTACTTGAGCGAACTTTTGACCACTCGAGCGGTTTGTGCAAATTACAAAGATTCTGGAGGCCTTCTTTCACCGCTCGAGCCAAGTTTTGACCGCTCGAATGGTCTATTCAAAATCAGGCACTTTAAAGTCACTTTTTGGTCCAAACTTTTCATTATTTTGTACTCTCTTCTCTCCCACTCCTCCATACCCAAAACCCTAGACCTCCGAGCTTGATTTTATCTATTTTTCATCAAGAATCCACCATAGATCTTGCATTGAAGGTAAAGAACGAGAGAATATTAATATTTTGACCGATTGGATTGTGATTTCTTCGAGGTTTCTCTTTGGGTTTGCATCTTCTTGTCTTCATTCTTGAGGTATGTGTACTTTTAACTTGATAGATTTATGATTTGAGATATATATTGATATTTTCTTAGTTATAGTAATGTATGAGATGATTTGATGATATAAATGGGTTTGATGAATAAAAAAGGGTTTTACTCCATGTTTTAGAAAAGTTTATACATATCCTTCTTGATTATTGTTAGAACTGGTGAATATTTACTTTGTATGTTTAAAGGAGGGGAAAGCCCCAATTTTTCCAAAAATCCTAGTTTTGAAATTTGATTTAATAATGAGTTTGGTCAAATTGACGCTTAAATCTTGAAATTGGGTAAATGATTATGAAAATGGTGTTGAGACACGAGATTATTAAATTTTCTTAGATATATGCATTAAAATAGATGAATATTGAGATTGTAGAAAATGGTGGGATTGGTGAACCCTTTATTGTTGATACTATTAAACGTTGTTGTGAATTAAACAAACTCTAGGGAAATTGGATTCAAAAACCCATGCATCATGTGCATTACAATTTTCTCATATGATTTTACGATCTTGTGGATGTTTGGAAAATGTCAAAGGTGGTAAATAGCATACAAGTCTGGGTAGTTGAGTTGGGTTTTAGTAATAGGTTATGTGTTGTATTTAGTACCCACGCGGTGAGTCAAAGTGCCCAATTGTCCTATCTTATGCATATCACCAGTCAAATCTGGAAAAGGTTTTTGGGTGTCCACGAGCCTGCCATTTATAGAGTCAGCGAATGTGAAAAACTTGATTTTGGGTGTCCATAAGCCTGACATTTCAGGAGTTGACGAAAGTGGAGAGGGAAAGGTTTTGGGTGCCCATCGCTTCGTCAATTTTAGAGTCAGCAAATGTGAGAATATTTTATGTATATAAATCCATATATGTGTTTTGCGGCTCTTGCTTGGGACATCATAGCGGATTTACCACCATATGGTTGTAGATAAGACTTTGAATGGAAATCATGCATTAAACATTTTTTGTTTTAAAAGAGAAAATATAGCTTTTATCCTAACAAGTGCATGGCATGATCATGTGCTTCTCGATTATTTATATGCCTTGTTAATAGTATTTCCAAATGGGCATTACTCACCCCAACTAACAACATTTCAGGAATTGATGATGTAACTTCGCTCAAGTGACAAGGCAATGAAGATTTTGAATGGAGCACATGGGCTCATTGGATGTTATTTGTTGAAGCTCCAAAGCTAATGTGTATTGGGACTGAATGTCCACCTTTTTGTGTAACCAAGGGGTTACCCTTTAAACTTGTACGCCATTAGGGCATCTTTACTTTTGATTTCTTTAATTTTGTGAACTATAACTTGTATTGTGAGCATGAGATGTAATAGTTTAATATAGTTCAATGAGAATGAGATTTACTTAATGAAAGATAATATTTTTTTCTTAAAGAATTATCGCATGAGAGATGGATTTATTTGATAAAAGTTGTGAATATTTAATAAATATTGACTATATAAAGGTTTTAAAATTTTGGTGTGTTACATCCGTTATGTGTAATGAGGGTATCTATTGTCAATATTTTCAAGACGTTATAACTTGGTATCAAAGCATACAGGGGTTTAAATACTTTGGGCTTGTGGGATATGGTTATTACCACAAGGGTTCATCTCACTAAGTAGCAATAGATATATATGCCTGGTATGTTATTTGATAACATGCTTATGTGATTAAGTGAGTATCAAATTTAGTTTCTAAGATATTGATTATGTCTATGCGTTTCTAAAAGTCCCGTTAGAAAAGCACTTGATCACTGCTAATTCTAACAGGGACTCTGGCAATGTCGCAGAACGGTTATTATATAAAAAGGAAATTTGTTTGTTCATATATAATTCGGTGCCTACATGGAATGAATCAATGTGTTGTCTGCAGTATCAAGACATGTGTGAATTAGTTATGGCACATTTGTAAATGTGCTAAGTTGTTTGTGTTACCTTTATTAGGATGTGAGGATGCGAAAGTGGCAGTGGTAAGCGTAATAGGCCTAGACGTCAGGAAGTACCAATTCACAATGAAAGAAGAGGATGTTGGCTAGGCGAATGTAACCGAGCCTACTGGTCAACATGCCATGGGAGCTTTGGCTTGGGAAATAGCAGGAGCATTAAGGGAATCCATGGACATTCTCAAGGTTGAGAATCAAATCCGGACCCATGTTTCAGAGACAACGCCATCTTTCCTGAAAAGGGAGTTCTTCCAATTGAATCTGAACGAGTTTGTTAGTGATCCAAAGGAGACACTAAAGGCTAATGAGTGGCTTGAGAAAATGGTAACAATGTTTGAAATGTTTGACATCGACGACGATGGTCTGAGAGTGACTTGTTGGCCTTTCAGCTTAAGGGCGACGTGGCTCAATGGTAAAAGTTTGTTAAGGGCCATATCGGGGTGACTTGGGAGGCATTTTTTATCACCTTCCAGGACAAATTCCTACCACCCATGGCAAGGGAGAAGTTAAGAGAACAGTTCCTGAAGCTTAAGTAATTGAACACACCTATAGTCGAGTTCGAAGCGGCCTTTAATAGCCTTTCAAGGTTTGCACTGGAACTTGTGGCAACGAAAGAACACCATTGCATTGAATTCGAGAAGAGGTTCGGGCTCCTTTTCAAGGTTGTCGGTTTTATGATTTGTGATTACGGTCGTTTGGTTGAATCCGTGAGTCATTTGGAAGTAGTGATTCAGATAGAGGAGGAACGGATGAGAGGCCCTAGACAGAAAGGATAGGAGTTGCAGGGTGATGTGAGGGATAGCAAGAGGCATAGGGGTTTTACCACGCAGCAGTCCTAGGCTCATTAGTCAAGATCTACCTTTTTCGTGCCAAGTTTTGGCTCGGGAAGAGGTAATCAATGTGGATTCATGTGTTTCAAGTGTGGTGAGTTGGGCTACGAGTCTCTAACTTGCCTTCAGAGATAAAGAGGGCAACAATTAGTATAGTTTTCAACTCGTTCTCAGGGTCAGAGCAAGGGAAAGGGCAACCGCCTACCTGTTATTAGTGTGGGCAGACTGGGGATTTTAGGAGGTTTTACCCTCAATCAGGATGGCACATTTGGTGCGTTTGGTTTGAGACAAACACAGAATCGCCTACTAGTCTGTTCAGGCCTCGAGGGCCAATTAGAGAGCCACTTTGGCTTAGTTCATGCATCAGGCTTATGCTCTGAGGGGTAAAAAGGTAGAGCAGAGACCTTTGGAGCGTGTGTATACTGTTACAACACCGGATCAATTGCCAATACCTTCTATTATGAGAGGTAATTTCTTGTTATTCAATTCTCTAACTAATGTGTTGATAGATACAGGTGCATCTAATTCTTTCATATCATCTTCTTTTACATCTACTTTGGGGTTGGAGTTTGATCAATAGGAGTCTCCTCTATTTGTCGAGACACCTGTTGGAGGTAGAGTGGCATTGGGTCAAGTATATCGCTCTTATGAGATTGAGGTTGCATATTGTCAACTTTCCTTTGATTTTATCATTTTAGACATGCATCCTTTTGATGTGATTTTGAGTTTGGATTGGTTGACCTACTTTTAGGCTTTGATAGATTGTATGATGGTGTTAGTGTGTACGTCATTTGGAGATTGTTTCTACTTCTTGTGTGACTGGGGTGATAGTTTATTCCTCAATTGTTTGACCTTAAGGGTCGAGGAGAGTTGAGTTTTCTCTTTGCTATCATGATAGCTAATAAGGGTAGTATGGTCCAGAGTGACTTACTGAGAGTGGTTCGAGAGTATCTGGATGCCTTTCTAGAAGATCTAACCAAGTTTCTACCACATATAGAGATTGAGTTCTCTATCGACTTGGTACTGGGCACAGCTCCAATTTCCATGGCACCGTATATATTTGAGTCAACTGAGATGCATGAGTTGAAGATGCAGCTCCAAGATTTGTTAGACAAGGGCCTCATATGCCCTAGCTCCTCGTCTTGGGAAGCATCGACTTTCTTCGTGAAAAAGAACGATGGCACTTTACGGTTATGTATCGATTATCGTAAGTGAAACCGGGTAACTGTTAAGAACAAATACCTATTGCAAAGAATTTATGACTTGTTTGACCAACTAAAGAGATCTCATTGCTTCTCGAAGATTGACTTGAGATCAGGGTATCACCAGTTGAGGATAAATAATGAGGACATTCAGAAAATAGCCTTCTGTATGAGGCCATTATGAGTTTTTAGTGAGGCCATTACGAGTTTTTAGTGATGCCTTTTAGGCTAACCAATGAGCTAGCTTCATTTATGGACTTCATAAATCGAGTCTTTCGTGAGTTCCTAGACCGATTTGTGGTTGTCTTCATTGAAGACATCTTAGTCTACTCACCCTCCAAGGAGAAAGACGATGAGCATTTGTGGGTTGTACTTGAGTTGTTTAGAGTACACCATCTATATGCTAAGTTCGAGAAGTGTGAGTTTTGGCTAAGAGAAGTTAAGTTTCTAGGCCACGTTGTGTCTAGGAAAAGAGTGACTATGGATTCCTACGCAATGCAAGATTGTGAGCAACCTAAGAATGCCTTTGAGATCAGGAGTTTCTTTGGCTTAGCCAGGTATTACCTTTTGTGAAAAATTTCTCCAGGCTGGCCTCACCATTTGACGAGATTGATGAGAAAAAAGGGGTTAAGTTTGTATGGAGTGAGACTTGTAAAAAGTCTTTCAAGAGTTTAAGACTAGACTTACCACTACTTCCATTTTGATTATTCTGGAGAGAGATTTGGGTTATTCGATGTATTATGATGCGTCTCGAGAAGGTGTGGGCTGTGTATTGATGCAAGATGGGAAGGTTGTCGCCTACGACTCACGACAATTAAAAATTCATCAGATTAATTACCCTACGCATGACCTAAAGTTAGTGGCGGTGATCTTTGCCTTAAAGATTTGGAGGCATTATCTATATGGGGAGAGATTTGAAGTGTTTTTAGATCATAAGAGTCTAAAATATCTATTCTCACAGAAAAATTTGAATTTGAAGAAGAGGAGGTAGATAAAGTTAATAGAGGATTACGACTTCGAGTTGCATTATCATTTGGGGAAGGCCAATGTTGTGGCCGATACTTTGAGTAGAAAGTCCGTGAGTAGTGTAGCGAGTATTGTTATCCAAGAATGGGAGATATTAGGTGTTATCAGCGAGTTTGACTTGCATCTTGGTAAGTCTGTTGAGTTGGCTATCTTGTTTATTGTAGTTGCATAGCCTACCTTGATTAGTCGGGTTATTGAGGCTTAACAACTTGACCATGAGGTGAAGACTATCCGAGCAAACATCTCCAGTAGGACAGTAGAGAAGGGTTTGTGTGTTCATTCTAATTCAAGTGTGAGGTATCTAGATTGCCTGTTTGTGCTAAAGTCTTGTAGAGATAAGGTACTTCGAAAGTTCCACCATTCATGTCTTGTAGTACATCTGAGAGACATAAAGATGTATCACGATCTTTGTTGCCAGCTTCGGTAAGAGGGACGAAGAGAGACGTAGCTTTGTTTTTTTCGAAGTGCCTCACTTGTCAACAAGTAAAGGTCGAGCACCAACGACTAGCGGGTTTGTTATAACCTTTACCTATAGCTGAGTGGAAGTGGAAGCATGTCATGATGGATTTTGTTGTGGGTCTTCCGAGACCTCAATGGGATAATGGTGTCGTGTGGGTAGTTGTCGACTGTTTAACCAAGTATGCTCATTTCATACCTATGCACATGGGTGACTCGGTGGATTATCTTCCCGAGTTGTATGATAGAGATATAGTACAATTTCATGGGATTCCAGTGACTATCATCTCAAATAGGGGTCCATGTTTCGCGGCTCAGTTATGGAGGAGCATACAAAATGCCTTGGGCACTAACTTAATCTTTAGCACCGCCTATCATCCTCAAACTGATGGGTAGCCTGAGCGCAATATTCAAATTCTATAGGATATGCTTCAATCTTTCGTTCTCGACTTCAAGGGGTCGTGGGAGAGGCACTTACTATTGATAGAATTTACCTATAACAATGGCTTTCATATGAGTATTAGAATGGCTCCTTTTGAGGCCTTGTATGGATGACCTTGTAGATCACCGATATGTTGGGCCGAGGCGGGGGATGCACCTATGGGTCCAAAGTTAGTCCAAGAAATGACAGAGAATGTTGTACTTATCCGTAAAATGTTAATTTCGGCTCAGAGTCGTCAGAAAAGCTATGCTGATCGAATAAGAAGACCCTTATCTTTTGAGGTGAGAGATCATGTATTCCTCAAGATTTCATCAAGATGAGGTCTGATGAGATTTGGGAAAAGTAAGAAGTTGTCTCTGAGGTTTATTTGACCTTTTGAGATTCTAGAGTGAATTAGGGAGGTAGCTTATCGGTTGGCCTTGCTGCCTTAACTTTCCAAGGTTCATGACATATTTCATAACTATATGCTTCGGAAGTATGAGCCCGATGCTTCACATGTGTTGGATTTGACCAATTTAGAGGTTGATGACGATGCCTCAAATGCGAAGAGACCAGTTAAAGTCTTAGATAGTCAAGAGCAAGTCTTGCGAGGCAAGATTATTCCATTGGTTAAGGTGTTATGGCGATACCATGGGGTTGATGAAGTGACTTGGGAGTCTGAGGCTGAGGTCCGTGATAAGTATCTGGACTTGTTTCCAAGTGTTTGAGCTTTTGTAGTTAAATTCATGTTTTGTTATAATATATGACCATTGTTAATACTTTGGAAATTTGAGATCAACGTATGTTGAGTTGGGTTGTTATCTTTTCTATACTATTGAACTTGAGTTGCTGTCATTGTTAATGTATTGCGTTATTGTTGTTGAGTTGTTCAATTTCGAAGACGAAATTTCCTAAAAAGGGGATGTTATAGCGGCCCGGGTTATGACTCGACCTGTTTATATTCGATAGTTTTGATTTTTGTATATATCTATTGATGTTGTTTATGTATGTTCTAGTCCTTGTTGTTGATTGGGAGTTGAAATTTAGATTGTGGTTACATTTGAAATAGGTTGGGACTTAATAGTTCTGAAGAAATTCTGTTTGTTTGTTCTTTTCTTAGGTCGAGCAGTCTTTCTTTCCTCATGGAATCAGTGTTTGTAGGCTAAACTTCTGGAAGTGGCTCTTTCTTCGCTCGAGCGATCTGATATGAAAGGATAATGTTCTGGGAGTTTGGTTTCTCCACTCGAGCCATGTGTTGTGTCTGATGCTCGAGCGGTGTTTTGATCGCTCAAGCAATCCGTTTGTATAAAGGTGCGGGGAAAAGATCTTTTTATCAATTTTTTGACTTCTCTCTCCTTCTCTAAAAGGCTCCCAGACCCAGTTTTTCTTCTCTCTCTCTCTCTCTCTAGTTCTTGAATAAACCTCCCTATACACTCATATTTGTGAATCTTGCTAGTTTAGTGCATTAAGATAAAAGGTAGAGTACGAGGAGGTGACCGTTTTAATTTGAAAAAGTTCAAGTTTTGTCTCCATCATTTTTGGGGTTGCTCTTCTCTTCTCTTTCTACTTTGAGGTAGGGATATTTTTAATGTTATTGCATGGTATTTAACTATGTTATATGCTCTTTAAATAGAGTAGTATTTTGAGAGTTTTGGTTTGATTTGGGTTGGATTTGGTTTGATTTGGATTTTGATTTGGATTATAAAAGAGGGGTTTTCTTTAAAATGATAGTAGAATTGTTTGTGGTATTTAGATTTGAGGATATTTCTTTAAAAGATGAAATGTAAAAGGAATATCTATTTGTGATATTCGGAAATTCTTAGAGGTTCATGATTTGAACTAAGGAAAAAGGAAAAGTCGTTGCGATATTTTAAATGATATTTTGGTGATATATGTTGGGTTAGAAAGTGGAGTTGGACATGTATTGTTACTTCTATATTGAGATTATGAAATTATATCTGCCTCTTGAAATTTATCTTTTGAATAGAGATATCTGTTTTGGCCATCGGTGGAGGATAGCATTGATTGTTGTACAAATTGTATGAGAACTAGGTTAGTTGAAACCACTCAATTAGGCATTACATTTGAATACTTGTTTCATATTTATACATTGAAAATGTATCATTTTGAGAAAAATGAGTGAATACCTTGGTGACTTTGGTTAGAGGGTATGGTTGTGATTATTATTATGTTGGCTTGTGTGTCCTTGGTGAAAGTCCAGAAACTCGCATAGTTAGGTGCCAATCCTTCTGGTTGGTACTGGTGAAATGGCTTTAGTAGTGTTTGTATAGCCTATTGGCAGACAAATACTTAGAGATTCCCAGTATGTGTATCCACTACCCTATTTTTCTATTTTGGAAGTTACGGTTTATCAATTGAATGATAAACATGGCATTGCATTGTTTGAAAGAGAAAACATATATGTTTTGGTAAATGGCATTCATGTGCATTCACCATATAGCTTTGTTAACCACCATACAGATCATTCATTAAATTTATCTCAACTGAGCATTAGCTCACCCTATGTAGAAACCAAATTTCAAGTGCTGATGGTATGCCTCCACCAAGGGTTTAGCTTAGGAGGATCGTGAAGCTGAAGACTCATTTATTTTTATTTTGTAAATACCTTTTGTACAAGCCTAGGGATTTTTATTTGTATTTGGGCATCGACCTACTTTGATTCTGACCAAGCATCGTTTTGGAAATGTATAGCCTTTAAGGCATAAACTTGTAAATAGTTACTATTGTTCTTAGTATATCTGTCACATGCTATAGATTCATAATATATGATTAATGAATGTATCAATGCATGTGATGTCCTTTTGTAATAGTTCAAGGAAAATCAATGAATGAATATTAATTCTGGAAATGATGTCAATATTATATGTTTTAAACTATAAGCTTCTGCATATCTATTATGTGTTATGTGGCTATCTATTGTTAATATTTTCAGGGCGTTACACTTCTCATGTTGAATTGCTATATGTTGTTTAGGGTTTTCAAAATTCTATGATTTTTAATTTTACTTTATGTTTTTGATTGGCATTATTTGGAAAGCTTAAAAGGGAGACAAATGTATAGGATATGTTAATGATTTTCCATATTAGTAGGATATTTGAATTTTGAAATTCAAATTTAACGAATAATTAGAGTTTTTTTTTTCAGTTAGGTTAATCAATAGAAAGTTTTTAATAAGAAAAAACTATCCATAAGTTCCTTATGAGGGAATGTTGATCCATTTAGTCCTAAGAGTTTTCTTATGAACCAATTAGTCCTTTTTGTTTTAGAAAGTTGTATTTATTGATTTAGTGCCATTTGAGTTTATGTAACAGCTCGGGTCAAAACCCGAGCCTTATTCCTTTTCGTATAAAGACAATTGTATTAAAAGGTTTTCAGTTGAAAATTAGACTTAACTTGAAAATTTTCTAACTATGAAAATTGGATTTTTTTCAAAACTTACGATTTTGAAAATAATTTTTGGCAATAATTGTTCCTTATATATTATATAGTCTAATTTTAATTTATGAGATTTTTCTACGAAATATTAACCCTTTACTTCAACATCAAACTCCGAAATTCCAGTCAAAAAATTCTTTTTATACTAAAAATGGCGTAATTACTTTTTGATTTTGCATTTTTCTTTGAATCCAAATGAGGGGGGTATTTCCTAATGAGGGGGGTATTTCCTTATTCACATTGTAAACTTAAGTAAATCAAATATAAATGTAAAAGGCTAAATGAAAACATTTACTAAAATGATTACATATGGAAATAAGGTTAATGTACGGAGAGTGCCTTAGGAACTAAGTCTATAAGGCTTTGTCTGTGCAACAAATCTCAGTTCACTCGAGCGCAAGAGTGAGCGCTTGAGTGGTCTACTCCTCATGCCTGAGATTCTAGGAGCCTTCATTCTTCGCTCGAGCATAAGAGTGAGCGCTCGAGCGGTCTGTTCGAAATCAGCCATTTAAATTCAATCTTTTTCTCCACTTTTCTCACATTTTCTCTCTTCTTTCTCTCTTCTTGTTCGAAAAACCCTAACCCTAAACCTAAACCCTTGATTTCACCCTTTTTCTTCTAGAGATCATCCAAGATCTTGTCCTAAAGACGAAGGAGATGTGAAGATCAACGTTTCTATCGATCAAATCATTCTATCTTTGAAGTTTCTTCTTGGGTTTTATCTCTAGCTCCTATTTTCGAGGTAAGAATACATATAACCTCGTATATCTATATTTTGACATGATTATGTGTTTTCTTTCATAATCCATGTTGTGGTAGGACTCAACTTCCATTTCGTTCTTACTTCTCATCATCTTTTCCTAAAGTCACAAGACAAAGGTGGATAACACTTGGGGTAATATTGGCTAGCTTGGAACATAACATCACATATTCAACAATAAGTCAAACAATTATACAAAGACATCGATAGAGCAACTTATTCATTCCCATGGAGTTGACTGAGAATTTCCGATTCAAAGCTACGCTGGCCAAACGTGATTCCAATCGGACTTTCAAGGTTATTCAACAATGGTATGAGACTTTATGGTTCATACATTAGGTCCCTCACCAAATCAACAAACCATCTTCATATCAAACAATTTTCTAACTTTCAATCAACATAGTTTCACACACTTCATTGATCATCAAATACTTCAACTTTCCCAAATGTTCTCATAGTCTAATTTTACATTTAATCATATAACCTTCATAGTTTTTACCAAAGATTCTAATTCCTTATCATACAATGTTCCCACAAATCAATATAATTGTACTCATCAATGTTCTAGTCAAAATTCTGATTTCCTTATAACATCAAAATTCCATAAAAGCTTTAACTTTTCGTCTTAATACCAAACTCATTAAACAAACACATCCCAATTTCCTTTAATCATCAAATTTCCATAACAACCTATAATTCTTAATCTCAATACTTAGCTTATTAAACAACCTTATACACATTTTTTTGAATGCACATATCATTTACTTTCTAGATGCATGCAACTTAAATCCATTCTAGACATTCTAATGCTCAATGGACACGTGTGTGAGATATTAACTCATACTCTGATACCACTCTATAATGACCCCAACCCGCCCCTAAAGGTTAGAGTGGTGACCGGCCAGTAATCATAGATTACCTACAGCTTCAAAGACAAAATTTCAAAATATTTAAATCATATCGGGGCCTAAAGCGAAAACAAAACAAAATAATATTGTCCATTGAACTATGCATACATGATGAACTAAATATTAAAAACATGTATAATGCACCTTTACATACACAAGACATGTCTTATACATATCTCTCTCTCTCTCTCTCACACACACACACATACACACACAAATATATACGGCTTTTAACAAAATACAAAGCTTAGAAAGCTTGACAAAATAAACTAAAGCATCAACATAGAGGCACTGCTTGGGTGGCTTGACAAAGGGGCGGACTCCAAGGCAAACGCTAATGCCGAACTTCCAGTTGCTCACCTATATATATATATAAGGGAGAGGGGTAAGCTAAAGCCTAGTGAGTAATACCAAACTAAAGAGATTAATGAATGAAGCCCAACATAATATAAAACATGTTTTATACTTCCAAAATGAATCATATTTCACATTCATATCAAAACATTTGCTATAACAAAGTCCATCATCTTATGAAACATATCTTTCAATTTCCAAAACAATTCACATATCCAATCATATCAATCCTTTATGTTAACAGTGTCTATTCAAATCATTATACGTGGTACATCCAATAGAGTATCAATGTAACAATGTGTCGAAACCAATAAAACCACAAAGGTTAATCCAATGGGACCACAACAGATCAATTAATAATCCATAATTCAATGTGGACCATTAAGGTCTAAAATCAGAGATCTCTGTGTTTCAATTAATCCAATGGGCCATGGTATTGTTTCCCTCAAGCAAGGGCCTATTAATCAATGGGCCATTAATCGATGGACCATGGTATTGTTTCCCCCAAGGAAGGGCCTCACTAAAGGATGCCGCGAATACATTTCAAAAAGGGACATTCATTCATTCATATAAAATAACATTTCAAAATCATCATCATGTAGCAATTTTCAAAACATATTTTGAACATATCTTTACAAGGATATTACTCACAGTGGGCTTGAATAAATTTTACTCCTCGGATGCCCAACCTACACAAGGCACACAAACGAACATATTGAAACATAATATTACTCTCTTGATCACATATAACTTTTCTTATTCTTGTCTTCCCAAATACGCCAAATTCTTATTTCTCGTATTCTTACTTTACTTATTGTTTCTTTTCAAATAAACTGATTTCTTACTTTGCTTCATAATCGGTTAACTTATGTTGGTTATAAACTTATTAATCCTCAATTCATAATTTATGCTTAAGAATACTCGGAAAAATATGAGATTGAAAATATGAACTCAAAACAATTTTTCAAAATATGATAAAACAGAGTAGTTTTGCTCAAGCGGTGACCAAGAGTTCTCGGTACTTTGGTCTGCAAAAATATATTCTGAATGGCCTCAATGTTCGCTCGAGCAGTGACTTTACCGCTCAAGTGGTCTGCAATTTTTTGTGTTTCAAAAATCTACAAAAATAGTTTCCAAACATATTTTCAAAACTTAGACTTGCATGATTCAATTTAAACATGTAATTTTATTAATAAACATGAACCCATGACTAATTTTCAATTTTTAATACAAAAACCTCTTTGATTTGTCCAAATTAATATTCAATTAATTTTCTTCATATCAAACCCAATTTTAAACTCATAAATTCTAAAACATGAATTAAGTCTTCAAAACCCTTGAAAACCTATGATGCATGTAAGGATGGAATCCAATTTCATGATAAATAACAAAAATCAAACTTGAATGATGAATTACAAAACTCAATTTCTTAGAATTTGAACTTAATTCAATTTTTAACCCAAAACTTAAATTATGATCATAGATATTCCAAAATATATTTAAATTAAATAAAACTCTTAAATTACATTACATGCATGGATTAGGGATCAAGATCAAACCAAATTTTAGGTTACAAAACAAAATCAAAACCTCATTTAACTCCATGATTAAACTCTTTTCATGAACTCAATGTTTTCAAAACTTTTTCTTTCTCTTTTTCATTGTATAAAACTGAATGACTTAAATTCCTTCAAAATTCATGGTGCATGCAAACATAAAACCCAATTACATCAAAGCTTTCAAAATCGAACTCAATTTAATGAAATCTTAAAATTATTTTCCATGTTTATTAACCTAGCTCATGTTCTTCAATTTAGTCTTAATTTCTTCAAATTACATTATGTTGATTCCAAACTCATCTTTAATTTTAAGTGTAATACAAAGATTCTACAAAAATCAAGCATAAATTTCATACCTTAAAATTTAATTTCAGCATGTTTGGTTGATTTTCCTCTATTTTCCCTTGTTCTTCCTTCAATTCACAAGCCTTGAGCTCTCTCTCTCTCTCTCTCTCTCTCTCTCTCTCTCTCTCTCTCTGCTCTTCTCCAGCCAAGATGAATATACTACATTCCTTTCTTTTATTCCATGTACACGTGCACACACACACTCCAATACAACAAAGTAGAAGACCCTACACACTTCTTCTCAATTAACTAAATGAATAGAATTAATTTAGTTACTAATTTATGTATTAACTTAATTAAACTCCACTTAATTTAACTAATTATGATCAACACCTGAGTTAATTAATATGACTAATTCCAATTAAGTCTTAATTAATCTTAATTAATCAAAGAATCCCACATAACTTAATTAGTCAAATTAACTTCAATTAAGGCCCAATCAATCATAATTAAATTTATTAATCTGAATCAATTTTTTAATTAAATTCCCAAAAAGCTCCAAATATCAAATTAACTTATTGCCATCATCAATTTTGATTTCTCAAATCATTTAAGCCTTCAATTTCTGATCAGATTCAAAATTTCTGTCTATAAATTACATATTCAAATTGGGCACCTCATTAGTAAATTTTAATTCAAAATAATCACAATTCTCAAACCTCATAATTTAATTAACTCCAACTCGGATCCAATTAACCAAATCTTAATTTTACTAAACTGAATCGACCTGAATCAAATATTTAATTAAACTCCTATATGGTCCAATACTCGAAATTAAACTGATTCAACTCATCAATTTCACCTTCTTAAGCCATTTAGGCTTTCAATTTCTAATTCCAAAATAACTCTTTTATAAAATCATATACGAACCAGACCCAATAATGTTCATCAATTCCATAATTAAATCAAAATAATAACTAATTAAAATCCAAATCACCTTGATTAATTAAATGCAAAATATTATGCGTGGCAGGGTCATCACTGCAGCCAATCATGTAGTTCAAATTCACCAGAGTGTGTGAGTACGCATTCATGACCCAAAGCGCAAATATCAATCTGAGGAAAAAAGGCAACCAAAGATAGTTTTGAATTAGTCGGGGACAAATGTCAAAGGTTGAATCATATCAGAATCATCATGGAGGTGAACGTATCCTTACTCAGGGAAAAGTGCCTGACTGATAGCTGGGAGAAAAGTATGGTTCATACCCTTGCTTAGCTGATAGCCCAGTCAGATGTACTCTTGTCCTTAGTGTCCAGCCACTGCTTGCATTTTTCAACATTATGTAGGCGCCTATAATGGGGATCATTAGATCATAAAACAGCTACCAACTAGCCCGACTCATGTTTCTCCCATGCCCCAGAGTGTTGAGAACTTGTTCTAGTTCCTGAAGTAATGATGGATTTCTTGCATATACTAATGATCATGGATTTGATGCCCCTTGTGTGGGCACTCTCAGTTTGATTATGACTTCCACACATGGACTTGTTTTGAATTTGGAGCGAAGGTTCATGTATGGAATTTTGACCACTCCACTCTATTGATCTTTGAACCATGCACACACATCGGCAAACATAAGAGAGACTCGATGAGCACACCCGAGACACACACCTGACACAAAAATGACAAGACTCGCAATTGACCCCCAATATGGAAAAAAAAAAAAAAAAAAAGAGAGAAAAAATACTCAAAGTGGCTGATCATTCATTGTGCCCCTAGTTTTCCTTATGTTCACTCATTTATTCAAGAATCGCCTTTAGGAATATATTTTGCAAAAGGTCAGGTTTGAATTCCCTTTGGACTCAAGTTAAGGATTTCACCGATAATTCAAGTATTGAAAATTTCTCCACCTGTTAATTCAAATTAGTTCTTCCTCATCCGACGTAAATATACTATGTACAACAGTCATTGTAGCTCATGGAGGGATGTGAAGCTAAAGATATGAATTGGGCAAGCGTATTGCCTCGAACCTCAAGAAGAGATTGCTTATGTATCTCAACGTGAGAATCAAACCTCACGTAGTTCACAGTTAAGGTTTACTCCAGTGTTAACACTCTCCTTTTGCGCTCTAACTTTTGCCAAAGTCGCCCTTTTGGGTTTTTGACCCTACGAGCTCTCATTTTTTTCATTTTTCACTTTTTCATGCTTTAAGTTTTGCCTGGGTCGCCCTTTTGGATTTTTGGCCCAACGAACCATTCAAGAGTAGTGTTACAATGTTTGCAATGAATTTGATCAACAGGCATCCTTGCCCTAATAATGAAACTTGTTTTGCCTTGATTTGAGCTTGGTTCTCTCTTGACTTGTGCATGTCGTATCCCTCACTTTCACTCCACTTTCAAAGTTAATTCTCCTCATCATGTGGTACCTTCCTGTATTGGCTTCTTTGAGTTCAAAGAAAACTTCATTTCCTCACAGTTGACTGCATTAAATGGATGCTCTTGGCTTGATGGTTGACTCCTTCTTTTCTTTTCTTCTTGTTTCTTTTTTTCTCTTTGCCTCTCTTCTCTTTTTCCATTTTTCTTCTTGTTTTTTCCTTTGACTGATGAAAATGCCACGAGGAGGAATTCTATGACTGTGAGGTCTAAGAGCCATCTTGTACTGGCCAAAATGATTGCCAAAGTGTGAAGAGAATTCCCAAAACAATGTAGAATACCACGCATAATTCTGAATTTATCCTCACAAGTTTGTGAAGAAAAAAGATGGTTGAATTTTTAGAAAGATCATAAAGAGCATTGTGACAACAATTCAAAATTTGTTCGGACCATTTGGAGGGTCCTTTTCAATACTAGAGCTCATTAGTGAAATCTCATTCTTATTAGCACATTGGACAATTTACACCTTTCCTTTGTTTAATTGAAATTTTCAAAGCTTTTCTTGTTTTCATTAGGTCACACATGGATTACTGTGGGCATAATTAAAAAATCAAAAACTCGACTCTCTCGTTCTCTTATTGAAAAGACAGAGACCCAAGGATACACAAGAGCAACTAAAAGGAAAAGTTCTGACTGACACAACAACATAAGAAAAGACAAAGAAAACAAGACTTTAACTCGGCACATGACTTAACCACCCACAAGACACAATTTAGAGTCCAAACAAAATCACATTATTAAAATAGAATTATTTTTCATTTTCCAAGTCCATCGACAGAATTCATGACAAACTTCAATTGGCCTTTTGATGAGTCACAATTCGTCTTTATTTTAGCATCGTTATCCAAAACCCACCTGGTAGCCTCTAAACTTCTCTTCGATCGATGCAACTTCCATTTGCAATTTCTCATATCATGTCCCTAGTTCAGAAGGTCCTGTCCAAGCACTTTCAACGATTGCCCCTAGTTGATTATTGGCTAGACATGGATAGATTTTATATGGCCCGGTGGTAATGGATTGGTAGTGACATTGGATTTTTGAGGTGGTGCTATTGTTTTATTGTTGATGAGATCTTAAATATCATGACGAAGGTGATAGCAACGATCGGTGTCATGACCATGCTGTTAGTGAAAGGCACAGTATTTGGTAGGGTCATACCGGGTTAGGATAATATTAGGGAGAGGTCGGGGGTCAAGAGGTTTGAGGTGGCCTTTCTTTGTGAGGATTTGAAGAGCTTTGGACAAGGTCATGTAGATGGGATTAAAGGTGCGGTTTTAGGAACAACGAGCACCAGTCCTAGAAACATTGGCAAATGAGCTAATGGATGTAGACTGTGTACTCATGGGAAGGACTCCTACAAGTTTGGGATTGGAGCTAGGATGGGTATTTCTGGTAAGGCATCCATTTCCACAGCTTGGTCTTCCTTTGTTTGTTGACCCCCGATTCAAAGTGCCTTCGACCTGGCTTCTCACGTTGAGTTCACTTTCGGTAACCCCCACTTTGGCATTAAGGTATTGAGCGGTAAAGGTTTCATCCACAATCTTGTCAACAACTGCAAGGACTTGCGGTTCGTTTAGGCCTTTGATCTTCAGAACCTCAATAACCCATTGGAGATGTACACAAGGATCAATACTTGCCCCAAACTCATTCTTACTACTTGCTTTAACCTTGTCAAGGAATTAGATGGCTATACCTGGGCAAGGCCCATTTACTGTTGACTTGGCATCACCCAGGCTTGAGATAACTTTGAACAACATGTCCAATCAGGCTACCCTTCTGTTATCACCGTCAGCTTTTGTCACAGTTTCAACTTTGGCTTGGCCCATTCCATTTTTAACTTGCCCTAAGATTGGAAAGCTCTTTGATGCAAAATTCCCAGCATGGGACGTAGTAAATGACAAGGTCAAAACCCTGAAGGTTAAATTTGCCACAATTCTCTAAAGGTCTTTAATCCCAACATCTCAAAAGTAGTGGGTTTGGCCATTGGTGCACTTGGTGTATCTAAACTGGATTGGTCTAGATGGATTGACTGAGCTGGTCCTTTCCAGAGTTCTCTTTTTGGGCTTTTAGAGGATTGGGATTCAAGTGTGTCCATTATGCACAAGTCGGTGCCCTCTGGAATGAACACCTCAGGCTTGGGTAGATGAGACGGAGTGATGTATATACTGGGGTTATAGGTGGATGGTAATGTATGGATGAGGTTAAGGAGGGGAAATAATGGTACTCAGTTATGGGTAGGCAGTGGGTTAGTAGTGACGTTTGACCTTTGTGGTGGAGCTATGATTTCATCGTCAATGAGATCCTGAATCTTATGACAAAGACGGATACATAGGTCCATGTTACTGGTAAAAGGAACAGTATTTGAATGCATCATGCCTGGGTAGAAGAGGATCATGAAGAGGTTTAGGATCTAGGAGTTCAAGGTGTCCCTTTTCCAATAGCACTTTCATGGCTTGGGATAGGGACATGTAAAAAGGGTGAAAGATTCGGGTTTGGGGTCAGGTTGATTTGTGAAGTTATGTGTTGGTTTCAGTAAATAGGTTGGTTGTTTCGACTAAGGTGGTAACAGTGCTGACTTCTAAAGGTTTCGCGACTGTGCTACTACTACTAGTAGCATTGCAACCACGAACAAAGGTCTTCCTCACAGGTTCTTGTTCATCTAATATGATCCCTTGCTTCATGGCATCTTTAATTTGGACCCCCATTTCATGCAACTCTTTAAAGGTAAAGAGAGAAAGGACTATCATCTTTTGTAGCATCTTGCCATGTAGATTTCTCACGACCATTCGAATTTAATCCTTCTCTGAAGGCCTATTGGTCATCATGGCTATCTTGTTATAAATTCCACAAAGCTCTCTTTGGGCTCCTGATGGGTTGCTTCTAACTCCTGAATGGTTATTTCCATTTGTACGTTGTAGGAGAACTGAGTGATGAATGCCTTAGCCAGCTCCTTTCAACTTTGTTTCACTGGATCCTCCGATTTAGCATACCAGGTAGCAACTATACCCAACAAAGTTTTCCCGAACAAAGATAACTTTTAGGCTCAAGCTAAGCCTATCAGCTTTAAGACATCTACGATCAACTAGATATCCACCATGGGGTCCCCTAATCTATCAAACCGATCTACATGTGGCATCTTGAATCTTTCTAGTAATCTGACAGTAGTTTTGGTATACCTATCCTCGATATTGAGGATAAAATTGATCCCTTGTGATTTTTTAAACAACTTCTCTAACTTGGTTATCTTTAGCATAGGCGGATCAAACTCAACAAGATCAAGGGGAAAGAGCCCCTCGACAGGATGTGCTAGAGTTTCAAAAGCTGAAGCCTGGGCCGACTCTTCTGGTTGGCCAAGATCCGAGAAATTCTCGACTAGCGAAGGTGGGTCTAGAACCAAATGATTGATTGGCAGTAGATGTGCAACAGTTGCCTCGGTTTGCTATTGCATCCCAACAATGGCATCGCCCTGAGCAACTACTATGTGATTAAGAGTATCTATAGTCCATTGTAGAGCTATAAGCATGTCTACTAGATCCACTGGATTTTGGCCATTATGGGATCAGCTAAAATAGCAATTATGAAACTGGATGGATGTACCCTTGTCGGAGATGGATTTTCTAGGATTGGGTGGACTGGAGTGTTTTTTATTTGGATAGGTCGGATTATATGGAGTGAATTGGATTAGGCTTTTTCCAAGTTAGATTGGACTAGGCTTTCTCTGGATTGGGTATGGTTGTTTCTAAATTGGGGATGACTACTTGCAGGCGACCCACCAAAACATATGTGGGTGTTTGGAAAGTTGCTATTTTAGTAGGCTATTTTAGTTGTTGGCTATTTGAGGAGGCTAAAATTTTTATGTTTGGGAAGATAGTTGGATTTTTTTCAAACAAGTAGTATCATCACATCTTAGACACGGGAAAGCATCTTGTCATAATTTTGGAAGTTGTTATACCTTAATATATGGACTAGGTTAGTCTGGTCAAAAATGGTACCTCAGCAAGACACCGATATACCTACCCTACCTAACATCTATAAGTGAAGGGGGGATCAAGCAGTACTGTAGACACCCCATTTTGACGGCCCTTAAGATTTGGCCGCCACTGATTGATCACTCAATGATGAATGTGCACACTTGTCAAATGCTTTAACGGGAAACCTCAGTTTTGAACCTACAATTTTAGTTTTTGGCTATTTTAGTTTTTGGCTATTTTAGGAGGCTAAAATTTTTATGTTTGGGAAGATAGTTGGATTTTTTTTGTAGCTGGATGTGATGTTTGTGAGACAAAAAGTGAAATGATTATAGGTTTGATGTGACATTTGTCTTATTGGCTATTTTAGCCTATTTTGTCTTTTTAGTGCTATTTTAGCCAAAAAAAAAGCCAAAAAAGTTGCTTCCCAAACACCCCCAATCAAACTCTCCTAACCTCAGTGAATCCTAGCATCAAAACAAAATATCCTATCAGATCATGGTGCTAGGCATGTCGATCAAAACAAAGCAAGACATAATTTTGACCCTTGGTTCTGATCTTGCTGTAATTTCATCCATTCAGATACAATCCCCAAAATTATGATCCTTCATCAAACAAACACAACCCCCTAGATTCTGATGCCAAATTCTAATTCTAATATAATCCCAAATTTTGAAAGAAATTCCTTAAGCAAATAAGACTCTCCAAGGATTGGGTGCCCTTTTTCCCAAGATTTCACTATCGCATAGCAAACATCTCACATTCACACATAAGAGATCATTCCAAACACCCCTAGTGGTTAGGGTTTCCCTATCCTAGCTTTGAATAGATCTAGACCTCCACTATTCAAACAAGTAGTATCATCACATCTTAGACACGGGAAAGCATCTTGTCATAATTTTGGAAGTTGTTATACCTTAATATATGGACTAGGTTAGTCTGGTCAAAAATGGTACCTCAGCAAGACACTGATATACCTACCCTACCTAACATCTATAAGTGAAGGGGGGATCAAGCAGTACTGTAGACACCCCATTTTGACGGCCCTTAAGATTTGGCCGCCACTGATTGATCACTCAATAATGAATGTGCACACTTGTCAAATGCTTTAACGGGAAACCTCAGTTTTGAACCTACAAACCTTGTGCCTTGTTTTGGACCAAAATAGTACTTTTTCAAGCCTAAGCATCCAGGGACCTACAAACCCACTTGTGACCCCAGCCACCCACTATTAGTGGTCAGCCACCCCCTTTTAGTGGCCTGCTAGCCACTTATGCCTACAAACCCACTTGTGACTACTGCAGACCCACTAACGTGGCCTGCCACCCACTTGTGTATTTTTTCAGATCTTTTTGCCAGCTATGCCAATTGTCTCTACAGGTGCATACACGATACCAGCTGTGTCTATATAGATATTTCTGAGGTGGTCTCATATATTTCTCTATATATAGATGACTCTATCTTAGTTTTTGAAGGTTAGAAAATTTTGGAGAGAAAAAGTTTTGGGAAATATTTCTCTCTCTCTCTCTCTTACAACTTCCATACCCTTTGCCTAGACACTCTAAACTAAACCTTGAGGGATCTTTGCTGAGGTGCTTAAGCTTGCATTTTAGCACTTGAGAGTGTGAAATTAGTGGTTTGGGAATTCAAGGGATCATTCCTCTTCAAGAGGTATACATTCTAGTTCTTTTGTACCATCTTCTTCTTATCTTTTCTTGTTGTTTTTGACTTGTTTATCAACTGTATTTTTGGGCTGAAACTTGTGATTTAAAGCCATTAAAGGTATAGGGGTGGATCACCCTTCTTTGAACTTTGTTTCATAGGCTTTTACCCTTGTGTTTCCCACCCTTTCATCAACTTTTTTTGAACTTTTTACCACTGGTTTTCAAATTTTTCTAGAGGCTAAAAATCATGTTTTGAAGTCCCAAAAATAGAGGGGGTAGCCTCCCCTCATTGTGCTTAATTACTAGCTTAATTGCTCTCTTTGTTTTAGCTTCCTTTCTCAGCTATTTTTACCTTAATTTGAGCACTATTTTGAGCTAACTTAGGACTGTCTTTATGTGTTAGTTTCATTTATGCTTTGTATTGCACGCTTGTAGTGTAATGGTCCTCATAGGCTTGGTGGTTTAGGCCTTAGCCACCAACCTATTTGAGTTAATAGCATTTATTTCTCGCTTTCCATACTTGTGTTCACCTCTGTAGACGTCCCCGAACGCCCCGGGAGGGTTAAGTCCCGTTCCGTTCATATTGGGGTCACCACAGTTCGGACTCAAATTGCCACGGTTCTTAATCTGAACCAAAGAGTCCAAATCCGGCAAATCGTTTTGAGAAACAGATTTTTGAAAAGAAGTGCCAAACATGGACTGCTTTGCCAGATACAGAGTCGCCACCTAAATATTTTTTAATGGGGAAATTTAGGAAACCCTGACTCGGTGCCAAAGGCCACGTGTCCGTCATCACCAAAGTTGTCTTGACTCGGGAGCTTGGGTACGATCGGGGAAGGTCAGCTATGAGCACCCCCTTTCGCCCGGTTCGAAGACCGGCCTCTACTAACCGTGATATCTAATTTTGAAAACATTATGTGTTCTTATTCCGGTTATTAGCCTAGAATTACTACGTTATGCGCACAGCAAACAAGTATAGACCAAATCGCCTAAGTTGGAACAAAACATTTCATGTTTGTTTTGAAAATGGTTTGCTACTCGCAAGCAGGCTAAAATGCAGGTTTTGCCACCCTCAAGTGGTCTTTAGAAAAGACGGTTTTGCCACTATCTAGCGGGCTTTAAAACTCACAGTTTTAATGCATTATCCCAATTTAGGCAATTTGACCTCCATCCACAGGCATTCAAGCAATTATATCACATAAGCACTTAGCCTCATGGTAGTCATGCTATTATGGTAACATACACACGCATGCGATATGCTAAAACATAAAAGCTTACCTAGTACTCCAAGCCAAAACGGAAACTAGTTAGTAATCATATGCATGATCCTAGTTCATGTTAAGTGGCTAATGCAACACATGCAAAGATGTAATCTAGACAGGCTCGGCTATCCTAAACATGACATGTGAAATGCTACAACTATCACGTATTCAATTTGGAATTGAAATACAGATGCAGTTTGAATGATGTACCGAGCCCGGTGCATGTAAACAAATGCATGGATGCACGCATGCATTGCATAAGGTATGCTAAAATAGATATGCCCTAATCTACCATCATAAGCAGGTAAATAAAAGGGAGAAAGAAGTGGAGGTTGGAAAGCATGCACACCACTCACACACACTTATTACAAATACGCCCTCACACGGAGGGACCAAAAGAATAATACAGTCCGAATACTAAATTAATTATTACAAAACTTCTAATTAATTAACAAATTAAATGCCAAAAGGGAGGTGGCCGCAGCCCTGCCTCGGGATGCGTGAATAATGTATGTTTGGCTCGCCTTGCTTGGAAACCCGCACCATGCCACTGTTGCCTCTGTTTACACTGCCCTACTCCTCGAAAATTTGCACAGATCCCAAGGATGCTTCCCTGGACACTTTGGAGCACCACCGGCTGAATAGAAAACACCACCGGCCGAAGGATATGATCACCGGCTACATATTATGCTATCGGCCAGTAATTATTTGCCGGTCGGCACTTAACAGTGCCGGTCGGCCAAAAATTCCTGCAGAACCCTTGAAGACTACCCTTTTTGTTGCTTCTTGGCTTGAGTTGCAGCACCTTTGGCCTCTGAAAAACTGCTCCAAGCTGCTGTGATGGAGTAGTGGTGGTGGTGCTATGGATTGGTGAAGAAATGGCCCAAGAACAAGGGTATTTGATGGTTGAATGAGAGAGATATGGAGAGAGATGGAGGGTTGTGTATGGTTTTTGTCTTGGACAAATTTCTTGGAGCCTCCAAGATGGAAGAGAAGCTCTTCTATAAATAGAAAATATGGAGGCTTGAAGCTTCTAAGAGAAGCTAAGAAAAAAGGATCAAGAGGGTCAAGCTTCTCTTAGAAGCTTGGAGCAAAAGGGCCAAGAAGGCCAAGCTTCTTGGAGAAGCTAGACAAAAGAGCCAAGCTTCTTGGAGAAGCTAGGCAAAAGGTTCAAGAGGTGCAAGCTTCTCTTGGAAGCTAGAAAGGTGCAAGCTTCTCCAAGAAGCTAACAAGGTTCAAGCTTCTTGGAGAAGCTAACAAGGTCAAGCTTCTTGGAGAAGCTAGAACCAAGGTTCAAAAGGTTCAAGCTTCCTCAAGAAGCTAAAACCAAGGGTTCAAAAGGTTCAAGCTTCCTCAAGAAGCTAGAACCAAGGGTTCAAAAGGGGCAAGCTTCCTCAAGAAGCTAAAACAGGGGGTTCAAAAGGTTCAAACTCCCCTCAAGAAGAGGTCTCGGCCAACCAAATAGGTCATCGGCACAATAAAGTGCCGGTCGGCTAAACATAATGCCGACCGGCCATTATTTTTAAGAAACAATGGCCGGTGGCAAACATGTGCAGCCGGTGATGCTAGGGGAGGGCCGATGAGGTGTGAGGATGGCCAACAAGCCATTCCCTGCTCTTTAAGGTAAAAACACAGGTGTTTGGTGCCAAAACCGAACACGAAGCAGTCGAGTCAAGAGGTCCTGAGGCGAGGCGCGCTGCCAAGGCCTCCGAGAACTCGAGACGAACACAAACATGGATAATCACCGAGTGTTCAAACGGTGACGTCCAAGTCTTGAGGACGGTCAAAAATGGGGTGTCTACAACCTCTAAGCATCTCTGCAACCTCCCTCCTTTCTTGGCTTTTTCTCTTTGTTTTGAGAGTTGCTCCAAAAGGAGTATTGTTTAAGCTTGAAGGATGATATTGTGCTTAATGGTTTAACCCCTTTGGGGGTTCATTACCAACGGCATGATCTCTCTCTCATGCCTAAAACAACATTTGGTGTGGTACTTCCCTCATTTAGTGGACTTAAAGCTCATTATTAGACTTAATTGACTAATGAATGGAAGGTAATTTAAAATGGGGTAATCAATGGCTTAAAATGGAACAAGATAATAAAATGGTTTGGGTTCAATTGGACGTTAATTGAACTCATTGAGTCTTGAGTCGTTTCATACTTGTTAGTGATGAAAACGATTCAAGAATCAATATCAACCCTTTCCCTTGATCAATCCATGATAGGGAGGAGGTTTTGAGAGTCTTTTATTGTGTATTTCTTGAAATTGTATCCCTTGGTTCATAAGTTATCACGCAATGAAATTGTGCCAATTAATGGCTAGCGAATCGAGCCTACCTTTCCTTTAAGTTGTTTGATGATAAAGAAAGGCAGGGTAGACAAATATCCCCTGAGAATACTCTGTTTGTTCTCTGTTGCAACAGGAAAGAACCAACATTAGTGGCCGGCATGCCACTTTTACTGGGCGGCAGGCCACTATTTGTGGACGGCCGACCACTACTTCTGGCATACCAGTCACTTTTTCAGCCAGGCAGTATCCCTTTTCTAGCAAAGTAGAGCAGAGGCTGAGGTGGAAAAACAGTGCAATTTCCTAACTGTGCAACAGAGGCATTCTAGTAACAAAATGAAGAGCATTATCGAGTGGAAATCCACATCCATGCATGAACCATCCCTCAATTCTCGGGATCTGTTAAAATGATGTTGTGATATTAGTATGTTGTACTTAGAGTAACGGACCTATAACTAATTAGTTAAATTAGTTAGAATAACTAGTTAGTTTTGTGTTGTACTTAATTAATTAGCTAAAGTAGTTAGTTAATATGTGGTGTTGTAATAATTAACTAGCATAGTTAGTTTATTTCATTTGGGTTGTAATAGTTAGCTAATTCGCAGTAATTAGCTAGTTCATTCATTCAGACCCTCCTGCGCAAGGGCAAATATGTAATAATGTGTGTATGTCTTCCAACCCCACGTCTTTCTCCCTTTTATTTACTTTCTTATAATGGGTAGTTTAGAACATCATGTTTCTTTTAGCATCTCTCATGTTTGCATCCACTTGTCTTGTATGAATCGAGACTCGGTTCATCATTCTAAAAAGTATTGTTGTTTATTATTTCGTTGAATACTTGTTTAAACGTATGCTATCAAATTGATTCACAAGGTATATTAGTAGCCGAGCCTAATTAATTGCATCTTGCATGTGTTGCATTAGTCATATTGCATTAATTAGGGACATGCATGCTTTCTAATTATTTTGCTTGTTTTGGCTCGCCTCGGAGTACTAGGTGTGTAACACCCTCATAATAATACATACAAACCCACATTCTTGACATGCATAGACATAAGAAAATAAAGCATATTTCCATTCATCAGAGTGTTTAGTACAAAAGTATTACATGTTGACAACAAAAGTAAATGACCTACGAGCTTACAACTTTCCAAGTCAACACTTGGGTTCAACAAAAGAAGAGTTCTAACTCTTTATACAAATAAGCCCTTGGCTTGAATATACATGTAATATACAAAAATATAACAACAAAAGTTCTTCTGCCTCTAAGCCTCCCAAGCTACGTCCTTGGAGGTGGCATATCACCTGTACCTGAAAATGATGTCCCATATAGGGTGAGCCAATGCCCAGTAAAGATATACTAAGCCAATTATGAGCAATAACTAGAACATTAGCATATGGTAAATGGCTAACACTTGTGAACCAACTTACGACGCAATTCAGTTCCATGACAATTATGTACATGTTTCATTCCATTTTCCTTTACTTAGCTAATTCAATTCATAAACATGGCTTAGAACCTGGCCAAACAATTAGATGAGATAGCAACTCATATAACAACACTTCCAATAACCACAATTTAATGAGACTACGGCTCATATAAAAACACTTCAATACTTCAACACTTTCATATTTCAAGTGATACACAGATTTGCTGTATCAGTGGAGTCCATCCCCTATCTCCTCCCAAACGAGTTTGAAAGTTCATCTCCTATCTCCTCTCAAACCATAGAGTACATCCCCTATCTCCTCCCAAACGGGTTTGAGAGTCCATCTCCTATCTCCTCTAAAACCGTGAAGTACATCCCCTATCTCCTCCCAAATAATACATATATACAATGTATGTAAACACATATCACATACAATGATCAACCAATACACACATTTGCTGTATTATTCCAACCGTCATATTCAAAGACATATTCAATGTGATTAGTTTCAGTTTTCCCTAATCAACATACAATGTCTACAATAATCAAGACTATCCTTCACCGATAGCCCAAAGCAGTTATCTCTAAACAGATAATAAATTTATCAAACAGATAAAATATCAACATTTCCATGGGTGAGTGATTGATTAATCCAACTACACCATTCAATCTCATAATTCCCCAATTTCATGAATTTCAACTCAATTTCATAGTTCCACAAATTAATTATTCAACACAATTATGGCATTTTCCCCCTTTTCTCAAATATTGATCCTAAGACCAAATTCCACCAATTTGACTCACAAACTCATATTCCCAAAGTCTTATATGCACATGGAGCTTCAAAACACAAAACCCCTCTTTATATAATTACAAATCAAACCCTAACTTTTCTAAAATTTCAAAACAACACCACTTAATCAAAATGACTAAAATTTATGTTAAAACTCATAGAGTAGAGTAGGTTATCCCTACCTCAAATGGAGAGACCAAATGGAGAAGATGATGAAACTAGAAATGCTCCAAACCCAAAGATTTTCGGATTGAAATGTAGCCCACACCAAGCTCCACACTTTTTACAAAGGGACTAAGATAGAAACGCACTCAAACTAGATGATTTCTTAGAGAGAAGTTGTATTCTAGAGAGAGAAGCTCTCAAATAAGGGTTTTGAAAAGTTAGAGAGAGAGAGAAAGTCGAAAAAGTAATTAAAAATGGCCCAGCTGCTAACTGATATACGTATAGTCCGCTCGAGCGGAGAATAGGACGCTCAAGCGTAAGGCACAAAAACTTAACCCGCTCGAGCGCCAAGGCACAAAAGAAAAGCACTACCCGCTCAAGCACAAATGGACACGCTCGAGCGTAAATTACACTACTCCAGTACTTTTACAGACTTCGAACACCCGCTCGAGCGCGACGCGCTCGAGCGTAAGGAACTCCACTCGAGCGTGAAAAACACACCTGCAGTATTTTTGCAGACGCACAAATTACTGAAAGGATGTAAACTCCGCTCGAGCGCAACAAGACCCGCTCGAGCGGATAACTAAAAATTTGGGCAACAAGATTTGAGACCAAAACTCAACCAATCTGTTTGAAACACGCCCAAGACAACCCAAACTCGAATACAAGGAGTTAAGGGATGGAAACAAGATATAAACAACAACAACACCACGGAACCTAAGTCCGGAATACAATAAACAATGGAGGAAAAATCGAGATCGCTATAAGGTGAGCATTTATTGCTTTAGCATATCGCATGTGTGTGATTGTTTCCATGACAAAGCATGATATCATAAGGCTAAGTGCTTAAATGCTATACTTGTTTGAATGCCTGTTGATGAAGGCTAAATGCTTAAATTGGAATAATTTGAGTAATGCACATATGAGATCGCTTTTTCAAGTGGTACATATTCGAAACAATTTTCAAAAACAAAGATGAAATCAAAGTGTTCTAATTTTTGCAAATTAGTCTATACTTGTGTGCAACACATAGTAAAGATGGCATAATAATCGAAACAAGAGCATATAATGTAGATAAGAATCACATCATGATTAGTAGAGGCCAATCTTTGATCAGGCGAGTGAGGTAATCAATTCATGACCTTCCCCTCTCATACCTAAGTTCCCAAGCCGAGACAATCTTGGTGATGACGAACACGTTGCCTTTGGCACAAGTCATGGGTTTCCTAAATTTTCCAAAAACATTTAGGTGGCGACTCTATAATCTGGCAAAGCAGTCCATTTTTGGCATTTTGATTCAAAATCGATTTTTCAAAAAATTTGTCGGATTTGGACTCATTTGTGTTTATCTATTTCACATTGCACTTGTGGAAGTAGATTCAGAACAACCGGAGTCCGAACTGTAGGGTTAGTCATATCCGAAAGGAGCACGAAAAGTCAAGCTACAAGTACGTTGGTGGTCCAGATCCAAGGCTTGTATTTCAACCGTAACAGAGCCCACATCTGGCAAGCCGTTCAGGATGTTAGATGGCAAATATAGTGACTTATGCGCACCATACATACAATGCAATGAACATATAAATGTAAATAAATCTCATGGAATTCGGGTCAAGGTCTCTTAGTTTTCCCAACAAAGTCGCCAGAAACTATGGAATGCTTTTGGGGTTACCAAGCACACCCAACCGTTCGTACTCCCAATCTCCTGATATAGTCTCACTAGTGCAATGCAAAACAAAAAATGAGATTCCAAATCCAACAACTTTTATAGAAAACCTATTTATTGCAAAATATGCCAAAAATAGACTATGTCGCCAGATCTTAGAGTCCACACCTAATCTTTTAGGAAAATTAAGAAACCCATGACTTGTGCCAAAGGCCACTGTTAGTCATAACCAAAGATGTTTCGGTTTGGAACCTTAGGTATGAGAAAGGAAGGTCATGAATTGAGCACACCACTTACCCGATCAAAAGATCGGCCTCTACTAAGCCATGATATGAGTTTTATAAACATTATATGCTCATGTTCCGGTTATTAATAATGCTAACATTACTATGTAAAGCAAACAAGTATAGATCATGTCACTTATTTTGATATGCTTTGATTTTATGCATTTTTGAAAGGTTTTTCAATAAATGTACAGCTCAAAGAAAACTGAGCTCACATGTAAGCAACACAACCTTTATCCACTAGCATTCAAGAAGGTATATCATTGAAGTACTTAGCCGTATAGTAGAATGCTAAACATGGTAAAATAACATATACAATCAAGATGCTAAAGTTGTAACTGGTCACCTAGTACTTCTCTGTGGCAAGCCAAAAAATAATATGCTATATATGTGTGCATGATCCTATATACAAATAGCTAATGCAATGCATACATAAGAATGAAACTATAGTTTCGGTTGCTAAGTACATGATATGTGAATCATTTCAAGGCGTAAATTAGCGCACAAAGGCACATAAGAATTGATGGAATCCACAGATGCAAATTAGTTGAATCTCAATGCATGAAAGTTGGATGCAAAGCATGGATATAATAAATAAAAATGATGCTATATAGAAAGCGAATAAATAAAAGGGTTAGAAAGACGTAGGGTTGGAAGATTATTACAACAATTTGAATAAGAAAGGAGGGAAGAGAGAGAAAGAGATTATTACAACACTTAAATAAATAACAAAAGAAAGAAAAGAAGTGGGGTTGGAAGAGTTATTACAACAATGAGTAGATTCAGCCTAATTACTGCTAGATCTAACAAATCATGCTAAACAAAACAGAATAAATGAACCAGTAGCTCCAAAACCACCCAAAAGACTACCCCTCTGAAGTTGTCTGCTCTGTTCTTGGGAGAACTTAGCCGGCCATGGACAAAAGTGACCGGCTGAGCAAAATATGGGTTGGCCGAACTTCTCCTCTAAACAGAATCTGGGTTTATGCAAGGATTCCAAAACAGAAGCCATGTACACCTTCAAAGGGGTATTCATCCCTTCTCCCTCCTCCCTCCTCCACTCACAGAAATCACTCAAGGAAGAGGTAAATGGGCTACAACTCCCAACAATGATACAAACAAATATGTATAACAGATATTTTCTTAAAAGAAAACAAATTAAAAAGATTAAATCAAGAACAAATTCAAGCCCAAGAAATTGATAAGAACCAACATCTTCTCTTTGTGAATAAGGGAAAATTAATACCCAAATCCATGCTATTAAGTGGAGAGCGTAGATTAATGCAAATCATTTATTGGCAGAAGACTTGCTTTTAAAACAAGGGATTCAACAAAACCATTGAAAACTCCTTATCTAGACATAGAACAAGGATGCTTCCACTCTTTTCTATGTTCACAAATGATTGAGAATGGAGATTTCAATGCCCTTTGACCCTAAATCTATTGTTTTACTTCCAAAAAACAAACAAAAAGAAAGAGAACACAACACATTCAACATCAAAACCCAAGAATCACTCAAGGAATCCTATGAACCAACCTCCCTACTCATTATCTTTGAGCATAGGTTGAAACATATGGATTGATACACTTGAGATGTGAAGAGGAGGAGTGTGACAACAAGAAAAACTACTTTATTTATTGAACTTGTGAATGGATGGCTAATAGCTACTCCCAAACACATCCACAAGGGTCCAAGATGCATAAAAACAATGAAGTGCAAGAAAATAAAGAAAGAACTATCAACTCAATGGATGGGTGGCTAAGTCCTACTCCCTCCACATCCATGAGGACTTACAACAATCACATGATTACAACAAGCTAATAGTGAAGAATAAAGCTTATAAATAAAGAACAAGAGAGAGAAAATGAAAATAGTTCAAAAGTTTCACCTCTTGAAAGAGAGTGAACTTCTTGGTTGTCAAGCTCTTTCTTGGCACTCTCAAGGTCCTTTAGATATGGATCAGAGTTCTTAGGATCCTTAGCAAGAAGCTTGGAGTCAAGCTTTAATGGAGTTTTGATGGTTGGTGTATAAGAAATGGAGGTTCAAGATGAAGTGCAAGAGATGGGTGTAAATAAGTCTTTTAGCCTTTAGAAACGTTTTGTAACCTCTTAAAAATATTTCTCAACCTTAATCTTAGCTTTCATGGAGTTTTAGGTGGTGCATCAGTGAAGAACAGTGAAGAAAAGAGAGAATGAGGTTGAAGATGATATGTGGATGTAAACAAAATGTTGTAACCCTTTGAAATGAAGAATGAGAGGTGTATTTATAGACTTTTGAGGGAAAGAAAATATCTGAGATATTTGTAGAGGAAGCCCAAAGGCAAAATATCTAAGATATTTGTGCAAAATTCGGAGAAAATGCCAAATTTCCTAAAATTGCTCTGTTTCCCGAACAAATCAGCCAACCGAACAAAAAAGCATCCAGTTAGACAAAAAAGTGTCTGGCTAGACCAAAAAGTGTTTGGCCAGACAAAAAATTGTTTGGCTAGACAGTTTCTTAGAAAGGAAAAATAGGGTTTTTTTTCAAAAAAATCTCATTCTTTCCACTCATTTCGACTTTGTTCTTGCTCAATTTACTAAGAAAATATAACACTTGAATTTTGAAAATACAAGCCTTGAACTTTGTAGAAATTTTTTAATCCACAAAAAAATATTTTTTTTTTTGAAAATGATTTAAAAATGGTCTAAAATAGTTTGGCCAAAACAGGTGTAAGGTTGGAATTAAAGTTTGAACCCGGCTTTCTACTGAGGAATTCGAATAATAGCACATTCTAACTTTCATCATCTGGTGTTTAGAAAAGAGCGCCTAAGTCTTAGGGCCGATCAAAATGAGGTGTCTACAAGGGGCCGCACGTGCAGTGAAAACTTCTTGCTCTAGGTTGTTTTCTTAAATAAAAGCACATGCGGAAAGGAGCGCCTCACGTACGGAAATGTCTGATTCAGCTTTGAATCTCATACCACATTTTATAAAATATAATCCACTCTTTCTCATCACTTTTTATTCGTCTCTATCTCTATATATATCTATATTTCTTTCCTCTCTCTACCTAACCCACAAAACTTCCGTACTTCCTTTGATTTCTCTCAATCCATTGAGATTTTAACCATTGTTCTTGAGACATTTTTGGAGAGTACATCAAGAGCTTCATTGTTTGTCAATTTTGGGGTTGTCTTCTCCTTTTCTCTCCATAGCTTGGGGTAGGGGTATTCTTTGAGTCATATATATATATATATATATATATTTGCAAGTCTATGGTGATTTTTGATGATATTTTGATGTATGTTGAGTTAGGGTTTGGTTAATGAGATTTTGCATGATTCAAAAGGGGTTATCTCAAATGTTTTCTTCAAATTTCTAAGATTATGAACTATGTTGATGTTTTGAGAGCTTTATATTTTGTGAAAACCCTAGATTTTGGAAGTTTGGGAAAATGTTGAGTTAATGCAAAATTATGAATTTTTGAGATTTATTGTTGAGAAATTAAAGATTTTGGCATAGCCATTGTGGTTGTTGAATACTTTTGAAATAAGAAGTTGTATGGAGAAATTGATGAGTATAGCATGTTGATTTACTAATATTGAGAATAGAAATGATGGATTGTTGATGGTAAATCCTTGGAATATATATCTTGTGCATATACATGTTGAATATAGGAATGTTATGTTTTATCACAATTGAGAATTGTGTTGTTGATGTTGGGAATTATTGAGAAATTGTGAAAATTAACAACATATATATATATATATATTGCATTATCATTTCATTTCATCCTCGTCACTTTTTGAATTGGTATTGTTGAGGTTTCACTTGTAAAAGAACTGTTTTGTGAAAACAACTATCATTTTGAATCGTGTTGGGATAAATACATGTGGTAAGTCCAGATAGGGGGTGTAGTTGGTTACGAATTAAGTTGGCATGAGGTCTATGGTGAAAGACCAGAAACTTGCGTTGTAGGTTCCAAATTTCCTTCTGATTAAGAGCCGGTAAAGTGGTCTTGGTAGTACTTGTTATGCCTACTTCCAGACACCAAGTACTTGAGTCGTATTTACCACCCCTTGTTGATATATTGAAATCATTGAATTAATTATGTTTTTTGAACGAACATCTTGCATAAGATTTTCAAATGAAAAAAAAAAAAACCTTACATTTTTGACATGGCATATGCATCCATCCCTAGAGGTTGCTTAAAACATATATGCTTTGTTAAGATTTCTCTCTTGGCCTTTATACTTACCTCTAGTGAAACCATTTGGTAAAGATGTTGTAACCCCGCCGAAAAGATAGTGTGGAGGATTATTTTTGGAGCACGAGGCTCATTTACTTGTGATTCTTTTTGTCAAGCCAAGGGCTAATATTTGTGGGTTGTGATAACCACTTAATTGTACCAGACTTAACCCTTAGAACTTGTAGCCCGTGAAGCATTATTTTGTGTTTATATTACTTAACTATTGTCACTACATGTTATGGATTTAGATTCTAGAAAGCAATGAATGTATATTTGCATGTGGTGTGTTTTGTATCCTCTTAAGCATGTCATGAATACAAATTTGGAGACTTCATGATTAAATGGATGATAGAAATTGTACATCTTGTTCGCATGTGAAGTGTGTAACTAATCAGATAGTGAATTGTATTAATGAACTAATATGGGATTGTCAAAGGTTAATTAATTTGGGGCGTTACAGTTTTTATATTAAAAATAATATAAAATGTGTTATATATATGTGCGTGTCGTGACTTTTTTCATTTCTGAAGCACGTTTCCCACACCAACTCACTTTGACCAACAAAGAGTCACCACTTAATTTTTAAAGGGGAATTAAAAAACCTTTAACAATAAAAATTAAGTTAAGGACTAGTTCATCACAATCAAGAAAAACTTCAAGTTCAGGAGCTTAGGTACAAAAAGGAAAGGTCATTGAATGATAGCACCCTTTTTTGCCCAATCTGAATATTGGCCTCTACTAACTTTTTATTTTATGATTTTAGTGGTTAATATTCATACAAATTCATTTTAAACCCTAAAATCCTTAACTAACGTACAACTATGTGATTTGAAAAATAAATATCACCTAACTTGGATTCTATGAATAAAATCATATAATTTTCACAACCAAAAAAAAAAGATTTTATTGCAAAAAGTGGATTTGTTAAGGATATGATCATATTCATGAACTAAGTTAATCAATACTCATGAAAAACATACAAAACACACAATTTTGCATAGATGAACATAGAAACTTACATTATTTAAAAGATTATACAAATAACAAGCACATGCTATGGAGGAACAGAGACCTCACCCGTATGCCCACTCTCAACGTCTTACATGCAATACTTAAAATAAATATGGCCGAATCATGCAACTAATACATACAAAAATGCAACCTAGGCTCGGTTTAGGGGTTCTAACATGACTTAATGCACAAATAACACACAAAATAATGCAAAACTAATGTACATAATGCTCAAATCAGCCCATATGCATGCAGAAATAAAGACTAGAACACCCTAAGCATATTGTTCTAAGAAAAAGAAGAAGAGAAAAAAAAAAAAAAACATGCGAAATAAAGCGAAAAAAGGGATAAAACTAGCACCCTACATGATGGAATGATTGTAGCTTGCTTTTCGTGCTCCTTTCAGATACGACTAGCCCTATAGTTCGGACTCCCGTGGTTCT
Source organism: Camellia japonica (assembly GCA_030407325.1). Taxonomy (NCBI): domain Eukaryota; kingdom Viridiplantae; phylum Streptophyta; class Magnoliopsida; order Ericales; family Theaceae; genus Camellia; species Camellia japonica. Next base: position 127,057,065 of record JAPPVO010000002.1, on the reverse strand, counting down.
GAATCTGATCTCACAAGTGCAATGTGAAATAGATAAACACAAAAGAGTCCAAATCCGGCAAATCTTTTAGAAAATCGATTTTGAATCAAAATGCCAAAAATGGACTGTTTTTCCAGATACAGAGTCGCTATCTAAATATTTTTGAGAAATTTAGGAAACCCAAGACTCATGCCAAAGGCCACTTATCCGTCATCACCAAAGTGTCTCGGCTCAGGAACTTAAGTACGAGAGAGGAAGGTCATGAATTGAGCACCCCACTCGCCCGATCGAAGATCGGCCTCTACTAATCATGATGTGATTCTTATTTACATTATACGCTCTTGTTCCAATTCATTAGGCTATTGTTACTATGTGACACACACAAGTATAGACTAATTTACAAAAATTAGAACACTTTAATTTCATGTATGTTTGAAAATTGTTTCGAATATGAACCACTTGAAAAAGTAATCTCATATGCACATTACTCAAATTATCCCAATTTAAGTAATTTAGCCTTCATCCACAGGCATTCAAACAGTTATAGCACTTAAGCACTTAGCCTCATGGTAATCATGCTTGATATGGCAACAATCACACTCATGTGATATGCTAAAGCAAGAAATGCTCACCTAGTACTCCAAGGCGAGCCAAAAGAAAAGAGTTAGAAAAATGCATGCTCTAACTATAATGACTAATGCAACACATGCAATATGCAATTAATAGGCTCAGCTACTAACATGGCATGTGAATCAATTTGATAGCATGCGGTTTAAACACATTTTCAAATAAGTAATAAATAACAATGTGGGTTAGAATGATGCACCGAGCATAGTGCATGCAAGACAAATGAATGCTTTATAAATGGGAAATACTAAATGAAATATGATGATCTATGCTATCCATCATAAGCGGGTAAATAAAAGGGAGAAAGACGTGAGATTGGAAGACATACACGCATTATTACAATTTGTCCTCGCATAAGAGAGTCTGAATGAATGTCCTAATTAATTACTACAAATTTATTACAAACCAAATGAAATAAATTAACTACACTAGCTAATTTATTACAAATTGACCCTTGCACAAAAGGGTCTAAATAAATGAATTAGCTAAGCTACTTAACTAATTATTACAACAACAAATTTAACTAATTATTCTAGCTAATTAAATAATTACAACACACTCTAACTAATTTGTTACATTACGGAATTAATTAACTAAGTAATTAATTACAAGTTCACTAACAACCTACTACTATTAACAACAAAAAAATATCTAACGAGTTCCAAGGAGCAATGAAATGGCTTATGCATTCACATGAATTTCTCCCCCGAGAATGCCTCTGCACTGTTTTTGGACCTCAGCCTCTGCTCTGCTCTGTGAAAAAAAGTGGTACTGCATGGCTGAAAAAGGTGGTTGGCAGGCCAGAAGTGGTAGTCGGCCACCCACTAATAGTGGCCTGCCGTATGGTAAAGGTGGCATGTCGGCCACTAATGTTGGGTTTCTCCTGCTACAATCAAAAAACAAACAGAGCATTCTCAGGGAATGTTTGTCCACTCTGCCTCTCCTTATCATCAGACAGCTCAAAGAATAGGTAGGCTCGATTCGCAAGCCATCAATCAGCGCAAATTCATTGCGTGATGACTTATGAACCGAGAAATACAATTTCAATAAATGCACAATTAAAGACTCATGAACCTCCTCCCTATCATGATATTGATCAAGGGAAGTGGTTGACATCAACTCTTGAACCGTTTTCATCACTAACAAGTATGAAATGACTCAAGACTCAATGGGTTCAATTAATGTCCAATTGAACTCAAACCATTTTATTATCTTGCTCCATTTTATTCTAATTTTTAATACCTCTTTTAATTACCTTTCCATTCCTTAGTCATTTTAGTCCAAAATGAGCATTAAGCCCACTAAAGAAGGGAAGTGTCAAACAAAGGGTTGCTTTGGGCATGAGAGAGATGTTATGCCGTTGGTAATGAACCTCCGAAGAGATTAAACCATTAAGCACAACGATCTCTATCTCAAGCTTAAACAAACAATCGGTTTGAAACGACTCTCAAAGCAAGGAAGAAGCCAAGAAATGAGAGAAGTACAGAGATGATTAGAGATTTTCACGAGTATGGAAAGCTTGAAATAAATGCTAGCAACTCAAATAGGTTAGTGTCTAATGCCTAAAACACCAAGCCTATGAGGACCATTACACTAGAAGCATACTATACAAAGCATAAATGAAACTAACACATAAAAACAGTCCTATATTAGCTCAAAACAGTGCTGGAATTAAAGTAAAAAAACAGCTAAAAAAAGCAAGCTAAAATAATAGAGCAGTTAAGGTAGTAAAAAGGCCAAAGAAGGGGAGGCTAACCCCTCCATTTTTGGGACTTCAAAACCACATTTTAGCCTCTGAAAAACCTCTGAAAATCAGTGGTAAAAAGCTCAAAAAGAGGTAATGAAAAGGTGGGAAACACAAAGGTAAAGGCCTAGGAAGCAAGGTTCAAAGAAGCAAGGATCAAAGAAGGGTAGCCAATCCCTCTACCTTTAATGGCCTTAAATCACAAGTTCCAGCCCATAATACAGGTGGAAAATAGTACAAAAACAACAAGAAATGATGGGAAAGAAGTAGTGCAAAAGAGCTGGGATGTATACCTCTTGAAGAGGAGTGATCCTTTTGTTCACAAACCAACAATTTCACACCCTCAAGAGCTAAAATGCAAGCTCAAACACCTCATCAAAGAACCCTAAAAGTTTGGTTTAGAGTGTCTAGGCAAAGAGTACAGAAGTTGCAAGGGAGAGAGAGAAATGTAGAGAGAGAAATATTTTCCAAAACTTTGCTCTACAAATTTTTCTAACTTTTATTTTTGAGAGACAGTCATCAATATATAGAAATATATGAGACTAGCTCGAAAATAACCATACATACACAGCTGGTGCGGTGCATGTATCTGTGGAGACAGCTAGCACAATTGTCAAAAAGATCTGAATTTTTACACAAGTGGCCGGCAGGCCACTAATAGTGGGCGACGGCCACTAGTGGGTCTGCAGGTCCCTAGATGGTCAGACTTGAAAAACTACTGTTTTGGTCCAAAAACAAGGCACAAGGTTTATAGGTTGGTTTCCCGCTAAGGACATCGAGCATTTGGATTAGCGTATAAATTTATCATTGGGTAATCAATAGGTGGAGCCCAAGTTATAGGGCGGTCAAAAATGGGGTGTCTACAATGATAAATTAACACCCTAGCATGGTTGGATACCAAAACAAAACTAAATGCAGTACTGAAATTAATAAAAAGGAGTTTACCTGCTAGATTGCTTAAACCAAAGAACGCATGAAGATAATAGCAAGAAAATGTGAGTTTCTTTCTGACAAGCCTTCTTCAAACTTGAGTTTCTAAACATGTTCGAGTTCTTCAAGCCTTAGAACGTTTCTATGTGTTGTAGAGTTGTTGTGTGTGTTATTTTCAGAGTCAAGGCACAGAAGGGCGGGGAGGAGAAGGTGTTTTTGCTCTTAAAAGCTCACAAAATGGCTCCAAATTCTTAACCCCTTGAAAGGGAAGGGAAGAGGCTTTATATATAGGCTTGAGAAGGTGTGGAGGGGCAAGCTAGGGCAACCCCCATCACTTCCTCTACTGCGTCCCACTAAAAATGCACTAAGATTGAGTTTCCATATCTGTCTCTACCACGCTTGGATGTGCGCACTCACAACAACGTGTGCATGCACATTTTGCCTTGGTACACGTGTCATGCATGCATGCGCAAGTGCGAGGTCCCATGCCCTTGGCTTGCTTGTGGCTCAAGTAAACTCGAATTGCCTTCTAATCGATTTTTGTCACTAGTTTTGAAAAACATATTTGATCAAAGTACAGCAGGGCCTTTCTCTCTTTCTCGGGGTTAAAAAGTTAGTTTTTGGATAAAAACGGTTTTAGGAGTAAAATTGTCGTTTTGCAATAATTTGATTTTCGTCCAAAACAAGTTTATACAGCAACTCTATACAACTTTAAATACTCTAAAGATGAAATAATTACCATTTTATCATCGGAAGGCTTGCAAGCGCTCGAAATCTTAGGATCAATCAAAATGGGGTATCTATAATATGTGTATTTCATATATAGAATAATATTTAACTAGCCATTTGAGTTTGATTATGAAGCCAAAACTTTTTTTCATTATTGAGTTTCAAGTCGAACTTGAGCAAAATTAATATTAAATAGCTAAGCTCGAGCTTATTTTTTGAGTTCAATAAATCCAAGCTTGATCCCTGTAAAACTTGGCTCAGTTCGCCTCAATTTGTTAGCAACCTTACTTATGTTATTTTATCCCTTGAACCAAGAATTTAAATTATCCCTTTAACCTATTGATATTAGTTTACTTTACCCCAAATGCTTGATATTTTTGATCGAATATTACACTTGTCCGTATACTTGTGATTAATTGAGAGTATTAATTTACTTTGGCTCATAGTAAGGAGAAAAACATTGAGATATCGTGAAATAAAGTATAACCAATTATTTTTAAAATATTTAATAAAATGTAAAACACAACTAATTGTAGTAAACTACTACATCTTAATACAATCAAATTAAGAAAATCAACTGCACAAAAAAATTTGTGTGTCCACAAGTGTAATATATTATCAATTTTTATTTTTATTTTTGGATCAAAATTGCTAACTCTATTGACAGTTTAAAATTAATCAAATTAATGTCAATTAAAGGAAGATTGTTCAAATTGATAGTGGTAAAGTAACACAAATAACTCACGATTCACTTTTCAGAAAATTGAAATTTTTTATTTTTCGTATTTTTTTTTTTATTGAATTTTTTTTAATATTTTAAGTAGTTTTTGAAATTTTTAGATATACTTAACACAAATACACTTAAAAAGTATAATATTTGTGAAAAAAATCTTTAAAAAATTCACTAAATATCAAAAATATTTAAAAAAATATGAAAATTCAGTATATTTTTTATATTCTTATGTATTTATTGATTTTTTTAAATATTTTTTTACAAATATTTTACTTTGTAGATAGATCTAAGTAAGGTGTATCTAAAAAAATTGTTTAAAATTTTAAAAATATTAACTAAAAACAAAACTAAACTAAAAATTAAAATTAAAATAAATTTTTAAAATAAAAAAAAACTAAACACAAATTTGAGGGGTGAAAGTAATTTTTTTTTTCCACTAAAAAAAAATTTAAAAAAAAAAAAAAAAAAAACTAGGTACACAATCATACAAGCAAAACTCGAATCACAATTGTATGTATTTTTCCTTAAGAATAGCAATGTCATGTTCCAAAAACAAATACTATACGGTAAAAAAAATCTGGAAAGTAAGCGAGATATGTTACTTCAAATGAAAAAGAAAAAGTTGATCTAATAAGAGATTATTGTTATGAAATTTTTTGTGATATTACAACTTTAGTTATGATTGGGTTTTTCTTTCCCTCCTAATATATATGTAAAGGTTGTAATTGGTAGGTTATAATTGGTATTGACGTCATAGAATTCTTGTTTTCGAAAATACTCTTAAGAGCAGTCACCTTTTTCTACAAATGTACATCTATACATTATTTTGAAACTATACACCCATATGGGTATGCACACCATGTAGGTATTCATCTATCCATCTGGCCTGGTTTGACATATCAGGAAAAATCTAAAAAGTCAAAAAAAATTTAAAAAAGTTAAAAAGTTATCACTATTCACAAATTAAAAATATAAAAAAAATTAATTTACACAATATTTTAATACAAACCAACGACTGGACAGCGCTGGTACTGAATTGATGGTTCAATACTTATTGGTCTATCAAATGAAAAAAAAAGAAAATTAGATGTATATATTCATTAAGTTGGAGGATAATGTTGGGCCTGTGGGGGCCCACCACGGGTTCCGTTTTGATAATCCAAACCGTTGAATGTGTAGAACTCGTCGAGTACTATATGCTTATAAAAAATCATGTTGATCGGATATGGATAGCTATGTGATCAAATTAGATTTTTTTTCAGCCGTTTATTTTTCACTGTCCATTAATTTCATACAAAACTGATTTGATCACATAGCTATCGATATCCGATTAAAGTGATTTTTCTTAAGTATATAATACTCAACGAGTTCTACACGTTAAACGGTTCAGATTATCGAAACGGGACCCGTGGTGGGCCCCCATGACCCAACAGTACCCGTGAAGCCTCATACACCATTTCAACCAAGCCGTACTATCCTCTGTCGCCTGTCACTGATGAGTCTATCATGTAGGGGTCAAAGCGTAATTTGTCATTTTATATAATATTTCAATATACATTTTTCGTAAAAAGATAAAAAATTATCCCAAACAGCCATCTTTTTTTTTCTCAACTTTTTAGTCTAAAAAGTCAAAAAGTACACTTATTTAGAATACCCCAAACAATTCCTAAAATCAACGTCACACATTTTATATTCTAAAAATGACCATGACAGTTTGAAAATTTTTAAATTATTCAAATCTTCAAAATTTCAATCATTTGTCTTATCTTTTTCTCAATCACATGTGTACTATCCACTAGTTAATATATAAAGCAAACACATCTATTGGTGTAGACCTTACATAATTTTTTTTTTTTTTTTAAATGTTTCCAAAACATGATCATTGCTATAAACTGCTTCAATTCTCTCCAAATATTTCAAATAGCTGTTATATTTATCCGATCCAATTATAAATTGCTCAAACGTAGTCTGCTCACCTCCAGTGTGTATATATATGTATATCATGAGCTCAGTATAAAACATTGATCCTTCAACTTCAACCCAATTAACATTGGGGAAATTTTTGTTTCAAATTTTTAGTTATTCAAGTCAACCTGGATTTCACAACACTCAATTGATTCTGAATTTATTCTCACCAACACATGAAATTCATCACATGATAATATCAAAAATCTCAAAACTATAGCAATTTTCACCTCTGTTGTAAATGCTCTCATGTTCCATCATTAAGCTAAAGATGTCAGGAGGAGATTTTTCTAAACTGAAAGTTGTAATCACAAAACAAGCTAAAAGCATCATTCTTTCAACTTCTAATAATCAATTTTTTCAATTTATTTAAATTATTTTAGCTTCGTAATTTACAAGTTGCACCAAATATACCGACACAAATTCTCACAATATTTATAAAAAATAAAAAAATAAAATAAAATAAGTAACCCAATAAGCTGCACCAATCAAGGGATGATAATGCCTGCTTGCATATGAAAACAAACATGAATAAACTAATTCTCATTTCATTGAATGAAAACTTCTGAAGGGGGAGATTCCTTACAGTACAAATTTTTTTGGTCAATAGGGAAAAGGCAAACATGGAATTACAAATTTATCCTTCTCCCTCTTTCCCAAATACCAGACTTTCAATGGCCAACCATCTATACAACCTCTACTTCCCTAGAAGGACAAAACCTACAACATTATTACCCATCCAGGGAGAGAGAAGAAAGTGACTTGTGATCATCTTGACACCTCTCATCTTTTTCTTCCCTTTCTTTGTTCTGTTCTATGCAACAATAGTCTCCTCAATATCTATTTACCTGCAAAATAACAGAGTTCTATACAATGTCAAAAAACTAACAAATTTTCACAAATTATTAACAATGTGACAGTGCAAAGAACAAGGAATTTAGCATACCAATTGATCTTTTACAATGAAGAACTGCCTCATATATCGAGCTCTCAGAATCACACGACTTTCGCCAATTATCAACAGAGTAAGCTACACTACTCCGAGGAGATGCTGCAGGCGAAGGATATATCCAGTTTTGCATTCTTGATTCAGCAGCTTCAGTCTAGACCCAGATCTTTGTCCTCGTAGTTTTTGACACAATGGCCTAATAAATTCCAAGTATTTCTGAAAAATTCGGTTTGATAATCTCCGACACCTTCTTAATGATGAACACCGAATCTTACTAGCTGAAAGGACATTGTTCTTCTGGACATGTGAAGAAGAGATTGGTGTTGTTGGATTGGAGTAAGCTTCCATCTTCAATGGCTTAACAAAAAGAGGCATGACGAAGCCGTTGGAGATGAGCTCATCAGCATGAACAAGAGTTAGAGGAGACTGTGAGATAGGAAAATCAAAGTTGATGTCTTGAGAAGATCTGAAGAATCTCTTTGAGGCTGTCAATTTGGGGTCCATGTCGATGAAGGAAGAGGCTTCATCGGATGCATCATCTAGGCTTTCGAAAGATGGTTTTAGGTTCACTAACCAACTATATGAGAAGCTTTCAATGGAAAGAGGTTGGGAAGCATCCATGGCTGCCAATAGATCAGATCAGGGTATGCACAGAATGAGAGGTATAGTTTGAAGCTATGCAAGGTGGGTATAGGAAAGGACCTCCTATCATGGCAGATATGCCTATACATGTACCTATATATATACATATAATTATAAATAATAGCTTACCACAATCATCCCCCATAACAATTGTATATGTGGTTGTCTTGACTAGAGACAATTATGTGAGGAAAATGTCTGAGACCTTCAAAAATTTCTCATAATTCAACCTACAATGATGTGATCTGATAGGTATCAATTTTTTATTAGTATATACTCAATTACATGGGCCTTACCACTTTTGTCACATTGTGGGTGCAAAATGTAAGTCTTTAGTATTGTTGATTATGTTACTAGTTCAAAAAGAAAAGAGGAGGAAAGCAACAGAATTGTAAGCCCCACAAACGAAGATGGTGTCCCTTCACAACTTCATTACACTACTTTGTAAAAGATAATAGGGTAAATTATACTCACCTCCCTTCACTTTGAAGAAAATATAATTAATTCCATACTTTTGATATAATTATACAATTTTTTTTTTACTATAAAACAACTTGAAAATAGATGACAGTATAAATTTTTTATTCGTACAATTAACGAATTACTAATAAAAAAAGACCTAATTATTATCTAAATTAAAACTAAAAAAAAAAACTAAAATGATTATGTCAAAATATGATATTAACTATATTTTTCTTTACATATAAAGGGGGACGAGTGCAATTTATCCAAAACAGTAACAAACAATCAAAAGCAAAAAGCTCATGAGTGGGGTTATGGGGAAAAACAGGTTCATGCACCATCCTATAAAATATTCCAAGCCGCTTCCAATAAGTAAATAAATGGAAATGGCTAAAATGTAGTCTTGTGCTATCCAATGTTTCTCGTCAACTCTGGAAAAAAAATGTACACACAACTAGATCATGAATGTTTGGTACTTTTATTTAGTAATTTTTAGAGAGGCACAACCAGGTTTGAAAGGTTGACTTCATTATTATGAAGCTTGCATCCCAACTACTCAACTTTGATTATTAATAAGTCATTATTACCACAACATAGTAAGTAGTACTTGACATGTGATTATGTAATGATTTCAAGAGGAAGGAGAAGAAATTATTGAACATACTGTTGGGGAATTTTCAAAATAAAATTCAGTGTTTTTTGAGTAATTCAAAAGCTTCCTTAATTATATTTGAATAGCTTGAAATATGCTTAGGAACTTGTCTTACTTCAGAGATCAAAGCATGACATAAAATTTTCATTTGACCATGAAATTATGGAGGAGGATGTTGGTGTGCAATCACAAGCTCAAGCAAACGAGTAGTGATCTATGTGGTGCACTTTGCACAAACACATCAGTGCGAGACCTATGTGACATCAGTTAGTGTTGACACCAAGTGAATAGTTGTGTATTTGATCTATTACTACACAATTGGACGGATCAAATGGCACCCGAGTGTCATTGGGTCTCTCTCCAAGCAAGTTTTCTATGTTGCTATAACCCGATAGACACCACCTGATAAGGGCAAATATTATCTTTAAAAAGCCTCGGCCATAATTCTATGATATTCATATTGCAATTTTAGTTCAGAAATTCAGGTGCCCTTAATCTGTTCAATAAAGGTCATGCCATCAAGAATTATAGTATGCTCAAGCCTGCCCACTGTAATATTCCATGGCAAACTTCAGGGTTCAGACATTTCATCAAACACAATAATAAATCTCCACATTTTTTTTCACAGGATAACTAATAACACATTCCTTTAAAATACAAAATAAAATAAAATAAAATACAAGAATTGCAACATCATAACCGAATTGATAGACATGGAAAATTCTGTTTTCTATATATAAACGAAAGAAGAAATTTAAATGATGCTCATCAACATACATAGCCATATTATTGACCTTGAATCAATAAAACAGATATGTCTGAAATCTAAAGGATAAAAACAAAAATCACCAAGTTCTAATAGTAAGGAAATTTCGGGCTTTCACATTCACTAACGGTCTGAGTGGTGGTGAGTTCGACTCTTCTCAAGTTTAAACTCGAAAAAAAATTATGTCCTTTTCAATCAGAACTGGCCTAATTAAAATTTGTGAACAATCTAAAGTAACAAAAATATGGCAGACAAGGGGGTCCCTAGAGTTGTCGGAGAAAGACACCGACGTCAGCAAATGCAGCAGAGACAAGAAGCAGATAGAGAAAGTGACTTGAAACCAATTGGTCCCCCTTGATGTCCTCCACCAAGACAAAAAACAATTTGCAAAAGTATCCAAACATTCATAAAACCAATCATACTCCAAGGAGAATGTTTTTCTTCTCTCTCTCTCTCTCCTTTCCTTTTTTTTTTTTTTCTTCTTTTCTTTTTTTTTTTTTTAATTGTAAAAGATGTGTGAACTAGTAGAGAAACACAAATACTTAATCAATATATCAAGAACACCTAGCAATCAACAGAACTTTATCCACATGAAACTACAATAGCTCTTTTTCACCACTTTTGTTGTCAGTAAGGTGTGAAATAGGATTTACCGAGAGCTGACTGTGTGCCATCAGAGAGGGAGTCCTTGGAAACGGCATGAATGCTCTGTACATTGGTGAACTAAAACAGCAGGGTACTCCAAAAACATCAGAAGGTTGATCATAGAACTTGGCCTTCTCCCCTAGATTCATATGCTTCTAAATACAACCCAAAAAATTCTCTCCACACCCACCACTGCGAGAGCAGTCCTCAATGAATACAGTCCCTTGGGAAAGAGGGTGGGTGTGGAAAGAATTTTTAAGGGTGTATTTAGAAGCACCCCCTAGATTCATCACCGCAAAAATGTGAAATGACAGTAGTATCCTTCATATTAATGTGGAGAATTGCAGTTGGTAACAAACAAACTGGAGATGGTTATTCAGATGGTTTTCCAAGTTCATCAATGTCTATACATAGAAGTTCGAAGTTGCATGAATGGAATAGGGAATGTCTATTCTATGAACTGACACTGCAATTATACACATCAAGAGAAGAAATGAAAAATAGACCTGATTAATAAATATAAAAATACATAACAAGAATATCATTTCATAAGATCTAGGAATACAAAGGCATTCCAGAGGCTATGCAAAAGCATAGATGCCAAAAGGTTCCTTGACCGAGAAAAAACAGCCCCCATCACCACCCCAAGGAATACAAGTGGTAACATCCTCTGCAAATTGAAATGCGCCAAGGCAAAAGCTACTGAACTCACAAGAATTGAGCACCATATGGGCATGTACCTGGTCAGAGAAGGGAGAAGAAACCCACGGAATACAATCTCCTCCCAAATTGGGGCACAAACTGACACTACAATGGCATAGAGGGCCATCGCCACTGGATCACGTGCAACAATTGATTGCTCAACACTCGAGATAGTGACAGGTGTAGAGGGAAGAACTGGCAACAAATTTAGATTGACCTGTGAGAGCCGGTTGACGAAGGGAAACATGAGGCAGCCCAAACCAACATCAAAATGCCAATTCCCTTCAAGGCTAAACCTGAACCAGTCGGATGGTAGGGGGCAGAACCTTGCAAGGCAGCGATGGAGAATTGCAATCCCAGCAAGACCTTCAGCCACGTCTGTCAAAAGGCTGTATAAAGCTTGCCCTCTATATGACAAGGATTCCTTTCTGAAGCCTGCTGTCTGGGCCAAGAATGGAATTATCCAAGATCCTACTGACCAGAAGGAGGCAATCCAGAGGAGCATTACCTGCATCACCAGAGAATTTTATTTTTCCAAACATTTGATTGATTTTTATTTATTTATTTATTTTGACAAGCAACCATTTGCTTGAGAAATTAAAGCTTCCAGTTCAGTAAAACGGCATTATTAAGTTCGTTAATCTTCACCTGTTCATAGAATATGGGAATCATAATAAACTATGAAGCATAGATACGCATACAAGACACAAATATGATATAAATATGACGACACAACAAAATCTAAAAAAATAACATATGGGTACAGCCATGATAGGTTCATAAAACATATTTATTTTAATAATTTTTACTATTATGTTATACATAAGCTAAAAGAATGGTGAAAAATTATTCTTAAAGAATGAAGTGTTAGTTTAAGAGCTAAATAGCCCATTTACTTTTTTATTTATTTTCAGTAAGTCCTACAAAAATTTCATTTAAATATAAAGTTTAAACTGTTTAGATTGCCTCATGTTTAATTGTTCAAATCCAATTTTAGTATCATTAAATTTTCTTATTTGTCCATACTTTCTATAAAATATGGATATGTATCTACACGACACAAGACACATTAAGGATATGCCAATTCGATAAATTCTAAAAAAGTAACTTTAATCTCACTATTATCTTCTTCTCTAAGTAAGCAAAGTATTGAAAAAAGTATTATTGTAATCATTCTAACAACGATACTCTAATGCTATTCAAGAATTGTTACAATCTCAATTCATAATAGTTCAAATACATGACTTTAGTATTCAAAAAGTATCCGATACTCAATAAAATTAAAGAAAATTATGGATACCCTTAGAAGAAAAATGCTTCATCCCTCTAATTGAGATCCCCCAATGCCACCCCCAATGACGTGGACGGACCCATGTAAAGACAGTCCCATGCTCCTCTCTCTCTCTCTCTCCAACGGCAACTCCCACAACCAACACCACCTTTGGCGGACCCACGCAACGGACACCACCGCCACAGCACCTCCGGCCTTCTCTCTCCCACCCCCCCACCAGCTTCGGCCAACTTAACACCACCCTTCCTCCTTCCTCCTCTAGATCTAAAATTTTCAGATCTATTTCTTTTGTCTCTTTTTTTTTTTTTGCACCAGTGGGTTGCTACCGATGGAGGGTCGCCGAAGGTGGTCCTCCTTTGCTCCTCTCTGCTTTGATTTTCTTTTTATTTTTTCCTAGAGAGATAGGGGATGGGAAGAAGAAGAAGAAGAAGAAGAAGAATGAAGAGGAAGGAAGGGGTGGGTTTGCGACGGTGATGGCAGCATTGGTGGGTGGAGTGTGACAACCAACCTTTCATGCATATGCATATCATGTCATTCATGTAAGTTAATCTCATGTTAAATGTTTACTTGCTTGAACTAGAGCTTGATAGGGAACATACGAGAAGGAGAAATTAGTTTGAAAACCTAAGCTTACAAAATATTGCTTGTTTCATGCTTTAAGTTAGGGATGTTTTTTTTTTTTTTTTTTTTTTTGATAAATAAGTTAGGGGATGTTTTAAACTAGAATTTGAAAACCATAGGATGTTCCTATATCTTAATTGAGGAGCTTAAAGACTTCGGTCTAATGTGCTTGTTCTTTTGGTGTTATTTGTTATTTTGCTAATTTGGATTAGTACTAATTAAGTAGGATTAATGAACCTTAATTTAGGTTAATTACATTAAGAAATATTAGGATTCAACCTTGTTTAATTAGCCTTAACATAGATTAAGTTAGGAAGTAGATTACCCTACCTCTTTGTCATACATATGTTTGTCTTGTTCCAACTCAATAAAAACAAAAAGAGAAAGAAGAAAACTTGCTGGAAAATTAGATAACAAGCTAGAGAAAAGGGGAAGAAAGGAGAGGAAGAGAGAAAGCAGAGAGAAGAGAAGAGAGGCTCAAAGATTTGCCCCAAAACTGAATCCTTAACAAGTCTAAGGTAAGATTTCTATCCAAAAAACTTGTAATAGACAACCATAGCATCAAGAATCAAGAAGAAACTAGGATTAATTTGGACTAGAAATGGAAAAGAAGGAAAAGAATGGAACTAGGAGAAAAAACAAGCATCAGACTTCTAGGTTTGATTGATTTGATCTTGTTCTTGATGTTTTTGAATCATAGAAAGTAATAATTCCACGTTCCCCTTTAGTTTCGATGATTTTTGAGAGATTAATCCATGTTTGAAAAGATGAAAATGAAGGATTGTAATAAAGGGGAGCGCTGTTGAATTTCTTAACAAAATCTATGAATTGTTTCATGAAACTTTGAATTCAATGTATAGAACAATTTTTCCATGAGTTATGCATTATTTATATATATATATATATATGTGGACCATAGACACCATGTTTTGGTACTTGAAAATGAAGAAAATCAAGTTAAAAAGCTTTAGAACTCGAAGAACAGTCCCAGGTTTCGTTCATGCTTGCTGGGCGCTCGAGCAGCCTTCATCGGATGCACGAGCGCGCAAAATACTTTTTGCCTGTCTTGACCCACCACTCGAGTGGCCAAGGCCACCGCTCGAGCGGCCAAGATGGGCGCACGTGCGGCCTACCTTGTTTCAGCTTATACCTTGCAACTTCAAATGAGCATCTCTCTCTCATCCGAACTCGATTTTCGGTGATTCTTGAGTCTAAATTCAAGCCCCGGAAGTCTAGGTTCCAATGGTGGTGGTCTCTCATTCAAATTCTAACTACAGAAAAAGATATGTTTAAATTAGTGAAGGCTAACTTTCTTTCTAACTGTTTCATACTAATTCCTTTACTAACTTAATTTCCTTTCATTTCTTGCTAAGAAAATAATTAAGAAATATTAAAATAAGCTTAAGAAAACAATGGAAGAGATGAAAGAAATTTAATTAAACAAAGTTAAGCATTCGACTTGTTAACTTAGTTTCATTTCATTTCTTGCTAAGAAAATAATTAAGAAATATTAAAGTAAGCTTAAAAAAACAATGAAGTGATGAAAGAAATTTAATTAAACAAAGTTAAGCATTCGACTTGTTAAGCTTATTCGAGTAGGCAAGTGCTTCAATATTTGCTATTGTTTTGTGTAGGTCAAGTCTTGGAGGGAAAACCCTGGTCTAACGAAGCTATTTGTGAGTAGTAATTCAATAACACTATATTGTGAAATTATGTTTTCAATGAAAATTTGATTATGTTTACAAGCTTGATATGTTTTACTATGAATGAACATTCTATACTCTTATATCATGTACCTAGATGGCATTATTGGATCATGACCCACAATTGGGAGAATATCCAATCATGTATTATGGCCGAGCTCATCTTGTGACGTTTAGATGGTACCCGGGCCGGTTAAGCACCTTGTAATCCTTGAAATACTCATCACTATATATATTTTGTGCAAGTCAAGCTATGCTTTGTCTTGTACAAGTGAATATGTTATTTTGAAAGAATGTTTAAAGCTTTCAATGTTCATTCATTTGCTGCCTTACTCAATTACTATTCACCGGGGCAATGGCTCACCCCTCTCCTTTATATGTATGTAGGTGAAGATATGGACCAAGGACACGAAGAGGAGTCACACTAAACCCTTTTGCTTTTATTTTGTTTTTTGGAGAAGTTGCAACTTTGGAACTAGAGTTTTGTCTTTATGGTTTTGGTTTTTGTAAGGATGACCTTTAATGTTGCATCTTTTCCTTTTGTTGTTTGGACAAATAAATATCAAGGTAAATAAATAAAATGTATGCTTGTTTAGATTTCATCTTACTTATGCACTTCCTCTAAATGGATGTCAATTATTATAATGAACCAGTTATTCCGCATAAGCCCTAAGATTTTAGTTCAGTCTTAACTTGTCTTGTTAGGCCTTTGGTAGTCGGACACTACTGGCTGGTCATTGCTACTATCTTATTTGGGGCGGGATGGGGTCATGACATAAAGGGAGGGAGGGAGGGGGTGCAACAATACTGGAGAGGGTTGCCGAGGAGGGTAGCTGGCAATGGTGGTGGGTTTGATAGTTTTGAGAGAGAGAAAGCTAGAGAGAGAGAGGAGGCGTTGCCGGAGTGAAAGAGAGAAATACTTCACCACCCCCCCCGCCCGGCACGCACTATTATTGCAACTCAGATACAAATTCTGATTTTTCATCCAACTCATTAGAGGTAGAATTGGGGGGGATGAAATGGGAGGATGTAGCGGGATTGCCTTTAGAAATTATCAAATACATATTCGTGAGTATCCGAGAAGTATAAATATCTGATATAGATACAATGTCATATGAGACCCTTCTAGCAAGCTTGGATCGTTACTGAACAGTAATTTCCGTCCTTAATGAAACATCTATTTTGCCCTTTAATCACATCTTCAGTTTATGTTGCCTTGGGTCATTTTTGTCTATTGTCCTTGTGATGGTTTTTTTGTACATTGAACACGTGTGCCACCATTTCTTATTTTTTCTGTATCACTACATCATCACTCTTTACATAAAAACTTTCAACAAACAGTCTCTGAACTCCATTAAATACTCTTCAAATCCCCAATTCTCCCTCCATCAAATCCTAATTCGAAAACCCCATCTGAGAGCATCTCCAACATCAATCCAACAATAGAGGCTTTTTGAGCCATTTTTTAGGCTCAACAAACAACTTTCATGCTATCTGCAGCTTCTCCAATCCAAGACATAGACCCATTTGAAGCAGCACCAAATATTGGAAAACTTCTAAGAAAATCAATTATCATCTTCAAGGAACTGGAACTAATCATGTATGAAACTCCAAAACCCTTTACAACTACATATTTACAACTGCATATATTCCCCACCGCAACTCCCTCTCTCTCCCACCCATCTCATCTTGAGATTTGCTTTGTGAGTTTGCCGTTTTGGCTTCTATTTTTTCTTTTAGCCCCTGGGTTTTTGTAGGGTTTTAGATCCTTTGGTAGGATTTCATAGAAAGTGATGGGTATACACTCAAGATTTGTGCTTTTGATATACCCTTTTCTCTTTTCTCTTGTTTATCTTTATGGGTTTGTTAGCAGGTGGCCTTTGATGATCAAGAAGAACTATTCACCTTGTTTGGTTCCAATTTGATAGTGAATATGTTTATCCCCTTCCAAAAAAAAACATTTGGTGTATTGATTATTAATTTATAAGATCAACTTTGATTGGAATATTGTATTTGTATGTATCACTCTTACTTTCGTTTTACGTTTTTGAATAATTATGTTTGTCTATGGAACTAACTTCACATTTGTCATGCAACAATTTTAAGAAAGTTTAAAATTTTTGGATAATTATGTAATTGCTAGTATGAATTAGTGATATGTTCTCAGTGATGCCTATGATTCCTTCTATTTATGCCAAAGACCTGATCGATGCTTCGGAAAAGAAGCATGCTTCTTGGGCCTTCAAAGTTTCATAAGTTACAACTTTGCGGTCATTTGCTGAATGCTCTTTAACATTAGTCTTTTTGAGATTTAAATATATATATATATATATATAGTGAGGAAATTGAGGCAATGAAAAGCAGATGAATCATTTTTTTCCCTCCTCTTTTTATTTATTTGTGCATTTTTTATGTTCCCTAAACCAATTGTTGATCAAATTTATATGCCTTCATTTGCAACTGATCAGATCCATTTTTTATGCCACGTATAAAAGTTACAGGCAAAGCCAAGTAAGTTCAATAGGCAATTGTTCACAGAAATGGAAATCACACTGAAACTTCTAATAATGAAGACAAATTAAGTGCCTGTAATCCTGCTATGTGGTTTCCTTTACTTACAAAATAAAAATAAAAAGATAAATAATAAAAATAAAAATAAAAATAAACCCTGCCATGTGGTTTCCTATGTTTAGAATTATAAATTAAAGAGCTCAATAATCTATATGATGTCAAAAGTATGTACATATTGGGATTTTTGTCTTCTTTAAACATCCATATATACGAAATATGCAATATTCATATGGCATCTTCACCATGTTATATGGACTCTTCAAACTAAATCAAATACCCATATTGGACACCCGACACTTGGATGAGAGTGTGGGATGTGTCTTGATACATTCCATTAGACACTTATATATTTGTATAATACTATCATAATATGTATATGTTGTTGTATAATTGCTATAAAATTAGTAAAATGCCTTTTTGACTCCATATGTTGCATATAACATCATTTTATGTCCATAATAAATTAAAAATATAAAAATATGACATTTTGTTGCCGAATCCGTGTAATCTTAAATTTAAGATTGATGTGTATGACCTCTTAGATACACATCTGGACCCGACACCCATACGTGAGTCCATGTGGCAAGGGATCTTCATATTTAATGGTCAAGTCTACAAAAATTGAATTTGATGATCTTTTCTCTCAGTTCATAATGGGATGAATGTGTATTTATTAGGCTCTTACTCTACACAGTCGCAACATTGCAACATAGTAAAGAGAAACAACATTCTGAATTAATGAATGCAAGTAAGAGATTTTTTTTGGCAAGTTATTTTTCATTCAACAAGAACAAGCATCAACAAACTTGCTGGACCATACCCCCAGCCAAATGGCAAGCTAACCAACAGAAACAAAACACAAGCACAACTATGGGTTTTGGTGTTGGTGGCAATCCTCTTTATATATAACCCAAACTCATGGAAAGAAAGAGGTAAGAGTAAAAATTGATGGATTCTAAGATTTACAGAGCAGCCCAACTTCATATTTTGAATTGCTATCATGCGAGCTCCATCAGAAATGGGAATCAAAATTTGTCTATCTGCATGGAAAAATTATGCTCCTCCCATTGAAGTTAAAAAAACAGTTTATATTCTCAGATATTTACTTCTTAGTTTACTCTTTAACGTGTCATTTGTTACACGGTCTTGGGTAGAAATCAACCCCAAAAGCTAGCTCAAGAGGTGAGGGTGCCCTCACACTTATATGCTTACTATTATTTTAGTACTTGGGGGTGATGTGGGACTTCGTTTCACATCATTATGTACACATAATGGGCATCAATAATGGGCATTAGGGGCTATGCCTTGCAAGCCGCCAACTCACTATTGGCGTGTATAAAGTTAACATCAACTAAAAGCTTCAAAATCTTATATTAGGGTTGGTTTGGGATGTTCTAAAAAAGTGCACTTTTTGACTTATTGGTTTATATGGGTTGGGTTTGGATTGGGTTTGATGTGATGTGTTAGAGAGGTGATGTGATTTAAATAAGATGATGTGACTTAAATAGGATAGTGACTTTTTGACTTTTTGTATTATTTAGTAGATGCCAAACTTGGCCTAAATTAACAAAAACAATATACATGGTATAAATCATGTCTTCCTCATCATGGGCATCAATAATGGGCATTCGGGGTTATGCCTTGCAAGCCACCAACTCACTATTGGCGTGTATAAAGTTAACATCAACTAAAAGCTTCAAAATCTTATAGAAAAGTAACAAAAACAATCACCAACACATGGTTGAGATCACCTCTGCCATAGTCGCTGCCAACTAAATAATTCATGGCTATATAAATGACCTTGATAAGTTCTAATTGAATAAGAATACGTCAATACCTACATACATAAAACTTTCAAGATGATATCAATAGAACCTAATCAACATCACCACCACCAGCAAAACTCACCGCCCCATTGCTACCACCATGACACAGCAACCACAACTATCAACATACTACCCTTGCATTGCAACATATCATTGAAATTGCCTCAGCGCGCCCCAATAATATTATCACCTATAACACCAGGACCACCCTCCCCACAAAAACAAAGTATGTCAAACACATCATATCATTGTGCCACCACAAGCATTACAATCTCTAATTTATTAACTTTCTTCTAGTGTACTAAGACTTAAAAACAACTTTATCACCCAGCCATCCCACTGCTAAATCAATTATGCCATCGTCACCACACCAGTATTAACTCCACCACCTCACCCCCTTGTCTTTTTTCCTTTTTTGGGTCAACACCATCATATTATATAATCACATTTTACTGTTGCTTCCCTCCCACCACCCACATTTCAAGATAATGCCACCACCATGTTTTCCATCATTGCTGCTGCCACTGCCAATGCCAGGCAGTTTGTTGTTACCACCAACCATCATGTTATCAAATCCTCCCTCTCCAAGAAACCGTCTGGCAAGGAAACAGATTCTGGTTTAGCTCCAATTGCAATCTTCATTACTACCTCTGCATTGCCAAACCACACCACCAGAGTCTATCACCTCTAACGATGGCAATCACCTCTTTGATCACAAAACCAACACTGCACTATACACATGCCCCATACCCTAGTATCTTTAAAAAAAACATAGTTAATAATGTCAACAATATTATACAAATATACAATCATGTACTAAAGCGCCAACTACTCCAACTTGCCAAATGAAACACAGTAATGCAATGTTAGATTCCAAAATTTGATCAATAGTAATGTAAATAGTTCAATTTGACATTATTTAAAACCTTTATTTAAAACATATCCAACACACTTGACCGTTAGGATTTTTTACTTTCTATGCAGTTTGGATGAGAATATACTCTAGAATGAGCTACAACAGCATGCATTGCTAATGAAAACTTAGAATTGTCACATCTCTGCTTTAGTTGGATATTTTTGTCAATGAGCAGTGAGCACATGACAGAAAAGTCTGAAATCCACTCACCACTTGTAGATTAGCTTGTTACAAATGATTTTCCGGTTACAATCTAAAAAGCCCGGACACTTTTAGGGTGGTGTGTCCATGTTGGACCTACACATGCCAATGTTTAATAACAACTATACGATTGGCTATCAGATCTAGGCACCACCAACACTTCTAAGCATGGCCACTTCTTATGTTACAATTACTAACTTGATTATAATGGATGTAAGACACATTATTAAAATGTGGTTATCAAACTGACAAAGTTTAATAACAATTATACAATAAATGAAAAAATAATTTACCTGCAGAATGGTCTTTGCTGTCCATGGCACTGTCCAAGGTTCTGCACTAAAAACTGCATCTGCAGCCTGTAACATAAATAGCCGATTAACCACTAATCATGAAGGATTAATTGACAATGATTATGTCTCTAATTACTAAGCTCTTCTTAGAAACTATTTCTTTCACAAAAAATGTCTCCAGGAACCATATTTCCCCTGTTATTCATATAATTGTTCACAAATGATCACAGTTAAACATGATATGAACTCTTTTGAGAAACTTGATTCTTCTGTAAGAAAAATGTGTAGACTCCACATATCTCTTATTTTCCACTTTATGGTCATTATTATGAATTGTAATATGGTAATTCATATCATTATTTATGATGGGGCATTTTTATACATATTACGTGTACGCTAAAAAGGCAATGACAATGAAACATGAATGGACTCAACTACGAGCACAGAATATAAACCAAAGAATAAATAATTAATTCACATTCACATCCAACAAAGGGAAAGTGCAGGATGTTAAGCCAAGCCAATCCTGGCACCACCTTGTGAATTTTTTGGCTACACATGAGGGTCAACATAGGAAATTGCAGTTCATTCTCCACCCACATATAGTTTCTAATTTACTCTCTACCCAATATACCTAAATTGAATCCATAATTCAAAACCTATGTTGGACAGACCATGTCAAGTAAACATATCATGTAGCCCAAAAGTGTAAAAGACAAGATTAAATGCATCAATAACTCTCCCACGCCCCGATATCCAAAGATTTGGAAATTAGAGTGACCAAACACCCAACCACACGCCCACAAGCCACAGTCAAGACATTACATAAGTCTATATAATTACTCAATAACCAAGAACCATGATTAGATAATTTTAGATCAGATTTGTATAACATGCCAAAAGCTGATGTAACAAAACAATACACAGTTTAAAATAATTTCACTATCGAACCTTCCCACTATGTTCTTAGGTTGAACCAAAGTCGTGAACTGCTCAATTGTGATCCCTTTTCTTTTATCAAACCACACCATACCAATCCTTGTACCCCAATCAAGTAGGATCAGCTACATGAACCTTTTTTCATCATTCCACTCTATCAAGGGTTATGTGCTCAATTAATTAAATAACTTCATGCCATTTTTTTACTACCACATCCCATATTATTTGTCCCCTCCACCTAACATTTCCATTTATGGAGATCATGTCATTTTATAGTTGACCAACATTTAGTCCCATAAAGTATAGCCAGCCTTATAAGTTGTTTTATAAAAAAAATTCTTTTCAATTTTATTAATATGCATTAATCACATAATATGCCAAAAGCACTCTTCACTTGAGCCAACTTCGTTTGATTCTATGAATCACATCATCTCTAACCTCTCACCCTAACTAATAATCAAACCTAAGTAACGAAATTGTTTGCTCTTTGCTATCTCTTAGTTTTCAATCTCTACTTCTCCACTATTTCTACTTATATTGTTATTAAAGTTACATTCTATATATTTAGTTTCAATTCTACTTATTTTAAAGATTCAAGTGTAATTTAATGTTAATTCATCCCTCAGTTTCATCCATTAGAACAATATTATATGTGAACAGCGTACACCATAACTAAGACAAATTAATAAGGAATCAAGGCAAACCCTTGGTGCAATCTTATAATAATTGAAAATTCACAAAGGATCTTGCATGTAGCTTGTGACTTTGTTAGTTCGTTTAATAGCTTGCTTGGTCCGATTGTTCATGTTGTTGGTCCCACTACCCTTACCTACTCAAATCCCGAAATGAAAAGAGTAGTTCCCGTTCCCTATTCGTCCTGGCCCTTATCATAGAAAGGAGTGTTTTCCTCCTCACTCTAGATAGGAAAGCCAAGCAAGCTCATTAAAATAGGTTAGTAAATAGGCGCCTTTAACACATAGCACATTCTGTTGTCTAATTTCTCTCGCAAGTAATTTAATTGTAATCATGACCCCATCATACATGTCCTTTTTGATAACTCGATATCCAATCCATTAGACCGACTAATCCAAGGGACTAATCCCACCGTCCACTTGTCCATCATACGTGTCCTTATCGCATCAACATGCCCCTTGGTCACAATTTTTTGTCTAACAACCATCATCTTATATCTCTAGACACCCCACCGCAAACTTTTTCTACATTTATAAAATCCATATAAAGATCTCTCCTCTTCTCTCTATAATTTTCTAAATCAATTTAGTAAATATAACACTTCCCTAATCGATCTACTGAGCATAAGGCCAAATTGGTTCCCTAACACTATTCTTATAATTCTTACACAACGCTCAATTAGTCTCTCCTACACACTATTGTGATTCTTATGCAACGCCCAATCAGTCTCTCCCACAGTTTCATTGTATAACTTATCAACTTAATGCCGCCCCTATAATTGTAGCAATTTTGCACATCTACTTTACTTTTATATATAGATACTAAATATGTTTTTTCATGTGTCAAGCATTTTTCTAGTCATTAGAATCTTATACTCCATCCTTACTTAAGTTAAGCACTTCCAAGCCTTTAATAGAAATGCAATCTGGTAATTAGCCTTCCTTGATTACATCTTTTTTGATGTGGGACAAGATATTAGATAGTTTTATATTTTAGTATTAATATTTTTGATATATTATTTGATTAGGATTATTTTCATCTTGTATAAATATTCTATAATTATTAAGTTTCTGAATTTGGATTCCCCCCCCCCCCCCCCCGGGGGTCCTTTTCTCCCCTAATTTTAGGTTTCTTATTTGTCAAGAATTAGGCTAGTTAGTTCTGTTTCCTAAATTTGAATTTCTTGGTGTCCAAGGTAGTTTGGTCTCCAAGTATGAATTTATTATAAATAGTTATGTAGCCTTAGGGCAAGAGGATAACTTTTTTTTAATAATACTCAAATATTTTCAATTCCTTGTGGATTCAAGGTTCTATGTTCTTGTGAATTCGAGAGACGCTTTCATCTACTAGAACTATATCTAGTCCCCGTGTTTTCTGCTATGTCAAGTGGTATCACAACAAGGATTCGCCTGGCTCGATGGCATTCATCGGAGTAGGAAGCACAAATCCTATTGATGATGATCGTAGGCTGGAAGCTATATGAGATGCAATTGAGGAACATCAGCTAGAAGTGCATGAACTTCGCAATGAGATTTGTAATGTACTTGCCAAATTGGGATTGATCGCCAACCAAAGACAACCAACAACTGACAGCATTTGTGCCGAAGGATTTGTCCAAGGTCAACCTGTTAGCTTATGCATTTTTGTAGAAATTGTATATTTTAATGGTTCATGTAAGTTTCAAAAGAAGATTTTCTTGATAGGTTGCTTGATCTTGAAAATTTCTTGCTTCCTACAAAATTGACAAATTTGCATTGAAGTGATGGAATGGATTAAAAGATTATCAAGTTCGTGAAAGTAAAGACAGGATTCGTTCATGGTTAGTAATGAAAAACATATTAGCAAAAAAAATTTACTTTCTTGATCATGAAGATATATCATCATATACAAATCAAGATACTTCAATGGAGTTGATTGATAGAAGTTTGTAATGAAATTGTAGTTGCAAAAGAAAATATTTCACATCCTAATATTGTTTGTGATGAGGTTACTTATAAAACTAATGAAGAAAATTTAAATAATCAAGCGAAAGTTCTACAAGGAGAAGATGACAATATTGAAGAAGAAATTTCAAAAGTATACCCTAAAGAAATTCAAGATAAGTCCGAAATTGTTAAAAAGGTTGAGACTTTTGTGTTGAAATTTGAAATTTCTTCAATGGATGAAACTGCTCAAGTTGAGAATTTTGCCATAAAAAATAAAGATTCATCAAAGGAAAAGATTTTAAAGATCCAAGCACCAATAAAATCACACAGTTCAGTTCATTCACCGATCGATGTTAAGGAAGGAAGAATTGATTTGATTGGTGTGGAAAGTTTTGATCTGATTTTCAAAATGTATTCGATTGATCTTGTCAATCAATTGAAGATTAGCTTGAAGAAAATTTTGCACATTCAATTCATGGAGATTTCTTTGGGATTACAATTGAAGAAAATGAGGTATTCAAAATATTTCTTTATTTGGCAAGTGTATAAGAGGTCTGACAATGTTGCCGAAAAATTCGAAAGTCCCCGGAATCTTTGAATGTCCGCCAGAAAATTTGAATTCTCTAGAAATGATGAGAGGCTTCGATTGTTCAATGGTTGCAACTAGAAACACCATAGCAAAGAGATGATGGGGATAAAAGATTGGGTGAAGAAAAAGGCAGAGTAGTTAGAGAGAGATTAATGACAAGACTCTCCTATGGATCTCCCACTTTCACTCTCAAAGTAGATAATGGAGAAATAAAATTAGTTCTTTTCCAAAAATTGTCTCTCCAAAAATCAACTCCTTGTAAAGCTATGGGTGGGTACTATTTATAGGCACCTCATGATGTAGAATGGAGTCCATGTGCAAAACACACAGAATATTCTCTATAAGCACTTTATCCGAGGAGGTGACATCTCCAAGGACAAGAAAAATTCTCAAAAGGAGATCAACCTCTCGGCAAACCCTTCTTCTTAGCCATGCCTAATCAATGATCCCCAATCATTCCAAAAGGTTAGGGATAGTCCCAAAGGACGCCCTGCCGCAGAAGGGTTAGGAGTAGTTCAAAAGAACACCTTGCTGCAAATATTGCTAAGTCTCAGGGACCCCCTAGATCGAGCCACCTTAACCAGGGTATAGGCTAATTTAACCAAAGAGTGAATTTATCTCCACTCACCGTCCTCGAGATCAGGTCCTTTGTTCGGACTCTGTCACGCGCCATGGTTTTGGTGCGTAGATCCCAAAAAACTCCGAGCCTGCAAGTGTTATGGGACTCACTAACAGAGCCTACTTCTAGATTGTGTTCGAATCTGTTCGAAGCCATGCGCTTTGGATCTCTGAGTTCGTGGATCTGAACCCTTTCGAGTCCAAACTCAAATAGGTCTCTAGGTTTGTGGTTCCGAACCTTTTCGAGACTAGGCAAATACCTCGGAGAATGGATCTCCTCGGAGGGTTTCATCTTTTCCGAAAGCAACAGTTAACCTTCTCGGACGCCCGTATGATCTGGACCTCCTCGAATGGACTTGTTGGACTTTTCTTAGAGATATAATCTTGTTGAGCCTCTCCGGCCTAATTGGTTGGCTTTTCTAGCAAGTCCATTCAATAGAATTCATTTGAGGCAACTTTGTGATAATTTCTACAGACCCATTAATTTTTTAGCTTTCTGATTGGACCCAATCAAGTTGTCAAGAATTAGGCTAGTTAGTTGTTTCTTAATTTTAGATTTCTTGGCGTCCAAGGTTATTTGGTCTCCAAGTATTATTAAAAATAGCTATGTAACCTTAGGGCAGGAGGATAACATTTTTTTTTAAATATTTAAATATTTTATCTTCCTTATGGATTCAAGGTTTTATTTTCTCGTAGATTCAAGAGTCCATTTCGTCTAATAGAACAATATCTAGTCCCGGTGTATTCCGCTATGTCATTTTTATTGCAAATTATTATTTTTCTTTTCTATTTTTTTCCTGTCATGATCAATGTGTACAAGGTACAACTATGTAACAGGACAATTACTATCTTTGGAGAGCAGCACATCTATAACCTAACTTCTGAGTGAAAATACGCAGTTAATAGTTCCACCTTTTTTCTTAGATAAGGAGTTAATTAGTTTCCAACTTATGAGCAAACATGTAATAATCAACTTTTTGAATTACTTTATCTTTCCCATGTGTAGTATTGGTTCTCATTTGTTTTCCTTGTAGGGAGTAGTTGGAGAAAAAATGCAAGAAACCACAGATTTTTAGAGAATATGACAAGTTAAATGGAGCTAAAGTTGAATCCTTTTTTTCTTTTTGCATAACTGACAACCAAATACTAAACAGCTCGACAACATGACAACATAAACGGTCTCCACAGTTCAAAAAGTAAAATCCCTGCTCATGAAAACCAGAACTTTTCTTTCAAATGGTCATGAATTTTGAAAGCAGTTCATATTCAATAAATGAAGTATCAAATGAGATGGTTTGGTGCTAAAAGTAAGAACAATAAATAATTCCCAAGCATGTTCACTGTCCAAACGAAGTAAGTGAAACAAACTGTGATACCTTCCTAAGAGTTGAAACCCAATCCTCATTTTCAGCTCGTGATTGATCGAACTCAGGATTCACCAGTAGTTCCGGCAATTTATCCTCTTCATTCTTGGCCTCGAGAAACTCTGAAGAAGTCTCCTCGTGCCTAAAGCATGAAAATTTCCATTTCTACAAGACAATATAAAGGCAATATTCAATATTCCCTTCATTTCCAAAATATCGAGAAGAAAAAAAAAAAACTAGTTAAAGCTCGATCATTATGCTTAAGCTGATTTGATTTCCCAATAACACACCTCAGCTACGCCCATTAGGGATTTAGCTCTATCGGGTCCTTACATAAGAATGAAAGATCAATTACAATCAGTTTTTTAACTATTTTCCAAGCAATGAAACGTAGTGTGAGTGATAGACATAGAAATCAATATTTGCATCGTTTGGTTAAGGAGAAAACAAATGAAAAACAAATTGAGGGGTCGTATGTTTTCTGTTATTTGCGGTCAAGTTCATAGAGGGATTACAAAATGAAAATCAAAATAACATTGAAACAACATATATACAAATACACTTACGGTTTTGGAAGACTTGGGAAGAAAATTGAGGAGGCGTGGAGGCCGATTGAGTGGGAGTGAGGTTGTGGAGAGTTTGGACCTGGAAATGGGAGGAGAGAGAAGGGAGGAGCGAAGAGAGAGCGAAGGGGCTGACATTGTGGCCACACCACCGGATTGGCTACAATCCGGAGATTGGAAACCCTTTGTTCATGCTGCATCACAGAGATCAAACCCTAATTCTGTGTTGTGCATCAGAAGATGAAATGAAGCGAAAAAACCCTAATTGCTGTAGCAGGTCAGCTCCGTCGACGTTGCCACTTGCCCAGTGGAGAGAGAGAGAGAAGCCAATCCACCCTTTGTTGCAATAGTTATCCTACGAAATCAAATGATCTATCAAATTTTTTTATTACATGTAGTTCTATTTTTCTACATATTTTCCCTCAATAAGTGTAGTTTTTAATTTATTTTTTTTTCCTACATATTTTCCCTCAATAAGTGTAGTTTTTAATTTTTGGGTAAATTATTGATAAATCTCATTTAGAAGTGTTTTAATCCAAAGAAGTCTATGAAGGAATTTTTTAACCCATTTAGTCCCATGTATGTATAGTTTTATTCCATAAATTCTTTTTTCTTGATTTATACTATTTTCTTGGACACTTATGCCCTTATATTTAATTTTGATACCCTTATAAATATTTTTGAACGGCTAGCAATTTTATGATGTGAACATTCATATTTTAAAATTCACATTGGTAGGAATGTAAAATTGGCCTGTGAGCGGCCCGAAACTCGCTCGCCAGCCAGGGCCGGCCTGGCCCGTTGACAATGTGAATATTCACATTGACATGTTAACATTCACATTAATAGGAGTGTAAAATTGACCCGCGTTCGTGGCGGCGCGAAACCGGCCCGCGGCCCATGGACGGCCCGGGCGCGGGCCCGGTCCGGCTCGTTGACAATGTGAATATTCACATTAACATGTTAACATTCACATTGATAAGATTATAAAATTGGCCCGCGGCCCATGGCTGGCCAAAAGCCCTCCTGCGGCCCGGGACGGCCCCGGCCCAGCCCGTTGACAATGTGAATATTCACATTGACATATTAACATTCACATTGATAGAAGTGTAAAATTAGCCCGCGCCTCGTGGCTGCCCGAAACCCGCCCACGGCCCATGGCCCTGTTGACAATGTGAATATTCACATTGACATGTTAACATTCACGTTGATAAGAGTATAAAATTAGCCAACAGCCTAGGGCGGGCCCAACCCCGCCCGTTGACAATGTAAATATTCACATTGACATGTTAACATTCACATTGATAGGAGTATAAAATCAGCCAGCGGCCCAGGGCGGGCCCAACCCGGCCCGTTGACAAAATGAATATTCACATTGACATGTTAACATTCACATTAATAAGAGTATAAAATTGGCCAGCGGCCCAGAGCAGACCCGACCCGGCCTGTTGACAATGTGAATATTCACATTGACATGTTAACATTCACATTGATAGGAATGTAAAATTAGCCCGCGCCTCATGGCTGCCCGAAACCCGCCTACGACCCATGGGCGGCCCGGGGTCGGCCCGGCCCGGCTCATTGACAATGTGAATATTCACATTGACATGTTAACATTTACATTGATAAGAATATAAAATTGGCTCACGGCCCATGGGCGGCGAAAAGCATGCCGCCGCCCGGGGCGGGCCCGGGCCCGCCCGTTGACAATGTGAATATTCACATTGACATGTTAACATTCACATTGATAGGAGTGTAAAATTAGCCCGCGCCTCGTGGCTGCCCGAAATCGCCTACGGCCCATGGGCTGCCCGGGGCGAGCCCAGCCCGGCCTGTTGACAATGTGAATATTCACATTTCACATGTTAACATTCACATCGATAAGAAATATAAAAATGGCTAGGGCTAGGACGGGCCCAAACCCGGCCCGTTGACAATGTGAATATTCACATTGACATGTTAACATTCACATTGATAAGAGTGTAAAATTGGCTCGCCAGCCCGAGGCGGGCTTGGCCCCGACACCGTGACAATGTGAATATTCACATTGACATGTTAACAGTAACATTGATAGGAGTGTAAAATTTGTCCGCTGCCCAAAGCTTGCCCGCGGCCCGGGGTAGGCTCGGCCCGGCCCGTTGAGTTGACAATGTGAATATTCACATTGACATGTTAAAATGCACATTGATATGAATGTAGAGTTGGCCCGCGACCCGTGGGCTGCCCGAAAGCCGCCCACGGCCCGAGGCAAGCTCGTTTTTGATCGGGCTAAGCATGTCCGAGACCCTAGTGGTAGGCCTAAGTCATCACTTTGAAGCCCGGCCCCGCCCATTGGCTCGCTTAAGGCCCCATTCAAGGCTCGGTCCGAGGCCCAGCCCGCCCGAGGTGCAATGTATTTTTTTGTGAAAAATAATAAAATTTTGGTAGAAAAAATTAAAAAGAATTATAAAAAAATGGCTAGGCCCGCCCAAGCCCAACCTAAGCTTGAGGCTGGGGCCAGGCCCACGGGCCCGACCAGAGGCTCGATCCATCGGCCCGTCCAAAGCCCGAATACCCTTGTGCTAAGGCTAGGGCCTGGACCTAATTTTTTGGCCCGTGGGCCGGCCCGACCAGGCCCAAGAAAGGCTCATTTGGGCCCAGGCTCGAGCCTAATCTGAGACCCTAAGCTAGTGCTTGGCGCCATCACTTTGAAGCCCTGCCCCGCCCATCAGCTCAGTTAAGGCCCATTCAAGACTCGGTCGAGGCCCAGCCCGCGCCGAGGCCTAGTGTCTTTTTTTGTGAAAAATAATTAAATTTTGGTAGAAAAAATTAAAAAGAATTAAAAAAAAAATGGCCAGTCTCGCCCGAGCGCCCACGGGCCATGGGCGGGTTTCGGGCAGCCACGAGGTACGGGTAATTTTACCACTCCTATTCAATGTGAATGTTAACATGTCAATGTGAATATTCACATTGTCAACGGGTCGGGCCGGGGCCCGCCTGGGCCGCTGGCCAATTTATACTCTATCAATGTGAATGTTAACATGTTAATGTGAATATTCACATTGTCAACAGGGCGGGCCGAGCTGCCCGAGCCGCCCATGGGCAGTGGGCGGGTTGGTGTTTCGGGCAGCCACGAGGCCGAGCTAATTTTACAATCCTATCAATGTGAATGTTAACATGTCAATGTGAATATTCACATTGTCAACAGGCCGGGCCGGACCCGTCCCGGGTCGTGGCGCGGGCTTTTGGCCGCCCATGGGCCACGGGCCAATTTTATACTCTTATCAATGTGAATGTTAATATG
Organism: Camellia japonica; assembly: GCA_030407325.1. Lineage (NCBI taxonomy): Eukaryota > Viridiplantae > Streptophyta > Magnoliopsida > Ericales > Theaceae > Camellia > Camellia japonica. Next base: position 127,026,144 of record JAPPVO010000002.1, on the reverse strand, counting down.
TCAATGTGAATATTCACATTGTCAACGGGCTGGACCGGGCCCGCGCCCGAGCCACCCATGGACCGCGGGCAGGTTTCGCGCCGCCACGGGATGCAGGCCAATTTTACACTCCTATTAATGTGAATGTTAACATGTCAATGTGAATATTCACATTGTCAATGGACCGGGTCCACCCCGGCCCGAACTCGAATTTTTCCGGGCACCCACGAGGATCGACATAGGCCGGAACCCCTACACATTGACGATAGAACATTCACATTGACGGTGTGAACATTCACATTAGGGGTATTTTGGTAATGGTCACCCATAAGACTTATTGAAACATAAGAAAAAATGTGAACTAAATGGAAACACAAGTAGATGAAAAGGGTATTTTTGGTCTTCTTATCGCGCATAGGACTAATGGAATAGTCAAAAAGAATATGGGTTGGATGAAATAAAGTTCTTAGAAAGTGGATTTATCAAAAAGCTCCCTTAATTTTTTTATAGAAAGATAGTAAAAAAAAAATTATAGAAAGATAGTAGAAAATAAAAAGGAAATAATTAATTGACGCAACCTATAAAAAGATAAAAAAAAATGAATTTATTTAGACTAGGTTTGGCATCCCTTACAAAAAATTAAAAAGTCAAAAAGTCAATATCTTATTTAAAGTTGCATTATCTTTTATTTAAGTCACATCACTTCTCTACCACATCACTTCAAACCCAACCCATATTTCACAAAAAGTCAAAAAATGCACTTATTTAAAACATCCAAACAGTCCCTTAGCATATGTCAAATAAGATCTAAATTTTTTATATGATACACATATGTAAATTTCAAGCTTACTTTTCACTAGCTAAAGTATGAAAAAAAGTACACGTTTTATTTTACTAATTACTTTAGCTATTGTGTTCAACCACACTCTTTATTTTAGCTAATCATTCAAACTAACTTAATTAATTTTTAAAACAAAAAATACTAATTGCTGATATTTTACTAATATAAATTTGCAATAATAATAAATTTGTCCATACAAACATACAAAACTTGTAGAATGAGGAGAAAAAAATACAAATACAAATAAGTTATTCTGTAATTCATCAAATAGAATTGAAAAACATATAAAATTGTTACATACACATATACATATATAAAATATATAAAACCCAAATCCAAAACATAAATATACAAAATCTAAGATATATACACATATTTGTTTGAAAAGCCTCTGGGGCTCTTCAATTGTAGCCACCAAAAAAGTAGGATGGTAAAGTAACTAGCCCAATAATCAGCCTATTAGAACTCAAAATTAGAGTTACATTAACTAAAATACCTAACAAATCTTTTTTAACTATCTCCTTAGAGATACTTTATATAACAAATTTAATAAAATATTTGACATTCATAACAATTTTCTTGTTACCTTGATGAAGCTTCACGACAAGACAGACAACAGGCTATAAAATCCAACTTCCAAGGGAGAATGACCTCGACGACGACGTCGTATTACTGCTGAAACAGTTGCCTGGCTCGCAGAAGAAAATTTTGTGCAACTTCTTAATTGGGGTGAAATTTCCGATCAACGATGTTTAAAAGGTTATATTTTTAAAAATTACTAAAAATATATATATATATATATATAATTAAGACTCTGTTTGTTTGATGTATGTATTTTACTCATTTTTTGTTATTTAGTTAAACAAAAGTAAGTAAAAATTTTTCTTAAAAAAGATTTTTGTATCTTTTTTTTTAAAATGACTAACTTTTCAAAAATTCAAAAATTCGTAAGCGATTTTTTTCAAATTGACTTTCACTCACTATTTTTCAACACATTTAACCTTTTAAATAACTATCTACTCACTAAAAAGTTATAAATGACCTTTATTGAATTAAATTTATCTTTTAGGCAATCAAAATATTTTTGTTCAAGTGTCAAACAAACGCTGAAAAATAAAAACAAAATATTTTTTTGTGTAAAATTAATTTGCAAGAGAAAAAAAAATGTAAAATATTTTATATCAAAACAAACAGAGCCTAAAAAGTAAAAAAATAAAATTTAATTTTTAAAGAAAAAATTAGGCCTAGTTTGGCATAATCTGAAAAAATCAAAAAGTCACTATCATATTTATATCACATCATCTCTCTACCATATCACTTCTCTACCATATCACTTCAAACACAACCCATATTTTACATTTTTTCGTAAAAAGTCAAAAAGTACACTTATTTAGATCATTCCAAACAACTCCTAATAAATCCATATTTCCACCCCTAATAAGTCAAAAAGGACAAGGTTAAACTATTGGGGCATAAGGACATTCATTAGACATTTGTTGGAAATTTATTGGTCAAAAGAACATTACCACTTATCTGTTGACATTTGTATTTTAACCTATCTGTTCAAATCTTTTTTTATCTGCTTAATTTTTGAACCTATCTATTCAAATTTGTATTTATTTGTTGAAATTCACCAAGCCTAATGTAGCTTGCTTTTTGTGTTCCTCGGAGGGGTTTAGTCTCTTCGGATACGATATCCCTACAGTTCGGACTCCCGTGGTTCTGAATCTGGTTTCACAAGTGTAATGTGAAATAAATTAAACAAATGACAGTCCAAATCTGGCAAATCTTAGAAAATCCATTTATCATCAAAGATGTCAAAAATATACTGTATTGCCAGATTTCAAAGTCACCACCTAAATATTTTTGAAAAATTTAGAAAACCCGTAACTCGTACCAAAGACCACTTGTCTGTCATAACCAAAGTGTTTTGGCTCGGAAACTTAGGTATGAGAGGGGAAAGTCATGAATTGAGCACCCCCTCACCTGATCACTATCGGCCTCTACTAATCACGATGTGATTTTTATGTACAGTATATGTTCTTGTTCTAATTATTAATTGTCACGACCCAACCCCAGAGGTTTAGGGCTGGAATCGCAACTTACTAATTAATTATAATCTTAACAAATTAAATGGCGCAGGTGGAGGCAGAATGGAAATAAGAAAATAATTAAATAAAAAATTTACTTCATTAATGATTGAAAATACATCATTGAGGCTTTTATTATTTTATTATGTGGCGACAAAATTTTGGAAAAAGAAGAAAAAGAAAAGTAAAACAAAATGTAACAGGTCGGCGTCAAATTTCGTACGGGTCCCACTATACGAGGTTACAATTCTTCTTTACATCTTATCACCTGAAAAGGGTAACAACTAGAAGCACACAGCAGAGTGAGAAATATTATACCAAGAGTATAGGAGACACAAAATAACCATGGATAGTTATTTAAGTTAAAATATTAACATAACTTAATTTGAATAAACAAATTATTTAAAGTGACAGAAACTAAAATACAAAAATTATGTAAATAAATAATCATAACCACGGTATAGAACATAATAGAACAGAAGTCATTGGAGTGACAATCAGAACAGAGGTCAATGGATCCATGACAAACAGAGGGTCACAAGGTAACCAATCAAAGGCCAATGGTTTATTTAAGTCCCCCAATGCATAAGACTCCAGTGGTGGTACTTGCAGAAAATAATTGCTTATAAAATCATTTTCAAATAATTTCTAAAATTTAAACAAATATATCCATGGGTTTCAATTTAAGTAAGGAGAGTTTAGAAAATAATCAACATAATCGAAATATTAATATAATTTATAAAACACAAATGGCGTAAAATAAATTATGGTAACTCAAAATACACATAAAATATATTATGATGACTCAAAGTATAATATAACTCATCTTAATAGTGATTCCTCACTCTTACTTTTTACTGTCAAAGACCGTCTTACCTAATAGTTGCCTTCGGCCAGTATATTTTCCCTTTGTTTTTTTTTTTTTTTCTTCTTGATCTTGAGCATTGTGGGAAGTGGTTTGGAAATACTCTTCAAATCCTGGGGGACGCTCGTGATCTTTAGCTAGTCACCTGAAAATGAATGAACACTCCAGTCGGGGTTGCCAGAATTAGCACTCCAACAGATAAGTCAGTGTATACTCTCTTGATATTTGTATCTTAAGTTAAGTTTACTAGTTCTCACCTACCTTTCTCTAACCGAAGATCCTGTATTTATAGTATTCTCTTTGGGCCTTAGGGCCTGGCCCATCCCGAATCCTTTACATGTACTTCTACTCGGCCTTTGTTCTACTGGTTGAAATGCCGACTATTTTATTCGGCTCTTCAATTGACTGGGATCAATGTCGAATAGAGGTTATGTTATGGACCGGACTGGTCCATTCTTCTCTATTGATCCAAGGAAATTCAGCTCCCACAATTGCCTCCCAAACACCCCACTGGTATCAGTTAGTCGGCGTGTTTGGCTTCTGGCCTGGGAAGTCAAAAATTCAGCGATTAATCCTCTTCCCGATGCGTGTCAGAACGCGTACACACTTTTTGGTCATTGTAACGATTTCCCGGCCCTTCGTACACTACCTCTATTTAATGCGATTTGAAATTGTCTCTTCGAATGTATGTTCTGAATACTCAAAGATATCTGGCTCGCCTTCTAGTGCAACTCCTTTATTTTGCGGCTTCTACAACTCTTTGTTTCTCGTTTTTCCCTTCGTCTCCTGTAAGTTTTCTTCTCCTTCATTTTTGATCCCGCTTCCTTGTTTGCTTTTAGTTTTCCATAATCCTTGGGTTGGCCAAAATGGCAAAACATTTGAAGGAGCTCCTTTTAGCGGATCGAATCTCCGGCTTTCAACGCCATTTTTCCATCACCGATGACGTCTATCTGTCACTTTTGGCAGACAGAACCACTGATATGGAGAGGAATGATGAGAGCACAATCGTCTTTCCTCTCCTATCAATTGCTGGGGGCGGAGTCCGCTTTCCTCTTCACCCATTTTTGAGGGACGTTCTTCGATACTGGGGTCTAATCCCTTCCCAGCCCAACATGAATTTATTTCGCATCATAATGGGAATTGTAGAGATAAATCGGTGTCTTAGGATTAATTTAGGTATACCCGCCATTCGGCACTATTATGTCCTAGCCAAATCTACCGGCCGGCTAGGACGCTACCTTCTTAAAGCCAAGGATACTGATCATTACTTAGTGACTATGCTTGCCAGCTCTAGCAAGCATGTCGATGACGTGATGGTCGTTGTCTGCGACAATTGGGAATTCGGCGAAGGTGAAGATCGCTTAGACCTTGTGCCAAGGCGAAAAGGCGAACCAGGTGGCCGATTAGATCACTTGTTTCTGTTATTTCCATATCTGTGTTCGGTACTATACACATCTAATCATTTTGTTTATGTAGGCAGCAACTTCAAGAGAATATTGGTTTCAGACGACGACGTTGTGCTTGCAGAAATTAAGACCGCGCTACAGTTCGTCGGCCGTCCAACCTTCAAAAACAAGGAAGGGCGGCCCACATTCTCCTGCGGTACGAGCCGACTTATACGATATTCTCAGCGGCAGACAACATTCCGATCGCGCGAGACGACAACCATCTTACAGCCCTCATCTTCCCCAGCTTCAAAAACTTGAGACAGATCGGTTTAGAAACATCTAATTCTGAACACTTAGAAGAACAAGCGACCGAACCAATCGCCAAGGACCCGGATCAATTGGCAGCGGAGGTTGACGAAGCTATTAACTCGGCCTTTGAGGAAGCCGGACTGAACTCGTCTGACCCTCCGCTACATCAAGCCGAGGGGACGCCTTTGAAGATATTTTTACAAATTTAGGAGACCTTCCCGGCGATTATTCTGAGGGTATGGCTGGGGAAAGTCTCACGCAGTTGGCGCGAAAGAGAAATGCCGAACGCATGGCCGCTCAACGGAAAGTCGAGGCCACCCGTTTGGACCTGCCCCGACTGCCTCTTCCGAACCCATTATTGTAGAAGAAACGGCTCAAGTTCATGCGGCCGAGACGGAGAAGGATGCCAAGCGTCCGATTACAGAAGAACGGCCGATTTCAGAAGATCGGGGAGAAAAACGTACCTCTGAGGGCGAGGCCGGCTCTGAGGAGGGCCCCATTGATAAACGGCCACACTTAGAGGAGTCGGGTGTGGTTACTCCTTTTGTTGTTGAGCCAAAGATAAAAAACATGCCGATCTCCTCTAAAGCGTCGGCTTTGAAAGATCCAGCTGTGGCATTGAGCTTGGCTGCCTCGGTCTCCTTACCAGCTGACAAGGCAACCTTTCGTGCCAAGCCAGATTTGGTAACAATAGCATTAGCTGCCCAGTCGGCCCTTCTGGTATGTGACTATCTTAACTCTTTATTTGGTTTGGTTTGCATACGGTATTTCTTGGTATGTGATGATCCCAACTTGTTTTGCAGACGGTTGGAAGGATAGCCGAACTAGGCCGCCGCCAGCATAATGCCATTGAGAGAATGGGCCGCTTGAAGTCAGAAGTCGAATGTGAGAGGAGCAGGGTCGAGTTCGAGGCGGCGAGAGCCACAATGGAAAGTGCACGAGCCGAAGCTAAGAAGAAGAGGGCGGGGATTGCTGATCAGCTCAGATCCGACGTCGAGGAGAGGGCAAACGCGAGCAAGGAATCGCTCAAGTTAGCCAAGGAGGCGCTTGCGAAGCTGGAGGCCGAGTTGGAAGAGTTGAAGAAGGCTAAGGAAAAAGTCGACTCTGAGGCTTCTGTGGCGTTTGAGGCTAGGAAGAGCGCCCGCCCTTGAAAACTACGTAGAATAAGTCCCCAAAATCGAAAATCGGGGATTCAAACATGGCTGGCTCAAAGCCCTTGCTGTCGCTGGAGTTACATTGGCCATGCCAATTCCATACGAGCAAGTGGACGTTGAGCTGCTTGAGTCTGATCCTGAGGCTTGATTTGGGAGACATTTTAGTTTTGTTAGGTATTTTTAATTTCAATGTATGTTCTTTATTAGTTGATTTTCATCTTTTTTGGATTTTTATGTGTAAAATGTCTGCTGTTAGCGCCCAATTTATGAATGAAAATTTTCTATGCTCTCAAGTTTTTGCTTGTATTGTTTGTTATATGAGTACATAATTAAAAGAATCAGTAGCTAGAACAAAATGTCACGACTACGTGAGACGACAAACTTATTAGCTGATTAAATTAATGACTTTGATTTATGACTGAATAAAATGAATTCATGAGGTGCTGATAGGTCAACTCATAAGTCAGCTAGGGTACATAAGCTGATTAGCTTGACGAATCTGCCCTTAGCTGGTTCATGAACAAGAACGCCGAATAACGGAAGTTCATGAACTAGAACGCCGAATTAAATGAACTTATGAATATTGTATTGATAAATCGATTCATGGAGCGGCTGGGGCACTCAAGCCGACTAGATTGATGAATCTGCCCTTGCCCCAGCTGGTTCATGAACATAGAATGCCGAATAAAATGAACTTATGAATATTATACTGATAAATCGATTCATGGAGCGGCTAGGGCACTCAAGCCGACTAGATTGATGAATCTGCCCTTGCCCCAGCTGGTTTATGAACATAGAACGTCGAATAATGGAGGTTCATGAGTATTGTACTGATAAGTCAATTCATGGAGCGGCTGGGGTGTTTAAGCCGACTAGGTTGATGAATCTGCTCTTACCCCAGCTGGTTCATGAACTGGAACGCCGAATAGCAGAGGTTCATGGGGCGATTGGGGCATATGACTCAATCGGCGCTGGGCTGTTGAGGTTTTAATATTAATGAGATTGCCTTGGAGGTACTGCCCTCGTAGGGAATAAATGGGCGTGTACTTCGTGAACGAAGGTCCTATTTATATGCTCAGTCAGCAACTCAGTCCAGCTCTTTGAGGAAGGTTAAACAAGTGCGAATGTCAAATAGACTTTTCTTCAATAGCAAAGGGGAAGCGAGGACGCTAGCTGAGCTGGGAGGAGATATGAGTCGAAGTGGTGAACCTTTGTGCACGGGAAGTAGGACTTCGAGGGATCGGGAGAGACACCAATCTCCTCATCGTCGAAGTAGGTTGCCTAGGAGGGACAAGCAGCCACAGGGCAAATCTCCTCAACCCCGTTCTGGAAGGGAATCCGACGCGACTCCGCGCCCATTGAGTTTTGCGGTCTTCGTGGGGAATAGACCAATGACAGAGGCGGATTCGATCGTTCAAGATCCAAATGTGGCAGTCGAGTTCGCTCGACAAATTTTTCCACCCGAAGTCTAGCAGTCAATGGGAGGCCGGCAGGATTTCGAAGTGTTTCGTGAAGGCGTTCACGGAGCAGTGAAAGGGCTGTACACCGCTTATGAAATTGGCATGCGTCTCCGCACCGCTCAGCACGATATAGAGCAGAGAGATGAACACATTCGGAAGTTATGAAAAAGGCTTCCATGATGGCTGAAAGGTCGGAATTCAGAAGACTAAGGAGAAACTCACCGAACAAGTTTGTCGATGTGAAAATCGTAGGTTTAAGCACGGCTGGATCAACGCACTTCAGCAAGCTGAGGCTCTCCAGGCAGCAGGTGTGAATTCTGCATTGCCGTTGTACCAACAGAATGATTCCTCTTTTCCGCTTTCGAAGTTGAGAAGAGTGATGATGAGGGAGCCGCCGAATAGAAGTAGACCTTGTAATGCTTATGTAGATTGAGAGCGAAATTATGTATTTATTGGCTGATTTTAATAAAACGCTTAGTTTTCAATTTGTAGCGTACTTTTTATTTATATTAGTACACTTGATGCCAATCGATTTATCTAAGGACACATTTTATTTTGAATGTTCGCACGTTTTAGACTACGTTTATGCGGCTTGAACTATTTCATTTTGAATATTTTCATATTTCAGCCTTTGTTTATACGGCTTGTATGAAGGCCATCCAAATCCAGAGTCTTTATTTGGCCAATCGTGAAATCCACGAAGGGCGCTCCAAATCCGGAGGCTTTATCGGCCCAAAGGCGTCATGCGCCGATGGGGCTCCGAATCCAGAGTCTTTATTTGGCCAATCGTGAAATCCACGAAGGGCATTCCGAATCCAGAGGCTTTATCGGCCCAAAGGCGTCATGCGCCGATGGGGCTCCGAATCCAGAGTCTTTATTTGGCCAATCGTGAAATCCACGAAGGGCGCTCCGAATCCGGAGGCTTTATCGGCCAAAGGCGTCATGCGCTGATGGGGCTCGGAATTCGGAGTCTTTATTTGGCCAATCGTGAAATCCATAAGGGGCGCTCCGAATCCGGAGGCTTTATCGACCCAAAGGCGTCATGCGCCGATGGGGCTCTGAAGGCTTAGTCGGCCCAAAGGCTTAATCGGCCCAAACACTTTTGAACTGGACTTCGCAGTGAGTAAACAGGAATCTTTGCATTACAAAAGTGGAGAGTGTACATGGTGAACCATTCAAAACTAGTATCATTCCCCACAAGTCGGGTTCAATGATAGAATTTACGCAAGTGCATTGAATTCCAAGGCCGTGGCAGACTCCTTCCGGACATGTCTTTGAGCCGATATGCCTCTACTCCTGCGATGAAATCGACCTGAAAGGGGCCGTCCCAGTTAGGACCCAATTTCCCATCAGCCAGTTTCCTGGCAGCTGGAAGTACTTTCTTCAGGACCAACTCTCTTGGTGTGTAGCGGTGCAGCTGAACACGTTGATTGTACGACTTAGCAAGCTGTTGCTGGTATCGTGCCATGGACGTAAGGGCACGGTCTCTTCGTTCTTCGATCAGAATCAAATCCAAAGCCAGCATCATGTCGTTTCAGTCCATATCGAAAACTTGCGATTTCAGGGTTGGGTGGCCGATCTCTGGGGGTATGATCGCCTGGGTTCCAAAGCATAAAGCAAACGGCGTTTCTCTAGTGGATCGCCTCGGCATAGTTCGATAAGCCCACAATACACTTGGCAATTCTTCGACCCATTTGCCTTTAGCTCTCTCCAGCCTCTTCTTGATGCCGTCCAAGATGGATTTGTTAGAGGCTTCGGCTTGACCATTGCTTTGGGGGTAAGTCGGCGTGGAAAAGTAAGGCCGGATACCGTACTTGTTGCACAGCTCTTGGTAGACACTGCAATCAAACTGGGTGCCGTTGTTTGAGATAAGAGCTCTTGGAATGCCGAATCGTGTTATGATATTTCTCCATACAAAGCGCTTAACATCAGCATCTCGAATGTGCGTTAATGCCTCCGCTTTGACCCATTTTGTGAAATAATCTGTCGCGACGATCAAGTATCGCTTGTTCCCTAGGGCCCTCGGCAATGGTCCTACGATATCAAGTCCCCACTAGGTGAATGGCCAGGGACTGGTAATAGAGCTCAACTCTTCAGCAGGCAGATGGGTTAACGGGGAAAACTTCTAGCACTGTTCACATTTTTCACATAGCATTCGGCATCAGATCTCATTGTCGGCCAATAATACCCTTGTGTTATAGCTCAATGGGCCAAAGAGCGCCCGCCAGAATGTGTGCCACAGCTGCCTTCATGTATTTCAGTCAGAAGCTCTTCGACTTTGTTCGGATGCACGCATTTCAAGTATGGACCAGAAAGGGATTTTTTATAAAGCTTTCCTTGAAGATCCAAGTAGTATCACAGGGCTTTTTTTTGCAACTTGTACGCTTCTTTCTTGTCCTCTGGGAGCTGTTCGGAAGACAGGAATGCAGCAATGGAATTCATCCAACTCAGTCCAAATTCTATGACATTGACCTGGACTTCCTCCGAAGGACCAATGCTTGGCTCCGGGATGAAACCCACCTCGATGGTCCGTTTAATCTCTGAGTTAATGGCGGAGGCTAGGCAAGCTAGGGCATCTGCATGTGTGTTCCGATCACATGTTATCTGATTCAATTCATGATGGTCAAATTTTGCTAGCAAGGAGTTAGCCGTTTTCATGTAAGCCGCCATACAGTCATTTCAAGCCGCGTACTCCCCTTTAGCGATTGATCACCAGTTTTGAATCGCAAATACAAGCAGACGCCGAGCACCTAGAAGATGTGCATTCCACAAACCAGTTAGAAGGCTTCGTATCGCTCGTTATTTGACGCCTCGAAGCCGAGTTTAACGGCCTGCTCAATTATTGCGCCATCGGGAGCCATGATGACTACCCGACTCCACTGCCCCGCTGATTGGATAATCCATCACAGTACAACTGCCAAATGTCCCCAACATAAATTCTCTAGTTCGGCTTAGGTCGAATTTTCATCAGACTTGAAATCGGCAAGACCACCAGTGAATTCGGCTACAAAGTCAGCAAGCACCTGTCCCTTGATTGAGGTTCTAGGTAGAAACTGAATATCGTACTGGCCGAGTTCAAGAGCCCATTTTGAAACGCATCCTGATGCTTCCGCACTACGTAGTACTGATTGGAGGGGGTAATCTGTTAGCACCCTGATGCTATGCTCTGAAATAATGCATCAGTTTTCTTGCCGCACATGACAGGGTTAGGATGATTTTTGCAGCGGAATGTAGCATGTTTCGACGTCGACCATTGCCTTACTCACATAATATACTGGCCGCTACTCCCCCAGCTCTTCCTTTATCAGTACGGCGCTGACGGCCCGGTCGAAACTGCCAGATACAAAATGAGCGGGTCACCTGCCGAAGGTGTTGTCAAGAGTGGAACTGATCGGAGGTAGGTTTTGAGGCCATTGAGAACAGCTTCGCACTCAGCGGACCATTCAAAAGCCTTGCCCTGCTGTAGTGTATGGAAGAATTGTCGGCAGCGATCTGTAGACCGACTGATGAACCTGTTGAGTGCGGCGGCCATCCCCATCAACTTTTGAACCTCTTTTACTGAACGAGGGGAGCTAAGTTCCAAGATTGTTGTGATTTGCCTCGGGTTGGCTTCGATTTCTTGGTGGTTGACAATGTAACCCAAGAATTTGCCAGAGCCGATCCTAAACGCACATTTGGAAACGTTCAGCTTCATTTTGTATTTGCATAAAATGCCTAATGTATCTTCCAAATCGGCTAGATGAGTTTGTTCTTCTTTGGACTTGACCACTATGTCATCAATGTATACTTCCAGGGTGTGGCCCAGTTGCTCTTTGAACATGGCAATGACTAGTCTTTGGTAAGTTGTCCCGATATTCTTCAGCCCAAAAGGCATAACCTTATAGCAGTAGGTTCCTCTTGGGGTGAGGAATGCAGTTTTGTCTTGGTCCTCAGGATGCATGGCGATTTGATGGTAGCCTCTGTAAGTATCGAGGAAGCTCATACGCTGATGGCGTGCTGTCACATCTACAAGTTGGTCAATTCTGGGTAGGGAAAAACAATCCTTGGGGCAGGCTTTGTTTAGGTCCGTGAAATCAATGCACACTCGCCATGTCCCATTTTTCTTCTTCACAACCACAGTATTAGAGAGCCACGTAGGGTAGGTCACTTCCCTGATTGCCCCGGCATCAAGCAACCTGTCAACCTCTTCAACAACGGCAGCAGTGTGCTCTGCGGCCGACCGTCGGCTTTTCTGAATGATCGGCTTCCATTTAGGGTCAATATTCAAACGGTGCTGCGAAACAGACAGATCTATACCCGGCATCTCATATGGAGTCCATGCAAAGACATCAAGGTTGCTGAGCAGAAAGGAAATTAGCTGCTGTCTATCGGCTTGATTCAGGGATGTGCCGACCATGAAGAACCTGTCTAGGTTTCCGTCAATTTCAACTCGATCTAGGGCTTCCGTAGCCTTTTCACTTGGGGGCCGCCCAACATCATCGAGGTTCTCCCAATCCGGCACCTCAATAGAATTCACTTGCAACTCCTTTGGCCTTTTTCCAGCAAGGAGATAGCATGTTTGTGCCGACTTCTGTGAGCCACGGATTTGCTCAATGTCGCGCTCTGTCGGAAAGCATAGCAGCTGATGATAGGTGCTTGGCATGGCCTGCATAGAATGCAACCAAGTTCGCTCCATGATGAGATTATACGGCGATGGCAGCTTGACGACCAAGAATTCCACATCCACTGTTTGGAAGCCCGCTCGAACAGGTAGTGTGATTTTCCCTAATGGGTATTCTAGATTGGCGTTGAAGCCGAATAATGGATAAGGGGCCAGAGAAAGACCCGATTTGGAGAAGCCGAGCTTGGTGAATGTTCTTGTAATACATAATCTCCGATGTGCTCCCCGGATCAATGAGTACCCGCTCAACGGTGAATCGGTTTACGCGTAACTCAATTACCAAGGGATCGATGTAGGGAAGTGTCACTCCGGCCAAATCTGAATCATCAAAAGCAATGCTCGCAGCTTCATGGGGCCGTTTTGTCAGAGTGAGTTGATTTTGAGGGTCGGGATTCGACTGAATCGTATGTACCGCGGATGACATTGGCAGGCTGTATATCATGTGGATCACACCGAGCGGAGGGGAATCCTGTCTCAAGGCTATTTTTGGTTGAGTTACCTTTTCGGACGTACTGTTGTAGCCTCCCATCTTGTACCAATTCCTCTAGGTGATCCTTCAATGCATAACAACTCTCAGTATCGTGGCCATAGTCCTTGTGATACTCGTACCATCTATCCCGTCTTCTCGTGTCGGGAGGTCCCACCATTTTGAACGGCCATTTGAAGAACAGAAGGTGTTGGACTTTGGACATAACCGCGCTGATCGGCTCTGTCATCTCCGTATATTTCTTGTTGGCGCGCCTTGAGCGCCTGCTATCAACTTGCAGTTGTTCGTTTGCTCGGTGGGAGCATTGGTCGCTTGGTCGGCGAGAATCCCGTCTCTTGTCTCGTTTGGCCCGATGCCGTGGTTCAGGGCTCTGAGGTGGTACAGAATTTAACGGCTGAGCAATTTCTGAAGGGGCCATTTTGTTGGCCACGTTTTCGGCTTTAACCCGCAAGGCGTCATCCTCCACTTTGTAGTATTCCTTAACTTTCTTCATCAGCGACCAGACTGTTCGTCTAGTCAGGGAGCTGCGGAGAGCACTGTCAGGATGCAAACCCATTTTGAAGGTGGTGATGGCCATGGAGCCATTGCAAGCGTCATCAACAAGATTAAAGCACTCCCAATAGCGCGCCGAGTACGCTCTTAGTGTTTCTCCTAGCTGGATCTGCATTGCCCAGAGAGAGTCGGCTTGTTTCGGCTGGACCTTGTTGGTGATGAATCTGGCCTTGAAGGATTTTTGTAATTGATGGAAGCTTTTGATCGAAGCCGGCTCCAGTTTATAATACCACCTAACAGCCAATGAGCCCAAACTGTTGGGAAATATTCGGCACATGAGGGCCTCGTTGTCTGGATGCAATGTCATGGCTTGCTTGTAGTGACGGATGTGATCAGTGGGGTCTAATTTTCCATCATAGAGAGTGAACGACGGGGCTTTGAACTTTTTGGGTAGAACCGCCCTTGCGATCCGTCGCACGAAGGGATCATGTTGGTCTTCTTCATCTGAATTGTTTCATCTTCGCTTATGCCTTATACGTGGACTTTCTTTAGAGGAACTGGAAGTTTCAGGTCGTTCCTTCTTTTTGGGCTTCGGGGATAATGAGTCGGAGTCGCTATCAGTGTTTTTGATGTCGAGCTCGAGGTCGTCGACTACCTGCCCTCAGAGGTCATTCCGGATCTTGGCATACAGCTGTTTGGACTTTGCCACCTCCAAGGCCAAATCCTGACGGAGACATTCGTTCTCAGCGATCATGTTCTCTAACCTCTGTTCGTTTTGCTTTGCTTGTTCCATGATCACTTGCATTGTCTCATGCTCTGAAGTCGAGGGTTAGGCGAAGTTCAAAGCGCGTCTTGAGGTGATAGTCTCCGATCCAAGCATGTTTGTTGGAGTGAGGTCGTCTCTCTGTGTGGTTTCATCAGTGACTATCGGAGGGTCTTCCATTACGCCGGCCATGGATGTTCTTGAGTATTCCCACAGACGGCGCCAATTGTGGGGAAGTGGGTTTGGAAATACTCTTCAGATCCTGGGGGACGCTCGTGATCTTCAGCTAGTCACCAGAAAATGAATGAACACTCCGGTTGGGGGTACCGGAATTAGCACTCCGACGGATAAGCCAGTGTATACTCTCTTGATTACTTGTATCTTAGGTTAAGTTTACTAGTTCTCACCTACCTTTCTCTAACTGAAGATCCTGTATTTATAGTATTCTCTTTGGGCCTTAGGGCCTGGCCCATCCCTGATCATTTACATGTACTTCTACTCGGCCTTTGTTCTACTGGTTAAAATGCCGGCTATTTATTCGGCTCTTCAATTGACTGGGATCAATGCTGAATAGAGGTTGTTATAGACCGACTGGTCCATTCTTCTCTATTGATCCAAGGAAATTCGGCTCCCACAGGCACATCCTGAGCAAATCCTCCATTTATATAGAGAGGCAACCGTGGGCACCAAGCCACACGGCTGCCCATGCGTCTAATCCCTATTTCTTAGCCATTAATTCATTAATTCATGTTTATCTTTCATGCTTATCTAAAATGCTCCACTTTAGGTTAAATTCTACTTTGGCCCAATTTTTAACCTAATTATATACTATTTTATTTTTCTGATATACCATTATAAAGTTAATTATTTTATTTTACTATTACTACCATATATTATTATTATTATTATCATGATTGGTTGTGATATTAATTAAATATTTAAGGTGTCACATTAATGCTAACTTTACTATGTGAAGCATACAAATATAGACTAAGTCACTCGTTTTGGAATGATTTGATTCCATGCTTGCTTGAAAAGAGTTTCGAATGTACTACTTGAAAAGCGAGTTCATAGATGCATTAATCAAATCATCCCAATTTAAGCAAAATAACCTTCATCTACTGGTATTCAAAGAGATATTTCACATAAGCACTTAGCCTCATGGTAGTATGCTTGATATGACAACACAAACACTCATGCAACATGCTAAAGCGAAAATGCTCACTTATTACTCAACCGAGGCAAGTCAAAAATGGGAAAAAATAGTTAGAAAAATGTATGTTCTAATATGCAAGTGACTAATGCAACACATACAAAATGCAACTACTAGGATTCGGCTTCTTAACATGGCATGTGGGTTAATTCAAGGCATATGATAGCACATGTATTCAAGCAAGAAATAATTGATGCTTATTAAAGGTGATGAGCCAAATCCTTATGCATACCAAATTGGATGCAAGTCACAGTAATGATATGGGACCAAAAAAATGATATTACATGCAACCATCATAAGCAAATAAATAAAAGGGAGGAAGAATGGGGGTTGGAAGACATATACAATATTACAAGTTTGCCCTCACTCGGGAGGGTCTGAATGAATGTCCAAATTAAACTAATTATTACAACACCAAATTAACTAATTTAACTAGCTATTACAAATTCGAACGAATCTAATTAATTAAACATACTACTATCAAAGCATTAATTTTAAAGGACCACGGAAGTGAAGCGTCGCACGCGCATAAATGAGAATATCCTCTTGGAAACCTCTCTATTTTGCTGCCAGAATCTATCATGTTTGTAGTCATAAATTGTTCTATTTTTGCCTTAGCTTCTGCTCTGTTTTGCTATAAAAATGACATTGCCTGCATAAACAATAGTGGTCGGCCAAATAGAAAGGTGGCCGGCTGGCCACTTTTTTAGGTACTGCCCTAATGCCACATAATTGAAACAGAGCAAAAACAGAGTGTTTCCAAGGATGTTTATCCTTCTGCCTCTCTCTATCATGAAACTGATCAAGGGAGGAGTAAACTTGATTCACAAACCATCATTGTCTCAAAGTTGTTGCATTATGATCTATGAACCGATAGGACAAAAAATCAATAAATGGAAATAAAAGACCAACAACACCTCATCATTATCAGTAGTTACCTCAAGGGAAGTGATAGACATTGCTTCTTGACTCATTAATATCACTAAAGAGCATGTAATGATTCAAGAATCAATGGGTTCAATATAATGTCTATGAACCCAACTCAATTTTATTACCCTTTTTTTACCACTTTTATTTCAATTTTAACCTCTTATACATTACCTTGCCATTCTTAATCCATTTTTGTCCAAGAGTGATGACTACATCCACTAAGTGCAAAAAATAATAAAGAGAAGTGTCCAACAAAAAGTTGTGCTTAGCATGAGAGAGATGCAATGCCTTGGTAATGAATCTCCAAAAAAAATAAACCATTAAGCATGGAAAGTCTCTTTCTCAAGCCTTGAGCCTTGAGCAACAATTTAGTGTTGGATACACCTCTTAATCAAAGGGAAAAAAAGAAAGGATGGAGGTTGCAGAGATGATTATACAAATGTGATTACAAGTGTGAGTATTTATACAAAAATAATGAATGAAAAGCTATCAACTCAAATGGATTGGTGTCTAAGGCTTAAACCCCCAAATCCTTTGAAGACTTTACAACATCACAAGCATAGCATTCAAGACATAACTTAAACAAACAATTAAAATAGCCCCAAAATAGCAAAAACAGTGTAGAATCATGTTGAAAAGCTAGGAAAAGTAAACCAAAAAGAGAGGAGAATAAATCTAGTAAATAAGCCTAAGAAAGGGTGGCCAACCCCTCCATTTTTTGGACCTTAGAATCACATGTTTTAGCCTCTGAAAACTCTGAAGATCAGTAGCTAAAAGTAAAGAAACAAGTGGGAAACACGAGGATATATGCTATGGAATAAGGTTCAAGAAAGAGTGGTTAACCCCTCCACCTTTGGTAGTTTTTAAATCACAAGTTTCAGCCCTCGAAAACAGTCCAAAATAGTGTGAAAAAGAGGGGAAAAGAGTAGTACAATCAAAAAAGAAGATGACAAAAGTTATACCTCTTGAAGAGATGATGTTCTTTGGTTCACAAACCACAGAGTGTTCACTCTCAAGAGCTGGAATTTTGGCTCAATAATCTCAGCAAGAAGCCTTAAGATTTTGGTTTAGGAAGTGTATGTATAGTGTATGTATATTGCAAGATAAAGAGGGAGTGTTTGGTAAGTTTTTGTCTCTTTGCAAATTTTTCTAACCTCAAACCATGAGGGATGGTCATCTATTTATAGAAAAATAGGTTCCTCTGTCGGAAGTATCTATATTGAGCCAACTGGTGCAAGGTATGCACATGGGGGGACAACTGGCAGCAAAATATCTGCTGGCCGTTGGACATGGCCAGCCGGACATAGAGGGATGGTCGGCCAATAAAAATTCTCTTGTCGTCCACCTTTTGGCCAACAGGCCTCTAAGTGGTTAGGCTAGAAAAAATTAGGTTTTGGTCCGAAGGAGGTGTAAGGTTTGGGCTCTGAAGCTTGAAAATCGAAGCCTTTTGCTGAAGAAATTGAACGATTTAGACATCGTAACAATTCATCATTGAGTGTTCACCATGAGGCACCGAAGTCTTAAGAGCGGTCAAAATGGGGTGCCTACAGTTGCTCCTCTTTGACAGAGCTCGAAGTCATGAAATGACGTGAGTGAATGTCAAAGTTCGAAGACGACCCATTTGACAAAGCCGTAAGACTTGAGCAGGCAATCAAAATGTAAATGCAAGTGGTTGAACTCAAAGTTGCCTACGGATCCCTTTGCAAGGAATCAAACCAGCGTAGTTCATAGGCAAGATGCAAATGACATGCACAAAGAATATACTTGAATACTAGACTTACACGCTTCGCGAAGCCAGTTATTTTGAAAACCCATGATCATGCAAGACAATGCAATGAGAAATAACAAGATGACAACATATGAATAAAACAAGCCTCAAACTTAAATCAAAACAAATCCAACTGTGCCTCACATGGAAAGGAGTAAACAAACAACAATCCCAAACATGTTTCACGTAAAAGGAGGAAAAATGGTGCAACCAACAGGCGTATCTCACCGTACTTCAAACGGAGAGAGGGAAGGTTGTAACCCGGGAAAACAACATCCTAACGCGTTTCACGCTAAAAGGCGAAAGCGTGGTGTAACCAACATGCGTATCTCACTGTATTTCATATGGAGAGAGGGAATGTTTTAACTAGGCGAAACAAGGGTGGTATAACCAACAGGTGTATCTCATTGTATTTCATATGGAGAGAGGAAAGGTTTTAACTATGAGAAACAAGGGTGGTGTAACCAACAGACATATCTCAACGTATTTCATACGGAGAGAGTGAAGGTTTTAACCGAGGTGGAAAAAAAGTGGTGTAATCAATAGGCGTATCTCTCTGTATTTCATACGGAGAAAGAGAAGGTTTTAACTGAAGTGTAACAAGAAAGGTGGTGTAACCAAAAGGCATATCTCTCTGTATTTCATACGGAGAGACGAAAGATTTTAATCAAAGTGTAATAAGAAAGATGGTGTAACCAACAAGCATATCTCTTTATATTTCATACAGAGAGAGGGAAGGTTTTAACCGAAGTGTAACAAGAAAGGTGTAACCAACAGGCATATCTCTCCGTATTTCATATAGAGAGAGGGAAGGTTTTAACCGAAGTGTAACAAGAAATGTGGTGTAACCAACAGGCATATCTGTCTATATTTCATATGGAGAAAGAGAAGGTTTTAACCGAAGTGTAACAAGAAATGTGTAACCAACAGGTGTATCTCTCTGTATTTCATACATAGATATGGAAGGTTTTAACCAGGAGAAGATGCGAGGCCAAACTACGGTTCACGCAAAGAGGAGGTGAGACAAAAGTTACAAGCCAAACTATGCTTCACACAGAAAGGGAAATGGGGTACAAGCCAAATCACACTCGTGTGACAAGGGTGATGACAATAAAATGAAAAGCATGATGCAAATGGATGTGACATAATTGCAATATAATTACTATAATTGATGCGAAATATGATGCGACGCATGTTCCATGCAATATAACATATACCATAATTGAAAAGATAAACAGAAAATGCTATTTTGAAAACACCTCATAAAGATCTCCGACTTACAGTCCGGAGGTCCTATGCTCAAAAATGATACAACTTGCCCAAGCTATTGAGGCACTTTCCCGCTTCGGAGAAATGACAAGACTTGAAACGGTGTATCCGGAATCACATTTCGGATTTGTCTGAAGCTGAAACAAACCAAAATTCTTCAATTCTTCACTTTTGGATGAATACAGAACTCTCCATGCATAAAATAAGCAAGGCTTCAGCCAAAATCACACCTAGGGCACTTGAACAGTCGGCCGGCCAAATGAATTGGACAACCGGCCACCTAATGCGGCAGCGGGGCAGTTTGGGGTTTTCGGCTTCGTGGGTCTTTAAAACATAACAAGGGCTCATTTTTTCATATCTATAACATCTAAAAACACTCCTCCTTTCTCTCTAGGCGTTCTCTCTCTCTAGATTTGCGCTTTATTCGCATTACCCAACGCCCCACGCAAACTTTATTTGCAAAACACTCGTAGTCCTCTACATTTTGAACCAATTGAAATTTGATTTGGTTGAGTTTTGTGGTTTCTCATTGCTTTGGGCTCATTCCTCACGGGTTTTCCTTGGTTTCCATGCACTCTCCTGAGTTTTGACTTTTTCTCTCTTTTAAGGTTTGACTTTTGGCATTTTCTACCTATTTTCCTCATTTTCTCTCACCACCCACTGCATTTCTCATGGCAGATGACATTCCACATGATGGTGCCCCTCCCGAGGTGCCAGTGCTAGATGAGGCTGTCGGAGAGACGGAGGACATCGCCGCCGACATCACAGCGGAGGAGATCTACCCTCCTAAGCATGAGCTTGAGTTGCCACCACTAAGGGTGAGGCCGTTCGACCCAGCCACTAACCATCCACGGACACATGTGATGGCCCCGGTGGTATGTTATGGTTTGAGGACTTCACCATGGGCGTGCCCAAGGATCTTCTTTTGAGGAAGCGTGCCTTTCATATTTCCCACGACGCCGCTGAGGTAAGAAAATTTGCTTCTTTTGTGTATTTTGCTTGCTTTGATATTTTATTACATTCTTTCACTCTGTTATGCATCTGACACATTCTTCTGTTATTTCATCACAGGGCAATGCTCTCACCTAGAGAGGCTACGGAGCGGTGACTGCCAGGGATTGGTACCAGGAGCTCCGTGCTCAAGTTCGACAGCTAGTTGATGAGGCAGGCTTTGACCTATTCTGCTCAAGGCTCGCACGACTCCAGGCTAGCCAGGCCTTGTTTGGCGCTTTGGTGTAGAGGTAGTGAGATACCACCAACTCCTTCCACTTCTCATCCACCGGGAGATGACGATGACCCCGTATGATTTCTCTATGATTACAGGGCTACGGGTAGGGGGTGATCCGATCCCCTTTGACATAGATATTGGCAAGTGGGAGGCTACTTGGATTCATCTGCTTGGGGCATGCCTTCCTCTAGACAGACCGGCTATGGTAAGATATAACTAATTCTACTACCACTTCAACAAGACCCAGCCTAAGACTCAGGAGGAGGTCAAGCAGTACACCCGAGCTTCTTGACATATCTTCTCTGTACCACATTGTTTACGAATAGGTGGAATATTATAGGCCTATACGTGTTGAGTGCTCTGGTGGTCTTCCCCAGGTTCGGTTCTATGACTGGGACATCGCTAGCCTCGCCACCTTATAAGCTCCGATTCCCGTAAGAAAAGGAACAAGGTCAAGGGCTACTGGAGAGCCTGGAAGGTACACACTGCAATTTTACTTTCAAATTTTATTTATTTCCATTTGTTCATGTCTTTATCTCTATTTCTGTCTGTTGACTCATAACTGATCTTTTCTTGCAACTCTCGGTGTATGCATATTTCCCTGCTCTCGCCTCGGTTCGACGAGACGAGGTAGAGGCCATTATGCCTTACTCTCGACAATAT
This sequence comes from Camellia japonica, assembly GCA_030407325.1. Classification (NCBI taxonomy): domain Eukaryota; kingdom Viridiplantae; phylum Streptophyta; class Magnoliopsida; order Ericales; family Theaceae; genus Camellia; species Camellia japonica. Next base: position 127,004,585 of record JAPPVO010000002.1, on the reverse strand, counting down.
GATGGCAGGTGCCACCCTCGGTGTCGTGGTGATACTGTATTTACTTACTGTAACAACCCTCGCCACTGATTACTGGTTAACCACTAATTACTGCTAAACTGAGACTGATTATGATAAGTAATTGAATCGACTGAAATATTGAACTGACTGATTGAACGTACTAGTTTAAATGCATGTCTATCTATTTGACTGTTTAATTATCTATTTATGTTTTATGTTTAAACTGCAAATTGAAGGCCTTATCGGCGGCCGAATTTGAAATTGATTAGTGATATGTGTTAATTATAATTTATGTGATTTTATGGCATATTTATCTGAAATGTGATTAGTATGGTTAAATTAGATTAAAATGAGCTAAATTACATAAGTTAGGTTTATTTACAACCTTGCCATTGAGTGGGCCACTTAGCCAACACATATTGAAGTCCTAGTATACATTCACACAACATTTTCCTCAGCCAATTTCCTTGTTCTAGTCGACTAGAGTGAGAGAGTGAGAGGAATTGAGTTCAACTTGGAGATTTGCTTGGAAATTATAGGAATTGAAGGGTTCTTTGCCAAATTGAGCTTGTACATCTTGTATTCAAGATTTAAGGTAGAACATCCACCTTCTTGAACTTGTTTTTGAATTGATTCATGCATGGTTCTTGTGTCCTTAGTGATCTAAGCCTAGTTTGAGCCTTATAATGTTGAATTGAAGCTCATTCCATGCATGCATGCCTATATTGATGAGTTTAAAGTTGTTTTCATGGAATTTGGTACATGCATGTTCATATTATTGGTATAGTCCATGATTTCATCATGTTTTAGAAAGAATTGGCTCAATTGAGCTAGCATTTGAAGCTTTGAAATTGATTAAACCCATGCATGTTACATTGAAGCCATGTTCATGAAAATTGGTTTGAATTTGGATTTAATTGAACTACCTTTGGGCCTTGATTTTACAAATTAAGCTTTAAATCATGTCATACTATGTATTTACAAGTGTTTTCCAGGAAATGGGCCCAAAGGAATCGAATTTGATTCAGTTGAAGTTGAATTTGAGCTTGAGGTTCAAATCTGGGAATTCCAGATTTTGAACTCATGCTCGAACGGGGTGACTGGCGCTTGAGCGTGAAAATAGTGCTCCCAGCATTTTGTTATGTTTTGCAGTCCGCTCGAGCGGGGTAATTTACGCTCGAGCGGGACATTATGTCTTACGCTCGAGCGTGTCGAGCGCCTAATCGAGCGTGAATTTCACCTATCCAGCACTTTTGACTGTTTTGCAATAAGCTCGAGCGGGGTAAGTCTACGCTCAAGCGGAAACCTTTGTCTGCATGTCCGCTCGAGCGGAGTAACCTACGCTCGAGCGGGACCCCTGTTTTCTAAAAATTCTGAAAATGCTTTTAAAGTGCATCTTTGTATCCTCATCCCATCCTAGGCATTCTTAGGCCTAGTTTAAGCATCTTAATGAGGATATAGATGTAGAACCACACCGAGTCTAAGTAGGGACTAAGTCTTTGATTCCCGAATGTGAACTTAGTGTGTGTTCATCCTGTAAACTGTGTAGGGTTGGCATCTGAGGACGCGCTCTAGCTTAATTGTAGCCCAGAACTCTATGAGTAACAACTGTGTAAAGATATGTTCAAATACGAATATCTTCTGAATGGTTAAACTGTACTGTTAACTGAATAAATGTATGTCCTCTATTCTGAACTGTATTGTGGCATCCTTAGCAACTACTGTTACTGTTACTGTTACTGTTACTGTTACAGAGATCTCTGTCAGTTCCTATCTTGGAACTTCTGTTTACTGTTATGATGGCCATCATTGACTGTTCGGTCTGTTAATACTACTACTGTTACTGTACTGCTATGCTAATGGATGTACCACATATGACTGTTATGACTGAATGACTGAAATACTGATTTAATGAACTGTTTTCATTACTGTAAGGACATTCATTCTCAATCTCTTTACGCATTGTGTTATTCACTGGGCTTTAGCTCACTGCTCATATATATATGTAGGTGTTCAGGCACCAGACCGGAGCTAGGAGCGTGGGTTAGACTCCCTTTTGTCAAAGCCAACTACTGTGCCTCACTGCGAGGTTCCGAGCCCGTTCAAGCTACGGCTTTAGGGTGTTTTAGTTTTTCCCCCCTTTCTGTTCTGTTTTGTATAGACTGTTACTGTACTGTTTTAACATGGATTAAGTCCCTGTCCTGAATGATTGTAAATGTTGTACATACTGTTTTGCACTGATTGTATATATGTATGAAAAGTTTTTTTGCATACAGACTGTTACAGCTCATTGGACATTGTTTAATTACTGTATTGGCTTCCGCCAGCCCCTGTACTGTGTATTACTGTATTACTGTTAAGCAGGCCTTCGGTAATCTTGGATTACTGGCCGGTTACGGTGCTAAACCCATAGGGGCGGGTTTGGGTCGTGACACTTACTACCACCAGTTCTTTGATACGGTAGCGGCTCGCGAGGTAATTTGAAAGCCATACTCACTTCTACTTCATTTTCATTGCTACTGCTTTGATCCATACTCTGACAACTGAGACAACTGACATCTGTGAATTCTCTATTTGCAGATTACGTGGCAGCCGTAGGTAGTGATGCCAGCTGGGACACGGGATGAGTATGTAGGATCTTAAGATACCTCCTGGCTATGGATCTTGCCTAAGGGCCCCTTCTGCTGGACATGGTACCTAGGGGAGAGATTTGTGCGCCAGACACTGGTTCACCTGCCCCTGTTGTTTCTGCTCCGCCTCCACCATTTATGAGGGCAGCTGATGGTCTACAAGTCGAGGCCATCGTACAGTTTATGGCGGGGCAGGACGCTGACCTATTCCGTAGGGTTGGGGATTATGCTGCCTTTATCCAGACTCATCTGATGCCACCCCTGACCAAAGCTCGGGCTGGAAACGCTGCAGGTGCACCCACTGTTGGAGGTGTTGTTCACGCTTCCAAGCCTGCTGCTGGAGGGGTTCCCCTTGTTGCTCATGTAGCTGGTCTACTCATGATTCCGACTGCGATCCCATGTTGGTGGCCGAGTGGGATAGCCTACGTGATTCTGATTGAGCCGCCAGCAGAGGAGCATGGGTACGTCAAGGACCCTGACATGCAACAGGTATGCACTTTGCCTTGCAGTTTGCATTTCATACTCCTTTTTCTGGATACTGATGTTCCAAACTCATTTGCAGGTACTAGTGGATTATGTAGACAGCCTCCTTCAGTTGGTCACCTCCTTGGTTTAGATGATGCGGAGGAGAGAGACATTGCTTACTCTCTATGGTTATCAGGTATTCTACCTGAACCACACTGTACTGATTTGCCCATATTCATGTTGATTCTGCACTGATTTGTACTGATACTCTGCTTCTTGCTTTCAGCCTCCACCTGCACCTATGGCATCGGCTGCACCAACGGCCCAGTGGCGCCTCCTCCGACAGCGGGGGAAGGAGAGACAGACAGACTCATAGACGTGGCAAGGGCGAGATTTGAGATTAAGGCAGAGGTAGGGGTGCCCAGAGTCAGAGCGAGGAGTCCCAAGTGCCAGAGACTTCCTCCTCCTTGGAGCTGATTTTGAGTAGGGATGATGCCAAGACTAGCGGCACCGAGGAGACAGTGAGCAGGCACTCTGAGTTTGGGAACGAGGATAATGATGCTGGCTCGGAGTCAGGAAGCGGGGACGATGACACCAACTCTAGCTTTAAGTCCCACCCTTCTGATGATAGCGGCACCGATGGTGACAGTGCCCCTGAGACCCTTCCGTGGAAAAGGACGAAGAGGACCTCTTGAGCCTGACTCTGATTTTTGTATTCTCTTTTTCTTTCTTTTGCTTTGGTAGTTGAGAACTTTGTTAGCTTCAAATAGGAATGTTACTTTTTGTTTTGAAATACTTGTATTTTCTCTTTTATAAAAACTATGATCGGGGTAAAACCCTGCAGTTTTATAAAAGGAGTTTTATTTTTGCATCTCGCGCATGGCACCACACTTTCACAAAATTGATTGAACTTTGAATTTGAGACCGAAAATACTTGTATTTGAATAATGTTCGTAACTGGATATTGAGCCTTCAACTAACCAAAACACAAAATACAACTCAATAAAAGAAAAAAAAAAGTAAAAACAATCTAAACACGGCTATTTACACTTGCTAGAAACAAAAAGACTCAAAACAAGACTCAAAATCAAAAAGGGCCAATCATAACACTACTGCTCAGCTGCCTGGCCAACACATTTAGTCGACCGGCCACTAAGATGGATGGCTAGCTAGGAAAGGTGGCCGAGCGGCCAAGTGCTGTGGCTAGACAGCTAGCAACAGCTATCAGCCACTCACACAACCTTATCCTCTATAAAGGTCTTCTCTTGCCATTCTTTCGACAGAATACCATCTTCTTTGCAGTTTTCTTTGAAAATGGAGATATTTCTTGCCGAGAGGCTCAAGGATTAGATGGCGACCTTAGATGGCACGAAAAAGGTAAATTTTTGCGATTTCGACATAAACACACTTTTTTCGTTTAGCCGTACTTTGCTTTGTTTTCCGTTTCTTCATGCTACTATTCGATGTTGAAACCCGATTACTCATGTGTTTTGCTTCAAAGCACAAGAAATGTGTCCTACTCTTGAAGAGTTTCAAGCATTAATGGAGTCCCAGCGCAATGAGGAGATTATGTCTGAACCCTGTTTTGGCCATTTACGGGCTCTTGAACGGATATGCGGGCTTACTTTACATGAGACTCGATCTTTAGCTCATGACGGAGAGTTGGATATACCCAGTTTGATTTATCGGTTTTCCGTAATTGGAGACAAATGTGACCTTCTCTAGTAAGGTTATCGTCAGTGTGCCCTCTGCTTATGTTTACTTGTACATTTTCTATTTCCCCCTAGTTGCAGTGGAGCTAGCATTAGGTAGATCGAAGTGGCCCAATGCCTCAAGGAGGGTAAGAGCTGCATAGGTTTGGCATTGGCCGAAACTTTGATGGGTTTGGACGCCTTCCATCCACAAGAGACTTTTCGATTTGCGAGGAGCCCACTGCTTCTTTAGGTATTGTTTCCCACCATCTCTAATTTATGAGTGCTCACATCACTTGGTGCTCACCCTCTCTTTTTCTCTCAAAACCCTTTCCTTACTTTTTCCTTTCAACATGCATCTCTCTATTCTTTAATCTCTCTTATTTTTCATCCCTTCCTAGGTGTGGTTGATGGATAAGCCGAAAGTGGTGGACCTTTGCCCGAGTATTTGACCAGATCCTACTTCTTTTGCCCATGGCTAGTAGACTTTTCCACAGAGGGACTGTGGTGTGATTGGATGTGCAGCAGACCTACGACTGACATTGCTTGGCGTTGTCCTTAGTTGAACTTGATCGAGATGAGTTACAACATGTCTTGCCAGTCGGGTGTATAGTTGATTGGCCTCACACGCTGTGTCTTCTACTTCTCGTTCCGGTTCAGACGCCAATTTGAACGTGATCAGACTCGTCTAGATGAGGGGGTTGAATATTCTGCTCCATTTCCAGTTCGTGCTTCGCACTTGGCTCGATACCTCGCTACTTGGAGGACGAGAGAGCTTCTGGTCCCTATTGCTAGCTTTAGTTACACCCTTTTCGATGAGTGTTTGGCTTGGCTTGAGGACGAGGTACAGATTAGACCATCCTTGGCTGCAAAGACTTCCGCTAGTGCAAGTAGGAGGCAAAGGACAATCAATTGACTCATCTGTGCCCCTAGTTTATTACTTTGACTTTGACTTTTCTTTTCAAGTTTTTATGATGTAAAAGCAACTTTGATTTAACAGGAGAGTTGGAGAATGTACTTGTGTTGACATCATGTAATTAAAGTTGTGAGCACTGAAAATTTTCTTTTTTGATCCAAATAATGGTTTGTGTTGAACAAGGTAAAATTTTGAGAAAATCAACTTCGTTAGTACTTTTCAAAATAATTTTTGGAAACGGTCACTACCTGACACACTTGGAATCAATCCTCAAGACGTACAACCCCGAATCAAAAGATCATAACTGCCCACAACTGCATTCACCATCACTACTCTATCTTGCAACTGGCCCTTTTGCCAAACGAAGATAACACAACCAACCTACAAATTATGGAAAAAGATGGACCGATCAAACAAATAGACAGGACAGTTGACTTGGAAAATGGTTATGGCCAAACTTCAGGATAACGTTGCCTACGTATCCCAAAGATGGGAATCGGGCCTTACGTAGTTCGGTTCGGGTTCACTCGAGTATTAACTCTCTCTTTTTGAGCTCTAACTTTTGCCAAAGTCACTCTTTCGGATTTTCAACTTTGCGAGCTCTATTTTTCTTTATTTCTAATTTTTTATGCTCTAACTTTTGCCAAGGTTGCCCTTTTGGGTTTTCGAGATTTCTTCAACTTGTCCATGTTGATCAGTTGCGATAACTCCAAACCATCCAAATCCATAAAGATAATCGCTCCTCTTGACCAGATAGACTTGATGATGTAAGGACCAGTCCAATTAGGTCTAAACTTGCCCCTAGGGTCATGAATGGGAGCTCGGTTGTCTTTGAGCACCATATCTCCTTCTTTGAGGTTTCTAGATTTAACTTTCTTGTTAAAGGCCCTAGCAATTCTGCGCTGATATCCTTGGATATGATACAACGCCTTCAACCTCTTTTCGTCAAACAACATCAATTCTTTGATCTGTTCTGCTGCCAGTCCGCCTTTGTTATTTGACACTCGACTATGATTCTCAGCGATGGTACTTAGATCTCAATCGCCAAAATAGTTTCCATCACGTATACTAGATGTTCGAATCAACATTCTATATCCTTAGAGTGCAAATGGTAGTTTATCTGGCCAATCTTTGTAAGTTTCCACCATCTTTCGTAGGATGTTTTTGACATTCTTGTTGGCAGGTTCAACAGCCCCGTTAGTCTGTGGTCTGTACATTGATGACTTGTGAAAAACCACGTTATATTTCTCAAGCAGATCCACCACCTCTTTCTTGAAGTGCGAGCCATTATCTGATATGATCTCATTTGGTACCCCATACCTGCAGATTATGTTGTTTCTGATGAACTTGGCCACATGTGACATCTTCAACACTGAGTAAGACTGCGCTTCCACCCACTTGGTAAAATAGTCGATCGCCACCAAGATGAACTCATGTCCATTTGAACCCTTTGGCGAGACTGCTCCAATGACATCAATTCCCTAGACTGAGAAGGGCCATGGCAAAGCTATGTTGTAAAGCTTTGATGGTGGGATGTTTATGCGATTAACATGAATTTGACATTTGTGGTATCGCTGAACAAAGTTAATGCAATTTTCCTCCATAGTTGACCAATAATAGTCTTGCCTGAAGATCTTCCTAGCCAACATCACATCATTCATGTGTGCTCCACACTCTCCCTATGAATGGCCTTCATGAGACGCTTCGACTCCTCTTCTTCAACGCAGAGCTTGTGCATTCCCAGATGGCCTCTCTTGTACAGCTTATTCTCGCAGATGATGAACTGAACGGCCAGGCACCGTATTCCCCGTTTATCCTTGGCATTTGCCCCTAGTGGATACGCATCCTTCTCCAAGAAGTTCCAAATATCATAATACCAGGGGTTCTTGTCTTGGACTTCATCTATTGCAGTTATCATCTCATAAGCAAGCATATATTTCTGTTCAATGATGATCGGACGCATCTTAACTCTGAGCGGTATGTCTACCATGGAGGATAGAGTTGCCAGCGCATCAGCAAATAGTTGTTCTCTCTTAGCAGATGTGTAAATGTCAGTTTTTCAAACCTTAGAATCAGAATGTCCAGGGTCTGAGTCTCCGATGATGTCCAACTAGGTTTGAGTCTCCGATAATGTCCAACCTTATTGCCCCAAGTTCCAGGGCAGCTTCCAACCCAGCGATACACGCCTCGTATTCTGTTTCATTGTTGGACACTTTGAACCAGAGTTTGAAGGCGTGTATATGGGAATCATCGAGTGCTATTAGCAATACGCTTATCTCATAACTGTACTAATTAGCTGCTCCGTCAAAGTACATTATCCATGTCTGCTCTTCTACCTGCAGAATGTCCTTATCCGGGAATAGGTACTCTAAGCGCCGGTTTCTCAAAGAGATATTTGATGGGATCTAATCTCAAAACCAGAATTGCAAAGTGAGCTAACAAGTAGTGTCTCAACTTCCTAGTTGCCCAAACCAAAACTAAGCAAGCTTTCTCCAGAAGAGTGTAACGGGTCTCGTAATTAAGCATTTTCTTACTCAGATAGTTGATGGCCTTCTCCACCTTAGCTTCTGATTTTTGAGTTGGCATGCACCACATGGTTGAATCTGTTACTGACATATACATGATCAGCAGCTTCTCTGTTTCTGGCGGCTACAATACAGGTGGATTTTGAAGGTACTCCTTAACCTGTTCGAAAGCGAACTGACATCGATCATCCCATCGAAACTTCTTTCCCTTTTTCAAAAAACCAAATAGTGGTTCACGAGTTAAGGTTAATTTTGAGATAAACCATCTTATGAATTGCACTTTGCCCAGAAAGTTGTATACCTCCTTTTCAGTCCTTGGTGGTGGCATTTCTAAGATGGCCTTGATTTTGTAAGGATCTACTTCAATTCCCCTTTGCGTAATCAAAAATCTCAACATCTTCCCTGTAGTCACCCTAAAGTGCATTTTTGTGGGTTCAACCTCAGTCTATACTCCCTGATTCGTTCGAAGAATTTTTCCAGTGCGATTTAGTAGCCTTCTCGCTCTTTGGATTTTACAATCATGTCGTCCACATACACCTCAACTTCCTTATGGATCATGTCGTGCAAGATTGTGGTTGCAATTCTTTGATATGTAGCTGTAGACACCCCATGTTGACCAGCCCTAAGACTTGGGCACTTTGTTTTGACCACCCTCACCAAAAAAATCAAATTGAAATTTTAATCCCAAACCTCACCTATTTTGGCCAAATTAGTTTATATCATATAGTTTATTATTTTGTTGTATTTTATAATTTTATATGTTTTTATATAATTTGATGTGTGTGTATATTTTTGAGGTGGTGTATTTTAGAAATAAAAATAACAAAACAAAACAAAAAAATAAAAAATGAAAAATGAAAAAGAAAATAAAGAAAAGAAAAAGAGAGGGTCAGGTGATGATAAGTTTTGAGTGGAAAATAATTCAGTGGAGTGGGACTCAATTTGGTGAAGTAAGTTTGAAAAATGGTGGAGGAGTTTGAAAATAAAACACATACAACTTTCGGTGGAGATAGATTAGAATTGTGGAGAATAACAAAACAAAAAAGAAAAAGAAGAGTGGAGATGATATAGGTTAAACTTTTAAAAGGATACATGGATACAGCTTACAAAGGGGGCCTCTGTCTCTCCACTTTGATTTTAAAAATGTAAAGCAAAAGAGAGGTTCACATGGCCGGGGGGGCTCGGGCAGATTTTCAATATACATACAAAGATGACACACTCACCACAAAAAAAAAAGGGGGAGAGACCACCACGGGTGAGGGAGATACACACACACACCCATTTGGAAGAGAGACCCAGCAGACACCCAGATAGACATGCATACACACAGGCAATTGTGATCTCTCTCTCTCTCTCTCTCTCTCTCTCTCTTGGCTTGGAAAGGGAGACCATACACACACACACCACTCACACAACACACTATACACACACCACTCACACACGCACTCAACACACTACTTATCACAGCCATGCACACGGCACACTGCCGCACATACATCCACTCCACACACACACACACATCACAGCTATGCACACGGCACACTGCTGCATATACACACACTAAACACACACGGCAACAACCATCACACACCACCACGATAGGCCATCACCCACACAACAAACACACGGCACACACACTCCATGCACACTCTGACTGATGACCACACACTGTAACACACACACAGCACACACCAAACCCAGCTCTCTCTTCTCTCTCTAAGACACACCCAGCGCACAACACATACACGGCACAGAGGAGACTCACACACACAACCCACACACACAGTCAACATAGCAGACACCACCACCACCGTGGCGGCAACGTATTGGACTCAGCAGCAGCCTTCATGAACGATGCTTGGTAGTGTTGCAGCAGCAACTACGACGGTGATTTAGAGGAGCAGCGCAAGTTGGTCGTGTTACGGCGGAGGAGGAGGAGCTGTGCAATCTAGCATGTCATGTGTTGGTTGTGGTACTCTCCTGGTCCTCAGTTATGGGTTCACCGTGGTTCAGCTGTTCATGCAACCAATCCGTGTGATATGTGTATGGAAGAAGATGTAGTGGTGTGGACGCGCTCCAAGTGTGGTTGGGTGTAGTTACAATAATAGTCTGTGGGTGGGGTGTGTTTTTGGACAAAGAGACATGCACAGATTCTTTTTCCCCACTCAAATTTGTTTTTTTTGAAATGTTTATTACTCCATAGAGCACATATATAATCTCCACTAAAACCTTCTGATTGGCCCATACCATACCAGCGCACTTTTTTTTTGAGTGGATATATTCCCAACTGAAGTTCCTAATCAATTTGAAATGTTGAGTGACTTCGGTGGGGTCTACATTGAAGATGAATTTACATGGGCTGAGGTATGTTGAATTGGATCGAAGACAAATGGATCTTTACCAGTTGTTGACTTTATGAGTGGCCCGGGATTTAAAACGCTGGGCTCCATTTTTATTGGAGAAGACGAGTGGAATGTGCCAGTGGGTTACTGAGTTGAAGTTCTTTGTTTGTTTTTTTATTTTGAGTGTTTTGTGAGATTTTTATTTTATTTTATTATTCCCCTCTCTCTCTCCTTCGGATATGTAATAATTCAGGTGTTGTAATAATTTCCCCATCCCGCTTCTTTCTATCCCATTCTTTACTCGCTTTCCCTAACTGTGCATATGTATATATCTGACATGCTATGCATATTCATGCTTTACATTCACGTCTCATGCATTAAAGATTCGGCTAAATTCCTATTTGTGGATTTCATCAATTCTTATGTGATTCTATGTGCTACCCTATGTTTTTGAGATGATTCACATGCCATATTTTAGAAGCCGAATCCTAGGTTGCATCTCATGAGTGAATTGCATTAGGATTCTGTATATAAGATCATGCATATTTTACTAACTTTGTTTTGTAGTTGTTCAAGGGACATCGGTCAATCTGTGAGTTTTTATGCTTTAGCATCTCATTTGTGTGTGATTTTCTTATTATGTTTAGCATCCTACCATGTGGCTATTTGCTTAAGTGATAAACTGTATGAATGCCTGTGGATGAAGGCTTGTTGTTTAAATTGGAATAATTCAATAAATGTACGTTTTAAGCCCACTTTGTAGTGGCAAATTCACAAACTTTAAGCCCACTTTATCAAGTGGCAAATTCAAACCCTTTTCGAAAAACAAACATAAAATTGAATTGTTCCAATTTGAGCAAACTAGTCTATACTTGTATGCTTCACATAGTAAATTTTAGGATTTATTCAATAATCAGAACATGAACAAATAAAGAAAATAAAAAGTCATATCATGGTTTAGTAGAAGCTGATCTTTTGATCGGGTGAGCGGGGGTACTCGTTATTGACCTTCCCCTCTCATACCTAAGGTTCCGAGCCAAGCATCCTTGGTTACGACGAACAGTGGCCTTGGCACCGAGTCATGGGTTTCCTAATTTCCCAAAATATTAGGTGGCGACTCTGAGATCTGATGACGCAGTCCATTTTTGACAAAATTGCAATAAAATGGATTTTCAATAAAAGTTGCCAAATCTGGACCCTCATCTATGTTTCACATTGCACTCGTGAGACGAGATCAAAGAGATCTCGGGAGCCCGAACTGTTTAACGCGTGCGGGTACCCCCCGGGCATGTTACAGTTTCTGGCGACTCCGCTGGGGATTTATGAAACCTTGACTCGAACTCCATGATATGACTTTTATTTTCAATTATATGTTTATTGCATTGCATGCATTGGTGCACTTAAAGTTCCTGTGTTGCCCAGATACTGGTGGGAACACAGGCATACTTTTTGTGACACTACACCTATCTCTACGTTACTTTGGAGGCCTTGTGTTTTAATCTTTTGAGATCTGAAAGTTCTAAGACTTTGAAGAGAGGCTAATATTGACTCTTCTGAGTTCCTAAGATCTTCATTGGTTATGGCCTAAAGGACTCTTTGGTAATGTCACATTGACTTTAACCCCTTAGAGTAGAGTCAACCTTGTACATATAGTGAGCTATAGTACCTTTCAAATTAGGACAGATGCTTTCCCATTTCTAGGATGTATGATACCGCTTGTGTAAATAGTGAAACCCTAGATCATTCCAAGCTAGGACAGGATAACCCTACCCTCTTTAGGGGTGTTTGTTCTCTTTCCTGCTTTATGTGCAATGTATTGGATCTATACAGGGGTTCTCAAATTCAAGTGAGTGGTTCAGGCATTTCAGTTTGTGGGGTTCAGTGTGTTTTTAGTGAGGGCATAATTGGAAGTTCCATTTTGTTTCTGTAATTGGGGAGTGACCACCTGTTAATTGCACGAGCTTTATTTTGAATGTTGTGGCTGGCCCACACTTTGACTAGCAAAATTGAGAATGGTTTTATTCTGAGTTCTGAACTGAGTATTGAGTCTAAGTTTAATTCCACCAAGTTTGTAAAGTTGGGATCAGACTCGAGTCAGCCTAGTGAGTCAGAGTCTATTGATTTCGAGAGTGCTAACTTAGACATTTCTGTCTTGTCTAGGTCTTCTTTGTCATTTTCTTTTGAGTCTGTTGTCATTGCTGAGTCATAGTCTGTTTTCAATAAACAAAAGAAAATAAAAAAATAAAAAATAAAATAAAAATGCCATAGAGTCTGCCTACTTCTCTGTGCCTTTAAATCATAGTATTGACCAAAGTTTTTCAAAACTTTGATAAAAACAAAGAGGAAGAATTTCCTCGGGATTTCCAAATTTTGATCAACTGAGAGGAAGAGAGGTGTGCTAAGCCTTTGATGAATAAAATCATTTTTGTTAATGTGGGTACTGAGAAGGATCCTGGCTTGGTCCAAATTGGTTCTATCTTATCTTCGTAAAAGTACGAGTGATTAGTCACTTTGTGAAAAAATTTCAAAAACTGTTTTTGCGTGGTCCTACGAAGACATGCCTGGAATTAGTTATACAGCATAGGATCCCTCTTGACTCGAGGTCCAACCTCCTTAGCTCCTTAGCTTTCAAACCTTGATTCGAAGTATTCAATGATCAATCAAAGTGTAAGGCCTGCGTAGCCGAATTGAAAATAGCCCTTGAACTAGGGGCCATGATGTGATTCAAATGGAGGTAGCCTTTCAACTAAGGGCAATAAGGTCGAATGTGATCCAGATTGGAAATAGCCCTTGAACTAGGGGCCATGATGTGATTCAAATGGAGGCAACCCTTCAACTAGGGGCAATAAGGTCGAATAAGGTCGAATATGATTTAGATTGGAAATAGCCCTTGAACTAGGGGCAATGATGTGATCCAGATTGGAAACAGACCTTGAACTCAGGGCAGAGAATGTGATTTCGATTTGAAACAGCCCTTGAACTAGGGGCAAAAGTGTGAGGCTTGCATAGCTGAAATGAAGGCAGCCCTTGAACTAGGGGCAATAAGGTACCACCCTTGAGAGGCTCGCTAGGCCGAAAACCCGGAAGGGCGACCCAGGCAAAAGTTAGAGCACAAAAAAAAAAATAAAATAAAATAAAATGAAAAATGAAAAGCTCGCAAGGTTGAAAACCCGAAAGGGCGGCTTTGGCAAAAGTTAGAGCGTAAAAGGCGAGTGTCAATACCCGAGTGAACCTTAGCCAGAACTATGTAGAGCCTGTGATTTAGATTGGAAGCAACCCTTGAACTAGGGACAAGAAGGTCAGATGTGATTTAGATTTGAAGCAGCCCTTGAACTAGGGGCAAAAGGTTGGATGTGATCAAAGAGTTAAAACTGAATTGTTTCCCAAGAAGGTCAGAGTCTGTTGATTTCGAGAGTGCTAACCTAGACATTTCTGGCTTGTCTAGGTCTTCTTTGTCATTTTCTTTTGAGTCTGTTGTCATTGCTGAGTCATAGTCTGTTTTCAATAAGCAAAAGAAAATAAAAAAATAAACAATGGCTTATTATGAGCCGATCCTTCCGGTGGCAGCTCTTTATCGAAGAAGGTGAGCATAGGCTTGGTGCTACTTGGGAAGATTAGGCCAACAAGCTGTTCTAGCATAGTATCAGTGGACAATTTAGCCTTATCCATTGCCGACAATATTTCCTGTCAGTGTACTCGCAAATCCATAAGGAGGAAGCAAATGGATATGTCGGTTTGGATCTTTTTGAGTTGCTTCAGGACCAGCTTCTTCTCCTTCTCCTTCTCCTTCTCCTTCTCAAGCTCCCGATCTTTTCCTGAGGGTTCAGCTTGATCCAAATGTAGAGGTTTGAAATACCGTCCACTTAAGGTGAGGTGGTCTATTTCTTTCGCATACTAAGTATTGTCGCGGATATGGTCTCCCCAGTCTTCGTCTGTATGGGCAAGATGCAAGTCGCTATCTTCCTACCACTCACCATCAGCCGCCGACAAACAGCTATCCGGCTCAACTTGGATCATTCTTATGGTACAATTATTCTCCTCAGAACGACAAGATATTGTGATCTTTCGACTATTGTCGATCCTTTCTTATTCAAACTGCCCTAGCACAGCTTCCCGTTCAGCGTCTGTAGTTTTTACAACACCCAAATCTTGGGTTTGTTTTTCCACACTATCCTCTGGCATTTTCCCTTTCTCCTCAACTTTCTCATCTACTATAGCTGCTCCGACTTGCTTTTCCTCCGGTTTCCTCTTCCTTGTTTGATTCATCACTCAACTACCCCCTGTTGTCAGTCGACAAGCTCAAATATAACCAACCGAACTATACATTGCATTGCTCCTGTTCATCGAAGAATTGCAAGTTGTCCAAATCTTCTTCAAGATTTGCCAGATTATCTAACCATTAGCTTGGGCTGTCTTCCCTAACCACATTAATGTCCACTGAAGTTGGCAGTACTACTTCAGGCCTATTTTGAGTAACAGGAACAATGTAGTGGCTCGGGTCAGATGATTCCCCAAGAATTCCCAATGACAGACTGACACTTCCCTCTGAGGTCAAAACCTCCTCTTCCTCAGATGTTGTCACCACAAATTTGTGAGGCTCGGGTTGTGGGTTGGATATGTTCATCATGCACAAGTCTGTGTTATCAAGGATGAACAATACTAGCTTTGGCAGGTGGGAAGGGGTAATATAGACGCTTGAGTCGAAGATGGGTGGTAGTGTATAGATAAGGTGGATATTTCTGGGTAGGGGGGCTTGGTTATGGACATGGAGGGGGTTGGTGGTCACATTTGGCTTTCGGGGTGGAGTTATGACTTTGTTGTCGATGAGATCTTGAATCTCATGACGTATGCGGAAGCACCGGTCCGTTTCATGGCCGTGCTGTTGATGGAAAGCATAGTATTTGGTGGGATCGTGCTTGGACGGAAGGAGGTCTGGATGTGGTCGAGGTTTGAGGGGTTTCAGATGCCCCTTTTTGATTAACACCTGCATGGCTCGAGATAAAGTCATGTAGAGCTAGTTGAAAGTTTTACCCGGAGGTTGGGTAGGGTTGGAAGTTTGTGGGCCCATGTTAGCAAAGGGGTCGGCGGTTTTAGTTGTGGTGACAACACTCACTCTGACAGCCTTGTAGCTATGCTACTCCCAGCAGCATTGGAACTACTGACAAAAGGCCTCTTGGCTGGGTCCTTGTCATCAATGATAATTCCCTGCTTCATTGTGTCTTTGATCTGAACCCCCCATTTCAAGAAGTTCCTTAAAGGTAAATAAGAGAGAACAATCATTTTCTACAGCAGCTTGCATTGAAGGTTCTGGATAACCATTCTGATTTGGTCTTTCTCTGAGGGTCGAGTGGTTATCATTGACTCTTTGGCCCTCCATCTAGTTACAAACTCAGAGAAACCCTCTTTTGGCTCCTAACGTGTTGCTTCAAGATCACAAGTTGTGACCTTGATCTGCATATTGTAGGAGTATTGAGCAATGAAAGACTCGGCCAATTCCTTCCAGTTTTGCTTCACAGAATCCTCTAACTTAGCGTATCAAATGGCAGCTATACCTGACATAGTTCGGCCGAAGAACAATAACTTCTGCAGTCTAGTCAAACCCATTGGTCATAGGATATCTAAAAACAGCCGTAGATGTACCATTGGGTCCCCAGCGCCATAAAAAAGGTCAATATGCGGCATTTTTGTAATAACCCGACCCTCGTATGTGTTCTGGTATATGTTTAGTCCCCTATTCTGTGCATTTGAATGTTGAATGCAAAATTTCGTGAGGAATTAAGTTTAAGTACATGGATCTTATGATTTGAACCTATATCTGTTGGTAAGGAAAATATCTGTCATAAGTAGAATGTTTAAATCAGAAATTGAGGGCCTTAGAGACTTGGTAATCCGGAATTGCTTTTATATTTAGAATCAGTATAATTTTTAAATAATAATAAGCATGTTTGTAGAAATTTGATTTGGGATGATTAAACTGGTTGATTTTTGTTTCATTTATTATATATATAGATAGTTATCCCTTAGATGTTGACTTATGAACTTAGAACTCAAAACTATCCTGAGAGAAGAAAGCTAGAGAGGAAGAAGAGTTCTTCAAGGGAGAAATTGGGGAAGTGAAAGGGTTTTAAAGATTTAAAGCTCAAGGTATGAAGGTTTTGTTTTAATTGACTCCTCTCTTGTGTATGGGGGAGGAATTTCTTGGGTATTATGTAAATTAAGGCTTGTGTTGTTGTGTGTGTCACCTAAAGAGTTGAATAAGTGTTTCATCATGTTGTTGGTTGTGTTAAATTGAACCATGTAAAGGAAATTACATTTCATCTCTTCTTGGTATGCTTGAACTCAATTGTTGAACAAATGGCTAAGTGTGTCCATGTCTAAGTTTGTGCAAAGATGGAAATATTATGGAATTGAATTGTGTTTATGAGCTTTAAGGATTGGAGATCTAATTCCTAGTTGGATTGTTATGTATTGTAAAGCAAAATCGCCGCACGTGCGGGGGTCATGGCGGCATGTGCGGGAAGCCTTGCCGCACGTACGGGGCTCACAGCCGCACGTGCAGAAAACAGGGAAAAATTTGGTTGTAAACACTGAAAAAAATGCATGTGCGGGACCCTCTTGCCGCACGTGCGGGAGCCACTGCCGCAAGTGCGGGGCTCACAGCCGCACGTACGGCCCATGCTGGAAAAAATGGTTTGCTCCGTTTTGCGTGCTTGACCCTCGGATATTTTTAGAATTTGTATTTTATGCATGATGATGTTTGTAAAATTCGTTGAAGTGAATGACTCAGGAAGTAATTCAACAAAGAGAAATAAACTAATTTGCAAGTTATGAATGTGTGCAGGACACACTCCGGGAGGAACTAGCACGTCGTCACAACACTATGAGTAGTAGTACTGTAATCGTACGCTTACTACCGTTAATAATTCTTATTGTTAACGCTCTGTTCTTTACAAGTAATTATGTTAACGTTTATGTTGTTTGGAAATCGGTGAGAACGTTGAAAGGCTTTGTGTACATCGGCATGACTCTAGTACTACTCTGCATTCTGGTTACGGTTAATAGCTAGCATTAGTGTGCTACAACCTGTAAGTTACCTATGACTCCGTATAAGAATTTCATACGAATGATTAATACTGTGCAATTGATTGATGAAAAAGGAATTGTGGATGTAAACCCCGCTTACGGAAACATGATATTTTGAATGTCCTATTATGGACTCCTATAATCTGGTTGATTCGACGCATGTCTGCCTAGAATGGATTATCGAAATGAATAATCGGATAGAACCATGGGTTACCTTATACGTCAAAGAATCGAATATCAATAACCTTGTTATATGACCATGATATGGTGTGAATTGGTCCGTCCCCATGATTAGTACTGTAATAACACATATGTTTCAGTAAACAACTATTATTAATGCTCTGTTATACGCAAGACAACTGTGTCAATCTGTAACATACGCTCTACTTACAGCTAATGATGGCCATTAGCATTTCGTTATCGCGTGTCAATTATGTAACTATGTGAAGGATTCAAAGAATGTGAATGAATGATGGAAAGGATGTGTATACTTTCCCATGACTCTGGAACTCTGTAAGATTCTGAAACTAGCCTGTTCTGATGATATTTGGGCCTATGGCCAATCTGTATTTTCTGGTGTGAAACAAAGTGCTGTGCGGAACTAAGTGCTACAATGTGAGTTACCTCTAGAATCCGTACGAGACACCTCTTGAGTTCATACATGCATGATAAGGGCTGTATGCCATTCTGATAAGGGCTTAATGCCAATCTGATAAGGGCTGAATGCCATTTTGTTTAAGGGCTCAATGCCAATCCGTTCAAGGGCTTAAAGCCACCATGTTTAAAGGTTGGGCCTAAGGCCGTTCTGAAACTAGTACAAAATTATATTAACCACATGATCTCTGCATTTACACGCATATTGATATGTATCATGTTTTAAATTGAGCATCGAATTGTTTAAGTACTATTATTCACCGAGCCTTGCTCACTCTGTGTTTTGTCTGATTCTGTAGTTAATCCATCTGGAGATCAGTCATAACCCTGGATGCTTGTCTCTTTTATCAGCCTCAGGGGTCCAGGCACTTAAATGAAGCCCGTGAAATTTTATGGAGCTTTGTTAAGCTTTCAGCTTTGTGTTTTAATAGTCTATCTAAAGTGGTAATGTATATAACTCTTTCATTTCCCCAATGTCTTGTTATATGCTATATGCTCAATCATGGGGCTGGATCTGCAATTATATATATATGCATAACTAATTTCTTAGATGCACGTTACTATGCGTCTATCTATCCGATGCAAAGTTTGTGATCCTGGCATGATAGTAATAGCTCGATGAATGTAGTTTTATGTTATTGTACATTGTTAAATGCTTCCGTTCAGGCCCCATACGTTATGTATACCAAGTTAAGTGTCCGTTTCTGAGTAGGTCATGCCCAAACTTTTAGGGGCGAGTTTGGGGTGTGACAATTTTGAACCGCTCTGGTAAAGTAATCGCAAATTCGGTATACCCATCCTCTATATCTTGAATGGAGTTCACCCCCTATGCTTTCTTAAACAGTTTCTCCAGCTTGTTGACTTTGAGCATGGTTGGGTTCACCTCAAATTCAAACGGTGCCTCAGTTTGGTAAACTGGGGCTCTAGATGTCTGTGCTGGAATGGGATCTGCCTAGACGAGAAAAACCGGAACATCCTCAGTTTGTAGATCCTCAGCTGTAGCAGCATTGGCAGCGGTACCAGGTGTGGGGATAGTCACGCTAGGTATATGCGAAGCAGAAGCTGCAACTGGTTGCTATTATTGTTGTTGCAACCTAGTTGTGACCTCAGTTTGACGGGCCACGTCGTGTTGGAGTGAGTCAACTAACTGCTGCAGACGAAGTAGTACTTCTTCCCAATCAGATGGTGGATATTGAGCCATTCTAGAAATAGATGGCTGTGTTTGAGGTGAACTGAATGTACGTGAGCTGAAGGGTGATTATCGAAAAAACTAAATTGGTGAACTTTGTCTGACCCTTCTTCACCGTGCAATTGGTGACAGTGAGACAAACACTGGTTGTCGCCAAACAAGATCTCTGACCTTACATAGTCTTCTAACACGGGTCTACAGTACTTGGAGGATATCAAAACTTTCTGAAACTATGTTTTTAAACTACCTAGCAAAAGAAATGAAGAAAGAGCAACAAGATAAAAAATCGGACAACACCTCAGCTAAGATTTCATTAGAATAGATATGATCAAAGCTGTAGGACTGTACTCCCCACTGAATTCTACCCTAAAACAGATACCAATTGTACCACTGATATGAAGTGTACAGTTTCACTGTAAAGCACATACTAGTTAAAGAGAGCTAAATAGGGTTACCCTGTCGTAGCTTTGGCATGAACTAGGGTTTCGCTACTTCAAGTAAGTAGTTTCACAAAATTCTGCATGCGGGTGAGCATCCTGTCCTAAGTTGGAACAGTCACTAAGGCTTTACTATATGCAGCTAGGCCGATTGGTCAAAAGGTTACCTCGGCAAGACTATCTAATATACCTCTTATACCTAACACCGAAAAGTGAAAGGAGGATCAAACGGTACGACGGTAATCCAAATCTAAGGGTTGTGTTCCCAATATTTTCCTTCAAAAATATTTTTGCATCGTTTTTTAAAAAATGACTTACCTTTAAAAATTTCGTAAGTCATTTTTTACAAAATTGACTTTCACTCACTATTTTTTCAACACATTTAGTCTTTTCAAATAACTATCTACTCACTAAAAAGTTATAAATGACACTTTATTGAATTAAACTTTATCTTTTAGGCAATAAAATATTTTTGTTTCAAGTGTCAACGAAACGTCGAAAAATAAAAATAAAAATATTTTTTGTGTAAAATCAATTTGTAAGAAAAAAAAAATTGTAAAATATTTTATGTCAAAACAAACAGAGCCTAAAAGGTAAAAAATAAATAAATAAATTTTTTAAGAGAAAATTAATGATAAATCCTTACTTCCACACCTATAAGTCATGAAGGACAAGGTTAAACAATTGGGGCCACAAGGACATTTGTTGGAAATTTCTTGGTCAAAAGGACATTACCACTTATCTGTTGAAATTTGTATTTTAACCTATCTGTTCAAATCTTTTTTTATCTGTTTAATTTTTTGAACCCATCTATTCAAATTTGTATTTATTTGTTGAAATTCACCAAGCAAAAATAGATTAAACAAATGAGAGTCCAAATCCGGCAAATCCTAAAAAATCCATTTACCGTCAGAGATGCCAAAAATGGACTGCATTGCCAGATTTCAGAGTTACCACCTAAATATTTTTGGAAAATTTAGGAAACCCGTGACTCGTGCCAAAGGCTACTTATCCGTCATAACCAAATGTCTTAGCTCGGGAACTTAGGTATGAGAGGGGAAAGTCATGAATTGAGCACTTCTTTCACCCGATCAAAGATCGGCCTTTACTAATCACGATGTGATTTTTATGTACAGTATATTCTGATTATTAATGCTAACTTCACTATGTGAGGCACAAAAATATAGAAAGTCACTCACTTTGGAATGCTTTGATTTCATGCTTTGTTTGAAAACAGTTTCGAATGTGCTGCTTGAAAAAGTGAGTTCATAGATGTATTAATCAAATAATTCTAATTTAAGCAAAATAACCTTCATCCACCAGTATTCAAAGAGATATTTCACATAAGCACTTAGCCTCATGGTAGTATGCTTGATATGACAACACAAACTCTCATGCAACATGCTAAAGCGAAAATGCTCATCTAGTACTCAACTGAGGCAAGCCAAAATAAGAGAAAATAATTAAAAAAAATGCATGTTCTTATATGCAAGTAACTAATGCAACACATACAAAATGCAACTACTAGGATTCGGCTTCTTAACATGCCATGTGGATTAATTCAAGGCATATGATAGCACATGTATTCAAGCAAGAAATAATCGATGCTTATCAAAGGTAATGAGCCAAATCCTTATGCATGCCAAAATAGATGCAAGTCATGGTAATGATATGGACCAAAAATATGATACTACATGCAACCATCGTAGGCAAATAAATAAAATGGAGGAAGAATGAGGGTTGGAAAACATATACAATATTACAAGTTTTCCCTTACTCGAGAGGGTCCGAATGAATGTCCTAATTAAACTAATTATTATTACAACACCAAATTAACTAATTTAACTAGCTATTATAAATTCGAACGAATCTAATTAATTAAACATACTACTATCAAAGCATTAATTTTAAAGGACCACGGGTAGTGAAGCGTCACACGCGCATAAACAAGAATATCCTCCCGGAAACCTCTCTGCTTTGCTGCCAGAATCTGTTTTGTTTGCAGTCAGAAAATTATTCTGTTTTTGCCCTAGTTTATGCTCTATTCTGCCATAAAAAAGACACTGCCTGCATAAACAATGGTGGTCGGCCTGCCTTCAGAAGTGGTTGGCTGGACATAAAGGTGGACGGCCGGCCACTATTTTCGAGTACTACCCTGCTACCACAGAATTGAAACAAAGCAAAAGCAGAGTGTTTCTAGGAGATGTTTATCCTTTCTGCTTCCCCCTATCATGAAACTGATCAAGAAAGGAGTAGACTCGATTCACAAACCATTAATTATCGCAAAGTTATTGCATGATGATCTATGAACCGATAGGACAAAAGATCATAAATGGAAGGAAATAAAAGACCAACAACACCTCCTCCTATTGTGGAGTTACTTCAAGGGAAGTGGTAGACATTGCTTCTTGACTCATTAACATCACTAAAGAGTATATAATGATTCAAGAATCAATGGATTCAATATAACATCCGCTTGAACCTAACTCAATTTTATTACTTTTTTTTACCACTTTTATTCCAATTTTAACCTCTTGTACATTACCTTGCCATTCTTAATCCATTTTTGTCCAAGAGTGATGACTAACGTCCGTTAAGTGCAAAAAATGATAAAGATAAGTGGCCGACAAGAGGTTGTTCTTAGCATGAAAGAGATGTAATGACTTGGTAATGAATCTTCGAAGAGATTAAACCATTAAGCATGGAAAGTTTCTTTCTCAAGCCTTGAGCAACAATTTAGTGTTGGATACACCTCTTAATCAAAGGAAAAAAAAAGAAAGAAGGGAGATTGCAGAGATGATTATACAAATGTGATTACAAGCGTGAGTATTTATACAAAAATAATGAATGAAAAGCTATTAACTCAAATGGATTGATGTGTAAGGCCTAAACCTCTAAATCCATGAGGACTTTACAACATCACAAGCATAGCATTCAAGGCATAACTTAAATAAACAATTAAAACAACCCCAAAATAGCAAAAACAGTGCTAGAATCTTGTTGAAAAGTTAGGAAAAGTAAACCAAAAAGAGAGGAGAATAAAGCTAGTAAGCAAGCCTAAGGAAGGGTGGCCAACCCCTCCACTTTTTGGACCTTAAAATCACATGTTTTAGCCTCTGAAAACTCTGAAAATCAGTAGCTAAAAGTAAATAAACAAGTGAGAAACACAAGGATATAAGCTATGGAATAAGGTTCAAGAAATGGTGGTTAACCCCTCCACATTTGGTAGCTTTTAAATCACAAGTTTCAGCCCTCAAAAATAGTCTAAAATAGTGTGAAAAAGAGGGGAAAAAAGTAGTACAAATAAGAGTGAAGATGGTAAAAGCTATACCTCTTGAAGAGAGGATGTTTTTTGGTTCACAAACCACAAAGTGTTCACCCTCAAGAGCTGGAATTTTGGCTCAATAATCTCAGCAAGAAGCCTTAAAATTTTGGTTTAGGAAGTATATGTATAGTTGTGGGAGCCAAATAATTAGCAGAATCAGAAGCGTACGCTTTAGAAGATAGACATTACTCGGCTCTAACCTGCACGATTATGAGGCCGAGTAACTATTGAACTAAAGGGGCCGAATAAATAAGCAGATAGTGAGCGAAAAGTGGACCAGACCCGAGGCCCTAGAAACGAGTTAAATAAAGGAACAACAGTCAAAGAAAGGTATTTGAGAATTATTAAGCTTAACTTAGAATACAAGTAATCCTGAGTGTAGAGACTGACTTGCCCGTCGGAGTGCTAATTCCGGCACCCCCGACCGGAGTGTTTGTTCATTTTCAAGTGACTAGCAGAGGATCAGAAGAGTATTTCCAAACCACTTCTCCACAATAGTGTATGTATATTGCAAGATAGAGAGGGAAAGTGTTTGGCAAGTTTTTGTCTCTTAGCAAATTTTTCTAACCTCAACCCATGAGGAATGGTCATCTATTTATAGAAAAACAGGTTCCTCTATCAGAAATATCTGTATTGAGCCAGCTGGTGCATGGCATGCACATAGGAGGACAGTTGGCAATAAAATATCTGTTGGCCGCTGGATATGGCCGGCTGGCCATGGAGAGGGATGGCGCCAATAAAAATTGGCATGCCAGCCACTTTTTGGCCAGCAGACCTCTGAGTGGTCAGCCTAGAAAAAATTAAGTTTTGGATTGAAGGAGGTGTAAGGTTTAGGCTCTGAAGCTTGAAAACCGAAGCCTTTTGTTGAAGAAATTGAACGATTTGGACAGCGTAACAATTCATCATTAAGTGTTCATCATGAGGTGCCCAAGTCTTAAGGGCGATCAAAAATGGGGTGTCTATACCTAATTTTTCCTATCTATTGACATTCACCAAGCTTGTTTTTCTTAGCTATTAAATTTTTTATTTTATCTGTTCAAGTCCTCATATACATACATATATATATATATAGAGAGAGAGAGAGAGAGAGAAAGAGATGAGGTAAATTTATACAAACAAAAATTTCAAATCTAGAAAGAAATTATAGAAAAGATGATTGTTGAAGTTCTAATGAAATTTGATGAAACAATTACCCACCTTCACCTATATTCGAACACTATACATTCATTAATAGCACAACGTCAATACACATCATCCATACCTCACTTCTTCATTATCATTATTAAACACAAAGCAAACACATTCAAGAAATTGAAAAACATACACTTTACATACATATAAGTAATCCAAATAGAAAGATGAATTTTCAATAATCCACAAATCAAACACCTAATCTTCAATGATGGTGGTGATCAACCTAAAAACGAGATCTACCTCTTAAGATTCATTCAAGTTTAGACGTGAATGACAAGGATGTAAAAATAGAAAAATTACCATACGAACGATATAAATGACGCAAGATCCAAAGCTGTGAAAATGAAGGATCATTAGTTTCAAGTCCATGGACACCAGCACGACGATGATTTGGGTGGCTTGAGAAGATTAAACGAGTGAACCCAATCAAAAACGCCATTAATGGTACTACTTTGAAAGTCCCTAAGAGTGCCAGAGAGAGAGAGAGACGAAGAGAAGTAAAAGAGAGAGAGATGAGATAGATGAGGATGAGTGAGAGAAATGGAAAAAAGAAGTGGCAACGCTCTAAAGTTGCTATTACTGTGAGATGAAAGAGAAGAAATTTTGAACAAATAGTGGATTGAAAGCATGTGACTGTCCTTATCAACATGGAAATATCCTTATGGACTTAAACAATAAGCGCGTGGATCTATGGCAATACAAAACTATAAAATGGACTTATGGCCTAGGTTCCCCTTTTTTAATTATTTTTTTACTTTGCTGTTCCGTCTAGTTGAGTGAAACCTAAAAGTGTAAAATATTTTTAAAAACCACTATAAAAGAAAAAAGTCAACAAAAAAAAGATCACTGAAAAAGGTCAATCTTCAATCACGCTAATATTATTGTCCAATCCTTTAAAAGGATTCAAAACCTTTTAGTTTGGACTTGTAGATCCATTACAAGTTCCACTTTGATTGTTCAATCTATTCATTTTTTTTTGTATTAATGTTTTCATGCATAGCTCATTTATAAAATAAATAAAAAAATTGAAATTATTCTAATAATTGTATTTGCTCGTTTTAATTGCCTTTGTCATTAATAAAATTAACAATCTATACAATTATTGTACGAGAAATATTTGTCGCATGCGTACTCCTTGTGATCAAGATTGTATCTCCTTGAACGGTGCACATAGCCTGCAAAACTCATCAAGATATGAAATCATATCGATATAGGAGTCCTAAATAACTGGAGATTGCTAGGATTTCTGGAACATTCAAACTATATGCTAGGCAAGTCACTGGATATTATAAGTAGGTGACACTGCCATGGGTTGAGGTATGCTAATTCTCTTTATGAATTTGTCTATTAAATATTTTTATAATATAAGATAACTAACTTGGGCATCGAAGGATCCTCGGCTGGTCAACAGCTGGGGGAGTTTTATCTTGTAGATGGCGATCGCGTAGAGGTTCTGATCATCTTCTTCGTTGGATTTCTTCATCAACAAGTATGTGATTTTTCTAATGTATCAAATATTATTTTAATCACAGGATGCCATTCATGGCAAACTTTACTTGAGGCATTGCTTTTTATGTTGGTTGATTTGATAACTACGTATCCACAATGTTTGACCTCGAAAGCAAAATAAAAGTGTGATTAATAAATCTATTCCAACCTGGTCGAACTTTAAGCATTGAGGGTTTTCCAACTTTGAATAGCGCCGAGTAAGTTGAAACAGATCTACACCTAGTTTTGCTCTACGAAGTAAGCTAAAGGGTTTTTCTGACTTTGAAAATCTTTTATGTGCTGGTTCTCGCTCGGTGAAGTAAGTTGAAGGGTTTTTCAACCTTTGAAAATCTTTGTTGAGTTGATTTTTGCTTGGCGAAATAAGTTGGAGGGTTTTTCTAACTTTGAAAATCTTTGCCCAACTGAATTTTGCTCGGCGAAGTAAGTTGGAGAGTTTTTTTAACTTTGAAAATCTTTGTCGAGCTGGTTTTGCTTGGTGAAGTAAGTTTGAAGGGTTTTTTCAACTATGAAAATCTTTGTCGATCTGGGTTTTGCTCAGCTAAGTAAGTTGGAGGATTTTTTTTTTTTCGAACTTTGAAAATCTTTGCTGAGCTGGTTTTGCTCGGCGAAGTAAGTTGGAGGGTTTTTTCAACTTTGAAAATCTTTGTCAGGGTGGTTTTTGCTCGGCGAAATAAGTTGGAGGGTTTTTCCATATTTATCACGCTAGATTTTATAATCCAAACACATAATAAAAATTAATTTGGTTAAAAAAAATAATAAATGTCTAAAAGTTTAAGTTATTTATTTATTTATTATTATTATGTTTATTGATTTTCTGTTTGGCTGGTCAAAAAATTGGAAAAAATGCAAGAGAAACAAAAAGAATTTATAATTTATAATTTTTGATTTTTATTTTTTTTCTTTTTGTTTTTGGTTAGCTGATATATAAGTGTTTCTTTAGTTCTTTAATTTTTGTTTGGTTGCTCAGAAATTGTTAAGGTAAATACAAACAAAGCCCCCTTGTAATTTTGTTCTCTTGAAGAGTATTTATTTTCTGGGACCTAATAACAAAGATTCTTTATTTAGGTCAGAAATTACTTAGAAAGATGGAAAATATGGTCAAAGAAGATAGAACATTCAAGACTTTTGAGTTCTCCTTCAATTTTTTATTATTTTTTAATGAGATTTTTATTGTGTAATCACAAAAAAAAAAAAAAAAAACTTTATTTTGTAACTTTCATTGTAAATATATTTCCAATATTCAACTTTCATTTATGAAATATATGAGCTATTCATATGTGGTCAATGTGGTGATTCAAAGAAAACTTTTGTACAAATAATATAGATTATGTTTTAGGTATTAGTTTCGTTTAGATTTTAATCACGGTTTATATACTGTATTGATAGTCACATTTTGATGTTGAACCCTTTTTTTATCACACACACTAACCGTGATGAGAAATACATATAATTGTGATCTTATTTCATTATTAATCATAAATTATTTAAGTTCAATCTCAAGTTTTATTGGTTATTAATCACATTTAAAATTCGTGATCTAAATGTTTATTATCACAGTCAAAACGCGTGATGGAATTATCTTTTAATGACGGTTAAAAAGTGATATCGAAAATAACCCTTAACAATCACACTCTCAAAGATCACACTTTAACAAAAATAAAAAATCAGTGATTAAATAATATATATCACACTTAAATAACATACATCATCATCATCACCTACTTCCGATCGTGAAACCCTAGTAAAATACTAAGTCGATCGGTGAGATCAGAGGCTGATGAGCATCTATTTCTCTCTCCCTCTCTCTCTCTCCATATATATATATATATATATATATACATATATTATTCATTTTTGAAAACTCTAGATCCATCCAAATCTCATGGAACGAAAACAGATCTATGTTCATTGTCTAGAATCAAGTGTAAGAACATGAAAGCGCAAGAACAGCAAGGGTTGTTTCCCCTCTCTGCTTCAAGAAAATGTTCCCTAAATCAAATCATCATCATCAGAGATCCCAAAATGTCGGAGAATGTGTTTGATGTTTTTGAGATGACAGGTTTGCAAGCTAGAAAAGGTAAGCAAATTGTGGAAGTTTGATAGGTGGCGGTGCTGCCAGTGGAATGGAAGTTTCTAGTGATCCAATTGTGGATGCTTTGCCTGTTCGTACACAGATCTGAGCCTATGTTTGTACTATTTTTAATATATACAGTATATGTTTGATGTTTCTTTTCCTTTCTTTCTTTCTTTCTTTTTTTTTTTTTTTTGGTAGTTATTGATCTGGTGGTGTTGTTGTTATTGTTGATGATGATGATGATGATGAAATAGATAGGAAAAAATAAGCTTATGAAATTCAACAAATAAAGGAAAATTCAGCAGATAGCAAAATTCAATAGATAAGGTAGTAAATTTCAGCAGAGAGAAAGAAAAGAGAGGTGTAAAAATTCAACAGGTAGTAAATTTCTACAGATAGCAAAATTTCAAACATATAAGGGGGAAAAATTGAATAGAAAGTCAAAAAATTTGAACCAATAGATATAAATTTGAACAGATAAAGCAAAAATTTGAATAGATAAACAAAAAATTTGAACAGATAGATAAAAATTTGACAGATAGTCAATGAAAAGTCAAACAGATAAAAAAAAGTCAAGGGGTAAAATTGGAAACAATATCCTCCATGACTTCTCACCAAATTATTTCACAAATTATAGATCTCTCACTAATAAAAAATCTATTAGATCTAATATTTTAGATACTCTCTAAATTGGATTTATCATCAATTTCTCCATAATTCCAATAGACCTTAAATTGTGTAATAGGTAATTGTCACATCGTTTAAGGAATATGACCAGTTACTGTATAATGCACTGGTATGAGAAGTTGGTGTAGACACCCCAATTTTGACCACTCGTTAGATTTAGGCGCTTGATTCCGAACACTCGATGATGAAGGCTATATTGTGTAAATGGTTTGAATTCTCAACAAAGAAACCTGATTTCAAGCTCTAAACAATCCCAACTTGTCATATCTACCATATTTCTACCCTAAAAACTTGGTTTTGAACATCATACCAACCTGCATTGAACCTGAAAGAGAGAAACAGTGGAAATACACTGAGGCCCGGCCGTGCCTTAGTGATGGCCGGTCGAGTATCTTGACTTTTCAAAGCAGATTGTGTAAATATCTGCCAACTGTCTATTTCAGCAAATATTTTGATCTGCAGCTCAGTCTCTATAAATACGAGGCTGCTGGGCTGAATTGAAAGGGTTGAAAGTTTAAAAGAGTGATATATTTCAAGGTTTAAGTATAAGAAATTAAAGAGTTGAAATCCTTAAGTCATCTTCCTATATCATCCATCCATACCCTAGCAACATAGAGCTTGGACTTGGAACTTGATTGAGATTTTGAAAACCATAACTCAAGCTTGAGGGTGTTGGAATCAAGTTTGTCAACAAAGAGCTTACCTCTCTTTCAAAGGTAGACTTTTGCATCTTCTTCTTTCATCTTCTTGTATTCTTTTCTTTTATTTTTCTTGCCTTTATATTCTGATTTTTAGAGTTGAATTGTAGCCCAAAAAGCATGATTTGAGGTCTTGATACTAGAGGGGTTAACCGCCCCTCCTTAGGCTTTGTTCCATAGCTTTTTCTATACTCTTTTTACTTACTTTCATTTGCTCTTAGCTACTGTTGTTTTTTACCTATTAGGGGCTATTTTAGAACTGTTTTAATTTATTTGAATAACTTATGCTTTGACTAGTTTATTTGTTGTCTCATAAGTTTACTCGTATAGCTTGTTGCATGTTTATTCTAGCTTTTCTCTTTAAGTAATTTCCTTATTTAATAATCTCATTTTAATAATCAAGTTGTCACTCATTTTATTTCATTTGGGAGTTGTTTCAAATGATTGATGGTTATTCAATACATGAACTAAAGTTTTGCACTTAATGGCTTAATCTCTACGGAGATTCATTGTCAACGGTATAATCCTTCTTTCATGTTGAGAATTACTTCTCATTTGATGTTTCTTTCTTTTTAGAGGACATAATCATCACTATGGACAAAGAAATTAATGAATGGCAATGACTAAAAGAATTGATTTAAAAGCAATCAACACACTTAAAGAAGATGGCTTAAACTACTTAGGCTTGGCCGGACGTTATGCCAAGTTAATTGAGTCAAGAATGATCATACACTATTGCATGGTGTTTTGATGATTCTTGAAGCGTCTCTACCACCCTCTTTGAGTTCACTCTATGATAAGAGGGAGGGGTGGTCATATTCATTGCACTTCATCAATTTTTGTCCAAAATTGTATCCAAGATCATCAAGTAATCAATTTGCTTATTGATGGTTTTGGAATCAATTGTAACCTTCTTTCGAGGCTTTCCCATGATAGAGAAGTGTGAGAGGGACAAACAGAGTCTAAAACACTCTGTCTGCACTGTTTTCATTTCAGAGCACCAAATGGAATTACATGGAACAGAGCCACGGCCAGCCTTCTGTAGGCCCGGCCGGGTGTCAGTGAGGGCCGGCTGGGAATCAATGTTTGGTAAGGCAGTGTGTTGTACAAAAGCAGAGGGCAATAGCTGAGAGTGAAACAAAACAATCTGGACAGACAGGGCAGCTTCTGGACGCTGCACATGCGAGCATTGTGCATCTTCGGATTTGTAACTCATTATTTAGTTAGTTATTAATTCATTTGGTTCTGTAATAATTAGTTTAATTTGGACTATCGGACATTGATTCGGACCCTCCTGCGTGAGGATAAATATGTAATAATGTGTATGTCTTCCAACCCCACGTCTTTCTCCCTTTTATTTCCCAGCTTATGATGATTAGTTTAGGGCATCATATTTCGTTTAGCATACTTCATGTTTGCATCCACTTGTATTACATACATTGAGACTCGGTTCATCATTCTAATCGCATCGTTATTTTAATACTTCTTGAAATACGTGTTTAACCGCATGTTATCAAATTGATCCATATATCATATTAGTAATCAAGCCTAGTAATTGCATATTGTATGTGTTGCATTAGTCATGTTGCATAGGAATCATGCATTTTTTAAACTAGTTTCTTTTTTGGCTTGGAGTGCGAGGTAAGCTTTTATTTTCTTTAGCATGATGCATGAGTGTGATTATTGTTATATCTAGCATGCTTACCATGAGGCTAATTGCTTAATTGATATACTGTTTGAATGCTTATGGATGAAGGCTATTTGCTTGAATTGGAATAATTTGAGTAATGTTTATATGCGATCACTTTTTCAAGTGGTACCTAGTCAAAACACTTTTTCAAAACAAACATGAATCAAGTGTTTCAATACTTGCAAAATTAGTCTATACTTGTATGCATCACATAGTAAAGTTAGTTTAATAACTGGAACAAGAGCATATAATGTAAATAAGAATCACATCATGATTAGTAGAGGCCGATCTTTGATTAGGCGAGGGGGGTGTTCAATTCATGGCCTTCCTCTCTGGTACCTAAGTTCCCGAACCAAGACACTCTAGTGATGACGGACTGATGGCCTTTGGCACGAGTCTCGGGTTTTCTAAATTTCCCAAAACAAAATATTTAGGTGTTGACTCTGTAAATCTGGCAAAGTAGTCCATTTTTGGCATTTGATTCAAAATATCTATTTTCCAAAAGAATTGCTGGATTTGGACTCTTTTGTGTTTTCATTGTTTCACATTGCACTTGTGAAATCAAATTCAGAACCACGAAAGTCCGACACTGTAGGGCCTATTCGCCTTCCGAAAAGGGACGCGAAAAAGTCGAGCTACAGTTGGGTTGGGGTGCGTTGAGGCTAAAATAGTCGCAAAAAGACAAAATAAGTTTTTTAATCTCAGGTTAAAAAATGTCACATCTAAACCATAATCATTTCATTTTTTCTTTCATAAAAGTCAAAAAAGCCAAAATCGTAAACGAGATTTTTAGCTTTAGAATAAAATAGTCAAAAAGTCAAAAAACCAACTTACATCCCAAACGAAGCCAATGGGTTGAAAGAAAAGGAAAAATCTAGAGTTTCACCATTATCCATCCAAAAAATTTTGAGTGGGTGATTATGTGGTAAAAATTAATTTATATAGTATGGAATTTATGGTGGAGATTAATTTCTCAATAATTTCTGGATTGATAAAAGTGAATTTGTAGTATTACTCGAAAGAAAAAAAAAAATTTAACAAAAAAAAAAAAAAAGTTTTTCATGTTTTATTTTCTTTGGTATTTATAAAAGTGAAGCGGACCATATGGCGGTGAAGCCATAAGAGCTTGCATTCGGAAGGTAATCGAATCCAGGTAGACTTGGGATTTGTGAGTCTGACCAAAGATTTGTTTCCTTTTTCAAATCTTGTCCCAACTTAGTTTCCCCCCTATAAGTAAACACCATTTCCTCTTTATGTCTTTACATCTCTTCGTTCTTATTCTCTTTTCTTTTCTTTCCTTTTAAGTCATTCCATAGCTATTGAATCCTTGGAGTTTTTAATGGCAATGGATGTACCAGAAAACATGAGCAGATACGAGTGCTTCTATATGGCCAAACTTGCCCAGCAAGCCAACCGCTACAAAGATACCGTCAACTTCATGGAAAAGCTCATCATCGGTTCTACGTCCTCCTCCTCCAGCAGCGAACTCACAATCGAGGAGCGTAACCTCCTCTCCACTGCCACCAAGAAAGTAATCGACTCACTCCGTGCCACCTGGCAGGCCCTCTCTTCAACTGAACAGAACCACAACAACCATGTCGCACTCGTCACCGGCTACAAATCCAAGATCGAATCAGAACTCTCCCGTATCTGCAATAGGGTTTTGAATCTGCTGGAAAAGCATCTGATACCCTCGGCTTATGAGAGCGAGTCTAAAGTCTTCTACTTGAAGATGAAGGGGGATTACTATCGATACATGACGGAATTCAAAGCCGGAACAGAGAAAACAGAGGCTGTTGAGAACACCATCACGGCATACAAGGCGGTGGAGGAAATTGCGGTTTCTGTACTCGCTCCAACGCTTCCCACGAGGCTGGGTCTGGCACTCAATTTCTCTGTTTTCTGCTACGAGATTGAATGTGCATCAGAGAAAGCTTGTAGCATGGCGAGGGAGGCCTATGAGGAAGCCATGGCTAAGCTTGGCAATTTGGGAAACAAGTCGTACAAGGAAACTAGTCTCCTCATCTTGCAACTAATGAGGGACAATCTCAATCTTTGGGCTTCTGATATGGAAATCACTTCATATTCTTGTTAGTCAGGCCTAGGTTTGGTTACTCTGTAGGATTTATTAGTTATTTGTGGGTAGAGAAGCTTCATTGTTTTCCTTTTTGTTTTAAAGATCCAGAGTCTCAGTTGTTTTGTTTTGTTTTGTTCTTAGAAATTGGTGCAGAGATGTGTTGAGTATACCTCCTTATTGGAATGTGGGACCTAATTGGTTTGTTAAAGAATTTTAATTTGGTTTAATTTAGGTAAAATATATTTTAATATATTATATTTAATTTGTGGAGACCTAATTCAATTTGGTAACAATTAGGGTTTAATTACAAAACTTAATACTCAACTATATATATATATTTGGTATTGATTTTTCCTAAGAAAAATATATAGGTGTTGTACGGCTCATACAAATTGTCTTGGTGAGTTTTGTTATCAATCACAAGTTTGCTGTGTGATTGGTTTTTGGATGCATATTCAAGGTGTGGTGGCAGTGTATTGTTTGGGCAAATAAGCAATAATGCTCCTTGTTCGTTTGGTTCGTTTTCGGTGATGATTTGGGTTATTATTTTGGGTTTTCTTTAATTCTGATTCTGAAGATTTTAGTTTATCTATTTGGTGAGTTCTTTCCTCTTATTTATTTGTGATTATTTGGAATTCACCTAAGGGTGGTTTTGTGAGACAATTTCGTTTGTAATCGTTTGGAAATTTTTGGTTGATAGTGGAATCGGATTTCGATCCCGTGGAGTGGAATCGGATTTCGATCCCGTGGACGTACCTCACATTGAGGGAACTACGTAAAATTCTTGTGTTTCCTTTTGATATTATTTTTCCGCATTAGTTTTTATTCCCATTAATTGATTTACTTGTGGAGAATCACATCGATTTTCCCTAACAAGATGGCTACATGTACATATATATATATATATATAGTTCTTCGTCCTATTTACGTATTTGATTTGTTTTTGTGAATGTTGATATCTATTACTCATGTTTATGAGCCAATTTTGGTTTGATCTAGAGTATGGATTGTTTAACTTTTCCGTACCGCATATATACGAATGTAATATTTCGCCCGCTCGTAACGGAACTGTTTCTTTTTAATTTTGGTGCACAAATAGCGCTCTGCAACAACAAAAAAATTGCAAGTGGTTACCTTTACAACATATTTACAAATCATGCAAAAACTTATAACTTTAATTATTAAAATTAATTAACTTATTTATTGATTTGTAATTATTTTTTAAAATTTGCAATGAAGTGCAATTTTCCGCTAATTAAACTAATCAGATTGGACAGAGCTATCTCAGTTGTTTGGAGATAATTTTTTGATAACTACTAATTCAAAGGCCTTGAATTTAAGGACTATATAAACTTCTAATGGTCCCTTAGGATGTGCGATAGTGACATCTTGTTTGATAGATTTTGTTAAATAGATTTTAAAATTTTAAATTTCATCAAAACTAAATGAGGCATTTATTCATAAATTCCCTTTTATTATTTATGTTCCAATAAGTCTTACTTGGAGACATAGTTATCAAACTATTCCTAATAATAATAAGGTGGAGCGCATATTAATATTCATATTGACAATATAAATATTTTATAATGTGAATATTTACACTGTTAAATTTGTTTAATGTGAATGTTTACATCATTAATTTTTTAAGGGTTTAAAAAATATTTATAAGGATAAAAATATTTATAAAATAACTTAAATATAATAATTAGGATTTGTTAGAACAAATGTTCAAAATAATACCATCTATTGGAATACAAGAATATCTTATAAACTAATTGAGATACAAATACCTGAAAGAGAATTTTCTAATAAATTTTCTAAAATAAATATATACGAGCATCTCCAACCCATCCTTCAAAACTTTAAATATGAAGGATCCTTTCTAATTATGAGCTCCAACCCATCCTTCATTTCTTCCTCCCAAATGAAGGAAGATGGATTGATCCTTCAAATATGAAGGGAGGAGGAACAAAATGAAGGAGCCTCTAAAACACTATTCACTCTACATTTCTTATTATATTCAAAATAACTTTTAATGTGTAAATTTAATTTTTATAAAATTGACATCAATAAAAAGTATAAAATCATACATTTAAAATGAGTATAATATTAAATATATTTTACAAAAATTTTAAAATTAAATATTTATTAATGAACAAAAATTACTTTTTGATTGGAGTTTGAATGAAGGAAATGAAGGTTTGTGGTTGGAGTTTGAATGAATACTAACCTCCTCTATATTTACTTTTTGAATAAAAAATATTATTTTCATCCTCTTGAGAAGAGGATGTGGTTGGAGATGCTCTACCACAAAAGTTATAAAATTTTAAAATTTTATATACAAAAAGTAAAAAATAGTCCAACTTAACGCACACCATAAGCACATACCAAGTTGCTAAGGTTGAGAAAATATCTATAAGGTTAAATTTGTCTATAAAAGATCTTAAATATGAGAATTGTAATTTTATCTTATTAATTTCATTTTTTACAAATATATTCTATTCGATATTTTTAATAAAAAAAATAAATAACTTAAATTTTCAAAATAAGATTTGAAGTGCGCCTCACAATATGCATAACAGTTATGCATACAACATAACCCCAAATCCGGTTATGTGTTCACAAGTAAAAGATAATTTTATGCATGCATATGGATGAGTTAAGTCAATTTGTGGACATGTTTATAAATTTTAAACAACAATTTCCGCTTGGAATAAATATGCAATTTTTTTTGTTAGTAAGAAAACATTATGTTATTAATAAATTAAAATAAAAGATGAGGACCATGTTTATTTTAGATTTTTTTAAAAGAATAAAAATTAATTTGGTAAAAAAAAATTTTAAAAAAACAATTATTATTTTTATATAATTTTATATTTTGGGAGGTTAGAAATAATTTTTGAAATTTTAAAATTATATTTTTGATATTCATTTTATTAAACTAGTTTTCATTTTTTTTATAAAAAAAAATTCTGAAATTGCTTTCTAAAACTTATGAATGATGATTTTCTTTAGAGTGATACTAGAGATCCCAAATAATTTATCAAATTTTTTATTAAATCTTTCACATGAGTGTGGGACCCACACAAATATGAATTTGTGTGAGTCTCACACCCATATAAAAAATTTAGTAAAAAATTTGATAAATTATTTCAGGTTGATAGCATTTTCCTTCTCTTTAATCCATTATGAAAGAACTCCAGTTACTGAAGTCATGTGGTAATATATATGATTGGTCACAAGTTATTAGAGATGGACTTGACCCACTAAGGTCTCGTTTGGGAACAGATTTTTTTAGTAATTTTTTGACTAAAATGTGATATAAAAAAATTAGTATATTTGAAATGACTTTTTAATTTTTTACGAAAATATATGCAAAAAGTAGAGAGAAAATAGAATCTTTAACTTAAGTCTTGAGAGTCTGACCAAAGACTTTTTTTGCTTTCCAAATCTAGTTCCAACTTAGAGGTTGTTTGGGATGACCTAAATAAATGTACTTTTTATTTTTTATGAAAAGATATGCAAAAAAATAGAGAGGTGATGTGAAAAAAAAAAATAAAAAATAAAAAGATAGATTATTTTACAATTGCCAAACTTGGCCTTAGTTTCCAAAATCAGAAAACCTCCCTCTATAAATAAAGGGAAATTTGGCTATAAACCCCCTTTGTCTTCCTTTCATTGTTAAAAGGACTATGAAAAAATTATATTTTCTAAACCCCCTCATAATTATAAAGTCTTGCATAAAGGACAAATTTATTATTAAATATTTTATATGACTATTATGTCCCTCCCATCAAGCACTACCTCTCAATTCTCTCTCTCTTTAGAATTTCAAATGGTGTTTACAGAACAGTGCTTCGCTGATTGTTCTAATGGCAATGGTTCTAATTGTCTATCTCATCGAAGGCTCTTTCACAGCCTCTTCTCTACATCTTCTCAACTCTCCTCCTTCAACTCTCCTTCAACGTTCATCTTCTCTTCGTCTCTCTCTTCTAACCCTAGCTTTCTCCATGGCCGAAGCTGTGGATAACTTGTGAATCGCACTGATACATATATATATATATATATATATATATCTATATATATGTGTGTGTTTGTGTGTTTTTGATATTTGAATTCGAATATATATATGTGTTTTGGGATTTGAATTCGAATATATATGCGTTTTGGAATTTGAATTCGAATATATATTATATATATATACATATTTCGATCTCTAATCAATATATATATATATATATATATATGTATATCTATATATATGTGTGTGTTTGAGTCTTTAAGATCGGAGATTTGAATGATTTTTTAGTAGAAGAGAGACCTGTTAGATCAAACATAACCTAATGGATTTATGAAATCGGCTAATGTGATGGAACCAGAGTAAAATAACATCAAATTTCATTTGATAGAACCAGAGTAAAATTTTACTCTGGTTCTATTGTTCTGTTTTTTCATTTGACAAAACCAGAGTAAAATTTTACTTTTACAGAGTAAAATTTTACTTTAGTTTCACAGTAAAATTTTACTCTCATTCAGAGTAAAATTTTACTCTCATTCAGAGTAAAATTTTACTTTTAGTTTCACAGTATAAAATTTTACTCATTCAGAGTAAAATTTTACTCTCATTCAGAGTAAAATTTTACTTAGTTTCAGAGTGAAAGTAAAATTTTACTCTGTATGAAAGTAAAATTTTACACTCTGAAACTAAAGTAAAATTTTACTCTGTATGAAAGTAAAATTTTACTTTCATACAGAGTAAAATTTTACTCTGAATACATAGTGAAAATGTCTTAATATGAGAGCTGAGGGTAATATAGTAAAAAAAATAAGTTTTAAAATATCAGGGAGTTTTGAAAATACTTATATAATTCTTGTCCTTTTGAAAGAGAATTAAAAGGTAGTGAGGGGGCTATGACCAAATCCCCCTTAAATAAACGCCCATTCCTTTTCTTTTAATTAACTCATTCTATAGCTCTTGAATCCTTGGAGTTATCTCTTATCTCCTGTTCTATTCTCTTTTCTTTTCTGTCGTTTTAACTAATTCTATTGCTCTTAAATCCTTGGAGTTTTTAATGGCAATGGGTGTACCAGAAAACATGAGTAGATACGAGTGCTTCTATATGGCCAAACTCGCCCAACAAGCTAACCGCTACACGGATACCGTCAACTTCATGGAAAAGCTTATTGTCAGTTCTACCTCTCCGGCAGCGAACTCACAATCGAGGAGCGTAACCTCCTCTCCACCGCCACCAAGAAAGTAATCGACTCACTCCGTGCCGCCCGGCAGGCCCTCTCTTCAACTGAACAGAACCACAACAACCATGTCGCACTCTTCACCCAGTACAAATCCAAGAACGAATCAGAACTCTCTCACATCTGCAATAGGGTTTTGAATCTGCTGGAAAAGCATCTGATACCCTCGGCTTATGAGAGCGAATCTAAAGTCTTCTACTTGAAGATGAAGGGGGATTACTATCGATACATGACGGAATTCAAAGTCGGAACAGAGAAAACAGAGGCTGTTGAGAACACCATCATGGCATACAAGGCTGCGGAGGCAATTGCGGTTTCTGAACTCGCTCCAACCCTACCCACGAGGCTGGGTCTGGCACTCAATTTCTCGGTTTTCTTCTACGAGATTGAAGGTGCATCAGAGAAAGCGTGTAGCATGGCGAGGGAGGCCTATGAGGAAGCCATGGCTAAGCTGGACAGTTTGGGAAACGAGTCATACAAGGAAACTTGTCTCCTCATCTTGCAACTAATGAGGGACAATCTCAATTTTTGGGCTTCTGATATGGAAATCACCTCATATTCTTATTAGTCAGTCATAGGTTTGCTCATTCTGTATGATTTCCATCCCCTCAGGAATATGGGCTGGGCCTGGCCTGGGTGGGGGCTTTGGAAATTGATTTTACGGGGAGCCCAACAAAATCTAGGCTAAGTGGTCAGGGCCGTTTTGCATTTATTTGTTAGTTCTGTACTTTTATGCTGTGCTTGGTTGAGAGATTTTGAAGAAGATTTAAGAAAGAAAAGGAAAAAGGTTAAATAAAATATAAATAAAATACACTCATATTTCACTTAGTTTCACACTCCTTTTCCTTTTCATTATTCCTTTCCAAATCTCCAAACCAAATACAGCATTAGAAATTACATTTGCCTCATTGAATTTGTAATAAAATAACAAAGATCTATTTTATTAGTAAATTATTAAATCAATTAATAATTTTAATATTTTTATAAATACATTTTAATAAATAATTTTGACAATTTTATTATTATACAAAAGAGTAGTTAGGAATTTTATTTTATTTTTATTAATTATGTTAAATTTTGATAATGAAATATTTGTAATTTTTAGAACCAATTGATATTTTCATCAAATCTCAGGTGGTATATTTATTATTTATTTTTTTTGTATTATGAATTATTCTCTATTCAAGTGAGGGTCATACTAGTATGCACACTCTCAAAAGGTGTATATCATATGAAAATTATGACATTTGTAGTGTTAATTATCACAAATATTATAACTAAATTTTTTCAATCATAATTACAAAAATAATAAGTCATAACTAAATAGTATATAAAATATAACCAAAAATAATAATCACAATATATCATAACTACTATCACAATTATTCATAACCGAGTTATAATCAAATCATAACCAGTACCATAATCAGTCATACTCACAAATTACAAACATCATAAGTAGGGTATATAATACACATCAATTTCACATTCAGCTATGATGATAATGATTATGTTTTACAAAAAATGTTTTGAAGCACCAATTGCACGTACAAGGAATGGTGATGATTCAAAGGCAATTCACATTAAATCCGGTTCAATTCAAGACAAATTAAATTTAGTTTAGAATCTTATTTTTTGTGTGATTTATGAGGTATTTTTTATTCTTTGTTGATTTGATGCAGATATTGTAATGCAATTCAATGAATTATAATCATAATGTTTAAGAGTCTTTATTATATGATTATATTATCTCACAGTAAGTGTAAAAAGATCCCAATAAATATAAAAGAAATAAAACTCACATCCAAATGACATCCTAGCGAGATACAAAAAATTTGGGGTATTTTCAAGAATTGGATATTCCAAATAAATAAATCAAGTTCGCTTAGCTTTAGGGCCATTTATAAAAGTCCCATGTTTGTTACATTTCGAAGTCAAGCATGGCCTAAATATAAATTCATTTAAATTAATTGAAAAATTATAATACAAAAACAAAAAGATCTATTAATATCTTAGATTATAATTGTTAGAATAGTAGAGAGAAAGAGACAGAGAGGAAATAATATGTATTGTATTTAATGAATTGTATTGAATGATATTGTCCTATACAATAGAAGGCCTATATATATAGGCTGAGAAAGAGTATCTTACAAGAAATCTAACTATGAGAAAGAGTATCCTATAAGAGACCTAACTATGGCAATACCTAATATATCTGGGAAATCAATACCTAATATATGTAGAAATATATACCATATATACATTAAGATCCCCCCTTCAAACTCAAGGAGAATAAACATTTTGAGTTTGGAGAAAGAAACTAAAATATGAAATAAAACTAAATAAAATAAAAGGCAAATAGATTGCAAAATTCGAAACAAAGGCCGTAACTAAAGCCAGGAGACAATTTATAGTTGTGTCGGACCATTGTAGGAACTGCCTGAAACTAATGCTAGGACAATTTAAGGTCGTGCCAGACCAATATAGAAACTGGCTGGAACTAATGCCGAGAGACAGTTTATGGTCGTATCAGACCATTGTAGGAACTGGATGGAACTAATGCCAGGACAGTTTAAAAGGGTCATGCCGGCCCGATGCAGGAGCTAACCGGAATCAATGTTAGGACAGTTTACAGGGTCATACTGAACCGTTGTAGAAACTGAATGTTAAGCGTAACACATACGTAACTTATGACGTGGTACTGAATGATGATGGCAACAGATAATTGAGTGCGCCAGGAAGCGGCTTGGATTGTGTGCCAGAGAGAGGCAGCTTGGATTGTGCGCCAGAGAGTGCGGCTTGGATTGTGCGCCAAAGGAGGCGGCTAGGTGGTTTGCATGGTGTATAATCATGTTCACCATGATATAGGTATAATACCCCCCCTCCAACTCAAATAGGTTTGAAGATAGAAACCAATTTGAGGTTAAAGCAGAGGGAAAGATAGAGTGGAGGAAAAAAAAAATTTATTACGAGTAAAAAATATATATATATATATATTATAGAGATATTTGGGGTAGGAATAAACTAGCAGATAGAGGAAGAGATCACCACGAAGCGATACTGAAAGGAAAACATGACAGCAGAATAGGTTGAGGTCCGACGAGCGGCCAAGGCAAGGCTATCGCCCGTCGATGAAGCGAAATTACTAAGTTCTTAACCTAGCTCTGATACCATGCTAGAATAGTAGAGAAAGAAAGAGAGAGAGAGGAAATAATATGTATTGTATTTAATGAATTATATTGAATGATATTGTCCTATATAATAGAAGGCTTGTATATATAGGCTGAGAAAGAGTATCCTATAAGAGACCTAACTATGACAATACCTAATATATCTAGGAAATTAATACCTAATATGTGTAGGAATATATACCGTATATGTATTAACAATAATGAAATGATTGCAGTTACTAGATTTATTAATAACTTAGATTATAACAAAAAAGTTACAATCACTTCATCGACTCAAATCATAAACCTCTAACCATTTTATTGTCCTGAAAAAACAACTACATAGATCACTGGCGAACTGTCCTATCCAATCTATTAAATTTTTTTAAAGATAGTAAACTAAAGATGTAAATTCAAGGGTAAATTATAAATACAACTCTTGAGATTTATCAAAGATACATATTTTCTCATCACATTTGGAAAATTACATCTTACCATTGAGGCTTTCAATCACATAACAAATCAAACTTTTTATTCAAATTTAAAATCAAATTAAAAGAAAAAATTGATGAAGGGTTAGAAATGCTTAGTGTTGTTAAATTGAGGAGACTACCCATTCCTCTTTATTTCCTATTCCTTCCTAAACATTCTTAGCTGCTTCAATTATGTGACATTTTTTTCTCTATTTCAACATTTTGTCTTTTATGTTAGTATTATTATTCAAATTCGTTGTGTTACAATTGAACATTGTAAAAATGCTCAAATCATATTATTATATAAAATTAAATTTAAAAATATAATCCGGATATAACACGAGTAGAAAACTAGTTAAGATCCATATACAAGTGAAAATATTTGACCCATGAAACTCTTAGTGGAACGTACTTAGAGATGGCCACGGGATAGGTTTGTCGTTCCCCGCCCTCGCCCCATATCATTCGGGGGATGACCAGGGGTAAGGTGGGTGGTAAGGGTGGGCAACGGTTTATCCGAACCGCTTAAACCGCCCAACCCATATATAAATGAGTGATTTTGCAAACATAATGCGAGCGGATGCAGTTGAAATATGACAAATTTACGGGTTACGGGCGGGTCACAGGTTAAACCCGCAACCCGCAAAAACCGCCTACACTTCAATTATTATTATTATTATTTTTTTTTTATTTATATACCAACTTTGTAACTTTAACAGGAGCACCATTATGTTCTCTATGACACTAGGATCCTTATTTTCAAGTATTT
Organism: Camellia japonica; assembly: GCA_030407325.1. Classification (NCBI taxonomy): domain Eukaryota; kingdom Viridiplantae; phylum Streptophyta; class Magnoliopsida; order Ericales; family Theaceae; genus Camellia; species Camellia japonica. Next base: position 126,961,734 of record JAPPVO010000002.1, on the reverse strand, counting down.
CTCAACTTTCTTAATGCCGTAGAATTATCAAGTCCTAAACTTGGTTTCTTATATGATTTTCATTGGTGACTCATCCACTTTTTCTTAATAAAATTTTTCTTTTGGTGGTCGATGGAACTTATAGTTTGATTATTGATTACTGAACTGACAATTCTAATTGAGTACAACCTTTAATGCATTGATATACATTTTTTAATGCATTGATATACATTTTTTTCATGGCAAAAATGCTAGTGTAGGGTCTCTTTGTTTTGGGTACTTTCATTTAATGCATTGATATTCAATTTTTATTTGTAAACTCATCAAAAAATTGTTGTCAAATGATCACAAATATATAAAATGAATCTGATGCCTAAATTCAACGGGAAAAAAAAAACTCAAAAATTAATTTTTAAAGAAAAAAGTGTAAACCGCAAACCGCCTGTACATTTGCAAACCCTATCCGCACAAACCGCAAACTGCACTGTCGGGTTGACTTTTTCCCAAACCGCATAAATGCGGGCGGGTCAAAAACAAACTGCAAACCGCACAAAACCGATCCGCGAGCACCCCTGGATAATGATTTATAATTAATGAAAGTTAAAAGATGTAAGATGAGAATAAATTAGTGAAAATAATTATTAAATGTAACATTTTTAGCTTTAATTTTATCATATTCAAAAAACAAAAAATATATAATATATATACATATAAATATATGTAGTAAATATAATCGAGGCAGGGGCTATGGTGGGGGCGAGGGCGGGGGAAGCAAAACCTAACCCTGCTTCACTTCGTCATTGGGATGGGAAAATCCCATGCAGAGGTAGACGGGAGATGCAAGAGCAAAGTAGAGTGGGGAAACATGGCAATCCCTATGCACCTTCTTAGAAAATAAATTTATTCTAGACAATTTACAAGTTCAATATGTTTCTCTTTCTCATTTTCTCTAATAACATATTTTAAATACTTTTTTAATATAACTTTGAATTAAATTAATGAATTGATATTTTTATATATATTAATTATTAGAATACATTTTTTAATAATTAAAAGTTGAGTAATCCTACGAATCATGAAACTAATCCAAGGATGATTGCATAATATATAATAAAATACTACAAATTAATTTAAGAGTAGAAAATATTCATGATATTTCGTTCATAATATCTAGAATTATTGTTAAAAGTTCAATCATTTAAATACATTAGAAATACGTATGTAATTAGATATACACAATCACATTATATGATAAAAATTAAATTACATAATGATCGTATTAAAAATAACTTGTATAGTATTTGTGTATTACTAAAATAAATCTCTCAAAATATTTAATAATACAATACATTAAAATAAAACATTAATACCATTGAAATATAACGATGCGTGTCTTTGTGATGGTCTCACACTTTGATTTCTCAACCAAGGATTTGGACTAGTCTCCCATGCACCCCCACCTACACAAACACTAATAGTAAGTTTTGTACAATTTTGTCGGGCTTCAAGTAATAGAAAATTCAAGAGAATTCAAGCCCTAACACATTGCAATGTGGGTCTAGATAAGACAACAACTGCTTCCAAATTTTTTCAATCACTCACCCATGTTCATGGCAAGTGCATGAGAGAGCCATTGATTGAAGATAGCTTTAGCAATCCAAGTCTTTTTCAACCATCTCAGCGTCGAGCCTTTTGATTTAACTCAAAATTTTTTATTTTATTTATTTATTTTTTATTTTTTATTTTGTGTCTGCACGCGCGTGCACAAGGGTTTTGCTGCTATTGATTGCATCACTACAAGAAATAACACTTTTGGCGACCAAATTTAGCTACTAAAAAAAATTTGGTCGCCAAAAGCTATTGAATTAGCGACCAAATATTTTATTGGTTGGCAAAAGTAAAAGATTTAGCTACTAAAGCTTTTTAGTCTGTGTAAATTGCTTATCGGCGACTAAAAAAATTTAGTCGCTAATTATCAAACAATTGGCGACTACAATATTATTTAGTTGCTAAAAATTGAATAATTGGCAACAAAATTAAATTTTTGTCGTTGTACAGTGACTTTTGGCTACTAAAATTATTTAGTCACCGAAAGATGTAGCTGATAAATTTTTTTAATCGAGAAATATAGTTTATTGGCGACCAAAAAATATTTTTGTCGCTAAATATTCAATCATTGGCTACTAAAAGAAATTTTAGTCGTCGATAGAATATATTTTAGGCTACCAAATTATTTTTGGTCGGCGTATTATACCTTTTGCCAACAACATAATATTTAGTCGCCAAATGTTGGAATATGATATTGAAAAGTTTTTAGCGACCAGCAAAAATTCAGTTGCTGTGTATGTTTTTTAACTCCTTATATTGTCATATATTAACATTTCCCGACAAATACAACATTTAGTCGCTAAAGATCTAAATTCTTTAGAGGGATTTATTTTATGTTCGCGCCTCACACATTTTGACTCGCGCATTTTGCCTGTGTACCGCCACCGCCGCTCTCTCACACAGATCAATAACCAGCAAACCTCACCACCGCGCATCTTCAGCACCGTCTTCCCCGTACGCCTCAAATCAGCACCGCCACCGCAGCTAACAGGTTCGGTCTCTTTCTCACTCCCTTTCGGTCTCTTACTCTGTCGGTCTCTGTCTCGGTCGCACTCTCTCTCTCTCTCCCCATCTGGTTTTGTTCTAGGGTTGTTTATTCTACCCATTCAGTTTAATTTTTTGTTCATTTCTGCAATGGGTTTGTTTGAAGTGGTTTCATTACTAGAGTTTTACGGGTTTCATGTTGTAAATGGGTTTGATTTTAGGGTTTGATGCCTTTCCCCCTCTTTTTCCTTTCTCTCTCATTATTTTCAAAGCCCTAATCCATTGATTATTTTCATTGAAATTTTCTGTCTTGTATTCTACTTGTCATTATTTTCTAAATCTGTTTATGTAAATCTGTGTATGAAATTTACATACACAGATTATCTGTGTATGTATTCTGAGATTGAGATTGAGATTGAGATTGAGGTGTTTGAATTTAAAATATTAGAAATTGAACCATTTTAGTTGATGTTGAGAATTGAGAAATAAAAGTAGTTTCTTAGGGAAATTTGGGATTGGAGAAAATATTGACACAACTTCACCTTTTGATTCACATCAAATAGGTATTCTGGCTGAAATAAATCTTGATATAGATAAAGAAAATGTATAGAATATGATCATGAACAGTTTGCTAGATTTTTGAGATTGGCATGTCAAGTCTCTAAATAGTTCAAATTAGTTTTGTTATAACTTTCGGTGACTAATATTTTGGTTGCCAAAAATATCACTTTTGCCGACTAACCCAACTTTAGTAGCCAAATATTGACGTTTGGCGACCAATAATTTAGTAGCCAAATATTTACCTTTTGCCGACCAACTAAAATTTAGTAGCTAAAAATTACCTTTTCGGCGACTACTTTCTTAGTCGTCAAAAGGTAACATTGCCGACTAAAAAAATAGTAGCCAAATGTTTCACTTTCAGCGACCAAACACACGTTTAGTCGCTAAAACTATCGCCGACAGGGTTTAGGCGACTAACTTGGCGACAAAAAAATTTAGTCGCTAAATGGTATCAGCGACTAAAAATGCGACCTTTGGCGACTAATATTTTGGTCGGCGAAACTGTTATTTCTTGTAGTGCATGTTCTGCTAGTGGTGAGATTGCTGGTAGTCGTCATGATCTTGTTTCTTTGTAGTTGGCACCTTTCCAATATGTTATTGGATTGGAGAGTATTGTTGCATCATTTTGGGCCTTAATTCGGTTCCATCTCGATAATCCAAACTGTTCAATGTGTAGAACTCATCAATTACATAATTCCTGTAAAAAATCACAGTGATATGATATTGAAAGCCACTTGATCAAATCATATTTCTATCACAATTATTTTGAAAATTATGCATGCCATGGACAGAGTAATGTGATATAATGAAATATCTATCGACATTCGATCAACGTAATTTTTTATAAGAATAATGTACTTGACAAGCTCTATAGATTGAACAGTTCGAATTATTGAAATGGACTTGGATCATAACCCACAACAATTGAACAGCGCTCTCCAATCCGATAACGGACTAGAGAGAAGCTAATTCCTTTTAAAATTTCTTCCCGCACAACACAGAGGTCGCAAGTAGCCACTGGATTGGTGTTTTTTTTGTTTGTATTAGGTTCTTTGTTGTGTTTTGGTTATGTTATGTTAGTGTTTATTGTATTCCAAATATTTGTAATCTACTTTTCTTTTGAAGGAAAAATATACGGGCAATCATATTATCTAATGCAGAAATGGTTTGGATTGGATGCTTGAATTACGAGCCTCGTCTGAACAATCCCCCGTCAATTGAGAAGCTACTAGAGTTTCTCAATATTTATCCACACTCCAAATTCCTAGGCTTTCAAGATGGTAGCCGCAAAATAGATGAATAGAGAGAGAATTTATTGTTTTTGGTGTGTCTACACAACGTTGGGCATGAGCCCTTATATAGGTATATATGGCAAACCATGTGTACCTCATGGTTAGGCCACACCATGTGTACCACATGTCCAAGACCATGTGTCCTTCATGGTTTCTAAGACCATGTGTTCTTCATGGTTAGGACATGTGTGGATGGACCATGTGTACCATGTGGCCTTCAATATTAGGTCACACCATGTGTACCACATGGTTTCTAACATCTCTCACTCATCCACACATCCACATCATGTGTTAGATGCTCATTTCTCAATCTCTCATTCAATCCACCCCTCATACAGAAAAATGAAGCGTGCAACCTAACGAGAAGGTATAAGGTAAGAGTGCTATATTAAGTCACCGTAAATTACCATAGCACATCACTTAAAATATCTCATCTACACCCTAGATTCATTGGATCACACCAAATCAAACATTTTAAAACCCCTCGCGAGTCATAACTCATAGACATGTTTGACCTCAGCACTATATATGTACTGATGATTATATCGTGATCTCAAATTTGACACAATCACCTAAGCAATGAGCTACAATACAAGAATATGATTTCCAACAATCTTCCCTAGCCACTCATGTCAATTCACTCAAATTTGACCGCTTTCTTAGACGTGGTCCTCTGGATCGTATTCATCATGACCCTTGGATGACATACCATCAAGTCATCACTTCATGACATAGTTCCAAGTTCAAGGGTATAAAGTTGGCCTATTGTTGGCCTAACAGGGCTCACACAATGCTAGAGCAAGGATTCATCTAGCCACTCCCTTGAGTGGTTGACGGTAGCACATACAACATGATATGTATTCTACAACAGAGCTCCCACTAAATTGGGTCTGTCGCTCTCTAACGCAGTGCGAATCTTAGTCTAGTCGCTATACAAGCGCCTAACCTGAGTTTCTTAGCATATTCACTCATCAAGCGCTTATCTAATATCTCACATTCGGCTATATTCAGGCTTCATAAAGTTGTGAATAACTTCATATTTGACTTTTTTAAAGTCTCATCTTAGCCAATGCTAAGGCGACATCTTATAATAATAAATCAGTTTGTTCACTTCTCAAGTTACAAAACATTTACCTCACTCGCTCTCTAAGAGCCAAGATAATTAATGTCTCGTCTCACTCGCTCTACCAGCGCTAGGGTGATCGCCAGTGTGAGAAGGCTGAGCTAAGCCTGGTGACATCATATACAATGTATGCTAATAGTATCAATTACGCCATAAAACCACATGAATAGATAATTATGCATAAGATACTCAAAAATACCCAATAAAGTCAATGAGATATCCACAAAAACATCAAATCCTACGAAGTCCTAAACTCCTAACATGAGTTTGGGAAACGTCTCTAGCAGTGGCTTTAGTAAGTGGATTAGCCACCATCTTGCTAGTAGAGATATGCTGTAGAACTACCTCTCATCGTGCAATCACATCTCAAATAAAGTGAAATCGAATGTCTATGTGTTTGGGTCTGCAATGATACTTAGGACCCTTAGAATATGCCAAAGCTTCCATTCTGTCAACATAGATCGTAACGGCTTCATCTGCAAAAGCTGTGATCCCAAGGCATTGAAAGAATCTCCTCAACCAAACAGCCTCTTGTACTACTGTTGAATAAGCAACGTACTCTGACTCCATCGTGGATAAAGCAATGCATGATTGCTTAGTCGCTCCACTAAGTAGGAACAAATAACCAGTGGTAGACTTGCGCTCATTTTTATCAGCAACCCAACCTGCGTCACTATATCCAGTTAGGTCTCAAATCTCCACCCTGATAGTAAAGAATAAGATCTATCGTCCCACAAATATATCGAAAAATCCTCTTCACTGCTTGCCAGTGAACAAGTCCTGGGTTACTTTGGTAACGACTGACCAATCCCACTGCAAAACATATGTCTGGTCGATACACATCATAGCATACATCAAACTACCAACTGCACTTGCATAGGGAACTTTTGCCATTTGTTTCTTTTCCTCATTTGTCTTAGGGCAAGAGTCAATGGTCAGATTACGTCCCTTCTCAATTGGAGTGTCAATGGGTCTGAAATAGTGCATACGAAACCGTTCCAATATCTTGTTAATGTAAGTCTCTTGAGACAAATCAAGAAGCCTCTTAGAGCGAACTCTTAGGATCTTAACTCCGAGCACATAATTTGCCTCTCCCATATCCTTCATTTCAAAAATAGAGGACATCCATTCTTGAGTGGTGACAATCATCTCCATGCCATTTCCAGCTAACAAAATGTCATCAACATACAGCGATAGAATAAGGGAACTCTTTCCTGATCATTTGACATACACACAATGGTCTTCTTCTATCATCTTAAACCCAGTCGAAATGATGGTTTTATGAAATTTAAAGTACCATTGTCTAGATGATTGCTTTAAGCCATAAATGGAACGTTTAAGGCGGCATACTTTGCGCTCTTGTCCACTGACCTCAAAGACTACTTGTTGATCCATATAGATCTCCTCATCTAGTTCTCCATTGAGAATTGCAGTCTTAACATCTGTTTGGAAAAGTTCCAAATTCAAATGCATGACAATAGCTAGAATTAGGTGAATAGAGGCAAATCTCACTACCAGGGAGAATGTCTTATCATAATCTATACCCTCTCTTTGAAAATGTTCTTCCTTTTTGATCTCAAGTTCTTTCATCTTCTGCAATGCTTGAACCCTTTTTATTTTCAATTTTTTTTCATTTCCTTCTCAGTAAGGTATTGGTTAAATGTCTCCAACAAATTGTTAAATTTGTGAACTTCAGCTTCAATAGCTTGACTTTTCCGAAGCAATTCTTTTGTAGATTTTCTACCCATAAGCCTTTTACTCCTTGCAGAGACACTACCTTCACCAATTGGATTATTACCAACAGTTGGATTGTTACCAATACTTGGACTGTTATCGTTTTCAAGAGAAATGCAGTTATCCATAAGGGACTCGGGGGCTGAATCAGGAAAAAATGGTATATGTATCATTGACTTCACTGTGTTTATAGAAGCTAAATCTTGCTACCTGATATTGTTTTGCAAGACTAGCCAACAATGTTTAAAGGCAAAATGTTTGTTTGCATCTTGATGGTATAAAAGTTTTGCTTGAAGCATCTGTATCAATAAAATATTAAATTAATTAATTAGTTAATTTTTATATGAGACCAAAAAAAAAAAAAAACCTAACATAATAAATGAAAATGAAATTTTACTATATCAACTTGAGACATCCCACTTGGATGTAGATTTTCGACTTGCACTAAGTACTCACGAAATTTGTTGCAACATTTCATGATTATACCCCATTGAAATGAGATAGACACTTATGTTCTTGAGTGATCATTCTGCAGTGAGCAATAATTTTCAAAAATTTCTCCCAAAAAATGAGCATGAGATTGTGAATTCCCAACAATTGGGTCTTCAGTAATGTAACACCAAGTTCTACAAATTGTCATATCTTCATTAATGCTAAATGATTTTCCTCTCTTTGTTTTTTATGAACCTTCCATAGTGATTGTGTGAAAAATAAAAAATAAAAATATAATTTAAGATGTTTTGCTGTGAACTCAAATTGAATTAAGGTGTTTGTATTTATACCACTACAAAAACATGACCCTTTTTTATAACTGTTTAATTTATAGCCGTTGGTGTCTTATCTGTTTGAAAAATAGCCTCTTTTTTTTTTTTTTTTCAAGATTGAAATAGAGCCGTTGGGCTTATGTTTAGCATTCCAAGACACATCTCACCGTTGGATCTTTACATAATCTAACGGTTGAGATCAACCTTCTAGAATCATCCCAACTCTCTCTTTTTGTGATTTCCATTAGAATTCAATCTCTCTCTCTTTGTTTCTTTGTTTCTCTCTTTAGCCTTTTTCTCTCACTGATCGTTTTCCTCTCCTCTCTCTCTCTCTCTCTCTCCATCTATCAATTGGTCGTCATCTTGAATCTGGAAGCCCCATCCCTTAAACCATCTCCCCCAAACCTTTCTTTCACTCTCTCCTACCCTCATCATCGATCATCTCCCTCTCACTCTCTTTCTATATCTCTCTCCTTAACTTAAACCTTTATCTCCCTTACAGATCACAAAGCCCTGAAAAGCCCTAACCCTCTTCTCCACCAAAATCAAAGACACTCCACAGCTGAAACCCTAACCACAAACCCTTCGAATCACTCCTCTAAATCAGCTCTCTGATGGAGAAGATGAAGATGGTCACAAAGAAGATGATTGCTGAAATATGAACAAAAAATGGCAAATTCAGATATTTATTATTTGAAGTTTTGTTCATATTCTGTGAGATTTAGTTTAGATTTCTTGCGATTTGTTGAAATTGTTTAATTGCTTGTTGAGATTTATTGAAATTGTTTTGTTGAATCTGAGATTTGTTGAAATTGTTTGAGATTTTGTTGAGATCTATTGATTGTTGTTGACTGATTCTATAAAAAAAACTTTGCTGAATTTGGGTAAATTAAAAAAAAAATTATTGTAAATTTTTTTGGTGAATTCTGATAAAAAAAAAATAAAAATGGTGAAACAAGTTTGTGTCAAATTTGTTTTGTTGGGAGGAGGAGGGGGGAGGGATGGAAACGGCTGGTTTTGGCTGAGTTGTCACAATTAGCAGCTGCAAAGCTTGTGACAAATCATTAGAGATACTCTAAGTAAACCCCACCAAGACTTAACAATATTTTTCAATCCGATATGAATTAGAGAGAAATAGCTCTCTTTGGCCATATTTGTTTGGCTCTATATAAGATGGAGGAGATTAAGAGTACGGTGAGATTGAGTGAATAGATTATTAGTGTGATGGCATTAGGTTAGAGATGTAAGGTAAAAAGTGTTTATTTGTATACCACCGGATTAATGCTACTATAGATATATAATATATAAAATTAATATTTTTAATTTTTAGTATTTTTTTAATATTATAAATATATATATATATATATTTATTTTAAAAAATATAAATTTTGCTTAAAAATTATTCAAAATTCATTTATTCTCTCACTCAATTTCTAATTCTAACGCCTCTATGGAATTTGTAATCCTACCAATGAGGGGATTACTAGCTCAAAATGAATAGCTAATCCTCTCACTTATCTCTCTAACTAAATACTTTTTAGGTAGATTGTACACGGGGGTGTTTGGCAAGAGTTTTTTTTTGGCTTTTTAGACTAAAATCCACAAAAAGACAAAATATCATATCAAATCCATAATCATTTCACTTTTTTTCTCACAAAAATCACATCTAACTACAAAAAATCCAACTATCTTCCCAAACACAAAAATTTTAGCCTACTAAAATAACCAAAAACTAAAATAGCCTATTAAAATAGCAACTTCCCAAACACCTACATACTATTAACTTGGGGAAAGTTTTGGCATCTGAAATTAAAAGTCAACTTTTTAATTTTTATGATTTTTTTGAAATTATAGCACCTTTTTTTTTATATATATATATATTTTAAAAATATTTTAAAAAATTAAAAAATTAATTTTTAACTTAGGTCTCGTTTGACAAGTGGTGATTTTAGTTAAAAAGTCACTAAAAAAAATAAAAAGCTAATAACCTATACAAAAAAGTCAAAGATTCTCTTTTCTCTCTATTTTTTGTACATCTTTTCGTAAAAAACTAAAAAGTCATCCCAAACATACTCCCTCTGTCCCAAAATAATGGTCTCTTTTGGGGAATCTAACTTTTTTTTAATAGTACAATTATTGTCCTTTTAAAAAAATTAATTTTTCAAAATTACCCTTTGATAATACATTTTTTGAGAAATATTAATGCCATAATTGTACTTTTTATGTTATTAATGAATTTAAAAGAAGGGTAAAATAGGAAATTTATATTATTTTTGTACTTGATTTTTGAAAATGAACTAATATTTTGGGACAATAAAAAATGAAATAAGGTACTAATATTTTGAGACGAAGAGAGTACAAATTTTTTTATATTATATTTTAATTAAAAAATTACTAAAAATTCTTGTTCCAAACCTTAATTCTTAAATCTTTCTCGCAAAAAAAAAGCCAAACAAACATGGCGTTTATTTGTTTAGTTGGTGGTGGCGGCGTGTGCGAGGAGGGGATATATATATTGCGCAAACAGACATGCTTTGCTATACATGCATTTATAAGTTGCGGAATCGAGACACTTCCCATTAAACTCCCTTCCATAAACCAATTTCAAGTCCGCTCCCAACATAGCTGACACACCACGTCTCTCTCTCTCTGCCACAGACAAAAAAAACACCACTAGCTTCTCTCTCTCTCTAGCCACTCTCTCGAGCTGTGATCCGACACTGGTTTTCACTGTGAGCCATTTAAAGAGAGAAAGAGTGTAGTACTTGTACTGTAGAGTGAGAGAGAGTGAGAGAGACGTTGTAATAGAAAAAAAGAAAGAAAAAGAACGTTGCAAAAGAGTAAAGTAAAGAGAGCAACAAATAAGTAGAGATAGAGCAGAGAAGGAGAAGAAAGCGAAGAAGACGAAGAGGCTTTGGACAGCAATGGCGAGAGGGTTCAGACTCATATTTGCGACTTCTCTTCTCCTAATGCTTCTGGGTTTGTGCTACATTCCTCATTCTTCATCTCTCTCTCTCAATATATATATAAACACATGTTTATGTATTTATATATGATTGTATTTGTGTATATGTATGGATTTTGTGAGCATTTTATTGTTTTGGGCATCTGATTTGATCTTAATTTGTTGGTATCAGCATCTGATTTTTAGGGGAAGCTTATCATTGTTGAACAGAGTATGGAACTAATGTTAATGTTTTCTCGCTCACAATCTCAATCTGCTCTGTTTTGTGCCTAAAATCATCTTTTTTGGAACTTTGTGTTCCTCATTTCTACATTGTTGCTTTCTGGGTTCTTCTTTCACTGTACATGCATTAGACTTATACATACATACATACATATGTGTGGCTGGTTGGGAGTGATGATAGTACATACATCTATGCATGTATAGAGAAGTTATTTTGGGGTCTTGGACCAATGTTTCACACCATTTATGCTGTGACACTTGTCTTGTTGTCTCTCAAAAATCAACCATAATGGAAAAAGTCATGGGTCCCCTTATTTAAACCAATGGAAATGGAAGTAAAAATCAAGTTGGGTACCACATGCACTCGACTTAAGAGCACTATATAATTTTCCATATGTATAGCCCTACTTTACTCTTTGAAAAGGACAGGCTCAGTGCACGAGACTCTCGCAACTGTGGGGTCTGGTACAAAGCTTACCCACATATGGTATGGAGAAGCTATTTTCGTGGTTTGAACCATGACGCCGAGGTCACGATGGGCAAAAGCCATATGTGTGTATGTATATGACCTATCATATTTAAAAAAAAATAGCGTCACTTATCATGTCATATGGAAAACAAGGTGAAGAGTGTGGTGAAATATTGCGGAGAATATATAACAGCCTTCAAAAAAAAAAAAAAGATTCAATGCTCAATATTATGTGTATTACTTGCATATTCAATAGTGCAAATACTAAATTTGAACTTCAAAAAAATGACTTTGACACATCTATTTACATCATTATCAATTAGGTAGGATTTGGACATATTGGACAGCAAAGTGCATTAATTGAGGTTGCATATTTCAGACCCTAATAATTGTCCATGATGTGTATGCTGCAGCACATCTAAGTGCCAGTCCATCAATTTATGTGTTTGATTATCAAAGCCTCGTCTTATACTAATTTTTAGACTTTTCTTCTGATTGATATTCAAAGTCTGGTTTTTTAAATTAAAAAATTAGCTGTTGTCATGTAACAAACTAACAATTTCTCATCTGATTGCATAAAAAGACACATCATGACATTTTTCTTTGTGGCATTTTTGTTCCTTTGTGTAGTTTTGTTGGTGTTTCTCTCAGTGGTTATTTAATTTCAAAGGGGTGTTAACCTTAATAATCAGCAGTGTGGTGGTGGGTGGAGGAGGAAGGGCTAGGGTTAGACTCTGTATATTGATTCGAGGAAGAAGATGAAGACAAGGGACATACCTTATGGAGGTGAAATGTTGGCATGTTATCAAAGCTTTAATACAAACAATAGCAATAGATATAATATAACACAAACTAAACAAAACTAAACCTTTGTCCTAATCAAGTGGGCAACTACATGAATCATTTTTCGTCATTTCGCTCCATCAAGGGCTCTATGCATTCAGATAGCAATAGATATCTAATTCAATATTTCTAGTTGCCTGGAGAGGTTATCAATTTTATGTACTTTCCAGTTTTCAACACAGTATCTAGATGTCAAGATATTTATAGTGCTTGAAGAGGTAGCATATAGATTACATTCTCTGCCACTTGTTTATTTTTACTTTTATTCTTTTGGGACAAAGCATTATCAAATAGGTATATTTTGGAAATCATTACATTTGCAGATGTAGTTCATTGCTTTAGGGCATGTATAGAAACCATGCTTTTGTCATCTCTCTCTCTCTCTCTCTCGTTATGATATTAAAATTCCTTTATGCTCTATAGATATATTGATGCATACAATTCTTCACAATGCAGATATCTGCAAGGGAAGCAAAGTTGGAGTTTGCTATGGAAGAAATGCCGATGATACCCAATCCCCAAAAACCCTAATATGAAGCACAAGCAGTACCAGATGGAAAAAAGCAAACGCTAAAACTAATGGCTAAAACAGGATTAGCCCTATTTCTTCCTCCTGTCGCTCCTCCCCCTCAATTTCTCTCTCCAAATCTCAATCGCCTCTTTCTCTCTCCTCCTCCATCTTCTCTCTCCTCTTCCTGTAAGCCGCCATATCTCTGTCTACATATATTGATTGATTTGTTTTCAAGCTAGAATCTCAAGTAATTTCTCTTCATATGTGTGCTGTGTTTGTGTTACCTATCTGTTTTTCGGAATCTATTGCTTTTACACAAGCATAAAAGGCACTAGTTAGTGTTTTTTTGTTACTGTAATCGAACAATGCATGTACTGTTTTTGATTTTTCTATGCCTATGGCACATGATTTTCTCTCGATTCAAAGTTTTTTTTTTTTTTTTGCCATCCCCTGTTTTTGTCCACAGATATTTTTTGGTTAGGATTTTGAGATACTCTAGTTTCTGATGTAGTTTTGAGTTGTTTTATTGAGTAAATATTAAAAAAAATTCAAATTTGATGACATAATAATAAATAAAGTAAACCTTGCGTGATATCTAATCTACAGAAATGTATATATGATTTTATTCAGAAAATGTTCTTTCTTCTAACTTTGGACTGCTAATTTTGTTTGTTAATGGTTGTTGTGATAGCTAGGTGAATCATAATTTGATATAGTTTTTTTTTTTTTATGCTCTGAATTTCTTGTGGATTCTATTCTATTTCGTATGGTAAGATCAATATTAGTGCTTTTTGTAATTTTGTGTAGTTATTGTGAAACTAGACAGATAATCTGAGAGCAACATCTAGAAGATTATTATTGGCAACAAAGGTCCAGACAGTATCAACTATGGCAACCGTAAGTTGATCTAACTTGCATATGCATTCTAATATATGTATATATACAGTCAGTATCCGAATATGGAAAATGGAAAATGGAAAATGGAAAATTGTAGTTGGTATTCTTCATATATGTTATGTTGTAGCATAACTGGGTTGTTTTTCAATATAATGCTTTTTGGATATATACAGTCAATATTCGAATATGGAAAATGGAAAATGGAAAATTGTAGTTGGTATTCTTCATATAGGTTGTGTTGTAGCATAACTGAGTTGTTTTTCAATATAATGCTTTTTGGGACAGAATGAAGAACATGTTGGGAGTCTTAAGCAACAGTTAGCAAAACTATTTGAAGCATCCCTTAGAACAACAGTCCCTGATGAGTTGGACGTTGAGCCTCTTGTTGCTGCTTGCAATGCAGATTTGGTGATTACCAATGGTATTGCTCATTTATGGAAATATGTGAATTGAAATTTTGAGTTTGTCACCTGTAAAATTTCTCAGGCTTCTACAGCAATGGAAACTCTTGTATGCCTTTTTTTTTTTTAATTGTTAAATTGGGAATTTCTTTTGGTGCAGCAACAATGCCATGAGCTTATGGACAAAAATAAAAGGCAAGGGTTCCGAATTCACAGGTCCCCAACCTATTGGAAAGGTATTGACATTGATCACTCCATATTCTCTATGTTGTACTTCCTGTCTCTAATAACTTAGTTCATCAGTAATGCTATGATTTTTGTATTCAATATTGAATTGATACTATTAAATGATAGTTTGTGCATTTTTCTTCTTTAAGGCTATTATGAACAATCTACCAAAATCAGAAATGGTAGACAAATGCAGTATAGCTGGACCTGGGTTTGTGAATGTTGTGTTATCAAAGGATTGGATAGCAAAGGTATTAGTTAATTTTTGACAGCAATGGATAGGAATGATAGGATCATGAGCTATCTTGGTTTCTTCACTCAGTGTGAATGTCTTGTTTACTAAAATATATTGTTGCTACTGCAGAGCATCCAAAAGATGCTAATAAATGGTATTGAAACATGGTCGCCGAAACTTACAGTCAAAAGGGCAGTAGTTGACTTTTCTTCGCCCAACATTGCTAAAGAGATGCATGTCGGCCACTTGAGATCTACAATTATTGGAGACACTCTAGCCCGTATGCTAGAGTTTTCAAATGTTGAGGTTCTTCGGAGAAACCATGTTGGTGACTGGGGTACACAGGTAAGTGTGTGTGTGTGTGTGTGTGTGAGCACATGCATTCTGTATATGTGTGTTTGTTTTCTCTCTTTTATCTTGAAATTTTATATAAGTTCTGTTAAAATTATTTATTTTTTGATGAGGGTATTAGTCATGGGTTGTCCCATTTTATAAGTTAACTTTTTCATTTGGATCAAAATAATTTCTGGGTGAACAACGGTAGTTTGAAGTTCTTCAGTGCCTTTTCCTTCCTAATATGTGTGGAAGAAGGAACTCCAACAGACCTTCTTGTATAATTGTATTAAGTGGAAAAATTATACTCTTTTAATTTTTTATTGATTATTGCTGCTCTAGAAGGTGATAATATTATGGCCTCTTTGCTGTCTGAATTATGAAAGTCGATTTCGATAATTTTTTTGGTACTTTCCTATTATGTCTTAAAGATATTATTTATGTTTTGCAGTTTGGTATGCTAATTGAATTTCTTTTCGAAAAATTTCCAAATGTGGAGGTTGTCAATGATCAAGCTATCGGAGATCTCGAGGTGAGATAAAATTTTTGGAAATTAGATCAAATTCTTGAATTTGTACAGATAGAATACTTCTTCATGTCACTTGAATATTTTTTATGCTACATTCAAGCAACAAAGTCCCTTGCTTATAGTAGCAAACAATTCAAGTAACTAGTTGCTTGTGCTGCTTTGAGCAACTTATGCCTTTGATTCAGTTTTTTTTCATTGAAATGAATCATGAAATTCAACGAAAGTGGGTATTGTAGATTTAACTTGAATGCTGTTGTTAGGCATTCTATAAGGCATCAAAGCAAAGATTTGACAGTGATCCTGGATTCAAGGAGAGGGCACAACAAGCGGTGGTCAGTCTCCAGGTGAATCACTTACCTTTATGCCTTAAAGACTTGTGAGGTTGATTATAGTAATAATTAAATTTCTCATTTGTAAAAGAACTTAAAAGCTATAAATTTCAATTTTCTATTTTGGAGGAAATCTGATTTATATACTATAAATTTTGTTTCTTCGTTTTGGAAGAAAATTTGGTTACTGATTTTATCTCGAGGTTTCATTATTATGTTTTCATCATTTATCTTATTTGGTTTCATTTCCTATGGCATAACTTGTATCACAGGGTGGAAGAGAAGTATCGAAAGCATGGCACAAATCTGTGAAATCAGTCGAAGGGATATCAAAGAGTTTATCAACGCCTAGGAATTAAGATAGAGGAGAAGGTACTTAACTGATATTTTTCTTTCTAACTAATGACAATGTCAAACATTAATTGTATTTTCCACACCAGTTTTCTGCACCATGGAGCCACTTAAAAAAGACACCAACTTTTGATTTCAATCTATAGCGTGCATGCTAAAAATAGAACATTCTTGGTTTATGGTTCACAGCCCCCTGCCCCACCAAGTGTATATTTCATCCGATTCAAATGTTTTTAAGTCATTGTCACTTTATATTTTGACTCATGTTATCAGGTTGGCCATTTTGTATGACTACTTGCACTGATGCTAGATTGATATCTAAGATCACAATTCTACAAACGCAAAACATTGTTATTTCGTCATCTTAGTTACTTCTTGTATAGCTGTAATAACTAAAAGATTACTTTAAATTAGTGGGCACAAGAACTGTGGCAAGACTAGACTATGAATCTTAGTTGAATTACATTATTGCATATGCAATGAGGACATTAGTATGGTACAAGCTTACAGTATGGGAGGCCAGAGGCCCATAAATGTAATTTATCATTGTTTATTCTTTTTTATTTTGGACTCAAGCAAATTACTCAATTCAATAGAACTAGTATTTTATATGCTAGTTTCAATCAGGAAAATTAAAAGTAAAGATACAGATAGGTGATGGGTTTGAGGTGGCATTTGGTGTTTTAGACAATGATTCCTTTGCAATGGATTTTGAACAATTGTAAAATTGAAACTTTATGGAAAATGTTATACATATATATATATATATATATATTATAATTAATGGATCTCATTCTTGATGGTAGATGTGTAAGGAGTGAGGAATGGATCAGAACATGTTCAGGCTAGAGTGACTAAGTTGGTTAATGCTGATTTGTGGTTATGTTAACCATAAAATGTCTCATCATATGAAGTCAAAGTTGTGTGTTTGCCCAGTGATATTGTCTTTGACATTGAGAAATTCTTCTGCTTCACATCTGATACAGGTCAAGTGTTCAGCAGAACAGTACACTATAATGGCATATATCTATATATTTAATGTTTTCTGATAGAGAAATGCTATTTATCACCAGATTTTTTTTCACCATTTTATTTCACTTCCCATGTTTTCCATGCAATAAAAGCAATGTGTATGTATAGTGTATGTGTAGGATCCACCATATTACAAAATAGTGGGACTTACCATGATGCATGGGAAACACATAGGGGGTGAAGACTTTTTGTGATATATAGCAACTCTCTCTCTCTGATAAGTCTTACATTATGCTTATTCCTGAATTTGATTATTGTTACACATGCTATTCAAAACCCTATTTGGAAGTGAAGTTGCAGGGAGTGTCAGATGGTGGCATGATTTGCCCTTATTTGAATTTCATATGAGCAATGAACATATTGTACTCATGAAATCGACTGTTCTTATGATTGAGTGGCAAAGTCACTTGTAATTATTTTGTTTTTTGTCTTCCTGTCAGGGAGAAAGCTTTTACAATCCATATATACCTGGAGTTTTAGAGAAATTGGATAAGAAGGATTAATTGAGAAAGTGAAGGTGCTCGTGTATCTTTATTGAGGGAAAAATATACTTTAATTGTTGTGAAGAAGGATGGGTTCAACTATGCTTCCACTGATTTTGGCGGCTCTTTGGTTAGTGTTTTAAAATTTGGAGTTTATTAAAGTGTAAATTATATGACCCTTCTATAGTCATTCATTCTTGCATCTATACTTATCCATGTTTAATCTAGCATCTGATTGCATGATTTATATAATGCATCTCTCCATGTTTCTTCCTATAAGATATAATTATATGATAGAATATCTTGTGGTTCATGTGATTGAAAAGAGATCTGTTAGATGGAATTTTATGATCATTTTAAAGTTTATCTGGTAAGTATGTGCTGCTATTAGAACTTAAATGTCATGGTTTGGACATGCATTGCTGTGCACTTTTTGTTGGAGTGGTAGCGGAATGAGTGGCATTTCTGTTAAACCAGCTGCTTTCAATAATAGGTATCGTTTAATGAAGAAAAAGCTGAGTGGATAATCTATCTTACTGATGTTGGCCAGCGAGAGCACTTTGAAATGTTCTTCACTGTAAGTACCAAATGTCATGTCCTGTGCTTCATGACTTTTCATGCTTTGTAGAGAGATGGGTAACATACCACCATGAGTTTGACGGCCTTCCTTTCTATCTCTCCTTCTATTAGGCTGCGAAACGTGCTGGTTGGCTTCCAGCTGGTGAGAATATGTATCCTAAAACTAACCATGTGGGTTTTGGTCTTGTTCTTGGAGAAGATGGGAAACGATTTCGAACTCGCAGTACTGAAGTGGTTCGATTAGTTGATTTGCTTGATGAAGCAAAGAGTCGCTGTAAAGCAGTTCTTGTAGAACGAGGTATAATAATGAATGATCTGCACTTTAGTTGTTTTCTTATAGCAAGGTAGTGCTTTTTATGTTCCTCATATCTATGAACTCATACATGACATAACATCTCCTCTTTTTGATACATTAGTTAAAACTTAAGTTTTGATATAATCTCTTCAAATCTTGATATCAGTAAAGCTGAATGAATGGACAGAGGAGGAGCTTTGATCAAACAGCCGAGGCAGTTGGTTGCTGGGTTGGGCTGTTAAGTAAGATCCTCTATCCTCGTTAATTTTTTTTACTTGGCAATGTTGACTCTGTTGCTTGTCCTCCTTTGTATATTTTCTTCTCTTTTCCATCTTAATAAATCTTTCTTTTGTTGCTGTTAAAAAAAATGTTGACTGTGTTGCTGTTGTTGGATTTTGTCTTTGTAAACTGACAGTTGCAGTGTTTGGGGTAAAACAATGTTGAATATTATATATGGATGTGGTGTATCCTAAAAAAATTTCTGTGACAATTTGTACACTAAACTGAGTCTAGGGGTATTGATTGGGTTGGATATGGTGATGTATTGTGATATGATTGATAGTACTTATCTTGTTAACTTTTTTGTCTTGGCAGGTATGCCGACCTGAAGAATAACAGATTGACCAATTACACATTTAATTTTGACCAGATGCTTAATGATAAGGTGCGTTTAACGATTGCTGTTTTGGCAGCATGCAGTTGAGTTAAGTTGAAGGAGCTACTTTTGTTTTTATAAATATTGGAGGAGTATTTTATCACAGCTTTTGTTTTAGGCATTTAGAACTAGATTGTTTAAGGCCCTATTGAGTTGTCATTGTGTTAGCAAAAATCTGGTTCAGGTCAAATCGACAGAGGAGATTCGACAAAGAAACCAAAATTTTACAAACAAAAAACAGATCAAGCAATTGTGGTTGGTGTCTTATGCCTTGACAGATTCAAGGACTTCTTTGGAGGTTATCGATAGAGAGAAACAAACTAAAAACTGATATTGTATTGCTGAAATTGTTACTTGTTACAAAGATTTGAACAAGAACAAAAATAAAAATACAAAAAAACTAGAAAAAAGTTTACTGATTACAAGAACCAGAAAACCATCACAGAAACACTAAATTAAAACTACTCATTGAGAGAATAAACTACTCCTAGATATGTTAAAGTAATCTACTCCTAATTGAACTCATATAGAGTGTTGATGATTGATTTTTGTTCCCCTTTCTTGCTTCCTCCTTGAGCCTAATTATAGGCTTTTGTCCACGATTTCCATTGCTCAACAACTGCTATAGGCAGTTTCTTTACCCATTTGAGTCCATGTGTTCCCATCATTTTAGCCACTTTCTTTTGCTCTTTCAAAGATTATTTCCTTCTTTCTAGCCATTTCCTTAACTGCTCATAACTGTCTATAATTGCATCCAACTCTCTTTTCTACACCTACACACTTCAACTTGAAACCCAAGACTTGCCAAGATCACCACCAAATTTCTGTCGACATACAACTTTAGAAAATAGGTATAAACAACCAACATTACAATAAAACAAACAAAAACAACAACAACAACAACAATAATAATAATATAAAATATAAATATATATGTGGCCTTACTTTTATATTAAAATACTTTATGGTTTGATTCGACAGACCATCGACAGACCAAAATCGACTGGTCACAACCAATGAGATTAGATTTGGCCATAATTGACAAGCCATAATCAATTAAATAGGATTTGGCCATAATCAAAAAGTCATAATCGACAGATATTTATTTTTTGGTGTCAACAATGCCCTCCTCATTTAAGTTAAAAATGAATTTTGCCTTAAATGAGATAAATGACAAAAATTTAGGACAATCCATATTTACTAAAATTCATAAATTATTTTGGCCATAATCGACAGGCTACAATGCTGGAAACTAATTTATAATGCAAACAATGCCCTCCAACTCTTAAAAATGAGTTCACTCAAATTTTTGAAGAGTTCTATAACCATTATATCGAAATAGACATTATTGGGGAAATTAAATAATTTCTAATTTATATCCAATTGACAGTATCAATGCACATTTGCAGCATTTTCATCTTCAAAACAAACCTGTGCATATTCATACATGGCCTTGCAAACACTTATCTTCTTTTATTATTTTCATTGGCTAATACTACATGAACCTACTATACCTTTATTGGCCATACTTAGCCAAATAACCATCGTTAATTATGCATTACATGCAATTGACAGAAAAATGTTCTCTAACAATTGTTGTTTTGTTAACCATTTCATTAAAATTGAGTTTTGTGTGACAATCAAAATAAATTTTGAACATCAAAAGCCATAGTAAAATATTCATCATTTTGAATGATATCAAAAATGTTGAATTCATAAACAGTTGATTGTTCATCAATTTTAGCCATGTTTCGTTCAAAAACTTGCTTTTCTCCCCAATGATTTTTGTCTTCTTTTGCCAAAAAGGATTGTTGCTCATCATTGATAATTTTCAGCTATATTTGGCTTAAAATTATCCCCCCCACATTCATAAATTTTAGCCATCTTTGGCTTAAAATTATGCCCCCCCCAAGTAAATCTTCACCATCATTTTGTGATAGATTTTTAACATCTTTCAGGAGAATGGGCTGTTTTTTAATTTTAGCCATTAATGGCCTATGAAAACTATCCAAAGTTATGTTATCTTCGTGATTTGGTGTGTTCATCCCTCGAGCCATATTATTTTCATACCTTGGCTCTTCATGAATAATGGTTTGCATTTTGTGAGCCAACTTGAAATTAAAGATGGCGTTCAGTTCTTCAAACAATTCTTGCTTTTCATGTGGAAGCATGCTTTCCAATAATTGCTCTATTCGAAGAAAAAGAGCATTTTTTATTTTTATGAATGAGCCACTAGTTTGGCCCAAGTCTGAATCTCCATGCATATCCGTTTGCTCCTTCTTTGTCATCACTCCAAATTAGACAGGTCCCACTGGGTGCGCCAAAATATGTTAGCAAAAATCTGGTTCAAGTCAAATGGACAGAGGAGATTCGACAAAGAAACCAAAATTTTACAAACAAAAAACAGATCAAGCAACTGTGGTTTGTGTCCTATGCCTTGACAGATTCAAAGACTTCTTTGGAGGTTATCGATAGAGAGAAACAAACTAAAAACTGATAATTGTTACTTGTTACAAAGATTTGAACAAGAACAAAAAACAAAAATACAAAAGAACTAGAAAAAATTTACTGATTACAAGAACCAGAAAACTATCACAGAAACACTAAATTAAAACTACTCTTATAGAGAATAAACTACTCCTAGATATGTTAAACGTAATCTACTCCTAATTGAACTCATATAGAGTGTTGATGATTGGTTTTGTTCCTCCTTCCTTGCTTCCTCCTTCAGCCTATTTATAGGCTTTTGTCCACGATTTCCATTGCTCAACAACTGCTATTGGCAGTTTCTTTACCCATTTGAGTCCATGTGTTCCCATCATTTTAGCCACTTTCTTTTGCTCTTTCAAAGATTATTTCCTTCTTTCTAGCCGTTTCCTTAACTGCTCATAACTATCTATAATTGCTTCCAACTCTTTTCTACCCCCACACACTTTAACTTGAAACCCAAGACTTGCCAAGATCACCACCAAATTTCTGTCGGCATACAACTTTAGAAAATAGGTACAAACAACCTACATTACACCAAAATATGTTAGCAAAAATCTGGTTCAGGTCAAATGGACAGAGGAGATTCTACAAAGAAATCAAAATTTTACAAACAAAAAACAGATCAAGCAACTGTAGTTGATGTCCTATGCTTTGACAGATTCAAGGACTTCTTTGGAGGTTATCGATAGAGAGAAAAAACTAAAAATTGATATTGTATTGTTGAAATTGTTATTTGTTACAAAGATTTGAACAAGAACAAAAAAAACAAAAATACAAAAGAGCAATAAAAAAGTTTAATGCTTACAAGAACCAGAAAACCATCACAGAAACACTAAATTAAAACTACTCCTAGAGAGAATAAACTATTCCTATGATGTGTTAAAGTAATCTACTTCTAATTGAACTCAGATTGAGTGTTGATTGATTTTTGTTCCCCCTTTCTTGCTTCCTCCTTGAGCCTATTTATAGGCTTTTGTCCACGATTTCCATTGCTCAACAACTACTATAGGCAGTTTCTTTACGCATTTGAGTCCATGTGTTCCCATCATTTTAGCCACTTTCTTTTGCTCTTTCAAAGATTATTTCCTTCTTTCTAGCCATTTCCTTAACTGCTCATAACTGTCTATAATTGCTTCCAACTCTCTTTTCTACCCCCACACACTTCAACTTGAAACCCAAGACTTGCCAAGATCACCACCAAATTTCTGTCGACATACAACTTTAGAAAATAGGTACAAACAACCTGCATTACAATAAAACAAACAAAAGCAATAATAATAATAATAATAATAATAATAATAATAATATATGTGGCCATACTTTTATATTTAAATACTTAATGGTTTGAGTCGACAGACCAAAATCGACTGGTCACAATGAGGCTAGATTTGGCCATAATCGACAAGCCATAATCAATAAAATAGGATTTGGCCATAATCAAAAAGTCAAAATCGATAGATATTTATTTTTTGGTGTCAACACATTGTCATTCTTGTTTTTCGTGTACATTGTCATTCTCAAATTATAATAATGCTGCAACACTGTTACTGTGACTATTCCATTCATTTCTTACTTGTCTAAACTTATTGATGAGCAGGGAAATACTGCTGTCTATTTGCTGTATGCGCATGCTAGAATATGTTCTATCATCAGGAAATCTGGTAAAAACATAGAGGAATTGAGAAAGGTAAGATCTCTTCCATCTTGAAGCAGTTATAACTGAAATCTTTGTTGCATTCCATCCCTCATGTGCATTTATTTATTAATTTCTTGAAGTGACTTAGTCTTTCTCAAACATGCTAAAGCTTGGTCTTTTCTTTTTTTTTTTTCTGTAAGCTTGCTAAAGAGACAGGTCATAGCCTATGTTTACATGTGTATATAAAGATTATAACCCTAATTTCTGCTGTTTATGGTTCTGTTGTTATTATATATATGTATATTTATCTATTGAAAAGGCCATTTCTCTTTGACATTTTCTTATGATACCTGGTGTGGGTAGCTAGTTCTGTATATTCTCCTTGGATTTTTTGGGGGACTATTTTAGTATGATTTCTTGTTTGAGTATTAACTAGAACTATTGCACAATGACTATGGAGAGAACTCTGAAACCATAGTTCTAGAATATTTTGGCAATTGTAGGTTTTCGTGCCTCTTTGGATTTTTCTACATCTTTGTGTAAATTGATTTAAGCTATTTTGTTTTTGTACGTCACTTACCCTGTATGATAAAAAAACAATTTCACTACTTTAGGTACTATAATCCTCTTCTCTTCCCTCTCTTTTCTTTTATGTTTCTCTTCACCCCCTTTTCTTATATTGATTTTTTCTTTTGAGACAGACTGGAACAATAGTCTTGGCCCATCCAGATGAGCGTGCCTTAGGGCTTCATTTGCTCCAATTTGCTGAGGTAAGAGATGCATTCAAGAAATAACTGTCCCGTGCAGGTTTCCTATCTCTGATTGCACGTTAGTTACATAGCTTACAGATGATGCTTGTAGTTATGATGGATGTTTATACATATGCTCTTTCACTTTTCAGATTGTGGAGGAAGCTTGCACTAATCTCTTACCAAATGTATTGTGTGAATACTTATACAACTTATCTGAGTTCTTCACAAGATTTTATTCAAATTGTCAGGTATGAGATTTACATCTAATTGTTCTTTCTTTGTTAATATATACCAAGTATAAACCCCAAGGGGTTGGCCTGGTAGCAATGCCTTAGGTCTTGGGGGTGTGCTCTCTCAAAGGTTTAAACCTCTCAGATGCTAACAATTCCTTTGGGTCATTAGATTGGGAGAAAACCTTTGAATTTACTGTGGTGCACTTGTGGAAAACTCCTTGCCGAGGGTCTGTGCACCCATAGGGATTAGTCGGGTTTTGATCCGATTTCCCCAGTGCCAATCGAAAAAATATATATACCAAGTATAAATTAGATATTCTTGAGAAGCATGACTCTTCCTGACACTTGAGTTGAGAACATATATCCATACGTATCCTATTATTTATATTTTATTAGACTAGGACAAGCTTTGGACATTTGGAGGACACACATGTCCATCACTAGGAGGGGCTGCCGGGGGGGGGGGGGGGGATGAGGTAGGGAGGCAAGGCAGGATGTGTCAGGGTGGGAAGGGAATGGGGATGAGGCGACAGGGCTCAGGAGGGGGATGGCAGTGGCGGCAGGTGACGGATAGGTTAGGGTTAAGGTTTGAAAATTGGAAAAGAAGAGGGTATTTTGGTATTATTTGAAAATTGATGATGTGAATTGATCAAAAACTTAAAAAATTTAAATTGGGTGTGGTGTGAACTTAGAAGATGGTGTGTTCTAAGATGAATGATGGTGTTCAAATAGAAGCTCCCAAGTGGTCCTTGTACTCCAAAACAATTAACAAGCGCGTTTTTATGGACTCAACAAAGTTGAGAATTGCCCCAAACAAGACCAACAAGTGGTTTTATTGGCAATTTTTGTTTACTACATACTCTAGTTTTTGGAAATAATAATGTTTTTTGCTTACCAATGCAAACATATCAAGGAAACAGTACTTGATAATTTGAATCAAGCATGAAGTGATTAAACCCAAAAATTCAATCTATAACCAATATGTGGAAAGAAACATTGCTGATAATAATGCTTCTTGGCTTGAGAGTCGCCTTCTTATAGTTTTATATAGTTGGATGGAACGGAAGTTTGATCCAGATTTGTTTGTTTTTTTAGATTTCTTAGATGACATTCTTGGATAGGAGTTGGTAATTATCCTTTTGAAGTTTTGTATTTTTGCATCATCTTGATGCTCTTTCAATAAAATTTATTTATTTATCAAAAAAATAATAATAATTACAGGCTAAAAGTGGCAGTGGCCATGAAATGCATAGTCTCTATAAAGATCTTTAATGACATCAAATCAATACCAATAGCCAATAGAAATAGGATTCTTTCTTTGAGTCTAGGACTAGTCAGGATACTTTAAAAAGTATTCTCTCTCTCTCTCTCTCTCTCTCATTATGCAGTGTCAAAAGCCATTAATATGTGGCCTTATCTTTTAAATGCAGTACATGTTAGATTTATCTGTTCATCGTGATTATGCTTGATTGGATTTAGATGGTTGGGTGACTGCTTTACAATGAAGAAAACTAATGTGCATATTCAGACTGGTTAGAGAACACCTGGTCAACTATGCAATCACTATCCTAGCTATAAAGAAGACCATAGGCACCTAATTGCTGCCCAGATACAACATCGCGAGGCTGATTCGTGAGAAAGCTGATACTAGTTTGATTTTACACATTTAAGTTTGAGGTGGATTTTGCCTCTAGGAGTGGGATTATGGGTTCATCTATGTCTATATATATATATTTTGTTAGCTTGCTAGGGAAAATCAGAATTCCCACCCCAGAACTAGAAATAACAAAAGATAATAAATAGAAAGGTCAACCCTTGAATATTGTGTTTATTATTTTATCAAAGAAAGCAATTTTTTCTTAAAAGAATTGAGTAAAATGAACATTTCTTATTCTATGGATCATAAGAGTGAAAATAATTTCAAATCATATTGACTAGTCTGAAACAGTATGTAATGGAAATAATTTATTTTATATCATAAATGAAAATATCTGGAAAGGATGAAAAGATGCCCCTATTGTTGTGAGTAGTGATTGAACAGGTTGGTTTGGCAACATCCTTGTGGATGGATTTCATGATTTTAAAATTTTGGGCAGGTTGTTGGATCAACAGAGGAGACGAGCAGGCTCTTGTTATGTGAAGCGACTGCAGTGGTCATGCGAAAATGCTTCTATTTACTTGGTATTGTACCCGTGTACAAGATATGACATTTCGAATATATATATGTATATATATGCATGTATATATATACATGTATACATTGTGCATTATTTCGAAAAGGTAATAATATTCGTACTGTTTGGATGTAATCATTTGAAAAGAAATGATAAGAAAGAGAAGCTGGTTGGTAATATATTTTTGGTAATACCAAAGTTGCTCATAAAAATACACGTTTAAAAAAAAAAAAAAAGTTGCTCATAAAAATACAAAGAACAGAAATAAATCTTACATCTCTATTTCATTTTCATATACTTTACTTCTATATTCATTCAAACATGAGTTTCTTTTGTTTTCTCAAGTGGAGAGAGATTTATTTGGTTTTGAAGTTTCAAATATAGTTTGAGTTGTTTGTTTTTCATATTTTTTTTTATTAAACTATTTAAAATATTTTAATCAAATTTTTTTTTTTAAAACGTTTAGATCCACTTAATTCATACACACTTAAAAAATAAAATATTTGTGATTTTTTTTTTAAAATTCATCAAATAAAATAAAAAACAAAAAAAAAACAAAACAAAAGTTTGGTACAATTTTATTTTTTTGTATTTTTGATTTTTTAAAAATAATTTTTTCATAAATATTTTACTTTTTAAGTGCATTTCGATTAGGTACATTAAAAAAAAAATAAAAAGTAACTAGAATATGAAAGGAAATTACTAAAAATAATAAAATATGAAAAAACAAAAATTATATTTGACGACTCAAAATAATTTTTTTTTTCTAGCGTCTCACATCCTCCATGTGAAAGAATAAAAATTCAAAAAAGAGAGTGAGGCGAAAAATAAAATGTGAATGTCATTAATTATTTTTTCTAAACTAACAAGTGAAACAAATAAGTGCTTTAATCTTATTGATGATTCATATGTTAGTACTTCTACTAGCTCCATTTTGCATGATTGGTTCAATTTTATATTTGGAATATCCTAAAATGATATTATGGCAAAAAAGAATTATGGTAGATTAGAGCTAATGCACTTTGTGAGGCAAGATAAAGAATAATTAATTAATAAGAGAGATATTTTTGTTTTTTAAAGTTTGTTTTTTTTTTTTTTGTAGGGGGGGCTCATATGTATTATCAACTGTACGATGCAGTTTTATTATTTTTTTTTTGTGTGTGTTTTGTTGTAGAACATAGAAAACCATCATTGATCATAAGAAGTTTACAAATTTAGCCAGTACATGAGCTAGTTTATTACAGAGCGATTTAAAAATCTCAAAACATAAGAATCTTATGATATGATTGTGCAATCAAGGATCATTTGTCCTAAGATTTGTATAATTCTGTTCCAATGCATTTTCAGTTGTAGATCATATGAAGGAGGAGGTCATTGGTCAGTCCGAAGGAAGTCATTTTGGTCACTATGACTCTCTTACGAGCTTAGTCTAAAGGAGAATGTCATGCGATCAACTCTTCCCAAAGAAGAGTTAAGGAGGCAAGCACTTAAGGTGTGTTTGATTGGGGGAATAAGGAAGGGGATTATTTACTGTGCGGATTGTAATCCGGGAGAAACATCTAATTTGACGTTTGTTTTTTTTCAAAGTTTGGTTTTTTAAATTAAAAAATTAGCTGTTGTCATGTAACAAACTAACAATTTCTCACCTAATTGCATAAAAAGACACATCATGACATTTTTCTTTGTAGCATTTTTGTTCCTTTGTATAGTTTTGTTGGTGTTTCTCTCAGTGGTTATTTAATTTTAAAGGGGTGTTAACCTTAATAATCAACAGTGTGTGGTGGATGGAGGAGGAAGGGCTAGGGTTAGACTATCCTTGGGAGGGGTACCTCTGTGCACACTTAATAATTTATTTTTTTATTACAATTTTATCTTAAAATAAAATTACTAAAGTGTTCTTATCTTCTCCACCAAAATCCTAATTTCTTCATCTCCTCCGTGCACACACTTTTGGTCGTTGTTGAATGGATTTACCATTGTTGACATTGGATCTTCCCTTCCTCCTCCTCCGTTGTCCCCTAGATCATCACCTCCACCACCGTTGACTCCACCGCTACCACCTCCCCCTTCTCCCAATCACTGGCCACCGCCGAGACCTTTTAACGTTTTTGCGGAAAATTTTTCGAAGCCGTCAAATTCTAAAACCCTAGACCTCCGATTACTCTCTCTCTCACTCTCTCAGTAGAGAAAACAAATTCTCATTCCCACTCTCTGTCCTCATTTTCTTGGAAACCAAACAGTGGCACAAATGGCTACCTTTCAATTCACAAACCCAGCTGAGTTAATAATGTGTTCTTCTTCTTCCTCAATTTTCAGTGGGTTTAACCACAAAACCTTCTCTCCATTCGTCTCAAGAACATGTTTCTCCTTCCAGGCTCGTCGTCGAAGTCCCTCGAAGCGTTACTGTACTTGTAGTAGCTTGTTTACTCCAATGGACATGGCCAAGATCAAGGTCGTCGAAGTTGGTGGAGGTGGCAACAATGCCGTTAATCGCATGATTGGCAGTGGATTATATGTGGGTTTTTCTTGCATTTTGATGGTTCAGATCCAAATTTGACCCATATTGCATATAATAATACATATATATACATTCTTGCTGGCTCTGATTATAGAACTGGGTTTTGTACATAATTATTGTTTTCAATGGCAATGTGGGTTTTGCTTTCTATCTAGTTCGTTTTGCATTGAGTAAAATTATAAAATTCAAAATTAATTAGTATGTATATTGAGAGAGGATGTAGAATGAGATGTTTTGGTGTGTAAAAATAGAATTACTCCAATTTTGGAGGGACTATTTACTATTGGGATTAGGTGGTGAAATGACCATTTTGACCATCTATTATTTAATTATGTATTATATTTAATAAAAATCAATAAAATTTAAATGTCTCAATTTAAAAATAAATTAATTTTATTTAATTTTTTATTGATATTTTATTTATTTATTTTTAAATATTCTTTATAGATATTTTATTGATGTTTTATTTTAAAATTTTGTTTATATTTTATTTAATTTCATTTATTAAATGTTAATAGATGTTTATTTAATTTCATTGTTTAATTATTATTATTTTTAAAAACAAATTTATTTAAAATTTTAATTAAAAAAATAACATATATTTTTATTGATATGTTATTTATTTAATTTAAAAAAATAAATTTATTTAATTGTGTAAAAAATAAAATAAAATAATTTTTTATTTAATCTAGCTAAAAATAATTAAAATATTAAAGATATGTTTAATATTGCTATTGCTTAGTAAACAATTGAAAAATGGTAAAATAGTCTTTTGTTCATTTATCCTATCTAGTCTGTCCAACCAAGCGTTGGATTTACTAAAAATAGTCCTTTTCAGACATCTAATCCCATGAAAAAACAAACACAAGATACATATCCAATCCAACCAAATAGTCTGGGATTCACACTCCCAGGACTCAAGTCTAATGGATTCTAATCCCTCTTTATCCAGTCCGTTCAATCAAACACACCTCTTTGTAAGGATTAGGAGACTAACTTCCACAAGTGCTAATCTAATAATTAACAACTGACTTTCGTCGATTAAAAAAAAATCATATGAAAATCTAGTGACATGAGAATCTTGCAAAATAATTCAATGGTTGAGAATATATTAGAACACAAGAACAAAGAGATTTGGAAAAAATAAAATCTTATGCTTTATCATGTAGTTGAGAATACACCTAAACAAGAGAACAAAAATTTTAGGGAAATAAGATTCCTTGCCTAATTAATGTGACTTAATGATCTAACATCTCATGCTAGACATAAAGGAATTCGAAACTAACTAATAATGATCTTCTATCTCAAAACTTCACTAATTTCTGTCCTAACTCATTCATAATTATAATATCATATTTTTAATTTTTTTTAAAAATAGTCTTATAATCTGACAATTATGAATTAAATGAGACACAAAAAGACAAATTTTAAGATAGAGGATCCCTACCCGGCTGAACTCATTTCTTAGATTAGCCTCTCTCACACACACACACACACACACACACACACACACACACACACACACACACTCTCTCTCTCTCTCTCTCTCAAAAGATAGTAAGAAAAATGAGTTGAATTTTGTCTTTGTAAACCAACAGTTGCAATGTTTGAAGTAAAACAATGTTGAATGGATGTGGTGTATCCTAAAAAAATGTACTGACAATTTGTATACTTAAAACTGAGTTTGGGCAATGGTTGGTGGCCCTAATTTCTTTGGCTAGAATGGTTCAAATTTTCTTATCAGGTAAAAAAAAAAAAAAAAAAAAAATAACAAAGTTATCAAAACTGACAAATTTGAGCCATTCTAGCCAAAGAAATTAGGGCGACCAACCATTTTTCGGATATTGATTGGGTTGGATATGGTGATGTATTTTGATATGATTGATACACTTTGGTTAACTTTTTTGTCTTGGCAGGTATGCTGACCTGAAAATAACAGACTGACCAATTTCACATTTAATTTTGACCAGATGCTTAATGATAAGGTGCGTTTAATGGTTGCTGTTTTGGCAGCATACAGTTGAGCTTAGTTGAAGGAGCTACTTTTGTTTTTATAAATACTGGAGGAGTACTTTATTACAGCTTTTGTTTTAGGCATTTAGACCTAGATGGTTTAAGGCCCTATTGAGTTGTCATTATCATTCTTCTTTTTTTGTTTATTATTCGAATAATGCTGCAACACTGTTACTGTGGCTATTCCATTCATTTCTTACTTGTCTAAACTTATTGATGAGCAGTGTACGGGAAAGAAATACACCTTCTCGTATAATCCTGTTGAC
This sequence comes from Camellia japonica, assembly GCA_030407325.1. Taxonomy (NCBI): domain Eukaryota; kingdom Viridiplantae; phylum Streptophyta; class Magnoliopsida; order Ericales; family Theaceae; genus Camellia; species Camellia japonica. Next base: position 126,930,251 of record JAPPVO010000002.1, on the reverse strand, counting down.
CAAGTTTGCGCTCCTCCGTACGACGTCGTTCAACTACCTGAAAATACACACGTGAGCTAGCCGGCGGGTGTGTACCGGAAACCTCTCCGATGCCTAAGTCAGTCAGCTTGACAAATAGACAAAAGCTCTATGAATTCAGGGAGCAAAGTTGCATTACCTCTCCAAAGGTGATATTGGTGAGTTTATATAGGTTTCGTGTGGCACGATCCTAGTAGGACTCTTACTCCTCCATGTAGAGTCCTTCTAGGATTCATACTCCTGGAAGATAATGCTTATCCTCCAACACCCCCCTCACTGCTAAAACCAAGTGAGATGGCTTTACTTCTGAAAGAGATCTCATAACCGGAATAACATCTGCCCGCACCCCGGCTGTACGACCGAGATAACCCATAGCTCGGTTACGCCTTCCCATGTTCCCACCTCGGCTCCTCATGCCGAGGTCAAACTCGCTGTACCATGCCTCGACCGATATAACGTTCACGTCGGCTCTTACTAACCTTTCTCCTACCTCGGACTCACATGCAAAGGTTGAGCCATCCATAGAAGAATTAAGCCGAGCTCATTATACATCGGTTCTGACATTGCGAGGACTAACCCGAATACACGGACGAACTAGACTTCTTCGGCTACAATCTCTAACATCGACCGGTCTACCAACTCCTATGGCCCACCTACTAAGCTTCTTAACAGGCCCATAGAAAGGCCCACGGTTCCAGCTCGGCCCAATTGAAGTATAAATTACCCTCTCAATTGCCCCTTAATTCCATCTGCAAAGCATGATAGGGATTACATGTCTATCGGTCGAGCTACAGTTTCAACCTCTCCAGCCGAACTAAAACTTTTAAGCCTCTCCAGCTGAGCTAAAAACCATTTAGCTTATCCAGCCGAGCTAAGATTAAGCCGAGCTAATGCAAGTCCGGTCCAAATGTCTCTTCAGTGACAGCAACTGAAACGCTTCTTCTCCCAAGGACACGTGGCAGCCCCTGTTTGGTTGAAGACAACTGTCAACGCCGCCCTCGTACTCTACACCTTTTGAATAATTCCCGCTTTTTCTTTTTACCAAAACAAAAAAGCCCGTTCATTGTTTCAAATCACCCATCAAACTGTTCACTTCCTTCTTTCCTTCTTCGAAACCTCCAACCTCTGAGTCTTTGCATTTTCACTGTTGCTGCTTCCATCTCCAGCTCTTCTGCTTTTCCTGGTAAGTATTACAAGCCTTATTCTCGTTCTGCTTTCGTTGGATTCACAGTAGTTAGTTTTGGTATGTTTGGCAAAACATTTTTCATGCTTAGCTTCGTTTCTGGAAAGAACTTCGTTAGAACCCTTTGAATATCAAGTAATAGCTAGTAGAACATTTATTTGATCCATAAAACACATCCAACCGAACTAGGAATCTGTTCTTGCTTATATAAAGATATAGGAAAACTGGAACCGAACTAGCACTTGTGCACATCAGTAGTTTCAATAGGCCACCAACTGATTCACATCAGCCGAAATAAAAACGCACCGAACTAGAAAATTTAGGCCCTCGACCGAGCTAAGCCTTGGGGGCTAAGCCAGCTTTCTCAGTTCCTAAACCGAACTCAGAAAGCTGCCCCTGAAAGCTTAACCGAAGTAACAAAAAACATAGGCAGAACCAAGATAACAACTTGCCGAACCGAGATAACAAACAACTTGTTAGAACCGAGGTAGATCTCGTAGTACCCTATTTAGCCGAAGTAAGGCATCCTTTTCTTGCTTTGTTTTTGTAGCACGGTCAATGATCTGTGCTTGACCCCTTTGTTCTTCCACTTTGCAGACTTTAGGTTGCCCAGGCCATTCTCTTTGAAGGCTCGACCGAGCTACTGAGCACAACTTCTTCAGCCGAAGTAATTTATTCTTTATTTATCCGATAGATAGGGAAGTATAGATTCCTAGTAGAAACCCCAGGCGGCTTAGCCGAATTCAGAAAGGATTACAATATTCCAGCCGACGTAAACCTTACCTTAGCCGAACTAGACGTTGACCCATGGGGCAACCAAGGCTTTGTCCCTTTCACCATTCAATCAATAATAGAAACCGGACTACGATTCCCAGTCCAACCATTAATCTGTGAGTTTCTTAGGCAAACCAGACTATGGCCAACCCAACTATCCACCAACACTTACCGAATAACAATGGGAATAGCCGCACTGAACCGCCAAACCGGTCTCAACCTAGGCTTAGCCGAAATATTGCACCAATACTCCATAGGATCCAAAGACGACGGCTGGTGCTATTATTTGAGAATACGCCGAGGCCGAGAGAAAATAATTAAGAACACACGGACAAAGACTTAAATGATGATGATTACTTCTGGGTGTCTGGGAACTTTGAGGACCACCAGGCCCAGATCCCAGGCGGAAGCATAAACTGGAACAAAGGAATCCCTGGTATACTTACTTCGGTTTTCCATGCATTCTTATCTTTTACTCCGGTTTCTACTTATGCACCGGACTAACAGTTGTCTTCTTTTGCAGATAAAGCCCATCTCCTTTCAAACTACGGCTACCCCAACCTCGGTCTTCTGCGCGCCGCATTACGAGTCAAGGAGAGAAGTTGGGCAAAGCTTCTAAATTTCGAGCCGACCTACCGATATAGCGGTCGCCGAAAAGCGAGGGTAACTGACTTTCTTCTTGAGGAAGCACCGCAACCGGACCCCTCCTTGCCCGAAATCAACCTAATACCTCTCACAGCCGAACAAGAAATGGCAAAAAGGAACAGGCTGAAGGCAATGCTGACCGCGACAACCAGAGCCGAGGTACCACAACCCGGTCAGGCAACTGAGACCGTGGTAGCACTCCCTTCTCAACAGCCATCCTCATCTCGTCCAGGCAAGCGCGCCCGGACTAGCCAAACCGAGCGTCGCCTTGCTGATGAGGATGAGACCGTTTTGCCACCAAGCCTTCCTCCAAGCCCTCAACAAAGCCACCAACCCGAGCATTCTGACCGGGCTACCAGCTCTAAATGGGTCCCCGAACTGTCCTTCAACAACCGAGACATCTCTGCTGCTGATTCGGTTGTCACCGAGAAGGACCACCTGATGGCCTTCAATCTTGCCAAAAGTGTGTGCCTCCCAAAAGATATGGAGCACCACTATAAGCAACTTAACACCGAACTGAAGTCCATACGGTCTTCAACCAAGTCAACGATTCTGGTACATAACTTTCTTCTCTCTACGTAAGTTTCTCCAACTTTCATTTCGGCTAACGGTAAAGTCACTACTCCTTTGCAGGCCATACAGAAAAACCACGTTACTCACAGGAAGGTAATAGAGCTAAGGAGACATACCTGGGAGGCCATGGCAGAGGCCGAATTGAAGATGGCCGAGCTGGAAGAGGCCAAAAAGCAGATGGCCGAACTACGAGCAGAGAATGGTCGACTGACCGAGCTTGCCAATTCCGCCGAAGCTGAAAAGCTGAAGGTTGCCATGGAGGCAAAGGACAAGTACCTGCGCCTGCTGGCGAAGCTTGAAAAGAAGAAAGATGCCGAGATAACCCAATTGAAGGAGGACATGAAAAACGCCGAAAAGCGAGGTTTCAAGGAGGCAGAGGACGCCTACACCCTTCAATGCGACGCAGCCAAAGATCTGTTTTTCAAATGCGGTTGGAGGAGTGCTGTGGAGCGGCTCGGTTGTACACCCGACACCGAGGTCTACGATGCTCCACAGTATTCTATTCCGGCTTCACTGGGGCAGTACGCTGCCGACCTTCAGAGGCAATTTCTCGAAGGGTCTGATAATGATGGTGAAGATGATGATGAAGAGGTGCCAACTGAGACTCCGGCCGTTAATGATCAACCCGACGATCAAACAGTTCGGTTGGCGCCGGTAGTTGAAGGCCTAACTGATGAGTTGCTAACCGACAACATTCAGTCGATTGACATTGAGGTTCATGCTGACACCGAGCTCCCACCTCAAACCGTGCTCCCATCTAAAACCGGACTTCTGGCGAATGCTGATGTTGATCTTGAAGACCTCTTCCAATGATTGTCTTTTTTCTTTTCTTTTGTTTTTGAACGTTGTAACCGGGCTACGGCCCCCCAATTGTACTTGCTTGTTTCTTCAATGAAAAAATCTTCTTTACTCTTATTCCGGTTTTGTGTATGTATACTTGCACTTGCGATGAATTTTCTATGAATTCGTTTGCTCAACTGTGATTTCGGTTTTAGCTATCTAACTTACTAGCCAACCACTCTTCAGCCGATATAGCTACTTCGGCTGAGAGTATCCAGTGTTGGTTTAATCCAGCCAACCATCTTCAGCCATACACTTACTTCGGCTGAAGAGTACAAAGAGTTGGTTTAATCCAGCCAACCACTCTTCAGCCATACCCATACTTCGGCTGAAGAGTACAAGAGTTGGTTTAATCCAGCCAACCACTCTTCAGCCATACCCATACTTCGGCTGAAGAGTACAAAGAGTTGGTTTAATCCAGCCAACCTCTAAGTTGGTTTTTCCAGCCAACTTAGAATAAAGTGTTTGGTTATACCGACCAAACGTCCTGCAGCCTGGATCCTGATCCTGGGCTTAGGAAGGGTCATAGTTGGTTATTCCGGCCAACTATGTTTACAATGCTACTATCTTACTAAAGCTACTGTCTACTGAAAACAATTATACTGAAAAAGAATCGACTTGTTTTATTGAGAAAGTAAAAAATTACACATACTTAAAGGGGAAAAAAGCTAAAAATAAAACAACTTGAGATTTGCTGTGTTCCATGGCCTGGGAATTGCTTTGCCGTCCTCATCTTCCAAGTGGTATGCCCCTTTGCCTGCTAATCCGACCACTTTGTAAGGTCCTTCCCAGTTAGGTCCCAACTTGCCATCTCCTGGAACCAAGGTGTTTCCCATCACTTTGCGCAGTACCCAATCTCCGATCTTGAATTGCCTTGGATGCACTGTTTTGTTATACTTTCTAGACAACTCTTGTTGGTAGGAGGCGATGTGAACCAATGCTCTGTCTCTTCTTTCTTCCGCAAGGTCAAGCTCAAATGTTATGGCTTCGCCATTTAAGTCTGGATCAAAGTTTTCGCTTCGAATTGTGGGGAGGCCAACTTCTAATGGGATGACTGCTTCCATGCCATAAGCTAAGGAGAATGGTGTTTCCTGTTGATCGTCGAGGCGTGGTGCGGTAAGCCCATAAAACATGGGGAGCTCTTCTGCCCACTTGCCTTTGGCTCTTTCTAACCTTTTCTTCAATCCATCCAAGACTACCTTGTTTGACGCCTCTGCCTGTCCATTTGCTTGGGGATATGCCGGTGTAGAATTGTAGAACTCTATCTTGTAATCTTCACAAAAGCCTCTGAAAATCCTACTCGAATGAGTGCCGTTGTCTGAGATCAGTGCCTTTGGTATGCCAAATCGAGTGATGATATTCTGCCAGACAAACTTCTTCACATCTTTTTCCTTGATTGACGCCAAGGCTTCTGCTTCTACCCACTTTGTAAAGTAGTCGGTTGCGGCAAGAAAGAACTTCCTGTTGCCTGGGCTGTTGGAAGTGGGCCTACTATGTCCAATCCCCACATTGCGAAAGGCCATGGACTGGTTAGAGGTAGAAGTTCTCTGGCAGGTTGGTGGATTTGGTGTGCGAATTTTTGACACTTTTCGCACTTTTTAACATACTTCTCTGAATCCGCTTGCATGTATGGCCACCAATATCCTTGTGAAATCGCTCTATATGCTAGTGATCTTCCTCCTTGATGGCTGCCACATACACCCTCATGTATTTCAAACAGGAATGCTTCCACTTTGCTGGGGTGAACACATTTTAAGTAAGGTCCTGAGAACGACTTTTTGTATAATGCCAAGGATGGAGAGAGCCAAAATCGCTGCGACTTTGCTCTTATTCTGTTGGCTTCTTTCTTCTCTTCTGGTAAAGTGCCGTCTTTCAGGAACAGTATGATGGGATCCATCCAAGAAGGGCCTAATCTGCGCAACATACCTCTTCTGCTTCTGGGTCTTCAATGCTTGGTCTAGGCAGATAGTCGATTAGTAGTGGGTGAGGAATGGAGGTATCTGCCATTGAGGCGAAGCCTGCGAGTTCGTCTGCTCTGCTGTTTTCCTCTCTGCCGATCTGTTCTATCCTCACCACTTCAAACTTCTTTATTTGTTCTGACCAATTCTTGGTACTTGGCCATTCTATCATCCTTTGCCTCGTAGTCGCCAGATATTTGGTTTACCACCAACTGTGAGTCGCTGTAAACCATTAGCTCGGTGGCCTTCATGTAGAATGCTGACTTGAGGCCTGCCAGAAGCGCTTCATACTCCGCTTCGTTGTTTGATGCTGGGAAGCCAAGGTTGATTGCCTGCTCCACCTAGGCCGTCTGGAGAGATGAGGACTATGCCAAGTCCTGCTCCATGCCGGTTGGATGCTCCATCCACGAAGAGCTTCCACATCTCTCCAACGAACAACTTCCAGCAGGTGGAGGGATCAGATGATGCCTTGGGATCTTCCATGTGCTGGTGCTTCTTCAGAGTCCATGCTTTGTCTGCCCCTTGCTTTCTGTTTGCACCAAGTCTTTATTTGTTGGTGAGTCCTGACTTGGTGTAGCATGGTTTGTTCTTCCTTCCTTTCTTTACTCTGGTCTGCCTTGGGGCCTGACTGAGTAACCAGTACTAGGGGTTGCGTTATTCCGACGTCAACTTCCATCCCTAGTTCGGTTGTTTCAGTTAGGTCGACTGGGCAGATGTGATGACTTCCTGGTGTGAATTCTGCGACAAAATCTGCCAATGCTTGTGCTTTTATTGCGGTCCTAGGTTGGAACTTGATGTCGTATTGTCCCAACTCTACTGCCCACTTCAGAATTCGTCCAGAGAAGTTTGCTCTTTCAAATAAAGCCTTTAATGGGAAGGCTGTGAGAACAACTATGGTGTGGGCGTGAAAGTAGTGCGATAACTTCCTTGAGGCCATCATCAAGGCCAATGTCAGTTTCTCCAGTGGCAAGTACCTTGTTTCGGCTCCCAGTAATGTCTTGCTGACATAATAGATGGGAAGATGTTGGATTCCTTCTGCGCGGACCAACACTGCGCTAATTGCATGCTGAGACTGCGAGGTACAAGAACAGTTCTTCTCCAGGAATTGGGGTTACAAGTAGTGGTGGAGAAGACATGTATTCCTTCAAGCTTTCCAGAGCTTGGTCGCATTCGTCGTCCCATTCAAACTTGGCTTTCAGCATGGAAGAATGGTCGTAATCTGTCGACGACCGGCTTATGAATCGATTGAGCGCGGCCATGCCGGTGAGAGTGCACTTCTTTGACTGAGTTTGGTCTCTCCAGATCCTGAATGCCTTGATCTGGGAGGGGTCTGCCTCTATACCCCGGTTGGTCACCAGGAAGCCCAGGAATTTGCCAGATCCTACTCCGAATGCACACTTCGACGCGTTGAGGCGTAACTTATGCTTCTTCAGGATCTCAAACATCTCACCTAGGTCTTTGAGATGGTCATTCTCATCCTTGCTCTTGACCACCATGTCGTCGATGTAAGCCTCCATTGTCTTGCCTAACAATGGTTCAAACATCTTTGACCATCCTCTGGAACGTCGCCCTGCGTTCTTTAGGCCAAAGGGCATGACCTGTAGCAGTATAGTCCTCTTGGAGTGGTGAAGGATGTGACCTCCTGGTCTGGTTCGTGCATGGCAATTTGGTGGTAGCCTCTGTATGCGTCCAGAAAACTAAGTCGGTTGTGCCCTGCCGTTAAGTCTACCAGTTGATCTATCCTTGGTAGAGGAAAGCTATCTTTTGGGCACGCCTTGTTGACCGTTTTGTAGTCGACGCAAACGCGCCATTGCCATTCTTCTTTGGCACTACGACGGTGTTGGAGATCCATCTTGGGTAGTGCACCTCTCTGATTGCCCCTGCCTCCAGCAGGTTTCCTACTTCTTCTGCCACTATTTCGGCGTGGTGGAGTGCCGATCTGCGGGTGCGCTGAATGACTGGTCTGGCAGAAGGGTGGACATTGAGTTGATGACAGATGAAGTTGGGATCAATGCCTGGCATGTCGTATGGGGTCCAGGCGAACACTTCGATGTTGGAGGTCAAAAATTCCAAGACCTCCAATCTCTCAGTGCTGGACAATGACGAGCCAAGCAAAAAGAACTTATCCGGGTTCTTTTCATCTATTCTGACCTCCACCAAGTCCTCCACTGCTTTTTGACTAGCCGCTTTGCCAACATCTGCGAATAGTTCATTACTCTTAGGTTCTTCCACCGAATGAACGTATCCTTTGGCAGCGCGGCTGCCATTTACTGTGACAAAGCACTGCTTCGACATGATCTGATCTCCATATACTTCTTCTATTACTCTGGCGTCGTTTGGGAACCGCATCACTTGGTGGTAGGAGGACGCCACCGAGCGCATGGCATGCAGCCATGTTCTGCCCAAGATAATGTTGTAGGTGGAGGAGACCTTCAACACCCAGAACTCCACTTGTTTCGTCACACTCCCTGCTCTGACTAGGAGGATAATTTTGCCGACGGGCCATTCTGGCATGGAGTTGAATCCGATAAGGGGAGATACGGCAGGCGCCAAGTCTTTATCTTGCAACTTTAGTTGTTTGAAGGTTTCATAGTACATGATTTCACACGAACTACCTTGGTCAATCAGAATCCGCTTGACGTCAAAATCCTTGACTCGGAGAGTGACGACCAAGGCATCGTTGTGAGGGCAATATATCCTTGCCAAGTCTTTATCCGAAAAAGACATGACATTGGTGGCCTCTGTCTTCCCCTTTTTGACGACTGGTTGGGCACTTAGCACCTCTCTGAAGTGCTCAGCCTTTTTGATTGAACCTCTGAGCTCGCATACACGCTCAGGTTCAAAGACTCCATGTATTACGTTGATGACGCCTTGAGGTGGGGCGTCGATCGGCATTCCATTGGGCATGTTCTGGTCCTGGGGGGCTGGCTGTGCCCCTCCCTCTATGTACTTGTCCAGGTGGCCTGCTGCCACCAACTCTTCCAGATGCTGCCTCAATGGCGTGCAATTCTCAGTGCGGTGCCCCTTTTCCTTGTGGAAGGTGCACCTCGATCTGTCATCGTAGTCCTTCTGTGCCTCGCCTAGCTTGGCTGGCCACTTGACGAAAGGCTCGTCTCGAATCTCGCTAAGTATGCGGTAGATAGGTTTCTTGAAGACCGTGGTTATGGCGGTGCGGACTCTCAGCCATCTCTTGTCCTGGTCTTCTCCATTGTCTCTTTTGCCACGTCCGTTTCTGTTCGGACGGTCTACCGCGTTGACCTTTGCTGAGGCCTTCTTTTCTGGTGCTGCGGTCGCGCCAGTTTTTGCTTTGGCACGTGCGCCATCCTCTTCCACCCTGATGTGCTGATGCACTCTCTCCATCAGGGCTTCCATGGTGAGGGGCGGTGTCATGGTGATAGAGTCCCTCAGTCTGTTCCCGACTGGGGCCTCTTTTGTATTGCGCAATGGCGAGATTGGTTGGGCAGTCCCCAATCTGGTTGAATGTCTCCCAGTAGCGACTGTTGTATGATCTTAGGGTCTCCTTGTCGCCCATGTCGATGGAGAGTAGCTGGTCGATCTCCACCGGAGTTTTAGTGTTTGTTCGGAACCTTGTCACGAACGCCTCCGCCAATTGCGCCCAGGAGGCTATGCTGCCTTCTGGAAGTTTCTCAAACCAAGTCAGGCCTAGGTCGCCAAGGCTTGAAGGGAATAGGATGCACATCAAGGCCTCATTCCGCCGGTATACAGCCATGACCTGGCGAAAGTGGCTCAAGTGTGAGTAGGGGTCCGTCTTCCCCTCATATGTTGTGAATTTGGGCTGTAGGAAGCCTGACGGTAGGGGCGCGTTCTCTATTGCTGGGACGAATGGTGAGGTCTGCAGCCTCGCCAATGCCTTGTCCGTTGGTTCGTAGGCCGGGCGCGGTATTGGCATTCCAACCTCGACGCTTCCATGCGTCCGAGGAGCCAACCGCTGTAAGGCAGAAACTCTGTGTGGATCGCGCGCCCTGGCGTCCTCCTTCCACCGTGCTTTTTTCTAGCACGGTTCGTAGGTCGGACGATCTGGGCAACTTGTCTGCCTAGACCTTGTGGTGCGATGCGAGGGCCAATATGTGCTTCCTCGGTGTACGACCTCTCAGATCTCGTCCTCTCAGACCTGGAGTGACGAGTTCTGGAGGATCTGGATTGCGTATCGCCTGTCCTGAGGCTCTTGTTTTCTGCTTGAAGGGTGTAGTATTCCTACTACGACTTTCCGAGTGGCGAGGGGGCGTCTTGTTTGTGCGCCCCTCTCCTGTCGCCACTTCTTTTCCTTTCACCTGGCGCTTTAGAGATTCCATGTCTGCTGCCATCCGACGGATCAGTTCGTCTTGTTCCTGACGCGATCCTCCAAAGTTTGAGGATCAATTCTGCGTCTTTGTCTTTCTGGGCTTTGCGAACGAGAGTGATGGGGGCTGTTATTCCGCCTTCGTCCCCTTGCATCCCTCCTGGAATTTTGTCTTTGTGGTTCCAGGTTCGCCATGGGAGTGACCAAGGGTAGGCCTTCGCGCCTTGCACCCCCTTCTGGAGTTAGTCCGTCAACGGCGGACTGTGGTAATTCTTCGTTGTTCGCCATTGATTTTTGGGAGGAAAAGCTTGATCAAGAGGTTGTTCTTGTCTGACTTCCCACAGACGGCGCCAATTGTACGGGAAAGAAATACACCTTCTCGTATAATCCTGTTGACCAAGTCTGCGCTCCTCCGTACGACGTCGTTCAACTACCTGAAAATACACACGTGAGCTAGCCGGCGGGTGTGTGCCGGAAACCTCTCCGATGCCTAAGTCAGTAAGCTTGACAAATAGACAAAAGCTCTATGATTCAGGGAGCAAAGTTGCATTACCTCTCCAAAGGTGATATTGGTGAGTTTTATAGGTTTCGTGTGGCACAATCCTAGTAGGACTCTTACTCCTCCATGTAGAGTCCTTCTAGGATTCATACTCCTGGAAGATAATGCTTATCCTCCAACACCCCCCTCACTGCTAAAACCAAGTGAGATGGCTTTACTTCTGAAAGAGATCTCATAACCGGAATAACATCTGCCACCCCGGCTGTACGACCGAAATAACCCATAGCTCGGTTACGCCTTCCCATGTTCCCACCTCGGCTCCTCATGCCGAGGTCAAACTCGCTGTACCATGCCTCGACCGATATAACGTTCACGTCGGCTCTTACTAACCTTTCTCCTACCTCGGACTCACATGCAAAGGTTGAGCCATCCATAGAAGAATTAAGCCGAGCTCATTATACATCGGTTCTGAACATTGCGACCGGACTAACCCGAATACACGGCGACCGAACTAGACTTCTTCGGCTACAATCTCTAACATCGGACCGGTCTACCAACCTCCTATGGCCCACCTACTAAGCTTCTTAACACGGCCCATAGAAAGGCCCACGGTTCCAGCTCGGCCCAATTTAAGTACAAATTACCCTCTCAAGCAGGGACATACTGCTGTCAATTTGCTGTATGCGCATGCTAGAATATGATCTATCATGAGGAAATCTGGTAAAAGCATAGAGGAATTAAAAAAAATTAAGATCTCTTCCATCTTGAAGCCATTATAACTGAAGTATCTTTGTTGCATTCTATCCTTCATGTGCATTTGTTTATTAATTTCTTGAAGTGACTTGGTCTTTTTCAAACATGCTAAAGCTTGGTCTTTGTTTTTTTGTTGTGAAAGCTTGCTAAAGACGGGTCATAGCCTATGTTTACATGTGTATATAAAGATTATAATTCTAATTTCTGTTGTTTATGATTCTGTTGTTATTATATATATATATATATATATATGTATGTATGTATGTATCTATTGAAAAAGGCCATTTCTCTTTGACATTTTTTCGTGATACGTTACCTTGTGTAGGCAGCTAGTTCTGTATATTCTCCTTGAATTTTTTGGGGGACTATTTTAGTATGATTTCTTGTTTGAGTATTGACTAGCACCACTGCACAATGACTATGTAGAGAACTCTGAAACCATAGTTCTAGAATATTTTGCCAATTGTATGTTTTTGTGCCTCTCTGGGTTTTTCTACATCTTTGTGTAAATTGATTTAAGCTACTTTGTTCCTGTACGTCACTTATCCTGTATGATAAAACAAACGTTTCACTACTTTAGGTACTCTAATCCTCTTCTCTTCCCTCTCTTTTCTTTTATGTTTCTCTTCAACCCCATCTCTTATATCAAATTTTTAGATGAGGTAATAGATGTATTCAAGAAATAATTGTCCCGGTTTCCTATCTCTGATTGCACGTTAGTTACATAGCTTACAGATGATGCTTGTAGTTATGATGGATGTTTATACATCTGCTCCTTCACTTTTCAGATTGTGGAGGATGTTGAGGATCGGGCACACCAGGAAATACAAACAAGCAATAATGCAAGAGTTTTAACGTGGTTTGGCAATCCGGTCTACGTCCACGGGAGCGATATCACTATATATCAACAAGTGGAGGATTACACACTCAACTCACACTCTCTGTCTCTCTATATAGCTTATTCTCTCTCACTCTGATAACACAAACAGAGTATACACTACTTTTGTATATTGCTCTCTCTTGTCTGTGTGTCTCTATTCCGTTCTCTCTTCATCATCTTTATTTAAACACTTAAGAGAAGGTGGAAAGGAAAGCTGGCCTTGCATATGGCCAGCTTGTTCTTTCTCTTTTGTTGGTTGGAAGCTACCTCACCATGTGGGTAGTAGGTTGATGCCACCCTTACCATGTGGCTGCCACCCTTACAATGGGTTGATATCCAACAGAGGAAGCTTGCACTAATCTCTTACCAGACATATTGTGTGAATACTTATACAACTTATCTGAATTCTTCACAAGATTTTATTCATATTGTCAAGTATGAGATTTATATCTAATCTTTCTTTCTTTGTTAATATATACAGAGTTTTAATTAGATATTCTTGAGAAGCATGGACACTTTTAATAAGGTAGTGCACCCATATTGAATGCTGACACTCATCGGACTCTTTCTGACACACTTGAGAACACATGTTCATACGTGTCCAATTATTCTTAATTAGTTGTTTTGTTTAGTTTACAGTGATCATAGAAATTGATACAGCGATGGTTATATTATATGTATTTTAGATCTTCACGTTCCTATTTACGTATTTGATTATTTTTTTTTGGGTCAGTGTTGATATATCATTCATGTTCATGAGCCAATTTTGGTTTGGTCTATAGTGTCTGCACTGTTCAACTTTTCCATGCCGCCGCAAATATACGAGTGTACAATTGGCCCACACGGAACGGGACTGTTTTCTTTTAATTTTGGTTTAAAAATAAAAATGTTGAATAAAATTGTGTTGCGTTTGGTAGAGTTTTGTAAATATGATTTGAGAGTATGAGTTGTATTTTGAGTTTGTGAGTTTTGGAATTATGATTTGAATGTGAAAAATTTGTTTGATAAAAGAGTTTTGAATTGAGTGGGGAATTTTTGATGTGACATATGATATTTGATACAAAAACTTATAACTCATAACCAAACATACAAATCAAAATTCTATTAAAGCACATAAATTTTTTTAAAAAATTCGAAAAATATTTTTTTCGAATATATAAAAATTAACATGTCAAAAAAAAAAAAATTTCCATTGTTCCGGTCAATCGGCTGGTCAACCAGTGGGACGTTCGGTAGGACATCTGGTGGGACGACCGGTTTGGCCAAATTTGAAAAAAAAAAAATTGAAAAACGCGCTCTAGACAGAGTTTTCAACAGAGTTGTGGAAATGTGATTTGAGAATTCCAACCAAACATCATATTGGAATATAGGTATAGAATCATTGTTTGGAAACACAACCAAACACAACCGTAAATTTTCACAAATTAGTAGGTGCAACCTAAGCAGGGTCAACCCAAATTACCCGAGCTTAGCTTGAATTTTTTTCATAACTTTGGCAAAATATTTTTAAATTCGGAATGGATTTGAACAAAATTCTAAAAACACAAATTAAATTTAAATGGGTTTTGGTAAAGATATCAAACAATCTGAATTATATATATAACGTGTAAATTATTAGTCATTAGACGATGTCAAAATAATATAAATTGTTAAATTATATTGAATATATATTATAAATACAAGTAACACAATATAAAATCTTACATTTTTTTTTTTTCATGTTGAAATTGTAAAGACTGCCATAGCGGCACATCGGTTCTTTAATTCTTATCTCTTTTATATCATATAAATTATTTGGTATGATGTTATTAATTATTTTTAAAAAAAATGTTAATAGATTCTAATTTTACAAATTAATTAACTTAGTTGCAAAAAAAAAAAAAAAAAAAACTCATTTTTTATACAATTCAAGCGACTTGGGCAAATCAAGCTTAACTTGAGTCGAGCTTGGACATATAATCTTAAGTTATAATTAGGGCTTGGATGAATCTGAGCTGATGTTGACACAACTTGAACTAAATTTGAACATCATCTCAACAAGTTTGAATTGCAGCCAACAAATTTGGAGTAGAGATGTGAACTCATATGTGAGATAAAAGAGGTGGAATCATACAAGGACCCATATGTGTGGACTACACTGGAATGTCTCATTTTTGTGATAAGCAACAAACAATTAATTAAACGAGTGAGGATTCTCTATAGTGTTTTTTTTTTTTTAAAAAGAAATTTGGTAAAAATTTTTTATAATAAAACTTTAATGCATTAAAAATAAATATAAAAAGTTTTTTTTTATTTAAAAAAAATATAACATATACTACTATTACTAAAATATTCTTAGTAAGTAATTTAATATTTTTAAACTTTAAAATGATATAACTTTTGATATAGATGTCGATTTTTAATAAAATTAGTATTTTTAAAATTCTCTTATCAAGATTTATCAAATAAAATGTATGTTGACTATAAAATTCTTTAAAAAAAAATGATTATTATCGAAATTAACGTAAACAGTAATATTTTATTCTATTTAACAGTAACATATTACTGATTGCGAGAGTAACTCTTTACTATTTTCTTGAACATGACATCAGTGACAAAAAACAAGATATGAACTAAAGAAAGTTCTATGAGTTCCTTATGAGTTCACAAACGAATTAACAACAATCAACAGACAACTTGATTAGAATTTAATTGAATGAAGATCTGCAATTCGACGAGATTCTCTTGCTTTGCAGCTCAATGAATCTCTCACTACTACAAATTGGAAAACGATTGATGAAGGAGAAGAACGAAAGGACAGGAACGACAATCACACTAACAAATTCGATTCAAATCTTTGTCAATAGTATGTTTTACAAATCATTAATCTTCTTCTTACTTACGAAAACTCCTTCGCTTCTTCTCGGGAAGGACTGGTCTGCTTGGGTAACTTAAGTCCAAAGCGTAGCTAAAGCAACAAGCAATGACATTGATCATAGAAGAGGCAATAAGCAACTATATATATGGAAAGGCAAGTTTATCCAAAAAAATAAATAAATATAGAAATATATTTATGTGTCATCCATCAAGAATTCCCCTCCAGTTGAGGGGGTTTATGAAGCAAAAAATGATGGGTTATCCTTTTCATAAAAAAAGGGCCCAATAAAAGGGTTTTGGCCAAATTTTCTATCTTTTTTTAGAG
Organism: Camellia japonica; assembly: GCA_030407325.1. NCBI lineage: Eukaryota > Viridiplantae > Streptophyta > Magnoliopsida > Ericales > Theaceae > Camellia > Camellia japonica. The sequence goes on along the minus strand of JAPPVO010000002.1, from coordinate 126,914,647 downwards.
TGGCTTTTTGGATGGTTCAGATTTAATTCTACCAAAATTAAAAGTGCAGTAATCATTTTACTTTCCAACTCTCAAAGTCTAACAGAGTTGTGGATTGCGAAAATGTCCTTTTTTTTTGGTTTAGTATTTTCTCTAAGAATTATCTTTGTAATAATCTTATATTGGTGATTTAGGAGTCTAAAACATATTAATAGGATTCATATTTTTACCATGTTTTGTTTTTGATGTTATGTGTAATATTGCATTGATAACTAACATGAGTGGCGAGATTTATTAAAATAATACAATGTTGACCCAATAGTTTTTGTTGTGATGAGCTCTTATTTCTTATTATTATAAGGGTTATTTTCTGTGATGAATGTTATGCTTTTAAATATGTATACTATAATTATCAATTTCGTATAATTCTTATATTTACAATTAATCTTATACCGATTTGATTAGTGAAAAAGGAAAAAAAAAATGATTAAATTTAGAGATTCACCTGCTATAGCATTAACGGGTGATTATTTGGTAGTTTGAGAATATGACTATGCGGTGCTCCATAGTTGTATGATTGGTGGAAAAGGTGGAAGATTAACTATTGGGAAATTATAGAATGTTCCCAGAGTACTGGATGTCTGTACTCCTTAACCAATCATCATTCAATATGCTCTCTCATGTTCTTCAATCACTCAACACAATACCCCACCTACCCACCTTCTCCACCAATCACAATGTTATGGAATATTGCATGTGTATACTCCAAGATTATAGAATAATTACCCCTAACTATTTGTGTAGGGTGATTGAGGAATATGAGGGACATAATAAATGGTGATTAGTGAGGGAGTATAATAATATGGTACTTTGGGAGTATTACATAATTTTCTAACATTAACAATGGCAAAGACTAATCCCCCCCCCCTTCTTTTTCTCCTTTTTTTTCTATAAAAAAAATGTTCTTATTTCAAAGTTTATATATAAATATTTGTACATAATTCAATAATTGTGAGTCTTTTGAGATATGAGACCAAACATATTTATTTATGTCCATTAAATTTTTTTTTTTTTAAAATGAAGTACCATCTTGATGAGTGTATAATTAAATAACTAGGAAATTACTTAATTGTAAAAATATAGTGGTGAAAATATGTTATTGAAAACGGTTGTGGTTAGTGCCCCGAATTTGGGGGGCATTAATGGCACTAATTTCCATATAAGACAAAAAAAGAAAAAAAAAAAAACAGTTACCCAGATTAGAAATTAGGGGCATTAGTGCCCATTTTTTTAGTGCCACAAATCATTTTTGTATTGAAAATTGTAGTTTTAGTTGCACCAATACACAAATCTCATTTTTTTTCAATCAATCGGTAATAGGTTATTTACAATATGATGAGCATTATATATGAAGAATTATAATCAAATTACTATAGAAGTCCAACAATAAACCCAATTAAGAGCCCCGTAATGAAAAAGAAAACAACTAGCCTACCATCTAATGAACCTAGCACGTAAAGAGCTCCATAATAAAAAAGAAACTACTAGCCTAACATCTAATGAACCTGGCAATGACCTTGTGACATGGAGGCAACTTGAGCATTTGCAAGGGAAATGTTGGGGTTTTAACTATTTCCATGAATTAATCTAACAACTAATAATTATGACTTTTATCAATCAAAAAATATTATTAAAAAAAAAATCGATGAATCTAAAGCGAAAAAAAAAAAAGATTATTGAGGAAGAAATAAAAATACAAAGAGCCCTATTAAAAAACAGAAATTATCTATTCTTACATTTAGGTCTTGTTTGGGAACAGGTTCTTTTTAGTAATTTTTTGATTTTTTGACTAAAATATTATGTAAAAAAAATTAGTATATTTGGGATGACTCTTTAGTTTTTTATGAAAAGATATGCAAAAAATAGAGAGAAAATGAAATCTTTGACTTTTTGGTTTAAGTTGTTGGTTTTTTGGTTTTTTTAGCGACTTTTTGACTTTTAGACTAAAAAGTAATATTACCAAACGAGGCCTGGCCTCGTTTGGCAAGTAGCTTTTTTAGCCAAAAAGTCAAAAAATCATTAAAAAAATCAAAAAACCAAAAAATTATCCCAAACATACTAATTGTTTTTAACTCATATTTTAGCCAAATAGCCAAAAAGTTATTAAATTAGCCTGTTCCCAAACGAGTAGTAAGAATTAACCTCCTATGTTGCTAAAGCCTATAATAGTGGCCAACTAAACTAACCCAATTAGTTATACAAACTCGACTTGGACATAAAAATTTTGTTATTATTTTCCCTTTTTACAAATTTACAATTCCTCTTAACGCAAGTTTGTCCTAATGAGTGCAGCTTAAGGCCTTAGACTGCATTTGGTTTATAAATTTAGGAAGAAATTTGAAAAATGAAAAGGGGTGAGGCATGCGAAATGTGAATGAAATATAACTATACTCACATTTTACCTGTGTTTCACAAATTCACGAATCAATCACAACTTTAGAATAAATGGTCCTCAAACACAATATTCTATACAAACGGGAAGTGTAATTGTACACACCTCCAGCATTATATTCTCCATCCCCGTTTTTCCTGAAATTGTTCTGTAAGTTTGCAGAATTACTTCCTAGATTCATTTGCTTTAATTAGTTAGTTTTGAACTCTTTGTTTCTAGAATTGAAGTTTCACATTTTGGTTCCGGACTCCGTTGTACACACACTGGTACACACGAGATTGTCCAACATAAGAAATCCATGAATCCCAAAATCGGCATATTCCTTTGACAGACGCATGTCCACCATCAAACCAAGCACTATGGCCATGTTTGATTCACAAGACTAATAGTGAGGTATTAATAATCCTATCAAAATTAGTGTGGTATTCACTATCCAATTAGATTAATAGGATAAATTATCCATTGGATTAATAATCTCACTCCCTACCTCATTACTAATAATCCTACAAATTTGTTGGATTAATTATCCATTGGATTAATAATCCTAAACCAAAATGTTAAAACAAACATAGGATAATTGGGCCCACGGATTAATAATCTCAATCCCATGCTCTAATCCATCCAATTAAACATGCCCTATGTTCCTCCGTTCAGGCACCATGCTTTTAAATTGACTACTCAACAAATATGCAGTTTTTGCATATACAAATGCAATATGAAGCAGGGTTTCAATGGAGTAACATCTGATATGCAATTTGACAAACATCCCATATATGCATCAATTGAATACAACCAAGTTCCAACTCCCATAAAAAAACACCCTATACTCTTCTTCCCCAGTTTAATCAACCATGAAATATAGGCCAAGTTTGGGAAGACTAAATAAGTGCACTTTTTGTCTTTTTAGACAAAAAAAGTGAGGTTGAAAATATGTATGTTTGGGTTAACTTTTTGACTTTTTATGGAAAAATGTGTAATAAAAAATTGTGAAAATTGGTTTTTAGAGGAAAATTTGAATTGGGAGTTGTGCAGCCGTAATTGTTGACTTTTGGTGAATAATGTTAACTTTTTAACTTTTTGAGTAATTTTTGACTTTTTGGATTATTTGGGAGTACCCAAACTTGGCCTTACTTTTACTTAAACTATAAGCCTCATATTCCTTCTCTTTCAATGTTATATAACAAGTCATCAACAGTATAGTATCCACTTCCAATCTTTTGCTTTCGTCCATCTAGCAGTTCTCAACCTCACTAAATCAAAAACGGTTGACCAAGTGGTTGGGACGCTCTTTAATTGATAGTTTCCATCCCATAGATTGAAACTGTCTTTAATTGATAGTTTCCATCCCATAGATTGAAACTGATTTGAACTATTCAAGTTATAGGATCTTATATGTAAATCATCAATAAAAAAATCATTTTATTTCGATAGTTCATAACTATATAATTTCATCATTTTTGTTATAAAAAAATAAATGATCTTTTTTCAAAATCATATTATGAGTTGTCCCAATTAACTGGGCTTATGAGTCCTATATGGAAAAGGCATTAGTTCTAACCTCATGGGGTGTACCAATGATTAAAAATTTCATTTATCACTCATATTTGAGGCCACCCAACTAGGTTTTTGGCCTAATGATTGTGTAGCATTACTTTAGTGTGAGATTGTGAGTTCAATTCCTATTAAGAAGAGTTTGGGGATTTTATTTATACTCAAAAAATCATTAAGTACTCCCAATTTTTAAGTATACCCTGTTTAATTATTGAAAAAAAATTATTTTACTCTCATTACATCTTATTATTTTTCCCAAATTACCCTCAAGGTAAACCCAAATAATAAATAATAAACAAACCAAAAAAATTAAATTATTTCAAAAGAAATTCAATACATAAAATAATTCTCAAATATAGAAAAAGAACCAAACTTATAAGCACATAAGTATTATAAATACAGAAAAAAAATCAAACTTTTACATAAACATTATAAAAATTTTTAATACAAAAAAAAAAAAAAACTTTTACATTATAAATTATCCACAAAAATGCTTGTGGAAAAGTAAAAACCAAACTTATAAGCACCAAGCATCAAACATTAACAAGAAAGAGTAGTTCTCAAATAATGTACTATTTAAATGATAAAATAAGAACAACACCAATAATATGTTATTATTAATATAACTACTAGGTCCTTTAATTTTTGTCAAAAAAACGATATAGAAAATAATTGATGGTACTCTACAAAAATTGTGAAACCCCTTTATATGAATACTTACTTCTTTTTTGAGGGTTGCTTCAAAAAACTATTTTGATTATTACTCTGATCCATTATTTGATTTTGTTCAAACTTTCTTCTAGAGTTTAGGATTTCAAAATAATGAAAAAAATCAATGATGAGATGATGATGGTGAGTTTTGGTAGGGTGGATTGGAGTTTTGGCGGAAGGAAGAAGAAAAAGAAGAAGAAATAACTTTGATCTTTTGGGAAAGAAGATATAGAGATTTGAATAGGAATAACTGATTATGGTGTAACATGAATTTTTTTTTTTATTTTTTTATTTTAAGGTTTAATATAGGTTGTTCTTATTAGTAAATTCATATTAGAATATAATAGAAATTAAAATTTATAAATTTAAATTGGCGTACTGAAACATATTTTGAGTTCAAATAGAATCCCCCAGAAGAGTTTGATATCGTTTGTGATGTTTACTTCTTGCCCCGTTATAGTTGTTTATTTCTTCTCAAATTTGGGCTTAGCATATTATTGGGTGGGCTATGGTTGTTTGGTTTAGTGTATTGTTAGACTTTAATTATCTAGTTTAATGTAAGATTTTTTAAATTTATAATTAATCTCTTATCGATTGACAGAAAAAAAAAGAAGGTAAATTATCAATAGGTCATACTTTTGAGACTTATTACCCATTAATATATCAGCCTAATTTATCAAGTGATAAATATATCAGCCTCTTTTATTTTTATGAATAAATTTATAGTGATACATTTATCAGTCAAAACATGTAGATAATTAAATTTAATTAATAAAATTGATTGATAAATGCCCCAAAAAATAAAATAAATACTTGAAGACTTGGTATGATAATTACCCAATATTAGGACAGGGAGACTACGAGGTGATTTGGCAACCAACTAAATAAGTTTCTTATTTGTTACAAGTTATCACACCCTCTCTATTTTTTTTTCCCCATCTTTTTGTAAAAAAAAATGTTTGTTGTTTTCATTATATTTGTTTGTTTTTTTCGTTGTTCTATTTTGGAAATTCTTTCTAATAATTAAATGGAAAATGTGCGTGCAACCCTGCATATGTTTTTACAATTGTGAAATTTGTAAGTTACTTTATAAAATTGTGTAATTTAAACACAAATTCACACAAGTTAATCCACAAAAAATTGAAAAATTACGATTTAGCGTAAGTTCTTATAAACATATGTAAGTCCTCTCGCAAAAACGCATAACTTAAATATAAATTTCCATAAATTAACTCATAAAAAATTGAGAAATCACAAATATACTTAAGTCACCTCACAAAATCGCATAAATTAATACAAATTTGCATAAGTTAACCCATAAAATGTATCGTAAATTCTCACAAAAATATGTAATTTAAGTCACAAAAATACATAAGTAAATGACATACCGTATGCCTTGCACACTCAATTTTTTCTAATTGAATATATCATATTAGAATTTTATTCATTTTCATTTATTGGACTTCATTCTTACTACTAAAAACTGGAGCTTTTGCGACAGTCGTAAACGTCGCAAAAGGTGCACATGCTGTAGCAAAAGACTTTTTGCGACGGAATAGCGACGAGAAATGGGGAGTGGCAGAAGGGGGCGTGGCAAAAGGTATTGGCGACGGTACAAACCGTCGCTTTCTTGTAACGACGGTTAATCAATAGTTTTTACGACGATTTAACCTGACACAAAAAAACGAAAGAAACATCTCTTTTAACGACGGTTTAGGATGCCATCACCAAAAACTCTTTTAGAGACAGTGGTTAACGTCGCAAAAAGTATTATTAGCGACGGTCTTAAACATCGCAAAAAAAAAAAAGAATTAAATCAATAATGTGTTTGCGACATTTTAAACCGTCGCTAAAGATGGCACTAATATGTATATGTGACAAGTTAACCCGTCGCTAATAAAATGCAAGGAAATGATGATTCCATTAGCGACGGTTTATTACTGTCGCAAATTTTTTTTTTCATAAAATAAATATATATTTTATTAATTCATTCCCTGTACAAATTATTAATCCACATCCACATTCACATTTACAAAATCATATATTCAAATAATTATATATATGTATCCTATAATGATACAGTGTCAACCAAATATTCTTTACAAAAATATATAAAACATCCTCCAACAATACTAATATTTTTTGATAATTCAAAAACTCAAATTTGTATCTAAAATAAGACCAAAGTATCGACAATACAAATAAAAAAACATATATATTAATAGCTTGTTTTAGTATCAACAGTAAGCTCCAATATCGATATGCGAAGATATTATCAGGTACTCAAAAGGGTAGAATCTGCACACAAAAAAAAAAAAAAATAATAATTATAATATAATTACAAGTCATTTGTGCCTAGTTAGTCATATGTGTTAAGTTTTGTTGCCATCCGACATCGTTTGAGCAGTAGTATTTTGCAATTGGTAGCTTTGGAAAGACCAATGCATAGAGAAGAATGCAGAGGAGTTCAAAAAATGCGGAGATAGCAAAAAATAAAACTGTAATGAACCATAAGTAATAAAAGTTAGTAAACTAGTATTACATGCTATCATAGTACTCTATCTCAGCATTCTTTAAAATAGTGCAATTGAAATTAAAGAAAAGATATTGGTGTTGTATGGAATTAAAGAAAGCATATCCATCAGAGAAATCGATTCTATTATCATGAAGTAAAAATTTTAATTCATTTTGTAACTCTACAATCCAAATTAGTTTGATCATTATCTTAGCATCTATGTTTTTCCATTATGAAGTTCACTACAGATATTCAATTGGATTATGTTAGCTACCAATATTCGGGACAAACATTTCATTAATTTGAACAAAATGGGGCATAAGGAAAATACTTGGTTTGGAAACAGAAGTCAAATAGAGTACAAAATGCATCAAAATCAACTACCTAAAAAGATTGACAATGATAACCTATTATTTGTAGTTTAGTGGAAAACATTAACCATAAATATTTATATATACAAAATAAAGAAACAACTTGAGAGAAAAAAAAGGTCATTGTCTACCTACCTAAACTTAATCTCTGTTACGTTCATACTTTATGTCATTGGCTTAAATGTTGACATAAGTTTGATGAGTTTCTATTTCACAAAACAGTAACTAGAAAATTGTAACCCCAATATGTAGCAATACTTATTGAATCATATTTCCTACAAAATTTATGAAAAACAGCTAAAAGGATTTGAACGTACTAGCTCCCTTGCACAGGTCATCCTTGAAATTCTCAAATGCTGCTTTTGTAATCAATCTCAAGCCAGAGGTTAGATCCCCCAATGCAGCCAAACCAGCAAGAAAAGACATGAAGAATAAAAAAACAAGAAAGCTTATGTCAAAACTTCAAAACTAGATCAGATAATAAGCTAACCACAAATACTAACTTGCATGAACTCGGGTAGCATGAATGATAGATCTCTAATCATTCCACCCTGAACATGAGCATCTGCAACTCCAAAAGCACCGCTAATCATACATATTCCAATATAAGTCCCAATTCCTCCTTTTCCAGATGTAGCTAAATCCAGTTGTGGCAATACAATGAAAAATGGAATCAAAGTGGACTTGTATGCTTAATAATTTGAATTTGAGTTACTAAAACATGTTATTACAAAACCATATGGTTAAGGAGTAAGTTGAAGATGTAATACATATAATTATGGTACTTACGATAAGAACAACAAGAGCACCAACGAAAAAAATGATATATCCAAATAGGTTTCTCATGTTGCTACTTGCAAACTGACGACCACTCCCACTTGTTTTTTAACTGCCCCTTCTCTGAGAGAGTGTGGATGAATATTAAAACTAAGATCAATGTGGCTTGGCTTGTGTTAAATTGGACTGGGCTGGTGTCTTATATTGCTAAATCTGTTAACGGTAATTCTCTTGGCTCTATTATTTCCAGGCTTGCTCTAAATTGCACTGTTTTCCTCATTTGGGTTGAGAGAAATAATATAGTTTTTACCAAAGAGAAATTTCCAGAAGAAGTTCTTGTTTTGAACATTTTTAATATGGTTAGATTTAGAGTGTTATCTCTGAAGAATTTAAAAAGACATTCAAATGATTCATGATTTTTAGCTACTTGGAGACTGCCCTCATCTATCCTTAGGGGTGATACTCCTTAATGTAGGCAAGTGTGGCCTGGAAGTGCATGGGAGATCAAAGAGATGCTTGGAAAATTCAAGAAACAGAAAGCTTTTTGTTTTGGTTTTAAAGAAAATATATTAGAGGCTTGAACAAGGTTACATAATTTCTAATATGAGTCTGGAGGGGCCGATTATCGGGAGACGTAAAGAGGCCGAATAGTTGGACCTAGAGAGTCAAAATTCATATATCACATTCGGCCCCGTCTTATACACAAATCCAGAGATACCCTATTCGGCCAAATAACCAGTTAAGTAAGGGGCAGAGTGAAGAGCGGTTTGCAACAAAAGGAGCCGAGTAAATAGTTGTATGACGAATTGAAGGTGGGCCCAGCCCTGAAGCCCAAGAAAGAAAAGATATAAATAGAAGAACATTATCCAGAGAGAGGTATGTGAGAATTATTACGGTTAACTTAAGATACAAGTAACTAAGAGAGCATACACTGACTTAACCGTCGGAGTGCTAATTCCGGCAACCCCGACCGGGGTGTTTATTCATTTTCAGGTTGCCAGCTGAGGATCTCGAGCGTCCCAATGGATCAAAAGAGTATTTCCAAACCACATCCCCACAATTGGCGCCGTCTGTGGGAATACTCAACTACATCCATGGCTGGCGTAACGGAAGACCCTCCGATAGTCACTGACGAAACCACACAGAGAGACGACCTCACCCCAACAAACATGCTTGGACCGGAGACTATCGGCGCAAGACGTGCCTTGAACTTTGACTCACTTGCCCAGAACTCGCCCTCGACTTCAGCACATAAGACAATGCAAGCGATCATGGAACAGGCGAAGTAAAACGAACAGAGGCTAGAAAACATGATCGCTGAGAACGAGCGCCTCCGTCAGGACTTGGCCATGGAAGTAGCAAAATCTAATCAAGCTACATGCTAAGATTCGGGACGACCTCTGAGAGTGGGTGGTTGAAGACCTCGAGTTATAGTGATAGCGACTCTGACTCATTATCCCCAGAGCCCAAAAAGAAGGGACAACTCGAAACTACCAGTTCCTCTGAAGAGAGTCCACGTGTAAGGCATAAGCGAAGACGAAATGGTTCAGACGAAGAAGACCAGCACGATCCCTTCGTGCGACGGATCGCAAAGGCAGTACTACCCAAGAAGTTCAAAGCCTCGTCGTTCACCTTGTACGACGGGAAATCGGACCCCACTGATCATATCCGTCATTATAATCAAGCCATGACGCTATATGCAGACGACAAGGCTCTCATGTGCAGAATATTTCCGAGCAGTTTGGGGCCACTGGCCGCCAGATGGTATTATAAGTTGGAGCCGGCATCGATTAAGAGTTTCCATCAACTACAGAAATCCTTCAGGGCAAGATTCATCACCAACGAGGTCCAGCCGAAGCAAGCCGACTCTCTCTGGGCAATGCAGATCCAGCCGGGAGAAACCTTACGAGCGTATTCGGCGCGCTATTGGGAATGCTTTAATCTTGTCGATGATGCTTGCAACGACTCCATGGCCATTACCGCCTTTAAAATGGGTTTGCATCCTGATAGTGCTCTCCGCAGTTCCTTGACTAGAAGACCCCCCAAAACAGTCTGGTCGTTGATGAAGAAAGTCGAGGAATACTGCAAAGTGGAAGATGACGCCTTGCGGGTTAAAGCCGGAAACATGGCCAACAAGACGGCCCCTTCTGAAATTGCTCAGCCGGTAAATTCTGTACCACCTCAGAGCCCTGAACCACGGCATCGGGCTAAACGAGACAAGAGACGGGATTCTCGCCGATCAAACGACCAATGCTCCCACCGAGCTAATGAACAACTTCAAGTAGATAGCAGGCGCACAAGGCGCGTAGACAAGAAATATACGGAGTTGTCAGAGCCGATCAGCGCGGTTATGTCCAAAGTCCAACACTTTTCGTTCTTCAAATGGCCGTCCAAAATGGTGGGACCTCCTGACATGAGAAGACGGGATAGGCCGTGCGAGTATCACAAGGACTACGGCCATGACACTGAGAGTTGTTATGCATTGAAAGATCACCTGGAGGAATTGGTACAAGATGGTCGGCTACAACAGTATGTCCAAAAAGGCAACTCAACCAAAGCAATAGCCTTACGATAGGATTCACCTCCACTCGGCATGATCCACATGATATACAGCCTGCCAATGACATCTGCGGTGTATACGATTTAGTCGAATCCCGACCCTCAAAATTAACTCACTCCGGCTAAACGGCCCCATGAAGCTGCGAGCATTGCTTTTGATGATTCAGATTTGGCCGGAGTGACACTTCCTTACATCGATCCCTTGGTAATCAAGTTACGTGTAAACTAATTCACCGTTGAGCGCGTACTCATTGATCCGGGGAGCACATCGGAAGTTATGTATTATAAGACATTCACCAAACTCGGCTTCTTCGAATCAGATCTTTCTCCAGCTCCTTATCCATTATTCGGCTTCAACGCTAATCCAGAATACCCGTTGGGCAAAATCACACTACCAGTTCGAGCGGGCTCCCGAACAGTGGATGTGGAATTCTTGGTTGTCAAGCTACCTTTGCTGTATAATCTCATCATGGGGCGAACTTGGTTGTATACAATGCAGGTCGTGCCAAGCACCTATCATCAACTACTCTGCTTCGCGACAGAACGCGGCATTGAGCAAATCCGTGGCTCCCAAAAATCGGCACAAGCATGTTATCTCCTTGCTGGAAAGACACCGAAAGAGTTGCAAGTGAATTCTATTGAGGTGTTGGATCGAGAGAACTTCGACAATGTTGGGTGGCTCCTAAGTGAAAAGGCCACGGAAGCCCTGGATCAAGTTGAAATTGACGGAAACCCAGACAGGTTCTTCATGATCGGCGCCTCCCTGAATGAAGCCGACAGACAGTAGCTAATTTCCTTCCTGCTCGGCAACCTTGATGTATTTGCGTGGACACTATATGAGATGCCGGGTGTAGATCCGTCTGTTTCGCAGCATCGTTTAAACGTTGACCCTAAATGCAAGCCGATTATTTAGAAAAGCCGGCAGTCAGCCACAGAGCACACTGCTGCCGTTGTTGAAGAGGTTGACCGGTTGCTTGACGCCGGGGCAATCAGGGAAGTGACCTACTCTACATGGCTCTCGAATACTGTGGTTGTGAAGAAGAAAAATGGGACTTGGCGAGTCTGCGTTGATTTCACGGACCTAAACAAAGCCTGCCCCAAGGATTGTTTTCCCCTCCCCAGGATAGACCAACTTGTAGATGCAACGGCACGTCATCAACGTATGAGCTTCCTCGATGCTTACAGAGGCTACCATCAAATTGCCATGCATCCGGAGGACCAAGACAAAATTGCATTCCTCACCCCAAGAGGAACCTATTGCTATAAGGTTATGCCTTTTGGGCTGAAGAATGCAGGGGCAACTTACCAAAGACTAGTCACTGCCATGTTCAAGGAGCAACTCGGCCACACTATGGAAGTGTACATTGACGATATGGTGGTCAAGTCCAAAGAAGAGCAAACTCATCTAGCCGATCTGGAAGAGACATTCGGCATTTTACGCAAATACAAAATGAAGCTGAATGCTTCCAAATGTGCGTTTGGGATCGGCTCTGGCAAATTCTTGGGTTACATTGTCAACCACCGAGGAATCGAAGCCAACCTCAGGCAAATCACAGCAATTCTGGTACTCGGCTCTCCTCGATCGGTCAAGGAAGTTCAGAAGTTGATAGGGATGGCTGCCGCACTCAACAGGTTCATCAGTCGTTCCACGGACCGCTGTCGACAATTCTTTCATACTCTACGGCAGGGTAAAGCTTTTGAATGGACCTCTGAGTGCGAAGCCGCTTTCAACGGTCTGAAGACTTATCTCCGATCAGTTCCACTATTGACAACACCATCGGCAGGCGACCCGCTTATTTTATATCTGGCCGTCTCCGACCGGGCAGTCAGCGCCGTACTGTTAAAGGAAGAGCTTGGGGAGCAGCGACCAGTGTATTATGTGAGCAAGGCAATGGTTGACGTCGAAACACGTTACCTTCCGTTGGAAAAACTAATCCTAGCCCTCATCATGGCAGCAAGAAAACTGATGCATTACTTCCAGGGGCATAGCATCGGGGTAGTAACAGATTACCCCCTCCGGTCAGTACTACGTAGTGCAGAAGCATCAGGGCGCGTTTCAAAGTGGGCTCTTGAACTCGGCCAGCACAATATTCAATTCCTGCCTAGAACCTTAATCAAGGGGCAAGTACTTGCTGATTTTGTGGCCGAATTCACGGGGGGTCTTGCCGACTTCAAGTCTGAACAAATTCAACCCAAGTCGAATTGGAGAATTTACGTTAGGGACATTTGGCAGTTGTACTGTGACAGATCATCCAACCAATGGGGCAGTGGAGCCGGAGTAATCATCATGGCTCCCAACGGCGAATAATTGAGCAGGCCGTCAAACTCGACTTCGAAGCATCGAATAATGAGGCCGAATACGAAGCCCTGCTAGCCGGTTTGCGGAATGCACACCTTCTGGGTGCCCAGCGTTTGTTTGTATTTTGCGATTCAAAACTGGTGATCAATCAGCTGAAGGGGGAGTACGCGGCCAAAAACGACTGTATGGCAGCTTATATGAAAACGACAAATTCCTTACTGGCAAAATTTGACCATCACGAATTGAACCAAATAACCCATGACCAGAACACACATGCAGATGCCCTGGCTTGCCTAGCCTCCGCCATCAACTCAGAGATTAAATAGACCATTGAAGTAGGTTTCATCCCAGAGCCGAGCATTGGCCATTCTGAGGAAGTCCAAGTCAATGTCATAGAGTCAGAACCGAGTTGGATGGACTCCATTGCTACATTCCTGTCTTCTGAACAGCTCCCAACGGATAAGAAAGAAGCGCACAAGCTGCGAAACAAAGCCCTGCGATACTACTTGGATCCGCAAGGAAAGCTTTATAAAAAATCCCTTTCTGGTCCATACCTGGAATGCATTCATCCGGACAAAGTCGAAGAACTTCTGACCGAAATACATGAAGGCAGCAGTGGCGCCCATTCTAGCGGGCGCTCTTTGGCTCATCGAGCTGTGACACAGGGGTATTACTGGCCGACAATGAGAGCCGATGCCGAATATTACGTGAAAAAGTGTGAACAGTGCCAGAAGTTTTCTCCTTTGACCCACCTGCCTGCTAAAGAGTTAAGCTCTATAACTAGTCCTTGGCTATTTGCCTAATGGGGACTTGACATCGTCGGACCACTGCCTCGTGCCCCAGGTAACAAGCGATTTTTGATTGTCGCGACAGATTATTTCACAAAATGGGTAGAAGCGGAGGCACTAACGCACATCCGAGATATCGACGTGAAGCGTTTTGTATGGAGAAATATCATAACACGATTCGGCATTCCCAGAGCACTTATTTCAGACAATGGCACCCAGTTTGATTGCGGTGTCTATAAGGAACTGTGCAGCAAGTATGGTATTCGGCCCTATTATTCCTCCCCGGCTTATCCACAGAGTAATGGCCAAGCTGAAGCCTCCAACAAATCTATTTTAGACGGTATCAAGAAGAGGTTGGAGAAAGCTAAAGGAAGATGGGTCGAAGAGTTGCCAAGTGTATTATGGGCTCATCGCACTACTCCGAGGCAGTCCACTGGGGAGACGCCGTTCGTTTTGTGCTTCGAAACGTAGGCAATCATCCCCTTCGAGATCGGCCTCCCAACCTTGAAATCAAGAGTTTTTGATTTGGGCTGAAATGACATGATGTTGGCCTTGGATTTGATTCTGATTGAAGAACGAAGAGACTGTGCCCTTGCATCCATGGCACGGTACTAGCAGCAACTTGCTAAGTCATATAATCAGCGTGTTCAACTGCGCTGCTACACACCAGGAGAGTTGGTCCTGAAGAAAGTGCTTCCAGCTGCCAAGAATCCGGCCGACGGAAAATTGGGTCCTAACTGGGACGGCCCTTATCAGATCGACTCAGTAGCGGGAGTAGGGGCATATTGGCTCAAAGACATGTTTGGGAGAAGTCTGCCACGACCTTGGAATTCCACGCATTTGCCTAAATTCTATCATTGACCCGACTTGTGGGGCATGATACTTGTTTTGAATGGTTCACCATGTACATATTTCACTTTTGCAATGCAAAGTTTCCTGTTTTCTCATTGCGCAATTCAGTTCAAGAGTCTCCGGATTCGGAGTCCCATTGGTGCATGACACTTTTGGGCTGATTAAGCCTCTGGATTCGGAACGCCATTCGTGTATCATAATTGGCCAAGAAAAGTCTCCGGATTCGAAGCCCCATTGGTGCATGACACTTTTGGGCCGATTAAGCCTCTGGATTCGGAGCGCCTGTAGACATCCCATTTTTGATCATCCTAAAGACTTGGACGTCATCGATTGAGCGCTCGATGATTGCGCATGTTTGCGCTTGTTTGGAGTCCCTGGGGGTTTTCGGTTGCGCGTCTTGCCCCTGAGTCTCTGAACTCTCTTGGTTTTGTGCTTGTTTTAAGCCAAAGCTTGGTACCCCTTTTTGCCTGGAGGGAGAAGTAGGGGTGTAGACCACTTTTCTCCTCTGCCAGCCAGTTTTCTCCCATGTAGACCATTTTTGGTGGTCGGTCAGCTAGGGTGGGTGGTCGGTCGACCAGCCTAAGTGGTCTGTAGCCTTCCACCACCTTTTCCCCTCTTTGTAGACCCTTTTTCTCCCATGCCAGCCAGTTTTCTCCCTGTCGACCACCTGAGGTGGTCGGTCGACTAGGTGGGGTGGTCGGTCGACCACTTTAAGTGGTCTATGACGTTTTTTCTACTTTTGCAGATATTTTTGGTACCAGCTGTGCCAGCTGTTAGGCACAGAATGCATCCTCCCTACACGTGTAGGGAGGGATTTGAGCAAGCTTTAGCTTGCATTTCTATGTAAGGGGAGGTGTCTCCCCCTTGAGAGGGATTCAGAATTTTAAAAGAGCAAAAACTCTCCCTCTCTCTCTAGAATTCTTCCTCTCTCTCTCTCTCCATATTTGTGCCTTAAAGTGTTGTTTCTTCATACTTTTGCACACAAACACCTACTCAAACACCTTCATCTTCTTGCTAAGGTACTTGGGAGCCTTATTTGAGTGGTTTTGACCTGATTTTGCCTCAGAAGTGGCTGGTTTTGTAGTTGTGCTTCAAGGGTGAGTAATAACCTCTTTAAAGCTTTATTTGCATTGCTTATTTAGCCACCTTTGCATGCTATTTTAGGCTTAGGTTTCAACTGCAAAAAGTTCTATTTTTAAGTGTTTAAAATGTTGTTTAAGGCCTAGTTTGAGTTAGGGGTGGTTTACCCCCTTTGGTGGCTTGTTTTGCCTTGCTTTGTGCCATCTCTTAAGGCCTTTGGGATCATCTCTTTTTGGCCTTCTTACCACTGAAACTCAGAGGAATTTCAGTGGTGGAAAAGTGGTTTTGAGGTCCCAAATGGGTGGGGGTGGTCCCCCCTCATCTTCTCTTGTTTGCATGTGTTGATGGCCCATCAAAAGAGCATGTGTTTCTACTTCTTAGAGGCTTTGTTTAGGCTCATTTTTGTGACTTTTCAGACATTCCATAACTCTATTTTTGGCTGTCTTGGTCACCTCTTGCATGCTTTTTGTACTTGTAGTGTAATCCTACTTGTAGCCTTGCAAAGTAGCATGTCTTTGTGCCTTGAATTTGCTTAGTTCAAGCATGTTTTTAGCCATTATTTGCCATGTCATAACTCTGTTTTGGGTTGGTTTGGTTGCCTCTTGCATGCTCCTTGCACTTGTAGTGCAATTTTGTTCACTAGCCTAGTGTATTTTGTGTTTTAGCCTATTGATCTAGCATGTGTATGCTCTACTCCAACACATTTTTGGCTATGTTTTGACCTACCTTAGGATTGTTTTGAGTGATCTTGGTCCTTTGGGGCTTGCTTGATATGGCTATGGTGCAAGTGCCTTAGCTAGTCTTGAGTTTTGCGCACCTTAGCATGCTATATTTGTGATGGTTGCATGTTTTGGCATCATTTAGCATATAATTTCAGAACATATACATGTGTCATGTTCTCACTTCTTTCACTCCTTGAGACCTTCTGAGAGTTGTGCCTTTGTGCCTTATTTGTGAGCTACCAAAGGAGCATGATTTTCTACTCCTTTGAGCCTTAGTTTGAGCATGTTTTTGCCACTGATTTACCATGATATAGCTCTGTTTTGGGCTGATTTGGTTGTTTGTGCATAGTATTGCATAGTCCTAGTGTTGTGTACCTCACTTGCTTTAATGCCTTAGCTTCTAAACATGCCATGCATGCATTGCTTACATGATAGAGCCTTGTGCATGCCACTCTAGCATTGATAGATAAGCATGTTGTTTGCATGTGTGTTACATTGCATTGTGTTTGGATCGGACGTTAATCCAAACACGAGAAATGAGGGGCGTTTCATATTTAAAGTGATGAAACACGCCTCATTTCTTGGTCGCCGTCCCCCTTGATTGTGCATGATAGGGTGGAGGCCTTTCGAGTCTTATGTGTGCATTCATTGAGTTTTGCGCAAGCTTGATCCTTTGGCCACCATGCATTGAAAATGCTTTGTTATTGGCTCGAGAGTCAAGTGCCATACTCCTTTGAGCTTGAGATATGAAAAGGGGTGTGGAAGTGCATACATTTCCTTGCAAATACACTGTCTTGCCCTTGTCTGTGTTCTGTTGCAGCAATAGGAGGAATTTCAGCCCTCAAGGTGTTCTTGAGATCAGAAAGAAGCAATATGGAAATCGGTGTAATTTTCAAAGATTCAAAAGAGTGCAAACAGAGGCATCTTGAGGCAAGGCGGTGGATTTCCGGGAGGACGCAACCGAGCATGCATATCTCCGTCGCCCGCAAGGCCATTTATCGCTTCTGTTAGCTAGTTGTAGTTAATTACCTGTGCTGTAATTAATTTAGCTTAGTGCTTTGTAATATTCTAATTAGCTTAGATTAGCTAGTTATTCAATTTGGTTTTAATAATTAATTAGCTTGAATAGTTAGTTAATTAGTTGGTTTGTAATAGTTAGCTTAATTAGCGTAGCTAGTTAGCTTTCATTTTATTCGGACCCTCCGTCGAGAGGGCAAATGTTGTAATAAGGGTGCGTGTGTGTGTGCATGTCTTCCAACCCCCATTTCTTTCTCCCTTTTACTTAACCGCTTTCGATGGTTAGTTTAGGGCATATTTCAATTGGCATCCTTATGCTTGCATGCGTGCATCATTCATTTGTCTTGCATGCACCGGGCTCGGCGCATTATCCAAATTGTATTGTATTTCAATACACTTACTTGAATACGTGTTTCAAAGCATGTTATTGAGTGTTGCATTCATATGCCATCTTAGATAGCCGAGCCTATATAGTTGCATTTTGCATTAGGCATCTTACATAGCTAGGATCATGCATTGATTTCTAACTAATTTTCTTTTTTGGCTTGGAGTACACTGTAAGTGTTCACGCTTTAGCATACTGCATAAGATGTGTATGGTTTCATGTTAGCATGCTTGCCATGAGGCTATTTGCTTAATTGCTATAACTGCATGAATGCCTGTGGATGAAGGCTTCATTGCTTGAATTGGAACAATTCATCAAAATGTGCGTTTAAGCCCACTTGTTTGTGGCAAATCATGTTTTAAGCCCACTTGAGGGTGGCAAATCCGCAATTTAGCCTACTTGAGAGTAGCAACTTCAAACCATTTTCGAAAAACAAACATGAGATGTTTTGTTCCAAATTGAGTGATTTAGTCTATACTTGTGTGTTGTGCGCATCACATAGTAAGTTAGGTTAATAAACCGGAATAAGAACACAGGTGTTTTCAAAAACAACATATCATGTTAGTAGAGGCCGATCTTTGATCGGGCGAGCGTGGGTGCTCATTTCAGGACCTTCCCCTCTCGTACCCAAGTTCCCGAGCCGAGGCAACTTTGGTGATGACGGACACGTGGCCTTAGACACGAGTTAGGGTTTCCTAAATTTCCCAAAACAAAATATTTAGGTGGCGACTCTGAAATCTGGCAAAGCAGTCTATGTTTGGCGCTTTTGATTAAAATCAATTTTCCAAAACGATTTGCCGAATTTGGACTCTTTGGTGATTTATCAGTCTTACATTGCACTTTGTGAGATTAGATTCAGAACCGTGACAGGAGTCCGAACTGTAGTAGCTAGAACCCAAATCTGTGCCCTCTCCAAAAGGGGGGCGCGCAGAGCGAGTTCGGGTGGTCTACAGCGCCCTTCGTGCATCACAATTGGCCAAGAAAAGTCTCCGGATTCGGAGCCCCCCTTAGTGCATCACACTTTTGGGCCGATTAAGCCTCCGGATTCGGAGCGCCCTTCGTGTATCACGATTGGTCAAGTCTCCGGATTTGGAGCCCCATCTGTGCATGACACGTTTGGGCCGAATAAGACTCCGGATTCGGAGCCCCATTAGTGCATGACATTTTTTGGGCAGATTAAGCCTCCGGATTCGGAGCACCCTTCGTGTATCACGATTGGCCAAGTCTCCAGATTTGGAGCCCCATTAGTGCATGACACTTATGGGCCGATTAAGCCTCCGGATTCGGAGCGCCCTTCGTGTCGCGATTGGCCAAGAAAAGTCTCCGGATTCGAAGCCCCATCCGTGCATGACACGTTTGGGCCGAATAAGACTCCGGATTCGGAGCGCCCTTCGTGGATATCACGATTGGCCAAGTAAAAAAGCCTCCGAATTCGGAGCCCCATCTGTGTAGGCCACGTTTGGGCCGAATAAGACTCCGGATTCGGAGCGCCCTTCACGGCGAAAATTAAAGCATTCAAACATTCAAAATGAAATGCTTCATTAAGTTGAGCCGGCAAAAACCGTATACACAAATTAAAGCATGCAAACATTCAAAATGAAATGCTTCATTAAATTGAGCCGACAAAAAACCGTATACAAATTAAAGCATGCAAACATTCAAAATCAAATGCTTAATTAAGTTGAAACGGCACAAACCGTATAAACAAGTTGAAGCACGCAAACATTTAAAACAGAGTATTTTATTAAATTAACCAATAAATACATAGCTGACGCCCAATCTGTGTTGGAGCGTTTACAATATGTTCAATTCTATTCAGCGTCACCCTTATCATCGCTCTTCTCAATTTCGAAAGCGCCAAAAGGAAAGTGATGACGTTGGTATAATGGAGACGCCGATTCAACTCCTGCTTCTTGGAAAGCCTCTGCGGCTTGGAGAGCCTTAATCCACCCCGTGCCTAAAGCCCCGATTCTCACATCGGCATACCTCCTCTACGAGCTTTTCCTTGGTCTTCTCTATCCCGACTTTCCGACTATCGTGGAAGCCTTTTTCATAACCCACGGACCTTGCAGTTCCTATTGCAAACATGCTTGTCATATCTCGATCGGCAATCGCATGACTTGGAGAGCCGTTGGGTCACTCTTTCCTCCACAACCGGGTTAGATTACCAGCCGCACGAGGCTCGGCAGTTTGGGCCTTCATTAGCTCGCGTTCGGCCTTCTCCGCACGAGCCTCCAAGTTTCGAATTCGTTCGTCCTTCTTCTCTATCTCCCGCCGCGCGGCGCGTAGACGCATGCTGACTTCATAGGTGGTATACAGCCCTCTCAGTGCTCCATGGATGCCCTCTCGAAACACTTCAAAATCCTGTCGACCAACCATCGACTGCTGGATTTCCGGTGAAAAAATCTATCAAGCGAACTCGACTGCTACACCTGGGTCGTTAACAATAGAATCCATCTCCGTCATCGGTTTATTCCCCACAAAAACCGCAAAACTCAACGGTCGCGGCGTCGCATCGGACTCATTTCTCAGTCGCGGTCGAGGGGAGCTACCTCGTTGCTGTTTTTCCCTTCGGGGTGATCTGCTTCAACGACATGGGGGTTGACATTTTTCCCGTTCCCTGGACGTCCTACTTTCCGTGCGTGTGGGCTCACTGCTGCGATTCATTTCAGTGTCAAGCTCAGCCAATGTCTGCTCTTCTCCTCTACTGTTGAAGAACAGTCTACTTGACATTCACACTTATCTAACCTTCCGCAACAAATTGGTTTAAATTGAGTCTGAACACAATAAGTGGAATTACGGCGCGAAGAACTCACCCCATTTATTCCTAACGCATGCAGCGTCCCCAAGGCGATTTCATTAATGTTAAACTCCAAAAGCCCGATGCCGATCGACATGCACCGCAGCCATGCCACGCCACGAACTAATGATATTCGGCTTTCGGAGTTCATACACTGGCTAGGGCAAGGGCAGATTTATTAATCTGATCGGCCAAATATCTAAGCCCGATGTCGATCGATCTGTGCCGCAGCCACTCCATGAACTAATGATATTTGGCTTTTGGAGTTCATACACTAGCTGGGGCAAGGGCAGATTTATTAATCTGATCGGCCAAACATCTAAGCCCGATGCCGATCAATCTGTGCCGCTCCCACTCCATGAACTAATGATATTCAGCTCTCGGAGTTCATACACTAGCTGGGGCAAGGGCAGATTTATTAATTTGATCGGCCAAACATCTAAGCCCGATGCCGATCGATCTGTGCCGCTTCCACTCCATGAACTAATGATATTCGGCTTTCGAAGTTCATACACTGGCTGGGGCAAGGGCAGATTTATTAATCTGATCAACCAAATATCTAACCCCGATGCCGATCGATCTGTGCCGCAGCCACTCCATGAACTAATGATATTCGGCTTTCGGAGTTCATACATTGGCTGGGGCAAGGGCAGATTTATTAATCTGATCGGCCAAATATCTAAATTACTAAATTGCCTAGTTATCTAATCGGCAAGTGTACACGAATGTTTTATCCAAAGTAGCAAAAAGCAATACCATTCATCATTTGCAAAATTAAGCACAAATAATAGCAAAGTACAAAGGAAATTTTCATTAGTAAATTGGGCACAAACTGTAGCCATTTTACATATGAAAACTACTAAACAAAAAGCTACAAGTTTGCATGGAAATGCCTAGCAGAAACTTAAAAATTGTAGTCATTTTACACATAAAAACTACTAAACGAAAAACTGCAACAGTACATTCAAAATCCCTAAACAAAAACAACTAAAATGTCGCCCTAATCAATCCTCGGGGTCAGACTCCAGCGGCTCAACGTCCACTTGCTTGTATGGAATCGGCATAGCCAATGTCACATTAGCAACAGGAAGGGCTTTGAGCCAGCCGTGTTTGAATCCCTGATTTTCAAATTTGGGGACTTCTTCCACATAATTTGCGAGGGCAGCGCTTTGCCAAACCTCGTATGCCTTGGAAGCCTCAGAGTCGGCTACTTCCTTCACCTTCTTCGATTCTTCCAAGTCAACCTCCAATTTGGCAATCACCTCTCGGGCTAACTTGAGCGCATTTTCGCTCACGTTTGCCCTCTCCTCGGCGCCAATCTGAGCTGGTCTGAATTTCTCTCCTTTTCTATCTCGGCCTCGGCCATTGCACCTTCCATCTTCGCCTTCACCGCTTCGAACTCGGCCCTGCTCCTCTGGCTTCAACTTCCGATTGTAAACGGCCAATTCGTTCGATGACGTCATGTTTGTGGCGGCCTATCTCGGCTATCCTTCCGACCGTCTACAAAACAGGAAATTAAAACCAAAACAATATATGCATAAAAGGGAAAGACAAGATCAAGGTATATACCAGAAGAGCCGATTGAGCGGCTAATGCTATTGCCAACAGATCCGACTCCGCCCGGAAAGCCGCGTCGTTAACCGGTAATGAGATCGACGAAGCCATGCTCAACGCCATGGCTGGGTCTTTCATAGCCACGCGTTAGAGGAGATTGGCATGCTTTTTTATCTTTGGTTGAACGACAAAGGGCACAACCACATCCAACTCCTCTAAGCGCGGCTGTTTGTCAGCGGGGTTTTCTTCAGAGCCAGCCTTGACCTCGGCAGGACATTTCTTCGCCTTTCGCTCAGCCTCCTGATTCGCCTGCACAACCGTCTCCGACTCGGCGTTTCGGGTTTGAGCCGTCTCCTCCTCGATAACAAGCAGAAAGGGCTCAGCTTTGGCGGAAGGTGGCACTTCAGATCGAATGGCTTCTGCTCTCCGCCGCGCGGCCATTCTTTCTGCATTTTTCTTTTTGGCGAGCTGTGTGAGTGACAACCCGGCCATGTCTTCGGGGTACGCGCCGGGAAGGTCTTCTAAACCGGTAAAAATGTTCTCTAAGGGAAGGTCCCCTCGGCCCGAAGTGGACAGAGGATTGGCTGAATTGAGACCGGCTTCCTCAAAGGCCAACTTCAAAGCCTCGTCTACTTCTGCTTCGGACTGGTCTGACTTTTCGGTGACCTCCTCAGCTACTTCCGCCCGCTCTGAGTCAGATCCATCGAAACCAACTTGCCACAAGTTTTTGAAGTTGGTTAAAACAAGAGCCGTAAGAAACTCTTCACCCCTCGGAATTGGGATGTTTTCTGCTGTCGAAAACGTCGTATACATCGGCTCGTATCGAAGGAGAATGTGGGCCGCCCTCCCTTGTTTCTGAAGGCTTGGATGGCCGAAGTATTTGAGCGCGACTTTAATTTCCGCAAGAACGGCGTCGTCGGTTGAAATCAAAAGTTTCTTCAAATCGTTTCCTGTGCAAGCAAAACCATGAGACTGCAAAAATAAAGCCTTGTAAATATAAGAAAAATAAACCCAAGGAGCTATATGGCCACTTGGTTCACTCCTCCGTCTAGGAATAGGATCTAGGCGGTCCTCGCCTTCGCCGAATTCCCAGTTACCTCGGACAACGACCATGACATCATCGACTCGCTTGCCAGAGCTGGAAAGCATAGTCACTAATTGATGGTCGGTGTCCTTGGCCCTAAGGAAATAACGTCCATGCCGGCCAGAAGACTTGGCCAAGGCATAACAGTGCCGAATAGCAGGTATGCCGAGGTTAATCCTAAGGCGACGGTTTAACTCTATAATCCCCATTACGATTCTAAAAAAGTTGACATTGGGTTGGGAAGGGATTAGACCCCAATGGCGAAGGACAGCCCTAAGGGATGGTGAAGCGGGAAACGGACTCCGCTCTCTTCAATTAATAAGAGAGGGAAGACGATTGTGCTTTCATCATCCCTCTCCATATCAAGGGTGCCGTCTGTCACAAGTGACAGACGGACGTCATCAGGGATAGAAAAATGGCGTCGAAAGCCAGAGACTCGATCCGCGAAGAGGAGGTCTTCCAAATGCTTTGCCATTTTCGTCAGCCTATAGGAGTATACTAAACTAAAAACAAACCAAGAAAAGGGATTCAAAGCAGAGAGGAAGAGAACTTACAAGAGACGGAGAGGACAATGAAAGATAAAAGGAAGTTGTAGAGGTGAGTCGGAAGGCAGTCCAAAAACTTCAAGCATCCAAAAATGTGTATGTAATCGAAAAGACGACAAAATTTTAAATCACAATAAATGGAAGCGTACAAAGGGGCGGGAAGTTGAAATGATGACCGAAAGGCGTGTGCTCTGACATCCGCGTTGGAATAAGGTTAACCGCCGAATTTCAGCTCTGACTTTTCGAGTTTGAAACCAAACACACCAGCTAACTGTCGTTAGTGGAGTGTCTGGGGGGCAATTATGGGGGCCGAATATCGGGAGACGTAAAAAGGCCGAATAGTTGGAACTAGAGAGTCAAAATTCATATATCGCATTCGGCCCCGTCTTATACACAAATCCAGAGGTACCTTATTCGGCTAAATAACCAGTTGAGTAAGGGGCCGAGTGAAGAGCGGTTTGCAACAAAAGGAGCCGAGTAAATAGTTGTACGACGAATTGAAGGTGGGCCCAACCCTGAAGCCCAAGAAAGAAAAGATACAAATAGAAGAACATCATCCAGAGAGAGGTATGTGAGAATTATTACGCTTAACTTAAGATACAAGTAACTAAGAGAGCATACACTGACTTAACCGTCGGAGTGCTAATTCTGGCACCCCCGATCGGAGTGTTTATTCCTTTTCAGGTTGTCAGCTGAGGATCTCGAGCATCCCAGTGGATCAAAAGAGTATTTCCAAACCACATCCCCACAGAATCAATAATTCAAACTTTCTGTAACTCAACGTGACAAGAGCTTATCTTAATCATGTGGGATCAACTACATGAATTTATTTTCTCAAATCATTCAAGCTTTTTACCTCCTTTTGATTCATTAGGAGACTGAGCAAAAAAAAAAAAAAAAAGAGGTACCCTAATAGTTAAAATACCATTGCAGAACTCTGTATCAAGAAGAAGTCAAGCAGTTACAACTCCATGTGTCAACTAATAGAATATCTTTCATTATAATTTCAACCCATGAAAATGTTGCTGTAAACATGCTTCCTAAACAAGATAGCAACAAAATAGTAAGCAACAAGCACATGTACAAGAACAATGGCAATGTACTCCCCAATTTCCACAATGGGCAACCTATACTTGACATATAATCTATAGACAGGTTCAATGGTATGACAAAGGTATAGAATACCAGATGCAACAATAATACAAGGGTTCTCATCAGTAAGTATTAAACCACAAAGAAGATGAATACCATCAAGAAAAAGATCAAAATGGCAAATATCTTAATCATGAGCCACCTGTTTAATGATATCTGGTTTAAATGCCTTAACAAAGCACTGCGAGCACTTTCAACATTTGTTAATGACTCTTCCTTGTTATCATCAATCTGATCAAACAAATAAGCAGTTTCAATACAAGAAAACATGAATTTAAAGAAAAACAAGCAAGCAAGATAGTTATTCAGTGTAAATAACAAAACTATAAGCTCCAATTAGAAGCCACATGCATTTAAATTTCTTGCATAAAAATCTACTTTTTTTCATACTTCAAAAGTTTAGACAGATCAAAGTTCACAAGTTAAAATAATCATCAAATATTCATGTAAAAAGAGCAAACCTGATAGCCCATTCCCCTTGTTGCGCTACCATTGTAGCCAAATGCGTGAAAATCCCACCTAGTTCTGAAATTGTGGATTCCACATTTTGAAGGGCTATTACTCGACTTTTGGCAAAATTTTTTGAGAAAGGTTAAGGTGCATATAGTCCTATCAAAATAAACCATTACAAAACACAAAACAAACCCTTATAGAGGCTGACTTTGCTGCCTCGTGTGCAGCTTGGACTACCTGCCTAGGTACTTCAGTTATACATACATAATCTATAGATAACAGATGTCCATTCAGATGTACTTCAGATTCCACTCTATCTACTGCATTCCATTCCTTGAGCCTCTTTACTAACACTTGACAATCTGTTAGGATAGTAACTGACATCACTTTGCTTTGTATGCAACATCTTAACACTTCAAAACATGCTCTAGCTTCTGCTACAATTGCTGATCCATGATATCCAGGTTGCCCCTGCTTTGGCTGAGTGCTTTAACCATGCTCCATCGATCATAAACCTGGCAAAAATTAGATCTGGAGGCCAATGCACTTTGTTAGTAACGACATAATAAGTATCTACTATGCCTATTGCATCGCATTCCTACAACAACATTACACCCAAAATTAAAATTAAAACTTCAACATTTCAAAATTACTTTAATTAATTGGGCTTTTCCACCATAACAACTTGAGGAAACTTTATCCATAAGGTTGTCCCTAGAACAAAGCAAAATGAAGATCATTCAATCTTAACCACAAAAAAGCTTCAATCACTTTAGCACCATCAATCCCCCTCCCTCCCCCCCCCACTTACTCAGGTGTTTTTCCCCCATTGCTAAGCAAACCACTAGCTGCTCCACCACCATCAACACCTCATCCTCTCTCTCTCTCTCTCTCTCTCTCTCAGAGCACCATATTAATGTTCTCTTGTCACCTTAAAACACACCCTCTTACCTAAACTTCATTCTCACCCTCTATCTCACCCTACTTCATAAAAACCCAATTCTCTCACACCACAAACCCACATCACTCTTCTTCATTTTCACTTGATCAAGCCACTCTCAATGCTCCTGTTTTCTAGTAATTAATTAACCATAAAAAAGAATAGTAATTTGTCCTGCATAATAAGTCACATGATCTATGAATTAGTTGTTGCTATTTGAACTAAAGATGGACCATTGACTAATGACTCTCACTGGCAATGTCCTACTTGAAAAATATGAAGTTTTATCTAAAGGTAATTGTACTCACTATTACATCATCACTAGTTTTCAACTGGAGTACATTGCATTGACACTTTAAGTTCCAACAAAATCAGAAGTTCAATGCTTGTCTTTCTAAACCTAGAAAGAGCTCATTTTCCCATAAAATTTTGATGTAATTTGTTTAGATCAAAATTCTAATCACAAAATTCAATCTGTTTAGATCATAACATTATCACATACCATAACATTTTGATGTAATTTTCATCATTCCCACCTCCTAAAGTACAACTTGCACCGAGATGTAACTTTGTTGCAAGTTTCAATTTTTTTTATTTTAAGACACACACACAAAAAAAAAAAAAAAAAAAAAAAACTACAGACAAATTCCATAGTTTTTCTCAGCAATTAAACAAAATTAGTTGACTTTAAAATTTTAGCAATTGCATGTTCCAAGATATTAACAGTCAAATTGAAGGCAAAAACATAAACTTCACATCCATCACACCTTCAAATCAAAAACCCTTAAACAATCGCTAGTTTGAAGAGCCAAGAAACCCCAAATCATCACTAGATTTAGAGACAAACCCATCTGAAATCAAGATTATAACTAAAACCCAATTGATGAAATCAAGATTATAACTAAAACCAAATCAAAATTTAACAAAAACAAACAGTACAAACAAGACTGATCAGAGTTCAATTGGACAAATAGATCAAAAACCGAGAAACCTACCTCAAAAACAAGTTATAATCAGACGCAAATCAGCCATGGACAGGGCTCCTCGAACAAAGATGTACCTGTGGGGAGAACATGGATGAGGCAGCGATGGCAATGAGGCCATGGATGGGCAAGAGAAAGAGATAGAGGTGGTGCTGGCGCTAATCGATGTCCTAACACCGATTTTATGCCATCTTGTGCAGAGGTGGCGCTGGGTGGAGGTGGAACTTCCGGCTGCCGTCAGTCACGCTCGCTCTCTCTTTCTCTTCTATGTGGCTTTTGATGTATTAACAGCGAGAGTGAGAGGAAAGACAAAGTGACGACTGGGCACAAGAGAGAGAGTGAGATTAGGGCAGAAGACTCAGGTTTTTTTTTTTTTTTCATCCTATAATAGAATACAGAAAGTTTGGGAAAAGAAGAAAAGAGGGAGGGACGGGGGTGGGCGCAAATTTAGGGATGAGGATTTGTGATGATGTTCAGAACCGTCGCAAATAAATGAGCAAAAATAAAATATTTTGCAGCGGATTAATAAAGAGCGTTGCAAAAAAGAAAAAAGAAAGATAAAAAAAATTTGCGACAGGTAATGTACTGTCGCATATAATCTTACTTTTTGCCACGATTTTAGATTTTCGGTCAAAAAAAAAAATTTCTCCACGGTTTTATTTGCTGTCGCAAAAAGCAAAATTTTGCGACGATTTTTAAACCGTCGCAAAAGATACCGTGTCATATAGTAGTGTTGTAACCCTGCATTATAAATATTTATATAAAAAAAATGGTTCGGAAGGTTTAAGATAAAATTTGTTTTGGAGCACAAGCACAATAGCAATCACTATTTTGCTCATAAATTCAAAAATACCATTGTCAAATTATTTAGTTGTATATCATTTTCATTGTTTTGTCCCATTCAATTCAAATGCGATTCAGCTTCAGCTATGTCCCGACTTTTAATTTTATTAGAAATGGAGACAGGGTGTGAGTTCCACACAGGGCAGAGGCATCCATCAGGCTCGCCCCCAAATTTTGAGGGGGAAAAAAAAACAACTCACTTTATATATACATTTCAAATTGAGAATTTTTTTTTTATTAATTTGTAGAGTAAATTACATTAACATCCCTGACATTTTTGTTTAATACAAATTTTTTTTTCATATTTGAAAAATTACACTTACCTCTTTGTCAAATTAAAATAACATATTTGTCTCTTAATCTTTATACATATAAAATAATAAAATTATATTGATATTTTGTTCATACCATTTCAAGATAAATAATACTAATTTTTTGATTTAACTCACACAAAAAAATGAATTTTTTATTTTATTTTTATTTTTCTTATATTTTTACTGAAATATTTTTTCATATTGTAAACAATTTTTTATTTTTAAATACACTAATCTAGATATACTTAAGAAGTATAATATTTTGTGATTTTTTTTTTTAAAATTCACCGAATACAAAAAATAAATAAATAAATAAATACAAAACATCAATAATACTGTAACAAATGTGAATGATGGTATTTAGTAATACTGTAATAAATGTGGGTGAATAAACGAGAAAGAAACATAATAATGGAAATAAAAATGAAAAATTATATTCATATATAAAAATTTATACAAAAAATATCATAAAAATGTTATGATAATGATGTTATAAATATAAATCATGTTTATGGGTGTTTTGTGTTAAAGTGAAAGGTCGCCATTAAATTATATTATTGTGTTTAAAAATTTTATATAAATTTAATATTTGTATATCATCATTCAATAAGAATATGTTTAGGTAGACTTTAATGATAAAAAGTTATAGAATGTAGTAATGATGATAAAAAGATGTGGTAGGGAAAATGGTAAAATAGTCATTTAGAAAATTTTAAAACATAACATTAGTAATTCATGGGGCAATTTGTAATGAGATTACAAATCTTAAAGAGAGAAATGTAATTTTTCAAACGTGAAGAGAAGCTGTATTAAATAAAAACCTCAAGGGTGTCAGTGTAATTTAATCTAATCTGTATTGACTAATGGCCCCACCAAATTTTGTTTTCTTTCACTCATTTTGACCCTAATGTAAAAATTATTCATCTCATGACGGCTACAAACTCTCACTGTCATGAAGTTTTTCATTAGCAGTTAGCATCACCACATCAACCGTTCATTTTCTCTAATTTTTTCCCTTCAAAAGTAAAAGAAAAGAAAAAATACGGTGGCCGCCAGTGGTGACTACAAATGCATGTGCACTACCAGCTCTATGCTCTATACGAATCATCATCAACAGGTATAACCACCATTTAATCTGAATTAATAAATAAATAGAGCGAGCGAGCAGCGAGCGTGACTTCACACACGAAGTAACAAATTTAATTTGTGAAGGCTAAAATGTAGTAAAATATATAATATATATTATCAGGAAGGAAATTTGAGCATGTATAACCACCCTTTGATTTGAATTCATAAATGAGTGCTGCTATTAGTACTCTATAAATTATTTTGGACTCTTAATTTTTAACTTTTTTTTATTATTACAATAATAACCTCAAATAAAATTATTACAAAGGACATCATTAATTTTGGGACACCCATCTTACAATTAAATCTACACACCTACTACATCATGAATTAGGGTTTATGAGAGAACCCACTTCCATCACCACTCATCTATCTTCCCCAAATCTCACCTTCAAAACCTACCCACCCTCAAAACCTTGAAAACCCTTTGACGGCAACATTCCGGCAATAACGGTGACAACCATTTGATTACCTGCACTTTTCTGACAATGACAATGAGTGGAAGTTTTTCTGGCAACTAACACTCCATAAGACGAGAGGAGTATAACAATAAAAGCTTAGAAGATGTTCATAACTTTGATATTGTTCTTAACTCATAGGAGATTGGTTTTGTAAGAGTAAGTTTTTTAAAAAAAATGGCAAAAGTAATAAAATATGTTTATCATTTTTTTTCGGAACTGAACTCCTAACATATGACCGAAATTCGGGAACACAGGCCCAAACATTGTTTATTTGTTCGGAAATAGGTAATCGAACATTATTCATATGTTCGGACCTGTTTTACTTATCACATTTTGAAATTTAATTTGTATTGTTATTTATTTCAGGATGATAGTGAGTCAACAGTTAAAATTCTTAACATTTGTAGAAATTTTATTTTTTAAAGTTTAGGAATACATGCCCAAACATTACTTATTTGTTTGGGAACACATTCTGGAACATAGCTTATTTTGTTAGGGCATATAGATCCGAACATGAAGGAAGCTCGCCATTTTTGGGTACATAACAACTCTATTTTGTTTATGGCTCTCTCTCAATTCTCACCACACCCACACCACCCACACCGCTATAGTCCCAAGACAGAGATGGTGAGAAGAAAGTGAGAATATGTTATGGTAGAAACGGTGTAAACACCGCATTTTTGACTGCCCTTAAGACTTTGGGGCCTCAGGTTAATTGTTCGAGGACGAAGGCAGGACGAAGGTTATATTATGCAAATGTTCGATTTCTTCGGCAAGAGGAGCTTCAAATCCCAACCTTACACCCCATTTTGGACCAAAACTATTTTGACCAAAATGATTTTAGACCTTAAAACCCTCTCTTTCAAAATATTTTTGAAAAAAATTCCTACGATGTTTCGAGGCTCGCATTTCGTTAAATGTTGCGCTTTTCGGTAAACCGAGCAAGGACAAAGTAGAAATAAATGAAAGAGATGTGAACTCTTTGAAAAATCTTTCAAAACACCTTATTTAGAGGTTTGGAGTTGAAGAAAATTAGAGGAGAGAGAAGAAAACAAGCTGAGGAGAAGTTAGGCATGAATCCGGTTAAGCCAAAACTGAGCAGTCTTCACTAAAATAGGCATATATTTTTTCACACTTGGAATTTTGATGTGAGGCTACCACCATTGGAAAGAAGACTTCAGGAGCTTCAATTTAGACTCAAGAATGACCTGCAAAGAAGTCCGAATGAAGGAGTTATGCCCATTTGAAGTTGGATCTAGAGAGTAGATTTTTATAGCCGGCCACTGGTGGAGTGTGTCGGCCATGAATGGAGCTTGTTGGCCATGTGTCGACCAGAGGTGCATTTTGTCGGCCACGAGCAATGGCCGTCGGCCACCAGTGATGGCTGGTTGGCCACTGGTGTCAAAAGTCAATTTTTTGTGCATATATTTTCCTCTAGCTGTTTTCACACTGCTCCAGCTGTCTCTAATTCAGATATTTTCGACCTGAGCTCTCATTTTTCTATATATAGAGGACCTTCTCTGTTGTTTTCAAGGTTGAAAAAATTTTGGGATCCTCTCTCTCTACAATCCTCTCTCTCTAGATTTCTCTCTCTTTTGCCCTTTTGTGCATACAAGTAGAGATACACTTCTAGTTTACCTATCAACCCTTAACCAAAGTTGCTTATCTTTGGGCTGAGGTTACTTGAGACCCTCTTTGAGCTCTAAAAGGTGTTTATGGCTTGGATTGTTTCCTATTTTGTGTTTTGGCTCCAAGAGGTATAACACTTGTTATTTAAGCTTATTTTCAATACTTGTTTTGTCATCTTTTCAAACTATTTTTGGGCTAATTTTGAACTGTCAAAAACTCTATTTTCATGGTTTAAAAGTGGTGGTTTGAGGTCTCTTTGAGTTAGGGGTAGTCTACCCTTTTTGTCTCTTTGTTTGTTGAGCTTTTGTGCTATTATTCATCACTTTCAAATCAACTTTTTTAGGCCTTTTAACCACTGAATTTCAGAGGTTTTTCAGTGGCAAAAACCTTGTTTTGAAGTCCAAATTTGGAGGGGTTAGCCTCCCCTCCTTGTGTCTTGTTTGCATGCGTAGATAGTTTCACATGTTAGCATATTTTTCTAGCTTAACTTAGCTCAAGTCCAACATGTTTTTGCCTTTGAAATGACCTGTTTGGCTCTATTTTGGGCTGATTAGTTTAGTTGAGGCTTGTTTTGCATAGTTGTAGTGCAATCTCCTTGCATTAGCTTGTTGTTTTAAGGCTTTAAACATCATTGGTGTGACTTGGTTGCATTTTTTCAATGCTTTTATCACTTAATTTCAGCACCTTAATCTCTGCAATCTCCCTCTTTGCTTCACTCTTTTATTTGCTTTTGAGAGTTGTTTCAAACTTGGGATCCTTTAAGCTTAAGATTGAGGTTATGCTTAATGGTTTAATCCTCTTTGAGGGTTCATTACCAAAAGCATGATCTCTCTCGTGCCTTAAATTACCCCTTGGTTGACACTTCTTTCCATTAGAGGACATTCACCAATGGACAATTGGATTAAGGAATGGTTTGGTAATTAAAATGAGTAAACAAAATTGGCAAGTAAAAGAGGCAAGATAAACATCTTTCGTGTTGCATTGCATGTGTTCGAATTGGACGTTAATTCGAATATAAGGAAAATGGGACATTTCATACTAAATAAGTTTGAGGGCTTTTCAAAGTAAGTTGGAGGGTTTTTTTTCTAACTTTGAAAATCTTTATCGAGCTGGTTTTGCTCGCCAAAGTAAGTTGGATGGTTTTTCTTGTTAATCATGTTGTTTAATTTTGATGATGTCTAAAATATTAATTGAAAATTTGTAAATAATATACATATTTTATATTATTTGACACAAAATATTATCTATTTAAAATATATATTGTATGATACATTTGTTAAAAATTATTTAAATAAAAAATATTTTTGAAAACTTTATTATTCACTTTTTGAAAAATTAGGCTGATCACTATTTATCTTTTGACAAATTTGATATTGATTGGTTGTATTATTTTGACAAATTTGGTATTAATGGGTTGTCTTCTTTTGACAAATTGATATGGAGTGGAAGGTTATATTTAATTTAAAATCTCTACAACATATACATAAAAATAGTTATATGATCAGATCATTATAATATTACTTAAAGGGATTTTACTATATATGCAAATATTTGATTATAATATTATATAGAATGCATATAATATAAATAGAAACATCACGTGAGCATTAAATAATTTTTACATTACATTGATTATATCATATTATAATAAAACAAGAAGAAAAAGATGGAGTTATATATTTTATATAAACAAGATGAAGCAAATCATTTGCTTATTTGAAAGTTGTGAACTTTGTATTAAATTGTCTACAAAAACGGTGGCTCCATGTTTGAGAAAACAAAAAAGAAAAAGAAAAAATTAGTTTTACTTTATCTTTTAATTATTAACATTTGCTGACTATTTAAAATCAAGGAGCGTGCTTATGTAAGCCATAACGTCAGCAGCGTGCTTATGTAAGCCATGACGTCAGCAGGATGTTTATGTAAACCATGACGTCAGCAAGGAGCGTCCAACGGGTATATTTTTGTGTATAAATAGAAGTGTTGTGTGTAGAGAAAAATTAAGAACTTGAAGAGAAAATTTTCTGTGAGCTCCAAAATTATGAGTGTATTGTATTCTGCTTTTTCACTTTCAGATCTAACTCTAGCATTTGTTCTTACACTTTCATATCTACTCTTTGTGAGAGAATTATTATAAAAGAGGGTTTAAGTACCACTTATTCTTATTCCTTATTTTTGTGAGAGATTTTGTAAGGGTAAGGCATTTATTGTTGAGTGAGACTCAATAGATAAGAGTAAGTCCTGTGCCAAATCCACAAGCTTGGTGGTGTATTTATTCAATTGATAGTAAAGAAATTCTCAAGGAAGTTCCTTGGGGAGTGGACGTAGGCCTGGCGTGCCGAACCACTATAAATCTCAGTGTTTGATTTTCTCTCCCTATCTCTCTTACTTTTATATTGATAATTATTATTTTATTTTTTTTATTTATTAAAATTCTGAATATTGTGTTAATTTTAATATTGTGAAATTTTTAATAATCCAATTCACCCCCCTTCTTGGGTTGCCTACCTGGGATAACATTTCTAACTTTGAAAATCTTTGCCGAGTTAGTTTTGGTCGGTAAAGTAAGTTGGAGGATAACTTTGAAAATCTTTGAGAAGCTGGTTTTTGCTCGATGAAATAAGTTGGACGGTTTTTCTAATTTTGAAAATCTTTGCCGAGCTAGTTTTGTTCGACAAAGTAAGTTGGAGGGTTTTTCCAATTTTGAAAATCTTTGCCGAGCTGGATTTTGCTCGGCGAAGTAAGTTGGAGGATTTTTTTTCAACTTTGAAAATATTTGCTGAGCTGGTTTTTGCTCGGAAAAGTAAGTTCGAGGGTTTTTTCTAACTTCGAAAATCTTTGCCGAACTGGGTTTTGCTTGGCGAAATAAGTTGGAAAGTTTTTTCCAACTTTGAAAATTTTTGCCAAGTTGGTTTTTGCTCAACTAGAAGGAAGTTGTTTTTTGTCCAACTTGGTGTTTGGAGGATCTTGGGCTTGGTATGAGATCAAGCATTCTTGGAATAAGTCCTAACTGGGCTAGACATTTTTGAAATAAGTCTTAACAGGATTAGGTATTATTAGAATAAGCCCTACTGCCTGTATATCGTTCTAGCCACGATTATTTTTATCAGAATAATAATATAAAAATAACCACAGGAATTATGTGGGTCCCGACACTGCCACATGACGTAATTATGGATTATCACGTATATGGTGGTTGTCAAATCCTCATGAAAAACACTGTGTTCATGTTTTATGTTATGCAAAACTCATCAGGATATGAAATCGTATCGATATAGGAGTCCTAAATAACTGGAGATTGTTTGAGATAGGACTTTTGGAACATTCAAACTACTTGCTAGGCAAATCACTGGATATTATAAATAGGTGACACCGCCATGGGTTGAGGTACACTAATTATCTCTATGAATTTGTCTATTAAATACTTTTATAATATTGGAGGATTAACTTGGGCATCGGTGGACCCCAATCGGTCAACAGTTGGGGAGTTCTATCTTGTAGATGGCAATCGCGTGGAGGTTCTGATCATCTTCTCCGCTGGATTTCTTCATCAACAAATACGTGATTTTTTTGTGCCCATATCATTCATTTTCTAAAGAAAAATGTGATTAAATCATCAGATACAATTATCATATCAACTTGACTTTTTATATGAGTGTTTTACACACTAAAATTTAAAACATTATCAAATTGATCATCAAACTAAGATTTGTAATAAGCCCATTAGTGACCAGCAAAATGATTAAGTAAACTATCAAATAATCCTTTAACGTGGGTGTAACTACAGCTGCAAAAGTGCCAAGCCGAGCTGAGCTTTAGTATGTTTGGGTATATTTATTAAAATTTTAACAAGTTCGAACTCGAGCTCGAGACCGAGTTGGCTTAGGTTTGACTCGAGTTCAAGCTTGTTCACGAGACTTAACGAGTCAAAAAAATTAGAAATTCATACTTGCGTATGAAACTAAAATTACAATTGAAACTTTAATTATACAATATATATAAATATAAAAAATAAAATAAAAGTCAATATCTTACCAAAATAATAATATCTACCACCATTATTATATAAATGTATTATCTATAGTTAGCTGTTATTTAGATATAAATAAATTTAGCTATTATTTATATTTACATTATTTAAATATATAAATGACATATTTATTCTATTTTTATACATATTTTTATATTATTTAATATATAAATAGGAAAAATCTTAAAACCCCCGAGATATTGATTTAGGATTATGATTCAATTTTAAACGATGAATAGCAATCCCAATCAAACAATCAACAACAAATCAGCAATATGATTTAACGTGAAAAAAAAAACACAATTGGACTCCTCCAATTGTGATAAAAAAATCATAGGCCAAAAACACAAAACAATCCACTAAGAAGATAAAAAGGAATTACATACGAGAACCCTCAATTACTTAGTGAATCCGCGCCCGAATTGAACTGAATCCGATGTGCCTCTACTACCACCGTCTTCACCTCGAAATTGCGTTGCCTAACATTGAATCCACAGCGCTGATGTCGAATCCACGATAATGAGCTACTCCGAAATCCACCAAAGTTTTAGGCTCAAGTTTCCTTAAATCTACCGATGAACACCTCTCTTTTGTGAATGAAAGAATAAAACAACTCTGGATGATAGTCAATATGAAGTTCATGGATCAATTGATCACTCTCAAATCATCAAGGAAAGCAATATATAAGCACTCTCCACTATAGAACACTTTGTTTTCTCTTCCTCTCTAAGAATCTGGATGATTGAACCCTAAAAATAGCAAACCATGCACTTTATACTAATAGAGCCGTGAAGACTGCTTGAGCGCTCACTTTATCGCTTGAGCGATATAAGTAAATGTTGTGCTCACATATAGGCCAACCGCTTAAGCTCTCACTTTACTGCTCTGATCCCCATGCTTAGTCAGGAAGTGACAAACAAAGAATGCTCAAGTCAAGATACGGAATGTCAGCACAAACAATAATCAAATAGCATGGAATCAATTCACTTCTTAAAAGCCAAGAAATTTATATACCAAAATATAATCATTGACATATGTCCTTATAAATTTAGCAAATTTGGATTACTATTCTACTATTAGAGTTTAAACCTAATGCTCAAATAGCGATTACTGGGCAAAAACAGAAGAATAGGCGAATCTTTCAAAGGAAGCCCACACTCCACGGGGTAGAACCATCGAGGAGGCCCTCTATTAGGCTTAATAATCTCCTTGGCATTATCAGGGTAATCCTTGACAGTCTTACTCACATACCCATTATCTTACAATGCCTCCAATTTTTCTGAAACATCATCTTCCCCCTTATTGTTCTCACAAAATCTTGTACCCAACCGACCATTCCCTACACCAATCAAAGACCCAATTCGCTCTTTCTCTCCAATAGGGTTTATGCTGTGTTAGGATTTATGTTGTGGCTTGTACAAGCAAATAACAGATTGCATCTACTCAAACACATCAAGTAGTTCTAAGTAGGAACTATTCAATGCCGATGGGTGGGTCGATTAGGGGCTGGGTTGATTAGGGTCTAGGTTGATTTGGGGCTAGGTATGTGTGAAAGTATGCGAATGGAAAAACAAAACCCTAGAGGCTGAAATTAGAGGAAAGAGATTAAGAGAGAGAGAGAGAGACTGAGAGAGGGCGAAATAGAGAGGACATACCTAGGTAAAACTCCAATAGTGGGTTGACGGTGGTGCTTGTATGCGATGGAGGTGATGCTCCTAACATGAAAAAGAAGGGCAGAGCCGTGAGAGAGAGAGAGTGAGAAAGAGAGACATAAAGTCTTAAGAGAGTTAGAACCAGCTTTCCAAGTGTATTTTTTGACAAATAAAAAAAGGAGTACCTGAATATGCCTGAACCCTAACTTTTTTTTTTTCCCCAACTAACTGTTTTAGTCGCCAAAAAGAAATAAAGATGCATTTTTCTCGACAAAATACTTTAGTCGCCAATTAATTTAGGAATCTCTCCAAAATTTGAAGTCCTCCCTCCAAAACTTTTAATTACAATTGCCGAATAAAATTTAGTCGTTAAAAGTAAAATAAATACCGACTAAATTATTTTGTAGTAGCTAAAGATTGTACCTTTGCTGACCAACTTTTTTGGTCACCCAAAACCCTACTTTTCAATGACTAAAACTCAATTAGTTGCCAAAAGTAAAATAAATACCAACTAAATTATTTTCAGTAGCTAAAGATTGATTTTTTAGGGACTAAATTTTATTTTAGTCCCCCAAAACCCTATTTTCAACGACTAAAACTCAATTAGTCCCCAAACATAAAGTAAATACTGACTAAATTATTTTTTGTAGTAAATATTGTACCTTTACCGACCAAATTCTTTTTCATAACTAAATTGTGTATTGTTGCTGACTAAATTTTTTAGTAGCTAAAGTGTGTACCTTTTACCAACTAAAATTTTTTTTGTTGACATTTTTAATCGCCGAAAGTGTATTTTTCTGTAGTAAGGGTTTGTGGGTGGTAGTGTTATACGGTTAAGGAGTAAGATTGGTGTGTAACTAAAAATGTAACTAACAATGGTGGTATACATCAGATAGGCTAGTGTGAGATAAATAAATAAAAACACTTAGAGTAGAAGTTCTGGAGTAAAAATGAAGAGAGAAAAATAATGGAAAGAGAAGAAGAGTATTTTTGGTTAGAAGTATAGAATGCTTGGTTATTAAGAAAATTTAAATGGCCTCATGGAATATGATACAATAGAAATTTTGTTTTGTAAAAGGGTAAATGGGTAATTGCAAGTTTATTGTTAACATGAGTTAGTCAACCATTCTGACAGAAGCCGGTTTGTAATGTCAAAATCTACAACAAAGAAAGTCCTTATAATTATCAGAAGCCCCACATAAAGTCTATGTAATTAATCAATTCAAATATACCATTGCAAGATTTCATAAAGTCAACAACTGACGTCAAAACTTAACATTTGCGAATTTGGGGTCACTGCTTTAAATAATGCAGAGTTGTGAGTGTTGTATGGTTTATGGGATTTATTTGATAACATAATTTGAATTATTTAATTTTTAAATAATATTGAGTATAATTTATTTATAAAAATTTAAATTGATCAGACATCGATAGTCTTTTCATCAAATCATGTTTATATATAAAGAAAATAAATATTAACTATCAAATTGAATACATATACAATTTAATGAATGAACTATCGATATCCGATCATTTTGATTTTTTATAAGTATATTCTACTTAATATTTCTCAAAATGAATAATTCAAATTATCAAAATAAAATTCAAAATAATTTTCACGAACCATACAATAGTCATGCGCACAACAGTGATTCTAAACCGACATTTGCTATTAGAGATTTGGACTTATATAATATGCTAATTAATTAAGGTAATTATTCAATAATCTCAAAATGTAAACATGTAGTACTTCATAGTATTGTGATTGATAGAGAAGATGGACATGTGAGATATTCTATTAGGTGATTGAGGGATATGAGAGAGCATAATAAATAATGATTAATTAAGAGTATAAACGTGATACTTCAGAAATATTGAATAATTTCTCAATTAATTAGATGAGGATTAATGTGCCATAAACTTCTCAGGTCCCAAAAAATAATAATGCATGTACCCAATGTCAAAACAATCCCCCTCTAAAAAAAAATATGTCAAAACAATCGACATGCTAGGCTGGCCCAGCTATTACCTGCCTTCGAAAATGTTGAGCGGTCTTTGGGCAAATTGGGTTAAAAACTACGTTTATAGTTTGGGGGTTAAAAAAGTTAGATGGTTTTTTCTAATTATGGAGTCATTTGACAAGTTTAAAAAAATTATATATAAAATTATAATTATACTTTTTATATTATTTGGATTATACATTGGTAAAAATGTAAATTTTTTAAATTGGTGGAATAGTTTGGTCATTTAATTGTGATGTGACATCATAAATAAATATTACCAAAAAAAGTTAAAAGCAGTTTTTAACAATCTTTCCAATCACTTTTTAAAAAGCCAAAAAAATTGATAAAAAACCAAAAGTAGTTTTTACCATCTCTCTAAGAGCATCTGCATCAAATCTTTATACTTGTTTTTTAGTAAAAATTCAAAAAATCAATCGCATCAAACTCACTTGTAGCTCGTCAAAATTTACAAACGTTACAGTAACTCGTTACAATAAGTGAGCACTGTTCACCGCTATTTGTGTGTTACCGGATGTCCGCTGGAAGTCCGGCCGGTCAACAGGTCAACGGCAAATTTTTTTTTTTTGTTGCTTTTTTTAAGAATTGTTTGGTTGAACTTATCAATTTAATAAAAAAAGAAAGACTAACAAACACAATAAGAAAGTAATATTTAATAAAATAAGTTAGAAAAAGAGTTTGATGCAATAGATGTTAAAAGGTGAGTAATTAAAATAATGAAATAATTTTAATTTAACTAAGAATTTGGCATGGATGCTCTAAAACATTCTTGAAAAACAGAGTCGTGCTGATGAAGCTCTTATTACAATTTTTTGAGCAGTTGTTACCAGTTTTTGATGGGACTGACTGATGAAGATGCCAAATGTAAGTGGCCATTGGTATAAATTTGTTTGATTGTTTGGTTTTTTTTTTTTTTTTTTGGATAAAATACACAAAATATTTGACAAAATAAATAGTTTAAATCATTGAAACAAAATTTGTGATGAGCCTCATGGACCCAAACAACGTCCTTCAGTTTAAAATCTAGACCAGAGGAAATCTCATCCAATAAAAAAGTAGAACAAGCCCCTCAGTTTTAACATTATTATACTAATTTTATTTTATTAAAGTTAAATAGATCAAACTAATGCACATAATATATAGGGCAAATTACCAACACTCCTCTCGAGGCTTGACTAAAATACGAATTTTTTCTTGAGATTTGAAAAATTACAAATTATCCCATGAGATTTATATTTGCATAACAAATGGGGGGCAATTTGTTAAGCAAATATAAATCTCAGGGGACAATTTGTTATGCAAATTTAAACTTCAAGGGGCAAAATGTAATTTCTCAAACCTCAGGAAAGAATTTGTATTTTAGTCAAATCTCGAAAGTGTTGGTAATTTGCCCTAATATATATGATATGAAAATGCAAAGATATAAAAGAAAGTATATATATTTTTATTTAAATTAAATAATAATATCATTTTCTCATTCATATAAATAATAAATTATTAATAAAAAGAGAATTATATATTATATAAGTTTATATTTAAATAAATTTAATATAATTATATCAAAATAATTACAAAATTTACACTTTCAAAATTGCTCACCACAAAACTTCAACCCGTGGCTTTAATTTATCCAAGTGTGAAAATGAGAAAATATTCTCAAAGCAGAAGTGCTTTCGGTGGGGTCACAGTACCTAAAAAGGGCCAAAGATATATGAACACGTAACACAATATCCAAATCCAATAATTGACAGATCGGAGAGGTATAGCCGACCAGTGCATGGAATTCAATTTTTTTCGAAGTATTAGCTCAACCACCCACTATACAGGTGTTATGATCTCTCCCATTTTTCTTCTTCCAAAGAAACATATATTCTACTGTTTCTCTCTTATATATTCTCATAATAAATTAACACCTAAGCCTCTTTCAAGCAAATGTTAGCTTTTCATCAATAAAAAATCATCAGTAGTGGGCACTTAAAAAGCTTATGATCACCATGGCTGTTGCTTCTTCTTCTTCTTCTTCTTCTTCTTGGGTGTTGTTCTTCTTAGTTGTGGCCGAGCTAGCGTGTGGCGTGTCGAGCCTGGTTGGATTGGGTTCGAGATTGTTAGCGAGGGAGAACCAAATATGGGTTTCTGAGAATGGAACTTTTGCATTTGGGTTCACACCGGCGGTGGACTCATGGTCGCGTGGTGATCACTATATATTGGGTATTTGGTTTGCTCAACTTCCCGGAGATCGAACCTTGGTTTGGTCGGCTAACAGGTAAAGTTCAATGAACCACCACTAGCACTACTATTCTATTTTCTTCTCTCCATTTTTCAAGTGTTACTGTAATAACTTGTGCATGAACTTAGCACACGTCTATACCAGCTCTTAAAGAGACGAATGATGGAGCAAGTCTATCATAGTAGTGTTTACTTCTTCTGCTTTTCATTTTTTGGGAAATATTAATTTAAAATTTTTAAAAAAGAAATTACAAGTCAGCCATAAATTTTACCAACATTAATAATTAAAGTCTTTTAACTTTTGGAAAAATGATATACAAACCCATTTTTCAAACCTATTTTCTTAATCCAATGATGTGTAAGTGTTATGATTAATTAATGATTAGAGAAGATATAAGAGAGAGTATAGTCTTCAATATCCTAGTTGATTGACATATCACTGTATTTAAAAATTGAGCCTAGTTTTTGGTTTTGAATAGTAATGTTTAAACTTTTTATTTTTATTTTTATAAATTTATAATAATTTTCTATAAGTACCACTCAATGGTAACTTATCTTTCATTTTAGGATAAATTACACTAACACCCCTCAGATAGCTATTTAATATAAATATCTCTCACATTTGAAAAATTATACTTACCCTCCTATCGAATTAAAATGCCATATTTGCCTATTAGCCTTTATACATATAAAATAATAAAATAACATAGATATTTTGTTCATGTCATTTCAAGGGATATAACAATCACATTCTTTAGTTTAACTCATACAAAAAAATTATGTTTTTTTATTTTCCGTTTTTTTTTTTATTTTTACTAAATTTTTTTAATATTTTAAGTTTTTTTTTTTTAAATTTTTAGATACATCTAATCTAGATATACTTAAAATGTTTAATATTTTGTGATTTTTTTTAAATTCACCAAATACCAAAAAAAAAAAAAAATCAGTACAATATCTTATTTTGTTGTATTCAATGAATTTTTTTAAAAAGTTTTTTGTACGAATTTTATGCTTTTGAAATATATCTAGATTAAATTGATCTAATCTAGATATAATAGTGGATATAAAAATGAAAAATTATATTTATATATAAAAATTTATACAAAAAAATACAA
The DNA here is from genome assembly GCA_030407325.1 of Camellia japonica. Classification (NCBI taxonomy): domain Eukaryota; kingdom Viridiplantae; phylum Streptophyta; class Magnoliopsida; order Ericales; family Theaceae; genus Camellia; species Camellia japonica. Next base: position 126,871,659 of record JAPPVO010000002.1, on the reverse strand, counting down.
TAAAAATATTGTGATAGTAATATTGTTGTAAATATAAATAATATTTATGTGTATTTTGTTTTAAAGTAAAAGATCTTTATTAAGTTATACCATTGTGTTTAAAAATTCTATATAAAATTTATGTTTATATATTATCACTCAATAAAAATATGTTTAGGTAGAATTTAATTATGGAAAGTTATAGAATGTAGTCATGATAATAGGAAAAAAGGGCAAGATAGTCATTTAAAAAATTTTAAAGTATGACATCAACAATTTATAATGAGATTATAAACTTTAAAGAGAAAATTTTAATTTTTTAAATATAAAAAAGATTTATATTAAATAAAAATCTTAGGGATGTGAGCGTAATTTACCCTTATTTTTTATACCAATATTAGAATTGCAGTTGAAAGTGTTTTAAAAACCGGCGAAAAAGTTAAGAGTGATGATTTTAATGAAGTGGAAAGTGTTTTAAATTTTATAAAAAAGATTCATGTTATTATAAGCAGCAATGCTATGTATCATGAAAAGTCTTTCATGAAAATGATCATGAAAGATTTGTGACTTTTGGATTACACTTAAAATAAAACACCACACACTAATCAAAGTAATTTAAGGATCACAAATCTTTCATGACTATTTTCATGAAATTTTTTTCATGATCCCTAACATTTCTCTATTATAAGTCATCTTATCTTTGATGCTTTAGAGCACTGGTAGATATGAATTATATTAGGTATTATGGAGAAAATATTATGAAATTTCAAATATAAAATCAATTATGATAAGCATCTAACTAATGACGTCGTAGCATATGGCATTTTTATTCACAAAATGAACAGAGCACTGCGATGAGCATTTTTTGGAGAACGATCTCTATCATGATCACCTTACTGGTTTTTTAATTAGGATCAATAACAGTCCATTTTTCCATATCTATAGTCTTTACAAAAGCTTCTGCAGGTAAAATATATATATATATATATGACATTATAAAAGCCAACCGATTTCATTTTGTCTCAATCATCTAAAATAGAAACTCACCCGTCGGCAAATCCGCAATCTTGGACTTGGACGCCACCGGCAACCTCCTCCTCCTCGATGGCGCCACCACCGTCTGGACCTCCAACACCTCCTCCGCCGCCGTCCACTCCGCCGTCATGTCCGAATCCGGCAACTTCATTCTCTACACCTCCCACCAAACCATTGCATGGCAAAGCTTCTCTCACCCATCTGACACCCTCCTCCCCAACCAACCATTAACGGTCTCGCTCGAGCTCACTTCCCCAATCTCCCATTCCCATGGCGGTTACTACACTCTCAACATGTTGCAACAACCCACTTCGCTCAGCCTCGCTCTCAGCTACAACATGCCGGAATCTTACAACAACTACTCCTACTGGTCTGGACCCAACATCTCCAACGTAACAGGTGATGTTGTTGCTGTCTTGGATGAAGCAGGGAGCTTTGGGATTGTCTATGGTGCTTCTTCTAATGGTGCTGTGTATGTCTACAAGAATGATGGCGACAATGGTGGATTATCTTCTTCATCGAATCAATCCATCAGGGTATCCATTCTTCGCCGGTTAATCCTCGAGACTAATGGGAATTTACGTCTGTATCGATGGGACAACGATGTCAATGGCTCGCGCCAATGGGTTCCTGAATGGGCTGCTGTATCGAACCCCTGTGACATTGCTGGTGTTTGTGGAAATGGGATTTGTAGTTTGGATCGAAGCAAGACAAATGCTTCTTGCACATGCTTGCCGGGTTCTTCTAAATCTGGAACAGAGCTTCAGTGCTACGACAACTCATCGCTCACTGGAAAATGTGGACCTCAACATCAGAACATGACACCTGAATTCAAAATTGAAACTGTGCAACAAAGCAATTACTACTATCCTGATTCATCTGTGATAGCTAATTACAGTGATATTGCCACGGTTTCAAAGTGTGGCGATGCTTGCTTATCGGATTGCGAGTGTGTTGCTTCTGTCTATGGACTTAGTCAGGAAAAGCCCTACTGTTGGATTTTGAAGAGCTTGGAATTTGGGGGATTTGAAGACCCGGGTTCGACCTTGTTCGTGAAGGTTGAGTCCAATGGCTCATCGAGCAACACAGGAGGGTCTGGGGATTCTTCGGGAAGGTCAAGGAAGAGTACTGACAAAGTTGTGGTACTTCCTATTGTTCTGAGCATGACTGTTCTTATTGGGCTCCTCTGTTGCTTATTGTATATCAGTGTTCATAGAAGGAGGTCCTTGAAGAGAGCCTTCCAAAACTCCTTGCTTGTTTCGGTGCTCCTGTAAATTTTAGCTTCCGCGATTTGCAAGTCAAGACTAATAATTTTGCACACTTGCTCGGAACAGGCAAGTCTGTATGAAAGCAAAGAATAATACTTAAATCAATTGAAAATTTGTGGTTATTTTATTTTATTTTTAAATTGTAATGTTGTGTTGTTTTGCAGGCGGGTTTGGAAGTGTATACAAAGGAAGCCTAGGAGATGGGACTTTGGTGGCAGTGAAGAAACTTGACAGGGTTTTGCCTCATGGAGAGAAGGAGTTTATCACTGAAGTGAACACTATTGGCTCCATGCATCATATGAACTTGGTTCGTCTCTGTGGATATTGTTCTGAGGGCTCACAACGGTATGCAATAGCAATGCCACGAATCCAGAATCTGTGCACAAACAAAATACCCGGTAAAGCAATGCGTGGGTTTCACTATACGAAAGTTGAATGTGGACCATTCTTTATTTTTCTGGGTAAATTTTTGTGCATGAGTTCTGGTTCGTAGCTTTATTGTTCCTAGCAAGCACTATTATTTAATCATGTACATAAGATAGCATCTCACATTGTCTACTGAAAATTGCATAAATTTGGAGATTGCAGTTGAGAATTTAGTGCTTAGGGGAACATTTTAAGCTGCAGTGCACAAACCATTTCACAACTACAAAACTCAAGCATTACAAACTCAGTATGTTGTTCTCAAATTTGTTTTGAAATGTGATATTAATTCATTCACAGGCTTCTAGTATATGAGTTCATGAAGAATGGATCCTTGGACAAATGGATTTTTCCGTCATACAAATGCCAAGGTAGACTGCTGGATTGGTCAACCCGATTCCAAATAGCTGTTGGTACTGCACAAGGGATTGCATATTTTCATGAGCAATGTCGGAATAGGATAATACACTGTGATATTAAACCGGAAAACATTCTGCTAGATGAAAATTTCTGTCCTAAAGTATCGGACTTTGGACTAGCTAAGTTGATGGGAAGAGAGCACTCACATGTTGTCACAATGATTAGAGGAACACGAGGGTATTTGGCCCCTGAGTGGGTTAGTAACCGCCCTATAACTGTGAAAGCTGATGTTTACAGTTATGGAATGCTTCTTCTAGAGATTGTTGGTGGCCGAAGAAACCTAGACATGACTCACGATGCAGAGGACTTCTTCTACCCTGGCTGGGCTTTCAAGGTATCCTTCATTTTCCCTCTATTTTCATGTAATTAAATGCTGCATTTTAGCATTTCCCCAAGTTTTTAAACTTGCGAAAATGTTGATTTTTACAGGAAATGACAAATGGAACACCGATGAAAGTTGCAGATAGGCGCCTAGAAAGAGTAGTAGAAGAAGAAGAACTCATGAGAGCTTTGAAAGTTGCATTTTGGTGCATCCAAGATGAGGTTTTCATGAGACCTTCAATGGGGGAAGTGGTGAAGATGTTGGAAGGATCGGTTGAAATCAATGTACCACCAATGCCACAGACAGTTTTGGAGTTGATTGAAGAAGGCTTGGATCAAGTATATAAAGCCATGAAGAGAGAGTTTAACCAGTACAGCTCCTCCGCCATCACTAGTCATCCATCATCCCAATCCCATGCTACGTGTAGTTATTCTACAATGTCACCTAGATAACAAAGGTAACACCCAAAAAATTATCTTTTTGTTGAGATTATGTAAATGTAATTGAAACTCTATGATGCTCCCAAAGACTGCCTAGGAATTGATTGATGTTGTATGGTTCATAATCCCATTTCATTAAGATGGCACATAGAAATTCATAGAAGACTGTTGATATTCAAGATTAGGATTCATTTACATAAACCAATTATAAACTAAATTTAATTTCAAACATCGTCCATATGATGGAGGAAATGTAACCAATGAGATCATCACTTGGACCAAAGCATGGCACCTTCATATTTGATTGAAACCATAATGGGTCGGAGGTCTGAGATGAGATTAGCTGAATGAATGAAGCCACTACTGGCAGCATAAGGTGCAGCTACTAGCATCGGTAACTCTTTCATCAAATTATATTTGTATTCAATTTATACTTAAAATCACACTTACCATTCATTTTTTTATATATAAATGTAATTTGATAAAAGGGTTGCCGATATTTGATCAATTTGATTTTTTACAAATATGTTTTACTCAATATATCCTAAAAATTGAATAATTTTGATCAGCAAAGGGGGACCCAGAGTGAGCCTCATCAGACATAGAACAGTAGCTGATATCCATATCGCATAAGAACCACCCAAAACGGATGATTTGCTCTGCTCTTTTGTTTGTTTGTATGTTTGGCAAACTCATTGTTCTCTTATTGTACTTGTTTATTCTTTCAATAAAATGTTATGTGGCGAATAAAAAAGATTGCTACTATTGACATTTACCTTATTTCTTTGGACCCTCCATTGTTTTATTTTTTTTAATTCCAATTTTGTCCAAAGATAAAATTTTATTTCTACCCTCATCCCTAACCCTCTAATCCTAATTTTCCAACCTAACTCTAATTCCATCACCTCCGGCACGCCGACCGTCCACCTTCAAGTCACCCCAACCACCGCCATCATCACAACACTCTTCTCTTCCTCCTCCTCTTTCTTTCCACCATCACATCGCTGCTATCACCGTCTACCACCCACTGTCGCTGCCATTACCGTTATACTCATTGTTACACACCAAATCTAGGCATGACCCGCCGTGGCCCATAGGGACTTAGCCCAAGGCACACGTAAACTTGAACACAAACCCAATATCACAAAGAATAAATATAACGACAGAAATAAATAAATCAAAACCCAATCTAATTACAAGTCACAAGTATAAACGACAAAACCAACCCTAATCAATACCATCCAAACCAATGGGATATAAATAGCCCACATAATAGAATAATCCTAAATGAACCTCAATAAAAATAAAAAATAAAAAGTGCACAAACTTGACATCACAATCTGAAAAATAAACACACACACACACACACACACACATATATATATATATGAACGTCCTAGAGGTCCATGTAATTAAGTCCTCGCTATGTCATAAGTCCACTTTAAATCCTTTTATCACCTAGAAATGATAATAACTAAGTCAACTGATAGCTCAGTGAGTAAAAGCATAGATGGTAAATACAATTTTGAAAAATAGGGTTCAATTCCAAAATAAGATATATATCACAGAAACTAAATTGGCATACAGATTTGATAAAGACAATCTGTTTCAAAAAGAAGGTTCCACAGTTCAACAATTGAAATACTTATGTCTCTCGAAAACACAGCAAATGACATTCTCCACTTAAAACAGATTACAACATGATCATCAATAATTTTCTGGGTACCAAGAATAAAAAGTAACACACCACAAAGTTCTCAAGGCAATAAGCCCGTTGGATCCAATATCGAACCAAGAGTCATCTTCGGGGTGGCAACTCGGGCCTTTTCTCTAAGACGATTCGATTGGAGGTCACCTAGCCTAGCCCAGGTTTTTTCCTTACAATCGTTAAGCACCCGTTGGATCCAATATCGAACCAAGAGTTATCTTCGGGGTGGCAACTCGGGCCTTTTCTCTAAGACGATCCGATTGAAGGTCACCTAGCCTAGCCCAGGTTTTTTCCTTACAATTATTGAGCACTAGAGTTATAGCGATTTTGGCTTAGACCCGACCCATTTGATGCTTTGGATCCTAGCTTTATTGTCTTATACGATTGTTCACGTTTTATTTCTCTTTATTCCTCATTGAGTTTGGTTATTGGAGTGTCTTGGTTGCGTTTGGAACATGACGGGAGTTAGTTTTCAAAATGATTCATGCCCAGATTTTAGCTTCTTTGCTTGAGCAACACTTCTTACGCTTGAAAGGTCTTTGAAAACACTTAGGACTTTTGCAGGCCTATAAAGATACTGGGAGTTGGTATTTTACGCTCGAGCGGTCATTCTTGCATTCTAGCGGTATTGGCTCGAACGGTTCTTCTTGAGCTCGAACGAGGATCCTCTGTAAAACTTCTGGGAGTTTGTATTCTTCGCTCGAGTGGTAAACTTCTTCGCTCGAGTGGTGTCACTTATAGTGTCTGGTCGCTCGAACGACACTTCCTTCCCTCGAGCGGTTTGCGCGTATATCAATCTGTAAAAGTCATTTTTTGAGTCACTTTTTCATTTTTCTCTCTTTTAAACATTTCAAAATCCTAATTTGAGACCCTCTCTCTCTAAAACTTTCACGACCCAAACCTGCCCCTATAGGTTTAAGATCGTAACGGGCCAGTAATCCTAGGATTACCAAAGGCCTCTGAACATATTAGTAAAATTAAGGGGCTAGCGGAAGCAATATCAAAATACAATGTCCATAGAGCTGTGTAGATGTACATGGGACATAAAATTTCAAACTTATATTTACATATATAACATTAACTTATATACAGATAAACCAAAATGGGTCTTAGCCCAACACACAGACAGTACAGAAACTTGTTCAAACAAAAGAAAACAAAAGTGTTAAACATGGATCACCAAACTTGACCACTTCTTAATATGGGAACCTCCTCGGGAGGCATGATGGTTGGCTAACCCAAATAGAACCCCAGGCAACAGCTTAGATTTGGTCTCGCGCCTGATCACCTACATACATAAATAATATAGTGAATTAAAGCTCAGTGAATAACAACAGTGTAAAGGGTTTATGAATGATGTCCATCACAGATTCAATAATCAGAGTTCATATCAGAAACAGAAACAGATTCAGATTCACATACCTATACAGAATTCATAAGCAGTTATATGTGGTACATCCATTAGTTGATAGATCAAATTGGTCATAAGACCCACGTGCATAGTCGGTACCGATCTTTGTGTAAAAATAGCCATGGTATTGTTACCCCTAGGCGAGGGACACGTAAACATAGGCCTCGGTATTGTTACCCCCGGGCAAGGGCCACATGAACATAGACCACGGTATTGTCACCCCTAGGTAAGGGCCACGTGCATATTGGCCACGATATTGTTACCCCAGGTGAGGGCCACGTAAACTAAGGATGTCACAAATACATTTCAGAAAAATGGACATTCATTCATGATTCACAAAATAGCATTTCATAAAACATATCATATCTTATCATTCTGAAAATACTTATAATCAAACATAGCTCTACAGATTTATTACTCACAGATAGCCCCAATAGCAGAATAGATCACATGGACAAAATAGACTGATCAAGCAGGCGATAACACGTGACCTACATAAACACGCAACAGATACATATTGAATACACGTCTCAAAGGTGCTTAACTTATCATTTTTCTCTGTTAACGTGTGTTTCTAACTCTTAGCCTCATTATTGTAACTTAAACATGGCCTAGGAATGCCTTAGATGCAATAAGGATGCAAAAATGTACTTTGAAATACTTAGCCAAATTTCTAAAAACAAGGCAGTTCACTTGAGCGCAACTTCTGTCACTCGAGTGGACCCCTTGGTCTGCAAAACTTCTGAGAGCTCACATTTTACACTCAAGCAAAGATCTTGGTCACTCAAGCCAATTCTGAAAACAAAGGGTGGTCACTCAAGCACAGATTCTATTGCTCGAGCCAAGGTTCATGTTTGCAAAAGTACTGCGAGCTTGAATTTTATGCTCGAGCCAACTTTTGGTCACTCGAGCCAAGGTTCAAAACAAAGATGCTCGCTCGAACGCAACTTTTACTACTTGAGCCAATCCCCAAACTCTGCAAAACTTCTGAGAGCTCGCATTCTTTGCTCGAGCTCAGCTTCCACCGCTCGAGCGAAAAGTGCGAATTTTGGAATTTTCGGATTTGCTTCCAAAGTTCAAAACTCGAATTCAAAGCTTCAAAACACATTCTTTGGGCCCAAAACTTAAGAAAACATGTAGAAACTCATAACACATCATGACTTGAAAAATCATTTCGCAAAATCAAGCCCAAAAGCATGTAAATTGTGCAAAAGCAAAACTTGAACTTTGAATACATAACATGCATGTAATGATATCATCTCCAACCTTCCAAAACATGATCAATTAGGCTAAGGTAATGTAAAACATGATGAAATCCCAAAACCAAGTTAAAACATTAACATGTAAGAGAGAATTCCTTGAAAATAATTTCAAACATAATGAAATGAGCATGCATGCATGGAATGCTCTTCTTTCCTACCTCCTTGGTTCATTTAATGTCTTTAATCTATAGATTCTCTTGAACCCATGTAGTTAACAAGTTAATCACATAACTAAAGGGTTGAATTCTTACCTTAATTCTTCAATTGGGCTTTAGATGACTAATTCTTTGAGCTAGGAGGCCAAACCTCTAAATTGTCTTCTAAATTCTTCATTTCTCCCTTTGATTTCACTCTTTTCTTCACTCTCTCTCTCTCTCTCCTCTACGAAGTGTGTGTAAAATGAAAGGTTCTTGAGTTACTTAGGCCTGATATAGGCTTGTTTAAATTAATTTGGTTAAGTGATTAGATCTAATTAATTATTCTAATTATTTGGTTCTGAATCGATTTCAATTAAACTTATCATAAAATTCTAAGAAGTCTAACCAATACATAGACTTGGTCAATTTCATGTACAAATGCCGATAAGGCCTTCAATTCACATATTGAATCAGAAATTCAGACAGATATTTTATGTCAGACAAATATAAACACAAATAACACAATACACATGAAATTAACTTAGAATTTTCTCTTAATTACTTCTTAGGCATTCTTAATCTCGGTTTATTGACTAATCCTAGTTCGGGGTTGTTACAGTCTTCCCCCTTAAAGAGTTTGGTCCTCCAAACTCGAATTACCTTCATTTCGGAAGAATGCCGGTCTAGAGGGAAAAATGCGGATATCTTTTCATCATATCTTCTTCCATTTCCCACATTGCATACGTCCTTCCATGATTCTGCCAATCAACTTTCACCAATGGGATTTCTTTGTTTCTTAATCTTTTGATTCGGTAGTTAACAATCTGTATTGGCTGTTCTTCATAAGTAAAATCATCTTTCAGAAGTACATGGGTCGGCTTAATAACATGAAATGGATCTCGCAAATAGTCCCGAAGCATAGAAATGGCAAACATTGTGCATATTTCCATAACTGGAGGTAAGGCCACTTGATACGTCATGGATTGATTTTCTCAACAATCTCATACAGGCCAATGTAACGCAATGCCAATTTGCCTTTAACTCCAAATCGTGTCTGACCTTTCATCGGGGTCACTTTAATGAACACATGGTCACCAACTTCGTACTATTTGTCTCTTCTCCGGACATCCGCATAACTCTTTTGATAACTCTGAGCAGTTTTCAAACGTTGTGAATAGTTTTACTTTGTCAGTCGTCTCTTGCACAAGTTTCGATTCCCAATAATGGCTTGTCTCCTACTTTGGCCCAACAAATCAGAAACGACATTTTCTTCTGTACAAAGCTTCATAAGGAGCCATACCATACTCAGTGATAGCTATTGTTATACACAAACTTGGCCAAAGAAAAATAGGTTTCCCAATTGCCTTGGAAGTCTAACACACACATTTCAGCATATCTTTATGGTTTGAATGGTTCGTTCGGATTGGCTATCTGTCCGTGGGTAATAAGCACTACTCAATCTCAATTCAGTTCCCAAAGCTTGTTGTAAACTCTGCCAAAATTTGAAGTGAACTTAGAGTCTCTGTCAGATAGAATAGACACTAGCACCTCGTGTAATCTCACAATCTCATCAATATAAATGTTAGCTAGTTTATCCGCATTATAAAAAGTTTTGATAGGTAAAAAATGTGCAGATTTAGTCAAATGATCAACAATGACCCAAATAGAATCCATACCTCTAGAAGAACGAGGCAGACCGACAATAAAGTCCATTGTGATATGTTTCATTTTCATTCCGGTATTGGAAGTGGTGAAGTAGTCCCGCAGGTCTTTAATGTTCAGCTTTGACTTGGCATTGCAAACATTTGGCTACATAGGCAATACTTTTCTTCATTCCAAACCACCAGAAATTTTGCTTCAAATCTTTATACATTTTTGTATTCCCTAGATGCATAGCAAATTTAGAATTGTGGGCTTCGGTCATAATATGCTTTCTTAAGTTTGAATAATCCGATACGCAAAGCCTACCCTGAAATGTCAATACATTATCTTCCAACACAAATCCCGGTCTCAGTTTCGATTCAATTTCATCAACAATCTTTTTCAAGAATTCATCTTCTATCTTTTTTCCTTAACTTCTTCAATTATGGCTGGCTATGCAGAAATGACAACTAGAACCCCACCTTGCTCACGCAAAACAATCAATTTCATTTCTTTCTAAGTCACACAGCACTTCTTTCTGACCAGTAAGCAAACATGCTAAATTCCCGATGGATTTTCGACTCAAAGTATCTGCAACTATATTTGCCTTTCCCGGATGATACAGAATTTGCAAATCATAATCTTTTATCAACTCGAGCCATCTCCTCTATCTCATGTTCAATTCTTTCTGAGTAAAGAAATATTTTAGGCTTTTGTGGTCGGTGTATACTTCACAAGTTACTCCATACAAATAATGGCGCCAAATTTTTAGTGCAAACACTACGGCTGCAAGCTCAAGATCGTGGGTTGGATAATTTTTCTCATGTGGTCGAGTTGTCGAAAAGCATAAGCAATCAACCATTCATTTTGCATTAACACACACCCCAAGCCATTGTACGAAGCAACACTGTAGATTTGGAACCCATCAGTACCATTAGGCAAAGTCAAAATTGGTACAGTTACTAATTTGCCTTCAATTCTTAAAAGGCATATTCTCTTTGGTTATTCCAATCAAAGGTACATTTTCTGTATCAATTGAGTCAATGGCATGGCAAGTTTGGAGAAGTCTTTCACAAATTTGCGGTAATAGCCAACAAGACCCAGAAAACTTCAATTTCTGATATATTAGTCGGTCTTGGCCAATTCACAATAGCTTCTATTTTTTGTGGGTCAACTAATATGCCATTTTTGTTGATTACATGTCCTAGAAATGTTACATTATCAAGCCAAAACTCACATTTGGACAGTTTTGCATACAATTTCTTTTCTCTTAGAGTTTAGCACCATTCTCAAATGGTTTTCGTGTTCAATCATGCTTTTGGAATAAATCAAGATATCATCAAAACACAAGGACAAATTCATCTAGACATGGTTTGAAAACCCTATGTGTTAGGTCCATGAAGGCGACAGGTGCATTGGTTACCCCAAACGGCATTACCAAAAATTCATAGTGCCCATATCTAGTTCGGAATGCAGTTTTTTCTATGTCTTCTACCTTAACTTTTAACTGGTGATACCTGGACCTAAGGTCAATTTTAGAAAACATTGGGCTCCCTGAAGTTGGTCAAACAAATTGTCTATTCGGGGCAGTGGGTATTTATTTTTCAGTCACTTTGTTCAATTCTTGGTAGTTTATACACAATCTCAAAATTCCATCTTTTTTTTAACAAATAGAACTAAAGCACCCTAAGGCGAAGTGCTCGATTAATAAACTTTTTGTCTAACAGTTCTTGCAATTGAATTTTCAATTCTTTCAATTTCGAGGTTGACATTCTCTATGGGGTTTTAGAAATTGGTTGCGTTCTAGGTACTACCTCAATAGTAAATTCAATTTCCTTATCAATCAAGTTTCCGAGTAGTTCATTAGGGAAAACATCAGGGAATTCACTGATTGCAAGAATAGTTTCCACATTAACACTATTTGTAGACACATTCAAAACACAACACAAATAACCCCTACATCCCTTCTTAAGTAGTTTGTTTGTTTTCATAACAGAGATCAAATACAGGGAAGGAACTACACCATTCCCAACAAATACAAATTCAGGTAACCCCGGCGGCTGAAACACAACAGATTTGGCAACACAATCAATGGTAGCGTGATATTTTATCAACCAATCTATACCCAATATGCAATCAAAATTCTATATCTAATGGTAGCAAATCAACATATGAAAGTACTTCTCCAATCATAACATCATAGGCAGGATATATATATGCACATAACATAGAACCCCCAGATGGTGTAGATACAGACAACAAATAATTTAGGGGCTCTATAGGTCTAGTTAATTTCTGAGATAAAACATGCGACACAAATGAGTGGGTGGATCCAGAATCTATTAAGACATAGGCATTCTGAGCACAGATAGGGATTATACCTGACACCATTAATTCAGTATCCTGAATGTCCCCCGGCACAAGTGCAAAAACTCTGCCTTGCCTCAAGGTTTCCTTTCCAGCATTAGTTCTCACGTTTGTTCTTGGTACAAAAGTAGATCCGACTGAACTTGCCTCAGGATGGTTGGAATTTTGGGACATAAGCAGGCAATCCTTTATCATGTGGCTAGTCTTGCCACACTAGAAGCAAGCACCTGTTGATTGGTAGTAGGCGCCCTTGTGTTTTCTTTCACATTCTGAGCAAGTAGGTATTGTACCACTATTTTGACTTGAACTACTGGAGGATCTTGTATTTTGCTTCTTTGAGAATAACCAACCCTTTCTGAAATTAAATCTATCGTTTGCCTCTCCATTCGGTTGTCGGAGCTTTGTTATGTTTCATTGCCTGAGTTGGCTTCAGTCATCAAGGCTCTATCCGACACATCAACATATTTCAGTTTCCAACATTCAAGTTTCAGCTTTTAACGGTTCAATTCCTCCCAAAAAGGTCGGTGGCTTCATCTTATTGAACTTCTGAGTCAATGAGATAATATCATTATTTATCGACTCAAACTATACTGGAGAAGGCGGATGAGGCAAAGGTTATTGTTGTTGATGTTGTCTCATTGATTCTGTTAAAGCTGCTAACATTCTTTCTATACAGTCCATCCGCGCATCGGAGGACTCAGTCACATCATCACTTCTTTTTTTTTCATTGCTATAGGTAAACAAAGCACTAATAAACATAAGCAAATAATCTTGACAGTTTCACAATGTTCAGTTTTAGGTCATTACAATCTAAATTCATATGTTCATATTTTAAGTTCACATGTTCACATAAATTAACTCACACACTTACACAAGCTGATGTATTGTCCCTAATTCATTTTTAGGACATCTAATAGCTCATATGGATTCGTGTGTGTGGTATAACACGTGCTTTGATATCATTCTGTCACAACCCAAACCCGCCCCTATAGGTTTAGCATTGTAACCGGCCAGTAATCCTAGGATTACCGAAGGCCTCTAAACAGATTAGTAAAATTAAGGCACTAGTGGAAACAATATCAAAATACAATGTCCATAGAGCTATGTAGACATACATGGGACAAAAAGTTTTAACCTTATATTTACATATATAACGTCAACTTATATACAAATAAACCAAAATGGGTCTTAGCCCAATACACAGACAATACAAAAACTTGTTCAGACAAAACAAAACAAAAGAAAACAAAAGTCTTAAACATGGTTCACCAAACTTGACCACTTCTTAATTCGGGAACCTCCTCGCGAGGAATGATGGTTGGATGACCAAAATAGAACTCTAGGAAGTAGCTTAGGCCTAGTCCCGTGTCTGATCACCTACATACATAAATAATACAGTGAGCTGAACCCTAGTGAATAACAACAGAACAAAGGGTTTATGAATGATGTCCATCATAGATTCAGTAATCAGAGTTCATATCAGAAACAGATTTAGATTCACATACTTATACAAAATTCATAAGCAGTTAAATGTGGTGCATCCATTAGCTAACAGATCAGATTGGTCATAAAACCTATATGCATAGTCGGTATCGATGCCCATAAAGGTCAACATCTTTGTGCAAAAATAGCCATGGTATTGTTACCCCCAGGCGAGGGCCATATAAACATAGGCCTCGGTATTGTTACCCTGGGCAAGGGCTATATGAACATAGACCACGGTATTATTACCCCTGGGTAAGGGCCACGTGCATATTGACTACAGTATTGTTACCCCCAGGCGAGAGCCACGTGAACTAAGGATGCGACAAATACATTTCGAAAAAATGGACATTTATTCATGATTCACAAAATAGCATTTCATAAAACAGATTATATCTTATCATTCTGAAAATACTAATAATCAAACATAGCTTTACAGAGTTGTTACCCACAGATAGCCCCAGTAGCAGAACAGATCACGTGGACATAATAGACTAATCAGGTGGGTGATAACACGTGACCTACATAAACACATGACAGATACACATTGAACACACGTCTCAAAGGTGCTTAACTTATCATTCTTCTCTCTTAGCATGTGTTTCTAACTATTATCCTTATTATTGTAAATTAAACATGGCCTAGAAATGCCTTAGATGCAATGAGGATGCAAAAATGCACCTTGAAACAATTAGCCAAATTTCTAAAAACAAGGTAGTTCGCTCGAGCCAACTTCTGTTGCTAGAACGGACCCATTATGTCAAAACCAAACCTGCCCCAATAGGTTTAGTGTCGTAACCGGGTAGTAATCCTAGGATTACCAAAGGACACTGAACAAATTAAGCAATATATTCGGGCTAGCGAAAGCAAATACAAACATATACGTCCATAGAGCTGCATAGACATACATAGGACAGAAAATTTAAAACTTAATTTATGTAATTAAGAGGTCATACCCACATCACCATTCATACATACAGACCAACAAAAGACTTTTCCAAAATTTAACAAAAGGAATAGAAAAGGATCTTTAACATGGTTCACAAAAGCTTGACCACTACAAAACGGGAACCTCCTCGGGAGGCACTGTGGTTGGCTGGACAAAACAGAACTCCAGGCCATCAACTACAAGCCTGGTCACCTACATACATAAATAATACGGTATGCTAGAGCCCAGTGAATAACAACAAAGTAAATGTTTTATGAATGATGTCTGAATAATCTCAGAATCAGAATTCATATCATAATAGATTCAGATTAATATATTCATCAAAAATCATAAGCAATTATATATGGTACATCAATTAACCTTCATATCATCTTGGTCTTGGGACCCATATCCATAGTCGGTACCAACGACCCGAAAGGTCCATATCTTGTGCACAAGTAGCCATGGTATTGTTTTCCCCAGGCAAGGGCCATGTATAAACCACGATATTGTTTCCCTCAGGTAAGGACCATATGATCATAAGCCATAGTATTATTTCTCCTGGGCGAGGGCCATATGAACTAAGAATGCCACAAATACATTTCGGAAAAATAGACATTTATTTGTAATTCATAAAATAGCATTTTAGAAAAAAGATCATATCATTTCAGTCAAGAAAACTTATAATCAAACATAGCTTTATAGAGTTTTTACTCACAAACAGCTCCAATAGCAAAAGCGAAAGAGCAAACGGATTGGATAGTTTATGGTGCGTGACCTACACAAACACATAACAAATGCACACTGAAACACATGTTCGAAAAACACAAAACTCATTTCATTTCTATTTTAGTGTGTTTCTAATCCTTATTCCTATTATTATGTCTTAATTAGGGCTTAAGAATGCTTAAGATGCAATGAGGATGCCAAAATATACTTTAAAACATTTAGTCAAAATTTTAAAAATAAGGCAGTTTGCTTGAGCGCAACTTCGGTCGCTCGAGCGGTCTGCAAAGTTTGCAAAAGTACTAGTTGCTTGAATTTTCCGCTCGACAAACGCTCGACAATCGCTCGAGCCAAAGACTGAGTAAAAAGGGTCTCCGCTTGAGCGCAACTTAGGTCGCTTGAGCGGTCTGCAAAATTTTTGCAAAACTTCTGGGAGCATGAATTTTATGCTTGAGCTTAGACTTTGCCACTTAAGCGAAAGTACAAATATAAGGGTGGTCGCTCGAGCGCAGATTCTGCCGCTCAAGCTAACCCTTAAACTCTGCAAAAGTGCTGGGAGCTCGAATTCTTCGCTCGAGCGCAGACTCCAACGCTCGAACAGAGTGTGCAAATTCTGGAATTTCCAGATTTGCTTCCTAAGTTCAAAACTTAATTTTAACACTTGAAAATACAATCTTTTGGACCAAAACTTGGTAAAACATTGAGAAACTCATAGTGAGTAAAGAATTAGAAACAATTTTACAAATTCAATCCCAAAAGCTTTGTCAATTGAACAAAACTAAACTTGAAATGTTGAAAATATAACATGCATGTATTTCCTTAAGTTCAAACTTTCCAAATCTTGGTAGAATGAGATGTATAGTACAAACAGGAGTTGAATTCTCATAACAAGACCAAAATATGAACATGCATGTAGGAAAACTTTGACATCAACTTCCAAAACTCCATGATATACACATGCGTGGATGGTTTAATCCTAATTATACTTCTTTAGCTTAATTCTCAAGTTAATCTGCTTAATTCTCTTGAACTCATGCATTAAGTGCTACAACTACACAACTAAAGAAGTGAATTCCTACCTCAAGTTTTGAATTCTCAAGTGTAAAGGCTTAATCTTCTCAAAGTTGAACAATTCCTTAACTATTCTCTTAAGTTCCCTCAATTATCTAGCAAGTTCCTTAGTTGAACTCAATTTTTCCCTTCTCTCTCTCTCTCTCTCCTCTCTCTCTCTCTCTCTCTCTCTCAAGATTTTCTCTCTAAGATGACAAAATGAGAGTGTTGTAGTCAAGGAGCCTTATATAGGTTGGTTTAGTGGGCTTAATTAAGCTAAGTTAACTAATTTGCATTATTTAATTCTAATCGGTTCCGAATCGAATTTTTAATTGAACCAACCATAATGTTCTAAAAATTCCAAATAACACGTAAACAAAGTTAATTTCGTGATCGAATGCCAATAAGGCCCCCAATTCGCAGAGCAAAACAGAAACACAAACAGATATGTCTATGACACACATATATAAATGCAATTAACATATAACACATGTAATTAACGTAGAATATAATCTTCATTACTTATTAAGCCTTCTTAATCAAAGATCATAAGCTAATCATAGGTCGGGGTTATTACAGTCTTCCCCCCTTAAAGAGTTTGGTCCTCCAAACTCAAATTACCTTCGTTTTGGAAGAATATCGGATCCAAATGGAACAAGTGATGGCATCTTTTTATCATATCCTCTTCGGTCTCCTATGTTGCTTAAGTTCCTCCATGATTTTGCCAATTAACCTTCACCAACGGAATTTCTTTGTTTCTTAGTCTTTTGATTCGGCGGTTCACAATCTGGATAGGTCGTTCCTCGTACGTATAATCATCTTTCAGAAACACATGAGTCGGCTCAATTACATGAGTTGGACCTCTCAAATAATCCCGAAGCATTGAGACATGAAAAACATTATGCATATTCTCCATAATCGGAGGTAAGGCCACTCGGTATGTTATTGAATTGATTTTCTCTAGATTCTTATACGGAACAATATATCTCGAAGCCAACTTTCCTTTCACTCCAAATTGTGTTTGCCCTTTCATAGGAGTTACTTTAATAAACACATGATCTCCGACTTCATATTCTTTGTCTCGTCTTCGAACATTAGCATAACTCTTTTGACGACTTTGCGCAGTTTTCAGCCTCTGTTGAATCAATCTCACTTTCTTTGTCGTCTCTTGCACAAGTTCTGGTCCCAATAACGGTCTATCGCCTATTTCGGCCCAACAAATTAGAGATCGGCATTTCCTTCCATATAATGCTTCATAAGGAGCCATTCCAATGCTTGAATGATAGTTGTTGTTGTATACAAACTCGGCCAAATGGAGGTAAGTCTCCCATTTCCCTTGGAAATCTAACACACACATCTAGGGGTGTGCGCGGTGCGGGTCGGTGCGGTTTGAGAGAAAAATAGAAACCGTATGGCGGGTGGCGGATTGATAAAAGTTTCACTAGAATTTGTCATTTTCCTTATCAAAAACCGGCGGTTTGGTTGGCAAATAATGGCGGATTTGCCTTGGCGGTTCGGGCGGATTGGCGGTTTATAAAAAATATAATTCAAATTACAAAACTTAAATCAAAGAGTGAAAAAAAGACGAGAGATACCGTGATGTTAAGCATCTTGCGAAGCTTTCTTCTGATGCAGCAAGTGTAGCAACAACATGATAATATCAATGACTATGCCATCAGTTCATTACAAGCATCTGTGGAAGCTACAATGATCAAATACAATACATAAAATTAATATCATTCAGGGTTTACAATATATTGAAAATGTTTACTGTTAAAAAGTATTTAGATTGAAAAGTGAGCTGATGCAAGTTTGCAACATGGCCAGAAAAAAAAAAGATTGAAAAGTGAATTAGAATCCAACTTTATTTTGGATTACTGACATCTTGAATTCCCCTCGAGCAGTAATGTAATACTATATTCTAAGGTATAGAACAACAAGCAAACTTAAGTAAAAAAGAATTTTTAGAATCTTATAAAACATGATTTAATAGCGGTGCGGGTCGGTGCGGTTTGGAAGAAAAATAGAAACCGGCGGATTGATAAAAGTGTCACTAGAATTTGCCATTTTTCTTACCAAAAATAGGCGGTTCGATTGGCAAATAATAACGAATTTGCCTTGGCGGTGCGGCTCGGTGCGGTTTTGGCGGTTTCGGCAGTTTCGGCGATATTATGCACACCCCTACACACATCTGTAACATATCTTTCAAAGTTTGTTGGTTCGTTCAGATTGGCCGTTTGTCTGTGGGTGGTAGGCACTACTCAGTTGCAGTTCAGTTTCCAAAGCCTGTTGTAAACTCTGCTAGAATCTTGACGTGAACTCAGAATCTCTGTCAGATACAATGGACACTAGCATACCGTACAATCTCACAATCTCATTCACATAAATGTTAGCTAACTTATCCGTATTATAAAAAGTTTTAATAGGTAAAAAATTGGCAGACTTAGTTAAACGGTTAACAATGACCCAGATAGAGTCCATACGTCGAGAGAAGTAAGGCAATCTAACAATGAAGTCCATCGTAATGTGCTCCTATTTCCATTCTGGTATTGGAAGCGGCTGAAGTAATCCAACGGGTCATTGATGTTTAGCTTTTACTTGTTGGCAATGTATACATCTCACTACAAAATCTGCAATACACTTCTTTATTGCAGGCCACCAGAAATTCTGTTTCAAATCATGGTACATCTTTGTATTCCCCTGATGTATATCAAATTTAGAGTTGTGAACTTCGGTCATAATATGTTTTCTCAGTTCAGAATGGTTCGGTACATAGAGTCTACCTTGAAATTTCAACACATTGTTTTGATACACAAATCCGGGCCTTGGTTTTGAACCAATCTCATTAACAATCTTTTTCAGAAATTCATCTTGTAGTTACTTTTCTTTAACTTCCTTAACTATGGCCGGTTGTGCAAAAATTGTGGCTAGGATTCCACCATGTTCATGCAAAACTACTTCAATTTCATTTCTTTCCAAATCACACAACAATTCTTTCTGGCCAGTGAGCAAACACGACAGATTCCTAATAGATTTTCAGCTCAAAGCATCTGCAATGGTATTTGCCTTTCCTGGATGATACAGAATTTGCAAGTCATAATCTTTTATCAACTCAAGCCATCGTCTCTGTCTCATGTTCAATTCTTTTTGCGTAAAGAAATATTTGAGGCTTTTATGATCAGTGTACACTTCGTAAGTCACACCATGAAAATAGTGTCACCAAATTTTCAAAGCAAACATGACAACTGCTAGTTCAAGGTCATGAGTTGGGTAGTTTTTTTCATGAGGTCAGAGTTGGCGAGAAGCATAGGCAATCACTTTTCCATTTTGCATAAGTACGCACCCCAGACCCTTATATGAAGCATCACTATAAATATAGAATCCATCTGTACCATTAGGTAGAGTCAGAATTGGTGTAGTCACTAATCTGGTCTTCAACTCTTGGAAATTAGATTCTCTTTGGTAATTCCAATCAAACGATACATTTTTCTGTGTTAACTGTGTCAAAGGCATAGCAAGTTTGGAGAAGTCCTTCACAAATCTTCTGTAGTAACCAGCTAGCCCTAGAAAACTTCTAACTTTTGACACATTTGTTGGTCTTGGCCAATTTATAATAGCTTCAATCTTATGTGGGTCCACTGATATGCCATCTTTGTTAATCACATGTCCCAAAAAGGTTACATTGTCTAGCCAGAATTCACATTTGGAGAGTTTTGCATACAATTTCTTTTCTCTCAGAATCTATAACATGGTTCTTAAATGATTTTCGTGATCTTCCCTGCTTTTGAAGTAAATCAAAATATCATCAATGAATACAACAACAAAATTCATCCAAAAATTGTTTAAATACCCTATTCATTAGGTCTATGAAGGCGATAGATGCATTTGTTACTCTCAATGGCATTACTAAGAATTCATAATGTCTGTATCTAGTCCGAAAGGCAGTTTTCTCGACATCTTCTATCTTAACCTTCAACTGATGGTATCTGGATCTAAGCTCTATCTTTGAAAACACTTAGGCTCTCTAGAGTTGGTCAAAACAATCATCTATTCGAAGCAATAGATATTTATTCTTGACAGTGACTTTGTTTAATTCCCGATAATCTATACATGACCTTAAGGACCCATATTTCTTTTTAACAAACAGAACTGAAGCACCTTAAGGTGAAGTACTCGGACGAATAAATTTCTTATCTAACAGTTCTTGACTTTCAATTCTTTCAATTCTGAGGTTGACATTCTGTAAGGGTTCTAGGAATATGTTATGTTCTAGGTACTACCTCAAGCGTAAACTCAATTTCCCTATCATCATCGGGTAACTCATTTGGAAACACATCAGAAAATTCATTAACTATAGGAATAGCTTCCACATTAGGACTAACAGAGGTCACATTTATAAAATTGCACAAATAACTCCTACATCCCTTCCTAAGCAATTTAACGGCTTTCAAAGCAGAAATCATATACGGAGATGGAACTATCCATTCCCAGCAAACACAAATTCAGATAAGCCAGGTGGTCGGAAGACAATGGGTAGGTTTGGTTTGTGTTTCTGAAAAAAATTTCAGAAATTTTCTCTACAAACAAATTTTAGAAATTTTCTCTACCAAAAAATTTTTCCAAAAAAATTTCCCAAAACACACAAACCAAACAAGTTTTCCAAACAAATCTCTCTCACACACACATCAAATCAATCACTTTTTCCAAAACTCTCTCTCAAAACAATTTTCCAAAACAAATTTCCCAAAAAAAACCAAACCAAACATGTTTTCGTACTTTTTATCTCTAAAACACATCTCTCAAACACAAACCAAACATACCCAATAGATTTATTCACACAATTAATAGTCACACAGTACTTAGTCAACCAATCCATACCCAATATGCAATCAAAATAAGTAATGTCCAATGGCAGCAAATCAACATATAATATCACATCCCTAATCATGATACCACATGCAGGATACACATAAGCATACATCATAAAACCCCCAGAAGATGTAGTTATAGATAACCAATAATTCATAGGTTCTAGTGGTCTAGTCAATTTTTGAGAAAAAGCATGCAACACGAATGAATGTGTAGAACTAGAATCTATCAGCACATACACATTTTGAGCACAAATAGGGAGATACTTGACACCACGGATTCAATGTTCTGGACGTCACCAGGCACAAGTGCAAAAACTCTACCTTGCCTTAGGGGTTCTCTCCGAGCATTAGTTCTTACATTTGATCTTGGTGCAAAAACGGATCCGGCCGAACTTGCCGTAGGACGGTTCGTATTTTCAGCTGTGAGTGGGCAATCTTTCATCATGTGGCCAACCTTGCCACACCGGAAGCAAGCACCAGATGCACGATAACAGACACTCTTATGTTTTCTTCCACACTCAGAACAAACAAGCGTGGATCCACTACTCTGACTTGAACTATTGGTAGATCCCCGTGTTTTGCTTCTTATTCGTGACAAATGAACGGCCCCTTTGAACTTATACCCAAATCTCTTGCCTTTCCATTCAGTTATTGGAGCTTTCCTTTGTTTCATTGTAGCCAGGTTGGCTTCAGCCATTAAAGCTTTATCAAATACATCCACATATTTGGGCAGTTTTAAGACACCTACCTGATCAAACACACCTAGATCCAACTCTCCTTCGAATTTTTGAGCTTTTTTGTAATCTGTATCTACCATATGTGGGGGAAAACGGGCTAATTCAGTGAACTTGGCCTCATACTCAGCCACTGACATGTTGCCTTGCTTAAGCTCTTGGAACTCGAATACTTTTCTTTTCTCATAGAAAATCTCTTTGAATTGATCCCAAGTCAAAGTCCCACTCCACTGCTATCACGGACAAGCATCTACCAACGTCAGGCTTTGCCCTTTAAGGTGTAGGTGGCCAACAAAACTTTCTGATTCTCGGTACATGGAAAGACTTCAAATAGTTTTTCAGTTTCTAGCATCCATGTTTCAACCTTTAAAGGTTCAATTCCACCCAAGAAAGTCGGTGGCTTCATCTTATTGAATTTCTGAGTCAAGCTGATGATGTCATTATTAACCAGCTCTACTTGGACTGGAAGGGGTGGAGGAGGCAAAGGTTGTTGTCTTTGTTGTTGCATTATTGCTTCTGTTAAAGCTTCAAGCATTCTTTCCATTTGGTTCATCCGAGTCTCGGAAGATTCAGCTATACCATCACTACTTGTATTTTCCATTTGCTATAGGTAAACAGAGCACCAATAAACATAGGCAAATAATTCTTTTCACAGTGTTCAATTTCAATTCATTTCATTTCAGTGTCAATGTATATTGGTTTAGAGATGTTCATATATTTCACACACACTCACACATGCAGATGTAATGTCCCTAATTCTTACTAGGACATCTTTTAGCTCATATGGACTCGTGTATGCGGTATAACTCGTGTTCTGATACTACTCTATCACGACCCAAACCCGTCCCTATAGGTTTAATGCCGTAACCGGCTAGTAATCCTAGGATTACCAAAGGCCTCTGAACAAATTAAACAAGATACAGGGGCTAGCAGAAGCAAATACAAACATATACTTCCATAGAGCTATATAGACATACACGAGACAGAAAATTTCATACTTAATTTACATAATCAAGAGGTCATACCCACGTCACCATTTATACATACAGACCAACAAAAGACTTGTCCAAAATTTAACAAAAGAAATACAAAAAGATCTTTAACATGGTTCACAAAAGCTTGACTACTACAAAATAGGAACCTCCTCGGGAGGCACTGTGGTTGGCTGGACAAAACAGAACTCCAGGCCATCAACTCTGAGTCTAGTCACGTGCCTGGTCACCTACATACATAAATAATACGGTGAGTTGGAGCCCAGTGAATAATAATAAAGTAAATGTTTTATGAATGATGTCTGAACAATCTCAGAATTATGAATGATGTCCGAACAATCTCAAAATCAGAATTCATATCATAACAGATTTAGATTCATATATTCATCAGAAATCATAAGCAATTATATGTGGTACATCCATTAGCCTTCATATCATCTTAGTCCTGGGACCTAGATGCATAGTCGGTATTGACGGCCCCAAAGGTCCATATCTTGTGCACAAGTAGCCACAGTATTGTTTTTCCCAGGCAAGGGCCATGTATAAACCATGGTATTGTTTTCCCTGGGTAAGGGCCATATGATCATAAGCCACGATATTGTTTTCTCCAGGCGAAGGCCATATAAACATATGTCACGGTATTGTTTCCCCCAAGTGAAGGCCATGTGAACTAAGGATGTCACAAATACATTTTGAAAAAATGGACATTCATTCATAATTCATAAAATAGCATTTCAGAAAATATATCATATCATTTCAGTAAGGAAAACTTATAATCAAACATAGTTTTATAGAGTTGTTACTCACAGATAGCTCCGATAGCAAAAGAGAAAGAGAAAACAGATCAGATAGCTTATGGCGTGTGACCTACACAAACACATAACAAATACACACTGAAACACATGTCCGAAAAACATAGAACTCATTTCATTTCTATCTTGGTGTGTTTCTAATCTTTATCCCCATTATTATGTCTTAATTAGGGCTTAAGAATGCCTAAGATGCAATGAGGATGCCAAAATGTGCTTCAAAATACTTAGTCAAATTTTCAAAAAGAGGGCAATTCGCTCAAGCACAACTTCAGTCGCTTGAGCGGTCTGCAAAATCTGCAAAAGTGCTGGTTGCTTGAATTTTCCGCTCGATAGAC
This sequence comes from Camellia japonica, assembly GCA_030407325.1. Taxonomy (NCBI): domain Eukaryota; kingdom Viridiplantae; phylum Streptophyta; class Magnoliopsida; order Ericales; family Theaceae; genus Camellia; species Camellia japonica. Next base: position 126,847,316 of record JAPPVO010000002.1, on the reverse strand, counting down.
GCTCGACAGTTGCTCGAGCCAAAGATTGAGTAAAAAGGGTCTCCGCTCGAGTGGAACTTAGGTTGCTCGAGTGGTTTGCAAAAATTTTGTAAAACTTCTGGGAGTATAAATTTTACGCTCAAGCTTAGACTTTGCCGCTCAAGCGGAGGTACAAATATAAGGGTGGTCGCTTGAGCGCAGATTTTGCCACTCGAGCTAACCCCCAAAGTCTGCAAAAGTGCTGGGAGCTTGAATTCTTCACTCGAGCGCAGACTCCAACACTTGAGCGGAGTATGCAAATTCTGAAATTTTCAGATTTGCTTCCCAAGTTCAAAACTCAATTTCAACACTTCAAAATACAATCTTTTGGACCAAAACTTGGTAAAAACATTGAGAAACTTATAGTAAGTAAAGAATTATAAACCATTTCGCAAATTCAAGTCCAAAAGCTTTGTCAATTGAACAAAACTAAACTTGAAATGTTGAAAATATAACATGCATGTATTTCTTTGAGTTCAAACTTTCCAAATCTTGGTAGAATGAGATGTATAGTACAAAGACGAGTTGAATTCTCATAACAAGACCAAAATATGAACATGTATGTAGGAAAACTTTGAAATCAACTTCCAAAACTCCATGACATGCACATACATGGATGGTTTAATCCTAATTCTACTTCTTTAGCTTAATTCTCAATTTAATCTACTTAATTCTCTTGAACTCATGCATTAAGTGCTACAACTACACAACTAAAGAAGTGAATTCCTACCTCAAGCTTTGAATTCTAAAGGCTTAATCTTCTCAAAGTTGAACAATTCCTTGACTATCCTCTTAAGTTCCCTCAATTCTCTAGCAAGTTCCTTAGTTGAACTCAATTCTTCCCCCATCTCTCTCTCTCTCTCACATTTTGCTCTCTAAGATGACAAAATAAGAGTGTTGTAGTCAAGAAGCCTTATATAGGTTGGTTTAGTGGGCTTAATTAAGCTAGGCTTAAGTTAACTAATTTGCATTATTTAATTCTAATCATTTGGTTCCAAATCAAATTTTTAATTAAACCAACCATAATGCTCTAAAAATTCCAAATAACACGTAAACTAAGTTAATTTCGTGATCGAATGCCGATAAGGCCCTCAGTTCGCAGAGCAAAACAGAAACAAACAGATATTTCTTCGACAGACAGATATAAATGCAATTAACATGTGTTATATGTTAATTGCATAACATATAACATGTAATTAACGTAGAATTTCATCTTAACACGTGTTATATTTCATCTTAACTATAAATTGAGATCACAAAACACCTAAATTAAATTGAGGTTTTTTGTGATCTCAATTTATAGTTAAATCATTCTCAGTCGATTCAATTGAATTAATTTAAAATTTGCTATTCAGGATAATACAATTTAACCCATTACTCTCTGTAATTCCAATACCTGATTATTCTACTATGTAATCAGACAAAAAAAAAAAAAGACAAAAAAAAGAAACTAAACTTGGGTTGCTGTTTCTGCTGAAAGCCATATTTTCAGCTCCATTCAGTATTTCATCCTCCTAGAAGCACAGAGCTAGTTTCAGACGATATCAAGCTTTTCCTCTCCAGTCTCAACATAGTTCTTTCATATCAAAAAAAGCAAAAAAAGAGACAACGACAAACACCCAACCCAAGCAGTTTCAAGCCACTTCAGCCCACAGCAGAATAGTCCAAAGATTTAGTTTAGCAAATTGTGATTGTGACATTCAACGAAATTTTTCCATATCAAATTAAATTAATATAATTAGGCAAGGATTTAGCAAAAGAATCCAATGAGTCATACTCTTCATATACAATGTTCAAATAATCTTTAATCTTTAAGATGACTCAATCTGATTGACTAAGAGCCAGAGTGAATAACACAATGTAGCACTTCTCTCTACAAAAGCCATCATAGGCACTTAAATAATATTCTTCTATGTGCAACATCTACATCATATTTGATCACATCCAAGCCAAAAAACTAAAATGGGAACAACAATGGAATAAAATAACCCCATGTTGCATTCCTATTCATCATCCTCGGGATCAATTACCATCCTTAGCTTCCTTCTTAATAGAGCACCATTTTGGGATGTAACAGGAGTCGCATCGTCCCCCAAATCTGACAATTGATCCTCCAGCTCATCATGCAGTTGCTGATGCTGCAAATTATTTGCATCAATAGTGCCTACTTGCTTTTCACTGCTAATGCTAGTTGCTTGAGCTTCTGCATTGGCGGCACGATTGAGAGTACCATCATCATCAACTTCCATCCCACTGGGTTGTTCATGTCCATCCCTGAAAAAGCAAAAAATTATTAAAATTATCCTCAAACTTAAGCTCTCCCAAACTAATGCATGGTAGCCTTTCCTTGCCTTCACAAACTAAAATTTATTGAGGTTCACTAATCATAATAAAATATATAGGCAGTCAGGCACTTAATAAGCCACCGTCAGAACCTTGTTGATGGACTCAAATATGTTTGTAAAGTCAGTTAATGAATTGCAAACAATGAAAACTTTTTGTCATGGACATTGCTTGGCAGTGTTAGAAGTTCATACTGTCAAGCATGAGAATGCATGTTCAGGTCTGGACAGCCCCTACCCACAAATAATTCAAAGGTTAGATCTATCAAGTAGTACCCCTTCCAGCACCCCCCACGGATGAGGATCGACATCGGGAGTCTGAATGTCATGGAAAAAACTTCCATTTGTTTCCATCAAAACAGCCAAAATGTTTCCAATTCTAAGAAACCAAACAAAACACTAATGGTATAATGAGAGAGAGAAGAAAGAGAGTCAAAGCAGAGGAAAACAATATAATCGTCAACATTCCCTATATGCAAAATCATGCTTTACCATTAAGAAAGAGAAAGTGTACTTACCCCGAAACAGAGCCCGGAAATTCAACTTCAGAACTGTCTTGTGACACTTTTCCTTCAATTTTCTGGTTTTCCATGTCCTTAATTTCTCTTTCAATCTTCTTGTTTTTGCTCCTAAAATTCCAAAGATCAATTAAACTCATGGAAACAATGAATAATTCTTGCAAATTCCTTTCAGATTTAGTTTGTTTAAATTCCAAGTCAGCAAGAGTCCTAAAATGAAATAATTCCTTGGGGTGAAATACAAGTATCTCATTTCACTATCTTGCTCTATGAAGCAAACTTCACAAATTCTAGTTAATGTTCCATCTAATTTTAGCTGCATTTCTTTTAAAAAATTAGCATTGGAAAGACAGAATACTGTCAAGGTAATGAAAATATAATTCTAAGCATTGCCCGTGAAAATTGAAAAGAAATTGTACGAGATGGCTATCACCACGCATGCCTTGAGGTTTGATTTGAATGATGTTCAAGCACTTATAGACATGCCCACAAAATTAGTATAGCAGTAAACGGATATTGAGATGGATAAGTAACACATGAGATTAGCCCATGACAGATTACAAAAAGATTTCTAGAATCATTTAAAATGAACTTGAGGGTAAGCGTAGACAAATGACAAGGCCAGTCCAGTGGGAACAATGTGGTTTAGAATTGATGCAAGAACAAGGAAAAATGAAATAAATTGAGGTGATCAGAAAAGGCATGTTGGCCTGCCAATCACATAGCAATGGCCGACTATGAAGCACGAAGATGGGTACGAGTATTGGTACTGGTACGATACGGGTACGCCGATACAGTACAATCTAAAAAAATTAGGGTACGGGTATGGCTTGGTACATTTGTAAAAAAATATTTATTTTTAATTTAGAATAATGCAAAAATTGATTAAGTGGTTTAATTTGTTAAGATTCAGATTCAACCTACAATTAACATTTAATGCCAAAAATAAAGATATAAATTAAAATTAAATGTCATTATATTAAACAACTTACAAACTATAGCTTAATTTTAAAATCATACTGAGCATAAAACTATAAAAAAAAAAAAAAAAAAAAAAAGTCTAGTAAAAGAATTTTATCTCTGTAGTAGAAGAAAATATTATTTCGACGGAAGTATAGTATGGCTTGAGTATATACTAGGTACGTCTGGTACGCCAAAATTAAGAAGAAAAAATTTGGATACATATTTCGTGTACCCAATACATATGCAGAAGTATCATATAAAGTATCATACGCCGGTAAGTACCCAGTACGGGTATGGCATGTTTGTCGAAGTACACATGCTTCATAGATGGCCGACAATAAGATATTATTTCGACGGAAGTATAGTATGGCTTGGGTATATACTAAGTACGTTTGGTACGCCAAAATTAAGAAGAAAAAATTTGGATACATATTTCGTGTACCCAATACATATGCAGAAGTATCATATAAAGTATCATACGCCGGTAAGTACCCAATACGGGTATGGCATGTTTGTCGAAGTACACATGCTTCATAGATGGCCGACAACAAGATATTATTTTGATGGAAGTATAGTATGGCTTGGGTATATACTAGGTACGTCTGGTACGCCAAAATTAAGAAGAAAAAATTTGAATACATATTTCGTGTACCCAATACATACGCAGAAGTATCATATAAAGTATCATACGCCGGTAAGTACCCAGTATGGGTATGGCATGTTTGTCGAAGTACACATGCTTCATAGATGGCCGACAATAAGGAATGGGCTCGTCATAATAATGGCAGAGAAAACACCCATTAACAACTGTTTTAAGGATGGGTTAACTTGAATTGGGAACAAGTCATGATGGAGGTCCACATTTCTGGTCTTTTTGAGTTTGTTATGATATCCATGTTGAACCCCTGTATACTGACTGTTGTTCTGAAAGATACAGACTTTGGTGCATGCCCACTGGAATACTTCAACAGTTGAACTTTTTAGGTTTCATTGCTTAAATTATTGCACACACACACGGGGATAATTTGAAACAAGGATGGATAAGTACCTTTTTTTCAGTGATAATAATGTTTCATTGTCAGAGTGTTCTGCAGTTTCTGCAGAAAATTTAATAACATCCTCATCCTTCAAATGCGTCTTGGCTTTGGGTCTCTTCTGCTGAGCAACTCGCAGGCCAAGTTGCTTGAGTTTGCGTGAAACTTGTGCTGCTGTGAAAGTGCCATCAGCATCCAGTGCATTTGCAATCATGTGACTACACCTCTTTTGATCCTTAAACCTGCAGAAATCAAACAACAGGGATAATGCTTTATGCTGGAAATTTGATTATTATTGCCTTCATATTAGTCAATAGTGGTGCTGGTGGCATGTATATAATATGATAGTGGTGCTGGTGGTAGATAGTGGCATGTATATAATATGATAGTGGTAGATAGTGGTAATATATAATATGATAGTGGTAGATAGTGGTAATATATAATATGTAAGTGGCAGATAATGGGTTATAATGATGTTTGTAATATCTCCTATATAAGGAGTGTCATTTGGTCTTGTAAAATAAGAAGTTTTGAATCTTCTTCCTCATATTTTCTGAGTTGGTATCAGAGCAACAAAAACACAGCAGCCCTAAAACCGTCATAGCCATGTCGGAAGTCACGTCCGAAACCACTTCAACCCCTGCCGCTGCCATTCCGGTGAAAACGTCCAACTCTCACTCTGTCCAAATCACCACCATCCGCCTAAATGGTGATAATTTTCTCCGCTGGTCACAATCTGTCCGGATGTATATCCGTGGGCAAGGAAAGATCGGTTACATCACTGGTGACAAGAAGGCTCCTGCTGTTAATGATCCGCTGTTCGACAGTTGGGACGCTGAAAACTCCATGGTTATGACATGGTTGGTCAATTCCATGGAGGAGGATATAAGCTCTAATTACATGTGCTATACTGCACAAGAGTTGTGGGATAATGTTAGTCAGATGTATTCTGACCTAGGAAATCAATCTCAAGTTTTCGAATTGACTTTGAAGTTGGGAGAGATTCGTCAAGGAGATGATTCTGTCACCAAATATTTCAATTCGTTGAAAAGGTTGTGGCAGGATCTTGACATCTTCAACACATACGAATGGAAATCGGTTGACGACTGCAACCACCACAAGAAAACTGTGGAAGACAGCCGTATTTACAAGTTTCTTGCCGGCCTCAACATTGAGTTCGATGAAGTGCGAGGAAGAATTATTGGCAGACCTCCTCTCCCATCCATTGGCGAAGTATTTGCCGAAGTCAGAAGGGAAGAGAGCCGAAGGAGCGTCATGCTTAAGAAAAAAGGTACTGGTGAGTCAATTGAAATTTCTGCTTTAATTAGCGATGCTGCGGCCAACAAGGCTGCAAATTACCAGCGCAGGTTTGATGATAAGCCACGGGTCTGGTGTGATTTTTGCAACAAGCCTCGCCATACACGCGAAACGTGTTGGAAGATCCATGGCAAACCTGTCAACTGGAAAAGCAGCAAACAAGGAGAGAAGAATCGTGGCTTTCCTACTGCTAATGAAGCCGATTCAGGTCCCTTCAACAAAGAGCAGATTGATCAACTCTTAAAGCTGATAAAATCCAACTCCTCATCCGGTACTCCTAGTGTTTTTTTGGCACAAACAGGTAGAAATCCTAAAGCCTTCTCTTGCCTAAACTTCTCTCCGTGGATCATAGATTCCGGTGCCTCCGATCACATGACTAGTTTTTCCCATTTATTTAGTACCTATTTCCCTTGTTCTGGTCATGACAAAATCAGAATAGCCGATGGTAGTTTTTCACCTATTGCAGGAAAAGGATTTATTAAACTAACTGAGAAAATTAATCTCAATGCTGTTCTTCACGTCCCCAACTTAGCCTGTAACCTTTTGTCTGTCAGTAAACTATCTAAGGATTCTAATTGTCGTGTTACATTTTTTGAATCCCATTGTGAATTTCAGGACCAGAACTCGGGGATGATGATTGGGCGTGCTAGGATGCTTGAAGGTCTTTACTACTTTGATGAAGTACCTGTTAGTAATAAAAAAGCTCAGAGCTTTAATAGTACTAGTTCAATCTCTGTTCGAGAAAAAATAATGCTATGGCACTATAGGCTAGGACATCCTAGTTTTCTTTATTTGAAACATTTATTTCCAGAATTATTTAAAGGGATTGATTGTTCTTCTTTTCATTGTGAAAGTTGCATTTTTGCAAAATTTCATCGCTCTACTTATTTGCCAAAACCTTACCAGGCTTCCAAACCTTTTTATTTGATTCATAGTGATGTTTGGGGCCCTTCTAAAATCACTACTCTTTCTGGTAAAAGATGGTTTGTTACATTTATTGATGACCATACCCGCTTATGTTGGATTTATTTGATGAATAAAAAATCTGACGTGAAAACTTTATTCACAAATTTTTACAATATGATTGAAAACCAATTTCAAACCAAAATTGGTATTTTACATTCTGATAATGGAACAGAATATTTCAATGAGCAGTTGGGTGGTTTTTTGGAAAAAAAGGGGATTTTTCATCAATCTACATGTCGGGATACCCCTCAACAAAATGGCATTGCAGAACGAAAAAATAAACATTTACTTGAAGTAGCACGTGCTATAATGTTTTACATGCATGTTCCTAAATATTTATGGGGTGAAGCAATTTTAACAGCCTCTTATTTGATAAACAGGATGCCTACAAAGGTGTTAACATACAAAACACCTTTTGATTGTCTCAAAACTTTTTTTCCTGACACGAGGTTGTTTTCTGATTTACCCGCCAAAGTTTTTGGATGTACTGCCTATGTTCATGTTCCCAGTCAATTTCGTTCAAAACTTGACCCCCGTGCTATAAAATGTGTTTTTTTGGGTTATTCCTCAAACAAAAAGGGGTATAAGTGTTTCGATCCTCAAACCAAGAAATTTCATGTGAGTATGGATGTGTCATTTGTGGAAACAAAATCCTATTTCCCCAACACTTCTCTTCAGGGGAAGACAAGTGGAGTAGACGACAATTTTTGGGATATTTCTATCCCGCTCCCCAATGTCATTTATCCTACACAAAAACCACATCTGTCTGATAATGATCACTTAGGAGAACCAAGTTCTATGGTGCCTAGTCAAGAAGATTCTTGTTTAGGGGGAGAAGTACTACAAAATGATCTAAATTCTGAGCTTCAGGTTTATACTAGGAAGCGATTTCATCTGAGGAATAATGACCCGAATGTCCATCCTAATGACCCGAATGTCCACCCGAGTTCTGGCATCGAAATTTTAGGTAATCCTATTCCTTCTATTTCCGACCTTGATATTCCTATAGCAATTAGGAAAGGTGTCCGAAATTGCATTAAACATCCTATTGCAAATTACCTCTCCTATCAAAGACTGTCTAAAAACCATAGAGCTTTCACATCTAGGATTTCACACTTGTTTGTTCCAAGGAATATACAGGAAGCATTGGATGATCCGAATTGGAAATTAGCAGTCATGGAGGAGATGAATGCTTTAAGGAGAAGTGGTACTTGGGAGATAGTTGATCTACCCAAAGACAAGAAAACAGTTGGGTGTAAATGGGTGTTTACGATAAAATGTAACGCAGATGGAAGCGTTGAGAGATACAAGGCGAGACTGGTGGCTAAAGGCTTCACTCAAACTTATGGGATCGACTATCAAGAGACGTTTGCTCCTGTTGCTAAAATAAATTCCATCAGAGTACTGTTATCTCTTGCAGTAAATTCAGATTGGCCTCTACATCAACTTGACATTAAAAATGCTTTTCTCAATGGTGATCTTGAAGAGGAGGTGTTCATGAGCCTACCGCCGGGATTTGAGCAGAGACTTGGTAGCGACAAAGTATGCAGATTGAACAAGTCATTATACGGACTCAAACAATCACCAAGAGCGTGGTTTGAACGCTTTGGGAAGGCAGTTATCAGTTGTGGCTTCTCGCAGAGTCAAGCAGATCACACAATATTTTATAAACATTCAAAAGACAGTAAAATTGCAATTTTGATTGTTTATGTTGATGACATCATTTTAACTGGTAATGATGAAGCAGAGTTAGCAGCCCTCAAAGAGAAACTCGCAAAAGAATTTCACATTAAGGATCTGGGAGCCCTCAAGTATTTCCTCGGAATGGAATTTGCAAGATCCAAGGAAGGTATATTCGTTAATCAGAGAAAATATGTTCTTGATCTCCTTGGAGAAACAGGTATGCTTGGTTGTAAGATGGTGGAGACTCCGATCGAGCCTAACTTGAAGTTACAAGCTGCTAAGGCTGAAGAAGTCAAAGAGAGGGAACAATATCAGCGACTTGTAGGGAAATTGATTTACTTGTCTCATACGCGGCCTGATATTGCCTTTGCAGTCAGCATGGTAAGTCAGTTCATGCACTCACCAGGGGCAGAGCACTTTGAGGCCGTTTATAAGATCTTAAGATATTTGAAAGGAACTCCAGGGAGAGGCTTACTGTTCAAGAAACATGGACATCTTCAAGTTGAAGTATACACAGATGCAGACTGGGCAGGAAGTGTTACAGACAGGAGATCAACATCCGGATACTGCTCCTTTGTAGGTGGGAACCTAGTTACATGGCGGAGTAAAAAACAGAATGTGGTAGCTAGAAGTAGTGCAGAAGCAGAGTTCAGAGCTGTTGCCCATGGAATCTGTGAAGTAATGTGGATTAAAAGAATTCTTGAAGAATTAAAGCTTTCTCACCCGACACCTATGAAGGTCTATTGTGACAACAAAGCAGCTATATCTATAGCTCATAATCCAGTTCTACATGATCGCACAAAACATATAGAAGTGGATAAACATTTCATCAAGGAGAAAATCAATGCTGGCATAATCTGTATGACCTACCTTCCAACAGGTGAACAATTAGCTGATGTGCTAACGAAGGGACTACACAAGAAGCAATTTGATAAGCTGACTAGCAAGCTGGCTATGGAAGATATCTTCAAACCAGCTTGAGGGGGAGTGCTGGAAATTTGATTATTATTGCCTTCATATTAGTCAATAGTGGTGCTGGTGGCATGTATATAATATGATAGTGGTGCTGGTGGTAGATAGTGGCATGTATATAATATGATAGTGGTAGATAGTGGTAATATATAATATGATAGTGGTAGATAGTGGTAATATATAATATGTAAGTGGCAGATAATGGGTTATAATGATGTTTGTAATATCTCCTATATAAGGAGTGCCATTTGGTCTTGTAAAATAAGAAGTTTTGAATCTTCTTCCTCATATTTTCTAAGTCTTTAAATTCAACATATACACCTGAGATAGCTGTTGTTATTTCAATATAAATTGTCTGGAAGATATCAAGTGTAAGATTGTTAAGCATTAATCAAGCACTCACTGCTCAAATAAATCTTTAATCATCATCTCCTGATCTTCGCTAAAGGCACGTACTCTTTTTCTAGTGTGCCTGAAAAGAAGCAAACAAATTAGCTGATAAACCACAAAAGCCAGCTGAACTTGTCAACCCAGCCCCAAAAACCTTGACCAATGCTTTTATTAGTTTCAAACTTCACTGCAAGTGCCTAAAGACTTGTCTTGCAGCCAAATTGTTTTCTTGAACATAGACAAATAGCATAAAGAAATGCCATATCCAAAAAGCATACATGTAGAAAACTACTTACAGAGGTTTGAGTACAGAACTTTCCTTCAACTCATTTCCCGATGCCCCTTCTTCCCTAGGTTGGATAGAAGCCCCAGCCTGAAGCGTCCTTTTCTTTGGTAGGACTCTCAGACCAAGCTGTCTAAGCTTGTTGGAAACCTGCACTGGTGAAACTTTTCCATCTTGATCGAGGGCTTCAGCAATGAGACGACTACAATGCCGATTGTTCTTGTATCTTGAGTCATCATATTTTTCAACAATACAATCAGAAAATACATTATGAAAATGGAATAAATCTAAAGAATTGTATAACATAGCTCAAGGAAAGAAGAGTTAGAAAGAAAAATATATATAACCACTTCAATTTTATGAATTAATCATTGCTAATAGTACTAATTCTAAGTCCCATCATAATGGAGAGTACATCTAGAATTTCAAAGAGCAACTGCTCAATCACTTCGATAATACAAGTCAAATAATTGAAAATGCAACTTAATATGTTTAAATTCTATCATGATTAAAATGTATATGTAATAATTACAATGGCTATTCATGATCAAATCTTTGCAATATAAAACATATGCATGAAATGACACTCACTTTTCATATAGACCCTTAATTTGTCGTTCCAGATCTTCAGTGATAACCAGACTTTTCCTTCTATTAGATACCCCTTGAGACACATGTTCAAAATGTCCCTCACTGCAACAGATAGAAGCAATGAAAATAAATTTTTAAACCAAGAGATGGGAAGTGACAAAGCATTTCCAAGAGCTGTAAATCTGAACACTACCTATCAGAATTTTCCTTCCTCTGGATTCTGTCATTTGAAATTGATGTGATGTTTTCCTTCCTTTCCCCGTTACTTCGCTTGCTTCTTTGCAAAACCTCATGAGGATCCTCCTCCCTACGGTTACATATAGAAATCATCTCAAAAAATGATATTCCCAGTTTACCTTTTTCACAATTATTAGTAAGTTACAAACCCTTCATGATTATATTATAAATATCATACAATCAATGAAAGCTTTGATGAACATAAATTAAAAGGGGGGAAATAACAAACTACTAACATTTCCAGATTATGTAATTTGTCACCTGATGACAGGTCAGTCTAATTGAAATCCTAATATAGTTCTCTATGATTAACCAGTAATAATACAATAAAATGAGTGAATCAACCTACTTATCAGAAGCCACACAAAAAATACTGAACAAATGGTCTTAAGTTTATTATTGTACTGATAAACTTTTCTTACTTCTGCTTATCCATCTCATGTGAGATAACAAAGTCTGCTTCATCATCGCCAAATGCATCTGCTATGCTTCTACGGACCCATCCTTTCCCTTGAGTTGAACCTATTTCTCCGTCATTAGACACACTTCCCCACTTTGCACTTTCTCTCTTCAAGTTGCCAACTTCATGTAATAATGATTCACAGTTGATGTAATGGCATTCTTTACGCGTCTTCCAAAAGAGCACTTCCACAAAAAGAAGAGGTTGGCTCTTCATTTTCCTCAGCATTCTCCTAACCAAGCTCGTCAGAAATAAAACAATATTTTCATATTCCTTGCATGGACTTGACTTCTGCTCAGCCAGGATAATGTAGAAAGTATTTAAAAGGGATAACTGCAAAGTTTGTGAGGAAGACATCCACATGAAATGTCAACAATTATAACTCTTCAATAATGTTAGAAAGATAAACTGTTTCCACTCTTTACCTGATATAGCATTGGAGAAAGCTCCAGATCATCACAAATTCTCCGCAGCATGCATATAATGTAGTGGTTTGTACTCGTGGAATTGGTTTTATAAAACTTCAGCAACCAACACAAATTTTGAATAAGGGCATTGCTTGCAAGGGCAGAAACCAAAGCAGATGCCTCAAAATCAACTTCATTAGTCACAGGTAGCTGCTCATCACTAGAAGAATCATCAATTCCATCACAATTTACATCGGACTTTGTATTTTTCATCCCTGGAAGATTGCTTTCATGATTAAGTGTGTCTAACTCACTCGTTTCAGGCTCATCAAGCTGAAAAGGTTCTGCTATCTCTTCCCCGTTCACATCAGAACTTGGATTCATCAACTTCTCCTCAGATAACATGCTTGAATGTGCAGATTGTTCACAACCAGGGTTAGAGACCTCATTCTGAAGGGGAACATGATCTCCAACTGGTTGATCAATCTTACTCTTGTCATTCATGATTTTCTTTGCTCTCTTCTTCCTCGACTTTCTAGAAACCTTGACCACAAGAAAATTTCACACTTCAGATGTAGAGAAAGTGAAACAAAAGGCTTTCCAATCCTCCACAAAAGCAGAGAACAAGTCATAACGAGTCAAAGGAATTGAAAGCTGATATATATGTATATTTGCATGTTATTACGGCAGCATATTTTGAGTAACCAAAACAAATACATATATAAGCATATATAAAGAGGCCATTTGCATGTTATTATAGTAACAAATCTGTTAACAAAGGCACAAACAAGTTCAGAAAAAACATATAGCATGTTTTAAAAGAAAAAGGCATGTTGACATTGACCTTATTTGGTGCAGTTTATAGAGATGCTAATAGTTTCTTTTTTTTATTTTAGAAATTTGTGTCAAACTATTTGATACAACTTCTGCTTACATTACAGCTTATGAGGCAGAAATAGCTTTAAAAAGTTGGGGGGAAAAAAAAAAAAAAAAACTACTTATTGAGAAGTGGAGAAAGAAGTGCTTTTAACTTCTACTTTTTGATTTTAGCTTGGAGAGTCGAAAGGAACGAGACCCAACTCTAGGGAAACTTGGTGGTGGAGGGAAGAGGTTCAAGTGGTAGTTAAGGCAAAAAAAGAGTACTTTAAAAAGTGGCAAAAAGATAGAACTGAGGAAAACCTTCAGAGCTATAAATTGGCTAATAAGGAAGTCAAGAAAGTAGTGAGAGAGGCTAAGCTGAAAGCTTATGATGATCTATACACTAGACTAGATAGTAAGGAGAGAGAGAAGAGGATATACAAACTTGCTAAGATACGGGAGATGTGATGACCGGGTGCGCTTTTTGTTTCGTTTTCCCTCGTTTAACCTTGGGTTTGTCTTATTGGAGTGTCGGTTTGACCGGGAGACTTGTTAACGGGTTGGGTTTGTTGTGTTTGGAAGCTGATTCCCAAGTCCTTACTTTTATTTGATTTCCGTGTCAAGTTTCTCATATTTCGGGAAGTGCGAGGCTGGATCTGGGGTTTTCCGAGTCGAGCCGGAGTGATTTCGGGCTGGAAGGCTGAGCCGCACATGCGGAGGCCTTGGCCCCACATGCAGAAAAGGGGCCGCACATGGGGGGAGTGAGGCCGCACATATGGGAGACGGGGGAATTCTGGACTGCTCACTGCATTATATGCAAGTGCGGGAGGAGGTGCAGAATGGAAGAGCCACACGTGCGGGAATGAGAGCCGCACGTGCGAGAAACATGCTCTGCATGTGCGGGACGGGCCTAGGTCCGAAAACTCTGTTTTCTTTCTCTCTTTTGGACTATGTATATCACTTTTAAAACATATTCTTCTCACTCTAAAATCATTTTGCTCCTTCTCTCTAAAAACCTCTACCAAACACCAAAAAATCTTGATTTCTTGCAATCTATTGGGGTTTTGATCCATCATCCTTCACAAACTTTGGAGAGCAAAAGCAAGGGCTTCACTTTGTGCGGTGGAGATCAAATTTCTACACCATTGATTTTGGAGTTTCATCTCATCTCTTCATCAAAACTTAAGATAGGGACTTTTTTAGAGTTATATATATGTTTTTTGCAAGTTTAAGCAAATTTAGAGATTCCCTCTTTGATGGCATTGAAAATTTGGTTTTTGGGTTAAGAAATTAGTAGTTTTGAAAGAGGGGTTCATCTCTTGTTTCCTCTAAAAGATTTTCTTGAAGATTTGAATCACATTGATTAAGAAAGATGATTTTGGTGAGATTCCACCGAGGGATGAGGAAATGTTTAGTTTTAATGAAAAACCTAGAAATTAGGGGTTTTTGAATGATGTTGAGAATCTATGGATCTTCTTGTGTTAAGTGAATGAATGAGTGGAAATTTCATATCATTGTTTGCAAAAATAGCAATTTTCTTGGTGTATGAGGATTTGGGGATTTTGTTTTGAATTTATTGTTAAATGCATATACATACATAGTTATGAAATGGCAAATTGTTGTGAACACATGAAATGTGAAAATGTTGCTACACTTGGATATATATATATATATATATATTCATAAGTGATATTTGATGAAATTGCATTGGAAAGGAGAATGGGTATTGCGATTGAATTGGAGGAATTGTGCGGAAAATATTATTAATAGAAGATTATTGTTTGCCTTGATATATATATTGCATTGGCATTTCTATATATTTGCATAGTTACAAATTTTGAGTTGGGATTTGAAAACATTTACATTGAGAAAGAAATGCGGTGAAATGAAACTATTGAAATGTTTTGAGATAAATACGTTCGTAAGTCCGGATAGGTGATGTAGATGGAATTGAATAAGTTAGCTTGAGTGTCTGGGGTGAAAGACCGAAAACACGCGCGGAAGAGGTAACACTTCCCTTCCGGTTAGCAACCGGTAAAGTGGGATTTTGGTAGTGCTAGTTATGCCTACTTGCAGACACCAACCTAGGAATTGCCTGAGTTGTATTTACCACCCCATTGAATTAAATTGTAAATTGTGAATTGTTGAGATTGCAAGTTATCATTGAGCATGATGGTTTTCAAAAGATGAGCAAAAGTGATTTTTCTTTTAAAAGGCATAGCATGGCATGTGCATTTCATAATGGAAATTTTGTATAAAATGTATATACTTTGTTAAGAATTCTCTATTGGGCGTGGTGAACCTATGGGATTTTGGTACAGGAAAGAACGTAGTGAACCCGTCAATCTAGGGCGTGAATGTATGTATCTAGAGCACAAGGCTCTGTTTTGTTGTGATTGTATTTTTTTTTGTAAGCCTAGGGCTATAACTGTTTGGATCCGAGAGACCATTTTTGGTGTAACCAGGCTTAAGCCTTGGAATATGTAAGCCCCTTGAGGGCATTTTATTTATTTTTAGATTCGATATTCTACATGCTATAGATTCATGTATTTGATATTATTGAATGTATAATTCGCATGTGAGACTATTTCGTACAAACTTTAGTGATCAATGATATGATAATTGGAGGATTGCTATTATTCTTTAATGAATGTTGGTTGATGTACCTAAATTATGTTGGAAATCTTTGGGGCGTTACAGGAGAGGAAAACAAGAGATTTTAATCAAGTTAAGTGCATCAAGAGTGAAAATTCTAAAGTATTGGTGAGGGATGAAGAGATTAAGGAAAGATGGAAGAACTATTTTGAGAAACTATTAAATAAGGAACATAGAGGTACGGCAATAGGGGAAGAAATAGCCAGTAATATGATAAACCATGACTATAGGTTCTATCGCAGGATTAGGAACTTTGAAGTGGAGTTTGCACTTAAGAAGATGAAATCAAATAAGGCTTTAGGCCCAGATGATATCCCTATTGAAGCTTGAAAATGTTTGGATAAAAAGGGGGTTGCTTGGTTGACTAAGTTGTTTAACAAAATTTTGTTGACTAGGAACATGCCAGATGAGTGGAGGAAGAGTATTTTAATATCAATATATAAAAATAAAGGAGATGTCTAGAATTGCAACAACTATAGAGGAATCAAGCTAATGTGTCATATAATGAAAATGTGGGAGAGAGTGATAAAATGCCGATTGCGAGATATAACAGAGGTGTCAGAGAATCAATTTGGAATTATGCCAGGCAGGTCAACAATGGAAGCGATCTATCTTTTGAGGAGAATAATAGAAAAGTATAGAGAAAAGAAAAGAGACATTCATATGATGTTTATCAACTTTAAGAAAGCATATGATAGAATGCCCCGGGATATAATATGATGGGTGTTAGCGAAGAAAGGGGTGACAAAAGGTTAGATTGATGTGATTAAGGACATGTATGAAGGGGTGGTGACCACTATTAGATCGCCTGCTAGAAAGACAAATGAATTTTCTGTCACTGTAGGGTTAGACCAAGGATCTACCTTAAGTCCTTATCTTTTTGCTTTAAGTATGAATTAGTTGACGAGAAATATCCAAGATGACGTGCTATGGTGTATGCTTTTTACAGACGATATAGTGCTAGTAGATGAGACTAGAGAATGAGTTAATACAAAGTTGGAGATTTGGAGAAAAACTCTTGAATTTAAAGGATTCCGGATAAACAGAACTAAGACAGAGTAGATGGAGTGTAAATTTAGTAACAGTAACAATGAAAGCAGAGGAGAAGTGAAGATTGAAAACCAAGAACTACCTACGAGTGAACATTTTTGTTATTTAGGGTCGATTATCACAACAGCAAGGGAGATTGATGCAGATGTGGCCCATAGGATTAAGGCGAGATCAAGGTTCTGAAAAGCGGTTGTGGTCGCCATAACGGTGGCGGTGGCGCGGTTGCGGTTGCGGTTGTGGGGTGTAAAGGCCGTAGCGTAACGGTTGTGATAACCGGAACCGTGAATTTTTTTATTTTTCGCACAATTTGAAAAAAACTTACCGATACGCATATTTTTTTTCCATGGTCATATTTATTAGGTTTAAAATAAATATTGATCAATTTTTGTAAATTTTTAAGTATGATCCAATATATTTCATATTTTTAAATCACTATAAACTAAGTTTTTTACATTTTTTTAATAATTAATGACTTTATAGTATACAAAAAATCAATCACTAACTATTATATATAAGATAAATAATGACAAAAGTAAGAGAATAAATAAAAGCCTAAATTTATATATTTACATATTTTAACCAAACCAAATAGATAATGACCATACTTATTATTATTATTATTATTATTATTATTATTATTATTATTATCAAACAATATATAGACAGATGCACATAAACAAAATAGTTGAGTGATAGCAGCTGAATAGAATAGCATAGGTCTTACAGATTCAACAAATCAATAACATGTTCTTCATCTTCCCGCTTCTCTCTCTCTATCTTTTGCTCCTCCATCTTCTCTTTATCTTCCCTCTTCTCTCTATCCCTCTTCCCCCCATTTTCAACTTTTTTTTGTGTGTTTTTTCGAAAGAAATAGTTCGGAACCATTACGACCGCTATGGCAGCCACTACGACCGACACACCTATGAATCTCAATCACACTGCAAAAGCGGCCGTAACGAGTGGCGGTAACCACCAAAACTGTTACGTAACGGCGTTACGTAACGGTTGCGGCCGCTTTTTAAAACCTTGGACGGGATGGTGTAAGCAGAGAAGTACGTCTGGGGTACTGTGCGATAAACGAATACCCACTAGACTAAAGGTAAGTTCTATAGAACGGCTATTAGACTAGCGATGATGTATGAGACGGAGTGTTGGGCAACCAAGAAACATGTAGATAGATGAGTGTGGCTGAGATGAGAATGCTAAGGTGGATGTGTGGCAAGACCAGACAAGACAGAATTAGGAATGAGTGTATTCAGGAATGGGTAGGAGTAGCACCGATAGAAAATAAGTTGAGAGAGAATCGATTGAGATGGTTTGGTCATATTCAACGGAGACCAACAGAGGTAGTAGTGACAGAGGTAGTAGTGAAGAGATGCGATATTGTAACGGTAGATGAAAGCGTAGGGGATGGGGTAGGCCTAGATTAACCTTGGTTAACGTTGTAAATAGAGATATGAATTTACTTAATTTGACTAACGAAATGGCCGCCGATAGGGCCGCATGGAGAAGAAAGATTCATGTAGCCGACCCCATTTAATAAGACTTAAGGCTTGGTTTGGTTTGGTTTACAGAAATTTGCCAGATGCTTTAGGCGATAGTGAGAGCAGAGGATAGAACTTAAAGTCAAAAACAAAAGAAACAAAAAAAAAAAAAAAAAAGTAGTTTTGGGTATGGCTTATATGCTGGTTTTTTTGCTTACTACCAAAAGACATGCAGAAAAATAGAGAAGTGATGTGACCTAAATAAGCCAATAAGCAGCTTATTTATGTTGTTGCCAAATGAGTTCGTGAATATTACAGAGATTAGCAAAATACTCAATCAAATCATAAGCATTCATAATGTTATCATTAGTAAACTGCTGCAGAGGAGAGGCATAAAGTAACTACTAATCAGTGTACACCTACAACTGTTTCCAGTCATGTTTTAGTGATTGATGGTTGATCACCAGGTCTATTCAATTCCAAACCATTTGTAATATTTTGGTATTTGTTGGCAACATAGGTGGAAGCCTCAAAATGATTTCATGTATCTATCCCCAAATCTTTATAAGTTAGGTTAAGAAATGGCCCATCTGCTTGACATGCAAACCTAATTTCTACAATTTTCATTGCAAACATTAAAGGAAATTGAAAATTACTACACAATAGGAGTCTATTTAGAATTTGCCACAAATCAATGTAAAAAAGGACATACCCTTAATGTGCCACGTGCTTGAAGGTTCTCGATGAGTCGTATAACTACATGTATTGTTTCTACCAAATCGGCAAGATCACTGGCATGAACAAATGACAAAATAGCATCAACAGCAAGACAATTAAACAGGTCTAAAGCATGACAATTTTGACCTGCATACCGCACACGTGCACAACTTGTGTAAAATTGTACATTACATACAGAGACTCTGAGATAATCCCTTTATGCTGGGATGTAGTCACATACAAATTTTCTTGGCAAGCATTTTGTTAAACCAAGAATCTCTTCACAATTCTACTCAGAATGTATATGTTACTTCATCCACTTATATGCACAGATATCTGCATTATAAGTTCTACTAAGTACCAAGACAACCCGCATAGGCCATGCGGCTTGACATGAAACTGGAATACATTGAGTAGAAAATAAATCAAATTTGGAAATCAGAAAACTGGCATGCAGATATACAGATACATAGTCCTAGAAGAAGGCCGCAAAAAGAACAAAAATTATGGGCACAACAATTTTGAAAGTTTTGCACATGCATATGTACATACATATCTCATAGAAAAATGCTGCAAAAGAACTAAAATTATGGTGATTAACAAATAGGAAGATTAATTCAGAAAGCTATTGTCCTTGCAGAATTATGAAGTGGATAAGTTTCATGATGTACTAATAACCGGAATCGTGAATATAAAACAAGTTCCCTCAAGTTCCCCTTTTCTGAGAAGTATGTGATCAACACCGTGAATTTAAAAACAAGCAAAGAGGATTATATGATACAATATAAGAGATTATTTTAGGTTTGTCAAGACTTTATTATAGTTCTATTATATGAAGTTCCATAGGTGCAAGTAACTTACTTGACACAAAATTCATAATCACAAATTGAGAATAAACATTTTAAGGTGCTGAAGTGCAAGAACAAAACCTTTTGGCTTGTTTATGAGTATCAAATGATTTGATCTGGTTCAAAAGGAACTGAGTCATTCCTTGATCAGTTTGATCATAGAATAACTTGTAAAGAAGGATGCGAGCTGTTTGAGGGTCCTTAGAATCTTCAGGTGATACCTTAAGCACTAAATCCAACATACGAATCTACACAAAACAAAGCTATTCTTGTTAAAAAGGACACTATAAAAACAGATGGCATAATCCTAAATCAAGCAGACAGCAATTTCCAAAAAAAAAAAAAATCGAAGAGGAAAGCGAGAAATAAGACAAACACAATCTACTTATAAGCAATATGCACAACATTGCGACTCAAATATTTTGAGGCTGTAGCAAATGCACTAAACTGGTAGTTAATAAAGTGCCATGTACCAACACTATAAAACGCAAGATAAACTATTCAAGTAAGACGTTAAGCATTTACTATGTTGAAAAAAGTCTGCAAAAGAACAGCCATCCATTAGGAAGAAGCAGTTCATGAATTACTGAACACAAACAGGATATAAACGACAAGAAATACATGAACATTTCTTTTGAGACTACTTCTGTTAAAGCTTATTAACGGAGGCATATATTATTTGATGGTTATTAAAAGAAATGCAATAAGAGTGCAAAATAGACAGAAAATGGGATGACAAAAGACCTCACATATCCACAGAGAATTGGGACAGCACTTGAATGGACTGAATCAAAGTTTTCAAAGAGAAATGTTTAAAGCTAGGAGTTTACTTTTGCCCCTCGTGAGGTGAGGTATAAGCCTCAAGTAGTCAAGGTGTAACCATTTCGAATTTTTATATTTAGTAAATAAACAAAATATTTTAATATAATAAAGAAT
Source organism: Camellia japonica (assembly GCA_030407325.1). NCBI lineage: Eukaryota > Viridiplantae > Streptophyta > Magnoliopsida > Ericales > Theaceae > Camellia > Camellia japonica. The sequence goes on along the minus strand of JAPPVO010000002.1, from coordinate 126,826,587 downwards.
GTTAAAATTAAATACAAAGGTGTAAAAACTTTTTCTCCTCGAGGCATCGAAATCTCACTGTAGAGAAGAAAGCTTGCTCTCATCGAATGTGAAAATGATATTCTTCAATTATCAAGCTTCTTAATTTTTTTTATCGGGCAACAAAAGAAAACTTTATTACAAAGAAAAGGAGTACAGAGAGAGGAAAAGATGTCCTTCACAAGAGTAATCAAACATCAATAAAATATAAAAATTAAAAATTAAAATAATAAATAAATAATATAAATAAATATAATAATAATAATAATAATAATAATAATAATAATAATATAATAATAAGGAATCCCCTTTAAAAGGAGCTGAAATGGACACCCAAAACAATGCCAAATGACACTCTATCCCACACAGTTGCCGAGTAGTTATCAAGCTTCTTAATGAATCCTTATTATTTTTTTTTCTTTTTACTTAACTTTTTGTTCCATGGAATATAATTACAAAAGAGATTATTTTTTATGTTTAAATTATGTATTAGACTAATTTAGCAACAGTGTAACACAAGCCTTTATATGCATAATCCTCGCATATTTGTGCACAAAAGGCACATAAGATGCACCTGAGGCACACGCCCAAGCTATGATGTGCAAGCCTTTGGGCAATGTCACCTAAAAATCAAAGCCTCTTAGCCTCGTCTCAAGGTGAGCCTCGATAACACCTAGGAAGCATGGATACGGATACGATATGATACGGATACGGCGATACGAAAAAACTTTAAAAAATAGGATACAGGTCTGGCTAGGATACGTTTGTGAAAAATGTATTTTTAAAACTATTAGTAGTGAGTAACACATAAGCTAAAGAATGTTGAGAAATCACAATGTAATTTATAATGCAAAATACTAACCTTAAGAATTAGGTATTCATTTAAGCTAGTAGCTTGTTTACCTTTTAAATTTGCAATAGATCTTGCAAATATTTCATTTATGTTTATATTACAATAATGAACAATCCACAACTTGTCTCTATACTTTTCCCTTTGACACTAATAAAAAATGTTGTATTCAAGTTTACTTGCTCATTTATTTATTGATATTTAATTTTACTTTTGTTATATTCTCAAGTTTACTTGCTTATTTATCCTTGCAATTATGTTATATTATAATACTATGCAAGAAATGCTACAGTTCTAATTTTGTAAAACAAGTAATATGCATCCAATACTTCAAAATTAATTATCCGATACTCCAAAATTAAAGAAAAATTAATTAAGAAATATCCAATTATCCGATACATATCCGTGAGTATCCAAGGAGTATCAATATCCGATATGGATACGATACAATTACGTCACCCTATTTGAAGTATCCATGCTTCATAGAATAACACCTTTTAAAACATTGGGCTGAATCATGGATTCAAGATATGAAAGAAAATAGTAGATAATACCTTTCTTTTAAAGTTACACCAGTCATGAAGTTCTTTTTATTTTTTTTCTTGTTTCATGCTTTTATGTTGACATGATGATGAAAAAAGTGGTATCCATAGTATAACATGCTTTGCAAAGTTCTCAACCCTTAATAGAATAAGCAGAAAACTACAAATGATCAGATCCAACTTGCAAGATCAAAAATGATAGTTGATACCTAAGGGTGTACAAAATATCCACCAACCTGCCAACTTTGCACCAACTCAAAGCCAACTGTGTGGTTTGAAAAGGTGAGCGGGTCACATGATAAAAAATCAACAGGTTGGTTGGCATGCAATTTAAGAATTATTAATCCACCATAAGCCAACCCAACCCGACTATGTGTATGTGTAAAATTACCTTGCGGTTGTCTAAAAAGAATCCCTCCATAAACCTAATACCATTAATTAGATAACACCCACCCTCAGTTTTATTGCATATTTTTTTTCTTAATTTGATTGTCTTAGATATTGAGTTGCAAAAAGTGATTTTAATAACATAATGCATTTGATTAATTTATGGATTTTGTGTTGAGATTTGGAATTAATAATAAATTTTTGGTTGAACTTAGAAAATATATATGTTTTTCCTCGTTTTGTATTTCAAAGCCATCCAACCCACTTAAACCATTGGCTCGAAACTGCCAAATATTGAACCAACCCGCCTGTTTTTAGGATGGGCAGGTTGGAAATTCTAAATCCACCAAGGGAAGTTTGGTTGATGATTTGCCCCCAAAACCAACCCATGCACACCCCCTTGTTCATACTGCAGCATCAGCTGTTTTAAATCCTTCAAAATATGAAAAATGATTTAATCTACTTATGCAAATATGCAATGCTAAACCTTTTCCCATGGGCGATGGTACATAAACTATAATGCTAATGATATTAGGACTCCAACGAATATAAAATAAATAAAAACTTTGATATAAAAATTCATGCAGGTGAATATTAGGTAATTTTATCAACACATCTATGCATTTTTATGTGCATGCACAGGCAAGAGAAACATGCAGTCATTAACTTTTCAACCTCCAAACCAAACCAAATTAAGCCCCATGTCCCAATCAAAAGTGAGGTTGGATAGAATTTCAGGTTGAAATATGAAGAAGAGGGGAAAAAAAAATGAAAAGAAGGAAAAAAGGAAAAAGAAAAAAAAAAAAAAAAAAGAAAGAAAGGAAGAACAAGGAAGCATAGATCACCATGATTTTCATAAGAGATCCTGCTGCAGATACAAATTTATACTCATTTGTCTGCTTCAAGCTGTCATATGCATAACGCCACTTTGAAATGACTAACAGGAACATTGACTCATTCATGGATGCAGCAATTGGTCCACATAAATTGCCTTCAAACAATGTGCTATCAGCATGATGATTTACAGAAGCTTCAAATGGGTCAGCTTTCATGTTTGACTGTTAAAGCAATGAGAGACCATATGAGCAGTTCAGTTGTCGTCAATGAAGAAAGGCAATATTGAGACAAAACCATAAAGCATGCACATATTTTAGCAACAAAAAAATCAATGAAATTATCAAATAATGAAGAATCAAAATTGGGCAGACAAGAAAATGTTTCAGACAAGGGAATCATGTCTTTCATCTGAATTTCATCTGTTAAACCATTTCAAAATTTTCAATTCAAAAGATTCAGTCAGTGTTTAAATCTTTGATATGTAAATAATCCGGAACTTCTAGATCTAAATATGTAGAAAACTAAATGCAATATCATCAAACTTTAATGGTAAAAACCTTATCTAATTGGGCATCCTTATATATGTTTGTTGCCGAAATGATATTATGTGCAATAAAGGGGATCCTTAATGGCAACATAACCCCAACATTTAAAAATCACAATTTCCACTTCAGCTATCCCGCCACAATTCTATGACTGTTGTCCTTTTCAATCTTCCTAGTGGATAATAAATCCGAGATAGCACAAACATCAATTTTCAGTATTCCCCATATCAATCATCATGTCATGCTCACTTTACCCTTCCTCTTGTTTCATTTGATAAAACTGCACCGTCAACAAGCGAGATGCACTATGAGATCTCTTCCTAAACAAGATTTGCAAAAGTCAATATACAGTAGAGGGTGATCTTTCTTCTTCTCCCTAGCCTTTTAATTAGTCACCTAGTGAGAAAATAGCTATTGTCATTCCATGCACAGAAACCAACTAATCCGATAATAACAATTTCACACGTGCACATATATAACATCATCCCATGTTTTAGTCCCTTCTCCATCTCCTCGGAAAGTTTCACAGCTAAAGATACAAGTTTAGTACCTTATTCCTTGGTGCAAACTTGATGCAAACATGGATATTCTTAATTTTTGCCACCACATCATTCCAACCAGTATCATCAAACATACAATTCCAAACTTAAAATGAAAATGTTGCTAATCCTGAAATACCCTTTTAATTGTTTCATGTCTGCTTTCACTTTTGAGTTCATAATTTTCCGAACCGCAAATTAGATTAATTAAAGTAAAGAATATGTTACAATGAGACTATAAATCACTCTACACATGGACACATATACATGCCTAAACAAGATATATGTGTCGCAATTTATTAATGCCCTAACTCTCTGCTGTATACAACTTTTTTGACAGACACCGGTTCATTTCACAACTCACATCATCAATTATCATATCCAAATAATTAAATTATCCAAATCATATCAAGGTTCTGCTAGTTGTTGGCAGCATCAGGCACTCATCATTATTATAGAATCTAGAGGTTTTTTTATTTCAAAGCAGTAAGCATAAATGACGAATGCAGAGCATCACCCATCAAAAATAAATTGCAAGTCGATAGACATAAGAATGTAAGATGCACAGATTGAGATATGAGTTGAGTCTAACTTCTCACCTTCAAACACACAGATTTATGATATTGAAAAGACGTAATAAATTGAGCAACTTGAAAGAAAATAATGACATCACTATTTTGAATTGTATGGTGTTCCTTTTCAACATCCTCACAGATGGACTCCATTAACACTGAAACCATTGACAGCAGGGTAAGAACATGCACCAGTATTGTATGGAGACTAAAGAAGAAAAGGTTAAGAAACACAAACTTTCATTTCAATTACAGAAAGTATACCATTGTAACCCCCTGACAATAGCTGGTTAACAAAATCATGGAGCAATTCTAGAGTATTGTCCTTTGTTGATGGTAATCTTCCATAGTCCCACACCACTCTTTTCAATGGACCTCGATGGACTTTACGAGAAATTGAGCAGAGGATCATGAGAGGCAGAACATGGGTTTCCCTTGCATAATGTTTTAGAACCATCCTGTTTTAAAATGTTGCTTAAGTTACTAAAGTTGGTAAATAATTCTTCATGTGCATCTATAACAGTGACAAGAACATACCATGGTTAGCCGAGTAAAAGTTCCGGTAAATTGTGAGTAACCCAAATTGCGTAGTCTGGTGAGCTTTCTTTTTTCTTGTTCCTCTTCCATAATGGACCTAAGACTGTTGATAGAAGTTTTGGCATCACCGTCCACCTAATGAATAAAATCTCCCTTTTAAGTAGTCTATCACAAAGATGCTGTTTGATAGTGGTTACTATGAACTAGTTTAATAACAAGCATGAGATATTACAAAAATAATTGATAAGAACTAAACCATACATTCACAAACCAATATGATTATATAAATTTATTTACCCAAATGATCTGCTTCTTTAAAGAGTTTAAAGCTATGAACGTGGATGTCATAATCCTTTTTTTGCTTTGGCTTTTTCCTTTTAATTTCTTTGTCTCTTGGTCTTCAAAGTGGAACCCAGAATTAAATTTAAAAAACTCAACATATATTTAGTTCCAATTTGAAAAGGGTATTTATGTTGTTGTATCCTCACTTGTTCTATATATATATTTAGAGGAGCTAACCCTTGTGATTAAGCTCTCTCATTCTCCTAAACTCTCTTTCTCTTCTACATAAACATGGTATCAGAGCAGGCTTTGCCTGAAATCATGGTACGTGGGATTTAGTATCTCTTCCTCTGGGCAAATCTGTTGTCAGCTATCAATGGGTCTATGTGGTCAAGGTTCATCCTGATGATACTGTTGAACAATTGAAGGTTTGTCTTCTCGCCAAGGGATATACCCAAGTTTATGATCTTGATTAATTTAAGACATTCTCGCCTGTGGCAAAAATTGCTTCCATTTGTCTATTTGTCTGTATTCCTGCTACATTTCAGTGGCCTTTACATCAGTTGGAAGTGCAGAATGCATTCCTTCATGGTGATCTCCACGAGGAAGTTTATATGGAGCAACCTCTTGGATTTGTTGCTCTAAGGGAGTCAAAATTAGTATGTCGTTTAAAAATGTCATTATATAGACTCAAACAATCCCATTGCACTTGTTTTGGGAGATTTAGTGATATTGTGATTGCCGTCTTCAGAGATGTGGCGTATATCATTTTGTGTTTACAGTCATACTGTTATTGGACGGATATTGTCGATTGTGTATGTGGACAACATTGTGATTGTTGGTGATGACTGTGTTGGTATTCAGGAGTTGAAGTGCTTTCTCAGAATAAATTTCATACCAAAGGTCTAGGGTAATTGGGAAATTTTTTAGGAATTGAAGTAGCCAGGTCATATCAGGGAATCTCTTCATCTCAAAGAAAGTATGCTCTTGATTTGTTAAGTGAAACACGGATGTTGGAGTCTAAACCTACTATACTCTCCTATGGATCATTGTCATGTTCAAATTGGGCTGGATCCCCATCCCACTCCAGTGCTGAGTCTTAATATGGAGCTATGGCATATATTACATGTGAGTTAATTTGGCTGACACATGTTAGAAAAACTTGGATTGGAGCACCATCATCCTATGAATTAGTTATGTGATAACCAAGCAGTAGTTCACAATGCCTCCAATCTAGTGTTCCATGAGAAAACAAAACACATTGAGGTTGATTGCCATTTTATTAGAGGAAAGTTGTCATAGAATGTGATTTGTACAAGTCGTGTAAAGTCAAGAGATCAGCTAGCAGATTTGTTTTGTGTGGTTCTATAGTGAGATATATATGTAACAAGCTTGTTACATATGGTATATATATATATGCACCATCTTGAGGGGTAGTGTTAAAAGTATTTATGTCATTGTATCCACACTTGTTATATATATATATATTTAGAGGAGTTAACCCTTGTGATTAAGCTCTCTCATTCTCCTAAACTCTCTTTCTCTTCTACATTAACACAATTAATTCCAGCCAGTTTCCTTCCTGTAAACGGCACAAACTATTTTAATTTATTGCTAAAAAATGCTGGAAATTATTGAACAGAGACCAACCTTCAATCCCTTTGAATATGCTTTAGCAATCAACTCTGGCTCTTGACCTATAAATATGTAATGGAAAGTTTCCAATAAAAGCAAGTTATCTTGACGGATATAGCCACAAGAACCACCAATATGCTGCGTTAGAACTAAGATCAAGTCCGTGGCATTCTCACGGAACAGTAGTTCTAGAAACTTATCTCTGAGGGATAAGAATTGTGTGGCAGATCCCCCAGCCTTCTCATGCAGAGGGATGTCTTGGATAGCTAGAATGTTGCGAAATAAAGTAAGCACCAGCTGAACTAATTTCCAGTCATCCTCTGTAAATGCTTCACTGCGTAGCACAAAATTAATCATGAGACCAGTGATAACATGACAAATGATAGTGATAATAACAACAATTAAGCATGTGAAGGCAAGAAAAAAGGCAAAAAATATGAGGACAATAAAATGATGTTAAGTAAGATGAAGGGTAGTTTTGTACTTGTTCACTAATTTGATTAGTGTAAATACATATGGTTATAGAGGAAAAACCTAATCTTGGGTTTTATGCCTCTTTCGTCTCTCTCTTTTCACTCTTAAACTTATTCATATAATTTTAACTTGGTATCAGAGCAAGCTGGCCATTGAGATATATAAACATGTGTAAGGTTGTATATAAAAAAAAAAAAAAAAACTTGAAACACTCCAAAGTGCTCAAGCATTGATTGAAGCATGGGTCTTCTTAACCATATCTATCCCACACTTGCAGTCACATTTGATTAATTATATGAGTCTCTACTACAAAATGGTCACCACAATTCATATTTTAAACAACAAAAGCATGCTTATGCTTCGCTATTGGTATTAACTTCCATATTGGGCAAGATTCTGTCACAGAGGCAATAAAGATAAGAGCAAAACCTTCTTAGCATATAGCCTACTTTAAACACTTCTAAGAAAGATTGATGATGATTCTGAATAAAAAATCATGGAACACATGTGAATGTTTCAAAAATATAACACTCATATATGAAGAAGGGTAGAGAGTTCTGTTCATTTCCTAATCAGATCAGTAAGATCACTCTTAACAAGTATTAGCATTTTCTCATGCATGGTAGAGGTATTTTATTATTGCTCCCCTGTACCTCCTGAAACTAAGGAAAGCATTCAACTTCCAGCATGAATAACAGGCAGCTTAAAATATGTTTCAGTGAACTCATGCTCATAAAATGGTTTACTTACGACAATTTTATGAAACGATGAAATATTTACTTCATTGAAAAACTTGATGAAAATAAAGTAACATCTTGAATCTGATGTTTGCACAGTTTGGACACTAAGGAATAGAATTCTCAACTTTAACAAACCAAAATTCGAAGTAATGAAAATCCCAAAAACTTGCGTTTGGTAGAGCTTTAGAATTATGATTTGAGAATAGAATTGTATTTTGAGTTTGTGAGTTTTGGAATTATAATTTGAGTGTGGAAAATTTGTTTTGTTATGACTTTTGAAAAGAGTTTTGAATTGAGTGATGTGACATATGATATTTGATTCAAAAATTTACAACTCATAACCAAACATACAACCCAAAATTCTATTCAAAGCTCATAAAAAAAATTTAAAAAAAATATTCAAAATATTTTTTATTTAAAATATAAAAATAACAGGTGCAAAAAAAAAAAAAAAAACAGGAACACTGTTCCTCTACTTTTCAGAATGGAGAACACGAAAGAGAGAGAGTAGCCAAACAGGAAAGAGAAATATTTTTTGAAATGTGTGGTGGAATCACAATTCCAAAACTCCATCCAAACAATGCATGCAAATGGAGGGGTGGAATTAAGTTTTCAAAGCTACACGAAACACAGCCACTTTAAGTCATTTCCCTTTTCCCACCTCTATTTCTCAAAAGTAAAATTTAGTAAGAAAAGAAAAACGCGAGGAAAATAATGGAAGAAAATCAAAAGAGCCCATCATCTACGATCTCGATACTTCATGTAATCATTTTACTTAGCAGTTTCAAATCTTTGATGGCGTATGAAAGGAGCCAAACCAAATGCCAAAACAAAAGGGGAGAAGGAATTCCAACTTACTGTTCTAAATTTTCCAGTGGACTCTCTAGAAGTGAGACAATCACTGGGACAATGTCACTGCAAGTAATTGAAGACATCAACCCCCAAAGATACTCTATTTGTTGGGGTATGTCATTGGATGTAGGCTCAACAGGCATAGTTTGAAACACCAGAACCTTCACTGTAAATTGTATTAAGCAATAATGAGTAAATATTTTGTGAAGATCCCATTGATTTGCAATTTTCCCAATTTAGGGGAAATTGCAATTCAGTGGAAGTTTTTAATAAAATTTTTAAAAAAAAATCAAATTAGTGGTAAAATTTATCAACTTTAATAATTAAAGTTATAAACTTTTCCACGAATTTGTAAATATTTTGTGAAGATCCTATTGATTTGCAAACTTTATAATAAATCAATAAAGCTTCTACTTTATGAATCAATGAGTGAGTGACTACCTGAATTTAGAACCAAATTACGATCATCCTGACAGTGTTCAATAATGGGTATCAAATCCTTGCCAACAATATTCCATTTACAAACTTGCTTGAATACTTCTCGGGTTTGTGGATCGTCTCGCCTCAGAAACCTCAACAAGTCTTTCAAATTATCTAGAAGGCAATCGGGGAACAAGCAAAATCCGTAACAAATCTATTTAAATAGAGCCATGCATTCAAGTGTATTTAACAACCATTAAGTCGATTTACTATAATTTTTTGGAAAGATTACAAAATGAAACCAACAAAAAAATAAAATAAAATCGGGAGTCACGGAGATTATAGTGATACCTAAGCAGTATTCGCCGGGTGTGTAGCTGTTCCGATTGCCATCGTCGTCTTCCTCAATGACTCCGAGACCAGCGCAAATGGCGGATAAACCTTCCATGTCGATCAGAACTTGAAATCGTATGAATTAGGGTATTCAAATGGGTCGGACTAGGGTTTGCCAGAATTGATTGAAGGAAAAAACAAAAACCAAAAGAGCACCAGAATTGAGAGATGTGAGAGGAATATGAATATGATGAGATGCGATGCGATGCGAGAGATGCACTTGAAATTATAAACTTTTAGATCTTGGCGTCGCTGCTAATGACTAGTTTTGTGTGATTTACAGTTTATGTGGCGCCAAACGTATCGAATTTTCGCGCGCTTTTATGTCATTTAGGAGCCGTTGATCTCCTACTGCAGCCGCGGAGCACCAAAAGTGCATGATGTAGCAGCATACTATTCATTCTCTTTCTACAATTTTTTTTTTTTTTTTTTTATAAATAAATTACAATTATTCCTCTCTTTAAGGTTTTCTTAAAAATATAAACCAAGCCCCATAATTTTAAAAATTATAAATATCTTCTTGTCAACATTTTTTATTTGACAATATTAACAAAAATAAACAAATTCTTTGTTGGAACAATCTTCTGTGTAAAAAAAATAATTTGAAACAATTCAAACAAAATAAAATAAAACTTACAATATTTATTTTGTAGAACCGAATAAATAATTTAAAGACCAAGTCGAGTGTGTGACACTCTGTCCTTAAGACAGATTCGCCCCGCTACAGTACTTACGGTTGAGTGGCGTCTATCTCTCAGAATACAATGATCTTCACAAATTGTGGTAGTACTCCAAACAATTTGTTCGACGAACCAAACCTGTGTTCTAACTTTGAAATTTATACTAAAACTAATATGAAGAATAATGCAAAAAATGCAGAATTTAGAACAGCAAAAAGACAATCATCAGACTAAATTCCGAAGTTTTTGGATTGCTGGATTTAAGGCTATATGTATAGGCAAAAAACTCTGCCCCAAACAGATTCCAAAAAATAGTGAAAATGTGCACAATAAATTTAAACCGTTGCTAGAACTCTTTTTCAAAAAGTTTGAAAAAAGGTACTGTTAGAAAGAACAAATTTTCAACCAATTTGAAAATGAACAGTTAAAGTAACTATTTGACCTTTATTATTTAAACCATTTGAAATATATATATATATATATTAAACTATTGAATATATATATATATATAAACTATTAGAATAGTTTAATAAATAAAGGAAGATGAACAAACTTTTAGGAACCTAACATTAGAATTTAGAATTAAATTAAATTCCCATAATTACAAATTTTAGGAAACCACTCAGGAACCAAAAATTTTAATTTAGAATTAAATTAAATTCCCACAATAATTTTTATTGAAAAAATTCAAATGAATTTTATCTAAAAAATTAATGTTAGACCCGAAAACGACATCAACTTCCCATTCACTCATAAATAGTTTTGACGTTCCGTCTTCACCGTGTGACTTGCCACACGGCAAGAAACACTTCACTTCTTCGGACCCACCCCAAAAGACGCTTGGGGCCCACTCAAATTTGGGCTCAAAAATATGCCTATATTAAACCATTTTCCAACAATCCCCCACATGAATGGAATTTGACGGAGAGAAAATACAACAACATGATCTAATTACAGAGAGTACAAAAATAGGAAATATTCTGCAAAGGATAGGTAGCTTTTGGCTTTGAACCTTCCCTTGTGAGACACTATCGGATTTACTAGCTAACCAGTGAACATGATGTCTTGAACTGTTCAGCCGTTTGTGTAAACCAAGACAATAGAACTCACACAGTATATTCCTAGACACAGTTTAGTTCTCACTATTGTGTTCATTTTGGCCCTGAACAACCTGGTATTTCATGAGTGCTCTAGGATTTGTAGCCCTTCACAAATCTCATAGAACCGGCCAAGTTCACACTTATATAGGTGATTCTTATGAAGAGTATCCTGCCATACTCCACTAGTTTTACCTAGATATAAGAATCATTAAAATTTTACTTAACCTCAAACGCTGCAGACATCACTATTTCATCAAAGAAATGGGTAGGAGTTAGACTCCCCAGTGATCTTTCTGAATCATTCACAACTCGGTTGTCCCTTTGAACCTAGATCTTGGATCTCCAATCAACTATGTTGGGTTGCCGTTGTGATAACTTTTATTTAATAGGCTTAAGTCCCATTTCCCTTGATGAATTCTCAACTAACTCTCTTGCTAACCTTTTGGTTAGTGGATCCGCTATGTTGTCTTTAGACTTAACATATTCAATGGAAATAGTTCCATTAGAGAGTAGTTGTCTCACGGTGTTATGTCGACGACGAATGTGTCGTGACTTACCGTTATACATATGACTCTGTGCTCTACCTATAGCTGATTGACTATCACAATGTATGCATATAGCAGGCACCGATTTTGGCCATATTGGAATATCTTCAAGGAAGTGGCGAAGCCATTCTGCCTCTTCCCCTGCTTTGTCTAAGGTTATGAATTCTAATTCCATAGTAGACCTAGCAATACAAGTCTGTTTGGAAGATTTTCAAGATACAGCCACCCCACCAAGAGTAAAGACATACTCACTGGTGGACTTTGAGTCTTTAGTATCCGATATCCAATTTGCATCACAGTATCCTTCAAGTACTGCTGGATATCTAATATAATTAAGCCCAATGTTACGAGTAAATCGGAGATATTTCAAAACCCTTATAATTGCTTTCCAGTATTCTACTCTTGGATTACTCGTATATCTACTTAATTTACTTACTGCGTAAGCTATATCTGGGCGAGTGCAGTTCATCAAGTACATTAAGCTTCCAATAATTTGGGCATACTCCAATTGAGAAATACTTTCCTGTACATTCTTAGAAAGATACAAATTAACATTTACAGGTGTTCTAACAAGATGATCATCATCTTTGCTGAATTTGTCAAGTATTTTCTCAATATAATGAGATTGTGACAAAGCATATCCTTCTGATGTTTTGGTAATTTTCATACCAAGAATTACATCAGCAATGCCCATATCCTTCATGTCAAAATGTTTATTCAACATTTTCTTAATAGTTTTAATCATATCATTGTTACTACCTATGATGAGTATATCATCTACATAAAGACATACAATGACATAACCTTTGTCTGTATTTTTAATATAAACACATTTGTCACACTCATTAATTTTAAATCTATTTGACATCATTGCCTTGTCAAATTTTTCATGCCATTGCTTTGGCGCTTGTTTTAAACCATATAATGATTTAACCAATTTACACACTTTTTTTTCTTTTCCTGGAATAGAAAAACCTTCTGGTTGTTCTATGTAAATTTATTCATTTAACTCGCCATTTAAGAAAGCGGTTTTCACATCCATTTGATGAATTTCTAGATTGTATAGAGATGCAATGGCAATTAGCATTCTAATGGATGTTATTCTAGTAACTGGTGAGTATGTGTCAAAGTAATCAAGACTTTCTTTTTGTCTAAATCCTTTGACCACAAGTCTTACCTTGTATTTGTCAATTGATCCATCTGCTTTCATTTTCCTTTTGAAAATCCACTTATATCCAAGAGGTTTACAACCTGGTGGTAAGTCCACTAATTCCCAAGTGTGGTTTTGCAAAATGGATTCAACTTCACTATTGACAGCTTCTTTCCATAAAGGAGCCTCAGGACTGGACATAGCTTCTTTAAAAGTTAAAGGTTCATTTTCTAACAAATATGTTAGAAAATCTGGACCAAAAAATTTTGAGGTTCTAGCACGTTTACTACACCTAGGTTCATCTTCCTCATTTTGATCTAACTCTTGTTCTTGATCATGTTCTTGATCCTGACTAGTAATAGCATCAAGAGATCTTTTATTATTACTAGTCTCTTGTCCAGTCTTATTCGAAAACACATGTTCAAAGAAAGATGCATTCCGAGACTCAATAATAGTATTTACATGCATTTCGGTATGTTCTGATTTATAAATAAAAAACCGATATGCACTACTATTCTTGGCATAACCAATGAAAATGCAATCAATGGTCTTAGGACCTATCTTAGTCTTTTTAGGACTAGGAATAGCCACTTTAGCCAAACACTCCCACACTTTTAAGTATTTGTAGGATGGTACTATTCCATGCCACAATTCATAAGGTGTTTGATTCACTTTCTTTCGGGGTACTTTATTAAGTATATAATTAGCAGAAAGTATTGCTTCTCCCCCCACAAGTTCTGAGGTAATCTAGAACTTATTAATATGGCATTTATCATTTCTTTTAAAGTCCTATTTTTCCTTTCAACAATTCCATTTTGCTAAGATGAGTAAGGAGCAGTGGTTTGATGAATTATTCCATGTTCTTTACAAAATTCACCAAAAGGTGATTCATATTCATCACCTCTATCACTTCGAAGTTTCTTGATTTTCTTACCAAGTTGATTTTCAACTTCATTCTTATATTGAATGAAAGTTTCCAAAGCTTTATCATTGGTTCGAATTAAATAAACATAACTATATCTAGTATAGTCATCTATAAAAGTGATAAAATATTTTTTCCCACCTCTGGTTTGAATTGATTTAAAATCACAAATGTCACTATGAATTAATTCCAGTGGTTCCATACTTCTTTCAATTGAATGAAAAGGAGTTTTAGATAATTTTGCCTCAACACAAATTTCACATTTATGATTTGAATCAATATCAAATTTAGGTAAACATTCCATATTAATTAATCTACGTAAATATCCATAATTAACATGTCCTAATCTACCATGCCATAAATTTGAAGACTCAAGCAAGTAAGAAGAAGATGTATTATTATTAATAACTGAGGGTACAACGGTTATTACATTTAACTTGAAAAGGACATCAGACATGTAACATTTTCCTACATACATCCCATTCTTAATAAGTACAAATTTATCACTCTCAAATACTAGCCTAAATCCATTCTTACTCAACAAAGATCCGGAAACAAGATTCTTGCGAATATCCGGTACATGCAGCACATTGTTGAGAGTGAGTTCCTTTCCAGATGTCATCTTGAGTACAATCTTTCCTTGTCCTTCAACTTTGGAAGTTGAGGAGTTGCCCATAAAAAGTTGTTCACCATTGTCCACTATAGAATAAGATGTGAACATCTTTTTGTCGGCACAGATATGGTGAGTAGCACCAGTGTCCACCCACCATTCTTTAAGATTTCTAACAAGATTTGCCTCGGAAACAACTGTAGAAAGATTGATGTTATCTACACCATTGGAAATCTTGTCCACTTCGGTCATATGGGCTTGAGCAAGGCTTTCTTGCTTGTTCTTCTTTTGCTTTTGCCTTTGCTACGCAATCTTTGGCCGATGTCCCTCTTTGTCACAGATGTAACATTTGCTATTAAACTTGTACTTTTTATTTTCTCCCCCTTTAGAGCCTTGTGATGAACTTTCTCCAGAAAACTTTTGTTTCTTGGTTTTTGAAGCATGTTCCACCACATTTGCCTTAGACTCCATAGGATGCTTACCAGCCTGTTTTTCAGAATTGCGGTTGTCCTTCTCAATCCTCAAACGCACAATTAATTATTCCATAGAAATTTCTTTGCGCTTGTGTTTGAGGTAGTTCTTGAATTCCTTCAAGCCTTATGGTAATTTCTCAATTAAAGCTGCAACTTGAAAGGATTCTGTCACAACCCGAACCCGCCCCTATGGGTTAAGGACATAATCAGCCAGTAATCACGAGATTACCTACGGCCTCAAACCAAATAAAACAAAACTCATCAGAGTAAAGGGGCCAAATGAAGTAAATTTAAAACTTTGTCTATAGAGCTGTGTTTATATGCACACCAGAACAGTCCAAACATTTATATGTTAATAACTCACATTAAAATATGTACTAATACAGAACACTGTACATACAGGATCATACAAGTTTAAGTCAGTCGAACCCAAGACTTATATACAAAAGTAGTCCAATGCTTTCGCCAACATAACAAAACTGTGAACAAAGGACAAAGGCGAAGACAATCTCGTGCGTGAGACGTTTGGGCTGACTCCTCAAAACTTTGACTGTTTCTCACAATTTCACCGAGGCTGGTTCTGGACGTCCCTTGGCTCACCTACATGTACATGAATGAGCGTGAGCGAAAGCCCAGTGAATAATATCAAATAAGGAAGATACGTAAGCAATCTTTGAAACAGTTACAGCAAACGGCCTTTGGGCCAATCACTTGTATCAATCGGCCTTCGGCCTAATCATTTATGTCAATCAGCCTTCGGCCCAATCATTCATGTCAATTGGCCTTTGGCCCAATCATTCTTGTCAATCGGCCTTCGGCCTAATCATTTATGTCAATCGGCCTTCGGCCTAATCATTCATGTCAATTGGCCTTTGGCCCAATCATTCTTGTCAATCGGCCTTTGGCCCAATCATTCATGTCAATCGGCCTTTGGCCTAATCATTCTTGTCAATCGAACTTACAAAACTTACATAGAGGTAAACAATTGGACAACAACATATTTCAGATATCTTGTTAAGATATTACTCACAGTGATCGGCTTGTGGATTTGCCCTGGGGCTTGACCCTACACATCATATAGCATATATGGGTAACAAACGATTCAATCCGTTCTTTAATTCACATATTCCTCTTTAGGCTTCATTCTTATCTCTTTAACTCAATTACAATGCTTAATGTATGCCTAAGAGTACTTGGGAGTGAAAGAGAACAAAAAATGAAACACAGAATGTCTTTTCGAAATTTCAGAAAATAGGGTCCCCGCTCGAGCATGAGCGTGGACTTCCCTGCTTGAGCGTACCCTTGAGGCCTGCAAAAGTACTGGATGCATTATTTTTACGCTCGAGTGTGAACTCGGACGCTCGAGCGGAAGTTCATCCTACATAGCTTCCCGCTTAAGCGTGAACTTTTCCGCTCGAGCGGACACTATGCCTGCAAGAAAATACTGGGAGCTCAAAATCCCCACTCGAGCGGACATAAAAAATTCTGGGTTTTCCAGGATGGTTCTTGAGCTCGAATTCAATACTCTAACCAACATTTCTTGCATGCCATGGCTTAAATTTCACATATATATATACTAACATGATACCAACACCAAATCACAACACAATGAAGCTCAATTTCTTGAATTACTTACATGCATGCCTCAAATTAACCCAAACTCATCACCAACACATCAAATTCAAACATGCAAAGCTCATACCTCTATGATCTACTCTTGCATGTGAGAAATATTCATTCATAACAACTTAATTGGTGAAGAGATGATCAAATACATGGATTTCAAACAAGATTCAACATAGATTATACACATTGTGTTCAAATATGAAAATTCATAGTAATTTCCTACATGCATGCATCTATTGACTTTAAATTCAACACATACAACTCAATCTCCTCATAAACAATTTAATTCATGTTCTTAATCATTTTTCAACCTTCAATTCACAAAATTACTAATTACAATTCATGCACTCACTTACCTAGAGGTTTAATTCTCCCAATCTATGGCAAAATCTTGAGTTTAATCCTCCAATCTTCACAAAATTAAGCCAAACACCCAATTCTCATTCTTTCTCTCTCTCTAGCCGACCCCTCTCTCTTTTTTTGTGAGTTAGAATTAGCCAAGTAGAATAACAAGGAGGATGTTTGAGTACATAGTGCCCCACTAAGTCACATTAATTTAATAATAGACAATTGAGCACTTTATGATTAATTAAATCAATTTAACCTGATCCGAATCAATTTCCAAATTAAATTTCACCGTAGGCTCTAAAAATTACGCCAATCACAATGGCGTAATCAATTTCGGGTTCTGTGGCCGATAAGGCCTTCAATTTAATTTCCGAAGTAGATAATCAAACAGATATTCCTACGGTGAACAGATAGAAATTCAGAATCACATATTTTCACATAATGGCTCACAAAATCATATTAAATACATAATCACGCTCATATTAAGGACCAATTAACATATTACGGAACATGGATATTACAGATTCACTGAGAAACATACCTTTCTGCGTGAATGTCATGCAGAATGAGTTGGAAATCTTGAACTTGGCTGATCACAGTTTTTGAATCAACCATTACAAAATCTAGGAATCTGCCAACCACAAATTTCTTTGAGCCGGCATCTTCCGTTTTGTATTTTTTCTTCAAAGACTCCCAAAGTTCCTTTGCTGTCTTGATAGGACTGTAGACGTTGTATAATGTGTTGTCAAGTTCGTTCAAGATGTAGTTCCGGCAAAGGAAATCAGCATGTTTCCAGGCATCAACCGCAGCAACCACTTGCCGGTCGGTTTCATCCTCTTTTAAAATAGGAGCATCCTCACGGAGGAATCGAGCCAGGTTCAGAGTTGTAAGATAGAACAACATTTTCTGTTGCCATCTTTTAAAGTCAGTTCCTGATAATTTCTCTGGCTTTTCACCGTGATTTACCGGTACTGTTACAACAGAAGAGGGGGTTGGCGTCATTGCAGCCACCACATTAGTACTTGTCTGGGCATTAGTTTCAGTAGCCATCAATTCTAATTTATAAAACAAATTTATAATTAGAATTCACACTACGCAGAAAAATCAACCAAATTCACAGAATTAAATTCTGTAAAAAATAAAAGAAACAAGAATGTAACTTTTATTTTCTAATTAATTTGGAAATAAAATAAAATTTTATTCAACCAAATTAATTCCACACAGAAAATTAATTTCTGTAACACTTCAATAATTAAAATTCTAAAACAGAATTTTAAGTAATTAAAACTCAGAAAATAATTTCTAAAACCCAAAATTAATTTCTGAAAAAATTTCACAAAAATATATTCTGAATTGTTAATGACACTAGTATCGTACTACTAGTTGTCAAAGAAAATAGACAGTATATTACTACTATCTGTCAAATAGCATATAATCACTATTTATTTTTCCAACCAAAATATTATTTTGTAAATCTACAGAAAATAATTTTCTTAAAAAAAGAAAGAGAAAAGGAAACAAACGAAAAATTCTGTAAACAGAATAATTCGAATCTGTCTTAAGATTGTTGGAACAATCTTCTATGTAAAAAAAATAATTTGAAACAATTCAAACAAAATAAAATAAAACTTACAGTATTTATTTTGTAGAACCGAATAAATAATTCAAAGACCAAGTCGAGTGTGTGACACTCTGTCCTTAAGACAAATTCGCCCCGCTACGGTATTTACGATTGAGTGGCGTCTATCTCCCAGGATATAATGATCTTCACAAATTGTAGTAGTACTCTAAACAATTTGTTCGGCAAACCAAACCTATGTTCTAACTCTCTGAAATTTATACTAAAACTAATATGAAGAATAATGCAAAAAATGCAGAATTTAGGACAGCAAAAAAACAATCATCAGACTGAATTCCGGAGTTTTTGGATTGCTAGATTTAAGGCTATATATATAGGCAAAAAACTCTGCCCCAAACAGGTTCAAAAAAGTTGTGAAAAGGTGCACAATAAATTTGAACCGTTGCTAGAACTCTTTTTCAAAAAGTTAGAAAAAAGGTACCGTTGGAAAGAACAAATTTTCAACCAATTTGAAAAGTGATTCGTTGGAGAACAGTTAAAGTAATTGTTTGACCTTTATTATTTAAACCATTTGAAATATATATATTAAACTATTAGAATAGTTTAATAAATAAAGGAAGATGAACAAACTTTTAGGAAACCACTTAGAAACTTAAAATTTGAATTTAGAATTAAATTAAATTCTCATAATTACAAATTTTAGGAAATCACTCAGGAATCCAAAATTTGAATTTAGAATTAAATTAAATTCCCACAATAATTTTTATTGAAAAAATTCAAATGAATTTTATCTAAAAAATTAATGTTAAACCAGAAAACGACGTCAACTTCCATTCACTCATAAATGGTTTTGACGTTCTGTTTTCACCGTGTGCCTTGCCACGCGGCAAGGAATACTTCACCTCTTCGGACCCACCCCAAAAGACGTTTGGGGCCCACTCAAATTTGGACTAAAAAATATGCCTATATTAAACCATTTTTCCAACATTTTTAACTATTCTGGTATAAAACAATAAAATTACTTAAAGTATTAATTGAAATATATATTTGAGATCATTAAAAATTATTAATTAATTTAATAACTTATTAATAAAATGAGTTATTAGTTATGCAATTAGAAACTTAAAGGAGTGAGTTGTAATTTTTAAAACTACAAGAACAATCCGTACTTTAAACAAATCTTAAAGGGTGTATTTGTAATTTATTTATTTTTTATTTTTATTTTTTTATAATTCTCCATACGTAACAGTTTTAAGTCCTTACACCCCTCATTTGTTTGAAATGTGTTTTAATCCAATTGTGCAAAATTACTTTTCAAGGCAAAAGAAAAAAAATAATAAATTTTAATCTCTTTACAGCCATCTCACTTTAAACCCTATTCATCTTTTTTATTGCACATTTTCCTACAAAAGTGTAAATCATAATATTTTGATCACAAACTAAGACAATAAATGAAGAAATAATGATGAATAAGCAGCAGAAAGGTGAACTGATGATTTTTTTTTTTTTTTGTAATTCTACTTTTTCAAATCGAATCTAGAGATGGTTGTTCAACTTTTGTTCAGTGCCAAACAACTTATTGTCGAACAAAATCAAATCGTACAAACAACTACTACCAAACAAAATTGAAACATTCCTTACATCTATTGCCAAATTTTATAGACCTATCATGTTCAACATCCCGAAACTAGACACATATTACATATTCAATAGCCCACAACTAGACAAATGTCATGTGCTTGGCAAACCAGTACCAAACTGTTTGTAAGACTTGGATCAATGAAAACGTTCACATTAAAAAAAAAAAAAAAAAAAATCAAATGGAAAATGCTCACTAGAGTGCGTCGGGATGTTTATAAATTAAAAACCCAAAAAATATATCAAACAATCATTTTTAAAGATAGGTGTTGCTATCGGAGTGTGTTGCAAATGGTGTAATGATTAGATTGTGTCTTCGGTGGGAAAAAACTGGTGGTTGATCGGAGATGGCTGTAATGGTAGTTGGAGATAGTGAAAGGACGAAGAGAATGAATGGAGAAAATAGGGGGAAAATGGGTGCAAAGAGAGGAAAGTAAGGTTATGGATAATGATAAAATTGATATATTGAAAAGTGTAAATAGAAAAAAATTCTATTTTAAAATTTTTTAAGTGAGTATAATGAGATAATTGGTGTAATCAGTCCAAAATATTGTGTAAATAGAATCAACTTTTTTTAGGGCAGTTAGGAAAGAGGTTTATTTCTAAATCTTTTGGGCTAATCAATAGGCCCAAACTCTATTTTCTTGAGCCAAAAGAATAATTATAATTTCAAAAACTATTTTACCCCTATTTATTTGTCTATTGTCTGCTTATCTGTCTACGTGTTATTACGCAATTTGTCTATATATAACTATTTGTCTATCTAATCCACTTATTTGTCTATATCATCAACACCACTACCGTTGCCGGCCGCCGCAAATAACAAATAAGAAGGAATTATAAGCAAAACCACTACCGTTGCCGGCCGCCGCAAATAACAAATAAGAAGGAATTATAAGCAAAGATAAGCATATAATTTATCCAAACCAAAGAACATAACTGGCTTACAAATGTTGGTCAATCTATTTAGGAAACTATACTGTAATCTTGCAAAGATTTCTAAAGCCTAAATCAATTTTTTTTATTTTTTATCATTCATAAGGTACATGAGTGATGGGAGAAATTGCTCTGCTCAGATGGTCAGAAAATGTAGGATAATAATAACAATGAAACTGAAAAATGATCCAGCACAATAAACTACATTGCAAGTCCTCTTTCTTTTCTTTTTAATTTTTTCCCCCATTTTGTAATCACCCAACTGGCACAAGAAAATCAGAAATGATCCAACCCAGTCTTACCATTAGCATGATTAGTGTATCTGCAAGAAATTTGCGCCGAGGAGATCAAACAAAACCCCATAAATACCAAATGTGAAACAAAGTTGAACCTTGGAACTAGAAATGAGACCAAATGTCAAGCGAATTTCACAATGGCTGCTCTTAGCTCTGATCCGACCCACGTGTGTCACAATTAAATGTTAAAGCAATAAAATAATTACTAGATCCACATGATATTGTCGACATACTTCCAAAAAAGACAGTTTTCTACAAGTTAAAAGCAATATAAATGATCAATACCAGTGTCTATGTTCATCTCATTTCCCAATATCACCATATTATGAAAAGGACTCAAGTTCTAAAACCAAATACTATCAGTCACTTCAAAATTCTCTGTCATTTGTAATTAGTTGCTAACCAGGAAACTCTTGCTAGGAACGATTGCAGAAAAAAAAAAAAAAAATGTTCTTTATCAACAAATTTCAAGAAATAGTTGGGTTCACTTGCCAAGAATAAAAAACTAAACACTTGTCATTTGTTCAAGTACATATGTTAAAACAACAAAAAACAAAAATTCTATGCAGTTATAAGAATAGTGTTTTTTTTTCTTAGAGAACTTCCTGTGGAAGGATGAGAGAATATTAAAATATCTATGCAATGAAGAATTGCACGTGGCATTGCTTATAAGCCTGTTTGTTGTTTATAACTTAATAACTTCCACCTTTGGTGTAAGCTTTCCTATATTCAGAAAGTGCTGAAAGAAAATCAGTGCATTAATAAAAGATTAATTAGCTCATTTTTTGGGTTTTGTTATCCCTTTTTTTTCCTTTTTCTTTTTTCTTTTGTTGGTAAAGTTAGATGAACTTGGCTGTAACCTAAAAGTATGTACATTGGATAGATTTAACTCCTAAAATATGAAATCCAATGAAAAACTTCACAGTAGCAAGAATGAAACAAATCCTAGAATACAAGCTGTCTCCAACTAGATTTAACTCCTAAAATGTGAAATCCAACGCAAACCTGCAATGTGGAGCAATCAAATTCATGCGGAGAGTCAAGATAGACAAACCCAGCACAAAGTGATGCTCACAATATATAAAGAAATTTATATTATGCACAATTGAGATTTTTTTTTTTTACCCCATGAAGTCTTTTTTTTTTTTTTTTTTTCTTTTTCTTTCCTCATCCTTCCAAGCACATTTCAGAAGCTGCACCAAGCAAAAGGAATGCAAGACACACACTCTGCAAAAATAATAATAATAATAAAGTAAACATAATATAATAGAACAGTACAATAAAACAGTAATCAAACCGAGACCTACAACTCCTATGCAAACATTCCTGTGTTTTTTCTACACATAATTTTTAGTGAGGGCATCTCATCAACCGGTAATCTTCCCACCCAATTTCATCATTATTCAATTTCTCAAACTAGAAATTCAGTAAGATACTCAGAAAAACTTTCTGACAAGCATGGAACTTCATGTTTATCCAACATATTAAATTTCGCAATAAAAAATCTTCAAATCCAAATTTCTCAATTCCAAAGTGAACCCAACAACCTAAGAGACAAGCCCTAATTCGATGAAAATTGAAACCCTAAGCAAGAGCGTTAGTCAATAGAAACAACTTGAACAAATCACCTATTGCTAGTGTTAGTGTATATTATTATATGTTAGAGATGTAAAGTTAGTGTAGTATACATCATTATGTTTGTTGTAGCATCATTATGTTTGTAGCTTTAGCTTTAGCTTTCGGTGCTCCATTTGCTTCTCCTCTAGAGCTCATTTCTCTTTGTAATAAATACACAGAAATCAATGAATACATAGTTTATTCTCTCATTCTCTATACATTATATTTACATGGTATCAGAGCGAAGTTAACAATCTAGTAATTCCGCTTCACCGGCGGGCGGCAGCCTCGCATTGGCCACCCGCCGGACTTCTACACATACCTTCACCCTCTTTCCAGAATTTCTTCCTTCTTAGGCTCCACTTCTGAAATATCAGTATCTTTCACACTGATGTCTACCTTGTTCTTCCCCATTGTTTTACCCTCCCCAACAGCAACAACCTCACCTCCTTGAGGCTTTGTCTGTGCTGACGATGGAAGCAAGATACCACCTACAGTCTTCTCCTCTGCAGTCTTGATCTGACGATGGAAGCAAGATATCACCTACAGCCCTCCGTCGTCGCTCATTACGAGCACCCACGCGCCGCCTATGGCGCGAGCTCCTTAACAGCCACACCTCCGCCGAGCTCCCGTTGCGAGCCAACACGCCTTCCGACGAACTTAGATCAGATCTGGGTTTCGATTCACCTTTGCTACTTGCTGCTTCGGCGTCATTGTTGCTCTCTCTCTCTCCACCGCTGCAGAGAGCACCAGCCACTTGTGTTAATACTCATACACACCACTCACATATCTCCGATTGATGGGTGTTCCGGTATCTCTCTCTGCGGTGCCCATCCGAAGCTCACTCTCTCATCATCGATTTCACTGGTTCTTAAACACCACCATGGTTTCATCATCGTCGATTTCCTCGACTCTCATGTCTGTGAACGATCAACTACCTTTAGATTGCTCTCATGATACACTGGAACATTCCCAGGCCTCACACCAACACCAAGATAGCTCATCTCTCTCAACCTTTTGTTTGCTCTCTTTCTCAATATCATCCTTAGGCTTTTCTCCATCACCTTTAACATCTTCTGGCACCTTCTCTTCAGTCTCTACAGTGGCATTCAGCATGGAATCTGGTTCCCCATCTGTTTTGCAAACATCAACATTTTCATTGGCTAGTTCATGACCATCACTTTGTACTGCAGAACCTCCAACTGACATGCTCTTCAGTGTAAATGCAACAATTAAGCCTTTGGGATAGTCGGCTTCCTCATTTGAGCTGTTTTTATGATTTGCACGCACTTGGGAACTAGTATTTTTAACTTCTTCTGCTTGTTTTGCTCTTTCTGAGTCAAAATCCTTCTTTGGTTTTAGCTCTAGCTCAGCACGAGCATAAATCAAACATTCACCCATGCCGATCTACTTTCTCTTTTATTTATTTATTTTTTATCTTCCACCACCCACACCTTCCAACACCAACTTTATTCCAACACCAACTTTATTCCCAACCCCAACCTCTCACCGTCCAAAACCCACTCTCTTTTCTTTAAACATTGCCAACTTTGTCAATTCCTTTTTTTTGCCAACTATACCAACCCATTATAATATCTTATCATCCGCTATTTCAGCCCACAGTTCCGAACCCCCCACTGATTTTATTTTATTTTTCCCATACTCATCATCACCATATTTATAAAAAAAAACACACAAAAAAACACAAAAAAAAAAAAAAAAAAAAAAACTCATTTTATTCATGTCGGGCTTACTCCGATCCAAATTTTAAACCAAATCACAACAGCAACAACCCAACAAACACCCAAAAAAAAAAAACAAAAAAAACAAAAAAAAACAAACAAAACCTTTCTACCATTTTTTTATTATTATTATTATTATTTTTTTTTTATCACATCTCCACTCTGTGTTGAGCCGTTCCGCTCCACTTATCCATCCCTTTGTTTTAACCTCAAATCGGTTTCTCTCTTCCCACCTCTTTGAGTTTGAGGGGGTATTCTACATATATCATGGTGAGCATGGTTAAACACCATGCGAACCACCCAAGCCACCCCATGGCGCACTCCCTAAGTCGCCTTCTTGGTGCACCACCAAAGTTTTTACCAACGGTCTGACACGACCACACAGTGTCCTCTACATCGGTCCGACATGACCCCATAAACTGTCCCGACATTGATTCCGGTCAGCCTCTACAATAACGGTCTGACACGACCACACAGTGTCTGCTACATCGGTCCGACATGACCCCATAAACTGTCCCGACATTGATTCCGGTCAGCCTCTACAACAACGGTCTGACACGACCACACAGTGTCTGCTACATCGGTCCGACATGACCCCGTAAACTGTCCTGACATTGATTCCGGTTAGCTGCTACAACGGTCTGACACGACCACACAGTGTCTGTTACAACGGTCTGACACGACCACACAGTGTCTGCTACAACGGTCTGACACGACCACACAGTGTCTTCTACAACGGTCTGACACGACCATACAGTGTCTCCTATCATCTTTTATTTTATTTGTCATTTTATTTTGTTACTCTCTCCAAACTCAAGTTGGTTAATATTTATCCTCCTTGAATTTGAGGGGGGCTGTTAGTGTATATTATTATATGTTAGAGATGTAAAGTTAGTGTAGTATACATCATTATGTTTGTTATAGCATCATTATGTTTGTAGCTTTAGCTTTAGCTTTCGGTGCTCCATTTGCTTCTCCTCTCTCTATAAAGAGAGCTCATTTCTCTTTGTAATAAATACACAGAAATCAATGAATACACAGTTTATTCTCTCATTCTCTATACATTATATTTACAGCTAGAAACCTCCATGGGTTACCACCTCCGGCCACCACCAACTTTTGCCAAAAACCACCTTTGGTCACTATCTTCAACTGTCATTACCCACCTTTGGCAGCCTACAACTTCCTCCAACCACCATCACCTATAGTTGATAACCACCTCCTGCAATTGCCACCCGTTTCAATTGTTTTCAAATTTTTTCCTTTTATTCTAACACATCAAAACCATGTTTTTTGTTTTTATTTTTACCAAAAATAAACATAAACGTGCTAATATTTTCTGCAAACAAAAACAATAAACTTTAAACGTTACCAAACGACACCTTACAAACTAAGCTTACAATTTGTTGCAAACATGCAGGAAGAGATAATCAGGATGTGTGGTAGCATAGAGAAAGCAGTTATTGTGGCATCAAATATGATCCTACACTAACCTGAGCAGAGGTGTCAAACATTGCCAATTTGCCATTGCTATTCGAGAGGGTGCTGATGCAGTTATGCTATATGGAGAAACTGCTCATTGAAAGTTAGTTGCTTGGAGTTTCCAGTACTTCTGTTAGAAAGAACTAGCGTACACCAGATATAAAAATTCGTGCACTTTGGGAAGTTCAGAAGTGTAGAATGACACAAGCCATCAAGTTAATTTTCAGGGTAAAAATTACCCAGTAAAAAGTGGGGTCTTTCTCAATCTAGCACTCTTTCTGGTGGCCACAAGGATATTTGCTGAAGGGGCTGAATATGAAATGGATTGGATCCAAGCCTTGGGCTGGCCCAATCCATTAAAGCCCCAAATCCAAATAAATTAGATGAATATATGGGCAAACCAATTGAGCCCAAAATCCTCGATCAACAGTCTGCCCAAGTCCTCAAGTACTTAGGCCCAACCCGCAGTGGGAAGGCTAATCCAGCCGTGAAGCTAGGCTGGGCCGAACTGCAGAACCTAATCCTTGGGCCGAATAGAAATGGGCTGAGCCCATACAAAGATATCCAAATGAACAGCCCATCTCCATGAAAGATCCTGTGAAAGGCCGAGACAAGGCATAATGATGCCGAGCTGAGGCACAACGGTACCGAGTTGAGGAAACCTCGCAGGGAAATGTGGAAGTTGTGAATGTATGCATGTGCAAGTTGCCACCTCAGCTGGTCCCCTACCCCTAGAATCACGGAAGTTGTTGAACCAAAGGAATGTGGTTAGTTATCAGCATGACTACAATGAGTATATGTATTTAATGACAACTACCAGGTGGTCCCCCACCTTGAGCAATGCCAAAAGGGCACTTGGTAGCATCCAAGCTCCATGAAACCATCTTGAGAAGCAAGCAAGGAACACTATATATACAACACGAACTTCATATTGAAGGTAACTGAACTATTCTGAGCAAAATCATACTTAGATATAAACTCAACTCTATATACACTCCTGCTCTGATCACTAATTCCCACACCGGAGGGGTTATCCGGCCAACCCCGGCCAGGCAGCTCTAACGGTGCATCTTGTGGTAGGAACCTCAGTCTCTGGATAGTCCAACCGAGTGCGGGGCCCCGATCCACTTTCATCTAGTGCGGGATCCGGTACGCACATTTGCTATCATAGAAACCAATATACAGATTTGGGAAAAGGCTTCCAGATCAAAGTTGGGTCTGAACAATGAGCGTAATCATTGAATTTGTCTATGAGGTCGCTTTTTAAATGAGCCTATTGGTTGTGTTGTGAACACGATGGTGGCGATAGAATATGAGTTGGTTCCTAAATTTTCACCCAAAAAAAGAGTTGGTTCCTAAACTGTGTTGTGAAATTGATGAGCTTCATACTTGTTAAATAAATGTTCTAAGATCATTTTCATTTTTTATGGTAAGTATCTCAAATGTTGTGCTGGAGCCCTCGTTGCATCGCTTGTTCGATTGTAATTTTTGGTGATTTTGATAAATTTGTCTCGTAAATTGTTTTATTCATTTTTGGTGGCTTGTTCTTAGCTTTTTTGTTTGGTTGGGTTGGAAAAATGAAACCATAAAATATTATTGTGTTACCTGTAGAAAAAGGGTAAATTACACTTTACCCTCTTTATGCTTGATCATTTTTTCACTTGGTTCTTCAGGCTTATTTTTTCCTACTTTAGCCCGTCATGTTTCAAGTTTTTTACACTTTATTTCTAAATTTTTCACACTTTACTTCTAAAGTTAATTTTTGTTAAAAATTAGACAAAAATGACAAATTATCAATTACATGACATAAAAATATTTTATTATATATGACTCATACCTCTAACAAAACTTAAATTCTAATATAATAATATATTTTATATTTATTGTGACATTTTCTATCTAATTTTGAACAAAAGTTAATTTTAGGAGTAAAGTGGAAAAAATTTGAAATATAAAAGGCCAAAGTAGAAAAAAATAAACTTGAAGGCCCAAAGTGAAAAAATGACCAAACATAAAGGAGGTAAAATGTAATTTACCAGTAGAAAAATGAGTAATTTCATTTTTTTTTTCCTTTTCCTTTTAATTTCATTAAACAAATACTAATCCAAACATAGCCTTAATCTTCCTAATGGTGACCATAAAACTGGTTGCTTTAGCTAATTTACCAAGAATCTGAAGTAAATTCTTTTAAAGAGTTATCTATGGGAACATTTTCTTTTGGAATTACTTTATCCATATGGGGTTTAGAAGAATCAGCATAATCTACTGTTGAATTAGTACACAATTATCCATACAAATAGAATTTTAGAAATATCAAATGATACACTAGAACTATAAGACTTACATCAACGAAAAGGGCAAAAAAAAAAAAAAAAAAAGAAAAAAAAAAAAAGAACTTGTATTCACAGTATACTCTGCCTAATCATGTACTGAGTATTTACAACAGAACGCTTGAAACAACCAAACTACCAATGCCTTTTTACACATACCCAAGCTATTTTCCCCATTATTATCTCAAATGAGTTTTCGAGGAAATCACTGAGATGAGAATTTGATTTCTCATCCATAATCACCAAATCTCTAAAACTACTAGCTAAAAGCAGAAGATCCAATTCCAACACAACAAAAAGGAAAGAAGTTTGCTTAAACCCAGTTGTGAGGCATAGGATTAGATGTTCCTGGCTCTGATGGGCCACCAACTACTTGATTATTGGTTCTTGCTCCGAAGCCGGTAGTGCCTCTTAACATTGACATTAGGTTTCCTCCATGCACCCTACCTTCTGGAAGTGAAAACTGAACTAGACAACTATTTGTGTCCTGGGTCGGTATCTGCACAGGATGCCCATAACCCATAAAATTAATTGTACTGACTCTGCCTGCAGTTTCAGAACCATTGGCATGGTTGATCCCTTTCATCTTGTTGGATGTGATGGAATGCGGGTCATGCAGTGTGTGAACCAATGTTCCGCCACCATGGATCTTCATGTCTTGCACCTGGGCACCGTGGGCAGCACATAAACCAGATTTCCCCCTAGCAAATTTATCACAAGGAATGCCTGATTGGCCCCAGGAACAACGTTTCCCTCCACCGTGTGCCTTGCAAAAATCAGTGCTTCCCTGTGCGCTCTTCCCACATCCCTCAAAGTTGCACCTTTTTCCTCCACCATGACGGACACAAAAATTTGTACGACCCCTTGCACTCTTGGTGCATTCAGGCACAACACATCTCTTGCCCCCACCATGATTAACACAAAATAAGGTTCCTCCATGAACACTCTTCAAGCATCCCCCTGCAAACGAACACCGTTTCCCCCCACCATGGCCTTTACATAATGGTTTGCTCCCTTCTGCACCTTTTGTACACCCTAAAACTGTGCACCTTTTACCCCACCATGTGCTTTGCAAAACATTGTGCTACCTTGAGCACCTTTTGTACAGTCAGGATACTGGCAACGACGGCCTCCACCATGGGAGATGCATAGGCCAGAAATGCCCTCAGCACTCTTAGAGCAATTTTGCATCTTACACCTCTTGCCACCCCCGTGCCGGATGCATAAGCCAGATTTCCCTCTTGCAGCGTGGGTGCAACCCTCGTGACTGCACCGCCTACCTCCTCCATGGCCAATGCAATAGTCTGTTCGGCCTTCGGCACTCTTCGTGCACCCGAGATGTTGGCAACGCCGGCCACCCCCATGGGCCTTGCAGAATACTGTCTTGCCTTCAGCTCCCTTCTGACAGCCAGCTCTCTGACACCTCCTGCCACCGCCATGGGCAATACAAAGGCCAGAAGCACCTCTTGCTCCTCTTGTACATCCATTGAATTGACAGGTTTTTACACTAGTATTGCGTCGCTGTCGCTGATGAGTTACCCCAGAAGCACAGGCAACAGAGCCTTTTGGTGTGATTACTGTGACTGATGAGAGGTTTGGGGTAACTGGAGTTGGATCGATATGAGTAAGATGATGGTCAAAAGGAGTAGAGCTCTCTGTGCTTTGTAATGTATGCAATGGAAGCACAAGAGGCCTTAGCTTCCATCGAGATGACGTTGACCCTTCATCCACAAGTTGAACTGCACCAATTGTGATTGGAGACTCCACATTATTCTGGAATGGGGGGAATCCTTGAGTAGCAGAAGTTATATCAGAATCACAAGGCCCAGTAGTCGACAAACTCAACTCAAGGTCTAGCTTTGGTTTTTCCACTTCCAGTCCCTTGGGAGTCTCACATGAAACATTCTTTTGTTTAGCTGTTCTCCCAAGGAGGTTGATACTCAGACCAAGATCGATTGAAGACCCCTCTTCAATTTCTTTCCCCAGTGATATGGTAGTGCAAGAACTTAATGAACGGCCCAAACCAAGAACTAGAGAAGAGCCGTCCTGCAGGTTCACAGAACCGCCATTGACACCCCATTTTCTTTTGCTTCCACTGGAATTTGAAAAATAAGAGCTTGAAACATCAGGAGAATGAAGTTGCAAAGCAGCAACATTGGAATAAACAACTCCTGTATCTCCAACTTTGCTCAGGTTGTTTGACACATTTGAGGCAAAATTAGCAATAAGATGTCGAGGAGTGTTGTCCATCTAAAGTTAACAGATGTAAAGCTTCCTACCCAAACCAACTAACAATTGTCATAAAACAGTTTGCCCAAGTTCTGGGGTTGTAATAAAGGATTAAAGGGGTTCAAAGAGCCTCAAAAGATTACAGTGCACCCCCACTAACAAATCCTGATGTGTCACACCGATCCATTCTATGAACTCAAAAATAACTTGGCCAAATCACAAGCAACAGTAAAACAGTATTCCACAAGGACTCTTATCCTTTGTGACAACAATCTGGCAGACAATCATCCTGTTCCAGAGTCAATAAATTCATTAGAAGGTGGCGTTTGTGCCAGATGCAAAGGGAATGCAATTGGAATGAGTCAACACTTTCAACAAAGAGTACCTATATTATTACAGTGGCTTCTTATCGTACTCCATATTGTCAATGTACTTTAACAGGTAGAGGTCTCGAGGTAGCATGACAAAGAATTTTCCAGCATACATGCAATCAGCAAAGGATCTTCACATTTAACACAACACACAAACACATCAGATTGAAAGTTATCCCCACTCAAATGCTAGAAAAGACTTCAAATTTGCTTTCCTAACATTGAAGATAAGGCCTGGCCATTAAGTAACAGGCAGTGGGACTTCATATAAGCGATGCATATCTATGATAGAATAGATGCACTTTCTTATTATACAGTTTTATGAAAATCTACCCATGTCATAAAGAAACTACAAATAGTAGGATGACCAGTCGATGTCAGCAACACTGAAGGAACCTTTTAATCCAAAGAAACAAAAATATAAAAAGGCAAAAAAGCAGACAGCTAAAATGCAGGAGCGAAAGCTCATGAAGCCAAAGAGCATCAAGCCTACCATACCAATATATGTGTTCCATATCAAAAAAAAAAAAAAAAAGTAAACTAAAAAAATAAATAAATAAGTAAAGAAAAGAAAAGAAAAGAAAGCCAGGGCAAAACTCATAATGCAGTGGATATAAAATCGTTTGGGAACCCTCCCTTTTAGCCAAAAAGTCAAAAAGTTACTAAAAAAGCCAAAAAGCCAATAACTCATACCAAAAAGTCAAAGATTCTCTTTTCTCTCTACTTTTTGCACATCTTTTCGTAAAAAGTCAAAAAGTCATCCCAAACATACTAGTTTTTTTTAGCTCATATTTTAGCCAAATAGCCAAAAAGTTATTAAATTAGCCTGTTCCCAAACGAGGCCTAAATGTCTATTTTTTTAAGTGTGAAAGTTATGATAAGAACTAGACAAGAGTAGTAAATAATTAAGATAAATTAAAATAGAGGCCAAAAAAAAATTCCAGAGTTTGGTGTAAGAAATTCTAGAG
Source organism: Camellia japonica (assembly GCA_030407325.1). NCBI lineage: Eukaryota > Viridiplantae > Streptophyta > Magnoliopsida > Ericales > Theaceae > Camellia > Camellia japonica. The sequence goes on along the minus strand of JAPPVO010000002.1, from coordinate 126,794,322 downwards.
CTATCAAATCAACCATAATTAAATATCATCAAATCTGATGAGAAAAAAAGTCCAATGTACATGGGCATGGAATAAAAGTATATACTCAAGCATTTCCAGTTTTTTAGTTCTGTTTCTAAAAGGTCCTAGCTTTCCTTTTGTTTCCATATTTCTGTTTTCTTCTTTTCTCCAATTTTGTCTTTCAAAAACTTGCACTGATCAAGCCCTTGGTTCTTTTTTAACACTTTCACTTGTTATCTGCTTATTAGTTTCTGAAATACAGATTGTTCAAAGAACACATGCAAAAGAGTTCTTAGTTCCTACAACAAAACACACAATAACATCCCCACAAATAATTGGCCTGCACTCATTTCTTATCTACCATAGAACAGAACAAGAGGCAGATTTAAATTCCAAAGCCAAAGTTCATAATCTCCATCATAATCAAGTGAGAGCTAGTCAAACATTCTATTGCACAAACAATTTAACCATGACCATAAAAAAAGCCTTGTCTCAACAATTAAACAAATCAAAATGAAATACAACTTAAAAATTAATTGGGTAAGGGGGGGAAAAACAATATTTTCAACTACAACAAAACAAAATTAAGCACAAATAAATTCAATTCCAATAAAACAATCAAAATTGAAACGATTCTCACAAATCACCATAAAAAAAAAAAAAGTGACCTCTTTTCTAGAAGTAGCTGTGTTTGGCTGCTGAGAAAACGGCCAAAAAGATAAGAAAACTTGGGAAATTCAGAATAACAATTCAAACAGCGACCAGGACAGGGCAGGCTCCAGGTTTTGTCTCATCTTCCTCTGTTTTCTCAGAAACCGAACGGAAAATAAAATAGAAATAGCAGAGTAGAGAGAGGGTGTCAGATCTTACATAAAACAGAGTAAACAATTACGAAACCAAAAGAGAAAAAGTAAACTTCAAAATTTTTGATTCTATTGGCCTCAAGGTCTGCAGTACCATCGAGTGCGTTGTTCGAAATTCAAGAGAACTAGGGTTTTTCAGCTGCCAGCAAATCCAAGGGAGAGAGAGAGAGCGACGGTGAAGAAAATGAGGGGGAAAAAAATATATAAGAATGTGTAGTGAAACAACAAGGGCGCATGCTAGGAAGGAGGCGTACGTTAGAGTTGTAGTTGGGAATCATCTGTATGCTTGATCATATCTCCTACGGTGCTCCCCCTTTCTAGGTAGGCCAAATCAAAAGTGGTGCTCATAACTCTAGGAGTGAGTTTCGAATTGGATCGGTTAAGTCGTAAATCAAGTTTAATTTATTATTTATGGTTTTATTAAATTTGGAATCAAATTAATTCATAAAATTTTTGCAATTAATCTGAACTAAACTATTATACTACAGTTTGGTTCAATTTGAAACTGTGAATTTTAAAAAGGGAAACTTACTTATAAATCTCATACACAAAATTCAAAATCTATTTAATTCCAAAACAAAACACTTGTACCAATTAGTTCTATATATTTTTAATTGTTTTCAAAAAAAATCTAATTTTTTAATTTTTTTTTTAAAGACGTTGCTACATTCCATTACCGCCAAAATTCCATCACACGGTCATTGGAGATTCGTCCGAATGTTCAACATCACTGAGAAGTCGCCGAAATAGCACTAGAAATTCGTCGGAATATGGTCGGAATGTTTTGAACGTCACCGGAAGTCGTCAGAATGTTTACAATGTTTGCTGGGCGTCAATAATAAAGCCGGAGACTGACCAAAATGTGTAGAATATTGTCCAAAAAAAACAAGAAGAATAAACTGAGAAATTAAAATGAAAAAACAATATAGCAAAATGTGCTAAATATTGAAAAACTGAAAGAAGAAAATAAACCTAAAAACAACAAACAACAACAATGAAAAAAAACATAAGTTATTTTCAATTTTTGTAAGGTTTAAGCAAATAATTTTTAATATTGATCAAACTGAAAAACAAGTTTTGAAACGGTAAAATGTTACAGTTTCAAAGTATGATTCTATTAAGTATTTATTCTTATTAATCAAACTAAAAAACATGTTATGAAACTGAAAAATTTTATAGTTCTAAAGAATGATTCATTTCAACACAAAAAAAAAATAAAATGTAAAATTTTACATTTTTTACTGTTTGTAACTAAAACTCGAAAATAACTTGTTTAGAATTTGAAAATTTTCTTCATTATAATAAGAAAATAGAATTGTGTAGTACAGACAAAGTATTAAAACTAAGAGATCGAAGGAAAGAGACAAATATAGAGAAATACTCATACTCCGACAATTATTTTTTGGTTTAGATCTAACCGAATCTAATGTAGATCTACTCAAATCTGATGTAGATCTGAGTAGATCTACATCAGATTTGATCTACATCAGATTTGAGTACATCTACTGTCATGACCCAAACCCGCCCCTATGGGTTAAGGCCATAACCGGCTAGTAATCACGAGATTACCTACGGCCTCAAACCAAATAAGATAAGACTCATCAGAGTAAAAGGGGCCAAACGGAAGCAAATTTAAAATTTTGTCCATAGAGCCGTGCTTATATACACACCATAACATTCCATACGTACATATGTTAATAACTCACAACAGAAAGTGTAATGACATAAGACTCTATACAGACAGGATCATCCAAACTAAGTCAACCCATGAAAACTATATACAGACGTATTCAAAACTTCGCCAACCTGACAAAATGTAAATACATAACAAAAGGGCGAAGACGGGTCTCGTGCGTGAGACACAAGGGCTGACTCTCTCAAAACCTTAGTCGTTCCATACAGACTTCACTGAGGCTGGGTCTGGACTTCTCTTGGCTCACCTACAAACACATGAATGAGTGTGAGCGAAAGCCCAGTGAATAATATAAAATAAGAAGATACAACAATATGTAGACAACATATTCCGAACGGCCTTGGGCCCAATTCAGACTTTCGTTCATGTCAAAACGGCCTCTGGCCCATTCATTCTATTATTCAGATCGAACTGTTATTCGTGTCAAACTATTACTTATATCAAACTATCATTTGTGTCAAACTATTATTCGTGTCCAACTGGCCTTTGGCCCACTCAAGTGACAAACTGGCCCTTGGCCCATCTAAATGACAAACTGGCCTTTGGCCCATTCAGACTTTCGTTCATGACAAAACGGCCTCTGGCCCATTCATTCATGTTAAAACGGCCTTTGGCCCATTCATTTGTGTCAAAATGGCCTCCGACCCACTCATTCATGTCGAAACGACCTTCGGTCCATTTATTCATGTCAAAACGACCTTCGGTCCATTCGTATATGTCAAAATGACCTTCAGTCCATTCATTTATGTCAAAACGACCTTTGGTCCATTCATTTATGCCAAACGACCTTCGGTCCATTCATTTATGTCAAAACGACCTTCGGTTCATTCATTTATGCCAAAACGACCTTCGGTCCATTCATTTATATCAAACTGTGTCCACCATTCAAATTAATGAACTTTACAAAACTTACATAGAAGTAGCCATTGGACACTAGTATATGTCAGATATTACTCACAGTGATCGGTTGGTTGAATTGCCCTGGAGCTTGACCCTACATATCACATAACACATATGGGTCACAAATAATTCAATCCATTCTTTAATTCACATATTCCTCTTTAGGCTTCATTCTTATTTCCTTAACTCAATTACAATGCTCAATGTATGCCTAAGAGTGCTTAGAAGTGAAAGGGAACGGAAAAACAGAACACAGAATGCATTTTCAAAATTTCAGAAAACAGGATCCCCGCTCGAGCGTGAAATACCCCGCTCGAGCGGACCTTTAAGGCCTGCAAAAGTACTGGTTGCATGAAAAATACGCTCGAGCGTTAAATATGGAGCTCGAGCGGAAGGCCTGTCTACAAAGCTCCCCCGCTCGAGCGTGAAATACCCCGCTCGAGCAGACACCAAGTCTGCAAAAAGTACTGGGAGCACGAAAATCACGCTCGAGCGGCAGGTTCCCCGCTCGAGCGGACATAAAATTTCTGGGTTTTCCAGATTGAGTTTTTGAGCTCCCTTCAACATTCAAACCATCATTTCTTGCCTTTAATGGCTCCAATTTCACATATACTTGTACTAACATGGTATAAACACCGAAACACATCTTCATGGAGCCCAATTTATAAATCAAATACATGCATGGCTCAATTTAGTTCAAGCTCAATTCTATCATACACATTCATGCATTCAAAGCTCCTATCTTTAATTATTCAAACATGCATGCTAATCTTGACTTCATTTCCATTCCAAATAATGCAAATGGTGTTCATTCTCATGGAGCTCAACAAAAACATGCTTGCATGTATGATTCAACACTCACATTTCCATATTCAACTTAATACATGCTAGATTATGCAATTCCACAACAATTATATACATGCATGCCTTCATTAACTTTCAATTGAACACAAACAACTCAATTTCCTTATAATCAAGCTAACTCATGTTCTTGGTCATTAACCACACTTGAATTTACAAATTTACAAACAAAAATCCATGAGTTTACTTACCTAAGAGTTCAATCTCCCAAACTATAACAAAATCTTGGGTTTGATCTTCAAGTCCTCCAAACCTTGAACCAAAATCACCCAATCCTCTCCCTCTCTCTCTAACAGCCGACCCTCCTCTTTTCTTCTTAGAGTTGATCAGCCAAAATCAATGTAAAGGGAAGGAATTGGTTTTAATAAGGCTTATAATAGCCCCACTCACATATTATTTTAACGTAAAATAATTGGGCACTCAATTTAATCAGTTTAATCTGACCAGAATCAATTTCTAATTAAATTTCACCGTAGGTTCTAAAAATCGTGCCAATCACAATGGCGTAACCAATTTCAGGTTCCGTGGCCGATAAGGCCCTCAATTTAATTTCCAAAGAAGATTATTCAAATAGATATTCCTACGGTAAACAGATAGAAATTCAAAATCACATATTATCACACAATGGCACACAAAATCATGCTAACACATAATCATATTCAGATTAAGGACCAATTAGCTAATTACAGAATAGGGGTATCACAGTCTTCCCCCCTTTAGGAAGTTTGGTCCTCCAAACTTAATTTACCTTTAATCGAACACAATTCGGAACACTTTTCATTCGACGGTTCCAATCCTTTTCGATAGTCATTCACTTAGTCTCAAAATCAAGCAACATTCTGTTCTCAAAGTAGAGACCCGCCTTTCCTCCATACAAGGCTTGTATGGTGCCAAACTGAAACTAGAGTGTGAGCTGTTATTGTAAGCAAAGTCTGTCAACGATGGATAGATTTTTCCAATTCCTCGAAAGTCTAAAGCATACATTTGGAGCATCTCTCCCAGAATCAAAAAAGTTCTTTCTGATTATACATCAATTTGCGGATGGGAAGTAGCGTTGAATCACAATTCAGTTCCCATTGCCTTTTGAAGGCTTGTTAGGATTCAAACACATTTCCGGATTTCTGTCTAAACAATAGGCACTGGGACCCCATACAAACAAGCAACCTTATTGATGGAAACAGTGGCTAGTCTACAGCATCATACAAAAATGTCACAGGGAGGAAACGAGCAAATTAAGTAATTCCTCATACAACAACCCAAACGGTATTTACACATTGAGTGCTCAAGATAGCCCCACAATGAAATTCGTAGTCACATATCCCTATTTCCATTCTGAAATAGAGGGAGATTGCAGTAGTTCTGCCAATATCCGTTATTAAACTTTGACTTGTTGGCACCGAAAACATTTAGGCACCAATTCAACAATTTCTTTCTTCACAATAGGTTGCCAACATTTTTATTTCAAATGCCAACTAACCTTATCATAGGAGTTTGGTCCATTTCCTTGTCACAAAAGTTCAATTCATTCTTCAATAGTTCCGCAATTCATAATCCGATTTGGTATTTAATTCAGTTCTCATCACAGTTATTCAAGGTTAATCAAAAGTCTTCAGGAATTTAAAGTGAATCCGAGCACAAATCCCCGAGTCAACAGGGATAACAATGAAACAATCCACCACACGACATACGTAACTCATGTATCCCCATAGTACCAATTGTAAAGTACAATAGCACTGAAGCAGTCCATTTCTAACATAATACATGTGTTCTTAATTCATTCAACCGTTTACAGTTTACGGTTTCCAATTCAGTTCAGTATTCAATTCTCTGTTCCATCGAGTCTCCCCACATTATCTGATAGTCGTCAAAAGCATAAGGCAATTCATATACTAATCCCCATGGCGTCAAAGGTAATACTAAAACAATCAATCACGTGTTAAACACAATTTACACATCCTCAAAGCCCCAATCATAGAATATGACGACACGGAGCAGTTATTCACAAAACGTACTGAATTCACGCACTTACGGACAATCAGGGTTTTCCAAAGTTTCTTGGATGTTTAAACATCTACAAATTACAAAAGGATGACATTCCGGACAAAACAAAAGAATAATCGTCTCGGAATCGAAGCACACCCGTTCACGATCGTCGGTGGCCGACTCGAGATCGATTAGTCAAACCCACCCGTACAAAACTGTCGGTGGCAAAAGATATCCCAACAAGGGTGCTACATAGGCTTAACGTCCCCTAGCACGAAAGGACGCCCCAAGAATGTCATCAAAACAAACATAATACCACTCACTACAACCTGATTCCCCAAAATCTGATAGCATTGAAGCAACTACTCTCCCTTACAAAACATATTCTGATCAGTCAAAGACAAATGTTCAGTACTACTTATAATCAAATTAATCTGCCATCATCAGTCCCCATAGCGTCAAACCAACCAGGATGGGACAATACACAAGCATCATTCCTTAAGACACCCAATCACGGGATTTGTACAATTCGGCTCATTTTCAACACATATGTCCTCGGTAGTTGGGGGTTGGTTCTCAACGGTGTTCATGGTTAGAGCAATCTGTCATAGCCCACAAAAGGTGTTTCAAATAGGTTAAGTACTCTAAACAGATTCAAGTTTTGGGTCTATCAGTTTTTCTGCCAAGAATAATCTGGCTATTTATTTACAGGCAATCCTCAATCCCTTTTTACAAAATTAAATCAGACAGAGGGTTTTATCAAACCAATCTCGACACAGGTCTTGCCAAATTAAATCAAACAAAGGTTCCATCAAATCATATCAAATGAGGGTTCCATCGGAACAATATCAGGCAAAGGTTCTATCGGATCGAATCAGATAAAAATTTTCTCAAATAGGACATATTCGGTTCTGTAGGGTGGACTTCGTTTGCTTAGATACATGGTTGATAGTTTCTCAACTGCCCTAAGTTCATCAGTTCTCAAAGTCATATCAGAATCATTCATCACAATAGTTCATATCAAAGTGTTTCAAATCAGGTACAATATGGTATTGTCTACATAAACTCGGGGGTAGTTGCATATACATGCAGTTATTCGTATCAGGAGGTACGTATCATAATCAGTATAGCAGTTCCCAAATAAGTCTTATATGCAAGAACATGGTGCACAGTAACACATTAAACAGAATTCTTCAGGTACACATAGTATAGGATTGTTACGCAAAAGTTCCAAATTAGTCACATAATCCAGTCAACTTTCTACCAATCAAAATACATGGCCTCACAGTCATAGAATTCATCATTTGGGGTGCTCAACTTGGTCACACAATCACAGAGTCATAATTCCAGTGGTTTAGTCATTGAAGACGGCAACATAATAAATCACCCTGATAGGTGTAGATATACATGTGCATGTGCAGAGTCAATCAATATCCCAAAACGTATTTCACAAATTTCCCAAACGGGGCATATACCTCCAATGAATACAGTCTCGATCATGTGGGTCTAACCAATCTAGATACACATGCAGCAGATATGGAAAAATATGCCGATCCGAATCAAATAATATCCCAAGCGAAGATGTACAAATGTACTAATTCAGAATCAATCAACACATAGGCATTCGTTTATAAGCAATATAGATACCTGGGATAACAATCACAGTATTCTGAGTGCTTCCTGGGATGAGTGCAATTACTCCATCCTGAGTAGCAATTCCTACCACTGGTACGGATTTAGCTGAGGCAGAGGATTCATTCACATTTCGTTCAATCCGGGGATAGTTCCTTACCGTATGGTCCATTTTACCATATCTGTAACGAGCCCCAGAAATCTGATAACAAACTCCTCGGTGTTTCTTACACTTGTGGTGGCAAAGGTTCTTGCTGTAGCGGCAACTGACGCTGTTGTCTCAAGATCTCTGCCAATTCTTGTACCACTCTTTCCGGACTATCAAGTCGGGCTGTGGAAGAACCTTCCAACCCGTATGCCCTTAATTTGCCCATACTCTACACAAATTCTTATCGAACTTTACCAAATACTGGGATGCCCAATACGAAATTAAACACAAATACACATGGGTACATTCGCACATAGGCACATTGTTATATTCTCATTTCATATATCGTACGCAATTAATCACATACGTAACAGATAATTGCATACTTATCAAACATCGCATGCTGAACATCTACTAAGTAATTGTATACTCAAATCATGTTCATGTTTCACATAGACACCCATTTGCAGAATCGAATGCACATAAGCAACTTTTCATGATTCACATGTTCATGATTGTGCATTATAACAAAACAAACTTGTTGTACACATTAGTGCAGCAATTCATATCTCATATTCAAATCATGTGTGGTACTTCCTTTAGCGTAACATATCATGTTGGTCAAGCACATCAAGTTCCATAACGGAACCTCTGGTACCGGGTAACATATCTCATACATAGGCAACGGTATTGTTTCCCCCGGGCGAGGGCCTGCACCACGGTATTATTTCCCCCGGGCTAGGGCCTCATGACTATAAACCATAGTATTATGTCCCCTGGGCGAGGGCCTCTGCTAAGGATACCACAATTATGTTTAAGGAAAATTTGGGCAATCATTCATTCATGCAAAAATAGCATTTCAGGGAACTCGTCATTTCATATCGTCAGAAAATATTTAAAGTTCACCATCTGATTAAACTTGCATCATACTTTATACAAAAGATACACAAGTATGTACATACTAGAAAGCATGCATATTCGAACAATTTAAATGCAAGAAATTCACAATTTATAGCACATAATCATTCGTAACAAAAAGTTAAGCATATTATCGATGCTTTCAAATTCATACTTATGAATGCATCCTAGATCTTTTTTAGACGCTTATTGCTCATTTGGACAAGTGTGTGAGTTATTAACTCGTGCTCTGATACCACTCTGTCACGACCCGAACCGGCCCTTATGGGTTAAGGCCATAACCGGCCAGTAATCACGAGATTACCTACGGCCTCAAACCAAATAAGATAAGACTCATCAGAGTAAAAAGGGCCAAACGGAAGCAAATTTAAAATTTTGTCCATAGAGCCGTGCTTATATGTCACGACCCAAACCCGGCCCTATGGGTTTAGCACCGTAACCGGCCAGTAATCCGTGATTACCGAAGGCCTGCTCAACAGTAATACAGTATAACAGAGTTCAGGGCCTGGCGGAAGCCAATACAGTAAGCAACTAGTGTCCATTGAGCTGTGAAAATCTGTATGCCAAAAACATTTTCCATGCATTCAAACAGTTCAGAACAGTACAGTCTATACAATCATACACAACATTCAGTACAGGGACTTAATCCCCAATAACAGTACAGTAAAATAGTAAACAGTCTATACAGTGATGCAACACAGTGAGGAGACCAACGGGAAAAACTAAAACAAAATCCCAAGGCCATAACACGGCAATGCGGAACCTCACAGTGAGGCACATAGGCTGGCTGACAAAACTGGAACTCTACCCCGACGCTTCTAGCTCTGGTCCGGTGCCTGTACACCTACATATATATATGAGCAGTGAGCTAAAGCCCAGTGAATAACATAATGTATAAAGAGGTTAAGAATGTAATGTCCTTACAGTAATGAAAACAGTTCATTATTTCAATCAGTATTACAGTCGTTCAGTACAATAAACAGTCATATGTGGTACATCCATTAGCATAACAGTAACAGTAGGTCAAAAGACCGAACAGTAATGATGGCCAGTCATTCAGTAAACAGTATGGTTCCACAAGGGAACCGACAGAGATCTCTGTAACAGTAACAGTCAGTACAGTAGTGCTAAGGATGCCACAGTACAGTTCGGAAATAAAGGACATACATTCATTCAGTAAATAGTTCCAGTTCAGTAAACAGTCCAGTTCAGTATTCAAAAGATGACCATTTTGAACATATCTTTATACAATCGTTACTCACAGTGATTGGGTTACAGTGTGCTAGAGCGCGTCTCTCCAGTCGCCAACCCTAAACAGTTAACAAATAGAATGCACACTAAGTTTAACAGTCGGGAAGGATGATAATTAAATCCCTAAATTTCCTCGGTGTGGTTCTAAGTCTATATCCTCATTAAGATGTCTTAAACTAGGCCTAAGAATGCCTAGAATGGGATGAGGATGCAAAAATACAGTTGGAAGGCATTTTTCAAAAGTTGCTGAAAACAGGCTCCTCGCTCGAGCGAGCTTCCAAAATCAAAGGCTTCGCTCGAGCGAACAATCCTTCGCTCGAGCGATCTGATGAACAGTAAAAGTACTGGATGCTCGATTTTTACGCGCGATGCACGCTCGATGCTCGCTCGAGCGAGCTTGCAAAACCAAAGGGCTCGCTCGAGCGAGGAATCCTTCGCTCGAGCGAGGAAGCCAAATCTGGAATTTCCAGATTTGTCTCCCAAGTTCGAACTAAGCATTCAAACACCCAAAACTCAACCTCTTGGCCCCAAATTCTGGAAAATACATCCACATTCAATATACAACAAGTTTCAAAAGCCATTTTACACATGCAAGGGCCAAGAGTTGGTCAATTAAAACCATTTATCAAACACATTTTCAAGAACACTTTCAAAACATGCAATGTATGGGTTTTTAACCAAAATCAAGCTTTCATTCTTGCTCAAAGGAGCTCAATAGTTGGAAAACAAACTGAAAACATGAACTTTGATAGAACATGAGCATGCATGTACAATCCATCATGAATTCCACTCCAAAATGCACCAAAATGGCCATGCATGCAACAATCCAAGCAATATTCAACCTCTATGCACTAAATCATGGCTTGATTCTACAATGGAACCTAGAACTTGCAAATGGAGTTCAAGGCAACAAGAAGAAGATGAATATTTCTTACCTAGAGTGTTGATTTCAAGTCTAGCAAGCTCAATTTAGCAATTATGCTACAATCTTCAAGTTCTTTAGCAAATTCAACAAATGAACCCAAATTTTCTCTTAACTCTCCCTCTCTCTAACTCTTGGTCGGTTGTAAAGGCAAGAAGGAGCTGATCAATTGTTGATCTAAGTGTATTAAGGCCCTCTAATGGTAATAAACAAAGGGGCCACTCACATGGCAATTTCGTAAATAAGTTGAACTTGGCAATTAACTCATTTAAATCTAATTTAATCATTCCTAATCAATTTTCAGATAATTATACCATTAAATCGCAAATATTCTACCGATTACAAAATACTAAACGGTTCTCCATTCGGCCGCCGATAAGGCCTTCAATTAGCAGTTTAAACACATAAACATAAACAGATAATTAACAAATCAAACAGATGCAACATGCAATTCAATAAATGAACTTATTCAAATTCAGTTCCAATTTCAATCGGTTTATTCAGTAACTCAATTCATTCAATCATCAGTCATTTTCGGTTCAGTTTAGCAGTAATCAGTATATAATTCAGTGGCTTATCGGTAATCAGTACGAGGGTTGTTACAGTCTCCCCTCCTTATAAGGAGTTTAGTCCTCTAAACTCGAGTTACCTTCAGTTTGGAAGAAAACAGGATTCAGTGGAAACAAATCAGGATATCTTTTCGCCATGTCATCTTCCCTTTCCCAAGTGGCATACACACCACCATGATTCTGCCAGTCTACTTTCACTAGCGGAATTTCCTTGTTTCTCAGTTTCTTGATCCGTCGGTTTACAATCTGTATAGGCCGTTCCTCATAAGTGTAGTCATCACTCAACACTACTCGGGTAGGCTCAATCACATGAAACGGATCTCGAAGATAGTCTCTCAACATCGAAATGTGGAAGACGTTATGCATATGCTCCATTTCAGGAGGAAGGGCAACTTGATACGCCACTGGATTGATTTTCTCAATCACCTCATACGGTCCGACATACCGCGGCGCTAACTTGCCTTTGACTCCAAAACGAATCTGGCCTTTCATTGGTGTCACTTTCACAAAAACGTGATCACCCACTTCATATTCTCTATCCCGTCGTCTAACATCAGCATAACTTTTCTGTCTACTCTGTGCGGTTTTCAGTCTTTGCTGTATCAGTTTGATCTTTTCAGTCGTTTCATATACAATCTCGGGCCCAAGCAAAGGCCCATCTCCAACTTCTGCCCAGCAAATTGGAGATCTACACTTTCTGCCATACAATGCCTCGAAAGGCGCCATACCAATGCTCGAATGGTAGCTGTTGTTGTAGGCGAATTCAGCCAACGGCAAATGACTTTCCCAGTTCCCTGAAAATCAAGGACACACATTCTCAGTAGATCCTCTAAAGTTTGGATGGTCCTTTCTGACTGTCCATCTGTCTGAGGATGATAGGCACTACTCAGCCTCAATTCAGTACCCAATGCAGTCTGTAGGCTTTGCCAGAACCTCGATGTAAACTTCGCATCCCTGTCAGAAACAATAGACACAGGCACTCCGTGCAATCTAACAATTTCATCAATATAGATAACAGCCAATTTATCCGCATTATAGATTGTCTTGACAGGTAAGAAGTGGCAGATTTGGTCAGTCTATCAACAATAACCCAAATAGAATCCATACCTTTCCTGGAGCGAGGTAATCCAACGATAAAATCCATCGTGATATGCTCCCATTTCCACTCTGGTATGGGTAAGGGTTGCAGTAAGCCTGCAGGTCGTTGATGTTCAGCTTTGACTTGTTGGCAATGAAGACACTTGGACACAAAATCGGCAATTTCTTTCTTCATTCCCGGCCACCAGAAATTCTGTTTCAGATCTTGATACATTTTTGTGTTCCCCGGGTGAATAGAAAACTTCGAACTGTGGCCTTCTTGCAGAACTCTTCTTTTCAATTCAGTGTCATTTGGTACACACAGTCTTTCTTGAAACTTCAATACATTGTTCTCAAATTTGAACCCCGGTCTCGGTTTTGAATCTCTCTCTTCAATAACCTTTTTCAAGAAATCATCCAGTTGCTGTTTCTCTTTAACTTCTTCAATCAATGCTGGCTGAGCAGTAATGGCAGCTAAGGTTCCACCTTGTTCCCTCAAAACAATTTCAATCTCAGACTTTTCCAGATCATGAAGCAATTCTTTCTGCCCGGTGAGCAAACAAGCTAAGTTCCCAATCGATTTTCGGCTCAAAGCATCGGCAACGGTATTGGCTTTTCCCGGGTGATACAGAATCTGTAGGTCATAATCTTTGATCAATTCAAGCCATCTCCGCTGTCTCATATTCAGTTCTTTCTGTGTGAAGAAGTATTTCAAACTCTTGTGGTCGGTATATACTTCACATGTTGCCCCATACAAATAGTGACGCCAAATTTTCAATGCAAAAACCACTGCAGCAAGTTCAAGATCATGGGTTGGGTAATTCTTTTCATGCGGTCTCAACTGTCGGGAAGCATAAGCAATAACTCTCCCATTCTGCATTAAGACACATCCCAAACCCTTATGAGAAGCATCACTAAAAACAGTGTAACCATCTGTACCTGAAGGTAGAGTAAGGATCGGTGCAGTCACAAGTCGGGTTTTCAATTCTTGGAACGCTGTTTCCCTCTGGTCAGTCCAGTCAAATGCTGTCCCCTTCTGAGTTAACTGAGTCAGTGGTAAGGCAATCTTGGAGAAATCTTTGACAAATCTTCTGTAGTATCCAGCCAATCCCAAAAAGCTTCGGACTTCGGTTACATTCGTTGGTCTAGGCCAGTTCACTACAGCTTCAATTTTCTGCGGATCAACAGAAATTCCGTCTTTGCTAATAACATGCCCCAAAAACATCACATGATCAAGCCAAAATTCACATTTAGACAGTTTAGCATACAATTTCTGTTCTCTTAAGGTCTGCAGGGCAAGTCTTAGATGGTGTTCATGTTCTTCAACAGTCTTAGAATAAATCAGGATGTCATCAATAAATACTACAATGAAATCATCAAGGTACGGTTTAAAAATTCTGTTCATAAGGTCCATAAATGCAGCAGGGGCATTCGTGACTCCGAACGGCATAACTAAAAATTCATAATGGCCATACCTCGTTCTAAAAGCAGTCTTATCAATATCTCCCGGTTTAACCTTCAGTTGATGGTACCCCGATCTAAGATCAATCTTGGAAAACACTTGTGCCCCCTGTAACTGGTCAAATAAATCATCAATACGCGGTAACGGATATTTATTCTTTATAGTTACCTTGTTCAATTCACGGTAATCGATGCACAATCTCAGTGAGCCATCTTTCTTCTTCACAAACAAAACAGGTGCACCCCACGGTGAAGTACTGGGTCTGATAAACTTCTTGTCTAACAGTTCCTGCAATTGTACTTTCAATTCCTTCAGTTCAGTTGGAGCCATTCTGTAAGGAGCTTTCGATATCGGCTGTGTACCCGGAATCACATCCACAGTAAATTCAATTTCCCTGTCAATCAAATCCCCTGGCAAATCATCTGGAAACACATCTGGGAATTCTCTGACTATAGGAATACAATTCATATCAGTTTTAACACTATCATCAGTAGGCACAGTCAACACAGAACACAGATATCCTTTACACCCCTTTCTAATCAGTCTAACAGCTTTTACAGAAGAAATCAGATACGGTGGGGGTACTACTCCAATTCCATTAAACACAAATTCCGGTAAGCCCGGTGGACGGAAAACTACTTGTTTTGTTACACAGTCTATAGTGGCATGATACTTTTGTAACCAATCCATCCCCAATATTACATCAAAGTGATCGATATTCAATGGTAGTAAATCAATAAACAGATGCATATCCCCAACAATAATCTCACAAGCAGGATACATATATGCACATGTCATGGATCCCCCAACAGGTGATGATACTGCTAACAAGTAATTCATAGGTTCTAAGGGTCTATTCAATTTTCGTGAGAAAGCATGCGACACATAAGAATGTGTAGACCCCGAATCAATCAATACATATGCACTTTGAGCACAGATAGAGAGGATACCTGACACAACGGTCTCAGTATTCTGAACATCTCCCGGTACTAGGGCAAACACTCGGCCCTGCCTCATAGGCTCTTTCCCGGTCGCTTTGGGGTTGGGCTTCGGTGCTACATTTGATGCTGTTGCGTTCGGTGTAGTTTTACCACTAACTGGCGGAGCAGAAGGGCAGTCTTTAATTCTGTGGCCTACCTTGCCACATCTGAAACAAGCTCCAGAAATCTGATAGCAAACCCCTTTGTGCTTGTTGCCACATATGGAGCAGGGTGGAGTAAATCCACTCCCTTGACTGGGGCTAGTCGTCGACCCCATATTCTGTTTCTTGGTTGCTGGGTTATGCTTGCCTTTCTTGAATTTGAAACCCTGCCTTTTACCTTGCCACTCAGTTGTTGGTGTTTCAGATTGTTTCACTGCTGCAATATTCGTCTCGGCCATCAACGCCCGGTCAAGAACACCTACATAAGTTGGCATTTTCAAAACACTTATTCGGTCCTGTATAGCAACACTAAGGCCGCCTTCAAACCTCCTGGCCTTCTTATAATCGGTATCCACCATATGTGGTGCATACCTAGCAAGTTCAGTAAATCGCTTCTCATACTCGGCAACAGACATTTTGCCTTGTCTGAGCTGTTCAAACTCAGTCACTTTTCTGTCCCTGATGCACTGAGGAAAATATTTTTCAAAGAAGGACTCTTTAAACTGAGCCCAAGTCATAACAACATCATCATCACGAGTAAGCATCCACCATCTCCTCGCCTCTTCCTGCAAGGTGAAGGTGGCCAACAGTACCTTGTGTGCCTCCGAACACGGAAATACCTCGAACAACTTTTCTGTCTCTAAAATCCAAGCCTCAGCTTTCAATGGTTCAAGGCCTCCCTGAAAGGATGGCGGTTTCAACTTGTTGAACTTATGAGTCAGTGCAATAATGTCCACCTCATTAGCATTCACATTCTGTACATTCTGTTCCGGTTGCACCGGAGGAGGAGGAGGAGGTGGCTGTGGATTCTGTTGTTGATCTAGCCTTTCAATTATCAGTCCCATCATTAGTTCAAGTCTGGCCATTCTAGCCTCAGATGATGATGATCCAGTTTCATTTGCAGTGTTTGGGTTATCCATTTCACTATAAGCAGTCATGACAGTTATCATTATAAACGGTTGTACAATTAAACAGTTTAACATTTTAACATATATTCAGTCAGTCATAAGTACACACTTTTCAAGTTCATGAGATGCCCTAATTGCTTTCTAGGACACCCTATAGCTCATTTGGACACGTGTGTGCGGTATAACTCGTGGTTAAGTATCGCTCTGATACCACTCTGTCACGACCCAAACCCGGCCCTATGGGTTTAGCACCGTAACCGGCCAGTAATCCGTGATTACCGAAGGCCTGCTCAACAGTAATACAGTATAACAGAGTTCAGGGCCTGGCGGAAGCCAATACAGTAAGCAACTAGTGTCCATTGAGCTGTGAAAATCTGTATGCCAAAAACATTTTCCATGCATTCAAACAGTTCAGAACAGTACAGTCTATACAATCATACACAACATTCAGTACAGGGACTTAATCCCCCAATAACAGTACAGTAAAACAGTAAACAGTCTATACAGTGATGCAACACAGTGAGGAGACCAACGGGAAAAACTAAAACAAAATCCCAAGGCCATAACACGGCAATGCGGAACCTCACAGTGAGGCACATAGGCTGGCTGACAAAACTGGAACTCTACCCCGACGCTTCTAGCTCTGGTCCGGTGCCTGTACACCTACATATATATATGAGCAGTGAGCTAAAGCCCAGTGAATAACATAATGTATAAAGAGGTTAAGAATGTAATGTCCTTACAGTAATGAAAACAGTTCATTATTTCAATCAGTATTACAGTCGTTCAGTACAATAAACAGTCATATGTGGTACATCCATTAGCATAACAGTAACAGTAGGTCAAAAGACCGAACAGTAATGATGGCCAGTCATTCAGTAAACAGTATGGTTCCACAAGGGAACCGACAGAGATCTCTGTAACAGTAACAGTCAGTAACAGTAGTGCTAAGGATGCCACAGTACAGTTCAGAAATAAAGGACATACATTCATTCAGTAAATATTCAGTTCAGTAAACAGTTCAGTTCAGTATTCAAAAGATGACCATTTTGAACATATCTTTATACAATCGTTACTCACAGTGATTGGGTTACAGTGTGCTAGAGCGCGTCTCTCCAGTCGCCAACCCTAAACAGTTAACAAATAGAACGCACACTAAGTTTAACAGTCGGGAAGGATGATAATTAAATCCCTAAATTTCCTCGGTGTGGTTCTAAGTCTATATCCTCATTAAGATGTCTTAAACTAGGCCTAAGAATGCCTAGAATGGGATGAGGATGCAAAAATACAGTTGGAAGGCATTTTTCAAAAGTTGCTGAAAACAGGCTCCTCGCTCGAGCGAGCCTTCCTTCGCTCGAGCGAGCTTCCAAAATCAAAGGCTTCGCTCGAGCGAACAATCCTTCGCTCGAGCGATCTGATGAACAGTAAAAGTACTGGATGCTCGATTTTTACGCGCGATGCACGCTCGATGCTCGCTCGAGCGAGCTTGCAAAACCAAAGGGCTCGCTCGAGCGAGGAATCCTTCGCTCGAGCGAGGAAGCCAAATCTGGAATTTCCAGATTTGTCTCCCAAGTTCGAACTAAGCATTCAAACACCCAAAACTCAACCTCTTGGCCCCAAATTCTGGAAAATACATCCACATTCAATATACAACAAGTTTCAAAAGCCATTTTACACATGCAAGGGCCAAGAGTTGGTCAATTAAAACCATTTATCAAACACATTTTCAAGAACACTTTCAAAACATGCAATGTATGGGTTTTTAACCAAAATCAAGCTTTCATTCTTGCTCAAAGGAGCTCAATAGTTGGAAAACAAACTGAAAACATGAACTTTGATAGAACATGAGCATGCATGTACAATCCATCATGAATTCCACTCCAAAATGCACCAAAATGGCCATGCATGCAACAATCCAAGCAATATTCAACCTCTATGCACTAAATCATGGCTTGATTCTACAATGGAACCTAGAACTTGCAAAATGGAGTTCAAGGCAACAAGAAGAAGATGAATATTTCTTACCTAGAGTGTTGATTTCAAGTCTAGCAAGCTCAATTTAGCAATTATGCTACAATCTTCAAGTTCTTTAGCAAATTCAACAAATGAACCCAAATTTTCTCTTAACTCTCCCTCTCTCTAACTCTTGGTCGGTTGTAAAGGCAAGAAGGAGCTGATCAATTGTTGATCTAAGTGTATTAAGGCCCTCTAATGGTAATAAACAAAGGGGCCACTCACATGGCAATTTCGTAAATAAGTTGAACTTGGCAATTAACTCATTTAAATCTAATTTAATCATTCCTAATCAATTTTCAGATAATTATACCATTAAATCGCAAATATTCTACCGATTACAAAATACTAAACGGTTCTCCATTCGGCCGCCGATAAGGCCTTCAATTAGCAGTTTAAACACATAAACATAAACAGATAATTAACAAATCAAACAGATGCAACATGCAATTCAATAAATGAACTTATTCAAATTCAGTTCCAATTTTAATCGGTTTATTCAGTAACTCAATTCATTCAATCATCAGTCATTTTCGGTTCAGTTTAGCAGTAATCAGTATATAATTCAGTGGCTTATCGGTAATCAGTACGAGGGTTGTTACATTATATGCACACCATAACATTCCATACGTACATATGTTAATAACTCACAACAGAAAGTGTAATGACATAAGACTCTATACAGACAGGATCATCCAAACTAAGTCAACCCATGAAAACTATATACAGACGTATTCAAAACTTCGCCAACCTGACAAAATGTAAATACATAACAAAAGGGCGAAGACGGGTCTCGTGCGTGAGACACAAGGGCTGACTCTCTCAAAACCTTAGTCGTTCCATACAGACTTCACTGAGGCTGGGTCTGGACTTCTCTTGGCTCACCTACAAACACATGAATGAGCGTGAGCGAAAACCCAGTGAATAATATCAAATAAGAAGATACAACAATATGTAGAACAACATATTCCGAATGGCCTTGGGCCCAATTCAGACTTTCGTTCATGTCAAAACGGCCTCTGACCCATTCATTCATGTCAAAACGGCCTCTGGCCCATTCATTCTATTATTCAGATCGAACTGTTATTCGTGTCAAACTATTACTTATATCAAACTATCATTCGTGTCAAACTATTATTCGTGTCCAACTATTATTCGTGTCCAACTGGCCTTTGGCCTACTCAAGTGACACACTGGCCCTTGGCCCATCTAAATGACAAACTGGCCTTTGGTCCATTCAGACTTTCGTTCATGACAAAATGGCCTCTGGCCCATTCATTCATGTCAAAACGGCCTTTGGCCCATTCATTTGTGTCAAAACGGCCTCCGGCGCACTCATTCATGTCAAAACAACCTTCGGTCCATTTATTTATGTCAAAACGACCTCCGGTCCACTCATTTATGTCAAAACGACCTTCGGTCCATTCATTTATGCCAAACGACCTTCGGTCCATTCATTTATGTCAAAACGACCTTCGGTTCATTCATTTATGCCAAAACGACCTTCGGTCCATTCATTTATATCAAACTGTGTCCACCATTCAAATTAATGAACTTTACAAAACTTACATAGAAGTAGCCATTGGACACTAGTATATGTCAGATATTACTCACAGTGATCAGTTGGTTGAATTGCCCTGGAGCTTGACCCTACATATCACATAATACATATGGGTCACAAATAATTCAATCCGTTCTTTAATTCACATATTCCTCTTTAGGCTTCATTCTTATTTCCTTAACTCAATTACAATGCTCAATGTATGCCTAAGAGTGCTTAGAAGTGAAAGAGAACGGAAAAACAAAACACATAATGCATTTTCAAAATTTCAGAAAACAGGGTCCCCGCTCGAGCGGACCCTTAAGGCCTGCAAAAGTACTGGTTGCATGAAAAATACGCTCGAGCGTTAAATATGGAGCTCGAGCGGAAGGCCTGTCTACAAAGCTCCCCCGCTCGAGCGTGAAATACCCCGCTCGAGCGGACACCAAGTCTGCAAAAAGTACTGGGAGCACGAAAATCACGCTCGAGCGGCAGGTTCCCCGCTCGAGCGAACATAAAATTTTTGGGTTTTCCAGATTGAGTTCTTGAGCTCCCTTCAACATTCAAACCATCATTTCTTGCCTTTAATGGCTCCAATTTCACATATACTTGTACTAACATGGTATAAACACCGAAACACATCTTCATGGAGCCCAATTTTATAAATCAAATACATGCATGGCTCAATTTAGTTCAAGCTCAATTCTATCATACACATTCATGCATTCAAAGCTCCTATCTTTAATTATTCAAACATGCATGCTAATCTTGACTTCATTTCCATTCCAAATAATGCAAATGGTGTTCATTCTCATGGAGCTCAACAAAAACATGCTTGCATGTATGATTCAACACTCACATTTCCATATTCAACTTAATACATGCTAGATTATGCAATTCCACAACAATTATATACATGCATGCCTTCATTGACTTTCAATTGAACACAAACAACTCAATTTCCTTATAATCAAGCTAACTCATGTTCTTGGTCATTAACCACACTTGAATTTACAAATTTACAAACAAAAATCCATGAGTTTACTTACCTAAGAGTTCAATCTCCCAAACTATAACAAAATCTTGGGTTTGATCTTCAAGTCCTCCAAACCTTGAACCAAAATCACCCAATCCTCTCACTCTCTCTCTAACAGCCGACCCTCCTCTTTTCTTCTTAGAGTTGATCAGCCAAAATCAATGTAAAGGGAAGGAATTGGTTTTAATAAGGCTTATAATAGCCCCACTCACATATTATTTTAACGTAAAATAATTGGGCACTCAATTTAATCAGTTTAATCTGACCAGAATCAATTTCTAATTAAATTTCACCGTAGGTTCTAAAAATCGTGCCAATCACAATGGCGTAACCAATTTCAGGTTCCGTGGCCGATAAGGCCCTCAATTTAATTTCCAAAGAAGATTATTCAAATAGATATTCCTACGGTGAACAGATAGAAATTCAAAATCACATATTATCACACAATGGCACACAAAATCATGCTAACACATAATCATATTCAGATTAAGGACCAATTAGCTAATTACGGAACAGGGGTATCACATCTACTCATCTTCTTTCTCGAAACTCATCTCTGTCGCCATCAGCGAGTACAAAGCAATGAGTTGGTGCTCGGTGCTTGCCCGTGAACCCCAATCAATGGTGGTCACTGGTGACTATAGATTAGAAAGAGAAAGAAAAGAATGAAGGCGTGGGCGTAGGCGTGGGCATGGGCATGGTCATGCTCGTCGTCGTCGCCACTGATATTAAAGAAAGAGAGATAAAGAGAAGCAGTAAGGTGTAGGGAAGAAAGGAGAAGATAAATGGATATAGGACTTTTGAGTCTATCCAAAAAAATTTGGGATTAAATAGAATACACACTTTCCAAACAGGACTTGTGGGTAATTTGCCCTTCCAAAAATATTATCATTATTCATAATATAATCACAAAATATTATTTACAACCTAAGAATTGTTTACATGATTGTTTAAAACTAGTTTTATCACTATACAAAAATATACTTACTAATAATATAGCGTTATAATTTATGTATATATATTTGATACTAATAAAATATTTTAGTATTTATATTCGGTAAAAAATTATATATATCGATTCTAACTAGATTCGTAGCTATAAAATCACAAACCAAATCGTGAAATACAATTCGCTTATTTCAAAAACCATAACCAAACAGTACATTGAGAAAATCAAAATTAAACCGTATGATTTGATTTAGACCAGACTAATTTATAGTGTTTGCGATTTTTATGCTCAAACCCTAGATCGCTCTCACCTTTCTTCTTTCACGCCCACTTCTTTTATATTGTAATGCCTCCAAATAATTAATATACAATAATCCTGATTTAATCATTTTCAGTTAAATAATCATAAAACTCCGATCATCATTTTGCTAATCAAATCTCTATAGTTATATTTCTTAATATATGATAGATTTACAAAAGAGGTCCACATGCAGTTACATATCTAATCTCTTCTAAAGTATAAATCTATAGCATGTGAGAGAGGTAATATAACAAAAGAAAATAAATACAAAATAAAGCCTCTTGTGCCACAAGTTCCAAAACTTAAACCTGGTTAAAAATAAATGGCTTACAAACCCATACACATAAGCTCTTGGTTTGTCAAAAATATAACAAATAAGTAAAAGAGTCTTGCGCTCTCAAAACATCCACTCGTCTTCACTAAGGTGAAATCACCACATTGTTTCATGCACAAATCCACTAGGGGTGAGCACAAAGCCTAGTAGGAAGAATCTTAACAAAGTATATACATTTTAAGCAATTTTATAATATGGATGCAATGTCATGTTATGCTCCAAAATCATAAATTTTATCCTTTTGAAATCACACACAATGCTCCTTAAAAAAATAAAATAAAATACACATTATTTCAAAGAGTTAAAAAATACAAACACAGGACGATAAATATGACTCAAATAATTCCTAAGCTGATATCTGTAAGTAAGTATATCAAGCACTACCAATCGCCATTTTACCGGCTCCTAACTGGAAGGAAATTTGGAACCTGGTGCATGGGTTTTTGGACTTTCACCAAGGACCTCAAGCCAACTTAACAAAAACCAACTACACCCTAGACTTACCAAACGTATTTATCCCAAAATATTTCAAGTTCGAAAGTTTCTCAAATCATAATTCGATTTTCCAAAACTATAACTTTAATAGAACATTATTCAAAAACTATGCAACGAATAAAAATGGAATGCAAATTTAACATATTCTCAATAAGTAATTCCCAAAACTTACAACATTATCTCAATGATAATACAATGTTCATGTGAGACCCCTAACTTTTGTAAACCCTAGTAAGGCCATTACTTTTGAATTGTTATAATAAAAGTTCTTGGTTTCTTGTTTCTTCACAAATTTAACCCTAGAACCGAAAACGCATCGCGGCGACCTTGTATAAACCCTAATTGATCCCATAGCTTAGTAGTCATTTATAACACTCTAATATTAATAAATTAACTCTCTAATTAGAGATTGATTTCTCAAAACCTTAATTTCCAATTTTTATCATTTTCATTCGGTCATGCGTCTTTTAATTCAAAGCGAGATAATTCAAATCAAATTATTTTTTCCTAATACTATTTTAATTAATACTACACTTGAAATAGATATTCTAATTCCCTCACATTTTATTTTAATTGCATTTTGACCCCAAATAATTTTTTATGCATATAAAAGTACAACCCATTATTTTAATCTTTTTTCACCAAAATATCTACAATGTAAATATGTAATTTGTACGTAAAAAAAAAAGATGATAAAACCCTAGTCAAGCACTACATATGGCCAACCACCTCTCTCAAGGAGATTTGTGTAGTACTTTTGAAACAAGTTTCAGGAATATAGGGAAGAAAAATTGACTTGGACCCAAAATTAAGGATGTTTGTCTTGTACTCACCTTTCATCTCCAAACCAACTAAGCTAGGTTTAAGCCTAATTACATCACACTAAACCCTTCTAATCACCCCTCTTTCCATTATGTTTCAACTAAATACAAGTTCATTCCATTCAATCCTAATCAATGGGCATTTTGGACTTTTCACACCAATTTTCCTATAAATACACTACTCCTCTCTACACTTTTGAGCATCAAGCACACTCAAACACATACACACACATATAATTTCAGCAAGGAGGGATAGAGAGAATAACAAGAGTGAGCTTTGGAGAAAGAAGAAAAAAGAGAGCAAGCTTGCACAACACCATTCTTATGCAAACAAGTAAGTCACAACACAACCCTCTCTTTTATTTTCTCATTCAAATACATGAAATTAGAGTGTTAAAGTATTAATTTCAGATGTGTATATATGGTGTTCATGTGTTTAAATAAGAAGAATTGAGTCGTAGTTGTCACATTGCATTAGTTTTTTTCTTAAAATGAAACAAGGCTATCTTTTTCTATCCATTTCTTACATTATTTTCAAAGGTATATCTTAAATCTAAAAATATGAGCTATTTTTATATTATTTATCATGTTTTCATCATAAGAGAATTGAAAAATTACTCATGGTTGCCATCTTTTTCTATTTCTCTTCTTATTTCAAGCTTTGTGCAAGAAAGACCAGTATTTTCAGCCCAATTTTAAAAAATTCTAAAACAATGCAGAAAAAATATTCTTGACCTCATTTTTATATCAAAACTTTCCTGAAAGTGTTAGCCTTCAATTAAAAATGTTTTATTGAAAAAGAGTGAGCGGTTTAAGAGAAAATTCGATTTTTGTAACAGTCGATGAATTTGGACAATGCTGGAGTATTTCTTTAATAACTAAAAATCTAGGGAAGCTATCTCATTTTCAAAAGATGCTCTAGAAACTAGATAAAATCCGCCACCAATCATAGAAAGGTTGAGTTTGGGAAAATTTTGGAAATGTCTCTTCGATTGTGATCTTTAAAGTGTACCTAATCTGAAAAGTTATGTTTGTTGATGATTTCATGCTTTTAACTTCATGAATGTGCTTCTTATCACTTGTTTGAGCCTTAGTATGATTTTTACATTATTATGTCTATATTTCTTTACCATGGTGCTTTGATGATGCTTATATGTGTATAGAAATTATTGTTTTGATAGCTTATTCTAACCTTAACTTAAAACATCTAACTCAAGGGGAAACTAAGTGGGGGTGGTATTGGGTGTTCGATCACTTGAATGGACCGGTTGTATTCAGACCTTGGGTATTTATGATGGATAAGGTTGGAGGAGGTTATGAGCAAGGCCTTTATTTTTATCGTCTCTTTTGAGGTCCTCGGTTGGCGTTATACGGTACATAACCATTGTAGGCATCTGGGGTAAGGTTTGCAAAGCAGCAAAAGATGGGACATACCGAATAATTCGAGTTCAATTTTTGCAGTTGTGAGGATGAAATCTCTTTGGGAGATTTCTAGATTACTAACACCTAACTTTGTAACTTTTTGCTTGTTTACCTGATTATCATGCTATATTGTTGGAAAAAAGGATGGGATGTGTGTGCATTTACTACTCATTCAAAGCTAATGACATTTCATGCTAGGTATTGAAGACAATTAGTCAACCGAAAGAGAAGCTGAAACATTTGAAGATATATGGCTACCCTAGAAGAATTAGAAATTAGTTTTGTTAGTTGTAATGTTTAAACACTTAATGTAATTAAGACTTATCTCTTATAATTATTATTTTACTTATATATCTATATATATATATATATATCTTTTTCCTTCCGTCAACTTATATAGACCTTGTGTTAATACCTTGTTAAGATCGATAAAAAATGTAGTTTTTCTATCTAAGGAGATTGGACTTTGAAGGGATGCTATATTGACTCCTCTGATCTTTCCTGGGATCTTACTTGGTTATTGACTAAAAGACACATTAATAACGCTTCATAGACTTGTAACATTAAAAAAAACCTTATATTTATTGTTAATATATTTCTTGATATTCTCAATTTTGGGGCATCGCAATTCAACATTTCTTAAAATCATCACAATTACTGAAATTTTGTAAATATCATCCAACAATGTGTATGTGTCATATGATAATATTCCATATTCACAATCAATGTCAAATTTCCATAATCCAAGCACATTTCAATCATGTTATTAAGAGTAATTTCTCAACAACATAACCCATCCATGTCATGGGTGCCTCAACAATACATCACTTATGAAAATCTATCCTTTTTCTCAATGAAAATCCTAACTTTTGCATATGTTTTTCACAAAAATCATCTTTTCCCAAAATTTTCAAAATCTACAATTTTTCTCCTGTTGGAAATTGGGTCAGATTTGACCCAACCCATTACCCATGGAGCATTCACATGGGTTATTGATAATTCACCCAATTAAATAAAGAGAAAATAATTAAGAGAATTATCTAAAGATGTGTTTGAGTTGTTGTGAGAGACTACAACTCCACCTCTATCAGTAGAGATTCTCTATATATATGATATAGATAAAACAATAATACGAATTTTGATGTAGGAGGTTACTCAAAAAATCTCTATAAAATATTTCTCTCTGTTCTTCCTTCTTAGGTCACCATTGTAGAATCTAAGGATTTGAAGTGTGGATAAAACATTGAGAAACCCTGGTAGCTTCTCAATCGACGAAGGGTTTTTCAGACAAGGCTCATAATTCAAGCCATCCTATCCAAACCGTTTATGCTTCAGGTAATATGATTGCCCGTGTTATTTTTCTTCATTGGTATTAGAGCTGTATTGCTTGTTTTCGCCTCATATGATTTGCATGCCATATATTAGTTTTATTTATGTTTAATTCAATATTATCTATTTTAATATTGTTGAATATCATGGCATGTTGAAAAGGATTTTGGAAAACCTTAATTTTTGGAAAACTCCATAAGAGCAGAATTTTTATCTCAAAAATAGTATGAAAAAGTTCATTTTTATGTAACTGAAATTTACATATTTTGAAAGTACTCTTCGGGAGCTTTCCATCCATATAAAATGGGTTTTAATCAGAGTTATATTGAAAAAGTTATAGCTTTTCAAAGATTTTTGGGTCAAAATTGCTATTTTTGAGAAATTCTAGGAAAACAAGAGATTCTGGAAGTTGTAGGCTGACATCAGCATGACGCCATTGGCGTAGTGCAACTGGAGGACATTAGTGCATTGCATGCGTCTAACGTTAGCACATTGGATGACATCAGCGCATCTCGTGCAACTTACGTCAGTAGCGCACAAGGCATGCGCGTGCCATACACGCAGAGCAGCAACCACCAACGCGTGGACTCGATTCTCGAGATGCGTGTTGTACACACGCGGCGCAGCCTGTTATATTTTTTTGTATAATTGGTTCGGCCACTGTTTTCATAATTAATTTATTTTTGAATTTTCTTAGGATATTCTCACATATTCATTCATGTTTATATATTTAATTATGAAAATTGCCGAATAAATAAATTTTTTTTTTGGAAATTAAGAAAATTCTGATTCTTTTTTGTTATATTAATTATTATGCATAATTAATTAACTCCATTTAGTATTGTTAGCCTTTATTTTTGTGCTATTTAATTGTAGAGTTAGTTTATTAATTGTTTAATATATATTAGTTGAGAAGTAATAAGTATTTTTGGAGTTTTAGATCTTTTTGAATATACTCTTTTCCTTAGTAGGAATTGTAGTTGGACCTCTATCCTATGGTCATTTATTTATTACTCCATTTAATTGTTGATGTTGTATGTATTGGATGGATGGAGGTAATGTTGGTAATTTTTATGCACATGTTTGTTTATTTAATTTGTATTATTAGAGGTAGACCTCACAAACGTATTGGTGAAGTGGCATCCCCAAGTTATTTCCTTTTTTTATTAGAATCAATGTATTAGGTTTCTTTTGGGTTGTAATTATTTATTTTTTGATGCATTTTTTCCATAGCCATGTAAAGGGATGTGTTTCACTGTCATCAATACATTTCAAGGTTGCCTTAACATGTTGCACCATATTTCCAACATGCGCAAAATTGAATGGCGTATTTTTTGACTCATATATATTATGCATGATTTAATGTTGTGGAAATAAGAGATGGTTATGCCTCTTACATAATTTTATTCAAAATTAATTGAGTGCCATATTTTAGCTCACATAGAGGGAGATGATTATGAGCTTAGCGAAATTTTCGATTTCTTTATGTAAGTGGAAATATTGTATGCCAATTATGTTTTTGGGAATAAAATTTTTAAAGTGTGATAATGTCAAACCTTGTGCAATCAATATAGTGAAATGACCTCTAAAAATGTTGTTAATGGCCTCACCAAAGATGAAATTCAATATTTTCTTAATGAACAAAAAGTCATAGAAAAATTGACCACCCTTAAAATTTGATCTAAGAAAGGGACCACTGCCCAACATTGTCATGACAAGAGACCTACGTCATGACAAGAGACCTATCAAAATTGGGTCAAAGAATATCAGTGCGAGCACTATACTATGTTTAGCAGCATGCACAATGATCTCACTTGGGAGTTTGAGACAAACTCCATTACTCATGACATGTAGAATTAACTAAAATATTACCTGTGAGATCACACTTGCAACCGAGCTTCATGCTCTTATTTGAAATTTGAGCAATTTGGGCTTAGAGTGAAGAGCTCAGCATCTCATCGCAGCACTATCCTTGTCACCTAAGTAGGGCAGCGTCTGGTATTTAGACCTAAGCGCAACAGACAAGGAAAATGTAGTGGTGTAGCTGGTAACCTTGGTCCTAAAAAAGGTAATGTGGGGAAGCGCCGTTAAGGCAAGCGCACTGGAAATAAAAATAAGACCAAAGTCAAGTGCTATAATTGTGGAAAGCGAGGTCACTTTGCTCGGGAATGCCTTAACTCATAGAAGGTAGACATTTCACTTAACTCTTTAAATACTTGTGTTTGTTCACATGTATGTACTGCTAATTCTCTCCATGGTTGGATTGTAGACTCAGAAGCAACCTGCCACATAGTCAAAGAAAGAGTTGAGTTTATGGATTACAAAAAGATACATGTGGGCAAGTAGTACATTACTTTGGATAATGGAACCTGAGAGGATATCCTCGGATTTGGTTTTTATCAGCTCAAGAAGCGTATGGGGCGCACTCTACTCCTCCATCATTTGCTTTATCCACCCGGTGTCTAATGTAATCTTTTATCAGTTATTGCTTTGTTAGGATTTGGTTTTAGTGGTAGTCAATTGGATTCCTATTTGAATAAAGGCTTGTATGGGCAAGGTTTTCTTTCCAATGGTTAATTTATGCTAGATTTGGACTTTTCCTCATATTCTTATGTGTCTTGTGATAATGTTACATTAAATATTGTTAATTGGCATGCTAGATTTGGTCACATAGGAAAATATCAAATGACTAGACTAGCTAAAGAATAGGCATGTTGGGGCATCTTGTTAATGTAAGTTTTCTTGTGTGTAAGCCTTGTTTGGCAGGAAAGGCCTGTAAGAAGCCTATTGGAAAGGCACCGAGGGCTTTATATTCTCTAGAGTTAGTTCACTCTGACATTTGCGGACCTATGAATGTAAAGGCATGCCATAACGCTTCTTATTTCCTTACATTTATTGATGACTATTCACGGTTCAATTTTGTCTATTTGATCTCACATTGCTTTGAGGCATTTGATTGCTTCAAACTCTTTATTACATTGGTTAAGAATCAGAAAAACAGAAAATTGAGCATTCTTCAAACGAATCGAGGGCGTGAATATTTATCACATCAGTTCCAAGGACTTTGTGAGGAAAAGGGGATACATAGGCAGTTAAATGATTCCAGGCACTTCGCAACAAAATGGTGTAGCGAAGAGATAGAATCGCACTTTGCTTGAAATGGTTGGATCGATGATGGCGCAAGCCAACCTCCCTATATCCTTTTAGGGGATGCTCTTTTGACTACTGCTTACATTCTTAATCGTATGCCTTTAAAGTCAGTTCCAACGATTCCATATGAATTATGGAAAGGTGCAAAACCTGATTTGGAGCATTTGTGGCCTGGGGGTTGTGTAGTTTTTGTTAACAGTACTTCGTATAAGCATGGGAAGTTAGGCCCTAGAGCAAACAAACAAGTGTTTGTTAGATACTCAAAATGCTCAAAGGGTTATGTAATGGATAGTGAACATCCTTATAGTGGAATAACTGAAAGTGAGTTGCGAGATGTCAATTTCATTGAGAATGAATTTTCTAGTATTGGTGAAGTAAAGAAAGATATTGTGCTATTTAGGTTACAGGAATCTCAGGAAGTCACACCATCGTTTGGTGAGGGTGGAGAATTAGAGACTTATCCTAAAATTGCCAAAGATAGTGGGAGTGATTTACCTTTTAGTGAGAGTGTTCCACTAGAAAATGACTCAATAAGGATCCTAGTTACATAGAAGTGAACGTGGAATCATTCCTTGTCGTCATTATGAGATTGAGGAAAAATATTTCATGTGTGCTTCGTTAGATCTTGATGAGCCTGCTTCCTATGAGGAAGCGTTAGTTTCACTGAATGCTAGTGAGTGAATGGCTGCTATGAAGGATGAAATGAGTTTTATGGCACGGAACCAAGTTTGAAAGTTGGTTGACTTTCTACTTAGGTGCAAGATCATTGGCATCAAGTAGGTCTTAAAAGTGAAGCGCAAGGTTGATGGGTCAAAAAGTTTGTCTCATGGTGAAGGGTTATACCCAAAGAGAGGGTATAGATTATGATGAGACATTCTCCCCGGTGGTGAGATTTGCCCCTATTCGCCTAATTCTAGCTATTGTCTCACATTTGGATTTGAAACTTTTCCAAATGCATGTTATGACTACATTTCTCAGTAGAGAACTAGACGAGGAGATCTATAGGGATCAACCATTAGGTTTTGAGGTTAATAGACAATAGCGCAAAGCATGCCGTCTCACATGTTCCATTTATGGCCTAATGCAATCGTTTAGACAATGGTATTTTAGATTCCATAAAAGCCATTGTTTTGACTGGGTTTAAGATGATGAATGAAGACCATTGTATCGTTGTATGTGGACGACATCTTATTAGTTGGAAATGACATGGAGATGGTTGTCGCCACTTAGAAGTGGTTGTTCTCTATTATTGAAAGGAAGAACATAGGAGAGGCAAATTGTGTGCTCAGAGTTAAGATCCTCAAAGATCGCTCTAAGAGACTTCTCTATTTATCTCAAGAGGCTTACATTAAGAGGATCTTAGAGCTGTTTCAGATGCACTATTCCAAACCCATTGACACTTTGATTGAGAAGGGACGTAATCTGAGCATTGACTCTTGCCCTAAGAACAAATAAGGAAAAGAAACAGATGGCAAATGTTCCCTATGCGAGTAGAGTTAGGAGTTTGATGTAAGCTATGATGTGTACTTGATCGGACATATGTTTTGTAGTAGATGTGGTCAGTCGTTACTAGAGTAACTCAAGACTTGTTCACTGACAATCAGTGAAGATGAATTTTTTTTTTTTTGCCATCTTTGTCCACGATGGAGTAAGAGTATGTTGCTTGTTCAGCAATAGTGCTGGAGGCTATTTTGTTGAGGAGATTCTTACAGTGCCTTGAGATCACAACTCTTACAAATGAAGCCATTATGATCCATATTGATAGTATGTTGGTTTTAGCATGTTCTAGGGATCTTAAGTATCATGGTAGGACCAAACACATCAACACTCAAGGTGCAATTGCACGAAGGGAGGTAGTCCTACAGTGTAATGCCCCTAAATTTATCTCCCATTTTATGATTTAAAACATTAAATATTTTCTAACTCGTACAATGAATGTCAGCATGATATACAGTTCTTTACTCAAAATAATCTCTTTTTCATTGAACTACTCCAAGTGAATACATCATCATTCCATTTATATACACATAATAATAATAATAATAGTTCAAGGAGGAAGAGAAATATAAAAATAAAATGCCCTAATAGCGTACACATTCTCAAGGATAGTCTTGGAGTACACAAAAATGGACATTTAGTCCCACACCACAAAAATAGCTCTGGTGCTTCAGCAAATAACATTCATTGAGTCTTCGTGCTCCTTTCAAAATCCATTGCCAAGTCCCTTTGGCAGAGCCACATCATCGTTTCCTGAAATGTTGTTAGTTTTGAGATGAGCTATTACCCAGTTGAAAATACTATTAGTAAGATATATAAATAATCGAGATGCATATGATTATGCTATGTACTTGTTACAAACATTTATATTTTGTACTTTAAAAGTAAAAAGGTTCAATACATGATTTTCCCTTTAAAAGAAATCTTATCCACAGCTATGGGGTGGTAAATACGCTATGATATCCAAGCAACAATTGAAAAACTAAACATACATATATAAAGTTATATATAGAAAATATTTTCACATTTGCCGACTCCAAAAATGGCAAGGCAATGGGCATTCAAAACCTTTCCCTTCCACATTTGCCAACTCCAAAAAGGGTGGGCTTGTGGACACCCAAAACCATGTTTTTGCATATTTGTCGACTTTAAATATGACGGGCTCGTGGATACCCAAAAACCTTTTCTATAGTCGTCCAGCGATAAAATTAGGTACGTTGACTCCCCACACGGGTACCACATACAACACACAACCCATTACCAAAAACCCGACTCAACTACCCGGATTCATACGCTATTTACCCCCTTTGGGCATTTTCCAAACATCCATAAGATTATAATATCACAAGTGACAATTATAATGCATATGATGTATGAATTTTCAAATCCAATTTCTCTAAGGTTTGTTCAATTCACAACAACATTTAATAGTATCAATAATAAAAGGGTTTCACCAACCTCACCATTTTCCACAATCTCAATATTCCTCTATCTCGATACATATATCTAAGAAAATTCAATAACATCATGTCTCAACACCATTTCCATAATCATTCACACAATTTCAAGATTTGAGAGTCAAGTGAGCCAAACCCCATCATTTAACCAAGTTTGAAAACTAGGGTTTTTTAGTTGGGGCTTTTCCCTCTTTACACTTAAAGGGTCAATTTTCATCATCAACAACAATAATTAACAAGAACATTCATAATCTTTACCAAAACATTAGGTATAAACCCCCCCTAATTTTGTTTTTCAAACTCACTTTATATCACAAAATTATGTCATACATCATTATAACTAGAAAATACCACATGTATACCTTAAATCATAGATATATCAAGTTAAAAGTATCCCTACCTTAAGAGTGGAGACAAATAGATGAAAGCCCAACGAGAAACTTCAAAGAAAAAGTGAACCAATCGGTGAAAATCTTGATCTAAGCTTGCCTTTCCATTATCTTGGAAGATTTAGGGTGGATCTTTAGTAGAAATGAAAGAAATCAAGTGTTTTGGAGCTAGGGTTTCGAAAATAGGTGTTTGAGAGAGAGAGAGAGAGAGTATGAAAAAGTGAGAAAGAATTGAGTAAAAATCAACTTTCAAGTTGGCTACTCCGAACAAGCCGCTCGAGCGACCTTTCCACTGCTTAAACAGTGAATGCGAGCATCTAGAAAAAAAAAAAATACAAGTCTGGAATGAAATTTGTAACGCTCTGAAATAAATACAATAAACCATCCATAACGATAATTAAATAACAAGATAAATGACAGTATAATATCCTTCTATTACATGAAACTCAGTTGTACAAAAGAGGTGACACATGCGAAGATACATTCATATGCCCTAACCCTGAATCTATAGCATGTGTCAACAACAAAAATATGAAATACAAGTTAAACATATAAAAGAAATGCCTGAAGGCTACAACTTTCCAAGGCAATGCTTGGGTACATCAAAAGTGACAAATGAATTACTGTAGGCACAATAAAATGATCAAAAACTTGACTCTCACTTTCTTATTGAAAAAAATGAAGACCTAAGGGCACACCAGAGCGACTCAAAGGAAAAGACTCAACTAACGCAACGACGCAAGAAAAGACAAAGAAAATAAAAACTCGATACACAACTCAACTATTTTACAAGACACAACTCAAAACAAAATCAGCATTCTTGAGACAAAAGGGGTTTTCACTCCCCAAGTCCATCAGTAGAATTCAAGAAAAACTTCAAGTAGCCCATGGGAGGGTCCAAACCTGCCTTCAATTCAGTAATACTAACATCCACACCCGGTAGGATTGATTTCAAACCTTCAAGATGGGTCTCACAAATTGAGCCTCATAATTACCCTGGTAGTCCCCACATATCTCCTTGACCATGTTGGCTAGGGTCAAGGTTGGTTGTTGGCAAGTCATGAATGGGATTTATGTTATGGAGTGGCAATCTATTGTAGTTAGGGAGAGGTTTATTGACAATTTTGGGACTTTCAAGCGGGATAATGACCTTATTGTCAATCAAGTCTTGAATTTCGTGGTGAAGGCGAAAGCAACGGTTAGTATGATGACCGTACTACTAATAGAATGTGCAATATTGGATAGGGTCATGTCTAGGTGGGAGAGAGTTATGGAGAAGTCGAGGATTGGGGAGTTTGAGATACCCTTTCTCCATCAGTACCTTCAAGGTGTTGGTTGGGCTCATATGGAGATGGGCAACGGTTTGTTTTTTGGAGTAGGAAGCACTAGGTTTAGAAACATTGGCAAATGGGTTGGCGAGTGTTGGCCGGGTATTCATGGGCTTGGGACTGGAATCAGGATGGGTGTTTTTGGTAAAATATCTCTCCTCATTGTTTGACTTTCCCTTGTTTGCCAACCTGTGATTCAAAGTACTTGCAACCTGGCTTTTCTCATTGAATTCATCCATAGTAACCCCCACTTGAGCATTGGTGCATTGAGTGGCGAAAGTTTCATCCATAACCCTTTAAACAATTAAAAGGACTTTCCATTTGTTCAGGTCTTTGGTCTTCAGAGCTTCGACAACCCATCAAGGATGTGCACAAGGGTCAATAGTTACCCCAAACTCATTCTTGCTACTTGCTTTAGCCCTGTTAAAGAGTCAGATGGCTATATCTGGGCAAGGCCTATTTACTTCTGACATGTTATCTCCTAGGCTCGAGATGTCCTTGAACATTATGTCTAATTGGGCTACCTTTCTATTATCACCATCAGTCTTCATCTTAGTTTCGATTTTGGGTTGGCCCATTCTACTTTTAGCTTATCATAAAATTGGAGAATTCTTTGGTACAAAATCCCCAGCATGAGGTGTGGTAAATGATGAGGTCGAAACCCCAAAGGTTAAATCTGCCACCGTTCCTTGAAGGTCTTCAACCATTCGCAACATCTCAGCAATAGTGGGTTCGGCCATTTGGCGCTCTTGGTGTATTCGAATCGGATTAGATGTATCCACCATGCACAAATCGGTGTTTTAAAAAATAAACACCTCTGGCCTGGGCAAATGGGATTGAGTGATATATACTGGGATCGAAGGTAGAAGGTAGTATATAGATGAGGTTAAGGTGAGGAGAAGGTACTTGGTCATGGATGGGAAGTGGATTTATAACAACCCCAACCTATGATTAGCCGAAATCATGATTAAGAATACCTGATAAGTAATTGAGACAAAATTTTGAGTTGGTTGCGTGTGTGTTGCATTATTTGTGTTTATATTTGTCCATTGTAGGAATATCTGTTTGTATTTCCGTTTTGTTTTGTGAATTGAAGGCCTTATTGGCATCGGATCGTGAAATTGACTTAATATATGTGTTATTTGGAATTCTTAGAAATTTATGGTAAGTTCAATGGCAATTAGATTCGGAACGAAATGATTAGAATAATTAATGCTCATTTGATTAGTGGTAAGCTTAATTAATTAATTTTCTTACTCAAGCCAATAAAAGGCTTATACACCACTTTGAGTCACCTCTTATTCATCATTTTGAGCCTACACAAAATGTGAGAGAGGAAGGAAGATACCAAGAGAGTTTGATATCAAAACTTGAGATTAGAAGGAATTTATTAGGAAATTGGTGGAATTGAGCAAGAACTCACTAGGATTCAAGGAATTGAGAACTTTAGGTAAGAATTTCAATCTTTAAGCTTTGTGTTTGACTCACTCATGCTTGAATTAAAGAGAAGTTAGAGATTAGGAAGAAGAGTTGAGCTT
This sequence comes from Camellia japonica, assembly GCA_030407325.1. Taxonomy (NCBI): domain Eukaryota; kingdom Viridiplantae; phylum Streptophyta; class Magnoliopsida; order Ericales; family Theaceae; genus Camellia; species Camellia japonica. The sequence continues at coordinate 126,758,396 of JAPPVO010000002.1, read as the reverse complement.
TAGAATAAGAATTGAGAACAATCCATGCATTGCATGCATCATTCATGGAGTTTTGAGTGTGATTACAAAGAATTCTCACATGCATGCATTGATCGTAGCTTGGTTTTGGAAATTCATTGAGTTTCATACCATTTTACCTCATTTGATCATGTTTTGAAAGCTTTGAAGTCCAGAATTTCATGCATGTTATGTTTTTAACATTTCAAGCTTGTGTTTGCACAATTGACTTACTCTTAGGCCTTGATTTTGCGAAATGGTTTTGAATTCATGAAGTTTTCCAAGTTTACACAAAAGTTTTTGGCCCAAAAGAACTTGATTTGCAGCTTTGGGGTTGAGTTTGAAGCTTATAAACAAATCTAGAAATTCTAGAATTCTGCTTCTACGCTCGAGCAACAGAACCTGTGCTCAAGTGACCACTCTGTGTTTTGCACCCCCGCTCAAGCGACAAAAAGTTGGCTCAAGCGTAAAATGTATGCTCCCAGAAGTTTACCATTTTTACAGACTGGTTGAGCAACAAGAGTTGCGCTCGAACGAAGACCTCAGTCACACGCTCGAGCGACTGTCGAGCGTGCGTCGAGTGGAAAAATCAAGCAACTAGTACTTTTGCAAAGTTTACAGACCGCTCGAGAGAAAGAATTTGCGCTTAAGCGACCACTCACATGTTTGGACGTCTGCTCAAGCAAAAGAAATTGCGCTCGTATGTAGATTCGACTTTCTTCGCATGCCCCCCTTTCGGAGAGGGCACGAATTGGTCTTACTACAGTTCGGACTCCTGTCACGGTTCTGAATCTAATCTCACAAAGTGCAATGTGAGACTGATAAACACCAAAGAGTCCAATCTGGCAAATCATTTTGGAAAATCAAATTTTGAATCAAACAATGCCAAAATTGGACTGCTTTGCCAGATTACAAAGTCGCCACCTAAATATTTTATTTTGGGAAATTTCGGAAACCCTGCCAAAGGCCACGTGTCCGTCATCACCAAAGTTGCCTCGGCTCGGGGACTTGGGTACGAGAGGGGAAGGTCATGCAATGAGCACCCCCGCTCGCCCGATCAAAGATCGGCCTCTACTAAGCATGATATGTTGTTTTATAAACCTCATGTGTTCTTATCCGGTTATTAGCTAACTTATTACGTGATGCACACAGCATACAAGTATAGACTCAATCACAAGAATTGGAACAAATCGACTCATGTTTGTTTTTGAAAATGGTTTGGGATTGCCACTCGCAAATAGGCTAAAGCACAGATTTGCCACCCTCAAGTGGGCTTAAAACATGATTTTGCCACTTCGCAAAGTGGGCTTAAAACTCACAATCATCGAATTGTCCCAATTCAAGCAACAAAGCCTTCACCCACAGGCATTCATGCAGTTAATCATTTAAGAAAATAGCCTCATGGCAAGCATGTTATTATGGCAACACTCACACTCATGTAAGTATGCTAAAGCATAAACACTTACAGTGTAGTCCAAGCCAAAACAAAAGCTAGTTAGAAATATGCATATCCTAACTATGCTAGATGCCTAATGCAACACATAATGCAACTAAATAGGCTCAGCTATCTAAGATGGCATATGAATGCAACAATTGATACATGTATTCAAATAGGTATTGAAATACAATGCAGTTTGAATGGTGCACCAAGCCCCGTGCATGCAAGACAGATGAATGAATACAAGCATACAAGCATAAGGTATGCTAATTGAAATATGCCCTAATCTAACCACTAAAAGTGGATAAATAAAAGGGAGAAAGACGTGGGGTTGGAAGACATGCACACACACACGCACGCTTTTTACAACATTGTGCCCTCTCAAAGGAGGGTTCGAATAAATAAGCTAACTAGCTACGCTAAGCTAAGCTACTTATTACAAACCAACTAATTAACTATGCTAAGCTAATTAATTACAAACCAAATTAATTAATTAAACACTTAACTAATTAATTACAAGACGACTAAGCTAATGAACTATTTAGCTAAGCAATTTAAATGAATGGCCTCAGGAAGCGAGAGAGATATGCATGCTCGATTGCATCCTCCCGGAAATCCACCACTTTGCCTCCAGATGCCTCTATTTGCACATCTTTGGACCTCTAAAAATTGTGCCAACCTCCAGATTGCATCTGTTTGATCCCAAGAGCACATTGGTGGTTGATCGGTCATGATTGGTGGTCATCGGCCAAAACTTATGGCCGGTCGGCTGTTTTGATGGCCGGTTGGCTGGTACTGGTGGCCGGTCGGCCACTACTTCTCTGAAATTCCTCATTTTGCTGCAACAAAGAGCAAACAGAGGCATGGCAGTCTATTTGCAAGGAAATGTGTGTACTACCACTCTCTTTATCATGTCTCAAACTCAAAGGAGTATGGCACTTGGTTCCCAAGCCACCAACCAAGCATTTTCAATGCATGATGGCTTGAGAACCAAGCTTGTACAAGCTTAGTGAATGCACACATAACACACAAAGAGCCTCCACCCTATCATGCATGATCAAGGGTGTTGGCGACCAAGAAATGGGACACGTTTCATCACTTTGAGTATGAAACGTATCCACATTTCTTGTGTTTGGATTAACGTCCGATCCAAACACATGCAATGCAACACACATATGTTATCTTGCTCATGTTTTACTTGATTCAATTTTTGTTTAATCATTTTAACTTACCAATTAGTCCTTTAACCGATTAAGTCTGATGTGAAAGTCCTCTCATGAAAGGGGTCAACCGAAAGGATGGTTTAGGACATGAGAGGGGTTATGCCTTGGACTAGGAGAAACCCTCAAAAGAGGGTTAAAGCCATTTGAGCACAAAGCCTACCTCATGCTTAAACACAAACTTAAGGCCAAACAACCCTCAAAGCAAATCAAAAAATGAAGAAATGAGGGAGATGGCAGAAATTTCAGTGCTGAAATGGTATGCCAAAGACCTTAAAGCATGTAAGCAATACAAGCATAACATGTTAAGGGCTAAAAACATTGAAGCTAGTAAATAGCATCACACAAGAGGCATTCAATATATAGCCTAAACAACCAAACCAGCTCTGGACAGAGCTTAATCATGCCAAATTAGAGGCCAAAACATGATGAAATGCAGATATGAAGGGCAAGAAAAGCATGCTCTCATGTTGGCTCGCGAACAAGGCATAAAGCATAACTCTCAAAAGAAACAAATGAGTGTAATATGTGAGAGTATGACAATGCTACATGCTTTGAAATTACATTCTAAATGATGCCAAAATATACACTCCTCACAAGCAAAGCATGCTAAAGGCCTTGAGACTCAAATTTAGTAAAGGCCAATTACACTATAGCTATACAAAGCAAAGCATATATGACCAAAACTACTCAAAACAGAGTTAAAGCAGGTTAAAACATGAGCAAAAATGTGCTGGAGTGAAGCTAACACATGTTAGAACTATAGGCTAAAACATCAAGCACACTAGGCTAGTGAACAAGATTGCACTACAAGTGCAAGATGTGAGCAAAAAGTGGCCAAACCAGTCAAAAACAGAGTTAAAACATGCTAAAATATGGCTGAAAACATGCTTGAACTAAGCTATCACAAACCACAAAAACATGTTACTTTGTAATGCTAACTAGGCAAGGCATAAAGAGAGAAGGAGGGGAGGCCACCCCCTCCCATTTGGGGCCTCAAAACAAAATTTTTGCTACTGAAAATCCCCTGAATTTTAGTGGTTTAAAGGCCAAAACGAGATGCTTCAAAAGGCTTTGAAAAATAGCACAAAACTTAACAAATAAGCAATAAAAGAGGGTGGACCACCCCTAACTCCAAAGGGGCCTCAAACTACCATTTTTAACACTAAAAAATATAAATTTTTTCAGTTAACAACTAGGCCAAAACAGCATGTAAAGGTGGCCCAAACTAGTATACAAAAACAAGCTTAAGAGGGGTAAATGCTCACCCTTGAAGCACAGCAGCTAAACAACAACTTTCTGAGCCAAAACCAACTTTAAAGAACCCAAATGAGACCTCCAAGAACCTCAGCCACAAGGTAGTTGACTTTGGCTAAGGGGTTGTATGCAAATATGTGAAGAAAACTCACTTCTAAGCACAAAATAGGTAGAGAGAGAGAATTCTAGAGAGAGAGGCAGAAAATATTTGCTCTGAAAATTTTGTAACCCCCTCAAGAGGAGAAGGACCTCCCCTTATATAAAAAATTCAAACAAAAGCTTGCTTGAATCCATCCATACACGTGTATAGAGGATACACTAAGTGTTCAACAACTGGCACCAGCTGGCAAATAAATATCTGAAAAAGCCGAAAAATGGCTGCCAGCCATCATTTGTGATCGACCGGCCATTAATGAGGCCGACCGGCCATTAGTGAGACCGACCGCCACCTCTGATGGCCGATGGGACTAATCCCTGGCCGATGGGTTGTAGGGCTGGCCGGCAGGCCACCCTCTTCCTCAGAAGCAAAGCTACAAGCTCTTGGTACACAATCAAGCACAAAACAAACAAGTTAAGAGGTCCGAAGATAAGGCACTCTGCCAAGGACCTCAGGAGCTCAAAACGAACACGAACATGGATGATCATCGAGTGTTCAAACAACGTCGTCCGAGTCTTGAGGACAGTCAAAAATGGGGTGTCTACAGTGTACGAGGCCCCTGTTTTCAGCATATTTGCCTAAGTGTTTTCAAGTGCATTTTAACATCCTCATTGCATGCTAGGCATTCCTAGGCCAAGATTAAGACATAATAATGATGATAAGAATTAGAAACACACGAAGAATGAAATGAAATAAGTTAAGTACGATCTGAGCGTGTATTTTAGTATATGTATCTATTATGTTTGTGTAGGTCACGCGCCATAAGCTGTTGATCCATTGGTTGCTATCAAGCTATTTGTACAACTATCTGTGAGTAATAACTTAGTAAAGCTATGTTTGATATGAAATACATTCTAAACATTATGATATGATATGAACTGTTTTTGAATGATACAACAGGCTAATTTAGCAGAGGCCCTCGCCCAGGGGACATAATACTGTAGCTTATGGTCATAAGGCCCTTGCCTGGGGAAAACAATATCGTGGCCCATGTATGAGATATGTTACCCGGTACCGAAGGTTCCTTTATGGAACTTGATATGCTTGACCAAAGAGATATGTTAATGCTAAGGGAAGTACCACACATGTTTTGAACACGTGTATGAACATGACTCCGTTTGATATGACTATGCTTCTCTCTGATTGATATGATATAAAACTGGACATCATTCATTAAAATCTTTACTCTGTTATTATTCACTGGGCTTTCGCTAACTATTTATTATATGTATGTAGGCGACCAGGCGCATGACTAGGCTCCGAGTTGAGGACCTAAAGTCTTTGTTTTGTCAGCTAACCAATGTGGCTCCCGAGGAGGTTCCAGAAAGAGTTCAACGGTTGAGTTTTGCAAACCATGTCATAAGTTGAAACTTTTTTTTGTTTTGTGACCAATTCTTTTGCTCTATTTTGTGTATATGACAAGGTTGGATGGATGTCTATGATGTCATATATGTAATATATAGATAGATAGTTTTAAGTTTTTATTCTATGTATGTCTGCACAGCTTTATGGACTATGTATGTTTCTATATTTTGCTTCCGTAGCCCTTTATTACATGATAATCTGTTCAAAGGCCTTTGGTAATCCAAGGATTATTAGCTGGTTACGTCGCTAAACCTGTAGGGGCGGGTTTGGGTCGTGACAAGATTAGTGCTAACATTGGATTCTTGAGGTTGAGCTATCGTCTGGTTGTTGATGAGATTCTAAATCTCATTATGAAGATGGTAGCAACGATCGGTGTCATGACTACACAATATTTGGTGGGGTTATGTCTAGCAAGGAGTGGGTCAGGAAGAGGTTGGGGATCAAGGGGTTTGAGATACATTCTTTCCATCAGGACTTTTAGTGCAGGGTTAGGCTCATATGGAGGGGGGTGAAGGTTCTACCTTGAGCTCGAGTCAGGCCGATTGTTTGTGGGCTGGCATTGGCGAAGGGGTCGGTTATTTTGGGATTGGTGGCAACGATGTAGATTTCGGTGGTTTTGGGAACAGTGTTGCCAATAGCATTATTACTTCTGGTAAATGCCCTTTTCACTGGTTCGCTTGTTCTTGGAAGGATCCCTTTGTTAAACGGATTCTCAATCTGTACCTCCAATTCATTCAAATCTTTGAAAGTGAACAGTGGAGCAACTATTAACTTTTGTAACATATTAGACTCAAGGTTCTGTGCCATTATCCAAACTTGGTCCCTCTCAGAAGGTCGATCTGTCATTTGTGCTACCTTTGCTCTCTACCTTGCAACAAACTCCACAAAAGGTTCTTTAAGATTCTGGTAGGTTGCTTCAAGCTCTTGGGTCGTCATTTCAATTTGTGTGTTGTAAGAATACTGATTGACAAACACCTCAGGCTCAAGCTTCTGTACCACTACCCGAACTTGGTCCCTCTCAAAAGGTCGATTTGTCATTTGTGCTGCATTTGCTCTCTACCTTGCAACAAACTCCACAAAAGGTTCTTCAGGATTCTGATGGGTTGCTTCAAGCTCTTGGCTCGTCATTTCAATTTGTGTGTTGTAAGAATACTGATTGACAAACGCCCTGGTCAAGTCTTCCCAGTTCTGATTCACTTTATCCTCCAACTTGGCGTACCAAGTGGCTGCTATACCCGACATGGTTCTTCTATACAGAGAGAGTTTCTGAGGCCTAGTCAGACCCATCGGTTTCAAGACATCCGAGAAAATCCGGATATATACCATAAGATCTCCAGACCCGTCGAAACAGTCAATGTGTGGCATTTTGAATCTGTCTGGGAGTCTTACGGAAGCCTCTGTGTACCCATCCTCAATGTTTGGAATGGAGTTGATCCCCTGTGCCCTTTTGAACTACTTCTCAAGTTTAGCAATTTTAATAAGGCCGGGTCGGAATCATTAATATCAAGGGAAAAAAGTCCTTCATTAGGCTGCACTAGGGATCTGAAAACTCGAGCTTGAGCTAACCCTTCTCGAGGATCTAGACCCTGTAAATCTTCAGCTGGCGGAAGTGGGTCAAAGTTCGGCTTGGGGCCCGAGATGGGATGGACAGTACATGCCCCAGATGGGTGTCTTAATTCAGTAATGGTCTCTTCCTAAGCAGCGATTTTGTTGTTTAGCGTATCCATGGCCTTTTGAAAGGCCGTAATCATGGCCACAACTTCTTCTGGACTCTATGCTATCACGGGTCTGCTGAGTTGGCAACTGGGGAAATAGATGGGTGTAACCTGAGAGCTGACTAATAAGTATGAGCAAGGAATTCGTGAAATTCGTAATCCTATCCGATCCAGTCTAATCCGGTAGGTTTGGATTGGTTTTTTGAATCCGTGGTTCGGTTTTGGATTAAAAAATTAAAAATTTATAGTCTATAGATCAGTTCCAGATTAAACCCCGTGGTTCCGGATTGAAACCGATTCGGACCATATACAAATAGCCTATATTTATATTATACACCCTCTTGCATAGTATCTTCTATTATTCCATATAAAATCTAAACCCAAACCTAAACCCGCATAATATCTTCTTTTATTACTTTTGTTTGTTGGTTCTTAGTTTTAATTTGTAATGGTCTAAATACTTATGGTGGAACCAGTTTTCTTATGATTGTTTAAATTTTAGAACAGTATGTCACTATTATGGAAAGACATGTTGCTATTGTGGAACTAATATGATACTATATTTATGTTTTTATGAAATTAAAATGTTCTATATTTTTTTTTGTTATTTAATTATGTGAATCTGTGGTCTTAAATCGATCCAATCTATGTTTAAATGGATTGGTTCAGATTGGTCCCACAATTTAAACGGATTGGATTGATTCCAATTTTTCAGGAACCATAGATAACGGATTGATCCTGGTTTTATCCCAATCCGAACTAATCCGGACCATGCTCACCCCTACTAATAAGGATTTTGAATCGGTTACGTTTGATATATCTGAACTAGATTAGTCTAGACGGATTTGACTGAATTAGGCCTTTTAGAATGGATCTTTTGGGATTGGATGGATCTTTCTGAGTTGGTTTTTTAGGATGAGATGGACTGGACCTTTGCTGGGTAGGTTTTTCGGGGATTGGATGGACTGTGATGGGTTTAAGCTCTTTCAAGTTGGATTAGGTTGGGCCTTTATTAGGCCTTTACTGAATTGGGTACTGCTTTTTCTTGGCGAGCCACCAAAATATATAGGATCAACTCTTTTGGCTCAAACAAACCTAGCTTTAAAAACAAATGCCCCACCAGATCAGAGTACTGAGTATGCCGGTCAAAACAAAGTAAGATACAATTTTTGGCCCTAGTTCTAGTCTTGCTGAAAATTCACCCACTCAGATGCAATCTCCAGATCTTGATTTTTTCCTTTCTCCACCATATCAAACACGAACCTCTAGATTTCGACCCAAATTCTGACTTTGATATGACCATTTAGTTTGAAAGGAATCGCCTTAAGATTAGGACTCTCTAAAGATTGTATCACATATTTCCAAAGATTTCATATTTTGCACAAAATCATTCAAAACACCCCTATGCGAGGTTAGGGTTTCTTTATCCTAGCTTTGGAGTGATCTACAGCTTTACTATTCAAACAAGCGATATCACAACATCGTGAAAAATGGGAGAGCATCATGTCCTAATTTGAAAGGTCACTGGAGCTTTACTACATGCATTAGGCCAATTGGTCAAAAAGGGTACCTCAACAAGATTACCTAATATACCTTTCACACTTAACACCGAAAAGTGAAAGGAGGATCAAGCGGTATGGTTGTAACCCAGATTCAAGGGTTGTGTTCTCAATGTGACATTGCCTATGTCCGATTAACCTTTTGGCAAGCTTTTGTCAAGCCTCCAACAAGCCGTCCAGGATATCAAATGGTAAACATAGTGACTCAAGAGCACCATACAAATGCAATGCAAAGAACATATATATGTAGATAAAAGTTCACATCATGAAGTTCAAGTCAAGTTCTCTAGATCCCCAGCAGAGTCGCCATAAACTATAGCTGGTGTTTCGCGCTCCTCGGAGGGGTTTAGTCTCCTCGGATGCGATTCCCTATAGTTCGGTCTCCCATTGTTCTGAATTTGGTTTCACAAATGCAATGTGAAACAGAAAGAAATGAATGAGAGTCCAAATCTGGCAAATCTTAGAAAAATCCATTAATCATTAAAGATGCCAAAAATGGACTGCATTTCCAGATTTCAGAGTCACCACCTAATATTTTTGAAAAAATTAGGAAACTTGTGACTCGTGCCAAAGGCCACTTGTTCGTCGTAACCAAAGTGTCTCGGTTTTGGAACTTAGGTATGAGAGGAGAATGTCATGAATTGAGCACCCCACTCACCCGATCAAAAATCGGCCTCTGCTAAATCATGATGTGAATCTTATGGACATTATATGCTCATATTTTGATTATTAATATACTAACATTACTATGTGAAGCAAACTAGTAGAGACCACATCACTTATTTTGGAATGTTTTGATTTCATGCTTTCTTGAACAGAGTTTTTGAATATGTGTAACTCTAAGGAAAAGTGAGCTCATATGTATAACAATCAAAGTCATTCCAATCTAAGAAAAATAGCCTCCATTCATAGACATTCATAGGGATATTTCAAGTAAGCACGTAGCCTCATGGCAATATGCTCAACATGGTAACACAAACACATATGATATGCTAAAGTAAAAAAATGCTCACCTAGTACTTAACCATGGCAAGCCAAAGAAAAAGAAGATAGTTAGAAAAAACATGCATGATCCTAATATAGAAAATGGCTAATACAACGTATACAAAAATGCAACTACTAGATTAGGCTACTAATATGACATGTGAATCAACTCAAAGTATGAGATAGCGCACATAATCAAGTAAGAAATAATAATGACATCAAGTATGATGAGCCGAACCTTAATGCATACAAAAATGGATACAAGGCATGGAAATGATAAGGTAAAACATGATGCTTTGTGCAACCATGGTAAACATGTAAATAAAAGGGAGAAAGAAATGGAGGTTGGAAGACATATATCAAGTGTTACAAATTTGCTTTCGTATAAGAGGGTCTGAATATCCTAATTAACTAATTATTACAAACACAAATGAATAAACTAATTATTACAAATACGAATCTCAAAGTGACTAATCTAAAGGAATTGAATGAAAGGAGGGGAATCACGTGTGCACAAGCAAGAACATCTTCCGAAAACCTCTCTGTTTGCCGCTAGAAATTGCCCTGTTCGTAATTGCTAAAAAAAAACCATTGCCGTACAAAATAATTGGTCGGCCAGCCTGATTAGATGGTCGGCCGTACAAAAGAATGGCCGACTGGCCATTGTTTCTAGAAGAAAAAAAAAAAAAAACCTGCCGCAATAGAATTGAAACAGAGCAAAACAAAGGGTTTCCAAAAGATGTTTATCCTTCCTACTCCCTCCTGTCATGAAGATTGTCAAGGAGGGAATAGGTTTGCTTCACAACTCATCAAGCATCCCAAGGGTATTTAGAAGATGATTCATGAAGCAATAGGACAGAATATTCAATGGATACAAAACTAAGGCTAATTAAGAAGAAACATTCAAAGAGATGGATGAAACCTATTATATCTCATGGAAAATAATAGTAAGTGAGTACTCAAATTTGGAGAGAAGAGATTAGCCATGTTTGAAAGAGAACCTTATTAACAAAAGATTATATCATTGAGGAAAATAGTTAGAGACTCTTCTTCCTACTCATGGAACATGGATTAAAATCCATTTTCATGCTTCAAAAGGAACTAGAAGAGAGTTTCTAATACCTCCGATGCAAGAGCTCTCATATGGCTTCCAAGCAAAATCAAAATAAGACTAAAGTAAATGAAAGCCACGAAAGGTTGTTGTAGGCTCATCATCCTACTCATGGAATAAGGATGAAACATCCCTTTCCATGCTTCAAAGATGGAAATAGAAGAGAGCTTACAACAACTTTGAAGAAGATAAGAAAGGAAATCATAGCCTTAAACACATAATAATAGTATGAAAGCAAGATTGACAACTAGTTAATCAAACTTGTGTTGGGGTGGCTAAGCTTTAAACCCTTCCCATGATCACAAGGATCCAAATATACTATGAAAAGCTATAAAAACCAAAGTAAAAACAATCAACTAAAATAGATTGGTTACTATATCCTAAATGCACCAAATCTGTGAGGAATTACAACAATACAACTATAGTATTCAAAGCATAAATTAACATATTAAACAGCCCACAAACAATACAAAACGGTGCTGAAAATTATGTTTAAGAGGTGGAAAATATGAGCAAAAATGGAAGAGAACCAAGAGGTTGCATCTAGCAAGCAAGCCTAAGGAAGGATGGCTAACCCTTTTACTTTTTGTAACCTTAAATCACATATTTCAGCCCCAAAATATTCTAAAAAGTAGTATGTAAAGACAAGAAAAAGAGAGGAAAATAGTAGGAGAAAAGATGATGAAAAGGTTCAAAGTTCATTTCTTGAAGAGAGGAAGATCTTAGTTAACAAACTTAATTCCAAACACCCTCAAGTTTCTAAAAAATAGTTTGAAATTTTAGCAAAAAGCTTTAAGTTTGAGTTTCAATGGTGTATCTATAGTGTATCTATATTCAAGAGGGTAGAGAAGTACTTTATATAGTCTTCTAAGCCTTTGGTAAAAAATTTTAATCCCAAAACTTGAGGGGAGGTGGTCTATTTATAGATTTTCAACCGCCTTTCAACGGAAATATCTTCAAAAATGGACAGGTGGCCAAATCCCTTGCATGTGTAGATATAGGTTCCGTGCTGAACATGGTCGATCGGCCAAAAGGATGTATGGCCGGCCCAATAAAAGTGGCATGTCGCCCTTCTGTTGGCCTGCTGTTCTCTAAGTGATCAGGCTAAAAAAAGATTTTGGTCAAAATGGAGTACAAGGTTTAGGTTTTAAAACTTGAAACCGAATTCTTTTGCTGAAAATTCGAAAGATTGCACAGCGTAACATTTCATCATTGGGTGTTCGGAATGAAGTGCCTAAGTCTTAAGGGCAGTCAAAATGGGGTGTCTACAAACCCAGAACCAGATCCAGAAACCAGTTATTTGCTTTACATTTTTCAGTCCTTTAAATTCTAACCTTTTACTTTCTTGTACTGTACTTCAAATTCCTAGGAGTAATTCTAAATTAGTCTATTACTGTAATCCCCTTCGAAAATTGTGAAAGTGTGAATGTACAATTATAAACTCTTGTTTACTTAATAAAGTTTGATTTCTGACATTGTTTTTCCCTCTTTCTTTTACTTTGATTAGTCTTCTTAATTTTTTCTCAAAATCAAGCCACCAGTAAAAGTTCTCTTCATTGAGGCTAAAAGAATTTCGAAACAATCGTCTAACTAATTGGTTGGCATTTACTAATCTTTGTAAGGATTTATTGATCCTTTCTGGCATGCTCGAATTATAATTCTAACCTTCGAAGGCCAAAAAGCCAACATGTGCATAGCACGAGTTATCACTAATACCCTTAAATATACAAATAAAAGAAAATAAATTCATAGTATGATTTTGGAAAATTATTGTATGCGGAAAGGTTATTATGTAACACTGGCATGTGATATTCTTCATAAATCACTCATCGCCCATATTGTTTCTTCACAAACCAACATAAATTGATGTATCATGCCACTCTCTCTCTTTCTTTTTTCCTTTTTTCTTTTTATTTTATAGAATGTTAATGAGTTAATAAATTAGATTATTACAACCAATCATTTGAATTTTTCATAAATTTAAATCTCAACCTTTTCTTTAAACCTTCAAATGATCGGTTGCAATTACAACCTTTTCATAAATTCTTATGGGTCATTGTCTTTCTTCAAATCTTAGCCTCAGTTTGGTTAGGATAAAAATAGTAGAAAGTGAGACAAAATAAAAAATAATAATTTTTTTCTAAGTTTATTTAATATGAAAGTGGTGAAAGTTATAAGAAAATAATTTTCTTGAACAACTCATAATAGTATTAGTAACTAAGCTTCTAATTTCTTGTAAAAAAATACAAGAAAATACAAGCATAAATTATAAAGTAGTTATTTATAATTAGAATTCCTATTTTCCTGCAATTTTATTATAAAAGTAATTATTCATAATTAGAATTCCTATTTTCTCATAAAATTTTCATCCTAATCAAATTCATACAAGAAAATTTATTTTCTTTTCATTTACTTTTCATTTAGTTCACTTTCTATCATATATTTCTTTCTAATCAAACGGAGCCTTAAGGAATGTTAGTGTAATTTACTCTTCTTCTTCTTTCTTTTTCTTTTTTTTATTTATTTATAAATTTATAATTTTTTTTTTATCAATTCACAATTTGGTAAGCATAAAAAGCACAATTAAAATATGTAATTCAACAATAACAATCAATACATTAAAAATAAATAATATGGAATGTGTGTAACAATGTGAATGGATCCCCTATCTCTTTTTATTTTGTAAGAGGTTAACAAATTAGTAAAACCAATCATTTAAATTTTTTCATAAAGTCGAATTTCAAACTTTTCTTTAAAAATTTATGAGGACAATTACTTGAGGTATGCTCAAATTCATGAATGGAACCTTCCCCTATGCTTGGTTAAATTTAGATGTTTGTCCTCATTGTCTTAATTCTTATGAATCCTTGTCTTTCTTTCAATTTTTAATAAAAATTAGGGTTGAGTGAAATTATTCCACTTAAAATTAGCATATTAATTGTTTTATTTTCTACATAACCAAACTATGTATGTGACTTTTTCTATTTTGTCTTTTGTCTCGATATTATGCTAATTTTTCAAGAATCCACCAATTTATTTATTAAGATTAAAAAAAAAAATAGTTTACAAATAAAAAGAAAAATGCATACAAAACTACATTAAAAATAGTAGGGGATTTTTTTTAGGATCCCTGATATTAAGATTTTATAACATAAAGGACATCTAATATTTTAATAATATCTAAGATCCCTCAAATTGATCCAAAGAAAATTCGATCTAGAGAATTTCTTTAGACTTCACAGAGAAATTCTCACTAGAACTTTCCAGAGAAATTCATTTCAACCCAGAGAAATTCTCTCAAAACTGGAAAAATTCCCAAAGAAACCTTTCTAGAGAAATTCCATTTTCTGTGATTTCCAATGACAGGTCTCTACTTATCTCTCAGACCCACTTCATCTTCTTCATCACAGAGCTTCACTTCGAGGCTCATTTTCCTCTTCACAATGATTCTCTTTGAGATAGATCGGGGACCTGAGGTAGACGGAGCGACGGTATAGGAGAGGAAGGAGGAGGACGGCCGGCGAAGGTGGGACGCTAGAGCTGGAGGGGAGACGACGGTGCAGCTGTGGTTGGTAGTGCAACAACAACGAAAAAGAGAGAGAAAGAAGGGTGGTGCGACAGGGTGGTGAGGGGTGGCAAGCTGTGACGGTGGTAGCAATGTAGCAGCAAGGCGGGATGGGGTGCAGATGGCGGCCGAGCTGTGACGCTCTAGTGACAGCAGTAGAGGCGTCAATGGCGATCGACAAGGAGTGGTCGGTGGAGGCAGTGGGTGTGGCAGAGTGAGCGAGAGTGAGAGTGGAGGCAAGATCGCGACGCGGCGGCAGCGCAACAAAAGGTCGACGACTGAGGACGGACGATGACGGCATGGGGAAAGAAATGAAAGATTGGGTTACAGTATGGTGTGTACTGGAAAAGAGAGAAAGGGGATTTGTTTTAATTGAGAGAGTCAAATTTCTCTGTGATATATAGGTATGGGGTTGAGAGATCTTAGACATCACAAAATAATATTGTGGATCTCTTCCATTACTAAAAATGAGAAAGAGACTTTAGACTAATTTTTCCAAAATAGTATTGCAATGATATTTTTTTGGATAAATTACAAATACACCCCTGAGGTTTGCTTAAAATACAAATTGCTCCATGTGGTTTGAAAAATTACAAATACGTCTTTGTTAGTATTTTTTATTTAACAAAATTAACTAAAAAAATGAAATTCATAATTGTTCTCCTATAAAATAATAAAAATACTTAAATTATTAATTGAAACATATTTCTAACATCATTAAAAACTATTAATTGACTTGATGATTTATTAATAAAAGAGGCGATTTGTTATGAAATTAGAAACCTTAGGGGGTAGAATGTAATTTTCAAAACTAAAGGGAGCGATTCGTATTTTAATCAAATCTCAAGGGGTGTATTTGTAATTTACCCTTTTTTTTTTTTTAAGTTTTAAAAATAATAAGTAATTAATTTCATTACGAATAAAGAGCCAACAAGAAATATATCATTTTAATTCTTTTTTAAATTGCTTGTGTAACATTAGAATAAAAACTAATTGGATAAATTACACAAACTTCCCTTAAGGTTTGAAAACATTACAATAAATTTTATAATTTTGATATAATTATATTGATCTCTCTTTTAGTAATATTAAATGAATAAAACTAATGCAAATGTTGCAAAAATACAAAAATAAACAATGTAAAGTATATATATATATTTTTGTGTTTAAGATATGATACTATTATTTTTTTTATTTATATAATTTTTAAATTATTGATGAAAAGATAATGAGTGTTATATAAATTAAAATCATAAAACTCAATACAATCATGTTAAAATTATAAGATTTATTATATATTTTTTTAAATATCAAGGAGAGAGACTAATTTACCCAATCAAGGTTTTTTTTTTGTTAGATAAAATATTTTGGGCCAACTTCTGCATATACAACTAAATTCTTATAATCCGAACAAACTTCTCGAAATAAATTTTTCTGCATTCCATAACTTCAAAACATTTTTGATTAAAGAAATTAAACCTAAAATTTAGAAAGAATAGATCCCTAAGCCCTATTCCACAAGCGACTAGGCGAAGCCCTCCAGGTTCCAAACTAGATTGATAGAGGCGATAGGGAATAAATAAAGTTTGAGGAAACATGGAGTAATCCAGCCTTATGTGGTCCAAATAGTGATATATATGTTTATGGGGGAAATAATATGATTGAATAGTAAGTAGGATAACGTAATCGATGACGTAAAGATTTCCACAAGTTTAGGTAAACAGGCATCGGGCGGCTCGTAGTTGTTAATAGTGCTTAGTGACGGGTCGAGTTTATGACGAATTTATAAAAATTTATTTTCGTCTGGTATCATATTAGAGGTGGCGTAATTGGAAGCGGCGGAAATAGGCCGGGTAAGGATAGAAATTTGTGATATAATACGATAATATGATTTGAGTTATATATAAAATTAATGGGTTAAGATTGATTATTTATTAATACGAATATATATATAACATAATTTGATAATATGAATATTAAAGAAGTCAGATTAATATTAAATCTGTATAACACATAATTGACACGGATAATTTATATATTAAAAAATTAGTTACACATTTTAATATTATTTCTACTAAAAAAATATCATAACATTTTTTTATCTCTTACATAATTACATCTAATTTATTAAAAAGTACGTAAAATATGATTTTAAATTTAATGTAGGTTTTATTTTACTTTTAATTGAATTTAATGTATTTTTTGTTTATTATTTGAGTTAATCTAATAAAAATATATTCATAAAACATAATTTTTATAAATAAAGAAAATAAAATAAAATTGAAATCAAATATTTTTATAAATAATTTCATTTAATAGAGATTAGTTTTATTAAATTTAATTTGTGAAGAAATTTTCAAATTTTTTTTCACACATTTGATATTTTTAGTTAATAGTGAAATTTTTTGACATGATACGTTAACACGATACGAACCGGACACGGATTGAAAATGACACGATATGATAACACGAAATAATAAACAGGTCAAATTAGTGTTGAGATAATTTTGACATGAACCCGAGATAACAAAACATAAAATACGACCTAACACGAAACGACGCCCACCCTTAAGTGCGGGCCGGGAGGCGTGTTAATTTTGTAAATTAAAAAATAAAAATTATAAATAATTTAGTATATTATGAATAATAATTTATAATGAGAATTATATTATATGAGATAGAAAATAAATGAATAAAAATTAATATTAAGCATAATATTTTAGTATCTTAATTTAACTATAATAAAACTTAAATATTATATATATATATATATATATAAATATATTTAATAACTATAATCGGAGTGGGGTGTGAATGGAACGAGGCGGGGCGGGGGAAGCAAAACTCATTCCCGCCCCACTTCTTAATTAGGGCAGTAAAAAATTTGTGCAAGTTAAGGTGGGGAATGCAGGGGAACGGGAAAAAATGACCATCCCTAATGGTGCGCAGGCATGTTGCTCATACCGCTCCACCACAGCACAATTGCATTTTGTGGGAAATTCTAGTTACACAATATATTTACCTCTTTACATCTTTCATTTGATATATATATATATTTTTTAAATTCTACTCATGTGTGAAAATATTTTTGAGGCAAAAGATAAAAATTAAATAGGTTTAATTATCTTTTTACACCCATTACACTTCAATCGCTACTTCTTTTCTTCCTTTCTCATTTCTTCTTCTTTACTATACATGTACTTTAAAAAAGTCAGAATCATAATATTTTGATCATAAAAGAAATCAATGGACGAATAAATAGTGATGAAGGATCAACAAAAAAGTAAAATGGTAAGTTTTTAATGTATTTTTTTTCGTTTCGTTTTTTAAGAGGTCTATTCGACTTTTATTTGATGTAGTAGAACCGAACAAAATCAAATAGCCTAGAATCACAATGCCAAACAAAAAAATACATATTCGGTAACTCACTGGCGAATAAAAAATACTTATTCAGTAACTCACTACCGAACAAAAAGTACATGTCTGATAACTTACTGCAAAACATTCATATTTTCATTTTTTTTGACATTTATTTATTATTTTATTATTATTATTATTATTTTTTTTGAAGGATTATACTTCTATTCATTGTAGTAAGGTTAGTAATGCATTGTTAATGGACTACCGTTATGAATTCATTACGGGCGAGATTCGTTAGATTTATCTACTTCCTAATTATCTAGTACCTCCAAAAGTAAGTAATTGGATTCATTTTCATCACCCGTGTGCTAATGGATAGGAGAAAGTATACACTACCCGTATTGATCAATTTTGTACACTTGTTAGACCTGATATAGTAATTATCAAAACTATCAACATAGATAAATTGTGATAACATCTTAATGTGTTTTTGTAGATGCTTGTATCAACATCTCTACTTTCTAGTCATCCAATATCTTCGAAAGCAAGTAATGTGATTCGTTTTCATCATCTATGTGTTAATGGATGTGAAAAAGCATATACTACCCTATTAGTAAAAATAATGTTAAGCTTTGATCAACAGAAGCTTAACAACAATTTTAACCAAACAACCAAAGAGAAAGTCAGACAATTGTGTAAATGTTTTAATGCCATGAAAGTACAAGAATTTCTTTGGAACAATTAATAATCAAAGAGTGAAGTAAACACAAAAAAATTTCTATTAAAATCTTTTCAGTTTACAAGATTACAAACTATTGAAAGGTACCCCTAAAAGTTAAGATAATATATTCCTAAAAAGTAAGGTAGGCTACTCGTAAAAATAAAGAAAAGACTATGATAAATTTGATAATTTGCTAATCCTTTTGTTCATGTTCTTCTCACTTATTTGTAGGCTTAGGCTTCATTTGTCAACTATACATTTTAGTCTAAAAGTCAAAAAATCACTATAAATTATCACATCATTCTCTTTACTTTTTTACACATTCTTTTATAAAAAATTAAAAAATTATTAAAATAATATATCCCAAAAAAGGCGTTAGTCCCGCAGTTAAAAAACTGCTCTAGCCAATTTTCCTTCACTTGCATCTTGCCACGTAAGAAAATGAAATCGTTTGAGTAATTGATGCCAAAACGTGGTGCCACATGCACTTAATTTAAGCAATGTGTCCCTTAAATTCCTTGTTTTGTGCAACTACCATTAACTACCAGGTAACTTCTATGTCCTGCAATAAACATAACAACAACAACAACAACAACAACAACAACAACAACAATAATAGTAAATATAAATATAGTATAGTAAACCTTTAAAGATGGTCATTGACATGGGTAGGCTCATAAAGGCTATAGCCCACTATGAACAACCCAAGCCTACTCCTTAGGGCCCAATACATAATTCAACTAATGAGACCAACATGGCTGGAAGTCAACATGGCATTAAGGACCAATGACACTCAGACACGTGGCAGGTGCAGGACAAGTCACATAAGTAGACAAAGATCCTACAAAGTTATTGCACTGCACATTAGCCATTAATGAAGCCCCTTATAGCATTTATTGCGATAAGCCCTCCCCGTCGAGACAGAACGGCCTCACCATGAACAAGGCAAGCTAGGGCATAGACTTTCGGTCATGGCGACAGGTCGGAAGGGACAACGAAATGATTACCAGAGGATATAAGCAGACGTCGAAGACAAGAAGAAGGTTAAGCTTTTTATCTCTAATCTCCCTATATTCCATCTCTCTTTCTAACTTGCTCGTCGGAGGGTTCGCTGGGGGACTCCCCGTTCCCCGTTGAACTCTTGTGTAGGTTCCACTGTGGGCCTGGTCATTCGGACACAAGTTTGAGGAGTGTGGATCAGTCCGACCCGTTCTACCTGGAACGAATAGTGTATCATCAGTTGGCGCCGTCTGTGGGAACTCTCTTACTCCGCGCGCCAGTTGTGCTCATTGTCGCCGGAGGCCCTTTCCCCATAACCCCTTCCTACCACCTGCGAAGGTGGATGGTCACAACTAGATCCATGGCTTCCTACCCCAATGTTCCGACCACCAAGCCGACCTTCCCAACCCAAACAACCCACCACAGTACTTTACCGAGCTCACCAACAGCATTAACTGCCTGGCTGAGCAGAACCAAGCTTTGATTAATGCTCTACTCCAAAGAAACCTTCATGTGCCCTCTCCACCACCTCCAGATATTCCACCAATCAAGAACGAGCCCCGAGCCATACTATCCAGCAGCCCTATCCGCCCAACTTGGAAGTCTTGCGACCCCCTCCCCAGATATAAATCTGCCACCCCGGGCCCCGCACCATCGGTCCTGGCACCAACCCCTGAAGGAGAGGCCAACAATGTCCAGCCCCCGTGCCTTCCGGTGGTGACAACATTCCTCTTTGGGATGCAGAACTCCAAGCCATGAAGCTCCAGCTCCAAGGAGTCATGCAGAACATACAGCATAAACCATCTACCACAGCCAACTCCCATTCGTTGCCTCCATTAGGAACAAACCTCTACCCCCCAAGTTTAAGATGCCCACAATCGACTCTTTCGACGGTACATCGGACCCAGTCGATCACTTGGAGACCTACAGAACCCTCATGATCCTCCATGCATTCCCTGATGAAATCATGTGTCGGGCTTTCCCCGTAACACTCAAGGCGTTGGCTCGACTCTGGTTTAGTCAATTGCCAGCAGACTCTGTTTCCACTTTCCAGCACCTCAGTGACTCTTTTCTCAGCCATTTCATTGGAGCCCAGCGCCAGCGGCGTCCGGCAACCCAGCTCCTCAACATCCGTCAGACTGAGGGGGAGTCGCTATGCAGCTTTGTCACCCGCTTCAACACCGAAGCCCTATAGGTGGCGGAAAACGATGACAAGGTCATCCTCACGGTGTTCATGGCCGGCCTACGATCATCTGATTTCCTTTTCTTCATCTCCAAAAACCCCCCGACCTCCATGGCAACCCTACTTTCCAAAGCCCAAAAATACATGAACGCCGAAGATTCCCTAGCCGCTCGCCAAGATCCTACAGCCAAAAACGCAACCCCCAGAGAGAAGAGAAAGGACTCAGAAACCAGAAACACCCAGTACAATAACCAAACACCTTATTATACCGACCGACCCCCCCGAGCCGACCGGTTGGCACCAACCCGACCGCCCGGCCGGTTCGAACGGTACACCCCCCTCAATTTCCCCATGGAACAAGTCCTCAATCAGATCCAACGAGACTACCCCCTAAAATGGCCCCAACTGTCATGGTCTCTTTCCAATCGGCGAGACTAGTCCAAATACTACCGTTTTCACCAGGACCACGGCCATAATACCGAGGAGTATGTTAACCTCAAAGATCAGGTCGAGGGCTTAATACGTCAGGGACGTCTCAGTCGATTCACGGAAACTCGCCCTCAGCAGAGGCAAATGACTGAACCTATCAGAAACAACCGCCGACGCACCCTTCCCCGGTAACCAGCACAACCTAACCAAGGCCATGATCGCCCTCCACAACAACCTCGGGCACAAGGTAACCCCGCCCCCCCTGTTGGAGAAATCAGAGTTATTTCCGGCAGACTTGCTTGTGGAGGACCATCTCGCTCGGCTCAGCGGGCAGAACTCAGAAAAATAAGGCAGGGCTCAGACAAAGAAGTTGCTACATTGGACCAATCCTCCAAATAGCCCAAGCAGTGAACGGAGCCTATCACCTTGACGGACGCCGACTGCACAGGCATCCGTTACCCCCATAACGACCCTCTCGTCATTTCTGCCTCTCCTTTCCAACTACAAGGTCAGACGGGTTCTCGTCGACAACAGCAGTTCTTCAGACATCATCTTTCTAAATTGCTTCCGCCAGCTCAAGATCGGGGAAGAAAGTCTATCCCCTCTCCAAACCCCATTAGTCGGTTTCACTGGAGATCGGGTGACCTCCATCGGCTCCATCAATCTTCCCATCACAATCGGGGAATACCTACGGCAGACCACAAAGTTACTCACCTTCCTCGTCGTCGACTGTCCCTCTGCTTACAACATCATCCTCGGCCGCACCGCCCTAAATGCTTTCCAAGCTATCACATCCACTTTCCATCTTGCCGTCAAGTTCCTCACCGACCTGGGAGTCGGCACAGTAAGAGGAGAGCAGACCGTGGCCAGGGAATGTTACGTCGCCTCACTTAAAGAGGTCAAGCTAAAGGAGGCTATGATCATTGAAGGGCTCGACGTCAGAGACGAGGACGAGCTGGTCAGAGGGGAACCAGCGGAAGAGCTTGTTGAGGTCCCCATCGACCCCACCAACCCGACAAAAACTACCAAAATTGGCAGCCAACTATCCTCCCAAGCAAAGGCCAACCTTACTGCCCTCCTGATTGAGCACAACGACATATTTTCCTGGACCCACTCAGACATGCCGGGTATTGACCCCTCCTTCATAACCCATCGTCTCAGCATTGAGCCCCACTTCTGACCCTTTCGCCAGAAGCAGCACGTCTTTCACCCGGAGCGAAACACTCTTATCGCCTCCGAAGTAGATAAGCTCCTTGAGGCACAGTTTATCAAAAATGTGGATTACCCCAGATGGCTGTCAAATGTGGTCTTGGTTCGTAAAAACAACAGTAAATGGCGACTCTGTGTCGACTACTCAGACCTTAACCGAGCTTGCCCCAAAGACAGATATCCCTTTCCTCGCATAGATCTGCTCGTTGATGCCACGGCCGGCCATCAAATGCTCAGCTTCATGGATGCATTCTCTGGATACAATTAAATTCTGATGCACCCGTCTGACCGGGAGCATACCTCCTTCATCACCGACCGGAGGACCTACCATTATTGTGTCATGCCGTTTGGGTTGAAAAATGCTAGGGCCACTTACCAACGGTTGGTCAACGCCGTCTTTCATCATCAGATAGGCCGGAACATGGAAGTATATGTCGACGACATGCTAGTCAAGAGCAAGGTTTCCACTGATCATCTGGCCGACCTCCGAGAGACATTCGGCACCCTATGAAAATATCAAATGAAGCTCAATCTGGAGAAATGCGCCTTCGGCGTGGGATCTGGGAAGTTCTTGGGTTTCATGGTCAGTCAGCGGGGCATCGAAGCTAACCCCGAAAAGATCAAGACCTTAATTGAAATGCAGTCACCTAGAACGGTTAATGAGATTCAGAGGCTTACTGGCCGAGTTGCCGCCCTCAACCGCTTCATTTCCCGCGCAACGGACAAGTGCCTCCCCTTCTTCAAAGTTCTTCGGCAAACTTTTGAGTGGACGGCAGAATCTAAAGAGGCCTTTCAACAGTTGAAACAGTGCATGGCCAACCCCCCATCCTTTCTCAGGCAATCACGGGCGAACCCCTCTTCCTCTATTTAGTCGTGTCAAACACCGCAGTCAGTGCAACACTCATCAGGGAAGACAGCTCTGTCCAACGACCGGTCTACTACATCAGTCGAGCTCTTAGGGGAGCAGAGCAGAACTACCCATTGCTTGAAAAAATGGCCTTAGCCTTGGTCATAGCCTTAAGACGACTCCGACCTTACTTCCAGGCCCACCCCATTGTCGTCCTAACTGACCAACCGTTGAAGAAAATAATGCAACAACCAGAGTTGTCCGGCCGACTTATGCAATGGTCAGTCGAGCTCAGCCAGTTTGACATCTCCTACAGACCTCGAACAGCGATCAAAGGGCAGGCTGTCGCCGATTTTATCCTGGAATTCACTAATCCCACTCCAACCACGGTCCCACCACCTCCGCGACCCCAGACTGAGGTAGAACACCCCCACTTTTGGACCCTCAACGTCGACGGATCATCCCTCAAAGAAGGTAGTGGGGCTGGTTCCATCCTTACCGCTCCCGAAGGTGGTTATTTCAAGTGTGCTCTCCGTTTCTTGTTCACCGCAAGTAATAATGAGGCCGAATATGAGGCACTCATCGTAGGTCTTCTCCTCGCTAGACATATTGGTGTCGACCATATCCAAGTGTTCAGCGATTCCCAGCTCATCGTCGGACAAATCACGAGGGAATTCGACGGCAAGGAAGACATATGGGTGTGTTTGTTACAGCTTTTCAGAGCCAACTTATGGATTTTAGCTTTGAAAAAGTTATTTTGGACTGTTTGGTTAAACTTATTTCAAACAGCTTCTGATTCTAACAGCTTATTTTAACTCAAAAAAGCTGATTCTGAGAAGCTGCTCACCCCTTGCTTCTGATTATCAGCTTCTGCTGTGGACATGTTAATTTATGGTTATACTCTTAAATTTTTTTATTTTTTATTTTTTTAAAAATAGAAAAAGACTCAAATGGACTATAGATTATTATTATTATTTTTTATGAGAAATGTAGACAAACAAAAAATAAAAATTAATTGAAAAAGCTATTTCACAGCTTATGTAACAAACACTACTTAGCAACTTAAATCTATAATCCAACAGCTACACCAAACAGATTAACAACTTCTGATTAAAGTCATAATCTATAATCTGTTAAGTTATAATCTATAAGCTATTTTAACAGCTACACCAAACGGGGCCATAATGCGGGCATACAGGGATATTGCACTCTCTCTTGCTCGCCTCTTCAATAATTTCCACATCAAGCACATTCCTCGGACGGCAAATGCCAAGGCAGATGAAATGGCTCAGTTAGCTTCTGTCGACCAATTAGACCTCAGCCATGGTGTCCGCCTCGAATATCTGGCTCACCCTGCCATTTCCCCGAACCAGCAGCAAGTCCACTTCCTCCAAAACGAACCTATTCCATGGGCAGCCGACATCTTTCTATTTTTGACAAAGGGGGAACTGCCAGACGACAAGCACCAGGCCGCCAAAATCAGGACCCGGTCGTCCAACTACATTCTTATTAGTGGTCTCTTGTACAAACGCGGCTTTTCACGTCCAAACCTAAGATGCCTCAATCTTGCTCAAGCAACCTACGTGATGAGAGAAGTTCATGAGGGTGCCAGGTCACTAGCCCACAAAATACTCCGCACTGGTTACTTCTGGCCTACTCTCAGCCAAGATGCCGTTGAATTCGTGCTTAAATGTGATAAGTGCCAACGCTTTGCCAATATCCTTCATGTTCCTCCTACAGAATTGGTCACACTTTGTAGCCCTTACCCATTCACCAAATGGGGGATCAACCTAGTTAGCCCATTGCCCACTGGCCGAGGCCAAACCAAATTCGCAATTGTTGCCATTGATTACTTCACTAAATGGGTGGAGGCGGAACCCCTTGCCACAATCACCGAGCAGAACACAACCAGATTCATTTGGCAGTCGATCGTGTGCCGATTTGGCATCCCCCAAGCTATCGTCTCTGACAACGGCAAACAATTTGACAATGCCAAGTTCAGGAAATTCTGTGCTGAACTTCAAATCCAACCATATTTCTCTTCCTCCGGTCATCCCCAAGCCAATGGCCAAGTTGAGGTTACCAACTGTTCTCTTCTGAAGATCATCAAAACTAAGCTGGAAGCTGCTAAGGGGCTCTGGGCTCAGGAATTACCAAATGTACTCTGGGCATACCGTACTACAGCCCAAACCCTCACTGGGGAGACCCCCTTTCGCTTAACATACGACGCTAAGGCGGTCATCCCAATGGAAATCGGTCTGCCTACCCGAGGGTTCTGCACCAAAATCCATAACTCACTGAAGAGCTGCGTCGAGTCGACCTGGACCTAATTGAAGAGCTCCAAGAGACCACTGCTGTCAGACGGGCCTCATACCAACAAAAAATGAGAACACACTACAATCGCAAAGTCCGGCCGAGGGAGTTCTTCGTTAGGGACCTTGTTTTGCGGGAAGCAACTCTTGCCACAAAAAATCCGGCTGAGGGCAAGCTGGCAGCCAAGTGGAAGGGACCTTATGTCGTTAAAGCCAGACCTCGTCCGGGTACTTGCCGACTTCAGGACATGGAAGGCCGAGACCTCCCATATTTATGGAACGCTGAGCAGTTAAAGCGTTATTTTCAATAAAAGCTGTATTTTTGTATTGATCAATTGTTGTATGTTCTTTTTGACAATCCACGCACTTGAATGCTCTCATTCTCTTCTCATATGGTGTAAATTTATGATCAAATGGGCTACACTTTGAATGACAACAAGCTTATATCTCAGTTATCTGTGTGGTATTTCAGTAACGCTTTGATTGCAGCCCCAACCAGACTGAGTTACTTAAAGCCTCAGCCAGACTGAGCACGAAGAACTCAGCCAGACTGAGTTACTTAAAGCCTCAGCCAGACTGAGCACAAAGAGCTTAGCTAAACTGCCTCAGCCAGACTGAGCACAAAGAGCTCAACCAGACTAAGTTACTTGAAGACCCAGCCAGACCGAGCTAATCACGGCTCCACCCGAATGAAGAGCTCGCCCAAGCCATTCTTGCAACTTCATGATTATGGCATAGTTGCCATACTTAATCGAATTCCAGGTCCATGATTTCACACATTTGAACATTCTTTACATTTTTTAACTTTTATTTCTCAACCCAGTCTTTCATTTCTCAACACTCTTACAACACGCATTAAAACTTCACATTTTAAGACCTTTACATTGCAACGTTCTTATTGATAGCATCCTTTGCATCATAATTTTCTCACAAGCTAACTTGGCTCCCTACTTCTCAATTTTCACTACAATTTATACACCAGCCTTATTTGAACAATTCTTTTCAAATTTACAAAAATAAAGGCCATAGTGTGACAAACACAACTCAAAATTTTATTTATTCACAGACTTATACATAAGTTTACTATAGAAGTTACACGCCCAACAAAAAAAAAAAGAGAAAGAAAAACAACCACAAACAAAGCAACAACAAAATTTTTATTTATTTATTTACAAACGAAGTACAAAAATTTTACATTCTTCATTCCTCCTCACTCGAAACAAGATCTTCTTCGTCAACTCCTTCATCTAAGGGGGTCTGGGCCACATCGTCTTCCTCTACTCTAACATTGTTGAAGTCCAAGTCTGGGAACAGCTCTTCAGCCTTTCGCTTGAACGTTTTCTAGCCGCTATCCCAGAACTTAGCCATCTCATGTTTGTAGAAGTTCGACTGCTGGAAGCTTTGAATCACTTCTTCTTCACTCCTGCTCCCAGCGGTCGCTCCGATGGGCCAGCCCCCCTCAGACCCATCTCTTGCCAAGCTGTTGGCAATTGCGGCATCAATAGCCATCTGAAAGTCGGCGGACCCCTTGAACTGTTCTACCGCTGCAACGCACAGGTCGGGGTACGTCGCCCTTTCAGATGCTAGCTTGCTCCTTTCTTCCTCCAAGGCGCCTTCTCCGCCGCCGCCTTGGCGCGCTCGTCTGCCAACTTTTTCTCCAACCCAGCGATCTTCGAATCTGCTTTTTCTTTTTCCTTGATTGACTGGGCCCGCAGATCCTCATTGCAAGTCATGGCCTCATCCCACCGTTCGTTGGCGACGGTGCAGGCCTTCTGCGCCTCTTCCAGCTTCTTCTGCTCGCTCCCCAATTGGAACTCGAGCAACACCGCCTTATGGCGTTCCGTCTCTAGCTCTAACTTGGTTGCGAGCAGCTCAGCATTGGCTTGATCGGCTGAATAGCCCTGCACCATCACCAACACTTCTATCTTTTTGGCTTTCTGGGCCTCTTCCAGCCCCCTAGTGCACACGCTTCGTGCGGTCCTCCACCATCCCGTAGTTTCCCTCTTCAAACTTTCCAGTTGGGCCTCCGCCTTCTCCAACTTTACCTTCAACGGCTTCATCTCGCCTTTGACAGCCGCAACCTTGTTCAGTAGGGCTCCTGCTAAGGCAGTTGCCTCTATTTGAGCAGAGCACAACGCCCTTAGCAGTTTGGCCTCAGTAAAACTCGCCATCGAGCGCACTGCCGGATCCTCCACCACGCCCAAGAGTTGGTCGGCAGTAGTCCTGGCCGGGCCTCCTTCTCCCTCCAGTCGCCCAGACACAGCTGCAACGTGGTAGAAAACAGTTTTCAGCTTCACCCCCTCGCCTTGGGGCGCAGCACCCCCCTGGGGCTGCTGCTCCACCCCTCCTCAGGGCCCGCAGACCCACTTTCCACTTGCATCTTGGGGCCCATGGCACTCATGTGTTCTTCTTCCACTTGGGCCCCTTGACCTTTGTCCCTCTGCGCCTCTAGGACAACCACCCCTTCTGGAGTAGCCCCTACCCCCCTCTCTCTGCCTTCTCCGCCATGGGGGTGTCCTCTCCACCAACCCTCATCTTCTTCGCACCGGGCACATCTGTAGCCTCCTCAGTGGCAACCCTCCTCTTCTTTGACCTCTCTAGTCCCACCTCCACCTCTCGTCTGCCCCTCTCCTTTACGGGGTGTATGGGTTATGGTAATGGGGCAAACTCACTCAGGTTCTTGTCACCCAAAGGCTTAGGGTGAGGTCGAATCCTCTCCCTCATTACCAACTTTGGAGCAGGAACCAAATTTGCCTCTTTATACTTGTTCCGCTCGGGCGAACAATCTCCTCTTCTCCTTCTCCTCCGCCTTCCTCTACGCCTCTAGCTCCTCCCTTGCTGGGTCCCCCCCAACGGTTGCGGCCCCAAGTTCAGGGCAAACAATGTTGAGGGCAGGACCAGCTCGTCCCACCTCATCCCCTTCTCTTCCCTCAATTCCCTCACCCTCTTCACTCGGTCTTCGGCCGCCCCGTCAAACTTCGGCTCGACTGATTTGGTGGGGACCTTCCACGTTGTACGCACCCCTGCCCCACCGTTCGCCGTTACAAAGAACCATCTCGGTCTCCACCCCTTCACCGACGATGGAAGACCCGCCACCAGACCTTGCCCCGCCACTGCTTGCAGCATCACCCAGGTCTCTTGCCGACCGAAGGCCTTCTAGCAGGAGAAGAACTCCTTTACTGTCTATCATTGCCGTCCCTCCGGTCGCCTGCGGCCAGGCACTCGCGTACGCCATTACTATCTTCCAGACGTTTGGCATCAGTTGCCCTGGCGCCGCTTCTAGCTTGTTTAGCACATCTACCACTACTTGGGGGAGAGGTAGCCTCAAACCCCCTCGCAATGCCTCATCGTACAAGCTAAATTCACCCAGCCGCACATCTGATGCCCTCTCCTTGGTTGTGGGCAATCTTAGCCTATCTCCGAGGGAATTTGATACTTCCTCCTTATTCCCTTCAACTCCTCTGCTGTCAGTATGGATTGTCCGGTTTGGTGTGCCAATGGTTCGGCTCCACCTGGCTAATAGGTCTCGCATCCGAGATCATTGTCTTAGGGCGAGCCCGCACAGCTTGACTTGCTCCCTCCCCCTCTCTACGCTCCGTATGATATTGTTCCACCAAGTCCACCGCATCGTCGTCACCTAACGGATCGACCATTACGGTTATTGTTTTCTCTTGGGCCATCTCTCTTGTGTATCTGCGAATTGCTTCGGATGCGGGCGTAAGAAAGTTCACAAAGTGTTGTAGGGGTGTGTCACTGGCAACGAATGAGTTTACTTCTGAGATGTTTTGATTTTTTGCAAGCCCAAGGCTTGCCTATATTCCAAGGGTCACAATTAAATTTCGCTAGTTTGAAAATTTTCAAAAATTCGCCAAAACTGTCTTTTTAACACCCTATATTGACTTATCGTTTCATTTCTTGCTCAACGCCTAACCTTCCCCATCATGGGATCCTGCCACGTGTACGCTCACGATCCACTGCCCCCTTTCCCTGCCCTGTCTTTTCCACTTCGAATCACCACATGCCCTGCCACTCCTCAAGCCCCGCGCACCGTTATTTGCCTCTCCTCATGGTCGGCCTCTTCACTCGGTCGCCCTTCGCGGTCGGCCCTCCTCATGGTTGGTCTCTCCACTCGGTCACCCTTCGCGGTTGGCCCTTCTCATGGTCGGCCTCTCCACTCGGTCACCCTTCGCGGTCGGCCCTCTTCATGGTCGGCCTCTCTACTCAGTCACCTTTCGCGGTCGGCCCTCCTCATGGTCGGCCTCTCCACTCGATCACCTTTCGCGGTCGGCCCTCCTCATGGTCAGCCCCTCCACTCGGTCACCCTTCGTGGTCAGCCCTCCTCATGGTCGGTCCCTCCATTCGACCACTCGTCGCGGTCGGCCCTCCTCATGATCGGCCCCCTTCACCTCGCCGGTCTCTAGCAACCATCGTTCTCTTCATTATTCCCTTCGTTGGACGAAAGTTGCACTTGGGAATGGGGACTACTGACATGGGTAGCCCATAAAGGCTATAGCCCACTATGAACAACCCAAGCCCACCACTTAGGGCCCAATACATAATTCAACTGATAAGGCCCAACATGGCTGGAAGTCAACATGGCATTAAGAACCAATGACACTTAGACACGTGGCAGGTGAAGGACAAGTCACATAAGCAGACAAAGATCCTGCAAAGTTATTGCACTGCACATCAGCCATTAATGAAGCCCCTTACAGCATTTATTGCGATAAGCTCTCCCCGTCGAGACAGAACGGCCTCACCATGAACAAGGCAAGTTAGGGCATAGACTTTCGGCCATGGCGACATGTCGGAAGGGACAACGAAATGATTACCAGATGATATAAGCAAACGTTGAAGACAAGAAGAAGGTTAAACTTTTTATCTCTAATCTCCCTATATTCCATCTCTCTTTCTAACTTGCTCGTTGGAGGGTTCGCTGGGGAACTCCCCGTTCCCCGTTGAACTCTTGTGCAGGTTCCACTGTGGCCCTAGTCATTCGGACACAAGTTTGAGGAGCGTGGATTAGTCCGACCCGTTTCAGCTGGAATGAACAGTGTATCATCAGTCATAGTCTGAATTGATAAATCAAAATTGACAAGTCATAATTAATGGAATTAGATTTGACCATGATTGACATGTCACAATTAACAGGTCATAATCAATAAAATTAGATTTGGCCACAATCGATGGGTTACAATCAATAAGATTAGATTTAGCCATAATCGACAAAAAGATATTTATGATGCAAACAATACCCCCAACTCTTTAAAAATGAGAAGTCTAGAATTTTTAAATATATATATATATATATATATATAATTGATTTAGCCTTTACATTTTTACCAAACAGACGTATATAAAATATATGTTGTAAGATATGTATAAACCAAACAAACATATATAAAATATATGTTTAGGGCCAAAAATCTAGTGATTAAACACCATATATGCCAAAATAGTATTATCGATAAACCGATGTCACTGTTATTAATGATTATATGCTATTTAATTGGCAAAATTACAATAACACTAAATTCAAGTGAGGTACATTATTTCAACAGAATAAATTGGCAACGTTTTTAGTATGTGATCTTCAAGTGGTTAATTAAAACCACCTTCCACCAACATAACTATAATCTTTGGTCTTATATTATTCAAACAATGTTGGATTTCACCAAAATTATGTTATGGTGTGATCCACAAATCCAAAATAGGTGTTGAATGCCATAATTCATAGTTTTGCATGACTCAAAATTTTTGAAAAATTCAACATTTTGTATAATGTCAGAAATATTAAATTCATTATGAATTGGTTGTTCATCATTTTTAGCTATATTTGGATTGAAATCAAACTTTTTAACCACATTGTTTGCATCACGCTTGTCAGCTATGATATAGTAACTATTAAAACTATGGATTGTGATAACATCTCAGTGTATTTTTATAGATGTTTATATTGATAAATTTGAAAATGTTTGTATTGACAAATTTTATGAATGTTTTTATAGATGTTTGTACACTTCATATTTTTATAGATGCTTGATGTTTTAAGGTAACTGAATTTGTTAATATGCAATAACAGATGGCTAGACAAATCTAATTTGTTAACATCAGAATAATCTAAATTATTTGGCAATGTATAACTGAACAGGACTATCATAAATTTACGGGAAAAACAATCATGTTTTAAGGAAAATGAAGCTGTAAACGTGCGGCAATAGATGGTTGGAAAAATATAGTTTGTTTAATAACATAACATCAGAATAATTCAAAAGGAGTAGGTGTAATGAGAAAATTTGTAGGAATTTTGAAAATGGTTTAATTTAGGATTAGTTTTGGTATTATAAATGGTATAATGAGAATTTCAATTATTTTTTAAAAGTGTAATGAGAAAATAAGTGTAAAGAAATAAAATTGTGGTGCAAGTAGAATTTTCTCATTTTGTTCATCAATAATTGTATAATCATCATACTTTATTTGGAAAAAGTTACCAATATATATATATATAGAAAAGTTTAACATTGTCAACGAATCAAATCTTAATTTTTTTAATTAATTTAATTAATTTTGAATTTTTAAAATTATATTAATTTTAATTATTTTTGTGTATTCATTAGTTATAATTAATAGAAAACAGCATTTTAAATAATGTAACTATTTTTTTTCCTTTCATACCACCTCTTACTTTCGTCCATCATCATTCTTCATTTTTCCCAATCCATTGCCACCTTTTCATTCTTTTTCACCGTCTACCGAACTCCTCCCATTCCTCGGCTCCTTGTCACCCCTCATATTCTTTTCCTAGTTTATAGGCGAGCAATAATACATATCTTTAATTCAAGAGTTCTAAATAGAACTCTAGTGAGTTGACAAGTTAAAAGAAAATAAAAAGCACCAATAAAAAGTAACAATAATTACACAAGAACTAGTATCACATAATTAAAGTTCCTTTATAACTTTTATTTTAGAGTTACTAAACATTTTTGTATATAGGCACCAACGTCGTCCAATGCCACCAATAAAAAAGTGGTTAAATTATTTAAATTGTCATGCTTGGTTAGTAATAGGCCTCGTTTGGTGTAACTGTTAAAACAAATTATAAATTATAACTTAACAGATTATACATTACGACTTTAATCAGAAGCTATTAATATGTTTGGTGTAACTGTTGGATTATAGATTTAAATTGTTGAGTAGTGTTTTGTTAAATAAGCTGTGAAATAGTTTTTTGAATTAATTTTTATTTTTTGTTATTCACTACTTATCTACATTTCTTATAAAAAATAATAATAATAATCCATAGTCCATTTGGGTCTTTTTCTATTTTTTTTTAAAAATAAAAAATAAAAAAATTTAAGAGTATAACCTTAAATTAACATGCCCACAGTAGAAGTTGATAATCAGAAGTAAGGGGTGAGCAGCTTCTCAGAATCAGTTTTTTTGAGTTAAAATAAGTTGCTAGAGTCAGAAGTTGTTTCAAATAAGTTTAATCAGACAGTCCAAAATAGCTTTTCCAGAGCTAGAATCTATAAGTTGGCCAAAATAAACTACACCAAACACTCTCATAACAACATGGTTAGAATTGATATCATTTAAAAAATTGAGGATTTAAATTATAAAATTTTAAAAGTTAGGATTTGATTTGTTATCGGGGTTAAACCCGATGGTTTTTTTTTTAAATTTTTTTTTCCTACTTTATTTGTCATCTCATGTAATAGGAAAATTATTAAGTACTTTTGGAGGCAATCATGTGATATCTTAATTTTAATTTGAGTAATGATATATAAATAAAAAAGTTATACATAAAATTCATATAGAATGGTGTGTTAAATCAAAATTCATTCATTTTTTATAACTCATCATTCGCCCCATCAGACAGACTAATTCGGGAGACCAATCGCACCGTCCACTAGTAAGGGTCTCAATTAAAGTCATGAAATTTATTTCAAATCAAAATACCCAAGAAAGTGACTTATAGTTTCTATATTGCCATAGACACATCATTTTTGTAGGTTTTTTATTTTTTATTTTTTGTACAAAAATTCTGTTTCTAAATTATTTTTCTTTTATTTTTATTGGTTAAAATAATAGTTTCAATCATTTTTATGTTAATTTTAAGAAATAACAGGACAATTGTCACAAAATAAATGGTGTGAAACATACTTTGGGTTTGGTTATGGTGTGCAACTTACACCTTACACCTTATACTTTACACTTACACCTTACACTTACACCTTTTGTGAAAAATTAAACTTTACACTTACACCTTTTTTGAGGTTGCACACCATATGCAACCCACTTACACCTTACACCTTACACCTTACACTTACACCTTATACTTATACTTACACCTTACACTTACACTTTTTGTGTAAGTGACACATGATGTGCACTTCCACACTTAAGAAAACTCCACATACTTTAAGACTTTCGAGTAACCCCTTTATGATTGTATTAGATTTCCGAGTTTCATAATTCATTATATTTCCAATAGAAGTGTGACACATGAAATAATAAATATGATTATGATATATTATTTGTTTATAACCATCACTTACAAATGTTGGTTGGGATGTTCAGTTTATTGAGGGAATTCAAAATTTATTTTACCATTTTGTCTCATCGGGTACATGGCAATGCTATATCAATTACGGTAATGATACATAGTTCTAATAAAGAGTGGTATTACATATATCAATTAGTATACTAACTAGCGTATTAACACTAATTATGATATTATTATTGATTCTACTCATTATACAAATTATAAATACCAAAAATATCTTAAATTATGCCACATCATCAATTGATACACTAGTTAGTACACTAATTGGTACATATAGCATTAATCTTTAATAATAGAGCTCTAAATGGAGCTCTAGTGAGATGGAAGAGAGAGAGAGTAGAGAGAGATAGAGAGAAGAATGTGGGTCCTACCTTCACATAGGCACTCTCTACATCATTAGAGCTACATTAGAACTTTTAAATTGGAGCTCTCAAATATTATTCATATCAATTAGTGTGCATAGTTTTATTCTTTTACTGGAGTAATTCCTTAATAAGTATCTTTAAATGAGGGAACTAACTACAAAAAATTTATGTGCGGTGATACAAAATGATAATGACAAAAGAGTAATACTATGCATGATGAAATAAAAATTATGAAAAGTTTCAAGAAATTAATCTAGGGGTGATTGCATAATATATAATAAAATATTACAAACTAATCCAAGAATGGAGAATCTTCATGAAAATTTTTCATGATATTTCTTTCATGATACCTAACATTATTGATAATAAATTTGGTGACACATAACATTTCTCATAAAAGAAATAATAATAATAAAAAAAAAGAACTTTATTTTTCAAATTCTTAATTTTATTCTAAATTAATAATTCAACCATAAATGAAGTTAAGAATAATAAGTGTGTTTGGTTTGAGTATTCTGGATTAAGTTTTTTGAAAATTGACTTTTTTGGTTTTCGTGTTTTTTGGTTTGTAGTGAATATTTTTTAAATTTTAAACATTTTTTTTACTTTTTTAGATGCACCTTACTTAGATGTATGTAAAAAGTAAAAAAATTGTGAAAAAATATTTTAAAAAATTAATAAATACATAAAAATGTACTGAATTCTTGTATTTTTTTTTTGTATTTTTGGTATTTAGTGAATTTTAAAAAAAAAATTTTACAATTTTTTTACTTTTTATGTGTATTTATGTTAGGTGTGTCTAAAAAGTAAAAAAAATTGCTTAAAATATTAAAAAAATTCAGTAAAAACAAAAAAAATACGAAAAATAAGAAAGTAGAATTTTTTGAAAAGTGAAAACAAGCAAGGTGATAAAACTTGGGTATGAAGTGTGCCCAAGAAATATTGAAAAAGGAAAACCCAGCGAAAAAAATATGAGAAAAACTCAAAACGATGGAATGATCAAGACTAATATAAAAAAATTTAATAAAAAAAATGTAGTAGTGCATTTTAACAAATTTTTTTTTTTTTGAATATTTTGTGTTAACGAAAATAACAGAAAAAAGAAATTAGTATGGATATTTGTTTGACAAATAATTTTCATAACTGCTTTTAAAGATTTTTTTTTTTCCCCCTTTTGAAAACATCCCTTATTTAAGAAACAGTTATAATTTTGTATTCTAAATTTTAAAAAATTATGTTTCCAAAAAAATAAATAAATTCAAATTTCAAAGCATAATTGTTAGCCTCATTTGAAAATGAAATAAGTTTTTTTTTTATTTTTTATTTTTTATGCAACCAAACAAAGAAAATGGAAAGTGAAAAAATCTAGAAAGCATAGGAAGAGGAGAACATGAGGGATGATAGTAGTTGTCACAAAAGACCCCAAA
This sequence comes from Camellia japonica, assembly GCA_030407325.1. Lineage (NCBI taxonomy): Eukaryota > Viridiplantae > Streptophyta > Magnoliopsida > Ericales > Theaceae > Camellia > Camellia japonica. The sequence continues at coordinate 126,722,610 of JAPPVO010000002.1, read as the reverse complement.
AATAAAAATTGAAAATGACACAAATGGAACTTCCACTCTCAGAGCAAACATAAGAATATAATCTCGTGGTTTTGTATCTTTAGTTAAGGAAAGGTAAAATTTTTCCATAAAATAGTAATGTTCTTGCTTCTTATGTAGCAAAGATATTGAAAAAAAAAAGAAGACAAACATGAGACCCCTTTTACAGTTAAAATAGGTGGGGTTCTGTTCATGTAAGCTTTTCTTGTTTGAGATTCAATTGGAAAAGTGAAAGGATATCTCTGGGGCATTATTCCATCCCAAATTCCCATGTTAGTGGGGCCAAGTTTGATAAGTTATTAAAAAGTCAAAAAATTATTTAAAAAGTTAAAAAGTTATCATTATTTATTAAAAGTCAAAAATTACAGCTGCACAATTCTCAATTCTAATTTTTTCCTCCACACTAATTTATATAATTTTTTAATACACATTTTTCAATAAAAAGTTAAAAAGTTAACCAAAACAATCATATTTTTTTCCTCAATTTTTTAGTCTAAAAAGTCAAAAAGTGCACTTATTTAGGACATCCCAAACAACCCCTAAATTAGATTATAATGAAAAGTTATGGTCACTTCATTAACTCGAAATCTAAATCTGTGTCATTCTCACTATCCTAAGAGATAGCTATATGGATCATTAGATCAATTGTCATATTCCAAAAAATATTTGATTGATTCAAAAATTAAAAGAACAATGTCAAGAATATACAAATCAAATACAAAATAAGATACAAATGACCAACGTCATAAATAAAACATCAAAGGAAAGACGGATCAGACTCTATCTAATGCAATTTCATTTTTTTTTTTTGACCTTTTAATATGAGTAGCTGTAACATTAATAAATAGGAGTATACTTTCTATCTTAAAAATAAAATAAAAATAGGAGTATACTTCGTAAGAGTAGGAATACTAGTAAGACATTATTTTCAATAAATTATAATCCTCCTATTTTTAATCTTTGTTTCATTTTTTAGTATAAACTAGTTTGACCCCACGTGCTCCGTAGGTCGCAATACTGTTGACAGACGCATCATTGTATGTGCATAAACATTTTCCATGTCCTGCATAATTTTTTTTTGGGTTAATTTCACTAACGATTTCTATAGTTTGGAATTGGTATCACTTTGGTTCTTGATTTTTTAGTTGTGATACATTTAACCTTAAATTTTAAATTTTATTCCAAATAAGGACAATTAAAGATACTATTGGATTTTTCAAGGGTAAATTCGTTAATTTCATAAAATATAAATTAATTTGACAAAAATAAGTGTCAAAAAAATATTTTTTAATTTTTAAAAATTATTTCTACCTACTAAAGATAAAATTATATAAAATTGATAAATCTTTTAGACATTTATTTTTTTTACTAAATTAATTTTTATTATGTATTTGGATAATGATCATATAAAATTAATTTTTAAAAATTAATCAAGTAATTTTTATTAATTTTTATCAATTTTACATAATTTTATCTTTGGTGGGTAGAAATAATTTTTAAAAATTTTAAATATTTTTTTGACATTTATTTTTGTCAAATTAGTTTATATTTTATCAGATTGACGATTTTACCCTTGAAATTAAGCAATTGTATGTTTAATTGTCATTATTTGAAACAAAATTCAAAATTCAGGGTCAAATGCCCTTATTGAGAAAGCATTGATGTTTGATTTATGAAAGACAATGAAAAGATGCGGGATTTTGAAAGATATGGGGGATGTATCAGTTGATGATAAGAGTGGAGTTAGATATTTATTTTTACTCCCATTTTGAAATTTATGAGATCTTATCTGTTATTAGAAAATTATCTGTTGAGTAGAAATATATGTTTTGGACTATTGGTGAAGGATAGCCTTGATTGTTGTAGAAATTGCATGAGGATTAGGTTAAATTAAAACTAACTTCGCGTACATTGTGCACCGAGCATTGTTTCATACTTGAACATTGAAAATGTATTATTTTTTAGGGGAAAAAAAAAATATGAATCTAGTTAGAGGGTAAGGTTGTGGTTTATATTGTTAGCCTATATGTCCTTGGTGAAAGTCTAAAAATCCGCGCGGTTATGTGCCGATCCTTCCGATTAGTACTGGTAAAATGGCTTTGGTAGTGCTTGTTTAGCCTATTGGCAGACACATACTTAGAGATTCCCGGTGTTTTGTATCCACTGCCCTGTTTTCTAGTAGAAAAGGATATTTTCATAAATTGATATATAATCCTAGCATTGCATTGTTTTGAGATGGAAAAGAAAAGCGTTTGGCAAATGGCATGCATGTGCATTCACCTCATAACTTTGTTAAGTTTCATAAATTATGTTAAAGTATTTCTACTGGGTTTTAGCTCACCTTACGTGGAAAACAACTTTCTGGTGTTGATGATATGCCTCCACCAAAGACATAGCTTGGGAGGACTTGAAGCCAAGGGCTTCTGTTTTCTTTAATGTAATTATTTTTGTACAAGCCATGGGCTTTAACTGTATTGAATTAATCTCACCTTTGTTGTACCTGAGTATTGACTTAAAAAGATGTAGCCATTAGGGCATGAACTTATCTGTATCTCCTTTTTAGTTTTATTTATGTACACATGTCATATGCTACAGATTCAGGATCTAAGATTTATGAATATATGCACACATATATCATCTTTTGTAAGGAAAAAGAGATATCAATGAAAGGTTCATATTTCGCATGTTTAAGTTTTCTATTGGATATCATGGTATGGGTTATCGTTATTATTTCGAGGGGTTACAACTCCCCAAATTCTTATATGAAAATTTGGAAAACATATAGAGTGAAGGAAAAAAAGAGAATTTTTCTACTTGAATTGAATTTAGCACATTCTTTCTTGTGCTAAACAAAGCAACTTCGAAATTCTACTCACTTCAATAATTTGTGTGCTTGTGGGTACAAAATATGAACATAATTACGAACAAGAGTCTTATAAAATGCATATTTTTGCAGCTAAAAATTTCTTCAACTATTTATAGTTGTGTCATCTTCATTGGTAACTTCATATGAAAGTTCTTATACCTTCGATCATTCTTTACTAATGATTCATGTTTCTACATCTTGTTTAAGCTTCTTTTGTACATAACATAAATATTGCATTAACTGTTTTTGTCACAACCCCATTTGCCCCTAGTAGAATGGTGCCGTGATGGCCAGTAATATGAGATTACCAAATGCCAACTTACAAAAATTCACACACAATCAGAGTATACATATGGGGCTTACATGTGCGGAAACAAATTTAAATCTAAGTAGTCCATAAGAGCTGTGCATAGATTAAATGAAATGACATACATCTTAACATGGTTTTACAACTTGAATACAAATAAAATATAGTACATGTTACATCTTGATCAAAAGGCTTCTCAAGCCGAAATATACAAAAAGAAATGAGTTACAAACTAAGAAGCATAATCTTCAAGATGATGCAAAACATGAATCAAAACATCTTGCACATAACATCTTAGGCGTCACCGCTGTCTTGCGCATCACCTACATATATATAAAGGGGAGGGTGAGCTTGGATACTCAGTGAATGATATTAGTAGTAAAGGTTTGAACGAATGATATCTGAGATCTTTATCAAAACAATACATATTATAGCTTGTAACAAAACATGGGATGAATCAAGTTCATCAATCAAAATCTTTCAAAGCTTCTTGGATGTTTAATAACATCTACATAATACAAAGGATGACATTCCTGACAAAACAAAGGAATAACCGACCCGGAATCGATTAGACAAACCCACCCGTACAAGACTGTCAGTGGTACCATCCGTACATGACAGTCGATGGCAAAGAGATATCTCAAACAAAGGTGCTACTTAGGCTTAACGTCCTCTAGCACGAAAGGACCTTCCAAGAATGTCATCAAAACAAACATAATACTTGGTACAAAAACTAGTGGATAATCATCCATGTTTGATCAAATATTTTTCCAAAACAAGCAAAGCAAAGCAAAGCTTTATCAAAACTTTACAACATAGCTTATTAAAAATACCACTCACCTAGCTCTTCGGATGTAGGGATTAAGGCAAGGATCCAAGACCTACAAATACATAATAAAAGTCCACTGAATGCACTTCAAGAAGACAAGAAGGAATGCTCAAAGATAGTTATGAAATGCACTTTCAAAACAAGCCTTACATGAGGGTAAAGATCCCGGCATTTCTTTCCAAAACCAAGTCAAGACAAAACAAAACATGTGCTGGGAGTTAAAACATTGTTTTTCTTTTAAGGAAAACATGCTGAGAGTCAAAACACTGTTTTTCTTTTAGGGAAAACACGCTGGGTACCAACCAGGTCTTAGAATGGATGCACAAAGATGATCTAGGCAAAAGTGGCCTAGCTGGGTGAACTCAGGGGGTCTTGGCCGAGGTCCCACACCTCTTGGCCGAGGTGTGGTCTCCTAGGCCTAGGTGTGCGGCTGCCTGCCGAGATGTTACAAGGTGCCGGCAAGGGTGTACCAAGGTCGGCCTAGGTATGTGGTGGTCGGCCTAGGTGTGCATGCAAGATAAGCTAAGGTGCAAGTGATCATGCAAGGTAGGCCAAGGTGAGATACGATGCTTGGCCTAGGTGTGAGATCTAGGCAAGAGTGGGTCTCAGTGACCACACTTAGGCAAATGAAGTCTGGAAATCTGGGTTTCTTTTTGAAGAACATGAAGAACATGAATGCCAAAATCATAACTTCTTATTCAAAATCTGAGATTTCATGATATGAGTTCGAAAACATGGACCTGGGTACCCATACTTGAAGATTTCATGAAAACAAACACAAAAACATGGATCTGGATACAAACTTTCGAATCGAAACATGGTTTTTCTTCAAGAGCACAAAAACATCATTTTCTTTTTCTAAAACAAACTTTAAATCAATGCATGGCTTATGAATCATGCTAGATCATGCAATGTGATCAGATCAATATAAAGAACAACAAGAGTAGATCAATAATCTAACCTCAAAACACGAATCTAACGGTTCAACGTGTGAAGATCAAGCTTGGAAATCTAGCTCTCTCTCTAAGAACTTCTTCCTCTTCTTCCTAGAGCTTCTCTCTCTACAAGGCTAGGATATGACAAAATGATATGGGTTCCCTCACTGCTAGCTGGCTTAAACCACTCCTAGAACACGTGGCATCATCTGATTAGCTCTCCTAAAAAAGGTGCCAAAATGACAAGATAAGAGTATGACAAAGTGTGTACAACAAGTGAGGTGACAAGGGTGTTCTGACAAGGCAAGGATCTCGGATCAAGACATAGGCTTCGGACGAGAAGGTTTCAATGATCTTAGCTAGGAAGGATAACACTTGGCCTAGCTGTGCCACACCTCGGCCTAGATGTGCCACACCTCGGTTTAGGTCATACCAGTCTAGGAACAAGATCGCTAAGTGCAAGCATCAAAGATCTATGATGCCTAGATGATAACATCTCAGCCTAGATGATACACATCTCAGCCTAGGTGATGCACACCTCGGCCTAGATGATGACATCTCGGCCAATATGCCTAGGTAATAGTGGAGGTCAACCAAAGTGGTTCCAGGATGGTCCTAGGTGTGAGAGGTTCAAAGGTGTGACCTAGGCTTGAGACAGCAAGGATAGATGACCTAGGCTTGAGATGACCTAGGCTTGACGTGAACTAGGCTTGAGATAGCAAGCAAGGAACAAAGCATACATATAACACTTAGGCAAAACACATAAGCACAAAACAAGACAGGGACCTTTACTTAGACAAAACAAGTCAAAATTTATAAATGCAAGCTTAATAAGACAAAATCATGCAAATGCACATGAACGTGGCTAAGACAAGAATGAGGGTTATTACAGTTTTTAAGAGCATGTGTTTGAGGAGTAAGACACTGATTACTAGCAAAGCATGTGCTTGTTACGCAAGAGAAAGACGCTTACTCCTGCATAACAAGCATCGACAACATTTGTAGAAGTAAGCCCACTTCATAGCTGAAATTAGCAAAATCACATCACAAATAGTTACAAAAAAAATTTGAGCAACCCTGTCAAAGTAGAGAAGCTTTCTAATGTATAAGTTTAGATTCATATAAAACAAAATGACAGACAACAAATTTTTGACATATAAGTTCAGTTATCCTCTACATCATCATATCTTCTAAGTTAATATCATTGAGATTCAGTTATGAGGACAAATAAGATTAATTTAAGCAACTAACAATAACCTATTTGAAGTGGGCCTCATAAAATAAAAAAAAACAAAATGTTGTTGGACATAAAAATAGACTCCAAGAAACTTGTTTAATCATTGCATACCTCTATATTCATATTTCTAGTCACAAATCAAGTAATGGTGAAACCCTGATTGGTTACATGGAGTACAAGAAGGCATAATTTTTCAAGTTAGGTTGACAATGATAAATAGAAGCGAAATACCATATGGCATTGTTCTATAAGGAAGACTGGCTTGTTAGTCTAACCATTTGCGGGATGAATGTGTTAAGAAGAGAATTTTGAGATACTACAATGATTAACAAATATATAAAAGAACATTAAAATGGTTAATACATATCACTTTGAATCTATAATATCCTTCAAGGTCCTCTTAAATGTTTCCTAAGTGCAAAATAGAGCTCCATGAGAGGGTTCTTCAAAAAGTGATCCTTCAATGTCTTCATTTTTGTGCTTTTCTTGAAGTAGACATATGAAATATGGAGAAGGTGAGATCCACAAAGGGTGCTGTAATGGATCAAGAAGCATTAGAAATAATAATAAATCAGAATTGACAAATATGTGGCAAATACAAGAGCTTGGCAAAGAGTAAATTTAAAGCATTTATTTGACCTTTGAAATAGAATTTAGAATGCATAGTTGTCAAGTTGTAGATCAATTTAAATAAATTATTTGAATTTGAAATTAGCATAGAGAAACTCTGTTAATCCACCAACAGTGGATTACCCCAATCTCTAATACCCTGCCAAAAAAAAAAAAAAAGCTTCTTAAATATATTAGGGTCAAAACAAATAAAGCAATGAGGAATAGAGTGAAATAAGAAGGTCTATTAGTTTATGCCATAAATAGATTGTAGCACTGGGTTATTTAAACATTTGTTCTTTGTAGTTCCTGCAAGTTTTTAAATTTAAATTGTCACTTATTCACCAAACAAGAGGAAGGAAACATATGCATGTAGACAAACAAGAGGCAGTACAGAGCTCCAAAGATTGGCAATGGTATAGATGCCAGAATAGCCCCAAATTTTCCTAGTTATTGAAAAAAGAATGACAAATAAATCCATCCAACCAACAAATACCAATAATTTTTTCAAGTCAACTAGAGCAGGAGTTAGAGCATTGTCATGTTTGTCTTCAAACACTTGGAGCAACCATGTGAAGACAGATATCAATGGCCACCACCTGGGTCAATTGCAATACAAAATTATTCAAAGGCAATTTGGAAATTGAGAGTAAATTTGGAGGTATTTGTGTAATTTAAGCGTTAGACTCAACTGATAAAGTTTTGCCTCTTTTATAATAGTTACTAGTAGGCTCCCCCACGCGCTTTGTAAGTGAGGGTCACGGTATAGTTTGAATATAAATATTTTGAAAATTGTTTTTGGTTTATAAATTTAAGAAGTGATTTGAAAATGAAAAAACAAAATTGTAAAATGTAGGTGAAATGTAATTATATTTTATATACACTTCACCTATTTTTTTTCTCTTTACAAATCTCTTTTCAAATTCGTAATGTAGTTATGATGTTAGCTTTTTTTTGTTTGCACATAATATGGGTGAATAAAATTTCACAAATATATTTAAAAAGCATTGAAGACAACAAAAAATCTTTATATGGTTTTTTTTTTTTTTTTTTTTTTTTTTTTCAAGTAGAAGGTATATTTCATAAAATGAAGGAAACTGTAATCAATTCAACATGTAGGGGTATATTTCATAATATTAACGTTAATGTTTGCACCTATTTTCATAAATTTTCTATCGACAGGTGGATCAATTGAATGATGACACATGGCAATAAAGTCAAAAGTAAAAGTCTTTCTGTAGACACCCCATTTTTGACCGCCCGCAAGACTTGGGCACTTTGTCCTGTGCACTCGATGATGAAAGTTACATTGTGTATGATTTGAATTCTCAACGGAGGAATTTAAGCTCAAGCTCTGAAACAATCCCAAAACCTTCATATTACACTATTCTTATCTCAGAGGTCTCTTTTTGAACATTGTGCCACCCTACACTGGGCTTTAAAACAGAGGAACAGAGGAGCACATTAGGGCCCGGTCGTGCCTCATTGGGGGCCGGCTATGGCCATTTGGGGCTGGCTGTGCCCTTTTGGCAAGAAACACTATTTTAGGCAGGAATCAACCAGCTGTCTATTTTTGAAGATATTTGTGACCTAGTTTACTCAAATTCTATAAATACGAAATTATCCTACTGTATTAGAAAAATTTCAAAGAAGCAAAAACTCCTTTGACAGCTCCTTCTTCCTTTGTAAGTTAGCTTTGAGATATTATATCATCCTTGAACTATATCTATACATCATATACACCTTTAGAGCTGAACCTTAGGGCCTTGGTTGAGACTTGTGAATCATAATTCAATCTTGAGAGTGTGCTAAGATCAAGTTTGGTTTACAACCAAAGATTGCTCTCTTCAAGAGGTATAAGCTTGTCACATTTTCTCTTGCTTTCATTTCTGTCTCTTTCTATCTATTTCTTGTGTCTTTGTGTTGTTTTGAATCCATTTCAAGTGTTGGAACTTGGGGTTGAATAGCTACCAAGGGTAAAGAGGGTCAACACCCTTTCTTGCACCTTATTTCATAGCTCATCTCCTTAGTTTTACCACTATTTTTCTTGGCTTTCAAACTGATTTTCAGAGTTTAAAAGGGCTGAAAAACATGATTTAAAAGTCTCAAAAGTGGAGGGGTTAGCCACCTCTCCTTGATTTTGCTTACTAGTTTTGTATCTCTTGCTTTTGTCTATCTTTTTGTGCCCTCTAAACACACTTTTAGCTACTATTTTTTATACTTTAGGGGCTGTTTAGGGATATTTTAATTCATTTAATTAGTTCATGCTTTGAATACTTTGCTTGTTGTGTTGTAAGTCCTCATGGCTTCGATTGTTTAGGCCTTAGACACAGAGTCATTCGAGTTGATAGCCTTATTTACCTTCCTTTCATGTAAATAATCAATCTCGCATAATCATTTCTGCACTCTCCCTCATTTCTTGGTTTCTCTTTGTTTGAGAGTTATTTTAAGTGATTGATTGTTATTCAAGGCATGAGAAAGAGACCTACGCTCAATGGCTTAATCTCTACGGAGGTTCATCGTTAAGGCATCGTTTCCATTTCATGCTATGAATCACTTCTCGTTTGACATTTCTTCTCATTTAGTGGACTTAACCATCACTTTGGACAAATTGATTAAGTAATGGAAAGGTAAATAAAAAAAAAGTAATACAATTTGTTTAAAATCAACTCCACCAATATAAAGAAAAGGCTTAAAATTGGTTGGATTCGGCCAGATGTTATATCGAATCCATCACGTCAAGGGTCATTGTAGACACCCCATTTTTGATGGCCCTTACGACTTGGACGTCAATGCATGCACACCCGATGATGAGTCTATATGCTTGTCAAATGCTCGAAGTCCTCAGCGGAATGCCACAACTTTGAGCCCTTTGAACCCTACACCCCTGTTGCCTCATTCTTGGACCAGACCTTGGTTCTTCAAGCCTGCAACCCTTGGTGGCCTGCCGGCCACCTTTTTGGGCTGCTGGCTATCACTCTTGGTTGTCGGCCACTGATGTGGCCTGCCGGCCACCAGTGATGGCCGGTCGGCCACCAGTGTTTTTGTAGATATTTTGTGACAATTGTGCCAGCTGTTTGCATAGATGCTTGCATCTGCCCCCACGTGTAGGGCTGGATGTTCTTTAGGGGAATTCATGTTTTCTATATATAGGAGGCCTCCCTCTCATGTTTTAAGGTTAGAAAAATTTTAGAGCAAAATTTTTCCTCTCTCTTTACAATTCTCTCTCTCTCTCTAGCAAATTTCTACACTTTAGCCTACATATCCTTCATCTTTGTCTATACACCCTTAATCAAACCTTTTCATATTTGAGCTGAGGTCCCTTTCTAGAGAGTGTTGTTTGCTTTGTTTTAGTGCTTGGAAGTGTTTTTCTTTTCAAAGGTATAAAGCTTTGTTTCTTTACTAGCTTTATCTATTCTTTTTCTTGCTATTTTCAAATTTGTATTTTTGGGCTAAGGCTTAGGTTTTAAGGCCATTAAAGGTTGAGGAGTGGTTCACCCTTCTTTACACCTTGTTTTGAAAGCCTTTTCCCTTGTATTTTTCATCATTTTACTATCTTTTTTTGAGCTTTTAAACACTATTTTTTAGAGTTATTTCAGTGGCCAAAATCATGTTTTGACGTCCAAATTTGGAGGGGTTAGCCTCCCCTCCTTGTGTCTTGTTTACTAGCTTAGCTTGTACTATGTTTTAGGTTATTAATCTAATTATTTTTAGCTCAATTCTAGCATGTTTTAGGACTATTTTTAGACTGTTTCAGCACTTTTTTTGGTTGATAGTTGCATTTGAGCTTTGTTTTGCATGCTTGTACTGTAATTGTCCTCATGAGTTTGGTGTTCTAGGCCTTAGACACTATCTTCTTTGAGTTTATTGCATTTATGTATGGCTTTTCATACTTGTGATCACTCTTAATCGCCTCTGCAACCTCCCTCCTTTCTTGGCTTTTGTTTTGCTTTGAAAGTGGTTCAAACAACTTGTTTGTTTAAAGCATGAGATTGAAATGTCATGCTTAATGGTTTAATCCCTTTAGGGGTTCATTATCAACAGTATGATGTCTCTTTCATGCCTAAAATAACTCTTGGTTTGAGCCCTCTTTTCATTAGAGGACTTAAATTCACCCTTTGGACTCAATTTATTAAAGAATAGATGGTAATCTAAAATTGAGTAATAAAATTGGGACTAAAATGGTGCAAGACAAAAAAAGTGTTGTGTTCAATCAGACGTTAATTGAACACATGGAAGCTTGAGGCATTTCATACTCCTTAGTGATGAAAAGATTCTCATTAGTGATGAAATTATTCAAGTTTCTAAGGTCACCACTTCCCTTGATCAATTTATGAAAGGGAGGAGGTCTATGTCTTGTTTTATTGCATTTATTAAACTTGCACACTTTGGTTCATGAGCCATCATGCAATGAAATTGCTTGAGTTGATGGTTTGTGGACCAAGTTTACTACTCCTTTGATTTGTTCACGAAAAGAGGGGGGTGAGTTGTGCAGACAACCCTTGAGAATACCTTGTGCATGCTCTGTTTGTTCTCTATTGCAGCAAGGTGAACTGGGCAGCAGTGGCCAGCAGGCTATCACTGGTGGCCGGTCGACCACCAATGCAAAATTCAGCAATGTGTTCTTTGAGCATAGTAGAGTTATTTTGGAAGTGGACAAAGGTGTTAGTGTTCTATTGCACAACAGAGACTTTCCGGAAGCAAAACAGTGGCTTTTCGGCTGAAAACCAAGCATGTGCATGAGAACTCCTCGCATACCGAGCATGTTTAGTTTAAATATTTAGCTTACATATTTGTTGTAATTAATTGGTTGTAACTAGTTAATTTTGATATGTGTTGTAATTAATTAGTTAGTTAACTAGTTATTCGATTTCATCTTGTAATCATTTTAGTTAACTAGAACAGTTAATTCATTTGTTGTAATAATTAGTTAAGTAGTTTACTTAATTTCATTTGTTTTGTAATAATTAGTTTAGTTTTAATTAGTTAGTTAATTAGCTTAGTTCATTCGAACTCTCCTTCGTGAGAACGCAATGTAATAATGTGTATGTCTTCCAACTCCACGTCTTTCTCCCTTTTATTTATTAGCTTATGATGGTTAGTTTAGGGACATCACGTTTTGTTTAGCATACTTTATGTTTGCATCCATTTGTATTGCATGTACCGAGGCTCGGTTCATCATTCTAACTGCATTGTTAATTTAAATACTTCTTTGAATACGTGCTCAGATCGCATGCTATTTCATTGATTCATATGCCATATTACTAGCTGAGCCTATCAGTTGCATTATCGCATGTGTTGCATTAATCATATTGCATAGTTAGGAATCATGCATTATTCTAACTTTCTCATCTTTTTTTTGGCTTGAAGTACTAGGTGAGCCTTTACTTGCTTTAGCATATCGCATGAGTGTCAATGTTGCCATATTTAGCATGCTTGCCATGAGGCTAATTGCTTAAGTGTTATAAACTGCTTGAATGCCTGTGGATGAAGGCTTGTTGCTTGAATTGAAATAATTTGAGTAATGTTCATATGCGATCACTTTTTCAAGTGGTACATATTTCGAAATGATTTTGAAAACAAACATGAGATCAAATGTTTCAATTCTTGCAAGTTAGTCTATACTTGTGTGTGCGAGCATCACATAGTAATGCTAACCCAATAATCGGAACAAGAACATATAATGTACATAAGATTCATATCATGATTAGTAGAAGCCGATCTTTGATCGGGCGAGCGGGGGTGCTCAAATTCATTCATGACCTTCCCCTCTTGTACCCAAGTTCCCAAGCCGAGACAATCTTGGTGATGACGGACACGTGGCCTTTGGCACGAGTCATGGGTTTCCTAAATTGATTCAAATTTTTAGGTGGCGACTCTGTATCTGGCAAAGCAGTCCATTTTTAGCAATTTGATTGAAAATTGATTTTCCAAAAGATTTGCCGGATTTGGAATCTTTGGTGATTATCTATTTCACATTACACTCGTGAGATTAGATTCAAAACCGCATGAGTCCCAATACTGTAAGGCATATTGCGACTTCCGAAAGGGGGCGCGAAAGAGTTGAACTACAATCATCATTTGTTACTTCATGATGTTTTTATGAAACTTGAGGCATGTCTACATCACTCTTTGAGCTAAATGTATGATAAGAGGGAGGGGTGGTCACCTTTCATTGCATTTATTGATTTTTGTCCAAATCGTGTTCAAACTCATCAAGCCATCAATGTGCTTGTTGATGATTTTGGAACCGAATCCATTTTTCTCTTGAAGTTCCACATGACAGAGAATTATAGAAATGGCAAACAGGGCTTAGAAAGGCTCTGTCTGCATTGTTTTCACCTCAGAGCACAAAAACAAGTTTTGCATGAAATTAGGGCACGACCGGCCTTATTTGGACCAGGTTGGGCCTCATTAGGGGTTGGCTGGGCTCCAATATTTGGAAAATAGAGCATTTTAGTAGAAACAGAGAACAGTGGCTGAGGGTGGAACAAAGCAAATCTGGGCAGATAGAGCAATTTCTGAACACTGTCTTCATCAGCGCGCATGCGATCTTTGTGAATTCTTATTGTTGTAATTGTTGTAATTATTGTAATAAATTAAATAGTTAGTTAGCTATTCATTATTCATTCAGTATTGTAATATCTAGTTTTAATTCGGACATTTGGACACTCATTTGGACCCTCTTGCACGAGGGCAAATTGTAATAATTATGTATGTCTTCCAACCCCATTTTTTTCTCCCTTTATTTACCTACTTACAATGGTAGCATATAGCATTATGTTTCCTTAGCATTATTCCATGACTTGCATCCACTCGTTTTGCATACATAAGGGTTCGGCTTATCATTCTAACCAATGTCAAGATTAAATTATTTGCTCGAATACATGCTTTATGCCATGTCTTGGATTGAATAAAATGCTATGCCAGTAGCCGAACTTGTTATTCACATGATTGTATGTGTCACATTAGTTATATTGCATTACTTAGGAACATGCATGTTTTCTAATTGTTTTGCTTAGTTTGGTTTGCCTTGGAGTACTAGGTGTGTACTTATTACTTTAGCATGTTGCATTGTGTGTGATTGTTGCCATATCAAGCATATTCCATGAGGTTAAATGCTTACGTGATTTACCTGTTTGAATGCCAGTGGATGAAGGTCTTTTCATTTAACTTGGAATAATTTGATTAAATGTCAATACAAGCTTGCTTTTTTAAGTGACACGTATTCAAAACATTTTTTCAAAACAAACATGAAATCAATGCGTTCCAAATTCTATGAATTGATCTATACTTGTGTGCGTCATTTAGTAAAAGTAGCCTAATAACTGGAATAAGAGCATAGAATGTAAATAAAAATCACATCATGATTAGTAGAGGCTGATCTTTGATCGGGCGAGCAGGGTGCTTAATTCATGAACTTCCCCTCTCGTACCTAAGTTCCTGAACCGAAACACTTTGGTGATGACGGATACGTGGCATTTGGCACGAGTCATGGGTTTCCTAAATTTCCCAAAAACATTTAAGTGGCGACTTTGAAATCTGACAAAGCAGTCCATTTTTGGCATTTTGATTAAAAATCAATTTTCCAAAAGATTTGCCGGATTTGGACTTATTTGTGTTTATCTATTTCATATTGCACTTGTAAGATCAGATTCAAAATCACGGGAGTCCGAACTGTAGGGCTGATCGTATCCGAAAGGAGCACGAAAAGCAAGCTGCAGTTTCATTTGATCAAAGAGACACACGACAGGAAAGAATTGTTTAAGTGCATGAATTGTTAAAAGTAGTCATGGAGCAATTGTTGGCTTAGTGGATTGATTTGTGTGAAAATTGGTTTACGAAGGAAAGGTTTTCTCTGTCGATTTAGTGTTCAAAATGATAAGGAGCATTAATGTCTTTCTTTGTCGATTTAGTGTTCAAAGTGATGGGGAGCATTAATGTGATTGGTCAACTTGGTAATCAAAAAAGAAATATTTTCTGGATTTTCAAAAATCTTTTTTGGATATGTGGATCACCCCAAAACTTGGTTTTTTAATTAGCCATTTGCACATCATAGACTTGAAATATTTGTAGTATTCTCTGTCAAATGTAGCTTACTTGGAATGAGTTGTGATTTTGCCAATTATGTGGCATATGATTATTAATAATGTGGTGTTTGATCACCAGATTTCTTGGCCCTAAGCATATATTTTATTGAGTTGTGATTATTAAAAGTCTTTCATTTGATGAAAGAGACACAAGGCAAGAAAGAATTGTTTAAGTGCATGAATTGTTAAAAGTATTCATGAAGCAATTATTAAATAATTATTGGCATAGTGGACTGATTTGTGTAAAAATTGATTTCTGACAAAAAGGTTTTCTTTGTCGATTTACTGTTCAAAATGATGAGGAGCATGTGGCAGTATGGAGCAAAGTTAGATCGAGAGGAGTTATGAAGAATTGTTAAAGTTTGAAGGCTTGGAGGAAAACATGTTTTTATCCTTTGTTATTTGGTAGTTATCATGTGGGTTATGGAAAGCATTGCACATGGTAGATTTTTTTTTTTTTTCTCACTCTTGTCACATACAAAAAGTTTTGTTTGAGCGATGATGGGGTAAAACTATGTTGAAACTTTGTTTTTCTTTTTCAAATGTTTACCTTATTCTACGATACGCAAATTGGAATTGCCATAGCAAAGCTGCAGTTGCTGTTAAATGATTAGGATCTTTTATCAAGTTTATTTTCGTGTTTAATGGCATTATTCTACATGACTTAACTGAAAGAAGCTTCTTATTCACACACATATATATTGGGCTCTCTATATTTAAAGTGGTCACAACATGAGACAACAATATTAATCTAGTCTGCTCAAATGAAATGATGGAAAATGCTCAATATGCAAGACCATTAATGCCTCATTCTAATATCTGCTGAAATTATAATTTTTTCTTACTTCAAACAATTTCCTTCATTGAACTTTTTGGTATTATGTAATTAGTGCCAACTAATTTATGAAATTGTGGAATGTGAATGAAACAATTAAATTCAAATATTTGAAGACAAACTTTTGTTTTGTTCTAGGTTGGTATTTTTTTTTTTCCAATTAAAAGAAATTCATTTTCTTTATTTTTCTCATTGTATTTCGTTCTTTCTTCTTCTTCTTTTTTTTTTAATTTGTGTGCACCATTGAGCAACGCTTTCGTATTTCATGTTATGCCTCCCCTAGTACTGCCTGATAACCAAACTTCAGCTCCAACAATTGCAAGTCAAGTTGACACAAAAGCAGCAAAATTAGCAATGACAATAAGTGCTTCAAGTTTGCTATGGAGATGGACTATCACTTCACCCCAACAACCACCCCATCTCCAAAGCTAACAACATAAAATGTTGGGACAACACTGCAAATGACACGAGGCAAAACGGATGGGGCTCATTCGGTCGAGCAAGAATTTACTGGTAGCCTGTTACAATGTATCAGATATTTTGTACTTCAAAATAAAAAACTGATTTGATTTGGCCACTATTGTAGAATAGAATTACTTAGCCACTATTAAGAGTTACTGGTGTTTACACAATGTATAGAACAACTATCTTCTCAGTCGATTTAGTGTTCAAAATGATGAGGAGCATGGGGTAATATGGAGCAAAGTTAGTTTGACAGGAAATATGAAGAATTGTTAAAGTTTGAAGGCTTGGAAGTGATGGAGCAGCGTTTAAAATTATTGCTTGGTTGTTGTCGATCTAATCCCAGCATAATTTTTACTAACAATTTCGTAATTTTCCTATCGACGGGTGGATCAATTGAATGATGACACATGGCGATAAAGTCAAAAGTAAAAGTCCTTCATTTGATCAAAGAGAGACAAGGCAGGAAAGAATTGTTTAAGTGCATGAATTGTTAAAAGTAATCATAGAGCAGTTATTAAATAATTGTTGGCTTAGCAAACTGATTTGTGTGAAAATTGGTTTATGAAGAAACCAAAAAGTCAATCCGTTCAAGATTACTATAGTTCAACTAAATTTTAAGATTCATTGCAATCTTAAAAAATTGAACGAAAAAAAAATCAAGATTAATCATTCATTGCAAAACCAATGCATTTACAAGGTAAGCATGGTTCAAGTAAATTTCACAATGCAATCTAACTAAGCAAGCGCACCAAGCATCAATAAAAGTTGAACAAACTAATTTATACCTTGGTGTTGCTATGCATGCATTTGTATTGCATTCTAAGCAGTTGAATGTTGTTCCTATGTCGTCAATGGTGCTTTGATTGCATTTGTTACATGCTATATGCCACGGTCGTTGTGTTAAGGGATTTGCGTTGATTTTGCTTTTGATCTAAACATTTCCCTATTTGTCATAAAAATAGGTGTACATTTAATATGTGTATGTGTACGTATATGTATATATATATATATATAATTTTAAATATTACAAAGGCAAAGTGTCTGGTTTAGTTAGGAATTGTTCATAATAAATTTTAAATATTATAGGACCTTATGTTTCCTAGTTTATCGATTTTTTTTTTCCCACGGGGCTTTTTTTTTTCTCCCCAACATCAGGGTGGATTTTAAATGGAGTTTTCAACCACTTAAGGTTGATAGACATTTCAGATTCTTGGATGGAGAATATGTAAGTCCAGAAGTTTTTTGGAAGTTGTTTTTCGCCGAATATGGTTATAAGCTTGGCAGTGAAATTAACAACTTTCATGGTCTTTTTGGATCACTAAGTGTCTTGATAAATTAAGTTTTTTTTTTTTTTTTTTCTTCTGGTGTTTTATTGTAATTCAAGTTGTTCTCTTCTAATTTTGCAATTGATTATTAAACACATGGTGAACAATATATGGCAGCCAAAACAACTTTGTGTTTCAACTCATGTCATGAAGAAACAATATTCTTAACTTGTGATGCATTCTTGAGTTAGCCCTAAGATTTCTTGCCATTGCTATGTTCATATGCTTCGAACTATGAGTCCTAATCCCTAAACATTTCAATCACCAATTAATTTATGGGTTACAGAAGAGTGTTTATAATATACATTTCAGATTCTTAGTTTTGTGGTTTATCCCTAATCCCTAAACTTAGTTTCTTGGTTTATTGATTTTTTTTTTCCTATGTGTTTTTTTTTTTTTTCAACATCAGGGTGGATTTTAAATGGAGTTTTCAGCCACTTTAGGTTGATAGACATTTCAAATTCTTGGATGGAGAATATGTAAGTCCAGAAGTTTTTTGGAAGTTGTTTTTCGCCAAATATGGTTATGAGCTTGGCAGTGAAATTAACAACTTTCATGGCCTTTTTGGATCACTAAGTGTCTTGATAAATTAAAAAAAAAAAATTTCCTGGTATTTTATTATAATTCAATTTTGTTCTCTTTTGATTTTGCAATTCATTATTAAACACATGATGAACAATATATGGAAGCCAAAACAGCTTTGTGTTTCAAATCAATTTTGTTCTCTTATGATTTTGTAATTCAATTTGTGGTTCAAGCATATTATCAAACACATGGAAAACAATGTATGGAAGCCAAAATATTTAAATCTCTTATTCAAATATATTTGCAAACACGTGGTGGACAAATCATCTCATAAAAAAATAACACAGCATCAATAAAATAAGGCCATGAATGTATAATAACATTAAATAGAAGTAGGCATAAGACAGGAAAACAGAGAGAGAGAGAGAGAGAGAGAGAGAGAGAGAGAGAGAGAGAGAGAGAGAGAAAGAAGATGAGCATACCAATTATTTGGTTTGCTATAGATGCAGATAATACCAACATCAGCAGCAGAAGGTATATATAATCCTATACACTTAGCCATCTGATGCAACCACATGTAAGACAATCGGTGATTTGCAAATTCGACAATTGGAACCGCACAAGTTCTGTATACCAATTTATTACTCAGAATGACTCACCTGCTTGGTTCTGCATCTTGGGAAAGACACAACAAAAACAAACCGAATGAAGTATGAACTGATAAGGAGAAACATCTAGAGCAAAAAACCAATCGGGCAAACAGGGAAGAAAAAAACAAACAAAACTGATTCACATAAACATCTACAATCGAGGCTGGGCATATGTGGGAATTTCATGCGTTAGATTCAAAATGACTTGCTAGCTTCCATTCTTTTATATATAGGTTATAGATAGAATTTTTTTTTTTTTTTGGGGGGGGGGGGGGGGGGGTGGGGCAAATCATTTTCATTAAGACTAAAGGCCCGTTTGTTTTCCAAGGTATAATGGACGGGATTGTTGGTAAGAGGACTGGTAGTGAGGGGATTAAGAAAAATTGTATTTGTTTGATAACCAGTGGACTAGTAATAGTTCATGTTTATTTTGAGAGATAGGAGTAGGATTAATCATGTAAAATTAAACAAATACCCTTTACATTATTATCAAATTTGGGTTTATACCAATTAAAGAAAAAATAAATTTTTACTCAATGTTATTCTTCTTTTTTTTTTAAATAAAAAAAATATTAAAGAATCCAACTATCAAAATTTTTTTACTTAATGTTATTTATTTATTTAATATTAATGAATCCAACTATCAACAAATTTTTACTCAATGTTATGCTCTCTCTTTTTTTTCTTCTTCTTTTTTTTTTTGTAAATATTAAAGAATCCAACTATCAATAAAATTTTACTCAATTATTTGTGTTTAATATTACATAAGCCATATTATGAGGGGACTAAGAAAAATTGTTTTTGTTTGTAATATATTTTAGTGAGAGTATTAATTATATGAAATACCATAAATACCCTTTGGTGTTTTTGATATATTTTAATATTAAAAATTATATTTTTGTGCTATATTATTTTATGTTGATATTTTTTTCTTGGTATAAATATATTATTATACTATTTTATTTTAATATTAAAAATTAATTTTCTATTAAATTAATTTTATAAAATGAGGGACAAAATATCATTTTTACCTCCAATCCCATGGGATTAGATATCAATACCACCTCTCCAATGGGATTGCTAGTCCCCTCCTTGGAGGCCTTTCATAGTCCCATGTGACTCTTAATCTCACGGCCACTTTCCGAAACAAACATAATTTTTTGAATCCCACCACACTACTAGTCCCAATCCCATCCTCCAACTCTAGAAATAAACAAGGCCTAAAGGAATTCACAAGGAAAAATAAAACTTTTTCTCTCTCTAGAAATGAGAGGCTCTCCATTCTAGGGTGGTTTTCTTTGGTGCATCCCAATTTTCTCTAGATTTTTCCTTCGCTTTATTACACTTTTATTGAGAATCTTCCCCTCTTTTTCTTGTAGCTCTCTTGTCCCACTTCCTTCCTCATCTTTATTTCTGTTTTCTCTCACTGCGTAGCCCCAAATCTTGCTCCATGTGTGCCTCTTTTTTTTTTTTTTTCCTTGTAATGGCTGGGTTGTCTCATTCGCACCCTAGTTTGGATTCGATCTCTCTCGACAACGGTGATGAGATCAATGAGGAGATGTCAAATCGGTGTCTCATAGGGAAGATCCTAGCTCCTAAACTGCTCAACAAGCAAGCTGCCACGAGTATTATACGCAGTGCTTGGAAGATGCGAGCCTCCTTCTTTATTTCACCTTGGAACGATAACCTCTTCCTCTTTAACTTTGATAAGGTAAAGGGTCGTAGATGGGTGCTTCAAGAGCCTCCATGGTCTGTTATGAGACACCTAATGATCTTCCAACCCCTGAAGAAAGAAACCCCGATGACAAATTTAGAGTTCAATTTGAGCCCCTTCTAGGTTCAGATTCATGGTCTTCCTTTGTGTAAGTTGGCAAAGATGAATAGAGATATTATTGGCAGGAGGATAGGACACCTCATTAGAGTTTATGCCCACAGTGAGGGTTCTTTCCTCAATAAAAACTATCTGCGTATAAGAGTGGCCCTTGATATTACTAAGCCACTCCCTAGAGGCTTTCGTCTCCAACAAGGTGGCTCTGTATAGGGGAAATCTTCGGATCTGTGGGTATTCTTCAAATTTGAGAAGCTTTCGGATTTTTGTTTTGACTGTGGAAGAATAGGCCAGTACAGGAAAATGTGCAAATTTGTGTCTAGAGAGGTTAAAAGAGTTTCTGGATATGGGCCGGAGTTACGAACTGGGATTGCCCAGAGTACTGGAGGGGCTTGAAGATTTGCACCGTAATAAAGGACAGTACCCAAATTCACTGGCCATAGAGGCATGTGGGAATGTTGCACATGGGGACGAAGTTGAAGTATAAGCAAGGGGCACAATACTTCTGGTGAATCATGTGTTAGACATCCTTTGAATTTTATGTGAAGCCTTAGGGAAAAAGGTAAATTTTGATAAATCTAGTGTGCAATTCTCATCAAACACCCCACCTACAGTCTGTAACTTTATATGCAACTTGTCTGGTTTTCAACTATCTCAACTGGATGAGAAATACTTGGGGTTACCATCTTTCTAGGGTCGATCAAAAGCGGAAGCTTACGAGTTCAAGATAGAAAGAATCCTCTCAAAGCTGCAAGGTTGGAAACCGAAATTGTTATCTCAAGAGGGAAAGGAAACTCTTATTAAAGTAGTGGTCCAAGCTATTCCCACCTATGCGATAGCTTGCTTTGTCTTTCCCAAAAAATTCTACACATAACTAAACTCCTATATTAGTAACTTCTGGTGGAGTGGTGATTCGGAGAGGAAAAGGGGTTCATTGGATCAATTAAGGGCATTTGGGTATGTCAAAATTTGGAGGTTTGGGTTTCCGTGATTTCAACACTTTCAACATGGCCTTTCTAGCTCAACAAGGATGGCGCTTGATGAAATATCCGAACTCTTATTGTGTGCGCATTTTGAAAGGAATCTATTTTCCACACTCTAATTTTATAGAAGCTACAAAAGACCATCGGGCGTCTTGGCTTGGTGTCACACACTGGCAATGTGGAAGCCTTGACAAAGATATGCAAGTGTATGTGGCGCTAATTAACTCTCTTCACTAGCCCACCAATAAAGCTCAAAGGGTTTGCAAAGACAAGCAAACACAATATTAGTTTAGTTGATGAGTCACAAGATTGGAGACAAGTCACAAAATAGCAATCAATAAGCTAGAATTAAAGTAAGCAACAATTGAAAGGCTTTGCACAATTTAAAGGCGAAATGAACTTTTCATTACTCAAAAGAAGGCATTACAAAAGTTGAACAATGCACTACAAGTGCTACAAAAGTTGTCTTACCATAAGCTAGGTTGGGGTACATTAAAGGCACAAGTGGTCTGGTTCAACACTTGGGTACCCCCTCCTTATATATAGCTTGTTAAGCCTTTTCCTAACTGGCAGGAGGAAATCCACTATGTTTGAGGAGTCATAATGGATTTTTAAAAATTCTACAAAAAAAGAAAAATTATAACTCTTGGTCCCAAAACACCTTTAATACTAAGGTATTTACATAAAAATTTAGAAGGCAAAAAGATTACATTTGACCCTCTAAAAGTTGGCCTAAAGTTGTTACTTGGTGGCTAGGTTCCTTCATGGCATGTCTTGCACTATCTTGCACTATGCCTTGGGCCTTTCCTTGCACTTGCACCAACAACTTCTTAGGCATGTCTTTGGCTCTCCAAATGGCACAAATGTGTGTGTGGCATCAAGGTGTTGACCTTTGGATGGGCGCACCTTGACAATCTCCCCACTTGAACGGTCGATGCCCTCGACGACTTGGCCCAATAAGCATCAATCTCATCTTGAAAAGCCGACAAGTCTGTCTCCCGTTCCCAGCTGATTTCTTCATCTCCAAGGCCTTTCTATTTCACCAAGTATTGCCTTTGTTTCTTCTTGGAAACCATTTTCACCCGATCGGCCAAGATAGATTCAATGGACCTTTTTCCTGCTTTAGCTGTGATGGTTTGGCGTGTCAGCTCATTTCGGGTTGGATCTTCCTTGTCTGGATAGTAAGGCTTCAAATAACTCACATGAAAAACCGGATGCACTTTCAGCTAAGATGGAGCATCTATCTTGTAAGTACACTTGCCAATTCTCTTCAGAATGGTTACCGGTCCCTCATACTTGCGCACTAGCCTTCTGTTTTTTCCCCTCATGAACTTGTGTTGCTCAGGGTTGAGTTTGACAAGAACTTGATCCCCAGCTTTAAACTCAAGTGGCCTCCTCTTTTCATCAACCCATTTCTTCATTTTACTTGCTGCTTTTTCAAGATAAGCACGAATAATGTCATGGTTTCTCTTCCACTCCTTAGCAAATTGGTAAGCCTTGGGAGACTTTCCTTCATAAGGTCCATCCACTGTGTGGGGCAATAGTGGCTGCTGGCCATTCACTATCTCAAAAGCACTCTTGCCCGTAGAGCTACTCTTTTGAGAGTTGAAACATAACTGTGCTACATCAAGAAGTTGCATCCAATTTCGTTGATTGGCATTGACAAAGTGGCGCAAATACTCCTCGAGCATACAGTTGAAGCATTCTGTTTGCCCATCCGTTTCCGGATGGCAGCTTGATGAAGTATTAAGTTGTGACCCAAGAAACTTGAATAACTCCGTCCAGAAGTTGCCAACAAAACGCGTGTCTCGGTCACTAACAATACTTTTTGGCACACCCCAATATTTAACAATGTGCTTGAATAAGAGTTGGGCAGTCTTCTCCGCTGAAACATACTTTGGGGCAGCAATAAATGTGGCATATTTGGAGAATCGGTTCACAATAGTCAAGATAGTCCCAATATCTCCCACTTTAGGCAATCCCGTGATGAAGTCAAGTGATACACTTTCCCACGGACGTTTAGGCACGGGCAAAGGTTCAAGCAAGCCTGCTTTCTTCTTATGCTCAACCTTGTCTTGCTGGCAAGTGAGACAAGTGCGGACATATTCTTCCACATCATCACACATTTGGGGCCAATAATATCTTTGTTTCACCAAGGCCAAAGTTCGCTTCCACCCCGGATGTCCTGCCCAAAGTGTATCATGGCACTCCCTAAGAAGTGTCTTCCTCAAATCACCAGCCCTGGGTACAAATATGCGGTTGCCTGTTGTCATAAGAAGTCCATCTTGCACCCAAAATTGGCGAGTCTTGCCCATTTTGACAAGGTTCATAAGATTCTCTGCCATAGCATCCTTGTCTAGATGAGCCTTGATTTTCTCCTTGAGGCTGGTTAAAATGGAAGTTAGTGAACATACATGATGGCATACGGCAAGCTCCGCCTTCCTGCTTAGTGCATCAGCAACATGGTTGGTGGCACCGGCCTTATATTCTAAGGCGAAATCAAACTCTGCCAACTTCTCTTGCCACCGTGCTTGTCGTGCACTTAGCTTGGGCTGTGTTAAGAAATGGCTAACTGCCGTGTTGTCAGTCTTCACAACAAACCGTGAGCCCAAGATGTAGTGCCTTCAAGTCCTCAGACAATGCACTACTGCAAGCAACTCCTTCTCATGAGCTGGATATCTCCGTTCAGCATCATTGAGCTTCCTACTCTCATAGGCAATTGGGTGACCATCCTGCAAAACAACACCACCCAAAGCAAAATCAGATGCATCAGTTTGTATCTCAAAAGCTTTACCTAAGTCTGGTAGAGCAAGAACAGGGTCCTTTGACATAGCTTCTTTCAAGGCTTGAAAGGCTTGTTGGCACTCCGCTGCCCAAGCATATGGCTTGCCCCTTTAGCTGTCAGCTAGTCTTGAGTAGCCTTCAACAAACTTGTCGATAATAATTACTTGCGATAATAATTAGCTAATCCAAGGAATGACCGTAACTCTGAGACATTAGCAGGTGGCTGCCACTCTTGAATAGCCTTGACCTTCTCTTGGTCCATTTTGATGCATCCATGCTCAACAATGTGCCCTAGGAACTTAATCCTCTCTTGGGCAAAAGAACACTTCTCTAGCTTGACATAAAGCTTGTGCTCTCTCAACTTGGTAAGGGCCTTTTGAAGATGCTCCACGTGCTCTTCTAAAGTGGAGCTATAAATTACAATGTCATCCAAATATACTACCATGAATTGATCCAAATACTCTTGAAAAACTTCATTCATCATGGTGCAGAATGTTGCTGGGGCATTGGTCAAGCCAAATGGCATGACGAGAAACTCATAAGAGCCATAACGAGTAACACAAATAGTTTTAGGCTCGTCTCCCTCGGCAATCCTTACTTGATAGTACCCCGATCGAAGATCTAGCTTTGTGAAATACCTCGCTTTGCTCAATTGATCAAATGAATCCGCAGTGAGAGGAATGGGATACTTGTTCTTGATGGTCAGCTTGTTGAGAACCCGATAATCCACACATAAGCGAAGACTACCATCATGCTTTTTTTGGAATAAGACAGGTGCACCGAATGGGGCCTTAGATGGCCTGATGAAGCCTGCTTCCAATAACTCTGTAAAACTGCTTCCTTAACTCATTCAACTCAGGAATAGCCATTCTATATAGTGCACGAGCTGGTGGCTTTGGCCCTGGCACCAACTCGATAACATGATCCACACCTTAACGTGGAGGCAACTCCTTAGGCAACTGTTCAGGCATAACATCTGCAAATTTCCTTAAGACCTTCTTGATTGCGGCTAGGACCTGACTAGATTCAAGAGCTTCATTCAACTTCAATGTGGCAACCCAAGTTCGCTCACCATGCCTAACACCCCTCTTGAGTTGCATAGCTGAGACAAACCGGTCACTGTTGTTGGTGGCCATAGCAGGAATGAGACATGGTTTATCCCCCATGACACACATACTATTAGAATAAGGCATGACTGTCGTCTTTGTACTTCTCAAGAAATCCAACCCAAGGATGGCTTGGAAGTCATCCATGGGTACTGCGGTGAAATCTACTCTTCCTTCTCAAGTGCTGACCTTCAAATGAACAGATTTTGCAACCCCATAGATAGGCTGTGCTATCGAGTTAACCGCCTTGATGCGAATGCCATCCTTCTCTAAAGACAGCCTAAGTCTTTCAACTTCAGTCCCCACAACAAAGTTGTGGGTGGCCCCGGCGTCAATCAAAGCACGGAGGGGCTTCCCATTGAGTTTTACATCCACAAACATCAAACCTTTGTTGGATGACTTCCTCTTGTTCAACTTGCCTGATGATTCTGCACTATACATGGGTTTCTTCCCTTTGCCTTCATCTTTAGACTCCACAAGTTGTTTAGGATCTGAATGCTTGCCCACTTTGCCACTCTTGGCATTCTTCTTAGGCCTCCCTGTAGAGGCCTTCTTCTCCATGGCATTCATCATATGAAAGGCTCCCACTCTAGAGCCAGCTGCCTTAGAACCCTTGCCACTTCGCCTAGACCGCATGTCTTCTTCCTCGCTATCATCATCACTTGGTTGAGAGACATGGTGAGACACAGTTGCTAGAGCATTCAAGGCACGCTTTTATGGACATTCAGATAACCGATGTGGCCCATTGCATAAGAAAAAAAGAGATAAGGCCTTTTGCTTTGCTTGTAGAGAGTTGTTGAAGGCCTTTTGCCTTGTCACCATAGCTCTTCTGTTGCCATTGTCCTCCACCCGAATGGGTTTTGGATGTAGAAGTGTTGGCTCCCCCACTCTTAGGTTTGCCATAGCCTTAGGACTTTCCACCTCCCCTACTCTTGCACGGAGAACCACTATCCCGTTGCTTAGGTTCAGTGTAGTCCGTAAGGCATTCAACTGTTGCTTGTGTATGAACTAAATCTTGCACTCTTTGCCTTTGAAGTTCAACTCTGGCCCATGGCTTCAATCCCTCAAGAAAGAAGAAGAGCTTGTCTTTCTATGACATATCTTTGATGTCTAGCATAAGCCCAGAGAATTCTTTCACATAATCTCTTATAGTGCCGGTGTGCTTGAGATCCCGCAAAGCACGCCGAGCATTATACTCAACATTTTCAGGGAAGAATTGGAGCTTAAGTTCATGTTTAAGTTGCTCCCAAGTCTCAATTGTGCATAAGCCGCGTTACATCTCATCATGTTTAGTCCGCCACCACAACTTGGCATCACCGGACAAATACATTGTGGCTATAGAAATCCTTGTCTCCTCAGCATCGACTTTCACAGCTTTGAAATATTGCTCCATATCAAAAAGAAAGTTGTCTAACTCCTTGGCATCTCGGGCGCCACCGTAGGCATAGGGCTCGGGCACACGCGCGCTAGTGAATTCCATGCCACCACTAGGTGCATTGCCAAAGGCACGGGTAAGAACACCAACCCGGCCACTGAAGTCTTCAATCTCTAGCCTGAGTTCAGTGACAACATCCTCAAAATCTTGCACTTGAGTAGGGCCATAAGTTTGCTCAAGATCATAAACCCATTACTCAAGGATGGCTAATGAAACTGCCATGGCCTCCATGTTGTGCATACGCTGCTCCAAGAGCTCAATTCTCTGTCTTTGTATGGGTTGACGGTTGCCAGTACCCTCTATTTAGAAAGCCAATAATAGAGAAAGCCAAATAGATCAGGCTCTGATACCAACTGTCACACACTGGCAATGCGGAAGCCTTGACAAAGATATGCAAGTGTGTGTGGCGCTAGTTAACTCTCTTCACTAGCCCGCCAATAATGCTCAAAGGGTTTGCAAAGACAAGCAAACACAATATTAATTAAGTTGATGAGCCACAAGATTGGAGACAAGCCACAAAACAGCAATCAACAGGCTAGAATTAAAGTAAGCAACAATTGAAAGGCTTTGCACAATTTAAAGGCGAAATGAACTTTTCATTGCTCAAAAGAAGGCATTACAATAGTTGAACAATGCACTACAAGTGCTACCAAATTTGCCTTACCATAAATTAGGTTAGGGTACATTAAAGGCACAGGTGGCAGGAGGAAACATCCACTGTGTTTGAGGAGTCATAATGGATTTTTAAAAATTCTACAAAAAGAGAAAAATTGCAACTCTTGGTCCCAAAACACCTTTAATACTAAGGTATTTACATAAAACTTTACAAGGCAAAAAGATTATATTTGACCTTCTAAAAGTTGGCCTAAAGTTGCTACTTAGTGGCTAGGTTGCTTCATGGCATGTCTTGCACTATCCTGCACTATGCCTTGGGGCTTTGCTTGCACTTGCACCAACAACTTCTTAGGCATGTCTTTGGCTCTCCAAATGGCACAAATGTGTGTGTGGCATCAAGGTGTTGACCCTTGGATGGGCGCACCTTGACACTTGGGCAAGTATCTTACAAGGTAGTGAGATTTTACAAAAAGGTGTCCGTTGGCAGGTAAACAGTGGGACTGACACAAAATTCTGGGAAGACAAATGGATTTCAACTATCCTGGGGTTCAAAGTGATTTCTCTGAAGCCCAGAGGAAATAAATTTCAGAAAGTGTGTAATGCTATTGATTTCTCGACAAAGAGTTGAAAGGTAGATGATCTAAAACTCTATGTGTCTGAAGCAGATGTTGAGGCCATTCGTTCGATTCCCATTGCCCTGGAAACAACACCAGATTCTCTTGTATGGCATTTTGAATCAAAGGGTACCTATTCAGTCAAATCAGGATACAATATTGCAATGAAAGAGGTATGCAAATCTCTGCCCTACTTTCCATCTACATCCTTTCAGCCCCCAAAACAGGTGTGGAAGATGAATTGGGCTTTAAATGTACCTCCGAACACTTTTGGTGGAGAGTATGTAAAAATGTGCTTGCTACAAGAGACAATATGTGCAAGAGAAGATGTGTTATGTCGAATTTGTGCCCTATATTGCAGAGATATCCTGAAACAGTTGAACACCTCCTTTTTGGATGTGTATTGGTATGAGCAGTTTGGTTTGGTAGTGATTTAAAACTTGATAGGAATGGAGGACCTGTGTTCTCGGTTTTCAAATGGGTGTGTGATATGTTGGGCTATTTCAAATCGAGCAAAGAATGGAAGTCTTTTTTCAGTCTTATAGTTTGGATCAGTTGGTTTATTTGGAAGGATAGTAACAACTTCGTCTTTAATCATATCAAAATCGAGCCCTCATCGACTTTACATCGAGCTCGAGTAGCCAAATTGGAGTATGAGTTAGCGAGTGGGGCAAAAGAGAAAGTGCACTCTCAGACTTTAAGTGAGAATATTCAAGGGAGGACCAGTTGGCAAGCTACTTATCCCAGGACTCATAAAATCAACTGCGATGTGGCAATCAAGAAGGGCTCTAAGGTGGCTTCTATAGCTATCTTATTAAGGGATTCTAAGGGGAGATTGATCGATGGCCATACTAGCAGTTGCAGGATTTCATCCCTAATGCAAGGAGAAGCTTTAGCTTGTAGATATGTGTGTCTACTAGCACGAGCTTGCAACCTTAACCTAGTGGAGATTGAAGGGGATAACAAGACAATGATTCACTTACGTGTTTCCGAAGAAGTCCCTCCGTGGGAATGTGGGGCTATTTTCATGGACATAAAGGATTTGGCAGATCAGTGAAACATTTCTTTTTGCTGAGAAATGTTAGGGATTATGAAAAAATTTTCATGAGAATGATCATGAAAGATTTGTGACCCTTAGATTGCATTGATTAGTGTGTGGTACTTTATTTTAAGTATAATCCAAAGATCACAAATCTTTTATGATCATTTTCATGAAAAACTTTTCATGATACCTAACATTACTGTTTTTTGCTAGGCTCCATTGGGTTGCCCAAACCTCCCTCTGGGCCCTTCTTTCTCTTGACTGGGTTCTAACCCTCCTCCTGCTCTTGTTAGTCTACTCGAAGAGCTTTAATTTTCTTTTTGATTCTGCTGTGTCTTTGTTTTGTGGAGCTTTGTAAGACTCCTTGTTCAAAAAAAAAAAAAGAATTCAAAGATTCACCCGGCTGGAATATTTTTGGTCCAAGAATTATTTTCTATTTTTGTCAGCACATTCAATTTATTTACTATCCTTTAAAAGAAAAATAAGCTAACAACACTAATAATTATTTGGGTGAATTATACAAATAGTCTATGTAGTTTACACGATTTGATTTTACCCTTTAATTTAACGAATTGTGTCATTTTAATCTAATAAATAACAATTGTTAAGTTTGGTGAACGGAAAGTCAAACTATGTGTCAATTTGGTCCCTGTAATTTATACAATGTGTTAATTTAGTCCCTGTCAAAATCGAAAATATTAAAACAATAGGGACTAAACTGACACATTATGTAAATTACAGGGGCCAAATTGACAAATTGTGTGGATTTTGCATCCACCAAACTTAACAACCGTTATTTATTAGATTAAAATGACACAATCTGTTAAATTAAGAGGCAAAATCGAGAAAATTAAAATAACAAAAACCAAATTGATATATCGTATAAATTATATAGACCATTTGCATAATTTATCCTCTTTTTTCTTTTCTTTTTTTTTTTTTGTTGAAACTTAAGTTTTGGTTGGTGATGAACTGGCGACGTGTCAGAAATTAATTAGTACACCACCAAAAAAAACAAGAGCAATGTTAAAGACACTAAAAAAAATTATCAATACTCCTATCTAATACGTCATATGGGTGCGGATTTTATATTTATGTGAGATATTTAGTAAAAATAGTAATAAAATTCTTGGTATTTTTAGCATTTTTCAAAAAACAAAAGTTAATTTTGAATTGGTACACTCAACCCCCATTTGGCAAGATGGTTGGAATTAATTTAACCTACTAAAAAATAAATTAAAAAGTTAATAAGACTAAATATCAAATTCAAATCATAATCATTTTATTTTATTTTTTTCTCACAAGATATCAAAATAGTTAAAAATTTATCTCAAACAAAATTTTTGCAGCCAAATTAAAATAGCAAAAAAGTTTTAAAAAATCAAATTAAAAAAATTCTTTCCAAACAAAAGCCCCAGTTAAAATAAAATAAAAATAAAAAATCAAATCACGTCTAAATGCATAAGAGAGGGAATGTACATTTTTATCATCTCATGTTATTGACCCTGTAGTAATATATAGTTTTTTTTTTTTTGGTACAATTTTGCTAAATTATCATTATTTAACACCTTATTAATTGGTTCCCCCTTGTTTTTTTTAGGAGGGTACACGGTCCGGATTGATTTGATTCTAAGAAGATCCAAGAACCAAACCAATCATAACGGTTTTGTGATTTTGAAAATCAGACCCAACCATTACACTTGTAAAACCGGACCAGAACCAAACCGAAATAACGGTTCGGTTGCGGTTTGGTTCACGGTTTCAAAATTTTCTATTTACAATAATAAATTGTTAATATTAGCAAAATAATTACTCAAACTGATTATATTTAACTCATGATAAAAACTAATAATATTAAGGTATTACTCAACATTACATATCTATATCATCCTAATATCATTAAAATTACAAAAAACCAATTAATAAAAATAAAACTTGATATGATAAAATTAAATATCTATATATATCTTATTAAATAACACGTATGCATGGTTCAAGGACTGTTGTTGTTTATTAAATATTATATATATATCTATCTTTTAAAATTCGGTTCGGTTCGGCTCGAACCGTGGTTTTTTCATAAAATCCATTAACCGAACCGTTTTTACGATTCTCAATATTTCTTGAACCGAAATCGAACCGGTTCTTAATAGAACTGAACCAAACCATACAGTTTGGTTTGATTCGGTCCGGATTATCGATTTGAATGGATTTTTGAACAGCCCTAGTTTTTTTGGGATAGGTGTTCTTTTAGTCTTTGATGAATTTTTTATAAAATTTTTCAAGAAGTTCCGATTAGTTCGATAAGACAAATAAAAAATTATAATTTAAAAATAAAAATTCAAAAAAGAATTGAAAAATCCAAAAATAAGTATTAAAAAAACCGTTGACTTTTTTTTGCTTATTTTGACTTATTCAAAAAAAAAAAAAAGAATTTTGTTTAAAAAATATACATTTTAGATTCGTGTCAACAAAACGGACCAAAAAATTAAAAAGTTTTGACATAATTTTAAAAAACAAGTCACTAAAAACAAAAAATAAGTAAATTTTTAAGTGTTGCCAACAGGGAATGTAACTTATAGATCACCCGTCCATAGTTTGAACTCCAAAACTGCACCTAACATTTACTTGCATAATTTCATGATTCGAACTGCTCCAGTAAAACTCACTCATAAAAATCTATCCTATTGAGGAGAAGTGTCCAATAAACTTAGCACATAGCCTAAATCTACCAAAAATAAAAAATAAAAAATCTAATATGAGATCGTAACGCAATGGACCGGTTCTTATCAAAAAAAAATCCAAATTACTCATTGTCCTTTTCCCTCATAATTGAATGAGACCTCCACTTTTGTTGCTTTATTTTGGTTTTGGTTTTGGTTTTTGTAGGATTATGTTTGTTTAGATGTTAGGCCTTGTTTGTTTGGGTGGATATGAGCTTGGGATTGGACTAATAGTCCAATAAAATTATTAATTTGATATTTGGTTAAACAATTGAAGTACGGATTAATTATTTTAAACTTGACTATTAGTTAAGATAGGATACATAATCCAACGGATTCGTAGTCCTAGAACTATTAGTCATGGGAATGCTAATCCAGTCCGCCCAAACAAACATGGCCTTAATGTATTGCTAAATTGGATGTGGAACTGGCGACTTTTTCAACTCTGGCTTTTGATGAAACAAATGTTTGGGCTTGAGTGAGCTTGGATATGTCATCAACCAAGCCATGGAAAAGGAAAATGTCTTTGGTCCATTGGTGGAAAAAGCCATCTTTAAAATTGGCCTCTTCCAGTGGAAACCCTACCCAATATGTCCAGTGACCCGCATGTACGGACCGGTGGGCAAGGTGGCTACCATGCCCTTCTGAATTCTTCTAAAATATAAAGATAGTGTTTGGTTTAATTTTAAAATCATGATTCTAATTAAAAAAATTTAATTTTTTTTTAAAATTCATAACCAAACACTTAATTTAAAATTAATTTCAAAAATTTTTTTCAAAACTCAAAGCTCTATTTTTAAAACAAAAACAATAATAATAATAATAATAAATTTTTTTTATTTTGTTCTTTAAAATTATTTTTATTTTTTTGACTTTTGACTTTTTTTCAGAAATATTTTTCATTTTTATTTTTGAAGAAAAATATTTTTTTATTTTTTTTATTTTTCCAAAAACATATTTTTGGTCATTTTTTTTAAGTATTTGCTAAATAATTTATTATGATTTAGATATATATGGGCGATCCATTTTTTTTTAATTTAAAAAAAATTAAATATTTAAAAAATAAAATAAAATATTTAGAATAAAATAGAAAATATTTAAAATAAAATTTATATATTTAAAATAAAAAATAAAATATTTAAATATTTAAACAAATAAATATTTATAATAAAAAATATTTACCATAAAAAATAAAATTAAGAAAATTTTAAATATTTAAAAAAAATAAACCCAAAACAATTTCAAAATATAACTCAAAACTCAAAACTCTTTTCAAAACTTATAACCAAATAAATTTTCTCATTTCAAAACTCATTTCAAAAACTCATCTTTCAAACATAACTTCACACTCAAATCATGATTCTAAAATTAAACCAAATGGAGAATTTTTATTTTTATGTTATTTTGATCCATTAAAATGAGATGTGGAATAATATAATTATTCTATCATAATATCTATTGTAACGTTTGATTCACTAAAAAATTAATAAAAAAAAATATATTATAAATAGAATTATCATTTATTATTGTAAGAAAATAGCAATTCTATATAGACGGGAATAGCCATTCTATAAAGACATTTCGGAATGACTATTACATTCCATTCAATTTCATTTAAGTTGAAGTTGATCAAATTTTGGATTTAATTAGCAACGTTAGAAAGAAAAGAAAAATTTTTTTGAGTAAATTAATAATATTTTCCATCGAAGATGTCCAAAATCTTTCACAAGAATTACGATTTATGTATATCTCAATAACTATGATTTATATCAATTATATAAATCATATGAAATTGCTCATGAAATATAATCTTATAATTATTATTAAAAAAATTATTTTTGATTCACTCACAAATACAATATTTTTCGAATTAGATTTATCATCTAATATTTTAAGTGATTTCCTTGCAAAAAAACTAGTATAGCTAAAAAAATAAAAATAAAAAATTGTACGTACCTACTATTTTACCACTAATTTTTTTATTATTACTTTTAAATATGTATGAAAATCTCATTTTTTTGATTTGCCTAAAAGAGTCAATGCCGACTCTCCATTCCCACCAAAAAAAAGAAAAAAAAAAAAAAAGAAGAAATAAAAAATCACAAAAAATTCAGAATACCGTATAATAAGAATTCTATTTATACATAAAATTCATGCAAAAAAATCACAAAAAATGATGTGGTAATACCATTATTATAAATAAATGCATCTTTAATAATTTTTTGTTTTGAAGTGAATGGTCACGTTTCTACGTATAAAAATTATGTATAAATGTTTTATTTGAATAGTATATATGCGTAAAAACATGTGAATATTTTTCGAAAAGGGTAAATTATAACTTAACTCCCTGTGGTTTACCCAAAAAACTCAGAACCTCTGTATAGTTTCATATGTAACACTTAAATCTCTATACTTCATACCAAAGTACAAATTTAGACGGACGTAACAGAAATTGTAAAAAGTCTAAATTAACCTTATTTATTTCTCTAATTTTCTTCTTAATGTCATTACAAACCAGAATATTCTCTGATTTTTCTTTAAATTTTTTGTATTCCTCTTTTTCTTCTCCTTCTTCTTTCTCATCCCATGGCGAACCACACACCTCTCATACCATCATCAAATACATATCTCTCTCTCTAGAATTTAGACCCAAACAAATACTCATATCTCCCTCTCTAGAATTTAAATTATACATATATGATATACGTATATGATATATATAAAACATAAATGATACATATGAAAGAATTGATAGTTTCCATTATACATATATGATATATATACATACATATTAACTGATATATATAATACATATTTCAACAATTATCTTGTATAAGAAAAAGTGATATTGTATTACTTCGTATCTCTCTCTCTATATATATATATTCTCTCTTACTGTGACCACCATCATCACCACCATGCCCAGCTCCATTAAAACCAAGAACCACCCTTTACAAAGTGCTATAGATGAAGCAACAGAAGATGGTGGATGATGAAAAAGAAAAAAATAGATTTGGAGATGTTTCTTTAAAATATGTGAAGTTAGTTTTCAGACAACTTTCGATATGCCGAAACCACCAATTTCAAGAAAAAGTGAGAAAACGAGGTAGTGTAGGATGAAGTATAAGCAAAGTTTGGAGATTGGTGAAAGAACGGAATAAAATCATTAAGAATCAAGAAAATTATGGAGTCCGAAAGATGGGCCTAAGAAATGTCGGAAACGGGAAGAAAAAGTAAGTTTGGTTGGTATGAATCCCATCAATGCTATTTCAAAAATCTAAGGTAGCGTTTAGTAGAGTTTTAGAATTATGATTTGAAAATAAAGTTGTATTTTGAATTTGTGAGTTTTGGAATTATAATTTGAGTGTGAAAAATTTGTTTAGTTATGAGTTTTGAAAAGAATTTTGAATTGAGTTTAAAATGATTTGATGTGACATGATATTTGATTCAAAAACTTACAACTCATAACTAAACACACAATCCAAAATTTTATTCAAAACTCATAAAAAAATTTTAAAAAATTCCAAAAATATTTTTTATTTAAGATATAAAAATAAAAATAAAACAAACACTGTTCTGGTCAACCAGCCGGACGTCCGAGAGGATGACCGAGTAGACGTGTTTTTAAAAGTGAGTGTGGAATCAACTTTTGAAAACGTGAACCAAACAGCACACTCAAATGTAAGTGTAGAATTAAGTTTAGGGAGCTCTGTCAAACAGAGTCTAAATGTTTACACATATTAATTGTTTGATTTCATGGGTTGGGTTTGTTACTAATTCGAATTATAAGAAAAAAAGTGGTTTGGATAATTTTTAAAGAGAAAAGTTGTGGTGGTGATTTTGAGTGGTGGTTTTGCATGGAATAAGAAGTTGGTTATGGATAATTTTTAGAGAGAGAAGTTGTGGTGGTGATTTTGAGTGGTGGTTTTGCATGAAATAAGAAGTTGGTTGTAGTTTTGCATGGAATATAATGGTTGTGATGTTGGTTGGTTGTAATTTTGCATGGAAGGTGATGATGGTGAGATGAGAGGAGAAATAAAAGGTAATAGTGGTAGTTTTGCATGGAAGGTGATGGTGTTGCATATTTATATAAAGAGGGAGAGAGAGCCTGTGTGATGGTAAAAGTGTAACACATGCTCTATTGCAATACACCATTTTGTGTATATATATGGCTATAAGGGTATTTTGGTCATTTGTCATATATTTTTGGGCGGAAAAAATTGTTTCACTCATCATTCATGGTCGTGCAACACACATTCTGTTTAAATGAACAGTTCTATCGAAAATTATACTTTGGTATGAAGTATAAAAAGTTTAAATGTTACAAGTGAAACTATAAGAAGACTCGGTACTTTTTAGACAAATCACATGGTGTTAAATTATAATTTATCCTTTTGAAAATTTATGAGGTTGTATTGATTTTCTTCATTTCTACATTAGTGTTGTTTCAAGCAAAATTATAAATGCAAACATTTATAACGGATCAATGATTTCCGTTATCTAAATTTTCAGTTAATCTTTTCCCTTTCAAAAAAAGCGCAAAGGCACCAAGTAATTGCCCCCGTGTGGTGAAAATTTAAGGATAAATAATAATAAATTGTTTTAAATTATTATTCATTTGTACTTTATCTTCTTAAACTTTAAAATGTAACTGTTAATCACTTTGAATTATTTTCTTGTTACACTTAGAGTGTCTCTAATAATTTGTCATTAAAGCTGCCATTGTTATAATATAGCAACAGTGGTGCTCTAATGATGAATATGATAGTTATCAAATTTAGCAAAAACCAAAATTTGTACCAAATTTGACACAAGCTTTGGTAGTTACCATATTCACCAACTCAACCAAACTAATCATTTTCCTCCCTCCTTCCTTCCCTCTCCCTTAGCAAAACAGATAATTTTTTGCAAAACCGCCATTTTGATAGATCCAAACACAGAAACTGGTATGTTCGGGACGATGCAGTGTTTGGTTCTGTCAAAATGACGTCTAAGCATTGGAACACCGTTGCTATAATTCTACCATTTTCTACTATTTATTCCCAAATTATAGTAATGATAATGCTATTATAGCATTTGTCATTAGAGATACTGTTAAATACTTTTGTTAGGATCTTGTTTCGGGATTTAAATAGAATTAGGTTATATATGAATCACATGACACACTTATAGTTTTTTTTATAGTAATAATATCCGTTATTTATTTTTTAGAATAATAATATACCATTATCTAGTGATCCCATTTAGACTTATGTTAGTGACAAAGCACAAAAGAATCACTAAATGAGGGTATTTATTATCCAAAAAATTATAAAAAAATGTGTCATTTGATTTTGTAAAAATTTCTAATAGAATTTTAAACTAGTCCGAACACATAATTATAAAAAATAAAAAAAACAAATGTAATAATATAATACTTTGAGTTGGTTAATTATTGAGTTTTGAAATTTAGGTGGTAAAATAAAAATAAATTGTATTTAAGAGAAAATTACGATAATTTATTCAAAATTCAACAAATATTTTTGAAATTCAAGTACAAAATAAATTTAAATTACACATTGATATTTTTGAATAAAATTTTAAATACATATTCTAAATTTATAACATTGCTATTTTCCTTTATACACGCAATGGTTTGTTTTGAAAAATAGGTTAAAAATTAATTTTTAATTTTTTTTTAAAAAGTGTGTAAAAAATAAAAAAATAATAATATAATCCAAAAAAATTAAAAAACTAAAAAAATTACTTTTAATCTCTTTTTGTAAAAAAAGGTCAATATTCCCAAAAAGCAACCTTCGATTTTAGGAAAGTCAAACTACATCAAGTCCATCCATATTCATCAAAGTCAAAGTAAACATACAATTTTATTAGTTAAACAAAGCAAGAAGAACCACTTTGAATTCGATCGATTCAATTCCAAATCAAACAGTGCTCTTAATGGATGCACTGTACCCACTCTGCTCATCCCAATACTTAGACCAAAGCATGACACCCCCATACTTACATGACTTCTTTATCTCCGGCAATATCTGACCCTTCAACACCTCCGCCGGAATAAACCCACTTCCGGCGGCTTGAGTCGCCGCCGGCAAACCCAAAAACACCTTCCCATCACCCTTGATCGATCTTATCCAAACCTTCCACGAATCAATTAAATCATCAATCTTCCCTGAACTGTACTGGCATGGTGGGTTATTATAAAATTGTACCCAAACATAATCAAATAGACCCGTATTAAGGGCACCCCCTAAAAACGCATCAGGAAACGGACATTGGGGTGCCCCTGATAAGTACACCTTCCTTCCAAACTCGCTATAAGCAGATAAATAGCGAGCCAGATCGTCCCAGTACTTTGTGGAGCCGAGCTCGATATCGAAATCGATACCGTTCAAGACAGCATTGCCGAGAGGGCGAGACGATGAGGAGCCGCCTAGGTAGTTGTTCCAGAGGTATTCAGAGACGTTTTTGGCGTCGGATTGGGAAGAGAGAGAGTAGGTGCCGACGCCGCCGCCGATGGAGAGCATGACTTTGATGCCGAGGTTTTGGCAGTGGCGGATGTCGGAGGTGAGGAAGGTGCAGGTGTTGGCGGCGGGGTTGCAGTGGCCGGCCAGGTTGAGGACTGGGGTTTGGGAGTTGCCGAAGATGTAGAGGAAGGCTATGTTCACGTACGAAAATCTTTTGGTGTCGCAGGTTTCGGATAGGGTTCCTTCGTTGCCGTTTTGGCCCCAGTAGATGGCGATGCCGCCGCCCATGGAGGTTTGGATTTCAGATAGGAGGAGTAGAACGAGGGAGAAGATGAGAGCAGTGGGTTGAGGCTTTGTTGCCATTTTTTATAGTGAATCAATAACTACTGTTGGTTTTGCTTTACTCTTTATAGGGAAGTGTTGTTCTTCTTTTTAATGTGAGTAGGACCCGTTTGGTATTCAATTGTTTTAGAAAAAAGATTTTCCCCCGAATGAGCCGCCCCTATTGTCCCGAGAGAGAGAGAGAAGAGAGAAAGAAGATTGGGGAAGAGGATCGGGGACCTCTCGCAACTCGTCGCCTCGTCGGCCGCCGTCGCCCGTCGCCCGATCGTCGCCCGCTGTCGCTCGTCGCAACAGCTCCGCCGATCGCATCGCCATGCCTCTGCCTCGCCTCCCTCCTCCATTTTTTAGGCCCCCTCCAGTCCCTCCCCCTCCCCCCCCTCCCCCTCCCCCTCCCCCTCCCCTCCGTCTTCTTCTTCCTGCTCCTGCTTCTGCTGAAAAAAAAAAAAAAAAAAATTACAACCACGAAACGTTTCGTGGTTTCGGGGCAGTCGGGGTAGCCTGAATTCGAGGTCCCAATCAATTCTCATTGTTTTAACTTAAAAGTTAAAAGTTATTAAAAAAATTAAAAAGTTTATAATTTATATTAAAATTTTTAATTTTTTTTTTTTACTTTTTGTATATTTTTCGTAAAAATTAAAAAGTCATTCCAAACATACTATTTTTTTTATCTTATATTTTAATTAAAAAAATAAAAAAATTACTAAAATAACATGTTCTCAAACGAGGCATTAATCGGAAAGAAATCTATTCATATATAAGATTAAGAAAAATAACTATGAAAATTATATAATTGGTCCGTTTGATTTAGTTTTTAAAAAGAGTTTTGAGTTGTATTTGAATGATAAGTTGTTAAAAAGAATTTTGAAAATTAAAAATTATTTGGTTATAAATTTTGAAAATAATTTTGGGATAATTTGTAGTTTTATTTATTTATTTATGGAAAAAAAGGGAGTCCCCTAGTGGGGGTGACCCCCACCACCCCCAGTGAATTCTCATTGGTCCATTTTTTACTTTATTTTATTTTTTGGTGTCCTGCTCTGGCTGCCCCCCACGTGTATGTGGGCGTGTTGGGGGTCTGCCTCAGTTGGGGGTCTGAAGCATGACCCTTTATTTATTTATTTTTGTATTTGAATAGATGAACATGAGAGAAAGTTTAATTGATTGATATGTAGAATGTGAGAGAAGAGAGAGAAAAATGATTGATTTATTAATAAATAAATAAATAAATACATAAGGAGAGAAGAGAGAGAAAAAAATAATTTAAAAGAAAAAATTTTAAATTTATTAACTAAACATGTCTTTTAATTTTTTAATCTAAATATTAATTTAAAAAATAAACCAAACATCATCATAGTTCACATTTGATGTCGTCAAAGGTCTACGAGGGTGAACGGAAGTGGAGAGAAGGGTAGTGATATGGGCTTTGGGATATAACTCTAAAATTAAATAATATATAAAAAAAAAAAAAATGCACTTACCAATAAGTCTTATACGTAAAGTTTAAAATCTATCTAATCTCAAAATAAAATATTTACACCAATTAGTTTTACATATTTTTAATTGTTACCAAAAATTCTTTTTTTTTTTTTTTTTTTAATAACTTTAAAAATACTGCTACATTCAACAACTTCTGTCAGACTCACCGAAGACTCGCCGGAATATGTAACATCACCGGGAAGTCGTCGGAGCATCACCGGAAGTTCGCCGGAGTGTTCTGAACGTCATTGGAAAATGTCAAGAATATCATCGGAGACTCACCGAAATATTCAAAATATTACCGGAAAAATAAATAAATGGAGAAATCATAATTAAAAAACATAATAACAACAAACAACAATGGGAAAAAGTATATATTATTTTTCAATTTTTGTAGAGTTTAAGTAAATAATCTGTAATATTGATTAAACTGAAAAGTAAGTTTTGAAACTGTAAAATGTTACAGTTTCAAAGCATTATTCTATTAAGCTGGAAAACATATTATGAAACTGTAAAATTTTACAGTTCTAAAGAATGTTATGAAACTATAAAATTTTACAGTTTTAAAGCATGATTAATTTCAGCACCAAAAAAGCTGAAACTCTAAAATTTTACAGTTTTTACCGCCTGTAACTAAAACTTAAAAACAACTTATTCAGAACTTAAAATTTGTCTCCATTAAAATAGAAAAATAGACGTGTGTAACAGAAAAAATGTAAAAAAATTGAGAAATCGAAGGAAATAATAGATATAGAAAGAATATTGTACTCCGACAACT
Organism: Camellia japonica; assembly: GCA_030407325.1. Classification (NCBI taxonomy): domain Eukaryota; kingdom Viridiplantae; phylum Streptophyta; class Magnoliopsida; order Ericales; family Theaceae; genus Camellia; species Camellia japonica. Next base: position 126,681,729 of record JAPPVO010000002.1, on the reverse strand, counting down.
ATTTTTGGTTTAGATCTAGTCGGATCTCATGTAGATTTACTCAAATAATGTAGATCTCATCTTCTTGGCCGTCAGTGAGGATGAAGTCACGAGTTGATGTCGGTGGTTGGCGGTTGCCAGTGAACCCTAATCAATGGTGGTCGTCGGTCACCAATGACTATATATTAGAAAGAGAAAGAGAATAAGGAAGGTGTGATCACTGGTCGTCGAATATGACATAGAGAAGGAAAAGAAAACGCAGGAAAAAAAAAAGAGAGAGAGAAAAACGTAAAGAATGAGACAAAAAGCAGAGAGAGAGAGAAGCGTGTAGGACTTTTGGGTCTACACAAAAAATTGTTGAATTAAATAGTGTACACATATTTCAAATAGGACTTATAGGTAATTTGCTAAAAAAAAAACATAGCATAATAATGATATAGTAATGTTATCATATGAGTGTTTTATTTTAAATTGAAATATTCATATTAAATTTTTTGATTTTTTATATTATTATTTTAAAATCGCAAATGAAATTAAGGGCATAATTCTTATTTTTAACTAATTCAATCATATAGTCCTCGCTATTGTAATTTGAGATTTCTCATTGATTGATGATATTGTAATATTATCGTTGTATTTAATATTTAAGTAAGGCCACTTTGGATCATGGTTATCAGAATCCTAATATGAATTGCATGATCTTAAGATCTTACGATTCTAATTGGGCTAAGCGATTTGAATTGTATTAAGATCTTAAATTCAGTAGGATTTTAAAGTGATTATGATCCTAATCATAAAATTGTGTATAGTTGCAATGTGATCTTGATCCCACTAAAAAAATTATTATTATTTATTTTTTATATATTTATATATATTTGTATATTTATATAAAAAATTTGACTATAAGCTCTTTCTCCAAACATCTCTTTTAATTTATGTCAACATAAAATATGCATTTTATCAAATTTATCATTTTTCTTTAATAATTTTAAAATTATTTAAGATAAATTATCATTATAGATAATTTTACGTTTTATTTTAAATTAAAAGTAGAATCTTACGATTCTCTATCCAATCTACAAGTCTCTTCTAACAATCTTACTAGGATCCTGATTTTAACAACCGCACTTTGGACTCCCTTCATATAGACTAAAAATTCCTAACAATTGCTAGTAACACAATATTTTTTACAAATAAAAGAATACAAAGGTGAAACAAAGGCATGAGATTCGTTTGTGGAATTCAACTTTTTATCTCATATTTATGGGCTATTTTGGGAAGAGTTAAAAACCAAAGTGAACTTTTAACCTATTTGGGTCATATTACCTCTCTATTTTTTTATACGCTTTCAAAAAAAAACCCAACTTTTAACTAACTTCCCAAAACAACTCTATGGGTTCGTTTGGAAAGTGGGTTGGTTTTTTGATTTTTGGACTTTTTAGTTATTTTAGCCTGGGGTTAAAAAGTCTTGTTTGGGAAGGACTTTTTGACTTTTTATGAGAGAAAAAATGTAATGATTATGAATTTGATGTGATGTTTTGTCTTACTGGGCTAAAAAGCCTATTTTGTCTTTTTGTAACTAAAATAGTCCCAAACCCAACCCAACCCATCTTCCAAAATAGATAGGTCTCATTATGTGAAAATTTTTGTGTGCTTAGACATTCTCAATTCTCAATGTGTGCAATCAACCACTATAAAGGTGTATAAGGTAAGTTTGGACACATTCACAAAAAGATATTTGGCCGTGTTTGGTTAGATGTTCAAACTATGATTCCACCATTTGGTTTCAGTATGGTGTTTGTTTAGAGTTTTCAAAAGTTAATTCCACACCTACTTTTGAAAAAAATTTCCAAGGCGGGAAAATTTAGGCTAACTGGTCGTTCTCCCGAATGTCCGGCCAGTCGTCCTCCCGAACATCCAGCTGGTTGACCGATACAGTTTAATTTTTTATTTTTATTTTTTACAATTGACACCTGTTATTTTTTATATTTTAAATAAAAAAAATTAGAATTTTTTAAATTTTTTTTATGAGTTTTGAATAGAATTTTTAGTTGTGTGTTTGGTTATGAGTTGTAAGTTTTTGTATCAAATATCATATGTCACATCAAAAATTCACCACTCAATTCAAAACTCTTTTCAAAACTCATCAGGGGCGAATTTAGGATTTTTCATATAGGAAAGGCGAATATATATACTAACAAAATTTTTAAAAAGAAAAGTATCTCATTATAATATCAATTTCTACTAGTATAAAAAGTGAAAATGAGATGAAAATATATATATATATAGCATGTTTTTTGTATCCACATTTAGTTACAAAAAATAGTAACTATAAAACAATTTATATATTAAAGTGAGGCATCTTGAGTTGTTGTGCTCAACAATCTTTTATGTCATTAAAAATGTCTATGATAGAATCGATATTAAAGTCTCATACAATGTCTTTTTTCAATGAACATGATTAAAGTAATTAGTTGATACATTATTTTATTTTTATTTTTTTGGTAAAAAAGAACTAGCATAAAATTAAAGAGGTACTGAAGTTACAAGTCAAGGGTAAACAGCCTCTTGTTCATCATCATACAAATGCTTAACTAAAAATGAGGGAGTAGAAGCAAAAACATGAAATCCTACTAAGGCTTGGCTGCCATGGTTAGCTAGAGCATCTGCGCATTTGTTGGCTTACCGATAGATGTGATCAATCTTCGTGATCCTGAGCTACCTCATGAGGTACCTGCAATCACATATATAATTACTGAAGTGATGATGTGAAGAAGGTTCTTGCATGATTAAGTTGATCACCGCCTTCGCATCCGATTCCACACACAGACTGGGCAATCTCAAGTCCATAGCCAGCTTCAAACTATCTCTAAGGGCCCAAAGTTCTGCCTCCATTGCCAAAGCGATGCCGATATTCCTAGCAAAACCAGTGACCTAGTGACCCATCCAGTCACGAATGACACCACCACCACTGGCTAAACCCGGATTTCCGTTAGCCGCACCATCAATGTTGAGTTTGAAAGTACCAAAGTGTGAGGGGGTTGCCAGCTAATAGAGAGACAGGTTGGTGCTAAGTTAGGCTTGCCTTTGTCGGACACGTGTTGCCATTCCAAAGCTTTAGCTATCACCTACGAAGCTTTGAAAGGGGTTGGGATAGTATGAAAACAGACTGAGTTGCGAAGCAACCAAATAGACCAGCACACAAAAGAAAACAGGGTTGCCCACATGACTCCGGAAGGGTGGGCTTCGGGTGATTGACAGTTAGATTGGAACCAAGAGTGGAGATCAAGGGAAAATGAGGGGGATGGCCTTGGTGGGAATGTCGATGCAAGACCAGCAGTGGGCGGTAGATTAACAATCCCTAAGGGCATGTTCAATAGTTTCCGGGAAACAATGGCAGATGGGGCAGAGGTCATCGTTGACAATTTGCCTTCGAAAGAGTTAGGTTATGGTATTCAATTTTTGGTGAAGAGTACACCAAACAAAGTGGAGAATGCGTGGATTAGTCAGAATTTCCCAGACCTATTGCCAATTGTGGAAGGGAGGTGAAGGTGTGAAGTCTGAAGTGAGAAGGTAAGCCGATCTAGTTTGAAAGGTACCAACAGTGGAGTGTTTCCAGACACGAATATCGTCATAAGGATTGTACCAAGATGGGGATAGGCTGCTGATACTAGCAAGAATTTCAGGGGGTAAAATGAACGAGATTTGGGAAAAGTCCCACTCATTATCAACCCAACAATTGTTCACGCGAAGGGAGGCATCCTCCGAATTCAAGGGTCCTTCAATACAATCCCTTAGTAGATCACATTTGGCCCAATCTTCTAACCAAAAATGAGTGATCCTGCCATTCTTGAGAAGCATTTTAGAGCCTTTGTTGAGGATAGCAGTACCCTTACCTAAACTACGCCAAACCGAAAAGGCTTTGGTGCAAGTTCTCGTTGTCGTGCCGTACTTAGACTTGAGAGTTTGAGCCCACAGGGAGTTACCCTCACTCGACAATCTCCAATTCAACTTGGCCATATAGACTTTATCGACCAGACATGTTTGGCGAATTCCGAGCCCACCAAGGTTTTTGGGTTTAGTAATAGTGTCCCACGATACCCCATGAATTTTTCTAAGCTTTGAGGAAGACCCCCACAAAAAATCCCTATTGAGTTTATCAATGGTATTAGACACAAATTTAGGAATAAAATTACATTACATAATGTGAACAGGGATGGCAGCGTTCACTGATTTGATAAGGATAGCACGTCCCGCAAACAATTTACTCTTCCATCCAGTAAGTTTCCCTTGAATCTTGTCAATTAAGAATTGGAACGATTCTTTAGTAGGTCTGGAGTGATGTATGGGACAACCCAAATACTTGCCCAGGTTTGTAGTAATGGGAATCCCTAAAACTGAAGCAAGTTGTTGTTGCATGTTGGTTTGGACATTAACGGAGAAGAGAACTTTGGATTTGCTAAAGCTAATGACTTGCCCGGACAAGGAGAAACACTCTTGAAGAATGAGGGAAATACTATGACAATTGGCCACCGTGGCTTCCCCAAAAAGAATAAGATCATCCGCAAAGAATAAGTGAGACAACAAAGGGCCGGTTCTAGAAACACGGATAGGAGTCCAGGTATTGTTATGACAAGCTTCGGAGATCCGAGAAGATAGGCATTCTAAGCATAGAATGAAAATATAGGGAGAGATGAGATCCCCTTGTCGGATGCCCCTGGAGGGTGTGAACTCATCCGTTTGTGCTCCATTGAATAACACGGCTAAAGAGCTAGAGGTTATATTTCATAGATATAGAGTGACATCCGCTTAAAAAATTTTAAATAATAAAAACTTAGAGAGAGTGAGCCTCTATAATATGTAAATAATTATAGTTAATACTAGGTGTTTTTGAAATCATAAGGAGGGAGATCACCTCATCTTACCCCTCTATCTTTGTCTATTATAATATACCTTCCACTATTGAATTATATAAGAACTAGCATATCACCCATGCTATGCACGTGATTGAATTTAAAAAAACTATTTATGGTTATGTCAAACATATTTTTAAATTGTTAACATAGTATATACATAATTTTAAAAGAAAATGTTGACATTGCATAATTAAAGTAATCAAAATAAGAATTTATTACATTTTTTGAAATTCACTGAATAAATAAAACAAAGTATAACTAAAATCTTAATTGTTATGGGTCTTCCATCAGCATTCATGTATTGTCAACATGATAGTTAGAATTATAATTGATAAATAACACATATATTATGTTTTATAAAATGTTATAAAGTAAAAATGTTATACTTATATATATATATATATATATATATATTATGTATATTATATATATTACCTTTTAAAAGGTATAGACATTTTTTAGACCAATTTATATTTAGAACAAAGGTCATGCACGGTACACAATCTAGTTGACGTTGCATTATTGGTACGGGTATGATAAATGCATAGGCACAATCTTGGCATGACATAATATAATCTTTAATCATTCTAACTCCATTATCCTATAAAATTTTGGAATTATAACATTGTACTTGGAAAGGTAAGAATAAGTTATTTATAATAAATTGTATAGTTTCGTACCTTTGATCTCATATTCTTCAAATATGATGGTTGACATTGCAAAATAAACTCTGCCCATTTATCTTGAACAATGAGATTTATTGAACCAATATTGTCTTTGACCACAATGTTAAAATTGTATCTAATCAAAAATAATTATAAAAAAAAAAAGAAAGAAACACTTGTTAATAGAAAATATTGTATTTAATAAAAAATCAAAACACTTGTTAAGTTTGAATTATTATTGTACATAGCAATTATTTACCTAAAGAAAATTACCTCGTTATAATATCAATGTCATCATGCATGCAGTGACGACAAACAATGTGACCATAATGATATTCAACTTTTTGATAGCAACTTTTGCACAAATCAATCCAAATATTGTCAATATCAATTTGTTCGATGTACCCAAGTATTCGAAAATATGAAACCTACAAAATATTTGGAAAAACATAAATTAATCTCTCTCTATAAACAAATATATATACATATCGTTTAACTTTCATTACTTGGGATGATAACAATTCTTACCTTTGGTATAGGTATAAAATCACGTATTCGAATTCTTTTAGCATTTGATATTATCATTGACTGTGAAATTGAGAATCCATTTTTTCGGTTCCAAGATACCAACTTTTGTGATATATGATTCATAGCAAACCTAGATAGACATCAATATATATATAATTGTAAGAATTATATTGTCATATGTAATTGATTAATATTATATAATCATAACATACCACACTCGAATATGATTTGTATAACGGAATGAATGATTAGTATATAACTTGTTGTATTTGCATGTAGCGAGACATGGACCTAGAAGTTGAGAAAAGATAATTTATCAATATCAATATTTGTATATGCATCTATATATTATAAAAGTCAATGAAAAATAATCTTACCATAATAATTTTTAACTGTTAATCTAGTGGCAAATAAAATATTATCCTTTTCTAAAATATGATATAATTGCATGCCATCAGTTGTTGCAAATACGTCCCATAAAGTTAGTCTTACTAATGTGAAACTATTTTTACAATTAAAAAAAAAGGTTAAAATTAGGAAAAATAATATCATTCGTAGAGTATTTCAAATTTGATAAAGACACAGAAATATGTTATGGTATCATAACTTATATCAAGTAGTAGAATATTTCTTTTGTAATTATCATGATTTGCAATACCTTGACATTCAGTTACACTAACAACTAAGCAAATCATATCTGTATATTTTAGCACTGACATATTTATTATTTTGATAGTTTAAATTTTTTCTATTAGTAATAAACTATGTAAGTATGTAATCTAGATAAAGTATTATTTAGTAAAAGTAACGTACCTATTAATTGAACATCTTGATGAACAAATTGGCCAACGTTTGATAATTTCTTAATGAAATGACACTGAAGTGGAATATTATCATCATGATCAAGTATGTGCACAATTGTTGTATCATCAGTAAAGAAATGTTATAATGATGTGGTACGAACAAGAATTTCTCATCAGCCAATGTAATATGAACTCTTCTAAAACAATATATTTTTCTTTCAATTAAATGTTCTTTAAAATAATCATATTTTTCATAGCACACAATTCCTGCCATGGTATCACCCTTTGAAAAAAAGGTAATTGTGGACGCGCCCGCATGGGGCCTCATGCCACAGTTCGGACTCGATTGTCACGGTTCTTAATCTGAACCAAAGAGTCCAAATCTGGCAAATTGTTTTGAAAAACAGATTTTATATAAAGAAGTGCCAAACATGGACTGCTTTGCCAGATACAGAGTCGCCACCTAAATATTTTTTAATGGGGGAATTTAGGAAACCCTGACTCGTTTGCCTAAGGCCACGTGTCTGTCATCACCAAAGTTGCCTCGGCTCAGGAACTTGGGTACGATTGGGGAAGGTCAACTATGAGCACCCCCGCTCGCCTGATCAAAGATCGGCCTCTACTAATCATGATATCTTGTTTTTGAAAACACATGCGTTCTTATTCCGATTAATTAGCTAGAATTACTATGTTATGCACATGGCAAACAAGTATAGACTAGATCGCCTAATTTGGAACAAAGCATTGCATATCCGTTTATTTGGAAAATGATTTGTGATTTGCTACTCGCAAGTAGGCTAAAACACAGATTTCAATGAGTTGTCCAAACTCAAACAATCCAACCTTCACCCACAGGCATTCAAGCAGTTATATCACATAAGCATCTAGCCACATGGTAAGCATGCTGTCATGTTAACATTCACACTCATGCGAGATGCTAAAATATAAAACACTTACAGTGTACTCCAAACCAAAACAATAAACATGTTAGCAATCATGCATGATCCGAGTCCATGTCAAGTGGCTAATGCAACGCATACAGAATGTCACTAGAATAGGCTCGACTAATCCTAGGATGGCATGCGAGATGCAACAAGTAGCACGTATTCAAGTTAGATTTGGAATACTATGTTGTTAGCATGATGCGCCGAGCCCAGTGCATGTAATACTGATGAATGATGCACGCATGCATAGCATAAGGTATGTTAAATTAAACATGTCCTAATACTAACCATCAAAGCAGGTAAGTAAGAGGGAGAAAGAAGTGGGGGTTAGAGGGCATGCACACACACACCAACACTTATTACAAATACGCCCTCACTCGGAGGGACCGAAAGAATAATACAAATTTAACCAACCTACAAGCTAATTAAATATTACAGACCAATTAAACTAGTTAAGCAAATTAACTAATCGAGTAAAACAGTAAACAGCCTCGGGAAGAGGGCCCAATGCAATGCATGCTCGGCTCCGCTCGGAAGTCCACTGCTATGCGCAAGTTGCCTCTGTCCACACTGTTTTGCTCTTCTGAAAATTCCAAAATTCCCAAGGTGCACTCTATGAATCCTGTGGGATACCAGCGGCCAAGGGAAATGGTCACCGGCCAAAGGAAATGGTCACCGGCCACTGGAAATGATCACCGGCCATCAATTGTTGGTCGGTCGGCACTAAAGATGGCCGGCCGGCCAAACCTTCCTGCAGAATCCTGTTTTGACAGCAGCAGAGGACAAAACAAGGCATAGCAATGCATTCCAAGCAAATGTGTGCACCAACACATCCCTTATCATGTTTATGACTCAAAGGGACATGGTTCTCGGTTCTCGAACCACCAATCGCGCATTTCCATGCGTGATGGCCCCCAAAGAACCAAGTTATGCACTTTGATTTCAAAATGAAATGCACATAAACAAGCGAGGAGCTCAACCTCTATCATGCTTAATTCAAGAGGCTAAGCATGCATGTCAATGCAATGCATCCTAGGCATGTTAACTAAGTATGCAACATGGGCATGCAATGCAAACATGCAAGGCATGAAGCAATGCAAACCAACAAGTGTGCAAGATGCAATGTGGATTTTCAAGCATGCAACAACACATGGAGCAAGCATGTTAAACAACCTAAACACGTAACAACACACAAGTATGCAACAACACACAAGGTGAGCATGCAACAACATGCGAATAATGGACTTAAACTAATTTGGGCAGCTCTATACTAAGCTTAAAACAGTGACCAATTGCTAAGAGAATGAGGACCAAATAACATGCAAGCATGCATGCACACAAGGACCAACACTTAGGCATTGAAGAGCAACTCTCAAGCACACTTAAGAGGATGAAAACATGGACAAATGGCATGCATTATAGGCTCTGAAAATCAAGTCATGAAAGGTGCCAAACCAACTAGACAAGACAAACAAGGCATGTAAGCAAAGCCAAAATTCAAGGCAAGCCAAAGGTGTATTGAACTACACTTAGCAAAATCGAACATGGCATGAATTAAGCAACCAAAATTAGAGTTTTAGCATATTAAGACAAAGCCAATAACACATCTAGATGGCATCTAAATGGCTTAAACATGCAAGCATGCACAAGGGCCTAAACAAGGGGCGTAAGACAACAACCTTTTAACACATTAAAGGGACATCAAATGCAAGCATGTCATGAGGACTGAAATGACATGTTAAATGGTTCCAAACCACTGGAATAATGCAAGTAATGCATGCTCATGGTTCATACACTTGAGGCTTACAAGCCAAGAATACAAAGAGGCTAAACAAAGCATGGCAAGCATGGCTAAGACAACCTACATCAGACCTTAAGCATGGCAAAACAAGCCTAAAAGCTTCACAAAGCTTGGCCAAAACAAGCAAGCATGGTAGTCTACATGCTAAGTACATGTTAAGGCAAATGATGGCATTACAAGACATGTATGCTAAACAAGCATGGTGTGCCTAAACCAACATAAAATAGTGCTATAGCATGGAAAAATAACACTAAATAGCAGCTAAGATATGGCCAACATGAACCTAAATAATATGCTCACTCAAGAGGCTAAAATGGCCCTTTTCAAGGACAACAAGGAGAGGGGGTGGCCCTCTCCTTCTTAGGACCTTAAGGCACCATCCTCACCACTGAAATCTCTCAAGATTTCAGTGGTGAGGGGGCCCAAACAAGGTGGTCCCGAAGCTCACCAAAATAGCACAAAAATAGGGCCAAACAAGGCCTAAGAGGGGTCAAACACCCCCAAACAACAAAACACTCTTAAACAACTATTTAAAGCACTCAAAAAAAAGACTTTTATTAGTTATACACAAAGTCTAAAAATAGTTGCAAGGTAGGCTAAAAAGTTATGCAAAAATGGGGTAAAAATGAGTAAGTTCTTACCCTTGTTGACCCCCTTCAAAAATGGTGTTCCAACAGCTCCTCCAAGGTTGAATCAGCTCCAAAACTTCAAGAACAGCCCTCCAATGCCTCAGCAACTAAGGGAAGGTGTAATGGTGGGTGTTTGTGTGCAATAGTAAGGACAAACACACACTAAATACACACAAGAGAGAGAGATATAGAGATAAGTGTTACACAAACCCTAACCCTAAAACTCAGAGCTCTGGAAAAATTATCTAACCCCAATGGAGAGAGAAGAGGCTCTCTCTTATAGACAATCCCTCTTGTAAAGATTTCCAAACAAGCTAGTCAAGAGGGAGATCCCTCCATACACGTGTATGGAGCGGAGCAAAGTGTATGCCAGCTAGCACAACTGACATAAAAATATCTGCAAAAGCAGATGAACAGTGGTCGGCCAGCCAAAAATGCAATTTGACCAAAATAGATGGTCGGCCAGCCACAAATAGTGCCGGTCGGCCAAACATTTGGCCGGTGGCAACAAACAAGTGGCCGGTGGCCTCAAGCCATGGCCGGTGATGTGTGGGGATGGCCAACAAGCCATTCCCTTCCCCTCAAAGGCAAAACACAAGTGTTTGGTGCAAAACCAGACACAAAACAATCGAGTCGAGAGATCCTGAGGCAAGGCGCGCGTGGCCGAGACCTCCAGGAACTCAAGACAAACACAAACATGGATGATCACCGAGTGTTCAAGCGGTGACGTCCAAGTCTCGAGAACGGTCAAAAATGGGGTGTCTACAGTAATAATTACACATTTTTAACATAATATAAAATAAAATATTTAACAATTATCTCATGATAAGAGTTGTAAATACATGTTCATCAAGAAAAATCATTCTGAATGTCATATTTCCTCTAGGACGATTAGTCACAAATAACAACCTGACTAACTGAGCTTTAACGTTTCAATTACTTGCATATAGATGTAAAACAGCAAAATAGGGATGTCTGATAATTCTATCACCTACTAACAATGTAGATGCATATGAGCAAAATATGAATTTATAATTTTTATACGACATATCTATAGATCTCAATAAATTTGAAAATGAAAATATTAAGAATTTTTAATAGAAAAATATAAAAATGTTAAGTTTATATTATGATACAATAAAAAAAATAAGTAATCAATTATTATAAAACAAATATTATATAAACCTATTTTGTAAGGGTAAGTTTTTTAATTATCTTTATTAAATGAAAATGAAAAAAAAGATCAGGAAATCTAAATTTTTGTATAGTAAATGCAATATTTTGGATAAGATTTAGAATTTAGAGTAGTAAGTATTGTATAATTAAATAAAGTGAATACAAAAAACATAATCATTGAAATTTTTAAAAGACTTTTTATATCAATCTTCAAATGTCATCAAGGACATCACGATACACAACATTTTTTGTGTAATTTGACTGTTGGCCAACCTTATTAACAATCAATATCTTCAAGCCTGATGGTGTAGTAATATGTGATAACGCAACATATAATTGACCATGGGAGAATACTGGATTAGGAAGATATACGCCAACTTTTTTTAAAGTGTGACCCTAACTTTTGTTTATGATCATTGCAAATGCTAATTTTATGGGAAATTGTCTTCTTTTAATCGGGATAGGTGAATGTGACGTTGATAGTGATAAAATGACATGTGAAATGAAGACTCCTTCCCCAATATTCGAACTCGTAATCACTCATGCCTCAATCACTTTATCTCCCATTTTCTCAACAATAAGATGAGTTCCATTACATAGACCTTGAGATTGATTGAGATTTCTCAGTAGCATTATAGGCGCTCCCTTTTTGAGTTCAATCCAATGACTTGGAATTCCTAGAAAATTTCATGAGTGCAACAACTCTACTGGAAAACCTACTTTTTTTCTAACTTGACCACCTAAGGGCATGATGGCCAACCGGTGGTCGGCTGGCCAAAAATTAGTGGCTGGCCGTCCCTCACCTGGCCGGCCAGCCAAGTTTTCTGGTAAAACAGATATTTGTTGCCAATTGTCCCCCATGTGCATGCAGTGCACCAGTTGGCTCAATACAGATATTTCTGAGATAGCAACCTGTTTTGCTATATATACTTGACCATCCCTTATGGTTTTAGATTAGAAAAAATTATCAAAGCTCAAATTCTTGCAAAACACACACACACACACACACACACACACACACACACACACATACACACACAAACACACACTCTCTCTCTCTCTCTCTCTCTTGCAACACACATACACTTCCTAAACCAAAAATTTGAGGCTCCTTGCTGAGGTTCTTGAGCTAACATTTCAACTCGTGAGGATGATCACTTGTTGGTTTGTGAATCAAAGAGTAACCTCTCTTCAAGAGGTATAACTTTTGCCTTCTTTACACTACTTCTTCCCTCTCTTTTCTTACCATTTTTATACTGTTTTTGGACTATTTTTATGGGCTGAAACTTGTGACTTAAAGCTACCAAAGGTAGAGGGGTTGACCTCTCTTCTTTGAACCTTATTCCATAAGCTTTTGTCTTTGTGTTTCGTACTTCTTTCTCAACTCTTGGCCACTGATTTTCAGAGTTTTAAGAGACTAAAACATGTGGTTTTGAGGTCCAAAAAGTGGAGGGGTTAGCCACCCCTCCTTAGGCTTGCTTACTAGCTTCAATTCTCTCCCATTTTGTTTACTTTTTTAAGCTTCCAAACTAATTTTCTAGCATTGTTTTCACTATTTTAGGACTATTTTAGTGTGTTTACTTCATTCATGCATTGAATAGTATGCTTATAGTATTGTAGTCCTCATAAGTTTGGTGGTTTAGGCCTTAGACACCAACCTATTTGAGTTGATAGCTTTTATTTCATAGCTTTTCATACATGTGCTCACACTTGCAATAACCATCTCTGCACTTTCCCTCCTTTCTTGGTTTTATTTGTTTAAGAGTTGTTTCAAACAATTGTTGTTTAAGGCATACGAAAGAGACCTTCCACACTTAATGGTTTAATCTCTTCAGAGGTTCATTACCAATGCATTACATCTCTCTTATGCCAAGAACAACTACTTGTTTGACACTTCTCTTCATTAGTGGATATAATTCTCACTTTCTGACAAACAGATCAAAGAATGGAAAGGTTATTAAAAAAGGCTAATGAAATTGGACTAAAAGAGGCACAAGCTAATAAAATGGAGTTGGGTTCAATCGGACGTTATATTAAGTCCATTGAGTCTTGAGTCATTTCATACTCTTTAATGATGATAATGGCTCAAGAATCAATGTCTACCACTTCCCTTGAGGTAACTCTATGATAGGGAGGAGGTTTTGTTGGTCTTTTATTTTCATTCATTGAGCCTTTGTCCCATCAATCCATAGATCATCATGCAACAACAACCTTGCAACCATTGATGATTTGTGGACCGATTCTACTCCTCCCTTGATCAATTTCATGATAGGGAGAAGCATAGGGGATAAACATTCCCTGGAAGCACTTTGTTTTGGCTCTGTTTCCATTCTGTTGCAGTAGGGCAGTCCCAAAATTAGTGGCCGGCCGGCCATCCCTTGAATCCAACCGACCACTTTCCTTGGCCAACCGGCCACCTTTTGTTAAGCAAGTAGTGCCGTTTTTATGGTAGAACAAAGCAGAGGCTGGGGTGAAAACATATTAATTTTCTGACTGGGAACAGAACAATTTTGGCAACAGAACAGAGGAGTTTCCGAGCAGATGTTCTTGGTTGCGCGCGTAGTTCTTCAACTCCCGTTCGAATTAATTAGCTTAAATAACTCCAAGATTAATGTGTTGTAAGTACTGTAATTAATTAGCTTTGAATTTGTAATAGCTAGTTCCCTAATTAGTTAGCTTAATTCTAATTTGTAATAATTAGTTAGTGTAGCTAATTTATTCGGTGTTGTAATAATTAGTTAATTCGGACATTCATTCGGACCCTCCTACGCGAGAGCAACTTGTAATATTGTGTATGCCTTTCAACCCTTATTCTTTCTCCCTTTTATTTACTCGCTTATAATGGTAGCATCATATTTTGATTTCATATCATTACCATGTGTACATACCCATGTTTGTATGCATAAGGGTTCGGTTCATCATACTACTCAATGTCAAGTTCAAATTCTTTAAATCAAATACGTGCTCTGTCGCATACCTTGAATTGACTCACAAGCCATGCTAGTAGCCGAACCTAGTAATTGCATGATTGTATGTGTTGCATTAGTCATGTTGCATCGTTACAATCATGTATTTTTCTAACTATTTTTCTTCTATTTTGCCTTGCCTCAGTTGAGTACTAGGTGAGTATTTTTTTTTTTTTTTTTTTTTACTTTAGCATACTACATGCGTGCAATTATTGCCAGGACAAGCATGCGATTATTGCCATAAGGCTAAATATTTAGTTGATATACCTGTTTGAATGCCTGTGGATAAAGGATTTTTCGCTTAAGTTAAGATAGTTTGATTAATATACATATGAGTTCACTTTTTCAAGTGACGCATATTCAAAACAATTTTCAATCAAACATGAAATCAAAGAGCTCCAAATTTTGCGAATTAGTCTATACTTGTGTGCATCACATAGTAAAGATAGCATAAATAATCGGAACAAGAACATATATTGTACATAAGAATCCCATCATGATTAGTAGAGGCCGAACTTTGATCGGGTGAGTGGAGTGTTCAATTCATGACCTTCCCCTCTCATACCTAAGTTCCCGAGCCGAGACACTTTGGTGATGATGGACACGTGGCCTTTGGCACGAGTCACGGGTTTCCTAAATTTCTCCAAAAATATTTAGGTGGCGACTCTGAAATCTGGCAATACAGTCCATTTTTGGCATTTTTGATTCAAAATCAATTTTTCAAAAGATTTGCCGAATTTTGAGTCTTTTGTGTTTTTCTGTTTCACATTGCACTTGTGAAATCAGATTCGGAACCACGGAGTCCAAACTATAAGGCTATCGTATCAGAGGAGACTAAACCTCTCCAAGGAGCATGAAAAACTAGTTACAAGCTCCAATTGGAAAATGGCACATGACTTAACACAGATTCGGATATAAATCAGCACATGTATAACTTCTTCTCCAGTCTTTTTACTGGCGGTGGGACAAGAGATCTATTGGAACCCCTATCTGTGGTTGAGCCATTGGTTACTAAAGAAATGAACTGCCAATTGATTTCCCTTGTGTGTGATGAAGAGATCCGAGTAGCAGTGTTTCAACTGGGCACTCTCAAGGCTCCGGTTGAATGGATTTCCTGGATTTTTTATCAAACCTACTGGCAGGATGTTGGAGAAAGTGTTTGCAAAGCGGTGAAAAGTTTCTTTTGGGGGGATCACTTACTTAAAGAATTAAACTAGACTAATTTATTCTTGATCCCTAAGGTTGCACATCCTATGAAGCTATCACATTTCCGTCCTAATAGCCTATGCAATTTCAATCTTAAAATCATAACCAAGATCCTTGCAAACTGTCAGAATTTTTTTTTGAAGGATTTTATCTCTCCAAATCAATCTGTATTTGTTCTTGGACACTTGATTTAGGATAACATTCTTGTGGCCCATGAGGCCTTTCACTCTTCAAGTTAAAGAAGCGTGAAACTACGGGTCATATAGCAATCAGACTCGATTTCAACAAGCTTATGACCGGATATAGTGGGATTTCTTATCCGGAGGATGGGCTTTCATCCTAGATGGACTCAATGGGTAGTTGAATGTGTGTCTACTATCACATTTTCCATATTTGCTAATGGTGAGAAAAGGGCTTCCTTCAATCTAGGTCGTGGACTGCGGCAAGGAGATCCCCTATCCCGTTATTTGTTTATTTTGGTTGTTGATATCCTATCTAATCTCTTGACTTGAAACCTCAGAAAAAATCAAATCTCAGGTTTGAAAATCACAAGGCACTGCCCTACTCTTTCCCACCTATTATTTGCTGATGATATGCTTCTTTTCCTCAAGGCGGAATCTGGTGAATGTCAGCATGTGTTGGACATCCTTTGAATTTTCTGTGAAGCCTCGGGGAAATAGGTAAATTTTGATAAATCTAGTGTGCAATTCTCATCAAACACCCCACATATAGTCTGTAACTTTATATGCAACTTGTCTGGTTTTCAACTCTCTCAACTGGATGCAAAATACTTGGGGTTACCATCTTTCTAGGGTCGATCAAAAGCAGAAGCTTACGAGTTCATGATAGAAAGAATCCTCTCAAAGCTGCAAGGTTGGAAACTGAAATTGTTATCTCAAGCGGGGAAGGAAACTCTTATTAAAGCAGTGGTCTAAGGTATTCCTGCCTATGCGATGGCTTGGTTCGCCTTTCCCAAAAAATTCTGCACACAACTAAACTCCTATATTAGTAACTTCTGGTGGGGTGGTGATCCAGAGGGGAAAGGGGTTCATTGGATCAATTAGGGGCTTTTGGGTATGTCAACATTTGAAGGAGGTTTGGGTTTCCGTGATTTCAACACTTTCAACATGGCCCTTCTAGCTCGACAAGGATGGCATTTGATGAAATACCCAAACTCTTATTGTGTGCGCATTTTGAAAGGAATCTATCTTCCACACTTTAATTTTATGGAAGCTACAAAAGGCCATTGGGCGTCTTGGGCTTGGGCAAGTATCTTACAAGGCAGAGAGATTTTTCAAAAGGGCATCCATTGGCAGGTGAATAGTGCAACTGATGCAAAATTATGGGAAGACAAATTGATTCCATCTATCCCGGGATTCAAAGCGATTTCTCTGAAGCCCGGAGGAAATGAATTTCAAGAAGTGTGTAGTGCTATTGATTTCTTGACAAAGAGTTGGAAGGTAGATGATCTAAAACTCTATGTGTTCGAAGCAGAAGTTGAGGCCAATCGTGTGATTCCCATTGCCCTGGAAACAACACCAGATTCTCTTGTATGGCAATGGCATTTTGAATTAAGGGTGCCTATTCGGTCAAATCGGGATACAATATTGCAATGAAAAAGGTATGCAAATCTGTGTCCTACTTTCCATCTACCTCCTTTCAACCCCAGAACAGGTGTAGAAGATGATTTTGGCTTTAAATGTACCTCCCAAAAGTTTAACACTTTTGGTGGAAAGTGCATAAAAATGTGCTTGCTACAAAGGACAATCTGTGCAAGAGAAGATGTGTTGTGTCAAATTTGTGTCCTATATGCCAAGAGAAGATGGTTTATTTGGAAGGATTGTAACAACTTCGTCTTTAATCAATGTTTTTCTATTTTTGTCTGCACATTCAATTTATTTAACTGTCCTTTAAAAGAAAAATAAGCCAACAACACTAATTAGTGTGTTTAGTTTCAATTTTGTAAATTCAATTTTTTAGAAATTGAATTTTTTGAATTTTAAGCCAACAACACTAATCAATGTGTTTTTTTTTTTTAGTGAATATTTTTTAAATTTTAATCAATTTTTTTACTTTTTTAGATGTATCATACTTAAATGTATCTAAATAATAAAATATTTGTGAAAAAATATTTTAAAAAATTAATAAATACACAAAAATATTTTAAAAAAAAGTACTGAATTTTCCTCTCTTTTTTTGTATTTTTTAAGATTTTTTTTACAAATATTATACTTTTTAAGTGTATTTATGTTAGGTATATCTAAAAATTTAAAAAATTACTTAAAATATTTAAAAAATTCAATAAAAACAAAAAAAATATGAAAAATAAAAAATAAATAAAATTTTCTTAAAAATAAATTCTAAAAATAGAACCAAACAAAGTGAATTTGTATTAGAACTTAATTAAGTTTTGGTCGATGATGAACTGGCAACGTGTCAGAAATTAATTAGTACAGCACAAAAAATACAAGAGCAATGTTAAAGATATTAGGAAAATTGTCAATATTTTTATCTAATGTTTTATATGGGTGTGGATTTCATATTTATATGAGATATTTGGTAAAAATATTGATAAAACTCTTGGTATTCTTAGCATTTTTCAAAAAACAAAAGTTAATTTTGGATTGGTACATTATGTCCCCATTTGGTAAGATGGTTGAGACTAATTTAATCTATTAAAAAATAAAATAGATTAAAAAGTTAATAAGAAAGAATATTACATTTAAATCATAATCATTTTACTTTTTTTTTCTCACAAAATATAAAAAAAAAATCAAAAATTTATCCCAAACAAAACTTTTGTAGCCAAATTAAAATAGCAAAAAAACTAAAACAAACCAAGTTAAAAATATTCTTCCCAAACAAAGCCCCAATTAAAATTTTTAAAAAAAAAAATCAAATCATGTCTAAATGCATAAGAGAGGGAATGTACCCTCATGTTATTGATCCTGTAGTAATGTGGTTTTTTTTTTTTTTTTTTTTTTTTTTTTTTTTTGATAAATTTTTTATAAAATTTTTCAAGAAGTTCTGATTCAGTTTGACAAAATGAATCGAAAAATTATAATTTAAAAAAAATCAAAAAATAATTGAAAAAGCAAAAAATAAGTTTAAAAAAAAAATCATTGACTTTTTTTGCTTATTTTGACTTTTTCAAAAAAAAAATGAATTTTGTTAAAATAATATACATTTTAGATTCGTGTCGACAAGACGGACCAAAAACTTCAAAAATTTTGACATAATTTAAAAAAATATATATATCACTAAAAACAAAAAATTTCAAAAAAATAAGTAACTTTTTAAGTGTTATCAAAAGGGAATGTCGTTTATAGGTCACCCCCTCCATGATTTGAACTCCAAAACTGCACATAACATATCCTATACTTGCATTATTGCATGATACCAACTGCTCGAGTAAAATCACTCATAAAAATCTACACTATTAAGGAGGAAGTGTCCAATAAACTTAGCACATAGCCTAAATCTAAAAAATAAAAAAATATAAAAAATATAAAAAATTAATAAATAAAATAACTAATATGAGATCGTAACACATTGGACCGGTTCTTATCCAAAAAACATCCAAATTGGTCATTGTTCTATTCCCTCATAATTGAATGAGACCTCCACTTTTGTTGTTTTGTTTTGGTTTTGGTTTTTGTTTTCGTAGGATTATGTTTATTTATGTATTGCTAAATTGGATGTGGAAGTGGGGACTTTTCCAACTCTGCCTTTTGATGTAATAAATGTTTGGACTTGAGCTTGAGCTTGAGCTTGGATATGTCATCAACCAAGCCATGAAGAAGGAAAACATCTTTGGCCCATTGGTGGAAAAAGCCATCTTTCAAATTGGCCTCTTCCAGTGGAAACCCTACCCAATATGTCCAGTGACCCGCATGTACGGACCGGTTGGCAAGGTGGCTGCCTTGCCCTTCTAAATTTTTCTAACAGTGGTGATACATACCACTAAAAAGAGAGCACTAAACCAGCTCATTGCAGAAAATAAAATAAAAAAACAAAAACAAAAAGCAAAACATCAAATCAATTGGAGCTACAGTGTATTTAGAGCTATTAGAGCTCATTATTTTAGAGCTCTTAAACAATTTTCTTTTTCTAAAATATAAAGGTAGTGTTTGATTTAATTTTGAAATCATGATTCTAATTATAATAAAAAAAATTAATTTTTTTTTTAAATTCATAACCAAACACTTAATTCAAAATTTATTTCAAAACTCTGTTTTTAAAACAACAACAACAACAACAACAACAATAATAATAATAATAATAATAATAATAATAATAATAATAAATATTTTTTATTTTGTTCTTTAAAATTATTTTTTATTTTTATTTTTTTGACTTTTTTCATATAATATTTTTTTTATTTTTGAAGAAAAATATATTTTTTATTTTTTTGGTTATTTTTATAAGTATTTTCTAAATAATTTATTCTGATTTAAATATATATGGGCGATTCAAATTTTTTTTAATTTTAAAAAAAAATTAAAAATTAAAATATTTAAAAAATAAAATCAAATATTTAGAATAAAATAGAAAATATTTAAAATAAAATTCTATATTTAAAATAAAAATAAATTTTTTAAATATTTATAATAAAAAATATTTACGCTAAAATATAAAATAAAGAATATTTTAAATATTTAAAAAAAATAAACCCAAAACAATTTCAAAATATAACTCAAAACTTAAAACTCTTTTCAAAACTTATTAATAAGTTTTTACTTTTCAAAACTCATTTCAAAAACTCATATTTCAAAACACAATTTCACACTCAAATCATGATTCTAAAATTAAATCAAATGGAGAATTTTTATTTTTATGTTATTTTGATCCATTAAAATGAGATGTGGAATAATACAATTATTCTATCATAATATCTATTGTAGCGTTTGATTCACTAAAAAATTAATTAAAAAATATGTCACAAATAGAATTATCATTTATTATTGTGAGAAAATAATCATTCTATATGGACGGTAAACGGAATGACTATTACATTCCATTCAATTTCATTTAAGTTGAAATTGATCAAATTTTAGATTTAATTAGCAACGTTAGAAGAAAAAAAAAAATTTTGAATAAATTAATAATATTTTCCATCAAAAATGTCCAAAATCTTTCACAATATTACGATTTATGTATATCTCAATAACTATGATTTATATCAATTATATAAATCATATGAAATTGCTCATGAAATACAATGCTATAATTATTATTAAAAAAAATTATGTTTGATTCACTCACCAATACAATATTTTTCGAATTAGATTTATCATCTAATATTTTAAGTGATTTCCTTGCAAAAAAAAAAACTAGTAATTTTAATTTTTATATGCAAGAAAATTTTGCAAAGCTAAAAAAATAAAAAATAAAAAAATTGTACATACCTACTATTTTACCACTAATTTTTTTATTATTATTTTTAAATATGTATGAAAATCTCATTTTTTTTGATTTGCCTAAAAGAGTCAATGCCGACTCTCCATTGTCAGCCAAAAAAAAAACAATCACAAAAAATTCAAAATACTGTATAATAAAAATTCACAAAAATGATGTGGTAATACCATTATTATAAATAAATGCATCTTTAATAATTTTTGTTTTGAGATGAATGGTCACTTTTTTTTTTATATAAAAATTATGTATAAATGTTTTATTTGAATAGTATATTACTTTTGTGTAAAAACATGTGAATATTTTTTGAAAAGGGTAAATTATAGCTTAACAACCCCCTGTGGTTTACTTAAAAAATACGAAACTCCCTTATAGTTTCATTTGTAACACTTAAACTCCTTATACTTCATACCAAAGTGCAAATTTGGATGGACGTAGCAAAAATTGTAAAAAGTCTAAATTATCCTTATTTATTTCTCTAATTTTCTTCTTAATGCCATTACAAGCCAGAATATCTTCTGATTTTTCTTTAAATTTTTTGTATTCCTCTTCTTTTTCTTCTTTCTCATCCCATGGCAAACCACACAGCTCTTATACCATCATCAAATATATATCTCTCTCTCTAGAATTTAGACCCAAACAAATACTCATCTCTTTCTCTCTACCATTTAAATTATACATATATGATATACATATTAACTGATATATATAATACATATTTGATATATGATATACATATATGATATATATAAAACATAAAAGGATACATATGAAAGAATTGATGGGTAGTTTCAATTTTACATATATGATATATATACATACATATTAACTGATATATATATATATATATATAATACATATTTTAACAGTTATCTTGTATAAGGAAAAGTGATCTTGTATTACTTCGTATCTCTCTCTCTCTATATATATATATATATTCTCTCTCACCGTGACCACCATCATCACCACCATTGGCCAGCTCTATCAAAACCAAGAATCACCCTTTACAAAGTACTATAGATGAAGCAACAGAAGAGGGTGGATGATGAAAAAGAAAGAAATAGATTTAAAGTTGTTTCTTTCAAATGTGTGAAATTGGTTTTCGGACAACTTTCGGTATGCCAAAACTACACATTTCAAGAAGAAGTGAGAAAACGAGGTAGCGTAGGATAAAGTATAAAGCAAGGTGAGGAGATTGGTGAAAGAATGGGATAAAATAGTCATGAATCGATAAAATTATGGAGTCCGAAAAATGGGCTAAAGAAATGTCGGAAATGAGAAGAAAAAGTGGGTTTGATTGGTATGAATCCCATCAATGCTATTTCAAAAATCTAAATGTTTACGCATATTCATTGTTTGATTTCATGGGTTGGGTTTATTACTAATTTGAATTATAAGAAGAATAGTGGGTTTGGATAATTTTTAGAGAGAAAAGTTGTGGTTATTTTAAGTGGTGGTGTTGTATGAAATAAGAAGTTGGTTGTGGATAATTTTTAGAGAGATAAGTTGTGGTGGTGATTTTGAGTGGTCGTTTTGCATGGAATAAAAAGTTGGTTGTGGTTTTGCATGGAATATGATGGTGGTGATGTTGGTTGGTTGTGATTTTGCATAGAAGGTGATGGTGGTGAGATGAGAGGAGAAATAAAAAGTGATGGTGGTAGTTTTGCATAGAAGGTGATGGTGTTGCATATTTATATAATGAGAGAAAGAGAACCTCTGTGATGGTCCAAGAGTATGTAAGACATGCTCTGTTGCACTACACCATTCTGTGTATATATATGGCAATAAGGGTGTTTTGGTCGTTTGCCATATGTTTTTGGACAGAAAAAACTGCTTTACTCACCATTCATGGTCGTACAACCAAGGGCGGACTCGGGATTCGTCAATGGGATGGGCTAATATTAAGGTAAAATTATACAATATATTTTTAAGTATAACCACATAAAAAAAAGGAGAATTTAATAATATAATCTAGATTAATATCTAAATTTATTGATTAGAAACAATCTAACTAAGTTGTGCTCGATGAGTCTTTAAAGATTCGAATTCATCAATTACAGAATCTAGATCAATTTTCAATAACAGTTGAATCAAATTTGCTTGGTTTATTTGCTTGAGGCATGGAAAAAGGTTGCACATTAGAAAATGAGATTTCAACAATATTGGATGTTGTACTATTAGACTTCTGTTTTGATTGATAGAATGAGAAAAGGGTTTTTCCTTTTTTGAGTGGTGGAGGTTCCATTATTTATAACTTTAAAAAAAATTTTAAAAAAAATTAGCCCTATTTAATATTAAACCAAAGTATATTCGCAATAATTTGAAGTATTAGGGTTTTTATATATATCCTCAATAATTTTTATTTAGGCTTTTATTTTTTCTATATATCATATATGTCCAAAAAAACTCCTTCAAAATTCAAAAACTAAGAGCAATATAGAACATTGAACAAGGCATCATCATAAAAAAACTAAGAGCAACATAATAGTTGTTGCATAAAGACAAATTTTCAAAACCATTGTTAATCAAATCCATTCTCAACCAACGAAATAAAATAATTGGTTAATTACACTTGCAAAAAATGTTAGAAAAGTGCAGCTGTTACAGGCTGCTAGAGATGACGAAGAGAGGGTTGCTGCCTATCTATTGAAAGATGTGAGGATTGTTTTAGAAGATTTGTTCTTTAAACAAATACAAACCTATTGGGCTGCCTATCTATTTTTTGGGGTGAGTATCGGGCTGCTATTGGGCTGTCTATCTAAAAAACAAACAAAAAAAACTATTAGCCATTATTTGGGACTGGATTGGGAAAAAAAATTCTTTAGATTTTTAAAATTTTGGACTGGCTTACAGCCACCTATACCCAACCCTAGGCCTGCCCTTGCGTACAACACATGTTCTGTTTAAACAAACAGTTTCGTCGAAAATTGCCCTTTAATATGAAATATAGAGAATTTAAATATTACAAATGAAATTATAGAGAATCTCCGTATTTTTTAGACAAATCATACGGCATTAAATTATAATTTACCCTTATGAAAATTTATGAGGTTGTATTGATTTTCTTCATTTCTACATAGTGTCGTTTCAAGCAAAATTATAAATGCAAACATTTATAACGGGTCAATGATTTCCGTTATCTAAATTTTCAGTTAATCTTTTCCCTTCCAAAAAAAAGCGCGGAGGCACCCAGTAATTTGCCCCCGTGTAGTGAAAATTTAAGGATAAATAATAATAAGTTATTATCCATTTGTACTTTATTTTCTTAAATTTTAAAATGTAACTGTTAATCACTTTGAATTATTATCTTAGGTAAACTATCAATAGGTCCTATTTTGGAGACTTATTACCTAATAGGTCCTACTTTGGAGACTTATTACTCATTAAGTCCTATTGATAAATTTATTAAGTGATAAAGATAAATTTATCAATCTTTTATTTTTATGAATAAATTTATAGTGATAAATTTATCAGTCTCTTTGTTTTTATGAATAAATTTTTAGTGATAAATTTATCACTCTCTTATTTTTATAATGTTAAATTTATTAGTTAGGACCTGTATGTAAATAAGTCTAGTTAATAGGACTAATTGGTAAGTACCCCTATTATCTTATTATACTTAAGGTTTCGTTTGGGAATATATTTTTTTAGTAATATTTTGATTTTTTGGCTAAAATATGACAAAAAAAATTAATATATTTGGGATTATTTTTTAATTTTTTACGAAAAGATGTGCAAAAAGTATAGAGAAAATGAAATTTTTGACTTTTTTATATATGTTGTTCGCTTTTTAGTTTTTTTAATGAATTTTTAACTTTTTGATTAAAATCACCACTTGCCAAACGAGTGTCTCCAATAGTTTGTCATTGGAACTGCCATTGTTTTAATATAACAATGATGGTACTCCAATGGTAAATATGGCAACGGTCAAATTTAACAAATACCAAAATTTGTGCCAAATTTGACACAAGCTTTGACAGCTGCTATATTTACCAACTCAACCAAAACTAACCATTTTCCTCCCTCCTTCCTTTTCTCTCTCCTAACAAAACAAATAATTTTTTGCAAAACCACCATTTTGGTAGAACTAAACATAGAAACTGGTGTGTTTGAGATGACGCAATGCTTGGTTCTGTCAAAATGACATTTGTCATTGGAGATACTCTTAAATACTTTTGTTAGGATCCTATTTCGGGATTTAAATAGAATTAAATTATATATGAATCACATGACAGACTTATAGTTTTTTTATAATAATAATATTCGTTATTTATTTTTTAAAATAATAATATACCATTATTAGTGACAAAGTACAAAAAAATCACTAAATAAGGGTATTTATTATCCAAAATTTTTTTAAAAATGTGTCATTTGATTTTGTATAAATTTCTAATCGAATTTTAAACTAGTCTGAAAACATAATTATCACAAAAAAAAAAAAAATGTAACGATATAATACTTTGAGTTGGTTAATTATTGAGTTTTGAAATTTAGGTGGTAAAATACAAATAAATCGCATTTGAGAGAAATTTACGATAATTTATTCAAATTTCATAAAATATTTTTGAAATTCAAGTACAAAATGAATTTAAATTACACATTAATATTTTTGGATAAAAATTTTAAGTACATATTCTAAATTTATAGCATTGCTATTTTCGTTTATACACGCAATGGATTGTTTTTGGAAAGTAAGTTAAAAATAAATTTTTTAACTTATTTTTAGGTTTTTTTTTTTTTAAAGAAAAAAAGATGTAAATTTTTTTTTAAAAAAATGATACGATCTAAAAAAAATTAAAAAAAAACCAAAAAAATTACTTTTAATCTGCTTGTCAAAAAAAAAAAAAAAAAGATTAATGTTCCCAAAAAGCAACCTTCGACTTTATGAAAGTCAAACCACATCAAGTCCACGTAAATTCATCAAAGTCAAAGTAAGCATACAATTTTATTAGTTAAACAAACCAAGAAGAACCACTTTGAATTCGATCGATTCAACTCCAAAATTTCAAACAGTGCTCTCAATGGATGCACTGTACCCACTCTGATCATCCCAATACTTAGACCAAAGCATGACACCCCCATACTTAGATGACTTCTTTATCTCCGGCAATATCTGACCCTTCAACACCTCCGGCGGAATAAACCCACTTCCGGCAGCCTGAGACGCCGCCGGCAAACCCAAAAACACCTTCCCATCACCCTCGATCGATCTTATCCAAACCTTCCACGAATCAATTAAATCATCAATCTTCCCTGAACTGTACTGGCATGGTGGGTTATTATAAAATTGTACCCAAACAAAATCAAATAGACCCGTATTAAGGGAACCCCCTAAAAACGCATCAGGAAACGGACATTGGGGTGCCCCTGATAAGTACACCTTCCTTCCAAACTCGCTATAAGCAGATAAATAGCGAGCCAGATCGTCCCAGTAATTTGTGGAGCCGAGCTCGATATCGAAATCGATACCGTTCAAGACAGCATTGCCGAGAGGCCGAGACGATGAGGAGCCGCCTAGGTAGTTGTTCCAGAGGTATTCGGAGACGTTTTTGGCGTCGGATTGGGAAGAGAGAGAGTAGGTGCCGCCGCCGCCGCCGATGGAGAGCATGACTTTGATGCCGAGGTTTTGGCAGTGGCGGATGTCGGAGGTGAGGAAGGTGCAGGTATTGGCGGCGGGGTTGCAGTGGCCGGCCAGGTTGAGGACTGGGGTTTGGGAGTTGCCGAAGATGTAGAGGAAGGCTATGTTCACGTACGAAAATCTTTTGGTGTCGCAGGTTTCGGATAGGGTTCCTTCGTTGCCGTTTTGGCCCCAGTAGATGGCGATGCCGCCGCCCATGGAGGTTTGGATTTCAGATAGGAGGAGTAGGAGGAGGGAGAAGATGAGAGCAGTGGGTTGAGGCTTTGTTGCCATTTTTGATAGTGAATCAATAACTACTGTTGGTTTTCCTCTACCATTTATAGGGAAGTCTTGTTCTTCCTTTTAATGTCATTAGGACTTGTTTGGTATCCAAGTGTTTTAGCTTAAATATTTTTTTTTTTTACTTTTTGCACATCATTTTGTAAAAATTAAAAATTCATTTCAAACATACTAATTTTTTTTCCCTTGTATTTTAGTTTAAAAAAATCAAAAAATTATTAAAATAACATGTTCTCAAATGAGGCATTAATCAGAAAAAAAATCTATTCATATATAAGATTAAGAAAAATAACTATGAAAATTATATAATTGGTCCGTTTGATTTAGTTTTTAAAAAGACTTTTGAGTTGTATTTGAATGATAAGTTGTTAAAAAGAATTTTGAAAATTAAAAATTGTTTGATCGTAAATTTTGAAAATAATTTTAGAATAATTTGTAGTTTTATTTATTTATTTATTTTTATATTTGAATAGATGAATATGAGAGAAATTTTGATTGATTGATATGTAGAATGTGAGAG
The DNA here is from genome assembly GCA_030407325.1 of Camellia japonica. NCBI lineage: Eukaryota > Viridiplantae > Streptophyta > Magnoliopsida > Ericales > Theaceae > Camellia > Camellia japonica. Next base: position 126,654,264 of record JAPPVO010000002.1, on the reverse strand, counting down.
CAGAGAGAGAAAAATAATTGATTTATTAATAAATAAATAAATAAAAAAGAAGGAGAGAGAAGAGAGAAAAATAATAATTTAAAAGAAAAAATTTAAAATTTATTAATTAAACATGTTTTTTAATTTTTTAATCTAAATATTAATTTAAAAAATAAACCAAACATCATCATATATTCGCATTTGATGTCGTCAAAGGTCTACGAGGGTGAAGGAGAAGTGGAGAGAAGAGTAATGATATTCAAGGGGCTTTGGGATATAACTCCAAAATTAATATAATAATAATAATTAAAAAAAAAAAAAAGAGGCACTTATTAATAAGTCCTATACGTAAAGTTTGATCTATCTAATCCTAAAATAAAATACTTCTATCAATTAATTTTACATATTTTTAATTGTTACCAAAAATTCTTTTTTTTATTTTTTAATAACTTAAAAATGCTACTACATCCAACAACTTCCGTCAGATTCACTGAAGACTCGCCGGAATATGTAACATCACCGGGAAGTCGTCGGAGTATCACCGGAAGTTTGCCGGAGTGTTCTAAACGTCACTAGAAAATGTCAAGAATATCATCGGAGACTTACCGGAATATTCAAAATATTGCCCGAAAAAATAAATAAATGGAGAAATCATAGTTAAAAAACATAATAACAACAAACAACAATGAGAAAAAGTACACATTATTGTTTAATTTTTGTAAAGTTTAAGCAAATAATCCTGTAATATTGATCAAACTAAAAAGTAAGTTTTGAAACTGTAAAATGTTACAATTTTAAAGCATTATTCTATTAAGCTGGAAAACATATTATGAAACTGTAAAATTTTACAGTTCTAAAGCATGATTCATTTCAGCACTAAAAAAGATGAAACTGTAAAATTTTACAGTTTTCACCGCTTATAACTAAAACTTAAAAACAACTTATTCAGAACTTGAAATTTTTCTCTATTAAAACAGAAAATAGACGTGTGTAATAGAAAAAATGTAAAAAAAATTGAGAAATCGAAGGAAAGAATAGGTATATAAAGAATATTGTACTCCGACAACTATTATTGGTTTAGATCTAGTCGGATCTCATGTAGATCTACTCAAACTCTATGAAAGCTACTACTGGGAATGGCATAGAGTCGTCTTTGGGCATGATGGAGTCCTCCTCCCCAGCCAACCTGAGATGAACATCAGTAGGGATGGCAAACTCCTGCCTAAAGTATTCTAGCTTAATTGGGGTGTCATACCTTCCACCTGAACATACCCATAACGTCGGTTAAATGGGGAAAGTGTTGGATTTCAAAAAGAAGTGATTTGTTAAGGTTTGAGGGACCTCGACTTAAACTCAGAACAGAAGCAAGGGCAAGGGCTTTTTAAGATCTAGGGAAATTTGTTCCAATTTTCCTAGGGATAGTGGCTTCTATCAAAACCCAAGCCTAAAATCTATGTGGAAACAGGAAATTGGAGACAAGAATCTGGCAAAATGCAACAAGAAAACAGAAATAAGAACATGATTCAGACTCAAGAAGACGAACAAGAATTCAAGAACATTTTATAAAACATGTACAGATATACAAAGCCAAGGACAATGGCAGAATAATAAGTATGTATTTGGTTCAGAACCCAGAAAGCAAAATCAAGAACGATGACAAGCTATCAAAAACATCAAGTGTATGACCAGCATGTGTGTGCGTGTGTATACCAGCAACAGATTGTACAAAAGTAGAATCATGAAACAGATGACGAATGGTGGAAAACACACAAGTAACTATTCAAGAACATGAATAAAATCACAGTAGCAGTGTACAAGCATAATAGTTTGAAGTGAAACAAGAAATTGAAACGAAAGGAAACAGTGGCTTACCAAGAAGAGTGACGCCGGTGAAATGAATACCGAAGTTGAATGACGGTGGAATAAGTAGCAGGACGGTAAATGCCTCGTCGGAGGGGGAGAATGGAAGCAGTTGCAGAAAGCTTCGAGAGAATAGAAATAGAGGATTTGAGAGATGAGTGTTAGAAAGAGAAAGTTTGGAGAAGACGAAGATGCAAAAGTGAAACGGCGAAGAGAGAGGGAAGTTTTTTTGATCAAAACACGAAAAGGCGGCAAAAACGCAATTAGTGTGCCTAGGACGATGTGTCTGTCAGGCGACGCACACAAATGCGACGCAACTTAATGGCGCGTGTCAGGTATGGTTCAATAGGGAAAGGACGCGTAGTGAAAACGGTTGAATTACTGTGCGTGACAACTCATACGCGTGTTGAAACTCTTGGAGCTCTTGATTTAATGAAGCAAAGACCTCGACTAGAGGAACGATCTCAGTTAAAGAACTTGGAAAAACTTGGTCATTGGTTTTAAGGCATTGATGAAAACAGACTACGAGTCTTGGTCATGTGGAGCCCATGAATGATGACCTCGGTAACGAATGATAGAGCAAACTTAGCCAACGTGCTATAGGTTCAAATGATATAGGTTCCATCACCTCAGGATGCCGAGGTAATAGAACTTAGGGGGCAGTTGTGGGGACATATTTTGTGAATAACAACACGTGGCCAAAGTAGCATCGAAGTGGCAACCGAGGTGCCACGTGTCCTAGTCATGACGCCGAGATGATCTCGGCTAGGCCGAGGTTATCTGCGGAGATGCCGGAATCCGGGATAAACGGATAAGCTATAAGAGTCCTAGAATGGAGGAGGACTTCAGCCTGCATAAGGATAAGGATAAGGCTCTTAGAGAGTTTATCTTTATCTATTGGAGAGTCCAGGATGAGTATTGGGCCAAAGTCCAAGGGAAGCTAGGCTTCTACAGGGATCAAGGTAATGTTGACTATAAAAGTAAGGCACCCTTATGGGTCTAAAGTATGCTTTTTGTATTCTGGCTAGTGAGTTAAGTACTAATTATTATCTTTGAGAGATAACTAAGTATTCACTTGATCGTCGGAGTACCTCTAGGTGGACGAACCACTGCCGGAGTCTTATCTTTCTGTGACAGGTAGTTCGGGCGCAATCTATTTTATCAATGTTCTCCAGTTGAGTACCTGTTTGGCAGTGTGGTCAGAAAACAACACACACAATTATACATCCAAAAAGATTAAATGGCTCACAAAAAAAAAAATGAGACTATATGAATTACAAGTCTAAAATATGAAACTTATTGGTCAATTTTTTTTTTTTTTTGGGGGCAGGTGTTCCTTTCGTCTTTGATGAATTTTTTATAAAATTTATCAAGAAGTTCCAATTCAGTTCGGGACAAATCGAAAAATTATAATTTTAAAAAAAAAGCCAAAAAAAAGTATAAAAAAAATCGTTGACTTTTTTTTTTGTGCCTATTTTGACTTTTTCAAAAAAAATAAATTTTGTTAAAAAAAAAAATGCATTTTAGATTCGTGTCGACAAGACGGATCAAAAAATTTAAGGAAAAAAAAATTGACATAATTTTTTTAAAAAAAAAGTAACTAAAAACAAAAACAAAAATTGAAAAATATGTAAATTTTTAAGAGCTCGTTTAGGATGTAGATTGGCTTTTTAGCTTTTTGATTTTTTGACTATTTTAGTTTGGAGTTAAAAAACTTTTGAGATAGACTTTTTGACTTTTTTAACTTTTGTGAGAAAAAAATTAAAATAATTATATATTAGATGTGATATTTTGTCACATTTAACTAAAATAACCTATTTTGTTTTTGTAGAACTATTTTTGCCCAAATTATCTTCCAAACGAGCTCTACGTGTTGCCAAAACGGAGTGTAGGTTATAGGTCACCCCTCCATAGTTTGAACTCCAAAACTGCACCTAACATATCCTATACTTGCATAATTGCATGATACAACTGCTCGAGTAAAACTCACTCATAAAAATCTATGCTATTAAGGAGAAAGTGTCCAATAAACTTAGCACATAGCCTTTAAAATATATATATATATATATATATATGAGATCGTAACACAATGGACCGGTTCTTATCAAAAAAATCCAAGTTACTCATTGTCCTATTCCTTCATAATTGAATGAGACCTCCACTTTTGTTGTTTTATTTTGGTTTTGGTTTTTGTTTTTGTAGGATTATGTTTGTTTAGATGTTAATGTATTGCTAAATTGGATGTGGAACTGGGGACTTTTTCAACTCTGGCTTTTGATGAAACAAATGTTTGGACTTGAAGTTGAGCTTGAGCTTGGATATGTCATCAACCAAGCCATGAAGAAGGAAAATGTCTTTGGGCCATTGGTGGAAAAAGCCATCTTTAAAATTGGCCTCTTCCAGTGGAAACCCTACCCAATATGTCCAGTGACTCGCATGTACGGACCGGTGGGCAAGGTGCCTCGCCCTTCTAAATTCTTCTAAAATATAAAGATAGTGTATGGTTTAATTTTGAAATCATGATTTTAATTAAAAAAATTTAAATTTCTTTTTCAAAAGTCATAACCAAACACTTAATTCCAAATTTATTTCAAATTTTTTTTTCAAAACTCAAAATTCTGTTTTTAAAACAAAAAAATAATAATTTGTTTCTCTTTACATTTATTAGCATAATGACCTTTTTGACCACAATTATAGCAGGTAATATCTTTATTAGATTTTGGATGTGATTTGGATTTATGATGTTTCTTTCGGGAAAAATGTTTGAGGGCCCTAATTTTTGTGGCTCAAATGGCTCAAAATTGTCAAAACGACGTCGTTTTGGCAATTTTGATGTTGTTTTGTACTCAAAACGACGTCGTTTTGACAAATTCGAGCCATTTGAGCCACAAAAATTAGGGCCCTCTACCATTGTTGTTCTTTCGGGTGTGGTATAAAATTTATCATTGGATTTGGAAGGTGAATAAGGCTTTTTGTATTTATTATAATATTTGGATTTATTTTTATGCTTAGAGTATTTATGTGATTTCCTACGAGAGGGTGCAACAGGAGGTAATCCATATTGTTCACAGAAATTTCTATTTTTTTTTTATTTTTTCCAAAAAAATATTTTTGGTTATTTTTTTTAAGTATTTGCTAAATAATTTATTCTGATTTAGATATATATGGGCGATCCAAATTTTTTTAATTTAAAAATATATATATTAAAATATTTAAATAATAAAATAAAATATTTAGAATAAAATAGAAAATATTTAAAATAAAAAATAAAATATTTAAATATTTAAACAAATAAATATGTATAATAAAAAATATTTACCCTAAAAAATAAAATTAAGAAAATTTTAAATATTTTAAAAAAATAAACCTAAAACAATTTCAAAATATAATTCAAAACTCAAAACTCTTTTCAAAATTTATATCCAAATAAGTTTTTACTTTTCAAAACTCATTTCAAAAACTCATCTTTCAAAACACAACTCCACACTCAAATCATGATTCTAAAATTAAACCAAATGGATAATTTTAATTTTTATGTTATTTTGATCCATTAAAATGAGATGTGGAATAATATAATTATTCTATCATAATATCTTTTGTAACGTTTGATTCACTAAAAAATTAATAAAAAAAGATATTACAAACAAAATTATCATTTATTATTGTGAGAAAATAGTCATTTTATATAGACGGAAATAGCCATTCTATAGAGACACTATGGAATGACTATTACATTCCATTCAATTTCATTTAAGTTGAAGTTGATCAAATTTTAGATTTAATTAGCAACGTTAGGGGAAAAAAAAATTGAATAAATTAATAATATTTTCCATCGAAAATATCCAAAATCTTTCACAATAATTACGATCTATGTATATCTCAACAACTATGATTTATATCAATTATATAAATCGTATGAACTTGCTCATGAAATACAATGTTATAATTATTATTAAAAAAAAAATTATGTTTGATTCACTCGCCAATACAATATTTTTCCAATTAGATTTATCATTTAATATTTTAAGTGATTTCCTTGCAAAAAAAAAAAAAAAAACTAGTAATTTTAATTTTTATATGCAAAAAAATTTTGGATAGGTAAAAAAATATAAAAAATTGTACATACCTACTATTTTACGACTAATTTTTTTACTATTATTTTTAAATATGTATGAAAATCTCATTTTTTGATTTGCCTAAAAGAGTCAATGCCGACTCTCCATTCTCAGCCCAAAAAAAATACAAAAAATACAGAAAATTCAGAATACTGTATATTAAAAATTCTATTTATACATAAAATTCATATTAAAAAAATCACAAAAATGATGTGGTAATATCATTATTATAAATAAATACATCTTTAATAATTTTTTATTTTGAAGTGAATGGTCACATTTTTATGTATAAATGTTTTATTTGAATGGTATATTACTCCTGCGTAAAAACATGTGAATATTTTTTGAAAATTTAGGAGGTTGTATTGATTTTCTTCATTTCTACATTAGTGTTGTTTCAAGCAAAATTATAAATGCAAACAGTTATAACGGATCAATGATTTCCGTTATCTAAATTTTTAGTTAATCTTTTCCCTTCCAAAAAAGGGCAAAGGCACCAAGTAATTTGCCCCGTGTAGTGAAAATTTAAGGATAAATAATAATAAATTGTTTTAAATTATAATTCATTTGTACTTTATCTTTTTAACCTTCAAAATTTAACTGTTAATCATTTTGAATTATTTTCTTGTTACAATTAGGCCCCGTTTGGGGACTTACCTTTTTCGCTAAAAAGCCAAAAAGTTACATTTTTAGCCAAAAAGCCAACCACTCATACCAAAAAGTCAAAGATTCTCTTTTCTCTCTACTTTTTGCACATCTTTTCGTAATTAGTCAAAAAGTTATCCCAAACATATAAGTTTTTACCTACCTTTTTAACCAAATAGCCAAAAAGTTACTAAATTAGCATGTTCCCAAACGAGGCCTTAAAGTGCCTCCAATAATTTGTGATTGGAGCTGTCATTGTTATAATATAACAACAGTGATGCTCCAATGGTAAATATGGCTGATGTCAAATTTAGCAAATACCAAAATTTATGCCAAATTTGACATTAACTTTGGTAGCTACCATATTCACCAACACAGCCAAAACTAACCATTTTCCTCCCTCCTTCCTTCCCTCTCTTCTAGCAAAACAGATAATTTTTTGCAAAACCGCCATTTTGGTTGAACCAAACACAAAAACTGATATGTTCGGGATGACGCAGTGTTTGGTTATATGAAAATGGCATCCAAGCATTGGACCACTATTTCTATAATTCTACCATTTTCTACTATTTATTGCCAAATTATAGTAATGACAATGCAATTATAGCATTTGTCATTGGAGATGCTCTTAAATTATTTTGTTAGAATCCTGTTTCGGGATTTAAATAGAATTAGGTTATGTATGAATCACATGACACACTTATAATTTTTTTTATAATAATAAGACCTGTTATTTATTTTTTAGAATAATAATATACCATTATCTAGTGATCCCATTTACACTTATTTTAGTGACAAAGTGCAAAAGAATCACTAAATAAGGGTATTTATTATCCAAAAAATTTTAAAAAAATGTGTCATTTGATTTTGTATAAATTTCTAATAGAATTTTAAACTAGTCCGAACACATAATTATCAAAAAAAAAAAATGTAACAATATAATACTTTGAGTTGGTTAATTATTAAGTTTTGAAATTTAGGTGGTGAGAAATTTAGTTGGTTAAATAAATCGTATTTAAGAGAAATTTACGATAATTTATTCAAAATTCAACAAATATTTTTTAAATTCAAGTACAAAATATATTTAAATTACACAGTGATATTTTTGGATAAAATTTTAAATACATATTCTAAATTTATAACATTGCTATTTTCCTTTATACACGCAATGGTTTGTTTGAAAAATAGGTTAAAAATTAATTTTTTTAATTTTTTTTAAAAAGTGTGTAAAAAAATAAAAAAATAATAATGCCTCCGTTTGGGAAGTGGGTTGGCTTTTTGGCTTTTTGACTTTTTTGACTATTTTAGTCTGAGGCTAAAAAGCCTGGTTTGGGAAGGACTTTTTGACTTTTTTGGCTTTTTGACTTTTTGGTAAGGTGTGTTCATGGTAAATGACCAAAATGCCCTTCAAGTGATTTTAAGAATGTCAACTCTTCACTTCTCTGCTCCACGTCAGCATCAGTGGAAATTTTTTTATTTATTTATTTATTTTTTTTTTATGAGCTGGTTTGGGATTAAGGTATCTCTATGGTTATTTTTGGGATTAGGGGTATCTCCTAGCCGAGGGGACTCCATCAACGAGCGAGAGCAACTGTGGACCATCTCTCTCGGACCACAAATCGAACCCACCGGGTCTCTGAAACCGATCCGCCAAAACCTTCACTTGTTCATCGGCTTTGATTGAGAAAAGCTTCGGAACTCTCGCCTCCACCACCTCCCAAGGCCGCTCGAGCTCCAACACCGCCGCCTTCAGCTCCACTCGCTTCCGCATCTCATAGATCTGGCGTTCACCGGCTAGGCGGCCCTGGAGGAGCTGCTTGGCTTTCTTCGCCTGCATGCGCTTCCATTGCCACTTCGATACACCGCCAGGGAAGGTTCGAGGACCGCCGCCCATTCGAATCGACGTCGTTTTGGGAGTGGTGATGGTCTGGATGGAGAGTTTTAAGAGGAAAAAGAGGTGTGTTCATGGTAGATAAAACCCTAGATGATGAGAGGGCACTTGGGGTGTAGAGTTTGACAGACACATTTCGAGGGTGTGATGATGGGAACACCGACCCAGGGATAATTTGGTCATTTCACCCCTCGTATGTAAGTTATGCCCATGAATGTGTTTTTGTCGGTTTGTAGCTAATTTAGCCAATTTTGGACTGTAGTGGCTAAATTAGCCCAGATCTCTTTTCCCAAACGGTGCCAATATAATCCAAAAAAATTAAAAACCTAAAAAAATTATTTTTAACCTCTTTTGTAGAAAAAGGTCAATATTCCCAAAAAGCAACCTTCGATTTTATGAAAGTCAAAACTACATCAAGTCCATCCAGATTCATCAAAATCAAAGTAAACATACAATTTTATTAGTTAAACAAAGCAAGAAGAACCACTTTGAATTCGATCGATTCAATTCCAAATCAAACAGTGCTCTTAATGGATGCACTGTACCCACTCTGCTCATCCCAATACTTAGACCAAAGCATGACACCCCCATACTTACATGACTTCTTTATCTCCGGCAATATCTGACCCTTCAACACCTCCGCCGGAATAAACCCACTTCCGGCAGCCTGAGTCGCCGCCGGCAAACCCAAAAACACCTTCCCATCACCCTTGATCGATCTTATCCAAACCTTCCACGAATCAATTAAATCATCAATCTTCCCTGAACTGTACTGGCATGGTGGGTTATTATAAAATTGTACCCAAACATAATCAAATAGACCCGTATTAAGGGCACCCCCTAAAAATGCATCAGGAAACGGACATTGGGGTGCCCCCGATAAGTACACCTTCCTTCCAAACTCGCTATAAGCAGATAAATAGCGAGCCAGATCGTCCCAGTACTTTGTGGAGCCGAGCTCGATATCGAAATCGATACCGTTCAAGACAGCATTGCCGAGAGGCCGAGACGATGAGGAGCCGCCTAGGTAGTTGTTCCAGAGGTATTCGGAGACGTTTTTGGCGTCGGATTGGGAAGAGAGAGAGTAGGTGCCGACGCCGCCGCCGATGGAGAGCATGACTTTGATGCCGAGGTTTTGGCAGTGGCGGATGTCGGAGGTGAGGAAGGTGCAGGTGTTGGCGGCGGGGTTGCAGTGGCCGGCCAGGTTGAGGACTGGGGTTTGGGAGTTGCCGAAGATGTAGAGGAAGGCTATGTTCACGTACGAAAATCTTTTGGTGTCGCAGGTTTCGGATAGGGTTCCTTCGTTGCCGTTTTGGCCCCAGTAGATGGCGATGCCGCCGCCCATGGAGGTTTGGATTTCAGATAGGAGGAGTAGAACGAGGGAGAAGATGAGAGCAGTGGGTTGCGGCCTTGTTGCCATTTTTTATAGTGAATCAATAACAACTGTTGGTTTTCCTTTACGCTTTATAGGCAAGTGTTGTTCTTCTTTTTAATGTAATTAGGACTCGTTTGGTATTCAATTGTTTTAACTTAAAAGTTATTAAAAAATTAAAAAGTTTATAATTTATATTAAAATTTTTAAATTTTTTTTTTATTTTTATTTTTTGTACATTTTTCGTAAAAATTAAAAAATCATTTCAAACATATTAATTTTTTTACCTTATATTTTAGTTAAAAAAATTACTAAAATAGCATGTTCTCAAAAGAGGCATTAATCGGAAAGACATCTATTCATATATAAGATTAAGAAAAAATAACTATGAAAATTATATAATTGGTCCGTTTGATTTAGTTTTTAAAAAGAGTTTTGAGTTGTATTTAAATGATAAGTTGTTGAAAAGAATTTTGAAAATTAAAAATTGTTTGGTTATAAATTTTGAAAATAATTTTGGAATAATTTGTAGTTTTATTTATTTATTTATGGAAAAAAAGGGAGGCCCCCAGTGGGGTGACCCCCACCACCCCCAGTGAATTCTCATTGGTCCATTTTTTATTTATTTTTTTTTTTTGGTGTCCTGCTCTGGTTGCCCCCCACGTGTATGTGGAGGTGTTGGGGGGGTCTGCCCCAGCTGGGGATCTGAAGCATGGCCCTTTATTTATTTATTTTTGTATTTGAATAGATGAACATAAGAGAAAGTTTAATTGATTGATATGTAGAATGTGAGAGAAGAGAGAGAAAAATGATTGATTTATTAATAAATAAATAAATAAATAAATAAATAAGGAGAGAAGAGAGAGAAAAAAATAATTTAAAAGAAAAAATTTAAAATTTATTAACTAAACATGTCTTTTAATTTTTTAATCTAAATATTAATTTAAAAAATAAACCAAACATCATCATAGTTCACATTTGATGTCGTCAAAGGTCTGCGAGGGTGAACGAGAAGTGGAGAGAAGGGTAGTGATATGGGCTTTGGGATATAACTCTAAAATTAATATAATTATACAAAAAAAAAATGCACTTACCAATAAGTCCTATACGTAAAGTTTAAAATCTATCTAATCTCAAAATAAAATATTTGTACTAATTAGTTTTACATACTTTTAAGGGAAAATTATTGATAAATCCCATTTAGAAGTGTTTTAACTCAAGAAGTCCATGAAGGAATTTTTTAACCCATTTAATCCCATGTATGTATAGTTTTATTCCATAAAGTCATTTTTCTTGATTTATACTATTTTCTTGGACACTTATGCCCTTATATTTAATTTTGATACCCTTATAAATATTTTTTGAATGGTTAGCAATTTTATGATGTGAACATTCATATTTTAAAATTCACATTGGTAGGAATATAAAATTGGCCCGTAGGCGGCCCGAAACCTGCCCGCGAGCAGAGCCGGGGCGGGCCCGGCCCGTTGACAATGTAAATATTCACATTGACTTGTTAACATTTACATTAATAGGAGTGTAAAATTGGCCCGCGTCCCGTGGCGGCGCGAAACCCGCCCGCGGCCCATGGGCGCTTGGGGCGGGCCCGATCCGGCCCGTTGACAATGTGAATATTTACATTGACATGTTAACATTCACATTGATAAGAGTATAAAATTGGCCCGCGGCCCATGGACAGCCAAAAGCCCGCCCGCGGCCCGGGGCAGGCCCGGCCCAACCCGTTGACAATGTGAATATTCACATTGACATGTTAACATTCACATTGATAGGAGTGTAAAATTAGCCCGCGCCCGTGGCTGCCCGAAACCCGCCCATGGTCCGTGGGCAGCCCGGGGTGGGCCCGGCCCGGCCTGTTAACAATGTGAATATTCACATTGACATGTTAACATTCACATTGATAGGAGTGTAAAATTAGCCCGTGCCTCGTGGCTGCCCGAAACCCGCCCACGGCCCGGCCTGTTAACAATGTGAATATTTACATTGACATGTTAACATTCACATTGATAAGAGTGTAAAATTGGCCCGACCCGGCCCGTTGACAATGTGAATATTCACATTGACATGTTAACATTCACATTGATAAGAGTGTAAAATTGGCCCGCAACCCGTGGGCGGCCCGAAGCCCGACTGCAGCCCGAGGCGGGCTTGGCCCGACCCGTGACAATGTGAATATTCACATGGACATGTTAACATTAACATTGATAGGAGTGTAAAATTTGCCCGCTGCACGAAGCTTGCCCGCGGCCCGGGATAGGCTCGGCCCGGCCCGGCCCGTTGACAATGTGAATATTCACATTGACATGTTAAAATGCACATTGATAAGAATGTAAAATTGGCCCGCAGCCCGTGGACTGCCCAAAGCCCGCCCACGGCCCGGGGCAAGCTCGTTTGGGTCCGGGCCCAAGCATGTCCGAGACCCTAGGTTAGGGCCTAGGTCATCACTTTGAAGCCCGGCCCGGGCCATCGACCCGCTTAAGACCCATTCAAGGCTCGATCCGAGGCCCAGCTCGCCCGAGACGCAATGTATTTTTTTGTGAAAAATAATAAAATATTTGTAGAAAAAATTAAAAAGAATTAAAAAAAAATGGTCAGGCCCGCCCAAGCCCGACCTAAGCTCGAGACTAGGCCCAGGCCCACCGGCCCGACCCGAGGCTCGATCCATCGGCCCATCCAAAGCCCGAATACCCTTGTGCCAGGGCTAGGGCCTGGGCCTAATTTTTTGGCCCGTGGGCCGGCCCGATCCGGCCCAAGAAAGGCTCGTTTGGGCCCAGGCTCGAGCCTAGTCCGAGACCCTAGGCTAGGGCCTAGGCCATCACTTTGAAGCCCGGCTCGACCCATCGACCCGGTTAAAGCCCATTCAAGGCTCGATCCGAGACCCGGCCCGCGCCGAGGCCTAGTGTCTTTTTTTGTGGAAAATAATAAAATTTTGGTAGAAAAAATTAAAAGAATTAAAAAAAAATGGCCAGGATCACCCTGATCCGCCCACGGGCCGTGGGCGAGGGCTAATTTTACACTCCTATCAATGTGAATGTTAACATGTCAATGTGTATATTCACATTGTCAACGGGCCGGGCCGGGCCAGCCCTGGGCCGCTGACCAATTTTATACTCTTATCAATGTGAATGTTAACATGTCAATGTGAATATTCACATTGTTAATAGGCCGGACCGGGCCCGCCCAGGTAGCCCACGGACTGTGGGCAGGTTTCGGGCAGCCACGAGGCACGGGCTAATTTTACACTTCTATCAATGTGAATGTTAACATGTCAATGTGAATATTCACATTGTCAACGGGTCAGGCCGGGCCCGCCCCGGGCCCCGGGCGGGTTTTTGGCCGCCTATGGGCCGCGGGCCAATTTTATACTCTTATCAATGTGAATGTTAACATGTTAATGTGAATATTCACATTGTCAACGGGCCGGACCGGGCCCGCCCCCCGCCGTCCATGGGCCGCGGGCGGGTTTCGCGCCGCCACGGGACGCGGGCCAATTTTACACTCCTATTAATGTGAATGTTAATATGTTAATGTGAACATTTACATTGTCAATGGGCCGGGCCCGCCCCGGCCTGACTCGAATTTTTCCGGGCACCCACGAGGATCGACATGGGCTGGGCCCCTACACATTGACGATATGAACATTCACATTAGAGGTATTTTGGTAATTATGTCACCCATAGGACTTATTGAAACATAAGAAATAATGTGAACTAAATGGAACATAAGTAGATGAAAAGGGTATTTTGGTCTTCTTATCTCAAATAGGACCTAATGAAATAGTCAAAAAGAATATGGGTTGGATGGAATAAAACTCTTAGAAAGTGGATTTATCAAAAAAGCTCTCTATTTTTAATTGTTACCAAAAACTCTTTTTTTTTTTTTTTTTTTAATAACTTTAAAAATGCTGCTACATTCAACGACTTCCGTCAGACTCACCGAAGACTCGCCGGAATATGTAACATCACCGGGAAGTCGTCGGTGCATCACCGGAAGTTCGCCGGAGTGTTCTGAACGTCATTGGAAAATGTCAAGAATATCATCGGAGACTCACCGAAATATTCAAAATATTACTGGAAAAAAAAAATAAATGGAGAAATCATAATTAGAAAACATAATAACAACAAACAACAATGGGAAAAAGTATATATTATTTTTCAATTTTTGTAGAGTTTAAGCAAATAATCTGTAATATTGATTAAACTGAAAAGTAAGTTTTGAAATTGTAAAATGTTACAGTTTCAAAGCATTATTCTATTAAGCTGGAAAACATATTATGAAACTGTAAAATTTTACAGTTCTAAAGAATGTTATAAAACTACAAAATTTTATAGTTTTAAAGCATGATTAATTTCAGTACCAAAAAAGCTGAAACTCTAAAATTTTACAGTTTTTACCGCCTGTAACTAAAACTTAAAAACAACTTATTCAGAACTTGAAATTTTTCTCCATTAAAATAGAAAAATAGACGTGTGGAACAGAAAAAAGGAAGAAAAATTAAGAAATCGAAGGAAATAATAGATATAGAAAGAATATTGTACTCCGGCAACTATTTTTGGTTTAGATCTAGTCGGATCTCATGTAGATTTACTCAAATAATGTAGATCTCATCTTCTTGGCTGTCGGTGAGGATGAAGTCACGAGTTGATGTTGGTGGTTGCCAGTGAACCCTAATCAATGGTGGTCGTCGGTCACCAATGACTATATATTAGAAAGAGAAAGAGAATAAGGAAGGTGTGATCACTGGTCGTCGGACATGACAAAGAGAAGGAAAAGAAAACGCAGGAAAAAAAAGAAAAAAGAGAGAAAGGAAAACGTAAAGAATGAGACAAAAAGCAGAGAGAGAGAGAAGCGTGTAGGACTTTTGGGTCTACACAAAAAATTGTTGAATTAAATAGTGTACATATATTTCAAATAGGACCTACAGGTAATTTGCTAAAAAACAAAACATAGCATAATAATGATATAGTAATGTTATCATATGAGTGTTTTATTTTAAATTGAAATATTCATATTAAATTTTTTGATTTTTTATATTATTATTTTAAAATCGCAAATGAAATTAAGGGCATAATTCTTATTTTTAACTAATTTAATCATACAGTCCTCGCTATTGTAATTTGAGATTTCTCATTGATTGATGATATTGTAATATTATCGTTGTGTTTAATATTTAAGTAAGGCCACTTTGGATCATGGTTATCAGAATCCTAATATGAATTGCATGATCTTAAGTTCTTACGATTCTAATTGGGCTAAGCGATTTGAATTGTATTAAGATCTTAAATTCAGTAGGATTTTAAAGTGATTATGATCCTAATCATAAAATTGTGTATAGTTGCAATGTGATCTTGATCCCACTAAAAAAATTATTATTATTTATTTTTTATATATTTATATATATTTGTATATTTATATAAAAAATTTGACTATAAGCTCTTTCTCCAAACATCTCTTTTAATTTATGTCAACATAAAATATGCATTTTATCAAATTTTTCATTTTTCTTTAATAATTTTAAAATTATTTAAGATAAATTATCATTATAGATAATTTCACGTTTTATTTTAAATTAAAAGTAGAATCTTACGATTCTCTATCCAATCTACAAGTCTCTTCTAACAATCCTACTAGGATCCTGATTTTAACAACCGTACTTTGGACTCCCTTCATATAGACTAAAAATTCCTAACAATTGCTAGTAACACAATATTTTTTACAAATAAAAGAATACAAAGGTGAAACAAAGGCATGCGATTCGTTTGTGGAATTCAACTTTTTATCTCATATTTATGGGCTATTTTGGGAAGAGTTAAAAACCAAAGTGAACTTTTAACCTATTTTGGTCATATTACCTCTATATTTTTTTATACGTTTTCAAAAAAAAAAAAAAAAGAGCTAACTTTTAACTAACTTCCCAAAACAACTCTATGGGTTCGTTTGGAAAGCGGGTTGGCTTTTTGACTTTTTAGTTATTTTAGTCTGGGGTTAAAAAGTTTTGTTTGGGAAGGGCTTTTTGACTTTTTATGAGGGAAAAAAATATAATGATTATGAGTTTGATGTGATGTTTTGTCTTACTGGACTAAAAAGCCTATTTTGTCTTTTTGTAACTAAAATAGTCCCAAACCCAACCCAACCCAACCCATCTTCCAAAATAGATATGTCTCATTATGTGAAAATTTTTGTGTGCTTAGACATTCTCAATTCTCAATGTGTGCAATCAACCACTATAAAGGTGTATAAGGTAAGTTTGGACACATTCACAAAAAGATATTTGGTCGTGTTTGGTTAGATGTTCAAACTATGATTCCACCGTTTGGTTTCAGTATGGTGTTTGTTTAGAGTTTTCAAAAGTTAATTTCACACCTACTTTTGAAAATTCTTTCTAAGGCGGGAAAATTTAGGCTAACTGGTCGTCCTCCCGAATGTCCGGCCGGTCGTCCTCCCGAACATCCAGCCGGTTGACCGATACAGTGTAATTTTTTTTTTTTTTACAATTGACACCTGTTATTTTTTATATTTTAAATAAAAAAATTTAGAATTTTTTAAATTTTTTTATGAGTTTTGAATAGAATTTTTAGTTGCGTGTTTGGTTATGAGTTGTAAGTTTTTGTATCAAATATCATATGTCACATCAAAAATTCATCACTCAATTCAAAACTCTTTTCAAAACTCATTAGGGGCGAATTTAGGATTTTTCATATAGGAAAGGCGAATATATATACTAACAAAATTTTTAAAAAGAAAAATATCTCATCATAATATCAATTTCTACTAGTATAAAAAGTGAAAATGAGATGAAAAAATATATATATATATATATAAATAGTATGTTTTTTTGTATCCACATTTAGTTACAAAAAATAGTAACTATAAAACAATTTATTTATTAAAGTGAGGCATCTTAAGTTGTTGTGCTCAACAACCTTTTATGTCATTAAAAATGTCTATGATAGAATCGATATTAAAGTCTCATACAATGTCTTTTTTCAATGAACGTGATTAAAGTAATTAGTTGATACCTTATTTTATTTTTATTTTTTTGGTAAAAAAGAACTAGCATAAAATTAAAGAGGTACTGAAGTTACAAGTCAGGGGTAAACAGCCTCTTGTTCATCATCATACAAATGCTTAACTAAAAAGGAGGGAGTAGAAGCAAAAACATGAAATCCTACTAAGGCCTGGCTGCCATGGTTAGCTAGAGCATCTGCGCATTTGTTGGTTTACCGATAGATGTGATCAATCTTCGTGATCCTGAGCTGCCTCATGAGGTACCTGCAATCACATATATAATTACTGAAGTGATGATGTGAAGAAGGTTCTTGCATGATTAAGTTGATCACCGCCTTCGCATCCGATTCCATGCACAGACTGGGCAATCTCCAGTCCATAGCCAGCTTCAAACCATCTCTAAGGGCCCAAAGTTCTGCCTCCATTGCCAAAGCGATGCCGATATTCCTAGCAAAACCAGTGACCTAGTGACCCATCCAGTCACGAATGATACCACCACCACTAGCTAAACCAGGATTTCTGTTAGCCGCACCATCAGTGTTGAGTTTGAAAGTACCAAAGTGTGAGGGGGTTGCCAGCTGATAGAGAGACAGGTTGGTGCTAAGTTAGGCTTGCCTTTGTCGGACATGTGTTGCCATTCCAAAGCTTTAGCTATCACCTACGAAGCTTTGAAAGGGGTTGGGATAGTATGAAAATAGACTGAGTTGCGAAGCAACCAAATAGACCAGCACACAAAAGAAAATAGGGTTGCCCACATGACCCCGGAAGGGTGGACTTCGGGTGATTGACAGTTAGATTGGAACCAAGAGTGGAGATCAAGGGAAAATGAGGGGGATGGCTTTGGTGGGAATGCCGATGCAAGACCAGCAGTGGGCGGTAGATTAACAATCCCTAAGGGCATGTTCAATAGTTTCCGGGAAATAATGGCAAATGGGGCAGAGGTCATCATTGACAATTTGCCTTCGAAAGAGTTAGGTTTTGGTATTCAATTTTTGGTGAAGAGTACGCCAAACAAAGTGGAGAATGCGTGGATTAGTCAGAATTTCCCAGACCCATTGCCAATTGTGGAAGGGAGGTGAAGGTGTGAAGTCTGAAGTGAGAAGGTAAGCCGATCTAGTTTGAAAGATACCAACAGTGGAGTGTTTCCAGACACGAATATCGTCATAAGGATTGTACCAAGAGAGGGATAGGCTGCTGATACTGGCAAGAATTTCAGGGGGTAAAACGAACGAGATTTGGGAAAAGTCCCACTCATTATCAACCCAGCAATTGTTCACGCGAAGGGAGACATCCTTCGAATTCAAGGGTCCTTCAATACAGTCCCTTAGTGGATCACATTTGGCCCAATCTTCTAACCAAAAATGAGTGATCCTACCATTCTTGAGAAGCATTTTAGAGCCTTTGTTGAGGATAGCAGTACCCTTACCTAAACTACGCCAAACCGAAAAGGCTTTGGTGCAAGTTCTCATTGTCGTGCCGTACTTAGACTTGAGAGTTTGAGCCCACAGGGAGTTACCCTCACTCGACAATCTCCAATTCAACTTGGCCATATAGACTTTATCGACCAGACATGTTTGGCGAATTCCGAGGCCACCAAGGTTTTTGGGTTTGGTAACAGTGTCCCACGATACCCCATGAATTTTTCTAAGCTTTGAGGAAGACCCCCACAAAAAATCCCTATTGAGTTTATCAATGGTATTAGACACAAATTTAGGGATAAAATTACATTGCATAATGTGAACAGAGATGGCAGCGTTCACTGATTTGATAAGGATAGCACGTCCCGCAAAAGACAACAATTTACTCTTTCATCCAGTAAGTTTCCCTTGAATCTTGTCAATTAAGAATTGGAACGATTCTTTAGTAGGTCTAGAGTGATGTATGGGACAACCCAAATACTTGCCCAGGTTTGTAGTAATGGGAATCCCTAAAACTGAAGCAAGTTGTTGTTGCATGTTGGTTTGGACATTAACGGAAAAGAGAACTTTGGATTTGCTAAAGCTAATGACTTGCCCGGACAAGGAGAAACACTCTTGAAGAATGAGGGAAATACTATGACAATTGGCCACCGTGGCTTCCCCAAAAAGAATAAGATCATCCGCAAAGAATAAGTAAGACAACAAAGGGCCGGTTCTAGAAACACGGATAGGAGTCCAGGTATTGTTATGACAAGCTTCGGAGATCCGAGAAGATAGGCATTCTAAGCATAGAATGAAAATATAGGGAGAGATGGGATCCCCTTGTCGGATGCCCTTGGAGGGTGTGAACTCATCCGTTTGTGCTCCATTGAATAACACGGCTAAAGAGCTAGAGGTTATATTTCATAGATATAGAGTGACATCCGCTTAAAAAAATTTAAATAATAAAAACTTAGAGAGAGTGAGCCTCTATAATATGTAAATAATTATAGTTAATACTAGGTGTTTTTGAAATCATAAGGAGGGAGATCACCTCATCTTACCCCTCTATCTTTGTCTATTATAATATACCTTCCATTATTGAATTATATAAGAACTAGCATATCACCCATGCTATGCATGTGATTGAATTTAAAAAAACTATTTATGGTTATGTCAAACATATTTTTAAATTGTTAGCATAAAATATACATAATTTTAAAAGAAAATGTTGACATTGCATAATTAAAGTAATAAAAATAAGAATTTATTACATTTTTTTAAATTCACTGAATAAATAAAACAAAGTATAACTAAAATCTTAATTGTTATGGGTCTACCATCAGCATTCCTGTATTGTCAACATGATAGTTAGAATTATAATTGATAAATAACACATATATTATGTATTTATAAAATGTTATAAAGTAAAAATGTTATACTTACATATATTATATATATATATATATTACCTTTTAAAAGGTATAGACATTTTTCAGACTAATTTATATTTAGAACAAAGATCATGCACAGTACACAATCTAGTTGACGTTGCATTATTGGTACGGGTATGATAAATGCATAGGCACAATCTTGGCATGACATAATATAATCTTTAATCATTCTAACTCCATTATCCTATAAAATTTTGGAATTATAACATTGTACTTGGAAAGGTAGGAATAAGTTATTTATAATAAATTGTATAGTTTCGTACCTTTGATCTCATATTCTTCAAATATGATGGTTAACATCGCAAAATAAACTCTGCCCATTTATCTTGAACAATGAGATTTATTGAACCAATATTGCCTTTGACCACAATGTTAAAATTGTATCTAATCAAAAATAATAATAAAAAAAAGAAAGAAACACTTGTTAATAGAAAATATTGTATTTAATAAAAAATCAAAACACTTGTTAAGTTTGAATTATTATTGTACATAGCAATTATTTACCTAAAGAAAATTACCTCGTTATAATATCAATGTCATCATGCATGCAGTGACGACAAACAATGTGACCATAATGATATTCAACTTTTTGATAGCAACTTTTGCACAAATCAATCCAAATATTGTCAATATCAATTTGTTCGATGTACCCAAGTATTCGAAAATATGAAACCTACAAAATATTTGGAAAAACATAAATTAATCTCTCTCTATAAACGAATATATATACATATCGTTTAACTTTCATTACTTGTGATGATAACAATTCTTACCTTTGGCATAGGAGTAAAATCACGTATTCAAATTCTTTTGGCATTTGATATTATCAATGACTATGAAATTGAGAATCCATTTTTTCGATTCCAAGATACCAACTTTTGTGATATAGGATTCATAGCAAGCCTAAATAGACATCAATATATATATATATATATATATATATATATATATAATTGTGAGAATTATATTGTCATATGTAATTGGTTAATATTATACAATCATAACATACCAAACTTGAATATGATTTGTATAACGGAATGAATGATTAGTGTAGACACCCCATTTTGATCGGCCCTAAGACTTGAGCATTTTAGTTTGACCACCCTCACCAAAAAAATCAAATTGAAATTTTAAATCCCAAACCTCACCCATTTTGGCCATCACTAATATTTTGGTAATTTGTAGTGTTTTATAATTTTATGTGTGTGTATTAAATTAGGTGTGTGCATATCTTTTAAGTGTGTTATAATTGATAACCATTTTTAAAACAAAAGAAAAAAAAAATAATAAAAAAAAAGAATAAATAAAAACTAAATTGAAAACCAAAAAATATATATATATATATAATAAAAAATAAAAAAAGGGGGAAAACAATAAAACAAAAAAATATATATATAGAAAAATAATAATAATAATGGGACGGTGGCTTTTACGGATGGTGGAGGAATAAAATCAAAAAAGAGAAGTGGGTGGGGTGGGTGAAGGAGATAAGGGGTGGTGGAGGAGGATATATTTCTTTAAAAGAAAGAGGAAACACACGGTTTTAGAAAAAGGAAGTGGGGAAGAAAAGGGGAGACACACTCACTGATGAAGAAAAGAGAAGAGGCTCGGCAATGGATGGGTAGAGGGGAGAAAAAAAATAAAAGGAGACACAACACAGGAGGACAGAGAAGGGGGACTCATGGGGATGAAGAGATAACATATGCATACACTACCCACCAATCCACACATGCACACCATCACAGCCCAGCACAATATACACACTGGACACACACAACCCAGCTCGGCTCCCCCTCTCTCGGCAGACCACACCCAGCATCACCATTCCACTGCACTCACACACCCACGGCCATCACTGCACTCACACACCACACGGCTCTCTCCCCCTCACCTCTCTCTCTCTACCGTGGCCACCCAACACACACCCACACCACTGCCATAGACCAACCCAGCAGCACACCACCAACTCTAACACACACAAACCCAACTCTCTCACCTCTCGGCACCACCCACACAGACCATGCAACACAGACACCACACGGCTCTCTTCTCTCTCTAACATATCACTCTCAACCTTCACAGCTACACACCCATGAACACACCTCTCAACAACCCACACTCACTCCACACACATGCATGACTGATACACACAACATCACACACACACACTGCAATTCGACACACCCATACACACTCAATCTCTCCCACGGCAGCTCTCTCTCCCTCCCACACAGTAACACACTCACCACCATACACCCCCACATGCACCCACACAGGGCACTCTCTCTCTCTAGAGACCCATGCACACACACACGGGCAGCTCTCTCTCTCTCTCTCTCTCTCTCTCAAGACAGGCACGACATCTCTCTCTCCCGGATTGCATCTTTGAAGAGAGAGAAAAGGTGGCGAGTGGATGAATGATAGGTACAACTCCGAGGTTCTAAAGAGGAGATAGTCACTCTTTCTCTCTCTACACTCTCAGGAAATTTGCGTATAAGCCATGCTAGTCAGATTTCAAATCCGTTCCTTGGTTTGCCGCTTGAATCTGGAAAATGTGAATCATGTGGTGTCGCGGAACCCGGGACATGCAAAAAGGAGTGGAATGTGCCAGTGATGAAGTTGTTTATTTTATTTTTATTTTGAGTGTTTTGTGAGGTTTTATTTTATTTTATTATTTCTCCCTCCTCCTTTATTCGGATCTGTAATAATTCAAGTATTGTAATAATTCTCCCACCCCGCTTCTTTCTATCCCATTCTTTTATCGCTTTCCCTAACTGTGTGTATGTATATATATATCTGACATGCCATGCATATCCATGCTTTACATCCATGTTCCATGCATTAAGATTTGGCTAATTTTGCATCTTTATGCTTCAATTGATTATTCCATGATTCTGTGTGCTATCGTATGTTTTGAGATGTTTCACATGCCATATTCTAGAAGCCAAATCTTTAGTGCATCTCATGAGTGAATTGCATTAGGATTCTGTATATAAGATCATGCATATTTCACTAACTTTTGTTTTGTAGTTGTTCGAGGGACGTCGGTCAATCTGTGAGTTTTTATGCTTTAGCATCCCATTTGTGTGTGATTTTCTTATTATGTTTAGCATCCTGCCATGAGGCTAATTGATTAAATGATAAACTGTTTGACTGCCTGTGGATGAAGGCTAGTTGCCTGAATTGGAATGATTCAACGACTGTACGTTTTAAGCCCACTTTGTAGTGGCAAATTCACAAACTTTAAGCCCACTTTGTCAAGTGGCAAATTCAAACCCTTTTCGAAAAACAAACATGAAGTTGAATTGTTCCAATTTGGGCAAACTAGTCTATACTTGTATGCTTCACATAGTAAATTTTAGGATTTACTAAAATAATCAGAACATAAACATATAAAGAAAATAAAAGTCATATCATGGTTTAGTAGAGGCCGATCTTTTGATCGGGTGAGCGGGGGTGCTCATTATTGACCTTCCCCTCTCATACCTAAGGTTCCGAGCCAAGCATCCTTGGTTACGACGAACAGTGGCCTTGGCACCGAGTCATGGGTTTCCTAATTTCCCAAAATATTAGGTGGCGACTCTGAGATCTGATGACGCAGTCCATTTTTGACAAAATTGCAATAAAATGGATTTTCAATAAAAGTTGCCAAATCTGGACCCTCATCTATGTTTCACATTGCACTCGTGAAACTTGAGACCAAAGAGATCTCGGGAGTCCGAACTGTTTAACGCGCGCGGGTACCCCCGGGCATGTTACAATTAGTATATAACTTCTTGTATTTGCATGTAGCGAGACATGGACCTAGAAGTTGAGAAAAGATAATTTATCAATATCAATATTTGTATATGCATCTATATATTACAAAAGTCAATGAAAAATAATCTTACCATAATAATTTTTAACTGTTAATCTAGTGGCAAATAAAATATTATCATTTTCTAAAATATGATATAATTGCATGCCATCAGTTGTTGCAAATACGTCCCATAGAGTTAGTCTTACTAATGTGAAACTATTTTTACAATTAAAAAAAAAAGGTTAAAATTAGGAAAAATAATATCATTCGTAGAGTATTTCAAATTTGATAAAGACACAGAAATATGTTATGGTATCATAACTTATATCAAGTAGTAGAATATCTCTTCTATAATTATCATGATTTGCAATACCTTGACATTCAGTTACACTAACAACTAAGCAAATCACATCTGTATATTTTAGCACTGACATATTTATTATTTTGATAGTTTAAATTTTTTGTATTAGTAATAAACTATGTAAGTATGTGTAGACACCCCATTTTGACCGGCCCTAAGACTTGGGCATTTTATTTTGACCATCCTCACCAGAAAAAGGCATCACTAATATTTTGGTAATTTGTAGTATTTTATAATTTTATTTATGTGTGTGTATATTTGTTTTAGGTGTGTTTTATATAAATTAATAAATTTTTTATAAACAAAAGAAAATGATAAAAAGAAAAAAAAAACAATATAAATAGAAAATAAAATAAAAAAAGAAAAAGAAAAAGAAAAAATAGTGGAGTGATTTTAAACCAAAAAAAAAAAAAAAAGAAAGACGAGTGGGTTCGGTGGAAAGCATAAAAGAGGGAAGGGAGTAGGTGAAAAAGAAGAAAAAAAAGAGGGGACAGTTTTTTCCGTGGGAAATGATTTTAGAGGAAGTGGGGAAATAAAAAATAGAGAAAAGTTAGGGATCATGAATATTTTTTCATGAAAATGATCATGAAAGAGTTATGATCCTTGGATTACCTTGATTAGTGTGTGGTGCTTTATTCTAAGTGTAATCCAAGAGTCACAAAGCTTTCATGATTATTTTCATGACAAATTTTTCATGATACCTAGCATTGCTGTAAAAAATAAGGGGGGATAAGGCACGAATCTGGGTCTCTATCGGCTGGCATTGGTTTTGGAAAAGGAGAGGACCCACGGCATCAACCTCTCTCTTCTCTCTTTAACATTCCACTCTCAACACTACACAAGGGGAGACACTCACACACTCATCACCGAGAAGGATCACATGCACACAGAAAAGAGGAGACCAACTTCTCTCCCTCTCGGGACTGCTCTCTCTCAAGGGGGCGAACTCTTTCTCTTCTCTCACAAGACCCAGCAGCCATGAACACACCCATTGGGGGAGGATAGACAGACAGCTCACTCACAGACAGGGACACACGGGGGGGGATGGGCTGATCTCACTCTCTCCCTCTCCTCTCCCTCTCGGCTCTCTCCATCGACACATGCACACACCAGCTCATATACACAGTCCCACACCTCCCAAAAACAGACCAACCTAGCCACTGATACACAGACCCACGGGAGGAGGAGAAGAGATCTCTCGGTCTCTCTCTCTCATTTTCAATGCCTCTCTCCACCTCTCTCAACTGAAACCCATAGACGGGAGAGGAGAGATGGGTTAGGGGGGTACACACGGGCTGGCACCTTTCCCTCTCTCGAAGACATCACACCCATACACACACACCATCACAGCCATCCCACCTCGGCTCTCTCTCTCACTGAGCTTCAACACACCACACACGGTTTTGAGGGGCTGGGCTCTCCATACACACAGACTTCATACACAAGACACCACAGACACACGGGTTAGAGGGGAGGGAGAAGCACACCCAGCTCCCATGCACAACACATGCACCACACCCACGGCACCTCTCTTCTCTCTCTAACTGAGCAAACCTGGCAACACCAACACACACAGCCATGCATTCCTCTCACTGATTACACGGCACACACCCACGGGATTCTCTCTCTCTCTCTCTCTTCTCTCTCTAAGACTCTCTCTCTAGAGACCACACCATGACTCACACATCTCTCTCTCTCTAGAGACCAAAGAACACACACACACTCTCAGGTTCCTGTTAATGGGTTGGAGGGGACTTGAGTATAGGACTGCATTTCCTATCTTGAAACCACCTGGTGTGTTGTTATTCTGCCCAAGATGGTAGATTGTGGGACTCTGTGGTTCATCCTGTGCAGGTTCACCTGGAAGGCAATTCAACTCTTTGGGTTATTGGATAGTGGTTTTGTATGGGTCAATCATGGGCTATTTTTTTGCCATGGGCTGGTTTGTGGTATTTTTCTATCCATGTGGGTTCAAGTGTGCTATTTGGGGTGTAAAACATGTGGGCCCTTACAAAAGAAGGGGATTTGATATATTGGACCAACATGGATACTGATGATCATGGGTGATGGGCCTCACTTTTAAATTTGTCATTTGTGGTTTGTGCTTGAGCCATCTTTGCTAAGAGAGATCAAGGTGTCACTGCTTCATTTTATTTTTATTTTGAGAGTTTATGAGGATTTTTATATTTTGTTGTAATATTTATTTCCCTCCTCTCTCCCTCATTTGGATATGTAATAATTCAAGTCTTGTAATAATCCCCCACCCCACTTCTTTCTATCCCATTCTTTAATCGTTTTCCCTAACTGTGTGTATGTATATATCTGACATGCCATGATATCCCTGCTTTACATCCATGATCCATGCATAAGATTTGGCTAAATTTGCATCTTTATGCTTTCATTGATTATCCCATGATTTTGTGCGCTATCACATGTTTTGCAATGTTTCACATGCCATATTCTAGAAGCCAAATCTTTAGTGCATCTCATGAGTGAATTGCATTAGGATTCTGTATATAAGATCATGCATATTTTACTAACTTTGTTTTGTAGTTGTTCGAGGGACGTCGGTCAATCTGTGAGTTTTTATGTTTTAGCATCCCATTTATGTGTGATTTTCTTACTATATTTAGCATCCTACAATGAGGCTAATTGCTTAATTGATATGACTGTATGAATGCCTGTGGATGAAGGCTTATTGTTTAAATTGGAATGATTCAAAGATTGTATGTTTTAAGTCCACTTTGTAGTGGCAAATTCACAAACTTTAAGCCCACTTTGTCAAGTGGCAAATTCAAACCCATTTCAACAAACAAACATGAAATTGAATTGTTCCAATTTGAGCAAACTAGTCTATACTTGTATGCTTCACATAGTAAATTTTAGGATTTACTAAAATAATCAGAACATAAACATATAAAGAAAATAAAAGTCATATCATGGTTTAGTAGAGGCCGATCTTTTGATCGGGTGAGCGGGGGTGCTCATTATTGACCTTCCCCTCTCATACCTAAGGTTCCGAGCCAAGCATCCTTGGTTACGACGAACAGTGGCCTTGGCACCGAGTCATGGGTTTCCTAATTTCCCAAAATATTAGGTGGCGACTCTGAGATCTGATGACGCAGTCCATTTTTGACAAAATTGTAATAAAATGGATTTTCAATAAAAGTTGCCAAATCTGGACTCTCATCTATGTTTCACATTGCACTCGTGAAACTTGAGATCAAAGAGATCTCGGGGGTCCGAACTGTTTAACGCGCGCGGGTACCCCCCGGGCATGTTACAGTATGTAATCTAGATAAAGTATTATTTAGTAAA
Source organism: Camellia japonica (assembly GCA_030407325.1). NCBI lineage: Eukaryota > Viridiplantae > Streptophyta > Magnoliopsida > Ericales > Theaceae > Camellia > Camellia japonica. The sequence goes on along the minus strand of JAPPVO010000002.1, from coordinate 126,627,047 downwards.
AGTAACATACCTATTAATTGAACATCTTGATGAACAAATTGGCCAACGTTTGATAATTTCTTAATGAAATGACACTGAAGTGGTATATTATCATCATGATCAAGTATGTGCACAATTGTTGTATCACCAGTAAAGAAATGTTATAATGATATGGTACGAACAAGAATTTCTCATCAGCCAATATAATATGAACTCCTCTAAAACAATATATTTTTCTTTCAATTAAATGTTCTTTAAAATAATCATATTTTTCATAGCACACAATTCCTTCCATGGTATCACCCTTTGAAAAAAAAGGTAATAATTACACATTTTTAACATGATATAAAATAAAATATTTAACAATTATCTCATGATAAGAGTTGTACATACATGTTCATCAAGAAAAATCATTCTGAATGTCATATTTCCTCTAGGACAATTAGTCACAAATAACAACCTGACTAACTGAGCTTTAACGTTTCAATTACTTGCATATAGATGTAAAAAAGCAAAATAGGGATGTCTGCTAATTCTATCACTTACTAACAATGTAGATGCATATGAGCAAAATATGAATTTATAATTTTTATACGACATATCTATAGATCTCAATAAATTTGAAAATGAAAATATTAAGAATTTTTAATAGAAAAATATAAAAATGTTAAGTTTATATTATGATACAATAAAAAAAATAAGTAATCAATTATTATACAACAAATATTATATAAACCTATTTTGTAAGGGTAAATTTTTTAATTATCTTTATTAAATGAAAATGAAAAAAGAGATCAGGAAATCTAAATTTTTGTATAGTAAATGCAATATTTTGGATAAGATTTAGAATTTAGAGTAGTAAGTATTGTATAATTAAATAAAGTGAATACAAAAAGCATAATCATTGAAATTTTTAAAAGACTTTTTATATCAATCTTCAAATGTTATCAAGGACATCACGATACACAACATTTTTTGTGTAATTTGACTATTGGCCAACCTTATTAACAATCAATATCTTTAAGCCTGATGGTGTAGTAATATGTGATAATGCAACATATAACTGACCATGGGAGAATACTAGATTAGGAAGATATACGCCAACTTTTTTTAAAGTGTGACCCTAACTTTTGTTTATGGTCATTGCAAATGCTAATTTTATGGGAAATTGTCTTCTTTTAATCGGGATAGGTGAATGTGAGGTTGATAGTGATAAAATGATATGTGGAATGAAGACTCCTTCCCCAATATTCGAACCCGTAATCACTCATGCCTCAATCACTTTATCTCCCATTTTCTTAACAATAAGATGAGTTCCATTACATAGACCTTGAGATTGATTGAGATTTCTCAGTAGCATTATAGGCGCTCCCTTTTTGAGTTCAATCCAATGACTTGGAATTCCTAGAAAATTTAATGAGTGCAACAACTCTACTGGATACATGCCTTCGTCAATGTTCTACCTTTAGCTAGACATATCGTATCTGCACTTAGGTATTTTTGAGATTCTCCAAGCAACATTGATAGCATTATGACATTTAATTCATCAATGAAAAATCTAAAATCCTTGAGATATTGATTTGTGATTGTGTATCAATTTTAAACAGTAAGTAGCAATCCCAATCAAACAATCAACAACAAATCAACACAACGATTTTTAACGTGGAAAAACCACAATTGGAGAGCCTCCAATTGTGATAAAAAAAAAAAACCATGGGGTTAAAGCCACAAAACAATCTATTAAGAAGACACAAAGGAATTACACAAGTGCACTATCAATTACCTAGCGAATCCACACTCGAATCAAACCGACCCCTATGTGCCTCTTCCAGCCCCATCTTCACCTCAGAATTGTCTTGCCCAACGTTGAATCCACAACGCTGATGTCGAATCTAAGATGATGAGCTACTTCGGAATCCACCAAAGCTTCAAGCCCAAATTCTACGGAATCCACCAAAGAACAACTCTCTCTTTTGTGAATAAAAACAAACTAAACAAACCATTTGATAGAATCCACTCAATTCATGATTAAACTCTCACAGATATCAAAGGAAACAAGCAAAGAAGCTCCATATAAAAAGCCTAATACCCAAGAAAAAGATCTGGAAGTCGTACCCTAAAAATTGAATTAATCGTAGATTTATAGAAAATTGAATCGTGGTCTCCGCTTGAGCGCAGGAATGGCCCCTCGAGCGGGCTGACTAAAACGCGTGTTTTTAGAACACGGATCTACGCTCGAGCGTAGGAAAGGCTGCTCAAGTGGAAAAATACAACTCCTAATACTTTTGCAGGCGAGTGAAACTTCTGAAAGGATTGCATCTCCACTCGAGCACACAATCGGCCGCTCGAGCGGTCAAACAACTTCGACTACAAATTTGCTTTTTGCTTCAGGGGCGCTGCCCCGGACTCGACATAGTCAGCGAAGTGGCAAACATGAAAGAATTAACATCACAAATTCCTCTACAAAGGCACAATTCGGATTGGATTCACATCTAACTACTCATAGCCTCACTGAAATAAAGAACGAATAAAATTACAATTGAAAGGAGTTTTGTCAAACATGATTGCCAATAACAAAAACCTAACAATCAACATCAGCATTTTTTGGTGCTAAGATACCACGTTCTTTCAAGTAAGAACTGTCATTATATCTAGTACTTAATTCTGGATAGATTGCATGGATCAAATCATGTAAAACATATAATCCATTTCTAATCAAAAACTGTTCTAGAATTTCAATCCAATTAGTCTTTCTGCTTTCAGTGAAAGAAATTCCAGGTATTTTTCCATCACCAATCATTAATATCTAGTTAGCAAAATCTCTTAGTTGTTGACACATTTGAATAGAAGTATCATAGGCCATAATATGCATATTGGTCCTTAAATGCAACACACAACAATGATTTCAAATTGTCAATTCCGTCAATGACGCTGCAATTATGGCTTCCCGTCTACCTTTTGGTACTATAAGTAAAAGTATGAATAGCTTTCCACCAAATACACAATCACTTGAACAAAATTCTGTACCCTTTAGTATATCTCTCAAAGTACGATTAACTGCCTCAAATCCATAACGATGGTGCATTGGAGCTTCATCCCAAATGATCAATGATGCCTCTTGAATTAATTTTGCCAATTCAGTTTGTTGATTAATACTACAACTTGAGAATTCATCCAAATTAATTGGAATTTTAAAGCATGAATGCGCAGTTCTGCCTCCTGGTAACAGCAAAGCCGCAATTGCAGATGATACAACTAAAAGGACAATTTTTTTTCTGACCTAAACTTTGCTATCAATGTTTTCCACACATATGTTTTTCCGGTTCCCCCACTTCCATAAAGGAAAAATAAACCCCCTTGTTTACAATTGTATGCATTCATTATGATGTTATAAACTTCTAACTGATCACTATTTAAACCAGAATGTAATTCATTAAGAATTATTTTTCTGAAACACTATCGTACTCCATCTCTTCTCTGATGAGCCTATTTGTCACAAATTGAGCACCTTGCAAAGATGGCAATGGCATGAGAGGGAAATCTTTTAGAGATTTTCCATTTCTATTTAATATATACTCAATTTCGAGAAGTCCTAAATTTTTTAAGTCTTCATCATCAAGATATAGATCATTATCTCTCACATCTCTTCTGATTTTGTATTGTATATCATCGATGAAGCTTTTTTAGTGACGTTCCCATAATTCAACTGGATTAGTTATATCAAAAAACATGAGCATTGTTCAATCCATATGTCAAAATTTTGTTGTTGATGCCCAATTTGATGCTTCAACCAATGTCTTGTGCCATTCATTATCATCATCGAGTAGACCAAGTGCAATACTTGCAGATTTAAATGTTGTATACTTGACCCCATTTACAATTCTGATATGCTCAAAACTTTCTGCACCACGAACTTTATTCAATAACATTCTCAAAATAATATCTCTCATCTGATGTTGGATATGCATATGGCAATCTACCAATACATTTATGAGATTTTCAGACATCCCATTCTTTTTTTTTTTTTATCTCTTTTCCATATCCATTTTGTTATAAATTCAACATAAGTCAACTCCTTTGCAAATTAATGAGATCTATTAGCTTCAAACCATTTGGTTAACATTGTGTCATGAACACGTTGTTGGACAATAACTTCATGTAAATGATCATTGTCATTAAATATAACAAATTGTTGATCTGAAAGATGGTCTTGTGAATGCTCAACAGAAGGAGTTTGCTTCTGAAGTTCAAACTCAAATATCCTTCAACACGCTTCAATCACAGACACATATCAAGCATCCAAATACTATTTGATCTCATTAACTTGTTTGTAATGTCATTGCCCAATATTGTTTGGATGAATAATATTATCCTCAATCACAGTTGTCGCACGATCAGGCCTTTTGTTCTCATATTTGTACAAATATTTCATTAACTTCGGGAGCGCACATCATTCAATATTAATGTGGCAATCATATCGCACTAAAAGATCACGATTATATGGAATGACCCATCTGTTATCAACTATAAATCCATTTATGTTTATTGTGTTGCCCTCATCATATCTACGCCTGTATGATACAAATCCATTATCATCAATTGTTGTTTCATTACAATTTTTTTTTGAATAATGTCTTGTACACTTTCTATCTACCATGTATGGAGCATTGGGATTAGCAGCACCACAAGGTCCATGTATCATGCATTTGACAACAGTCTCATATGCCAATTGGTTTGCATTTTTGTCAGGCAATTCAGCACATATAAACTCATCAATTGGTTTCGGTGTGATTGGTTTATTCTCCGATGCTAATGTGATTGTAATGTGAGAATGCGGCAATCCCCGTTTTTGAAACTCGATGACGTAAATAACTTTTCATAAAAATAATTATTGATACATTAAACATTTAAAAATATTTGTTATGTCATAAATGCATAGGTGTTAGAATAATAATACCTTAGTAGTTGTTTAAACTTAATCCGAAAAACTCTAGCAACGATATCATGTCTATCTTTTGCACGTTGATTTGCTAGTCTTCAAAGATTATTTTTTATTTCTAGCCATATTAGATTGCATGTGAACGTGATAAACAAATCAGGAGGGCCAATAGTTCTGCAAATTGTCATAACATCTTGATAACGTTGGATCATACTACGTGGTCCCCCAGAGAATGATGAAAGCAACACAAATCTTCTCCCTACTACTGACACATCTACATCTCCAGCAACTACAACATCTTCTATTCCTTGATATAGATTTGCACGCAACTCAGCTTGATGAGTCTTGATTTAATTCAATCTAGTTTGCTCAATAGCAGCATAACAATCTACCACAAATTGTTGAAACAACAGCCCTCCTCTTAAAAGTGTTTTGCCTTCAAATTCTCTATGCTGGAGTCTTTGACACATTGTTTTGAGATCTGATTGAGGATGTATTAAAACAGATGGTGCACCTCCATCCATCTATACCATATGGAAACAGTAATGGGTACTGTTATGGTACATATGACGGATGTACTTCACTGATTCTTCTTAATATACCATCATTTTTAAAACGACTTTGGTTTAGACCCGACCCATTTGATGTGAAGCCCCTGAAAAATGTATTCTCTTTAAAACCCTAATGTTTGAATTATTTCCTTAAAGCCCCTCAGCTCTTTGAATTATTTCGAATCTTGTCGGTTAGCATTTTTTTTTAATTTATCGAAACAGGAATATCCTAGCCAAATTAGGTTCCTTAGCTTAATTTAATTTAATCCTACATAAGTAAGGTTCCAATACATGAATTTGATTCCAAGCCCTCACTTCTTTATTTAAATTCAAGAATTACACCAAAACTAGTACATGTACTTTTACACTATAGGTACCATTAATCAAATTGAGATCTATATATATATATATACATTAGGGAATGTATCCCTAGTACCTAGATTGAATAAAAAAAATGCCCCAATCACCCTTCCCAATGGCCGGCCACCCTAGGTAAGTGTGAGGAGCCTATTTTCAAGAATTGCAATTATGATCCTAGCACCTAGTACCCCTAAACCTAGGGTTTTGTTTCCAATACTAGTTTCATTTCAACTAGGAACCAACTAGATATTGCCTAATCCCATGATTAAGCTCCCTAATCACTCCTATTCCATTAGACTCCAAGTAAATCCTAACTTTTCCATCCAATTCCAACTAGTGGGCCTTTATGTCTTTTTATACCAAAATTTGCCTATAAATACCACCACTCCCTAGCATGGCAAACACAAACAACACACTCACACACACATTCGGCCTAGAGGAGAGGAAGGGTAGCAAGAGAGAAGTCTTGAGAGGAAGAGGAGAGCTATCTTGTTCAAAGCTTAGCAAGTAAGCCACAACACAACCTTCTCTTTCATTTTCGTTTTTCAAATACATGTTCTTAAGGGTTCTAAAAATGTTTTTGGATGTGTTATTGATGAGTTACTTGTGTTAAAAATGATAAGGGTTGAGCCATGATTCTACCTCTCTTGTAGTTTCCCTCATTTCAGTACACAACTATCATTTTCATACCAATCTCTCAAACTTTCCAAAGGCACACATTCAAGCAAATTTTTTGATTTTAATATATGTTAGTTAGCATGTTTTCATCACAAAAGAAACAAAAATTTTCCCTTAGTGGATCCATTTTCTCACAAATCTTCTTGTTTTGGGTATTGTGCCTTAGAATCTGTTTTCGTAACCAACTTTCAAAAATTCTAGAACAATGTAGAAAATTATTCTAGACCTCTATTTTATGTCAAAATCTTCCTTAAGGAGTTAGCTTTCAAATAAAATTGGTTTCATGGAAAAACAGTGAGCGGTTTGCAAGAAAATCAAATTTTCGTAACGGTCGATGAATCTGGATAGCGCTGGAGTGTTTTCTAAGTAACTTAAAATCTAGAAAAGCTATTCCATTTCCGAAACATGTTCTGGAAACTAGATTAAATTCTCTATGAACCATAGGAAGGCCGAGTCCAGTGGAAAATCTAAAATAGTCCTTTCATTCTAATCCTTATGTGATATTGAATCTGGAAATTCTGTTGCGCATGGATGTTTTATGTTCTTGTGTTCATGAAAAAGCTTATTAGCTTATGATCATATCTTGGCATGATATTGTACGTGTTATGGTTATGTTCTTTATCTTCTTCATCTTAATGATGCATGCTTATGTGGAAATTATTATCTTGTTAAGTTGGTCTAACCTTGATTTAAAACATTTAACTCAACGGAAAACGTAATTGGGATGGTATTGATTTTTCGATCACTTGAGTAATGAAAAGATGATAATGTGTGGTGTATGGATTTTTGGGATGCGTTCCCTATTTGGAAGTTAAAGTCTTGCGCAAGTGGTTTTCGGAACCCTTGAACGGAGCGGTTGTATTCAGACCCTAGGTGGTTTGGTGTGAGGAGGGATTTGGGCAAGGCCCATTATTACCGTCTCTTTTGAGGCCCTGCGGTTGGCGCTACGCGATATATAACCGTTGGTAGGCATCCGAGATTAGTTCTGCAACAAAGCAGCAAAAGAGGGGGCATACCGAATAATCCGCGTCCGATTCTTGTGGTTGGGAGGACGAAATCTCTTTGGGGGATTTCTAGTTTACTAACATCTAACTTGTAACCCTTTATTTATTTATTTGAGTATCATGCTTTACTACTTGATGTTATATTTGTGATTGTGTATTGGACTGGGGAAAAAGGGACGGGATGTGTGTGTGTTTACTGGGCATTCAAAGCTCACGGCGTATCATGCCAGGTGCCGAAGAGGAACTCATAGCTGGAGACGACGAGCCTGAAACCTTCGAAGACTTTTGACTATCTTAGGAAAGTTAGAAATTCCTTTTGATATTTTGTAAGGCTCATGTGAAGATTAAATTTTCTTTTTGGATGTAATGTAATGGAACAAGCTTTTGGAATTAAGAATATTCGTGGTTGTTATGTACTTATATTCTAATATTTATATGTATACACCTTATCGTTGCTTATGAGACCTTGTGTCAATACCTTTTAAGATCTGTCAAAAGGGTAGTGCGCTGCCTAAGAAAGCCGGACTTAGAAGGGAGGCTAATTTGACTCCTCCGGCAATCTGGGATCTTACTTGGTTATTGACCATAGGACTCATTAGTGACTTTCCCTTGACTGAACCAATAGTGTAGATTTGGGGCGTCACAATATGGTATCAGAGCCTAGGTTTAACCCTTACCCACGGATTTCGGCCTGCGGTTAGAGACTACCTTGCCCCGACTATGTTATATTATTACACTACCTGTTCTATCAACTAAAGACATCAAAAATAGAATCTTTCTTGACCTATTTTAGGGCATTTCTTCGAATTTCGGGCACACCAACATCAATTCATGAGGAACCTACTTCAGGTTCGTGAAATGGTTTTAACTTTGAGTGCGGCCTCACATCCCGCAGTAGGGGGTACTATTAGTTCTACGCATCTTCTATCGATTGTCGTACCCTCATCTTGTATTCGTAACCTTTATTCAATGTCATCCTTTTCCAAGATTAAGTCTTGTCCATCTAGTCCTGTTTTATATACTACTATTTGTAACTTTGACCTCCTTTGACCCTTGATTATTTTATTTAGCCCAAGGCTTCTTGTAAATAATTTCATTTTCTTTGCTCGGTGATGAATCTTGGATATTCAGTTTGAAACGTGGATGGCCAACGCAGTTTCAAGTTAAATATCTAGTTTAGTCACTACATCTATAACCTTGATCACATTGAAGTTCGAAACCATAACATCATACCATTCATCCATATTTCAGTTAATCCTGATGTTATCACCATAACTACTTCGTATTCTTCGTCTCCACTTCAATCTAATTTTAAGAATCTTGTAATTATTATGATGTATACATGAAGTTGTGTTGTGTGAACACCCTAGGATAATTAACCTCTAACTTAAGATTAGTTGCTTACCCATAAAGAATTGCCTCTGTAGTTAGAATTTGACTTACGCCTCACCCCATTCAAAGAAAAACAAGTGGTGGACCATACTTCGAGACAAGTAATAACATGAGCTTGCAAGCAACAATAGAAATGTGGTACCAGGAAATTAAAACCTTAAGAATGGACTAGTAACCGTGGCTAAAATCCCGAACCCTATCAAGAATCAAATTTTGGAGGAGTCTTACCATCTTTGTGGAAATAATCGGCACAACATTGATTTCAGAATGAAAGTAGGCAGAATCCAAGAGGATTTGGAGCTTGTGGAAAGGAAACTTAACCTCATGAAGATACCCTACTCCGACCTCATCTTAAAAATAGATTCGTTGCTCGTACCTTAGCAATTATCGATAGTTACCAAAAGAAGAAGATGACTTACCCATCCAACGGAGCATGTTTTCAGTTTAAGGGGAATAGACAAGACTCCATGACTTCAACGAAATGTAGGACGCAGTGGCGCGATCAACTTGCGGGTAGAATAACAAGTCTGATTTTAAATGAGGAGAGCCAAGAAAAATTAGAACTTCTACGCATAGTATGCGAATGTGCAGATGTATTTCCTACGGAATCACCGGGATTGCCACCAACCCGGGAGGTAGACTTTAGTATTGAGCTACAACCTGGGATTACCCCAATATCCATGGCCCCGTATCGCATGGCACCAGCAAAACTACGAGAATTGAAGACACAACTACAGGAATTGCTCGAGAAAGGATTCATTAGGCCAAGTACTTCGCCTTGGGGAGCACCCATGTTGTTTGCTAAAAAGAAGAATGGGTCGTTGAGGCTATGCATCGATTACCGTCAACTCAATTGAGTCATGATTAAGAACCGATACCCACTCCCAAGGATTGATGACCTTTTTGACCAACTTAGAGGCTCAAGGTACTATTCAAAGATCGATCTCAGGTCAGGATACTGTAGACGTGCCCGAACGTCCCGGCTTTCCCAAGGATTGATGACCTTTTTGACCAACTTAGAGGCTCAAGGTACTATTCAAAGATCGATCTCAGGTCAGGATACTGTAGACGTGCCCGAACATCCCGGCTCAGCGCGCGAGATAGCGCGAAATTCGTTTTGTTCATTAGCATGCTATAGTTCGGACTCAATGTCACGGTTCTGAATCTAATCTCGCAAAGTGCAATGCAAGACCGATAAATCACCGAAGAGTCCAAATCCGGCAAATCGTTTTGGAAAACTGATTTTTATAAAGAAGTGTCAAACATGGACTGCTTTGCTAGATACAAAGTCGCCACCTAAATGTTTTTGTTTTGGGAAATTTAGGAAACCCTGACTCGTGCCTAAGGCCACGTGTCTGTCATCACCAAAGTTGCCTCGGCTCGGGAACTTGGGTACGAGAGGGGAAGGTCATGCAATGAGCACTCCTGCTCGCCCGATCTAAAGATCGGCCTGTACTAGGCATGATATCTTGTTTTTGAAAACACATGCGTTCTTGTTCTGGTTATTAGCTAGCTTTACTATGTGATGCGCACAACACACAAGTATAGACTAGATCGCCTGAGTTGGAACAAAACATCTCATGTTTGTTTGTTTGAAAATGGTTTGAAGGTGCTACTCGCAAGTAGGCTAAGACGTGGATTTGCCACCCTCAAGTGGGCTGAAGAAAACATGATTTTGCCACTTCAAGTGGGCTTAAAACTCGCATTTTGATGAATTGTTCCAATTCAAGTAATCCAACCTTCACCTACAGGCATTTAGGCAGTTATATCACTTAAGCAATTAGCCCCATGGCAAGCATGCTGACATGGCAACACTCACACTCATGCAAGATGCTAAAGCATAAACACTTACAGTGTACTCCGAGCCAAAATAAGAACTAGTTAGAAATCATGCATGATCCTAGTTTATGTTAAGATGGCTAATGTAGCACATGCAAAATGCAACTAGAAATAGGCTCGGCTATTCTAAGATGGCATATGAGATGCAACTTGATAATCATGTATTCAAATCGGAATTGAAATACAATGCAGTTAGTATGATGCGCCGAGCTCGGTGCATGCAATACAGATGAATGGATGCAAACATGCAAGCATAAGGATGCTAATCGAAACATGACTTAGAACTAACCATCGTAAGCGGTTAAGTAAAAGGGAGAAAGACGTGGGGTTGGAAGACATTCACACACTCACGCACACTTATTACAAAATTCGCCCTCTCGACGGAGGGTTCGAATAAATAATACAAATCAACTAATTAATCAACTATCCTAGCTAATTAATTATTACAAAACCTTAACTAATTAAGCAAATTAATTAAGTTACAAAAACAGTTAAAGCGGCCTCGAGAAGAGGGACAAATGCATGCTCGATCGGCTTCACTTGGAAATCCGTTGCCATGCCCCATGTTGCCTCTGTTTGCACACTTATGCTCCTCTGAAAACTATGCCAGCTTCTGTGATGCCTCTGAACCATCTCATGGACACTCTGAGAGTCCATCGGCCAAAAGATATGGCCATCGGCCAAGGGAAAGGGGGCATCGACCACTTTTTAGTCTATCAACCAAAAATTGTTAGCCGATCGGCACTGAAGATAGCCGATCGGCCATCTATTCTTGCAAACTACTCCTTTTGCTGCAGCAGAGGACAAACAAGGGCATGGTAATACATTTGCAAGAAAATGTTGTGCAACTACACCCCTTATCATGTTTAGGACTCAAAGGAGTGTAGTGCTCGACTCTCGAGCCATCAATCACGCATTTCGATGCATGATGGCCAAAGAGGCCGAATTGTACAAATCAATATGGAATGAATGCACAAAAACACATGAATGCCTCACACTCTATCATATTGGATCAAAAGTGTCGGCGACCGAGGATTGAGGCACATTTCATCACTTCAAGTACGAAACGTCCCTCGGTCCTCGTGTTTGGTTTGACACCCCAAACCAAACACAATGCAATACATGCAACATGGAAAAGCTATGCAATGCAACATAAGCATGCCAAATGCAATATGACTCGAACATGCATGTAAGGCTAAGGTAACAAGCATGCCAAATGCAATGTAACCTAAACAAGCATGTGACAAAATGCAAACTAGCAAGCATGCAAAATGCAACCTAAACATACAAACATGCATGGTATGCAAATGGACAAGCATGCAACAACATGCAAACTAGCAAGCATGCAACAACACACAACATGTCAAGCATGCAACAACATGAAAAGATGGACTTAAACCAAAATGGGCAGACCTCAGCCATGCCCAAATCAGTGGCCAAAATGCCAAAACCAAAGCACCAAAAGGGAAAACACACATGTGCACATATTGGTCCATAAACTAGGCAACAATGCACAATCCTCAAACATGAGCAACGTGTGACAAACATGAGGATATGGCAATGCAATAAGCTCTGAAAACATGTAAGGAATGATGCCAAATCATGCACACAAGTCAAGCATAGCATGCAAGAAAGCTCAAAGCTTGAAGCTAGCGAAAGGAATTACACCAAGGCCATACAAAGCAAGCCCCAAAGGGCCAAGGGCAACCAAAACAGTCCCAAGGCAGGTCGATACAAGACCAAAATCATGCTCGAACCTAGCCAACACAAGCTAGAAGAAAAGACCAAAAGCATGAGGCATGTAAGGCTAACAAAGAGGTATTACACTACACCTATTACAACCAAACATGGCATGACTTGACCAATAAAAATCAGAGTTATGGCATGTCAAAATAAGCCCAAAAACCCACTGAGATGGCATCCTAAAGACCTAAGCATAGAGGCATGCACAATGACCCATTCTTAAGGCATAAAACACCAACTCTTCAAAATATTGAAAGGATGACAAATGCAAGTGTATGGCTACACTATATGGACTGAAATCACATATGAAATGATGCCAAATCATGAAAAATGGTCTAAGCAACGTATGCTAATGACTTGGACACTCAAAGCTAACAAGCTAGATTGAACCATGGCTATACAAAACAATGCATGCATGACCAAGACCATACAAATCAGAGCTAGAGCATGGTAAAACATGACTAAAAGTTTCTTTGAGTTGAGCCAAAACAAGCAAGAATGATGACTCAAATGCAAGGTTCATGTTAAGGCAATAGAGAGGATTGCATGACAAGTGCATGGTGCATGCAAGAGGCTATTAAACCAACTTTAGACAGAGGTGTAACATGCTAAAATAACACCAAATACTTGCTGAAATGAAGCCAAAACATGCTACTATTATGAGCCATTAATGCAAGCATATGAGACACAAGGAGAGGGGGGTGTCCCTCTCCTATTTAAGACTCCAAAACCACTTCTCCGCCACTGAAAATCCCCTGGATTTCAGTGGTGAGAAGGTCAAAACAAGATGGTTCCAAAGCTCAAAAGGAAAAGCACAAAACAAAGCCAAACAAGGCCTAAGAGGGGGTAGACTACCCCCAACCAAAAAGTGACCTTAAACAAACATCACAAGCATAAAAAATCAGAACTTTTTATAGTTTAGAGTTAAGCTTAAAACAATATGCAAGTAGGTCTAAAAGCTTAAGCCAAAATGGGGGATTAAAAGGTAGTTTACTCACCCTTGAAGAACACCTTCAAGAACACCAATCTAGCACCTTTTTTGAGCTTAAACCACTCTAAGAACTCTAAAACCAACTCCTAAGGACCTCAGCAACCAAAGGATGGTGTTCTACTAGGTGTTTGTGTGCAATAGTATGAAGATTCTACACTTTTGAGCACAAACAAAGGTAAAACAAGAGAGAGAGGTAAAATAGAGAGAGAGAGAGAGAGAGAGAGAGAGATATAGAACTTGTATCTCAGATTTTCAAAACCTCTGGAAAGGGAGGGGAGGCTCCCTTCTTATAGAATTTCAATTCTCAAGCTTGAATGCAATCCCTCCATACACGTGTATGGAGGATGAGAATTGTGCCCACCAGTTGTCACAGCTGGCACAAAATATCTGCAAAAAGCAGATGGAAAGGTCTCGGCTCAAAAATATGGCCGATCGACCAAAAAGAGTGCCGATCTACCAAAAAGAGTGCTGATCGGCCAACACTTATGGTCGATGGCAAGAAAACATGGCCGATGGCATCATGCCTTAGCCGATGGGTTGAAGGGATGGCCAACAAGCCACCCTCTTCCCTTAGAAGCAAAACCATAAGTCCTTGGTCCACAACCAAGCACAAAACAGACAAGTCGAGAGATCTTGAGGTAAGGCGCGCGGCTGAGACCTCCAGGAACTCAAAACGAACACGAGCATGGATGATCATCGAGTGTTTAAACGATGACGTCCAAGTCTTGAGGACGGTCAAAAATAGGGTGTCTACAGATACCATCAACTACGAGTCAAGGAGGAGGATATACCAAAAACTGCCTTTCGTACTAGATATGGCCACTATGAGTTTGTAGTAATGCCCTTCGGGCTAACCAATGCACCGGCAGTATTCATGAGCCTAATGAATAAGATTTTTAGACCATATCTTGACCAGTTTCTAGTGGTGTTCATTGATGACATCTTGGTATATTCAAGGTCTGAAGAAGAGCATGAGCAACATTTAAGGATTGTCCTTCAAGTTCTTAGAGATAATCGGTTATATGCCAAGGCAAGTAAATGTGAGTTCTGGTTGAATGAAGTAAAATTCTTAGGGCATGTATTATCGGAAAATGGTATTGCAGTGGATCCAACCAAGGTGGAGGCAGTATTAGATTGGAGACAACTGAAAACCGTGTCAGAAATCCGCAGCTTCTTAGGATTGGCCGGTTATTACCAAAGGTTCATCCAAGATTTCTCCAAACTAGCTAAACCAATGACTCGTTTGACACAGAAAGGAGTAAAGTATGAGTGGGACGAAGCTTGCGTAAAATCCTTCCAAGAGCTAAAGAAGAGGTTAACTAGTGCGCTAATTTTGACCATCCCAGAAGGGGAAGTGGGGTACACTGTGTATTGCGATGCGTCTAAAGAAGGATTAGGTTATGTGCTCATGCAAAATGGAAAGGTAGTCGCGTATGGATCCAGGCAGTTGAAACCACATGAGCGCAACTACCCCATACATGACTTGAAGTTAGAGGCCGTGGTTTTTGCCCTAAAGCAATGGCGACATTAACTGTATGGGGAACAATTTGAGATTTTCATAGATCACAAGAGTTTGAAGTATCTATTTACACAGAAGGACCTTAACTTGAGACAGAGGTGATGGATGGAGTATCTTGAGAATTTCTAGTTCACTCTCTTATATCATCCCGGTAAAGCCAATGTAGTAGCGAATACTCTAAGTCGCAAGAGTAGAGGAGTGATGGCTAAGATTTCTGTCAAAAAATGGGATATGGTTAAGACACTCAATGAATTCAGGATCCAAGTAAAATCTCAAGATACAAGCATATCTTAGTGCACAAAAGGTGATGCCTAAGTTGATTAATGAGATCATGGAGGCCCAGAAGCACGATCAAGAGATAGCCTATATCAAGGGGCGTCTGCAATCAGGAGAACCAATGCCCGATTGGGTAATTCACCCCGATGGGAGTTTAAGATACCAAGGTAGATTGTTTGTACCAAGTGACGAGTTGCTTAGAGAAAAGGTACTTAAGGAATGTGTAGACGTTCCCGAACGCAATCCCGGGGAGGAGTGCGAGTCCCCCCCGTTCTGGTTCGCTATTGGGTCACTACAGTTTGAAGGACTCAAATGTCACGGTTCTTAATCTGAACCAAAGAGTCCAAATCTGGCAAATCGTTTTAAGAAAACAGATTTTTTGAAAAGAAGTGCCAAACATGGACTGCTTTGCCAGATACAGAGTCGCCACCTAAATATTTTTATTTTGAGAAATTTAGGAAACCCTGACTCGGTGCCGAAGGCCACGTGTCCGTCATCACCAAAGTTGTCTTGGCTCGGGAGCTTGGGTACGATTGGGAAAGGTCAGCTATGAGCACCCCTCTCGCCCGGTCCGAAGACCGGCCTCTACTAACCATGATATCCCTTTTTGAAAACTTTATGCGTTCTTATTCCGGTTATTAGCCTAGAATTACTATGTTATGCGCACAGCAAACAAGTATAGACCAAATCGCCTAAATTGGAACAAAACACTACATGTTTGTTTTGAAAATGGTTTGCTACTCGCAAGTAGGCTAAAATGCAGGTTTTGCCACCCTCGATGTGGGCTTTAGAAAAGATGGTTTTGCCACTATCTAGTGGGCTTAAAACTCACAGTTTTAATGCATTGCTCCAATTCAGGTAATTCAACCTCCATTCACAGGCATTCAAGCAGTTATATCACATAAGCAACTAGCCTCATAGTAATCATGCTTTCATGTTAACATCCACACGCATGCGGTATGCTAAAGCGTAAAAATACTTACATTGTACTCCGTGCCAAAACAATAGACTAGTTAGCAAACATGCATGTCTCTAGTTCATGTTAAGTGGCTAATGCAACACAGGCAAGAATGCAATTTAGACAGGCTCGGCTATCCTAAGCATGGCATGCGAAATGCTACAAATAACACGTATTCAATTTGGAATTGAAGTACAATGCAGTTTGTATGATGTGCCGAGCCCGATGCATGTATAACAAATGTATGGATGCATGCATGCATAGCATAAGGTATGCTAAATTAAACATGCCCTAATCTACCATCATAAGCAGGTAAATAAAAGGGAAGAAAGAAGTGGGGGTTGGAAGACATACACCCACTCACGCACACTTATTACAAATGTGCCCTCACTCGGAGGGACCAAAAGAATATACAGTCAGAATAATAACAAATAAATTATTACAGAATTCTAATTACTTAATAAATAAATACAAAAGAAAGGTGGCCACAGCCCCCCGCCTCGGGATGCGCGAATGATGCATGCTCGAGTCCGCCTTGCCCGGAAACCCGCGCCATGCCACTGTTGCCTCTGCTTTTACTGCCCTGCTTCTCTGGAAAACTGCCAAAGTCTCAGGACATATTCCCTGCACACTGAGGATCATCATCGGCTGAATAGAATGTCCACCGGCCGTGTACAATACCCACCGGCTGGAGATGAAGTTATTGGCACTGAATCAATGGCCGGTCGGCACTCTATACTGCCGGTCGGCAGAGAATTCCTGCAGAAGACAGTTTTTGACAGCAACAAGGACAGACAGTGTATGGCATGGTATTTCAAGCAAATGTGTGCACGGACACACTCCCTATCATGCAATGGACTCAAGGGGGTATGTTCCTTGATCCTTGGACCACCAATTGCGCATTTCAATGCGTGATGGCCCAAGAGAACCAAGTGTGCGTTTTTCATTTCAAATGTAATGCAAACCAAGCAAACACACAAGGAGGCCTAACCTCTATCATACTCATCTCAAGAGGCAAGGTGATGCATGCAAGATGCAATGCAACCTAGGTATGGAAACTAAGTATGCAACATGAATATGTGACGAGCATGCAAAGCAAGAACATGGGGCAAGCCATGCAAACACATGTTATGCTTATCTTGCCATTTTACTTGGTCAATTTTATTTACCCATTTTAGCATTACCAATTCATCCTTTAATTGATTAAGTCCAAATGAGAGTCCTCTAATGGAAAAGAGGGCCTAAGCCTCAAGTGCCTTGAGCATGAAGAAGACCTCATGCCGTTGGCTAGAAGAAACCCTCAAGAGGATTAAAGCCATTAAGCATGAACGTCTCAACTTCATGCTCAAACCGACAAGAGGCTCAAGGCTACTTTCAAAGCAATGAAAGTGAAACATGTAAGGAAGTGGCATGAATGGCATGAAGTACGCTATGAAATTGTGTGCAAGACACTACTACAACATGCAAATGGTTCAAGCACTCATGCTCCAATGGACTAATCAACTAGGCATGCAAGAGCATTACACCATAACCACACGAGGCAAGCCTTAAACAACAAAATCAACTCAAAACAGAATTATGCAGCCTTAAAACAGTGTTTCTACATGCCAAAACCATGCCTAAAATGCTATGGACATGCACCAAAACAAAGCGATATAGCATGCCAACTCATTGGGCTCTTGAAGCACATGAACTACAACTATGTAATGTAATGCATGAGAGTTTTATCCAGCTCAAAACAGAGTTTCTATATGTCAAATATGAGCTAAAAACATGCTGGTCATGCACCAAAACAAGCTCGCAAAACATGCCCTCTTTTAGGCCATTCTAAGCACTCAAACCACAACCATGCAAGGCCATACACAAACCATCTAAACAAGTTAAAACAGATCTTAAACATGCCGAAATATGAACAATTGTAGGCCAAAGTTAAGCTAGCACATGTTAGGAAGTTAGGCTAAAACATGAAGCATGTTTGGCTAGAAGGCGAGATTGCATTACAAGTGCAAGAAATAAGCAACAAGGGCCCTATCCACCCCAAAACAGATCTGAAACATGGCAAAATAAGGCCTAAAACATGCTTGGCTTAAGCTAAAACAACCCAAAAAAGATGCTCTTTTACAAAGCCAACAAGGCATGGCATGAGGAAACTAGGAGGGGAGCCTATCCCCTCCCATTTGGGACCTCAAAACAACTTTTCCACCACTGAAATTCCACTGGAATTCAGTGGTTTAAAGGCCAAAGAAAGGTTGTTTTAAAAGCTTTAGAACAAGGCTCAACACATAGCCAAAAAGCTACAAAAGTAGGTAGATCACCCTTAACTCCAAAAGGGCCTTAAACCACCATTTTTAATCCATAAAAACAAAGGTTTTTTCAGTTGAAAACCAGGCCAAAAGAAACATGCAAAGATAGCTATACAAGTGCACAAAATCAAGCTTGAGAAGAGTAAGAACTTACCCTTGAAGCTTTGCACCAAAACAGGTCCTTCTTGGACCAAAACCAGCCTTAGGAGCTCCAAATACACCTCCAAGGATCACCTCTTCAATACAAGCAAGTTTGATCAAGGGTGGAGGCTCAAGAAATGGGAAGAACACTCACTTTTGGGCACTTTCATGCTTCTATATACACAATATAGGAAGAAAGAGAAGGCTGAGATTTGGTTGTGGAATTTCTAGAGAGAGAGAGGTCTTTTAGAGTGAGAAGCTCCAAAACTTGCTTAGGAAGTTCTAACCCTTTAAGAATGAGATATATGGCTCTATATACATCAAAATTAGAGCTTTTGGTCGAAATATCCCAAATGAAAATATCTGGTACAGTGTTCAATAGCTGGATGGTAAATATCTATCAAAAATTCTGAGTTCTGGGCATTTTTGGCCGATCGGCACTCTTTTGTGCCGGCCAGCAATCTTTTTGTGCCAGTCGGCACTATATAGTGCCAATAGGTGGCTGAAAGGTCAAAAAAGTGCCGGTGGATATCCAGATTGAAGCCCCGGAAGTTAGCTTTCCAATGGCGCGAACCTTGCATTAAAATTCCTTCTGTGAAAAAAGTTATTCCCTTTTTGGTGAAGCCGCGCAGATTCGATCCAACCGGACTGATCCCCTGCTTCAACCAACCATATCTCCCCCACCCGGACTTGGCTTTGAGAGATTCTTGAGTGCAAAATGAAGCCCCGGAAGTCTTCTTTCCAATGGTGGTAGCCTCATAGCTTAACTCCAAGTATGTAGACAAATAAGCTCGATTTAGCGAGGACTGCTCGACTCCCTCCTACCCGGATTCATGCCGAACTTCTCTTCCAGCTTGTTTTCTCCCCTCTTCTCCTCTTTTCTTCAACTTCAAACTCCTAAGTAAGGTGTTTTGAAAGATTTTTCAAAGATTTCATCTCTCTTTCATTCATCTCCACTTTGTCCTTGCTTGGTTTACCGAAAAGCACAACATTTACCGAAATGCGAGCGTCGGAACATCGTGGGAATTTTATTTCAAAAATGTTTTGAAAGAGAGGGTTTTAAGGTCTAAAAACCATCCAAAATAATTGTGGTTCAAAACGGGGTGTGACGTTGAGATTTGCCTCTCTCCTTGCTGAAGAAATTGAACCTGTGCCCTGCACACCTTTCTCCAACAAGTAAACCATCAGTAACGCCCAAGTCTCGGGGGCGGTCAAAAATGGGGTGTCTACAGAATGTCATCATTCTGCATTTACAGTACATCCAGGATGGACTAAAATGTACCAAGATTTGAAGAGGCAGTATTGGTGGCATGAAATGAAGAAGGAAGTGGCTAAATTTGTAGCAAAATGTCTAACATGCCAACAAGTGAAGGCGGAACACCAGAAACCAGGGGGAATGTTGCAACCTCTACCAATAGCCGAATGGAAGTGGGAGTATGTGACGATGGACTTTGTGACCGGGTTGCCTAAGTCACCTAGAGGGCGCAATGCTATATGGGTAATAGTGGATCACTTCACCAAGTCAGCACATTTCTTACCATATAAGATGACCGACACTTTAGAGTCTATGTGCAGGCTCTACATTGGGGAGATCATTCGACTACATGGAATTCTGGTATCTATAGTGTCAGATCATGATCCATGGTTCACCTCTCGATTTTGGGGAAGCCTACAGGAAGCTCTTGGTACTGAGTTATGTTTTAGCACCGCCTTTCACCCACAAACAGATGGACAATCTAAATGCACCATCCAGACACTCGAAGATATGTTGAGAGCTTGCACAATGGATTTTCAAGGAAGTTGGGAACGACACCTACCTTTAATTGAATTCGCCTATAACAACAGCTTTCAAGCTAGCATTGGTATGGCGCCTTTTGAAGTGTTATATGGACGACCTTGTAGATCACCGATTTGTTGGACTGAAGTGGGTGATGCAAATCTGATCGGACCTAAACTTGTTCTAGAAACTACTGAGAAGGTCAAATTGATCCGACAACGGTTAAAGACTGCCCAAGACCGTCAAAAGAATTATGCAGATAGAAGGAGAAGGCCATTGATGTTTGAAGTAGGCAGCCACATGTTCCTAAAGGTGCAACCTGGCATGGAGTCGTACGTTTTGGAAGAAAGGAGAAGCTATCACCATGATATATTGGGCCTTTTGAGGTATTGGAAAGAGTGGGCGAAGTAGCATACAGACTAGCTCTACCCTCGCAGTTAGCAGGGATACAAAATGTCTTCCATGTATCTATGTTGAGAAAATACATCGCCGACCCATCACACGTTCTCAAATGGGAAGAAATCAGTCTTGACAAAGATGTTACATTTAAAGAAGGACCGGTAGCAATACAAGATAGTCGAGAGAAGAACCTTAGAGGCAAAACGGTTCACTTGGTAAAAGTGCTATGGCGTCATCGGGGAATTGAGGAATCTACTTGGGAACGCCAGGATTGGGTGAAGGCAAACTACCCCGAACTTTTTCAAAGGCAGTATGTAGTTGAATTTCGGGGACGAAATTGTTTTAAGGGGGATAGGTTGTGAAGCCCCTGAAAAATGTATTCTCTTTAAAACCCTAATGTTTGAATTATTTCCTTAAAGCTCCTTAGCTCCTTGAATTATTTCGAATCTTGTCGGTTAGCATTTTTTTTTTTTTTTATCGAAACAGGAATATCCTAGCCAAATTAGATTCCTTAGCTTAATTTAATTTAATCCTACATAAGTAAGGTTCCAATATATGAATTTAATTCCAAGCCCTCACTTCTTTATTTAAATTCAAGAATTACCCCAAAACTAGTACATGTACTTTTACACTATAGGTACCATTAATCAAATTGAGATCTATATATATATATATATATACATTGGGGAATGTGTCCCTAGTACCTAGATTGAATAAAAAAAATGCCCCAATCACCCTTCCCAATGGCCGGCCACCCTAGGTAAGTGTGAGGAGCCTATTTTCAAGAATTGCAATTATGATCCTAGCACCTAGTACCCCTAAACCTAGGGTTTTGTTTCCAATACTAGTTTCATTTCAACTAGGGACCAACTAGATATTGCCTAATCCCATGATTAAGCTCCCTAATCACTCCTATTCCATTAGACTCCAAGTAAATCCTAACTTTTCCATCCAATTCTAACTAGTGGGCCTTTATGTCTTTTTACACCAAAATTTGCCTATAAATACCACCACTCCCTAGCATGGAAAACACAAACAACACACTCACACACACATTCGGCCTAGAGGAGAGGAAGGAGAGCAAGAGAGAAGTCTTGAGAGGAAGAGGAGAGCTATCTTGTTCAAAGCTTAGCAAGTAAGCCACAACCCAACCTTCTCTTTCATTTTCCTTTTTCAAATACATGTTCTTAAGGGTTCTAAGAAATGTTTTTGGATGTGTTATTGATGAGTTACTTGTGTTAAAAATGATAAGGGTTGAGCCATGATTCTACCTCTCTTGTAGTTTCCCTCATTTTGGTACACAACTATCCTTTTCATACCAATCTCTCAAACTTTCCAAAGGCACACATTCAAGTAAATTTTATGAGTTTAATATATGTTAGTTAGCATGTTTTCATCACAAAAGAAACAAAAATTTTCCCTTAGTTGATCCCTTTTCTCACAAATCTTCTTGTTTTGGGTATTGTGTCTTAGAATCTATTTTCGTAGCCAACTTTCAAAAATTCTAGAAAAATGTAGAAAATTATTATGGACCTCTATTTTATGTCAAAATCGTCCTTAAGGAGTTCTCTTTCAAATAAAATTGGTTTCATGGAAAAACAGTGAGCGGTTTCCAAGAAAATCAAATTTTTGTAACGGTCGACGAATCTAGATAGCGCTGGAGTGTTTTCTAAATAACTTAAAATCTAGAAATGCTATCCTATTTCCGAAACATGTTCTGGAAACTAGATTAAATTCTCTACGAACCATAGGAAGGCCGAGTCCGGTGGAAAATCTAAAATAGTCCTTTTATTCTAATCCTCATGTGATATTGAATCTGGAAATTCTGTTGCGCATAGATGTTTTATGTTCTTGTGTTCATGAAAATGCTTATTAGCTTATGATCATATCTTGGCATGATATTGTACATGTTATGGTTATGTTCTTTATCTTCTTCATCTTAATGATGCATGCTTATGTGGAAATTATTATCTTGTTAAGTTGGTCTAACCTTGATTTAAAACATTTAACTCAACGGAAAACATAATTGGGATGGTATTGGTTTTTTGATCACTTGAGTAATGAAAAGATGATAATGTGTGATGTATGGATTGTTGGGATGCGTTCCCTATTTGGAAGTTAAAGTCTTGCGCAAGTGGTTTCAGAACCCTTGAACGAAGCGGTTGTATTCGGACCCTAGGTGGTTTGGTGTGAGGAGGGATTTGGGCAAGGCCTATTATTACCATCTCTTTTGAGGCCCTGCGGTTGGCGCTACGCGGTATATAACCGTTGGTAGGCATCCGAGGTTAGTTCTGCAACAAAGCAGTAAAATAAGGGGCATACCGAATAATCCGCGTTCGATTCTTGTGGTTGGGAGGACGAAATCTCTTTGGGGGATTTCTAGTTTACTAACATCTAACTTGTAACCCTTTACTTATTTATTTGAGTATCATGCTTTACTACTTGATGTTATATTTGTGATTGTGTATTGGACTGGGGAAAAAGGGACGGGGTGTGTGTGTGTTTACTGGGCATTCAAAGCTCACGGCGTATCATGCCAGGTGCCGAAGAGGAACTCATAGCTGGAGACGACGAGCCTGAAACCTTCGAAGACTTTTGGCTATCGTAGGAAAGTTAGAAATTCCTTTTGATATTTTGTAAGGCTCATGTGAAGATTAAATTTTCTTTTTGGATGTAATGTAATGGAACAAGCTTTGGGAATTAAGAATATTCGTGGTTGTTATGTACTTATATTCTAATATTTATATGTATACATCTTATCGTTGCTTATGAGATCTTGTGTCAATATCTTTTAAGATCTATCAAAAGGGTAGTACGCTGCCTAAGAAAGCCGGACTTAGAAGGGAGGCTAATTTGACTCCTCCGGCGATCTGGGATCTTACTTGGTTATTGACCATAGGACTCATCAGTGACTTTCCCTTGACTACAACCAATAGTGTAGATTCGGGGCGTCACATTTGATGTTCTAGATCCGGGTTTCATTGTCTTAGATGGTTGTTCATGTCTTGTTTCTCCTTATTCCTCATTAAGTTTGGTTATTGGAGCGTCTTGGTTGCGTTTGGAACTAGTTGGTGGCTTGCTTTTCAAAACTATTGCTGCCCAGATTTTTGTCTCTACACTTAAGCGAAGCTTTCTGACCTCGAGCGGTATTTGAAAACCCTCAGTACTTTTGCAAGTCTGCAAAACTACTGGGAGGGTGCATTCTTTGCTCATGCGATATTTTTCTACGCTCGAGCAGTTACTTCTTGAGCTCGAGCGGTGGTCTTCTGTCTGCAAAACTTCTCAGAATTTGTATTCTACGCTCGAGCGGTCACACTTTTTGTGTCTTGACGCTCGAGCGACACTTCTTGCGCTCGAGTAGTCTGCGCGTATATAAAGTCTGTAGTGCACTAAAAAAGTCATTTTTCTACTTTTTTCTCTCTCTCTCTCTCTCTCTCTCTCTCTCTTCTCTCTTCCTCTTTTCACCATTTTAGGGTTTCTTCGACCTTAAAACTTGGGTTTCATCTAGTTATACCCATTTTCTAACCCTAGTCCTATAGATCAAAATGTAAAGGGTCGCGAGGGCTTCGATTTAATCTGAGCGGATTATGTTTTCATCGCCAGTAGATTTTTGGCTTTTCTCCTCTTCGCTTCAAGAGGTAGGAATTCTTGAGCTTCTCCTAAATACCTCGCTATAGATATTGTGGTAATTTTTATGGCATTTAAAAAGATGGTTTTATAGTTGACTTTGTTAAAAAGCATATAGGTTGGCTTGGGTTAAATTGGTGGAGCAGAGAGTCATGTTTATAAATGATTTTGGGTTGACAAACTTTTCAGGTACAAGGCTGGCAGATTGTTCATGACTTGAAATCTATTAATTGTTGGCCACGGGGCCCTTTATTTGTTGACCGAGTGCCATGTATTGTATAAGGGTAAATCCCTTTTGTTTATTTTTATTGTTATTCAATGTGAGTCTAAGGGCATTGTACCATGTCTTATTTATATATCATCATCATTGTTGTGAGAGAATGTTACTACTTATTTTGTACATGTTCCTGAATGGATGCAATCTTTTAAAATGGTAATAATGTAAGGATTTGGTAATGAATTTGGGTAATAAAAGACGGTGCATTGCAATTTTTCTGAACAATAATGTCACGATGTGTTTTAGTTCCGGTATCATTACTAATGATTATCGCTGCAACTTCTTTGTAGTTGGCCTAATATATTGTCGTTCAACTCTGAAGTTTAAAATACACATATGTAGATTCAATACATTACGATCACACAACAAATCTCTGGTACTTCAGAATATTTTCACATAGGGATTAACTGCATTTAACATTTCTTATAAACCTTCCAATATTGACAAATTAATGTCCGAAATATTTGTATTGGTTTGGCCCATCACATCAAGACGATTGTGTAATTCATGCTCTGTATTATATATATATACAGTTGGGCAAACTTAGGTTTCTAACCAGGAGTTGGTAACAGTAACCCTATTCTATGATAATTTTCTCCGCTAATCCAAAATGCATATGGACTTTTTCCATCTGAAACTGAATGATCTACTTTTCCACCCATTGATGTGAAAGACAACATTGAATTATACATTCTAAAATTTTCCATAAAACTTGCATTCCTCAATTGTGCATCTAAGAAGTCAGGAGCGTGTGACAATAAAGGCAAACACACCTCCCCAGCTTCACAACATAATGTGAAATTGGGATTGGTTTTAGAATTATCCTTTGTTTTCTCATCAAGCCCCATCATGACGTGACATTGAGGATATGTGTATGTTCTGTTACTAAAGTTTCATCTACTCATTATGCGTTTTTTTCTGTGACGTGCAACAATTGCAACATCTGACAAATATAACATATGTAATATAATTATATGTGCCATATAATAAATATGCTAATAAGTCAATGAATTGATAATGATGTTGGTATATTCTTTTATAGAAAATAATTCCATTAAACCTTTAATCATTGATTATGTCAATAATTCCTTAATCTAAAACCATTCGTTGTTACTAAATATTTTCTCCTATAATATAATTGTTTTCCTTCAAAACTTTTAAAAAAAATTAAATTAAATTAAATTAAAGTGGTTGCAATGAAGTCATCAACACATAAAGCAATTAACAGATATCCATTTTTAAACCCATGTACAATAATACTTGAAAGTTCTTGTCATAATGGTTTGTTTATGAGTTTTTAAAAGAATGACTGGGATAAAATGAAAATATAAAAAAATACAGAAAGCACAAATTAATTTGAAATATTACAATCATAACGACAATGAGAAAAAAGTTTAAAATCTTACATTATTTTTAAGTAGAAAGACGCAATCATTTTTTTTTCAAAAAAATACAATTAGTTAAAAAACACAAGAACAAATTTTTTTAAAGTGATTATTATATATGTAATGAGACAATGTATATTTAAATTGCAGATGTTGGCATTATTTTTTTAAGCTAAATTATTATAAAATAATTCTTACCTTATTGTGGAACAATGTTATTATTTGTCGTCATTGCGGCTTGTGGCACATCTTCATGCAATTGAACGCCCTCGAATATGGGATTTATGGCTATTTTATCATTAAAAAATATAATAAAATATAAAAAATTACGATTCCAAAATAAACTTATGTGAAATAATACAATGAAAATATAATGAGATAATTATAAAATTGTGAGTCATGTACAAATAATACGTAAAAATGAATAACATAATAGTTTATTCATTCCTTGTGGTGGATGAATATTAATATTTGTTGTCATTGTGATTTCTGAAACATCACCATGCAACTGAATGTCCTCAAATATGGGGGGCATGATATGAACACCTTCAGATATTGGGAACACAACAATTCATTTATTTAAATTTGCATGAATAAAATATGTAATGTCAAATCATTTATTATTTGAAATAGAATCACCATGTGATTGCATTCAAAAAAAAATGAATACAATAATTTTTTTTTTTCAAAAAACACAGATTAAATGGAATGTAAAAAATCACAATCATTTAAAAAAATAAAATCACCATGTGATCAAAATGGAGTGCAAAAAAACACAATCACATTTTTGCTCATATATATATATATATATATAAGCAATGAAGTCAATTGGTAATTAAACAATACAATTATTTTTCTTCAAAAAAACATAATGAGTTAAAAACTCAATCACGAATTAAGTTAATTAATAGTTAAAAAGCACAATCATTTTTATTTATTTTTTAAATACAGTGAGTTAAAAAATCTAATTACAAAATATAATCTAATCATCATCATCAATAGTGCGTACTTTATGTGAACCTAATGAATACAATCTAATTTTTTTATTTCAAAAAATATAGATTAAAAATACAATCACTGTATTGAAAAATAAATTAAGTCCAATTACAATCACAAAATATAATCCAATCATCATCAATCAAACGGAGTGTAAAAAAACACAATCACATTTTTGCTCATAAAAAGAGAAAAAAAAAAAAGCAATGAAATCATTTGGTAATTAAAAAATACAAATTTTTTTTTTTTTTTCAAATAACACTCAAATTAAGTTAATTGATAGTTAAAAAGCACAACCCTTTTTTTTTCAAAAAATACAGTGAGTTAAAAACCAAATTACAAAATACAATTTAATCATCATTTACTTTATGCGAACCTAATAAATGCAACCTAACTTTTTTTTTTTCAAAAAACATAGATTAGAAATACAATCACTGTGTGATTGTATTCAAAAAAATATGAATACAATCTTTTCTTCTTTTTTTTCAAAAAACACAGATTAAATGGAGTGTAAAAAAATACAACCATTTAAAGAAATAAAATTACCGTGTAATCAAAATAGAGTGCAAAAAAAGATAATCACATTTTTGCTCATAACAAAAAAAAAAAAAAAGAAATAAAGTCAATTGGTAATTAAAAAATAAATTTTTTTTTTTTTTCAAAAAACATAATGAGTTAAAAAGCCAATCATAAAAAAAATACAGTGTAAAATGGATACAATCTATTCATCATCATCAATAATACATATTTTATGTAAACCTAATGAATACAATCTATTTTTTTTTTTCAAAAAACATAGATTAAAAATAAAATATTAAAAAATAAAGTAAGTCCAATCACAATCAGAAAATACAATTCAATCATCATCAATAGTTAGGATTTTGTGTGAACCTAATAAATACAATCATTTTTAATCAATTTAAAAATATAATCACCATATTAAAAAATAAACGATTTACTTACATATTTTGAAATGTTTTTCTTCCAAGATTCCAAAAATAAATTAAGTCCAATCACAATCAGAAAATATAATTCAATCATCATCAATAGTTAGTACTTTATGTGAACCTAATTAATACAATCATTCTTAATCAATTTAAAAACATAATCACCATATTAAAAAATAAATGATTTACTTATAGATTTTGAAATGTTTTTCTTCCAAGATTCTGTCTTATTCTCTCCCCCAAATTGTTGCGTAATGCTGCTATCGCTGCGTAAGGCTGCTGCGTATTCTCTCTCTCTCTCCCAAACCTTAGGTTGCTGTGATAGGGTTCAGGTTAATAATCTTTAGGCCGTTGTGATAAGGTTTAGGTTAATAGGTAGCAATGGGTAAGGGTAGAGAAGGTTTTTTTTTTTTTTTAAAAAAAATTTAGAAAATTAAGAAATTAAGATTAATATATTAGAGCTTTCACAAGACTTATGGGTTGAAAATACATCTTTTTTATATAATATATAAATTTGAAAATACAAGGATGCTGCTTGAAGAATGAATAGGAATTTTAACACTAAAGCAAAGCTTCCTCTAAATCTTTAAAACGTTTCTTAGAAGAAGACAACCGAAACCCACAAACAAAGGAGTTTAATGCTTTCAATATTCAATCACATGTTTACTATTGACCCAAAAAATACTCTTCTTTCTAAATTCACTTGGTGGCAAAGAGAAGATTACAAATTATAATAAAATACTGAATTTATTTATAAATAATACATTTGAGACAAAAAGAAAGAAAATTCTCGAAATTAAAAAGAAAGAAATCATGTACCCAAATTAAAGTGCATCACTATAAAATCATCAATGAGGTCCGAATATTCGTCCCAAAAACCCTTCGATGAAAAAACCCCCTCAATTGGATTTGGATGCCCATGGCCCATGAGTTGGAAATTTGACAAAAGATCACCACACCATAAGCTAAATTAAAACATTAATTAAGGAGTTGAACTTTTGGATTGTATACATTGTTTGCATGTGACGGGGTATATTGGAGATTGGACCCGTGACAACCCATTTCACTATTTTCATTATGTTATAAAAAAGCAAAGCTTTATAATACAAGCAATCAAATTTATTGGGAATAACAATAATGGGATATTCATTTCCATTGCATTAACATAATAAGAACATCATAAAAAATGGGTTTGTGCCTCAATTTGAGGTGCCTTATGAGATCATTTTTATGATCTAAACCGTTCATTTTGTAGGATTTGTTGAGTACTTCATGTCTACCAAAAATTATGTTAATCGGATATCAATAACTATATGATCGATAATCAAAAAAATAAACAATAAGTTTTTCTTTTGAAAAATAGCATAAAAAATATGCAATTCGATCATATAGTTATTGATATCCAATTAATATGATTTTTGGTAGGTATGAATTATTCAACAAATCTTACAAAATGATCATAAAAATAAGTCCATAATACACCTCAAAATGAGACACAACAGTCACTACTGTGCTGACCCCAATTCCCACAAATGGATCATCTTAGTAGAGAAGGGAATTTACTACTCTCTTTACTAATTAGGGTTTAAATATCTTATTATTTAAGAGGAAGTTCAACGATTTAGGTAGATCAATTGGTTTTTCCTACTTTAATTTGTAAGAATGGGTTCTAAGGTCCTGTCTTGGGGATATTAAAAAAAATGATAATATTATTTTTATAACAAATCAAAGCACATGTATGTAATTATCAAATAGGGTTAGTCCATTGTGCATGCTAGTCAGCTAGAGCTTTTAGAGACGACTAAAAATGCCAGATATTGCGCCCTACTTCGTGGACGGCACTATTTACACTGATTTTTGTGGTTCTCGTGAAGTCTTCGCCTACCCACCAGGTACCCACTTATACAAACTTATCCACGATCCCATCACATTCATATAAAATTGATTCTCTCGGTTACATTTGTTCAATTAATTATTTAAGTACAACCTTAAATGGAAAGCCAAATTATGATCCTTGACTTGAGAAATTTGAGCATTAACTCCTTTGGTATTGTGCTGAGTAACATTGCTAGTTTTTGTTTTTAAGGACACTTATCAATAAGTGTTATTAATTAGATTTATTTATTTATTTATAAGTTTTATTGATAAATTTATTACTGTAAATTTATTCATAAAAATAAGAGAAATTGATAAATTTATTAATAGAACTTAATGGATAATAAATTTCAAAAGTAAGACCTATTAATAAAAGAAAAAATATTATATTAATCTTTTTGAGATTTAGAAATATATATATATATATATATAGTAACTTATACTAATTTAACAATATATATCACATTCCCTTCATATTTGAATTCACATGACATTCATCTCTTTGTTCATCAATAATTTGTTAATATTGTTTCTTTTGCATTAAAATATATTTTTCCTTTTTTATTCTTACATTTTTACACCATCTGTATTAATTGCAATTCCTTTACCATTACTACAAAAGAAATTAGTATAATTTTGTTAAAATTGTAAAATTTGTTGAATATTTCCTAAAGTTTAGTGGAGATCAATTTAATTTATCCCTTTTTAAGAGTGGAAGGACTGACGAGAAGTGATCACCAAAAAGAGAGTGTTAGACGATATGGTCAATGGGTGGAAGACAGAATAAAAACTTATTTGAAAACAAATGAAATATATATCCGTTTGGTGGAATTTTGAAAATATAGTTCCACACTTATTTTTGAGTGTGATGCTTGTTTAGTATTTTTAAAAATTAATTTCACTCACTTTTGAAAACTCTTTCCAAAGTAAAAAAATTTAAACTAACCGGTCGTCTCACTGTATGTCCTATCGGTTGACCGAAATAGTGTTCGGTTTATTTTTTTATTTTTTTTTCACCTGTTATTTTTATATTCAAAAAAAATATTTGTAAATTTTTTTTAAAAATTTTTATGAGCTTTGAATAGAATTTTGAATTGTGTGTTTGGTTATGAGTTGTAAGTTTTTGTATTAAATATCATATATCACATCACTCAATTCAAACTCAATTTAAAACTTTTTTCAAAACTCATAACCAAACAAATTTTTCACATTCAAATCATAATTCCAAAACTCACAAACTCAAAATACAACTCTATTCTCAAATTATAATTCTAAAACTCTACCAAATATATTTTCTCAAATTTTGATTTTATTTATTTATTTTATTTTTTGATGAACACATGCCTTTTATTATACCAAATCACTTCCAGCATTTGCTCCACCAAAAAAAAAAAAAAAAAAATTTAAAAAAAAATGAAGAAAAATGATTGGAAGCTTTAATGGGAGTGAATCCCACAGTGACGTGATATTTTGACCTTGGTTTTATTTTATTTTATTTATTCTCTGCCACGTCATTAGAGCTCTATGCTACAAAATTAGAGGGATATCATTGCTCCAAAAAAAAAATATGAGAGAGAGAGAGAGAGAGAGAGAGAGAATAATACAAAAGAAGGAAAGCAAGGTAATGCTCTTCTAAAAATCAGAAAGTACTTGCAAATACCTCAATCAAATACTTGTGTTGTCATCAATCTTATCAGGAGAAGTCATCGGCAAAGGAAATAAAATAAAATAATCATCTTAAAGAGTACACAGAAAATTAAGATATCTATGAAATTGGATTACAAGAAATGCAATGAGAAGTGATTACATGGTTTCTTGGTACATAAGCATGCAATGGATTTGTTCAATCTGTTGCTAATTATCATTTCAAGAAACAATAAATAGATTCACATTGAAAGAGAACAAAGATCACCAATTATACATGAGTCAAGTGTCCCTTTTAGAGGATATCTATCTACTATGATTTGTGATCAATGGCTAAATGTTAAAAACTACACTTGTCCAATTGATACCCACTCTCTATCCACTTCCAGCAATCTTTTTCTTCAAAGCTTCAATTTCATCAGCTAGTTCCTTTCTGCTCGACTGAGAAAAACATATTCACTTGTCACAATGATATACCTCATGCCAAACATCATTGTGAAACATTTAAGTATCAGAATATCCCATGTCTAAATTTATAACCCAACGAGGTTGCAATACTCACAAGCTCTCTACTAATTTTTACACCATCCAATAGGGTCTGAGCATCAACAGTCTGTCAATCATGGAGCTTAAACTAGATTCAAACATACACATTGCTAAGTCTTTCATATCCCTACATCTGGGGAGATACTAAGGACTTGTGGGATTCTGGTTTCACATGCCCTCGGCTAGAAACAATCAGAAGTTATAGCCAAGAGAATATAAAAATATCAGCTGAGTAAAAGATGATTTCGCAGGAATTCTATGGAAACTAGTTTGGGGAAAAGGCTACATCTTGAAGTATTTGTAATATCAACTTGGAACAATGAAAATTGTTTCACAATATCTGCAATGTACTGTCCAATTCGTGGACTATCAAATGAAATGAAATAAATTGGGATGCACGTGCTTAATGAAAAGATATCACTTAATTTGAAATATGTAAAACAGGACAATTAACTTTATTCAGATAGATGGCAATCGGATAAAGTAATTTGGACATGAAACATGTTAATTTGTAATGAGTTAGTTTTACCTTAAAGAGAAGATACCGGTAGACAAACCATCCAGTATATCCAAGCCCAACCAATTCCATGATTTTGGGAAGCTGGTTTTATTTCATAATAGAGTAATAATTTAGAACAGTTTAGTGAAATATCCAGAAAGAAATTTGACTAACAAATAAAATTTTGATTGCAGGGCATGGGAAAAGCATTCATCGTAATTTGCTTCAATTTATTTACCATGAAAATTTTCTTTAATTTAAAATTAAAAGGTGAACTCAATCAAATCACTTACCAAAGGGACTGAGTTGATAGAATCAACAATGACGGAAGACAACCAAATAGCAAATATTGCCCCACCTCCATAGAGAATGAGTGCGGACTTGTTTTCAAGTGCATCCCACTGTCAAATTAAAGAACAGAACAGGATTTGAATGACGGAATGTAACCAAATGTTGAAAAAAATGAATATCCTCTCTTGAGTCAAATCTGTTTGCTAATTTCTCAAAGAACACAGTTTAACAAAATTAACAGGCCATGAATTGATCAAGGGGTGAACACTGAACCCATGATTTTTCTCCAGACATCAATCAAGAAAAACACATCACATTACAGGTGGCATTGCTGTCATTTCACCAAAGACTGGAGTATTTACGGGTCTACATTTTTAAAGAAATAATAGCAGTGTTCCATTGTACCATGACATGGGTAATGTGATAGGAGATCAGGTAACAATCAGGTAACTATGAAGAGTGGAACAAGTTGTCTCTCACCAGTGATAACTATCAAACATCCCAGAAATATGAACTCTGATATGACACACCATGGTTTATACAAACAGATTATAGAAGGAATGGGAAGCTACCTTTTCCTTCAAGTCCAAGAACACCTCTCCCACTTCACCAGAACCAGATGTCTCTTCTGAGGAGGATGCGTTAATCTGGAACAGAGCCAACCTGTTGGAAGCTGTTTCAGAGGAAAATTAACTTGTGCAAACAATTTTCAACGGCCGACATTCCAAGACAATTGTGGAGTTCCATAATTGAAACAGTTAAAAATCACATGAACAATAAAGTTTCCTGTCACAGTAAGAGATTTAACATCCAGAGTCATCCTATTCACATGGGCTTATGCATCCTATCTAGGAAATGGAACCACATCGATAGTTCATTTGATTTTTGGTCAGTCAGCAAAGCAAGAAAATAGAACAGTGCAGAAAGTTTGTATTGAAAATCTGGCTGCAAAAAATTGGATTTCAACTTTACTGATAAACATAAGAGTTGAGACTAAGCAGAAGCAACAGCAGAAAAGGCCACAGACAAGCAGATAACCAACTATATGCATACACTGATGCCCAAACATATTTAATTTAAGGAGAATAAAAAGCATAATTATATTTCAGTTCAAGCATCAGTGCACTTTTAGCCTTCATTAGACAGCTTGATTTTTATTCTTGTTTGTATTCTTCTAGTCTTCAAACTTGATTGGCACTGCTCAATATATAAATTTTAAGAGTCAATTAATGAGCGTATGCCATAAATGAAAAACCTACCATCCTATTCATTGAAGACCAAAGATAAATAATTTTGTGGTGTTCGAGAGAGGGAGACTGGAACATGTGGCATAATTAAATCAGTCTCCCAAACTTTTATGGCAGAAAGGTGAATTGGTATTGATGGAGGCCAATAGGTGCAAAATTCACATCTCTTAGCATATCCCTAAAAAATCACATGCCCAAGGTTCCCAAGGTTTCTATAAAATTGGAGGCATGTAAAGCCAACACACAATCAATAAAAGTAAAAAATACCCTGACATGTTTTGAAGTTTAGACATGGCTTATAAAAGGCAGGAAGAGCATTATATGATTCGACTTTCCATGCTCAAATAGATTCAGATAAGGACTTCATAGACAAAAGCAACTAACATTTAAGTTAGGCTACAAGACTGGTGCTCATAATTCATGAACTGCACTTGAGGCTTAGCTCCACTGCGTTCATCTAGGATGTGTTTCTTAAGACATGAACCTGATAAATTGTGGGGGCTGCTGCAGCATGCCGACCAGTGTCATTAAAGGTGTGCCTAGGCATGCGCCTAGGCCCAAATCCCATCCAAGCCCAAAGTTTGCGCCTTGTAGTATTCCAAGCCAGGTGACTTCAATAAGGCACGCCTAGGCGTGCGCCTAGGCCCAAGTCCCATCCAGGCCAGAGGTTTGTGCTTTGTAATGTTCCAGGCTAGGCGACTTCGACAAGGCACGCCTAGGCGTGCGCCTAGGCCCAAGTCCCATCCAGGCCCAAGGCTTGTGCCTTGTAGTGTTCCAAGCCAGGCAACTTCGATAAGACGCCTAACTGGTCCAAGGCACAATAAGGCCCAAGGCTTGTGTCTTGAAGGCCTTTTTTTATTATTACTTTAATTGGTTTTGTTTAAAATTTGACCATTGATTTAATATGGTGAAACTACAAAAGATCTCTATTCTTATTATAGATGCCAATACATTGGGCATTCAATCCCAAATCAATGATAGAAAGAAAATTAATCCTAATTCCTAATCTCCGAAGAATACTAAATGTTTTACATTTCATTTTGTTTATGTTGAACCCTAAATTAGTTACTTATATTAAATTATATTTTTCTTTTCCGTACAAGGTGCGCCTCACTTCAATGAAGCCTATGCCTCGCCTTGCGCCTTGAGCCTAGGCCCCAGGAGACCTTAGTGCCTTAGTGCGCCTATCGCCTTTAATAACACCGTTGCCGACATTTATCAAGATTGGCATTAATTGGGTTAGGCATCCACATTGTAAACTGCAGTTCCATAAGCCTCCTCTTTTGTTATATTTTTTATTTTTTTTTTAATTTTAAATTTCATGTTTGTTTGTGGTAAAAGCTCTTGAAAATATCATTATGACATCAGTTCAGTTTTGCAAAGACTGGAAGCTGTGAAGAATTTGTACTTGTTGCCAGGGGTGGAACTAGGATTTCGACATGGGAAGGACCAAATTAAGAGAAAAATATTTTCACCAACTAATAAAATGTTTATATTTCCAACAAAATATGAACATATTTTATAAGTTCAATCAAATATTAAGATTATAGATTAATTTACTTCATGAAAAGTGAAAAATAATCAACTTTAGCAAAAGATGAATAAAAGAAGTTTAATTTCACTTTTTAACTTGATCACATATCAAAGTGCAATTCAACGCTCTTTCAAATCTCAAAAATCATTTAAGATTGATTCAGAGTTAAATTTCATTACAATTTCTTTCAATGTACAAAATCGACTAAGAGTCAAGACAGATGATATTAATGTTCAAAACCACATAGTCAAGACAGCTAAATTTCATTAAACTTCCCATTATGTGCCTCACAAAATGATAAGACCGTGATAAGTGAAGCATCCTATCCATCATCTTACAATTTTTAAAAATGATCTTTAGTTGATGAAACAAGACAAATGACATTTAAAATGCCTTGAATTTTCTGACATTTAAATCGACCGGACGGGAGGTAAAAAACTGTGTAAAAAGAAAGATGAGGCGGAGTTAGATTTTCTTTGTGTGTATGTTGCTCAAATAATATGACTATGATAATCACATTATTTTACCATATTTTATATACCATGTGATGTGTCACCACTACATTTTTTTTATCTGATGTGTCACCACTACATTGGTAATAGATTTTAAGTGGTGGGACCCATTAAATTAATGAAATGATAACATAGATGGTGTACAAAATGTGATAAAATAATATGGTCATCATAACATTATTGGTTAGTAAAACTGGAACCAAAAAATGTTCGAGGCTTTGTATCTTTGATAAACTAAAAGATTAGAGCAATCACACGAGCCTAGCTGCCGAATCCTCCTTTTGGTTATTTCAGGTAGGCTCAAGGCTAATAATTAGCTCCAACATACTTGATAACGCCTCACCGATTTAATTTTCTGCTACAGTAGCTCACTTTTTTTTTAATTATTTTATTCTTCTTCATTTCTGTATTCATCTATGACAATAGTTTTGAGAAAAATTATTAAATAGTTTAGAAGACCATCTAACATTGTTTATGTGGTGCTCTTAACAAATGAGCAATGACAAAACACATTATGTAAGTTACTTTTTGCCTCTCAACAATTTAACAAAGGTGGATCAAATCCTCTCATCCGTAAAATTTTTTGCTATGCTTTTAGTTGGGAGCATCATGTTAATAATACTACATGATATTCTAGGACTGTTAAACATATGATAATTTTTTTAAAAAAATTAAATAACTGTTAAGAAATATGACTGTTGAACAAATATGATTGTCAAGAAAATATAACATTGTAATATTTGAAAAAATAAATAAATAAAGAAAAATAAAAATATTTTAAAGAAAGATAGCCAGAATAGAGAGAGTTGTTGGTGTGTATACTGAAAAATGACTAGCTAAAGTAGCTTTTTGAGCTAGCATTGTTGGAGGCCACTTTAAGGAACTCTATTTTTTACATATATATATATATATGGTTATGTGAGCCCCTCAATAGTTCCGCACCGACCTTGCTTGGCCAAAGAGCAATTGTAAATAGCTCTTATGTTTAGACACTATAAGGAATCTTTTGATAGGCAAGAAAAAAAGGATATGATGAACAGGGTTTCTGGCTAGATAGTGATGGTCATGACTCATGATGATTTCCTATTGCTGGCTAGCTCAAGTTGTTTACTGTAAGTCAAAATGGAGCATATGCCATGGCATTAGGCTAGTTCATTCATGCAAAGACAATGAGAGAGAGAGAGAGGTTTCTCCATGTTATCAAAAGAAAGAACAAGAATAACTTTTAGAAGTTCATGAGTCCTATTTCTATGGCAGTTGGAGCTGAAATCTTTAGGTAGCGCCTCTATGCAGGGGCGGAGGGAAGGAGGGCTTAGGGGGGTCACGTGCCCCCCCCCCCCCTCCTGAGTTTTGGAGTTTTTTTTTTTTTTTTTTTTTTAAGCATAAAGAAAATATTTTATACAAAAAAATTATAAAAATATCATGTAGAGTGAAATGTCAATGATATTTTTAAAATTATAAGAACAATAATGATTGTTTTGATTAAAAATAAAAAGACTACGATATTATTATCTATGAGAATTTCAATATAATGGTGATCTCTATCATTATTGATATGCAAATATAATTAATTTTAATGAAAATATAGAATTTATTGAATTGTTAGTTATATTTAATATGCAGGGTTCACCCTCCATGTGTTTCTTTATTATTGATTTGTAATATCACATGTCAATGATTGCGTTGTATGACTATTATATTGAATTTTTACGCATATTTTGTATAAAAAAATTACTTTATCATTATATAATTTATTTTAAAACTTTATATCCATGACTTTTTTTAATGTTGTCCATGATACACTAATTACAAATAACATATTCACTTTATTTGGTTTGAGTTTTCTGAAAACACTTTTTAAAAAATTCTACGTTTTTGTTTTTCGTATTTTTTTGTTTTATTGAATTTTTTTAATTTTTAGACACACCTAATATAAATATACTTAAAAAGTATAATTTTTGAAAAAATCTTTAAAAAAGTCACTAAATATCAAAAATATAAAAAAATACAAAAAATCAATACATTTTTCGTATTTTTATGTATTTATTAATTTTTAAAAATATTTTTTCACAAATATTTTATTTTTTTTAAATACATCATGTACCTAAAAAAGTAAAAAAAAAATATTTAAAATTTTAAAAATATTCACTAAAAACAAATAAAATAACATAAAATAAAAAATAAACTCAAACTAAATACGTTGATTTATTTATTTATTTATTTTATATTTCTTGAAGTCAATCGTAAAAATTTATATGAAATATTTTTGTAAATATTTTTAATGTTGTAATTAAGAAGTGCCCCTCTGACTTCTTTTCTTGGCTCCGCCACTGCCTCTATGTTTTGGTTGGAGGATTTGAAGAGGGAAATGGAAAGAGATTGGAAAATAAAATGGAAAGGAAAAAGAATTGATAGAATTCTAGAATTCCAATTCCAAGCTATGTTTGGTTGAGTTGGAAAATAGAGGAAGAAAAGAGCCTAACTGAACCAAAAGACAGGGTGGGATTCACTCTCACTTTCTTTTCCCTTCTCCCTTGCGTTTTCCATTATAACCAAACAAACAAAAAGTAATGGTCCAACCAAACACAACCTTAGTAATTCAAGATTTTATAAAAGAGGAACTCATTTCAGGGTGCTTTCAGGACCAATTTAATCACATGAATTATCGAAAAAATTTAGTTAAAGAAAAGTTCAATAAAACGAATTGGGGAAAATATATATATATATATATATATGAGGAGACATCCAGAAAACCTATTTAGCTCAAAAGCTATGGTTGAAATGCACAAAATTTTCAATTGTTGACATAGATTTCTCTCTCAATAGCTTGAATTCGAATTCCAGGTCTATCATTCACAATTCTTCCCAATGATTTGAAGTTGCAATTAACTTATTCAAGACTAGAATTTGCGAAAGCAATGCATAGAAAACGCAGTGTATATATATAAATTGTGTTGGACGTTGTGAATTGCCGTTTGATAGGGAGGGAAAGAGCTTTCAATACCTGAGAAGCGGATAAAGGAAGCTGAGGCTGAGGCTGAGGTAGACAAAGGAGGAGGAAGAGAGCGAGAAGGAAAACAAGGGAAAGCAGGGCGGTGTAAGGACTTGTTCGCAGTAGAGAGCCGACGCACTGACACTGCTTCTGCCATTGAACAAGCCCCTCCTCCTCCTCCTGCTGCATACACTGTTTCCATGATGCTGCTTCTCTTTCTCTCTCTTCTCTCTCTCTCTGTATTTCTGTATGTATTATGATAGTCCACTGTCTTTTTTAACTTCCATCACTTTCTTAAAACAAGTGGAAAAATAAAATAAGGAAAATGCTGACTTGTCTATAAAAAATGTATTACAATATGTAAAAAAATTAGGAAAAATTATTGATAAATCCTATTTAGAAGTGTTTTAGCCCAAGAAGTCTATGAAGGAATTTTTTAACCCATTTAGTCCCATGTATGTATAATTTTATTCCATAAAGTTCTTTTTCTTGATTTACACTATTTTCTTGGACACTTATGCCCTTATATTTAATTTTGATACCCTTATAAATATTTTTTTAACGGTTAGCAATTTATGATGTGAACATTCATATTTTAAAATTGACATTGGTAGGAATGTAAAATCGGCCCGTGGACGGCCCGAAACCCGTCAGCGAGCCGAAGCGGGCCCGGCCCGTTGACAATGTGAATATTCACATTGACATGTTAACATTCACATTAATAGGAGTGTAAAATTGGCCCGCGTCCCGTGGCGGCGCGAAACCCGCCCGCAGTCCATGGGCGGCCCGGGGCGGGCCCGGTCCGGGCCGTTGACAATGTGAATATTCACGTTGACATGTTAACATTCACATTGATAAGAGTATAAAAATTGGTCCGCGGCCCATGGGCGGCCAAAAGCCCGCCGGCAGCCCGGGCCCGGCCCGGCCCGTTGACAATGTGAATATTCACATTGACATGTTAACATTCACATTGGTAAGAGTATAAAATTGGCCAGCGTCCTATGGGCGGCCAAAAGCCTGCCCGTGGCCCGGGGCGGGCCGGCCTCGGCCCGTTGACAATATGAATATTCACATTGACATGTTAACATTCATATTGATAGGAGTGTAAAATTAGCCCGCGCCCCGTGGCTGCCCGAAACCCGCCTACGGCCCGTTGACAATGTGAATATTCACATTGACATGTTAATATTCATATTAATAAGAGTATAAAATTGGCCCGCGCCCCGTGGCTACCCAAAACCCGCCCACGGCCCGTGGACAACTCGGGGCGGGCCCGGCCCGGCCTGTTGACAATGTAAATATTCACATTGACATGTTAACATTCACATTAATAAGAGTATAAAATTAGCCCGCGCCCCGTGGCTGCCCGAAACCCTCCCACGGCCCGTGGGCGGGCCCGACCCGGCCTGTTGACAATGTGAATATTCACATTGACATGTTAATATTCACATTGATAAGAGTATAAAATTGGCTCGCGGCCCATGGGCGGCCAAAAGCCCGCCCGCGGCCCGGGACGGGCCCGACCCGGCCCGTTGACAATGTGAATATTCACATTAACATGTTAACATTCACATTGATAAGAGTGTAAAATTGGCCCGCAGCCCGTGGGTGGCCCGAAGCCCGACCGTAGCCCGAGGCGGGCTTGGCCCGACCCGTGACAATGTGAATATTCACATTGACATGTTAACATTAACATTAATAGGAGTGTAAAATTTGTCCGCTGCCCGAAGCTCGCCCTCGGCCCGGGGTAGGCTCGGCTCGTCCCGTTGACAATGTGAATATTCACATTGACATGTTAACATGCACATTGATAGGAATGTAGAATTGGCCCGCAGCCCGTGGGCTACTCGAAGCCCGCCCACAGCCCGAGGTAGGCTCGTTTGGGTCCGGGCCCGAGCATGTCCGAGACCCTAGGCTAGGGCCTAGGCCATCACTTTGAAGCCCGGCCCGGCCCATCGGCCCGCTTAAGGCTCATTCAAGGCTTGGTCCGAGGCCCAACCCACCTGAGGCACAATGTATTTTTTTGTGGAAAATAATAAAATTTTGGTAGAAAAAATTAAAAAGAATTAAAAAAAAATGGCCAGGCCCGCCCAAGCCCCGCCTAAGCTCGAGCCTAGGCCCAAGCCCACCGGCCCAACCCGAGGCTGTCGTCTTCGGGCCACGGGCCAATTTTACACTCCTATCAATGTGAATATTAATATGTCAATGTGAATATTCACATTGTCACGGGCCGGGCCGGGCCCGCTCCGGGCAGCGGGCGGGCTTCGGGCCTCCCACGGGCCGCGGGCTAATTTTACACTTCTATCAATGTGAATGTTAATATGTCAATGTGAATATTCACATTGTCACGGGCCGGGCCGGGTTCGCCCCGGGTCGCCACGGGCTTCGGGCTGCCCATGGGACGCGAGTCAATTTTACACTCTTATCAATGTGAATGTTAACATGTCAATGTGAATATTCACATTGTCACGGGCCGGGCCGGGCCGGGCCTGCCCCGGGCAGCGGGCGGGCTTCGGGCCACCCACGGGCCGCGGGCTAATTTTACACTCCTATCAATGTGAATGTTAATATGTCAATGTGAATATTCACATTGTCACGGGCCGGGCCGGGCTCGCCCCGGGCCGCCTACGGGCTTCGGGCCGTCCACGAGCCGCGGGCCAATTTTACAGTCTTATCAATGTGAATGTTAATATGTCAATGTGAATATTCACATTGTCACGCGTCGGGCCGCCCACGGGCCGCGGGCCAATTTTACAGTCTTATCAATGTGAATGTTAATATGTCAATTTGAATATTCACATTGTCACGGGCCGGACCGGGCTCGCCCCGGGCCGTGGGCTAATTTTACACTCCTATCAATGTGAATGTTAACATGTCAATGTGAATATTCACATTGTACATGGGCCGGACCCCTACACATTGACGATATGAACATTCACATTGACGGTGTGAACATTCACATTAGGGATATTTTGGTAATTATGTCACCCATAGGACTTATTGAAACATAAGAAAATAATATGAACTAAATAGAACATAAGTAGATACATTAGGGGTATTTTGGTAATTATGTCACCCATATGACTTATTGAAACATAAGAAAATAATATGAACTAAATAAAACATAAGTAGATGAAAAGGGTATTTTGGTCTTCTTATCTCAAATAGGACCTAATGGAATAGTCAAAAAGAATATGGGTTGAATGGAACATAAGTAATTAAAGATGGATTTATGGAAAAAGCTCCCAAAAAATTATATTAAATTTTTGGATAAATTACAAATATACTTATTGAGATTTGATTAAAATACAAATCGTTCTTGTAATTTTAAAAATTACATTTCACTCCTTGAGATTTCTAATTTCATAACAAATCACTTTTTTTATTAATAAATCATCAAGTTAATTAACAGTCTTTAATGATGTTAAAAATATATTTCAATTAATAATCTATGTAATTTTATTATTATATAAGAGACCAATTATGAATTTTATTTTTTTTAGTTAATTTTGTTAAATAAAAAATTCTAATAATGGGGTATTTGTAATTTTTCAAATCACATGAAACAATCTGTATTTTAAACAAATCTCAGGAGTGTATTTGCAATTTATCCTAAATTTTTTTATATTAGTCTTACTGAACAACCAATAAGCAATTCTAAATTAAAGCCGTCAAATAAAATCTATTGGATGCTAAACGTTTTACATTTTGGACAATTTAGACAATTTTGTAGATCCAATTTCACTTCATTCTGGACCATTAGAAGAGTTGTTGGCCAGATTCAATCTGTTCTTTGAGTCTTTTGTGTCCTAAGTTGTAAAATCATTTTACTAAGAAGTTATTTATGTCAAGGAAATAATTTACCTAATTTGCGGAGATTATAAGAAATTATTTAGTTCTCTTGCAATAATGTTCTATTCTAATACAAAAAAAGTAATCATTTTTATAGTTTGAAAAATGTTA
This sequence comes from Camellia japonica, assembly GCA_030407325.1. Taxonomy (NCBI): domain Eukaryota; kingdom Viridiplantae; phylum Streptophyta; class Magnoliopsida; order Ericales; family Theaceae; genus Camellia; species Camellia japonica. Next base: position 126,583,863 of record JAPPVO010000002.1, on the reverse strand, counting down.
CGGTGTCACACTTATCTACTCAGAAACTCCCAAGGGTTGGCCTAGTAGTGAAGGCTTGGGACTTGGGAGTTTGCTCCTCTCTAAGTCTCAGGTTCAAAATCTCTTAGGTGTTATCAACTCTTGTGTTGGGCCAGTCCATATGGAGCTCTGCTCTGGCTTTAAATGGGCCCCCGCTAGTGGACAGTGAGATTGGTTCCCGAGGGATTAGTCGAAGTGCACGCAAGCTGGCCTGGACATCCTGAGTTATCAAAAAAAAAAAAATCTACTCAGAATTTTTGGATAATATGTTTGTATAGTAGAAATTGAATTGATGTAGTGTGGGTCCAAGTGTAAAATAAATCAAAATCGTAAATTGATGTTTCTAGATAAAATTTGGGATAATATTTCTGGGACCATAGTATTACTATTATAGTTTAGATTAATAATTATTAATTTGAAACACCTCTTGGACTTGCTTTAGCAACCCTCAATAATTTATTAGAAATTACCATTCACACTACTAGGATAATTGCAAGCCACAAAAATGAGGCAGATCGAGAAACAAGTTAACAAGACCTGAATTTTTTATTTAGCGGAGAATAACTCATATTGCACAAACTATATGATATTATGTGCTCATTGCCTAATGTATGACGTGACTAGCACATTGATGATACCACATGAGTAAAGTGAACTTTGCTTTGAATTACAAAATGATAACCATTTGTTCAAGGAAGCAAGTTGACAATATATTATTGATAGCTCATGAACTAAGATCGAGAGAGCAAACTGAGGAAAGAATCTAATATATCTCTTATTAAAACAATATTTTGAAGTACACGGAACCATATAAGCCTAGTGATACAACATTTGGAGGTATGAAAAGTTAAAAATGTTAATATTTAATACCATTTTACATTGGCATTCCATCTAAATACAGAATGGATCAAGAAGTAAACTCTAACATAAGATCAGTTAGTCTCAATGTATGCCTGTCATATTACATTGGCACAAGCATGAAAGTTAATTGTTATTACATGTAAATTTATGGGAAAAAAAAAACAAATATGTATGCAATTCCCTATCCAGGCAAATCAGCAATGTTGCTGTGGAGTATGGATCTAGCTAGCTAGCATCACCGATCATCTTGAAACAATGCCTTAGAAACAGAACCAGAGGGGTTACTCTCATTATGTTTCTTCCCCATCATTGGGGTCTCACAGACTATATCATGGTTTCCCCTGTGTCGTTTCTTCCTCTTTGATTGCTTCTGCAGAGATTCAGATTTTGCTCTCATTGCCTTGGGCTGCTTCGGGGCCCAAACCCTCTGCAAATCTGGCACCCAAGTTGTGAAAGAAACAAACCTGCGAGCCCTTTCTCTCATCTCCTGAGCCTCACTTAACTTACGGGCATGATCCTCTCTCTTAACATTGCAGGGACTGTCCATGTCATGTTCCAGTGGTTGGGAAGACTCATCTTCTGCTGAGATTGATTCATGAATTCTATTAGTTTCAGCTGTTACATATCTGTCTTTATCTCTCCACGAGTGATTGCTATCCTCACTGTTGAGTAGCAGAATCAAGGATTCATTCTCATCAACATATGGCAACAGATCCATTTGTGCATAGATTTTATTTACCACATTTCCGAGAACATCATGATACCTGAAAATTTATGCATTCAAACATCATTTAATATGACTGGTTCTAACTTCAGGTAATAATGCGATGCTCATACTGTTGCACAATTAAAATATAAAAGAATAAATAAATGAAGCTCCTCTTCATTCTGAAATAACTAGAATGAATAGAGACTGAATTTTGGCTGTAACTGCTCATATACAATCATAACAATGACATTGAATATCTCTAGGACTGTAACATCAGTGTGCTTTAGCAAGTATTGGCAGCGTATGAAATGAATGAAATATGAATAACCAGCCCATGTGCAGAAGCAGCAGCTAGTAGAACCAGATGCATCCAGAGTGCTTTTGATTTGAAAACTACAAATTTGTTTTAAACACTATGCTTTCAGTAACCAAATTGCATGGATTACAGTCAGTTTGGGTTTCTAGAACCATTTCTCATGTGAAACAGAAATATTTTTATCATTTCCTCATTGACTAGCTCTTTATCAGAGTCACTTCTACATCCAAGTTCCACAAGATCCACATAAGAAAAATAAAATAAAATAGTTAGCTCTTTATACGACTCATTTAACATGTGGATCATTTAGCTCTTCATCAGATCTTTGGTTAGCTCTTTCTCAGACCCATTGCTCTGGCTCATGTGAAACTTGGGTGCAGAAATGGGTCTGAAAAGAGCCAATCAAAGATACTGTGACACAGAAATGGAGAAATAAGGAGCAGAGCAGCAGACTGGCTGAAACAGAAATATACCAGCTGAAGCTGAGCAATGAACAGAAACTTGGGTGTAGAAATGGGTCTGATAAAGTTCATTTCTGTTACTGTTGTTATATAGACAACATAATTTTATTGATAAATGCTAGAGACCCACAAATTTAGACCCACAATAATGTGTCAAGGGAGTTGGGCACTATATGGTTGAGTGTGTGACAAATCAAAAGTTGACACCTATCATGCCACATCATTATGAGTCAAATTAGCGGAACTTTTTTAGGGGGTCTCAAACATTTTCCATTTTTATTTTGAAATTGCCCTCACTAACTCTTAACGTGAAACTAATTGTAATCAATAGATCAAGTTTCTACATTAGATCAAGTTTCTACATTCAGAATGCATGTATTTCTCTATATCTATGTTTGAAAGCATTATGTCAAGTTTCTACGCTTACATATGTGTAAAACATATACATATGTGCTTGTGTGATTGATCTATCTTCGAAAAAGAATGAAATCTCCAAGTGAAGGTATTAATATCAAACTGATTTTAACAAAAACAAAATGAGAAAGAGATGCTAATATATGCTTGCAAACGAATGTGTCCCTACAGAAGTAACAAAATGAAAAAGAGATGCTAATATATACTTTATCTGAAAACAGCTATAAAATATGGTAGTATAAATCTAACAGAGACTATGGTGCTTTTTCACTTTATACCTCATTTTGATGGTTTTTTCGACATAATCATAAAGGCTCAAATGGCCGTGAAAGCCTCCTTCCACAAGGTACTGAATGATTTCTAAGAGCAAGCAAATCTGCTTCACAAGCTTGCGTTTTGTAGAAGCTTCAACACTCTCTGCAACCTCTGACCGGAGTATCTCCATACGAAGCAAAATTTGCAATTCATGTCTTGCACTAATTAAGGAAAATGCCACAGCAAATGGAGCTAAATTGTTACCTCCAGAGAACTTAGTTTCTTAACAAAGGCACCAATGCATGATAAATAGATATAAAAATTAATATAGTATTAAGATAAATATATATATATATATATAAGATTTTAAGGATACTCTCTAACTATAATTTCCGAAACAAAACTGGTAGATCCTGGATCAGATGCTGTAAAGGCTGGATCATTATCCTTGTGCTTCTCCTTCAATTCCTTGGGCTCCTTTAGCAGAAGTTTTATTAGATTTCCAGCAACTATCTTGCCAGAAGAACCATCTGATTTTACCAATGGGGTTTGACTCTCCATGCTATTATCTGATTCATTCCTCTGGTATAACCAATAAATGGACAAGTTCACAATTCTCTCAGCCAAGATCTGCAAGTCCACTCCTTTGGATTCAAGACCATCTTGAATCTTCTTAGGAAGATTACCGAAAAAGGCTTCCAAAGTTTCTGAACAAGAAACTAAAGAAGATCCCTCCTGTATTTTAGAAGGTCCAGTTGGAAAATATGAAGGGATTGGTTGTTTGCTTTCTTGGTCTGTTCCAATTAGTCTTTCACCTATCTCTCTTTCAATATGTTGACATGACTTGGATTCATCAGGTACGGTTAAGCAACCATAGCCAGACTTCTTCATCTGTTTCATCCAGCACTTCAAAAACTTCAACTTCTTTGATTTACTAAATCTTCTGCCAAAGTAAGCCTCCTCCAGCTCCAATTCAGAGAATTCAAATGCTGCCTTACAGAAGGAGATCCAGGTGAGGTCCTGGTACACATGTTTTTTGTTCTTTCTTCTATTTTGATCACTTAGCGGGACATTATTTTTTGATGTCAAAGCTACTGATCCACGAAATTCAGGTTCCATCACATGCCAATCATCCATAATAGAGAGAATAGCCAAATGAGCTGTAAAAGGCTTGAGCATACCCATGAATGAATCCCCATTTTCTTTTGAAAGAGACACCAAAGCTGTGTAACCTTTCCTACAGAGAAAACTTAACAGAATTTGCCATATAGGTATGGTTTTACTATCAATGAACTGACCCGTTTCACTCGATAGTACTTCCAGAACCCTATCAGCAAAGAAACTGCTACAACATTTCTTTGTACTTTTCCCTAATTCTCCTGAGTGTCCTCGTATTAAAATGAGATTAGACAAGCAGCCCTCACTTCTCACATTCTCATTACATTTCTGAACAGATTTAATATGAAGATTTGTAATTCCATCACCAAAATGATCCCAAAATCTTTTATCTTGTTCAAGTGATTCACTTTCCGAGTTTCTAAATTCAAGGGTATGCCTAATATCAGCAGGCATAAGTCTAGGTAGCTCCTTCAAATTGAGCAATTCAAGATCAGAGCACTTGCATTCTAAAGGCTTTCCACTCACATCCGAGATCTCAAGAGTCAGTTGTGCATGAATAGGCTTACAAAAATCGGTAAAATCGAGACAATTGAATGAAGTTCCAACCATTGGATAAATCAATCCAAATGGAATAAGAGCAGAACCCAAAATGATCGAGTCAGTAGAACAAAATCCCCAACCTAAATTCCTAATCCCATTCTCGAGAAAATTCTTAAACCCAAATTGCAACACAGATTCATCAATCTCCACATTTTCTTCATTACACTCCACATCAAACTTAACATCAATCCAACTACAGTGAATATCTCTGTTAGCGTACGCATCATTCACAGCACCAAAACAATCATGAAAATTCTTACAGAATGAATCTACATCACTCAACAATTCATTATCCATACCCACATTCATAAATTCAGATAAACATTTCAACGATCTACCAATCGGCGACAGCAAGAGAACCAAATTGGATCGAACAGAGGGAAAATTGTTCAACCTACCTGAAAGATTTTCACTTTGTCCATCCCAGGCATAATCGTGCGCTACCTGAAGCAAAGAACCGGCCACATGCGAGGCACGAGGAGGTGAAATCGCCAATTCAGTAGAAATTGGGGAGTTAGAGAGAGAAATGAGGGCTTTGGAGAGAGAATCGAGTGTTTGAGAAGGGCGGCTAAAGGAGAGATGGATGGTGGAGGGTTTGTGGAGGAGGCGGTGGAGGGAGGAGGAGGAGAGGAGAGGGGAGAGAGAGGAGAAGAAGAGCTTGAAGGCGAAGAGAGAGGAAGAGAGAGAAGGGAAGAGAAGGAGGGTTTGGGAAGCGGTGAGGATGAAGGAGAGATATGGGTTAGGGTTTTGGAGGTGAAGTAGTGGGTAGAGATCTATGAGAAGGACTATGCGCTCTGTTTGAGAGTAGTTGTAGTAGTCTTTGGTTTCTGCCATTGAAGAGGAGATCTGGGATTTTCAACTGTTAGGTTTGAAATCTGGCAGCAGATTGAATAGAAAGGAGGAGGGTGGTAGAGAGAGAATGGGATCAATCAGAGTTGAGAGAGAGAGAGAGAGAGAAAGAGTTTGAATGATGTTGTTTGGCGGGAAAGCATAAAATTGCGCGCCGGCCAGCACGTGATAAAAAAAATTAGGGTAAATTACATTGACACCCTTGAAGTTTGATCCAATTACTACCCACTCCCTGACGTTTTGGAAATTATATTTCTACCTCTGTGATTAATAGTTTCATTTCACAAACCTCCTGCTTATATAAAAGGTAACAACTCCTAGTAGAAAAATATATGAAATTACATTTTTTTTTAAAAATGTAAAGGAAATACGAAAAAAAAGATAAAGTAAAGTAAAGCAAAAAAAGAGAGAGTGTATGAGTTCAATGTATTCATTCGGTCTAAATAATTGCAATGACAGGGGGTTAGTGTAATTTCTCAAACGTCAGAGGGGATATGTATTAAACCCAAATCTCAGGGGGTATAAGTGTAATTTACCCAAAAAATTAAAATAAAAAAAAATAAAGTAATGCTAGGGATCAAAAGTTCATGTGTTAGATTAGAAGATTTGGAAAGGAATTTAGAAAGAGAAAGAGAAAAGGTGTGTGAAATTAGATAAAATATAAATATGTTTTATTCACATTTTACGTACTTTTTTCATTTCACTTTCTAAATTCCTCCTCAAATCTCTCAGCTAAACAAGCAAAATTTTTATCAAATATTTTACATAGATATGGGATTTACATGAAACTTATATGGTGTGAGTTACACATCTATGTGGAGACATTTAGTAAAAATTTTAATAAAACTTTTAAAATCATTAACATTTTTCCCAAAAAAAAGGAAGAATTTGTGCTTAGCCACGGGAAGAAATTAGAAATGGAAATTAGAAAAGATACTGAAAAATGAAAATCAATCAAAATTAAACACACGTTTTTTCATAATAAATAAAAAAAATAAAAAATAAATTATATTGGCTTGTTTGGGAATAGCTACTTATTTGATTTTTTTTGTCACATTATCATTTTATTTTTATATATATCTTTCTGTAAAAAATAAAAAAGTCACTAATAAATAAACCAACCTTAAGACCATCTCCAATCGTTCATCAAATCCATCATCAAATTCAAATTTGATGAAAAAGATATGTTTTCTGTACTCCAACGGTTGCACCAAAACAGTATCATATTGAGAAAACATCAAACGTTTCACCAAACTGAGGATGACTTGCCCATTTCAGCACTTTACTGTGCATAGCCGTTGAGTTTGACCCACCGAACGACCCGCCGAACGTCCAGCTGGATGTCCCCCCAGATGACCACTTTAAAGCAAAAATTTGTAAAAATTTACATTGACAGGTCGACCCACAGGGCGACCACTGTGCATTATTTATTATTATTACTTTTATCTTTTCATCTTTGAATTGGAAAGCTTTTTTTTTTAATCGCCAAAAAAAGAGAAAAATATAAAAATAAATACATACAATAAAGACAAATAAAGAAACTCAAACTCAAATAAATTCCTAAAAGCAGGTGAAATTGATCTATGGAGGTTATTATAAAAGGCTTAAGTGCTTTCATAAACTCACTCATGACTTCCAAAATGCTTCCATCAATGTCTCTTTTTTCTCTTTGCTACTAATTAGAAGTGTAAAAATGGCCCGTGGGCAGCCCAAAGCTCGCCCGCGACTCGGGCTGGACCCGACCCGTTTAGGCCCGGGCCCAAGCCCAGCCCGAGGCCTTCGGCCTGAGCCTGGACCATCATTTTAAAGCCAGGGCCGCCCTGTGGCCCAACCCATCAACCCGCTCAAGGCCCACTCAAAAGCACGGCCCGCTCGAGGCCCAATGTTATTTTTAATGGAAAATAATAAAATTTTGGTGAAACAAATCAAAAAAACTGTTTAGGCACGCCCAAAGCCCAAGCCTAGGCCCAGGCCTAGCGACCCGGCCCACTGACTCGTCCAAAGCCCGAATACCCTTAGGACTGGGCTTGGGCCTGGGCCTAGTTTTTTGGCCCGTGGACCGGGCCGGCCCAACCCGATTTTTGGCGAGAGCCCGCAAGGCCCAACATGGACCCAGCCCAGCCCAGCCCAAGCTTGAATGGTCCGGGCCGAGCCAAAATTACACCCCTACTACTAATACACCCTCTGTTTGGTTACTTAGAAAATTGTTAACTTTTGTGTTTCTGTGTCATATCCCTTTCATATCTCATTCGCATTTTTTTCATAGCGAAATAGATAATAAAGATTTAGTGTTCCATAAGATTAAGATTTGGATTTGGATTTGGATTTTCTCTCTCTGTCTCGCACTGAAGAAAATTCAAGAAGATCAAGACGAGGACTGCGAATCAGTGGATTAATTCCCATTGGAGAAGCCTTTTTCTAATGTGGGTATTCCAATAGTTTTTTATTTCATGCTCAGTCTTTCTGAGCAAACAAACAACAATGGCAGATCACAACAATGGGAAAAAAATTAATTTTGCGCTTGGCGGTTGACCCCCCGAACGTTTGTGGTTTGATGAAAGCACCGTTGGAGCGTTTGATATCAAATAGAGAAATTGGTCATAAATTAACTCAGATTTGATGAAATGTTTGGTGAACCGTTGGAGATGCTCTAAACCAATCCAATCAAATACCACTACAAAAATTTCATTTTTTTGCTACGGCAAAATGCCGTCGCTGATACTCCTAATGCCGTCTCAAAAACTTTTAGCGACGGCAAAGGGGAGTCACAACAAAGGGTGTTGCTAAAACGTTTTAATGATGGCATGATGCCATCGCCTTTTTTTTGCGAGGGAAAATATTGCTTTTTGCGACGGCATGTTACTGTCACTTATACTATGTAAAAAATTTAGACCTTTTGTGACGGCAATGTTGTGCCGTCGCTAAAATTTGTATTTGAGATGGAAAAAAAATGCCGTCACCAAAAAGTTTTTGTGTTGCGATCGCATGACCCCTGTCACCAATATCTTTTGCGACGGCATTGCCTATGTGGCCAAAAAAATACAGTTTTAGCTGTAATGTTTTTTGAAACGGTGTGGTGCCGTCGCAAAAAAATAAAATAAAAATAAATAAATAAAAACTGTTGTAAAATTATTAAATATATTCAAATTACCTGTATTAAATGGAAAAAAATTGAAAAAAAACCAATAATTGCATAAATAATATAAAAATTCCTATATAGAAATAGCAATCTCTCCATAATAAAAATATTCTTGAATTCATAACTACACATCAACAAAATTACCCCATTATATAATGTTGCATAATACATATATAATGTTTAAATACATAATGTTGTTCACAATTCAAAATAACATAAACCAAAAACAAAAGTTTTCTTCATCATTCTTCGTAGATAACAAAAACAAAAGTTAGTCGCATTCTTCATAGGCATGCATTCCACAAGAAGCAAACTCCTACACGTGAAATATCTGAAAACAAAAAACAAAAATAATTAATAACAATATAATTATGTGTTAATCTGTTAATTACAAAAAAACATAAAAATCTAACTACTATACAATTACAAAGATAATTAAGTAAATAATTTTGCCTAGACCGAAGTCCGGCTCTAACTCCCAAACCAAGAACCCGATTTGAGTCATATCTTCTCCCACAAGTCTCTCGTGCCAAGGCGGTCGTGTGTGCCAAGTTTTGTGCTAATCCAATGTCGTTTGGTGATTTTGGGGCATCAACACCTCGAATTCTAAGTTTCTTAATAAACTAGTTTGTCTAGACCGAAATCCGGCTCTAACTCCCAAATTGGGAACCCAATTCAAGTCCCGTCTTCTCCCATAAGTCTCTCGTGCCTAGACGGTCGTGTGTGCAAAGTTTCATACTAATCCGATGCCGTTTGGTGATTTTGGAGCGTCAACACCTCGAATGCTAAGTTTCTTAAGGAACTAGTTTGCCTAGACCAAAATCCGGCTCTAATTCCCAAATCGGGAACCCAATTCAAGTCCTGTCTTCTCCCACAAGTCTCTCGTGCCAAAGCGGTCGTGTGTGCCAAGTTTCGTGCTAATCCGACGCTATTTGGTGATTTTAGGATGTCAACACCTAGAATTCTAAGTTTCTTAAAGAAATAGTTTGCCTAGACCAAAATCCGACTCTAACTCCTAAACCGGGAACCCGATTCAAGTCATGTCTTCTCCTACAAGTCTCTTGTGCCTAGGCGATCATGTGTGCCAAGTTTCGTGCTAATCCGACGCCGTTTGGTGATTTTGGGGGCGTCAACACCTCAAATTCTAAGTTTCTTAAGAAACTAGTTTGCCTAGACAGAAATCCGGCTCTAACTCTCAAACCGAGAACCCGATTCGAGCCCAATCTTCTCCCACAAGTCTCTCGTGCCTAAGTGGTCGTGTGTGCTAAGTTTCGTGCTAATCCGATGCCGTTTAGTGATTTTGAGGTGTCAACACCTCGAATTTTAAGTTTTTTAAAGAACTAGTTTGCCTAGACCAAAATCCGACTCTAACTCCCAAACCGAGAACCCAATTCGAGTCCCGTCTTCTCCTACAAGTGTCTCGTTGAGGGGTTTTTTTTGTTCATGATGGGACGGGTTTTTTTTTTTATCGTTAAGGGGTCTAAGTCTATGGCTTTAAAGTTAAAAGGGGTAAAATGATATTTAGTGATAGTTGGGAATTTTTGGGTAAAAGATATAGGCTTTTTCTTCCTCATGCTGCTTAAGTATCTACGAGCTTTCTCATTCTGTATCTGTAGGTAAAATTTCAAAATTGGATCAAACAAAATTAATACCTAAAATATTTAAACTTTTTTCATTGTAAGAACAAATGTATCACGGTAAACTGACCCTTGCAATGCCTTCAGGAGATGGCATTTCCAATAGATCAGTCAGCAAGTCCAATTGATGGACTACATTTTTCCCAGGAAAGAGAGGCTTTCTAGTTCTGAAAATATGCAACCAATGCTCCATATATCTATTGCAGGAGTGTACTAAAAACAAGATAGACCACCATACATGAGCGTCAAAAACAAAATTCATCATCCAAAAAGTTCTTCAAAAGAGAGAGAGAGAGAAAAAAAAAAACTTTAAAAGGGGTTGCTTCAAGGAATTGAGAGTGGCAATAACTCTTGTACCTTAGAAAAAAGGATCCGCACAATTCAGGAGCCCTATACCATCTTGTTGCCACATAATCCTATGAACAAATCAAAGAAGGCAATCAACAACAGAGAAATTGCTAGCAAACCTTTGCAAGTACATTTGTACATGTTATTAGCTCGACCTGTAAGCAAGTACAAGTTAATGGGGTTGAAAATTTAATCAGAGAAATAGATACGAAACTTCCAGTCCAAAATATAGCAGTGGGGGTATCATTAAAGGCTACTCTTGCAAGACCAAAGTCACATATCTTGAGTTTGCAATTAGCATTTGCAAAGATGTTCTTTGGTTTTAGATGTCGGTGAAAGACATTTGTTGCAAAACCATTCATAAAAAGTTCTAAGTCAGAACTGGGAATATCATACAAGTTATTATATGTTCTATATACAACCAAGTATGTAAAGGAAGTCATAAAATTGGTTAATGAGATAGTAGCAACGTATGACCTGTGTGTATGTACTTCAAACCTCGAAGAAGCTAATAAAGAAAAAACTGATATGTTCTGGCGTCAAATCATCATTTGCTTTAATAACCTGGTGCAAATCAAATTCCATGAGTTCAAAAACAACATATATGTCTTTGAATTCCCTTCTGGAAGGAGGCAACAAGATATGTTTGATTTCCCTTCTAACTTTAAAAATCCAGTTTTTTCATGCCATTACATTTAGTGACATATACGAACTTTTGTGCTGGCAATGCAACTCATATGATGTGTAAGATAACTTTCCAGCTTTGACAGACAAATTCATGGTGAAACTATTTGGTTTACTTGCTCTACTATTCCAAATTAGCTACAATAACTCAAACAACAGACATTAATACCTTGGTATTAAGTAAAAAATATATCAGTATCACAATTTTCTATTTAGAAAATAAAATAAAATAAATATAGATGAAATTTAGGGCCAAATCAATGTAAAATGTCTTGAAAATTAGTACGAGGGCATCAATGTCAATCTCTAGCAAAAGGTACATGCATTTACTACATGATTGGGAGTTGCCATTTAAGGAAGTAATTTCAGAAGAACATTGTAAAATTGGTGGTGGAAATTAGTAACTCAAGGCTAATTGGGAACAATCAATTTCTCAAAATTGATAGGGTAAAAGCTTCAGTTCATAGAGCATCCTTGACAGCCCACAATGTGAAAAGTTGCATGGATATGCAAATATGCATCTCTCTCCAACTTTCAACCACCAAGAAAGAAGAACTAGGGCATCAAAGTTGAAGAGAAAAGGAAAAATCATAAAATATAGTTCAAACTAAAACAAAAATCAGTTACACCGCCATAAGGTCTGCCTACTTGTGATACATATGATATGCACTTCTTTTGTTTTTTTTTTTTTTATCAACAACATAAGAAACAAATAAAATGACATTATCTATTGTACGGGGAGCCAATATTCTGCAGAGCCCGTACTCCTTTCTACCAAGCTCCTTGTCTGTCCGATCGACCTGCGAATACAACGGCGGTGAGCTACCCGGTGGTGTGTGGCCGGAAAACCCCTCCGACGGTCAAGTTAGCACACACTCCAAGGACATAGAGAGAGGAGAGAGTTGAGTGTTTAGGTTGTTCTCACCAAAAATGATGTTCCATCATCCGCATGGGGGGCGCCCTCAAGCTTATATACTTTCTACGCTTATATCTGCTCCCATTAGTCTCTTGCCACGTGGAGCTGCTCTCCCATCTGTCAACACAAATCCCGCAATCACCACCTAACCAAACCGCCAGACAACATTAACGGGATCTCGGCAGATCGACAGAATCACCTCGGCCTTCCACGTCCATGCTGCGTAACGTGCCCGAGTACTACAGTCGCCGAGCTCCATAACAGCCGAGCTCGGTAGCATTCCGGCATAACCGAGTTTAAGATAAGTCGAGCTGGTGAACAGAAGACTTTACCACCAAGCTAACCATGCTCCCCCAAAACCTATGTAGCAGATGCTCATCTCGGCCCAGCAAGTCCAAATCCGGGGGAGCTCGGTCAATCACATGGCCGCGGACCTCAGGCCTGGGCCTCGACCGAGCAAGATCACCTCCAGGGAAGCCCCAGTTAGCTCGGCCTAGACAGGGGCTGGGCCTCGACTGAGCAAATCCCACTCCAAATTAGGCCCAAGTGATCTCGGCCCAAACATGCTCGACCCTGTTCGACTTCTTCCACAGTCCAAAGCCAGATTATGAATCTCCCTCTCAATTGCCCCTTAATTCCGTCCGCACAAGCGTGACTGGGATTACATGATCTGTCCGGGGTAAACTCTTCCTCGGTCCTCAGTTTGTAAGACAGTAACCGCGCTAATCTCCATGCCTGGTTTCTGGGCTTGCTCGGTTGACGCCTCAACTTGCCATCTTGTCTCTTCAGTACTGACGCCGCCGCCATTATGAACACACGTCGTGCATTTATTGGCCTCGAGCAGCCAACCCAGACGTCCTTTCATATTCGAATTTTGGTGGCCTTTTTCTCTTACATATACGCCTCTCCCCTCTTTCATTTCCTCCTTACTGACTCTCTTCCGTTCCAGACGACCTGAAGCTGCAATGCCCTCATCAAGCTCCATTCTTGCCCTCCTCTGCGTTCGTGTTCGAGGAACCAGCTCTTGCCTCTAGACTGGTAAGCTCTTCGAATCTCTTTATAGCTTTTCCCTTTGGTATTTCACGTTTTAAGGCACCAAAACCGTAGATTTTAGGGTATAGCTCTCCAAAACCCACCCACCTCTACCCCGGTTCCCTTTACTGTTCTTCAGCCTCAATGATGAACACATGAAGATCTGGAGCGGACCAGGCTCCAGGTCTTTTTTTTAATCCCAAAAACATCCAAACCGAGCAAATTGCGAGTTTGCAAAAACTTCTGTAGGAACCGACGTAGGCAGAGGGCTTGACCGCTCGACCGAGCTAATATCTGGTCCGCTTGAACGACCGAGCTTCTGGATTTACCTTCGTGACCGAGGTGGTCTGGCACTCCATCTGACCGAGCTAAAGTCAAGCTCGTTTTGCGTGACCGCGCTCCCACTTACACTTACCCTCATTTTCTGCAGAGTCCAAGGGGACAACGCACTAACACCGAGGCTCTCAAAGACCGAGCAGCCACCAAACTAGAGTTTGTGCCAAACCACCTTAGCCGCGTTGAAACTGGCCGGCTACACATGGGGCGCTACCGCTTCCTGGTCGACACACCGATTGCTTTAGACGCGTTCCGAGAAGAATATGGTATCCCGGACGATGTTCACCTAGAGCTCGGTGCCGAGGACACGACCCCTTGGGCCAGATTAGACCAGTGCCCCTTCACCGTGCTTTCCATCATAAAAGGTGGTCTTCGCTTCCCGGTTAACTCGCTGATGTGCAAATTCTTACGGCGCACCGGGCTAGCTTCAACCCAGGTCTCAACCAACACCTACCGCATAATAAACGGAATTGCCGAGTTAAACAACCGGCTAGGCACCAACTTAGGACTGGCTGAGATACTTCGCCAATATACCCTCGGGCATACAGGCGATGGCCTTGCCTATTACTTAAAGATCAGACCGGGCAAGGAGAAAATAGTGACCGGTACCCCAGACAAGGACTTACATGACGACGACTTTTTCTGGGTGTCCGGCAATTATAAAACAACCGACATGCCGGGCTGGTATATCAGCAAAGATTTCGGTTCAACATGTAAGCCGTGCTAACTGCTCGGTCAAATTACTTTCCTTCTGTATTCTGTACTTGATATTTTTTATTCTCTTTGCAGCAATTGAAGCTTTGCAAGCCAATTACCATTATCCCAACGAAGCAACAATCAGAACCGTGCTTCGCTACCGCAACCGGGATTGCCACGAACTCCTCGGTTACGTGCCGACCTACAGGTACTCAGCTCCACGCCGGAGTAAGGTTACAGACTTCCTCCGTGCACCATCTCCACCTCCCGATCCCACATTGCCGGACGTGCCACTTATCTGGTTGACCGATGCAGAAGAGATGGCCAAAAGAAGCCGCATCAAGAACCTCATCACTGCTACCTCCACCGAGCTACCAAGCATCCCATCCCGCACAGCCGCTGCCGGTCAATCAAGCGGGACCGTGGTTGCACTGGCGTCTCCTGCTGCCGGGCAGGCAAGCAAAGAAAGCTGTCGGGCTGGGAAAAGGCCACGTACCGCCGACCCCTCTACCGAGCTAGTTACGGAGTTGAACACCGAGCAACTAGCGGTGACAACTGACCCAACACCTCCATGGAAGCCACAACTCAAGCACCAGGGTAAGGAGATCTCGGCGACTGCCTCGGTCAAAGGTGACAAAGAGCATCTACTCGCCTTTGACCTAACCAAAGCCTTGCTTCTGCCGAGCGACGTGGTCGGCAGCGACCACGTGCCAGACACCCGGTTAGTGAAATCCTCGGTCAAGTTTATGACCCGGGTAAGAATCTCCAACTTTTTACTCAAATTTTCCCAAGTGTTTGCTCGGTTTCCTTTCTAATCAAACTTTCTTCTTGCAGCCCATCCAGAAACAACACTTGGACATGGAGCGCATTCACAGACTTCGGCAGAAGGCAACCAACGTTGCCAGCCAGGTTGAGCATCTTCAGACCGAGCTGGGGCGATCAAAGGCTTCTTTGGAGATCGCAAACTCCGACAACTCCAGATTGCTCGGCCAACTTGGAGCCGCCGAGCAAGAAAGGGACGCTCTCCGGACCGAGCTGGAGGCGTTGAACCAGTCAAGGAAGAAGGAGCTGGAGGACGCCAATAATGCCGGTTTCAAGGAGGCCGAGGAAAACTACATGAAGTAAGTCCATGCCACCCAAGACATTTTCTTCAAGGCTGGTTGGAAGGCTGCTTGCGAACAGCTAGGCCAAGGATATGGAACCGACGTGTTTGCCTCTCCCCCAGCTGCCTTCCTGCCGACGTACTTGGTGCCATACACCAACAATGTCTTTAGCGCATTACAGGCCGAGGCCGAGGAGGAAGACACGGAGGATGACGAGAAAAATGCTGAGGGAAACAACCGCCCAAAGCAGACCGGCAAGGGCGAGGCCGGCGTCCAAGAAACCACTGCTATGGTCAACCTGGAGGCAACTACTACCGGGGATGAGTTCGCAGACCTTTCTCCCTTAGTGTAGTTTTCTGTCTTCCTTCTTTTGTTTTTAAGAATGTAACCGGACTGCCAGTCCCACCGTATGTAATTCTATTTCACATCAATGAAATGTTTTGATTTCGCTTAGTGTTTGCGTTGTGTTTAAGCTAAACAACTTCAGTCGGGATAAACCACCTCGGCTAAGCAAATCACCAACTCATCTAGCCGAGATAAACCATCTCGGCTGAAACCAAAGAGTTGACTAAATCATCAACTTATTTAACTGGAATAAAACATCTAGGTTACAATTCCAAAGAGTTGAGTAAATTATCAACTCATTCAACCGGAGTAAAACATCTCGGTCGAAATCTCATAGTTGAGTAAATCATCAACTCATTCAACCGGAGTAAAACATCTCGATTGAAATCTTAGAGTTGAGTAAATCATCGACTCATTCAACTAGAGTAAAACATCTCGGTTGAAATCTCAGAGTTGAGTAAATCATCAACTCATTCAACCGGAGTAAAACATCTCGGTTGAAATCTCAGAGTTGAGTAAATCATTGACTCATTAAACCGAAGTAAAACATCTAGGTTGAAATCCAAAGAGTTGAGTAAATCATCGACTCATTCAACTGGAATAAAACATCTCAGTTGAAATCTCAGAGTTGAGTAAATCATCGAAAACAATAGAATGCTCCAGCAAAGACAAGTCACTTATATTATATTGACAAAAAGAGTTACATTCTGAAGCGTAAGGCAAACAAATCCTTGCTCAAAAGAATAACATAAAAACTATGAAAAATTTAAAAATAGTATAGTTTGAGGTTGGCTGTATTCCATGGCCGGGGTATGCCTTTGCCATCCAAATCTTCCAAGTGGTATGCCCCCTTGCCCGCCAAACCGGTTATCATGTAGGGTCCTTCCCAGTTTGCCCCTAGCTTGCCTTCGCCTGGCACCAGGGTGTTGCCCATGACCTTCCTTAAAACCCAGTCGCCTACTTTAAACGGTCTGGGGTGCACGGTTTTGTTGTATTTCCTAGACAATTCTTGTTGGTACGCAGCCACATGAATCAAAGCTTTTTCTCGGCGCTTTTCAGCAAGGTCCAACTCCAGGGCTACTACTTCAGAGTTCAGCTCCGGCTCAAAATTTTCACTGCGGATAGTGGGCATGTCGATTTCCAACGGGATGACCGCCTCCATGCCGTATGCCAGGGCAAAAGGAGTTTCCCCGGTAGATCGCCGCGGGGTCATCCGGTATGCCCAAAGGACATTTGGGAGTTCCTCAGCCCATTTTCCTTTGGCTTTCTTAAGTCTTTTCTTCAACCCATCAAGAATGGTCTTGTTTGATACTTCGGCTTGGCCATTGGACTGCGGGTAAGCCGAGGTGGAGTTGTAGAATTTGATCTTCAATTCTTCACAAAATCCTCTGAATAGGCGCCTGTCAAATTGGGTGCCATTGTCAGAGATCAGAATTTTAGGGACATCAAACCGCGTTACCACATTCTATCAGACAAACCGTTTGACGTCCTTCTCCTTGATAGTTGCTAAGGGCTCTGTTTCAACCCATTTGGTAAAGTAGTCCGTAGCCACGATGAAGAACTTCCGGTTGCCTGGTGCCGTTGGGAGTGGTCCCACTATGTCCAGCCTCCACATCGCAAAAGACCAAGGGCTTGTGAGGGGAAGAAGTTCTCTGGCCGGCTGGTGAATTTGGTGGGCAAACTTCTGGCACTTCTCACATTTGCGAACATATTTCTGAGCGTCCGCTTGCATGCACGGCCACCAATACCCTTGCGAAATAGCCCGGTAGGCCAAAGATCTGCCCCCGATGTGACTGCCGCATATGCCTTCATGAATTTCATACAGGAAAGCTTCCACGCTGTTTGGGTGTACACACTTGAGATAGGGGCCGGTGAAAGACTTCTTGTATAAAGCGCCAGATGGAGAGAGCCAAAACCGCTCTGACTTCACCCGGACTTTATGCGCTTCCTTTTTATCGGCCGGAAGGGTCCGCTCCTTGAGGAAGAGGATAATAGGGTCCATCCAAGAAGGACCTAGCTCGGTGCAAAGTACCTCTGTCAGCTCGGTTTCCTCGATACTTGGCCTTGGAAGATACTCAATCAGGAGAGGACTGGGAGATGTTCGGTCGACCATGGAAGCCAGACCGGCTAACTCATCCGCACGGCCGTTGTCTTCCCGGCCAATTTGTTGGACCCTGATTGCCTGGAATTGCTTGATGTGTTTTCTCACTAGAGCTTGGTATTTTTCCATTCTGTCATCTTTAGCTTCGTAAACCCCAGACACTTGGTTGACAACGAGTTGGGAATCGCTGTAAACCATCAGCTCAGATGTGTGCACCTGAAGCGCGCTCTTAAGTCCGGCTAGCAACGCCTCATACTCGGCCTCATTGTTTGACGCAGGGAATCCGAGTGTGATAGAGTGTTCGATGGTCAGACCATCTGGGGAAATCAAAACTGTGCCCAGCTCGGCACCGTGACGATTTGAGGCTCCATCTACAAAAAGTTTCCACATTTCGCCGACAAAGAGCTTTCAACACTCTGAGGGGTCCTGGGAGGCTTCAAGGTTGATGGGATCACGGTTGCGCGGCTGTTCGGTTTCTGCTCCGCTGCTGTTTGGTTCCATTCCATCCCCCCTCGACGATGCAGCACCGGACCCAACAGGTTGATCAGCCATTCTCAAGTCTGGAGTCGCATCGCCAGGCTGCAGTACCATGCCGGCTGGAGGCTCTATGGCGGGGCGCGCAAGTTCTGCGACGCCAACATCGCCCTACTGTGCAATTTCTGGCAAGCCAGCATTCACCTCTTTGGCTGCTGCGGCAAGATCCACCGGGCACACTGGATGAATTCCAAGTGAGAATTCAGCAACAAAGTCGGCCAATGTCTGCGCTTTTATGGCAGTTTGGGGTTGGAACTTGACGTCGAATTGTCCCAATTCAACCACCCACTTGAGGATTCGACCGGAGAAATCCGCTCGCTCAAACAAGGCTTTGAGTGGGAACTCGGTCAAAACGATGATTGTGTGAGCATGAAAATAGTGCGCCAATTTCCTGGAGGCCATCATCAGGGCCAAGATAAGTTTTTCCAGCGGCAAGTATCTCGACTCTGCCGGTAGCAAAGTCTTGTTCACGTAGAAGATGGGGAAATGTTGGATGCCTTCTGACCGGACAAGTACTGCGCTAACTGCATGCTGAGAAACGGCCAGGTAAAGGTAGAGTTCTTCACCGGGATTTGGTGTCACCAATAGTGGAGCAGAAGACAGATACGCCTTTAGCTCGGTCAAAGCCCGGTCACATTCCTCATCACATGAAAACTTGGATTTCAGAACTCGAAAGAAAGGGCGGCAACGATCTAATGACCGACTTATGAATCGATTAAGCGTGGCGGCCATTCCGGCCAGATGCTGCACGTCCTTCGCCGAGTTGGGCTGCTTTAATTCTTGTACGGCTTTGATTTGTGTGGGGTCTGCCTCGATGCCTCGGTTTGTGACTAGGAAGCCTAGGAATTTCCCGGATCCCACGCCGAAGGCACACTTGGACGCATTCAAGCGTAACTTGTGTTGTTTGAGAATGGCGAACATCTTGGCCAGGTTGGACAAGTGGTCTGCCTGATGCCTGCTTTTGACCACCATGTCGTCAATGTAAGCCTCCATCGTCCGGCCTAGCAGAGGGGCGAACATTTTGGTCACCATCCTTTGGAAAGTTGCCCCGGCGTTCTTCAAACCAAAAGGCATGACTCGATAGCAGAAGAGTCCCCTTGGAGTGGTGAAAGAGGTTATCTCTCGGTCGGGGCCATGCATGGCAATCTGATGATAACCGCGGTAGGCATCCAAGAAACTGAGCCTTTCATGTCCGGCTGTTAAATCCACCAACTGGTCTATTCTCGGCAGAGGAAAGCTGTCTTTAGGTCAAGCTCGGTTGACGGTCTTGTAGTCGACGCAAACTCGTCACTTCCCATTCTTTTTGGGTACTACGACCGTGTTTGAAATCCACCAAGGGTAGTGCACTTCCTGAATAGCCCGCGCTTCAAGCTAGTTTCTTACCTCCTCCGCGACTACCTCGGCGTGATGAAGAGCCGATCTCCTTGTTCTCTGAATGACTGGTCGCGCATCAGGGAAAACATTGAGTTGGTGGCAAATAAAACTTGGGTCGATGCCAGGCATGTCGTAGGGCGACCATGCAAAGACTTCGATATTTTCCATCAAGAACTCTACCATCTCGGTCCTTTCTTGAGCGGTCAGGCTTGATCCGAGCAAAAAGAACTTGTTTGGATTTTCCGTGTCGAGCCGTACTTCTACCAATTCTTCAACAGCTTTGTCCTCGGCCCTGGTGCCCACGTCATCAAGGACACTCTGGTCTTCTGGGCCTTCAATCATTTGCACGAAGCCTTTGGCAGCTCGGCTCCCGTTCACTGCCACGAAGCATTGCTTCGACATGACTTGATCGCCCCAAATTTTCTCAATTTCCCCCATAGCCGATGGGAATCTCATAACCTGGTGGTAGGTCGACGCTACAGCCTGCATAGCGTGAAGGCAGCCCCTACCGAGGATCAGATTGTATATAGACAACACCTGCAATACCCAGAACTCCACCTGCTTGACCACGGATCTGGCTTTGACCGGCAAAATTATTTTTCCCAAAGGCCACTCCGATTGCGAGTTGAAACCTACCAGTGGCGAAGTTGTAGGAGCCAAGTCTGTGTCTCGGAGTTTGAGTTGTTTGAACGCGTCGTAGTACATAATTTCAACCGAGCTTCCCTAGTCTATCAAGATGCGTTTGACATCGAACTCTTTGACGCGGAGGGTGACCACTAGGGCGTCGTTGTGTGGCGTTTGAATGCGCTCTAGGTCCCTTGTGGAGAAGCTAATCACGTCTTTTTCCTCAGTCTTCCCCCATTTGACCGCGGGCTGGACTGACAGAACTTCCCTCATGTGTTCCACCTTTTTTATCATTCCTTGGAGCTCGCATACACGCGCTGGCTCCACTATGCCGTGGATCACGTTAACCACTCCTTGAGGCAGCGCCTCCAAGTCCTCCGGTCCATACGGATCAGCCGGGACAGGATGTGCAGCCTTAACACCCCCATCTATGTAAAGATCTAAGTGGCCGGCTGCGACTAACTCCTCTAAGTGTTGCTTCAGAGGCAAACAGTCCTCCGTCTGGTGGCCTCGCTCCCGGTGATATGTGCAGCGGTACCGCGGATTGAAGCCCTTTTGCGCGTCGCCTAACTTAGCAGGAAACCAGACGTAATCCTTGTCACGGATTTCACTAAGTATACGATAATTGGAATCTTAAAGACCGTGGTGATGCCCGTCCGAGCTTTCAACCTTCTGTTGGCATCAGCTACATCATCGCGGGGGTATTCATCTTGGTCATTCCGACGTCCCCTTCCCCGGTGTCGATGATTCGACCCTCGGTCAGATTCCTCGGCGCGGTCATTTGGACGGTTAGCCTCCTGTCCGATCGCGTGCACCTTGCCAGCCGACCTCTTGTCTGTTGCCACCGGAGTTGTCTTCGCGGTGGACGCTACCGCATCATCCTTTACTCGGATGTGCTCATTGATGCACTGCATTAGTTGGCCCATGGATGTCGGCTGGTTCATGGTAAGCGAGTCCCGCAGCCTATGTCCGACCGGGAGACCGCGCTTGTATTGAGTGATTGCCAGGTTGATCGGGCAATCTAAAATCTCATTAAAGGTTTCCCAGTATCTGGAGTTGTATACCTTGAGTATGTCGCTCGACTCCATTTTGACACTGAGAAGGTGGTCCACCTCCTTCGGCGTTTTAGTGTTGGTCTTGAAACGAGTTACAAAGGCTTCTGCCAACTGCTGCCACCTCTCGATACTTCCCTCCGGCAGCCTCTCAAACCATTTCAAGCCCAGCTCGCCCAAACTCGATGGGAAGATAAGGCACATAAGAGCGTCATTGCATCTATGTCCGGCCATGACCTGCCGGAAGTGGCTTACATGTATGTATGGATTGGTCTTTCCGTCGTAGAGCGTAAACTTGGGCTGGTGAAAGCCCGCGGGGAGCAGTGTGGTTTCTATCTCAAGGGAGAAGGGGGTGGCGTTCAGCCTTGCCAAATCTGTGTCTAGAGGGAGAGGCACGGCTGGGCGGAGTGGTGGCATTATGACCTCTTCACTGGCGCGGCCTCCGTAAGATAGCCGCTGGAGCGCCGGCACCCTTTGAGTCTCCCACCGGCGAGCCCGCACCTTCAAGACTGCCCGTAAGTCCTCGGAGCAAGTGGAATAGGAATACCTCGACGTCATCACCGGACGTGAGGGTTGATAGGTACTATCTTGCGCGTTAGACTTCTCTACAGGCGCGTCGGATTCTCCAACCCTGTAGCTTCTGGTGATAGAAAGGGAGGGAGTGTGCCGCTGGCTCTGACTGCCTGAACGACGTGGTTGGGTGCGCTCACTGTGGTCTCCCACTCCAGCAACACCCTTCCCTTTGACATGCCGTTTGAGATCTTCCATCTCCGCCGCCATTCTCCGGATGACAGCGTCTTGGTCCCTTAACTTGTGCTCTAGACGCCTAGCGTGCGATTCTCTTCGCCGCCGGTGCCCGTCTGGGCTCCGAGAGTTACCAAAACTTCTACCACGCTTATCACGCGCATCTCTTGAATGTCCTCCTGGGGAAGTCTCCAGGTCCGCCATGTTTAGAACGACGGGGAGTCCGTCTCTCCGTCTCGCTGACTCCGGGGTGACACCATCAATGGCGGACAATGGTACTTCGTTGTTGTTCGCCATGGAAGACGATCAGATGAGCTTGGAAGACAAGATTTTGTCTGTTTTGATTTCCCACAGACGGCGCCAATTGTACGGGGAGTCAATATTCCGCAGAGCCCATACTCCTTTCTACCAAGCTCCTTGTCTGTTCGATCGACCTGCGAACACAACGGTAGTGAGCTACCTGGCGGTGTGTGGCCGGAAAACCCCTCTGACGGTCAAGTTAGCACACACTCCAGGGATATAGAGAGAGGAGAGAGTTGAGTGTTTAGGTTGTTCTCACCAAAAATGATGTTCCATCATCCGCATGGGGGGCGCCCTCAAGCTTATATACTTTCTGCGCTTATATCTGCTCCCATTAGTCTCTTGACACGTGGAGCTGCTCTCCCATCTATCAGCACAAATCCCGCAATCACCACCTAACCAAATCGCCAGACAACATTAACGGGATCTTGGCAGATCGGCGGAATCACCTTGGCCTTCCAAGTCCGTGCTGCGTAACGTGCCCGAGTACTCCACTCGCCGAGCTCCATAACAGCCTAGCTCGGTAGCATTCCGACATAACTGAGTTTAAGATAAGCCGAGCCAGTGAACAGAAGACTTTGCCACCGAGCTAACCATGCTCCCCCAAAACCTGTGTAGCAGATGCTCATCTCGACCCAACAAGTCCAAATCCGGGGGAGCTCGGTCAATCACATGGCCGCGGACCTCAAGCCTGGGCCTCGACCGAGCAAGATCACCTCCAGAGAAGCCCCAGTTAGCTTGGCCTAGACAGGGGCTGGGCCTCGACCGAGCAAATCCCACTCCAAATCAGGCCCAAGTGATCTCGGCCTAAACATGCTCGGCCCTGACCTGTTCGACCTCTTCCACGGTCCAAATCCAGATTATGAATTTCCCTCTCATCTATAATGAGATAGAAATAAACACCAGAACGAATATCAAATGATGATATATTAGGACTCATTAACTCATGTAAGAGATCCATTCACACTCAAAATTGGTTTGAACAAAATTCAATTTTTACTTCTTGTGGTATGACGACTTTGCCCTTGAATGTCGAAATTGATTTATAATTGCCTCCTCTCAAAAAAAAAAAAAAACAAACAAACAAACAAACTCACAACTACACTTAGAACAAACATTAAGTTGTTTGAAAAAACAATGAAACTACTGCGAAATAAGAAAATTTTAACACAATGATGCAAAAGCACCTTTGTGCTTGAAGGGGAGGGGAGGGGAGGGGAGTGGAGGATTCAGTGTACTTTGGATTAAAAAATTGGGTTTGGAGGTTGTTAATAGATATGTGGTATATATTCCTAGATATATTAGGTATTAATTTCTTAGATATATTTGTATTGCCATAGTTAGATTTTTTATAGGATACTCTTTCTCAACCTATATATACAAGCCTTCTATTGTATAGGATTAATTCATTGAATACAATACATATTATTTCCTCTCTCTTTCTCTACTATTCTAACATGGTATCAGAGCTATAAGTTAAGCTCTTGGTGTTCTTCGTCTTACTGGCGGGAGGCAGCCTTACCTTGGCCGCCCGCCAGATCTCAACCAATTCCACTATCATATTTTCTTGTTAGTATCGCTTCGTGGTGATCTCTTTCTTTGTCCGCTGATTTATTCCTATCTCAAATATCTCTGTTATATATATATATTTTTTGATCCACCCTGTCTTTCCATCTGCTTTAATCTCAAATTAGTTTCTATCTTCAAACTTATTTGAGTTTGAGAGGGGATATTATACCTATATTATGGCGAACATGGTTATATACCATGCAAACCACCTAAGCCGACACGACCATAAACTCCACTCCCTAAAGGCAACATGCCATCGCCTCCCGGCATTAGTTCTAGCCTCTGATCTATTTCAAGCACCCTTGCTCTCCCGTTCGAACTTTGCATTATATTTGCTTTTTATTTATTTAGTTTTATTTCATATTTTAGTTTTTCTCTCCAAACTCAAGATGTTTATTCTCTTTAAGTTTGAGGGGGGATATTAATGTATATATATTTGTATATATTCCTAGATATATATTTGTATATATATTTGTATATATTCCTAGATATATATTTGTATATATTCCTAGTATATATTCCTAGATATATTAGGTAGTAGTTTCCTAGATATATTTGTATTGCCATAGTTAGATTTCTTGTAGGATACTCTTTCTTATAATTAGGTTTCTTATAGGATACTCTTTGTCAACCTATATATACATGTCTTCTATTGTATAGGATTAATTTATTGAATACAATACATATTATTTCTTCTCTCTCTCTCTACTATTCTAACAGAGGTCAATTTGGTCTAAATGTCTCTTAAAACAGTGGATTTAGGTAATGGTCTCTCTACATTAAGTCCAAGTAATGTTGATCATTTTAAGAGTCTCCAAATTTGACGCTAATAAATGTAACGTATGTTCGTAAAATATATTTCTACAATGAAATATATCAAAATTGTGATGAAATTATTCGAAATAGAGACAAATATTTATTTGACATAGAGACAAAAATATCCCTTGCCAAAGGCTTACAATAGAAGACCAATTCCCAATTCTGGTATGCAAATGGATGAAGTTTATGCATTATGTGGTATGTATGGGTAGTAGCAGGGTGTAAAGTATATAGTGTTGCTAATAGAGAGAGGTGGGTTGTACTGTTATATGGTCATGAGGCTATTTGTTTTGTGACTGCTCTGCTAATTTGTGAAATGCTGAACTGATATGGTGTATTTGGTTCAGTATGGTTTCAATATTTTTATAGGCAGGGGAGTTGATTCCAGCCCTGTCATTTGCTATCTGCTTTCAATGGTTGGGTGTGGCTGTTGCTGGTCTTGGATGTTTGTAGTGATTTCTTTGATTGTTTGACTCCAGCCCTGTCATCTACTGTCTGCCTTCAATGATTGAGCTGAAGCTAGATTCAAGTTGATGTTGCTTCAGTGATTGCACTGCTGCTGATAGGGTGTTTTGCTCGTGTTGGGTAGTCTCTTTCTCGTTGGTCTCTCACCAACTCTAGGGGAGCTAGCAAATGATAGGATGAGTTAGATGGCGCCAACCTCGTTGGGATGATTTAGCCCATTGTGATGCTTTTGCACCTCCCTTCTTCTTTATTGATGTAATTCGTTTTGTACTATGTACTTGTTTATTCCATCAATAAAATTCTTTTTTTGCCGATCAAAAAAAAAAAATAGAAGACCAATTCTTTTTTTCTCACAAGGAATCTTCTGCGACAACCATTTAGCAATGAATTGTGATGAAAATTATTTGAAATAGAAACAAAAATATTTATTTGATATAAAGACAAAAATATCCCTTTCCAAAGGCTTACAATAGGCGACCAAATTCTTTTGTCTCACGAGGAATCCTCTCCCACAACCATTCAACAATGAAGCCGATGACATTTTTTTTTATCGCTAATGCTTTTAGCGACATTTTTTATTTTATTTTTATTTGTTTAGTTCTTAGGTAAGTGCTAACCCTGGAGGGAAAGGGCTAACTCATGCGTAAAAATATGAGTTTGGTAAACACTACTTAAAAAATAAAATAGAATAGAGAACTAAAAAATTTGGAGTGGGATCATAGCTCTGCTACATAGCTTTGGGTTTTTAAATAATTGGGTAAAATATAAATATATTCTGATATTTGTTTAAAATATGATTATTTCTTACAATTTTAAAAATTATAAAAATCCTATTGTTAGAATTTTTCATTTAACAAAATTAATGGAAAAAATAAAAAAATTTAACTACTCTTTTATACAATAAAAAAATTACCTGAATTGTTAATTGAAATATATTTTTGAAATTAATAAAATCATTAATTAACTTGGGAATTTATTAATAAAATGAGTCATTTGTTATATGATTAAAAATTTGAAAGGGCGGAAGATGTAATTTTCAGAATCATAGTGAGTAATCTATATTTTAAATAAATCTCGTAGGGAAATATTTATAATTTACCGTAAAAAATAAGGGGGACTTACGTGTATACTACAAGAAAATACACTTTTGGCAACCACTTTTGCCAACTAAAAATATTTTGGTTGACAAAAGTTGTGGAATTGGCGACCAAAAATTATGTTATTCGGTAAAAGTATAATATTTAGCTACAAAATTTTTTTAGTCGGGGTATATTGATTATTGGTGACTAAAAAAAAATTTAGTCGCTAAAAATGTCACAATTGGCGACTAAAAAAAATTTAGTCGCTAAATTTGCCACAATTGGTGACTAAAAAAATATTTTAGTCGCTGTGTAGTTAGTTTTGGCTACTAAAATTATTTAGTTGCGAATGAAAAATAAAATCTAACTTTTTATCTTTTGCAACCAAAAGTTTGGTCGCAAAATATTTATTTTTAGCGACTAAAAAAGATTTTAGTCATTGTATAGATAGTTTTGCCAACTGAAATTATTTAGTCGCCGAATCAAAAATAAAAATTTACTTTTTATCTTCGGCGATCAAAAGTTTGGTCTGCAAAAATTTAATTTCAGCAACTAAAAAATATTTTAGTCGCTGTATAGATAGTTTTACCAACTAAAATAATTTAGTCGCTGAATGAAAAATAAAAATTTATTTTTTATCTCTGGCGACCAAAATTTTGGTCAACAAAAATTTAATTTCAGCGACTAAAAAATATTTTAGTTGCCGTATAAATAGTTTTGGCAACTAAAATAATTTAGTCGCTAAATGAAAAATAAAAATTTACTTTTTATCTCTAGCGACCAAAAGTTTGGTCGGCAAAAATTTAATTTCAGCGGCTAAAAAATATTTTAGTCGCCGTATAGATAGTTTTGGCAACTAAAATAATTTAGTCGCTGAATGAAAAATAAAAATTTACTTTTTATCTTTGGTGCCAAAAGTTTGGTCGGTAAAAATTTAATTTCAGTGACTAAAAAATATTTTAGTCGCTGTATAGATAGTTTTGGCAACTAAAATAATTTAGTCGCTGAATGAAAAATAAAAATTTATTTTTTATCTGTGGAGACCAAAAGTTTGGTCGGCAAAAATTTAATTTAGCGACTAAAAAATATTTTAGTCGCTGTTTAGATAGTTTTGGCAACTAAAATAATTTAGTCGCTGAATGAAAAATCAAAAATTTACTTTTTATATATCGCGACCAAAAGTTTGGTCAGCAAAAATTTAATTTCAGTGACTAAAAAATATTTTAGTCGCTGTATAGATAGTTTTGGCAACTGAAATAATTTAGTCGCTGAATGAAAAATAAAAATTTACTTTTTATCTCTGGCGACCAAAAGTTTGGTTGGCAAAAATTTAATTTTAGCTACTAAAAAATATTTTAGTCGCCGTATAGATAGTTTTGGCAACTAAAATAATTTAGTCGTTGAATGAAAAATAAAAATTTACTTTTTATCTGTGGCGACCAAAAGTTTGGTCGGCAAAATTTAATTTCAGCGACTAGAAAATATTTTAGTCGCCGTATAGATAGTTTTGGCAACTAAAATAATTTAGTTGCTGAATGAAAAATAAAAATTTATTTTTTATCTTTGGCGACCAAAAGTTTGGTCGGCAAAAATTTAATTTTAGCGGCTAAAAAATATTTTAGTCGCCGTATAGATAGTTTTGGCAACTAAAATAATTTAGTCGCTGAATGAAAAATAAAAATTTATTTTTTATCTTTGGCGACCAAAAGTTTGATCGGCAAAAATTTAATTTCAACGACTAAAAAATAACGTAGTCGCTAAATGAAAAATAAAAATTTACTTTTTATCTTTGGCAACCAAAAGTTTGGTCGGTACAAATTTAATTTCAGCGACTAAAAAATATTTTAGTCGCTGTATAGATAGTTTTGGCAACTAAAATAATATAGTCGCTGAATGAAAAATAAAAATTTACTTTTTATCTTTTGCGACCAAAAGTTTGGTCGCCAAAAATTTATTTTCAGCGACTAATAAATATTTTAGTCGTTGTATAGTTACTTTTGGCTACTAAATTTATTTAGTCATTGAATGGAAAACGAAAATTTACTTTTATTTTTGGCGACTAAAAATTTGATCGCCAAAAATTTATTTTCAACGACTAGATAAATAATAAATTTTAGTCGTCATATACCAACTTTTGCCGACTAAAAGAAATTTAGTCGCCAAATATCTAGTATAATTTTATTTTTAATCTTCGGTGACTCCTTATTTGGTCGGCAAATATACATTTTTGGTGACTAAAACACATTTAGTCGGCAATAAAACTCAATTTTTTTTGTGAGAACACATACTGCCCGATTTGAGTTCATGTTTAAATATACATTTTTTTTGTGAGAACACATACTAAAACACATACTGCCTTACTCACTCTCACTCTCACTCTCACTCTCTCCCCCCCTCTTCTATGTATCTCTTTCGTTCATCTCTTTCGCTCTCTTTCTCTACCTCTTTGTCTATCTCTCGCTCATATCTTTTTTTTTTCTCTCTCTCTTTCTCTCCCACGGTGTTTGCCTTGCTCACTCTCACTCTCTCCCTCCCCTCTTCTCTATTTACCGAGCTCCCTCTCGATTTATCGATCCACTACAAGAAAATGCACTTTTAGCAACCACTTTGTCTCTCTCTTGCTCATCACTGTCTATGTCTCTCTCTCTCTCTCTCTCTTCTCTATCTGTTTCTCACTCATTTCTCTCTCTCGCACCACCCATTTCCTTTACCACATTCACCACTACTGCAAATGCCATTCCATTAGCACCACCACTATTACTGTTGCCACTCTACCTTTACGACTACCATTACTATCACCATCGCCACCACTCTACGACTACCACTATTGTCACTGCTACTACGATTACCTCTCCTCCACCACTGCCACTCCATCTCCTCTACCACTACTACAACTTCACCACTAATCTCTTTCGCCATCACGGCCACCACCTCTTATCCACCACATTCACCACTATTGTCGTTCCCTCTTCTCTACCACAAAAAATTAATTCCTGATTTTTAATAACAAAAAAAAATGGGCCGTAGAAAAATATTTTTCATTGGCCACAAAAAATTAACTTTATTTTAATTGAAAATATTTTTTATTAAAATATTACCCCTACTTTTACCAAATAAAAAAATATAATTTTTTTCATTAAAATAAAAATGAAAAAAATAAATTTTCAACCTTAGTAACTTAAAAAAATGAAAAAAATAAAAATTCATTAACTACAAAAAAAAAAAAAAAAATATTTAACAAAAAATAAATAAATTATCCTCTCTCCTCTTCTTTTCTTCATTTTTTTTTTTCGTTTTCCCGCTCTTTCTAATTCCCTCCTTTCTTTTCCCCCTTTGTTTCTCACGATCTCAAATCTCCAATCCCTAACAAAAAAAATCCCCAAATACGATTCTATAGGGAGGGAGGGAGGGAGGGAGATAGAGAGAGAGAGTGTTGATCGGCGATTCAAAAATGGCGAACTATCACTTCGTGTACAAGGACGTGGAAGGAGCTTCGACTCAATGGGACGATATTCAGAGAAAATTGGGAAACCTCCCTCCGAAGCCCCCTGCATTCAAGCCCCCATCCTTCAAGCCCGCCGAGGATGAAGACTCTAAACACAAAGACAAAGCCCACCACCGCGAGTGCGACTACCACCGACGACTACGACTATCTGTTAAGTTCTCTCTCTCTCACTTGTTTGTTGCTCTCACTCTGCCCCTTTCCCTCTCCTTCTAATTTTCGAAACCCTAGCAAGTGATTTTTTTAAGGCTAGGGTTGGTCAAAGTCGTCTATCTCCTATGTGATTTTGATTTTGATTCAATTTGTTCATTTCCAAGTTCTTTTTCTTTAATTTAATTTATGTGAAAATTATGCACACCAACTGTTTGCTAATATGCCTCTGAAAATAGAAAGTATAAAATCTGTTAGTGTCTCAGCCATGAATAAAGAGGCATTCTAACTACCAACCACCAACATTAAGCTATAAATAATGAAATTTATACTCTTGGTCTAGTAACAAATAATGAACCTTACCAAGCTTAAACAAAAGAAATCTAAGGCTGCTTTCAGAAGGTGTAGTATAGCCATCAGTTATAGGTGGGGTGGTGATTATTAGGAAATTGTTGAGATATAGAAGGAGCTAGAATTGATTAGAAAGACCCATCAAATAATGTAAACTGTTCAAATTTTTTGTGGCTTCTCTTCTAATGATCTGAATCTTGTTTTTATTTTTTCATAGTCAAGTTCAAGCTCCTTCCCCTGTCCAAGCCCAAGACGCTGAGAAGAAAGGCTGTAAGTTGTTTGATTTCACTTCTGAATTTGAATTTAATTTAATTTTTTTTTTTTTTGTCATGTTTAGTTTTTAAGTGTTTTGTGGTGCAATAGAATCTTGTTTGGAGGTTACACTGATCAGATGGTGGAGGATGCAAATGCTGTTAAATAACCATACTTTTATTGGCATGTCAGCTAGGCCCAAGTTGTTGTCTGATACTTTTATGGTTGGAATTCCAAACTGTTGGATATGGGGGTGAGGGGTGTACCTCAGTGTGAACGTTAGTGGGAACCAGATTCTGGAAGGCTGTGATCACAGTGGCAGTAGTAGGTTTGTCAAAGGTCATGGAGGTTGTTGATCAAGGGCATGTTGGATGTAATCAAACTGCATAGTTTCTAGTTTTCACATTGTTATGGAGCAATTCTTCATCAATTGGTATTGGCGAATACATATTGATTGGTCAGATGACTCATCTCTATGTTTAAAGAATTGGGCAAGTAAGTAAATATTATTGAACAAAATAGAATATTGAATAGGAACAACAAATGAGATTAATGTGTAGTGTGATAAATGTATTGTTGATTGACTTTGGTAGTGTATGTTTCTCTTTTCTCTTTTACTAAGCAACAGATTAATACAATTAAATTGTTTGTTCTATATACTTCTGTAGTGGATATCTAATTTAGTTAGTTATCTGCTCTTTTACTCTTATGTTGACTCTAAGCAACAAATGAGTTAGCCTTGGTTTATTTAATGTTAAATGCCCTAGAATCCTAGTACCACCATGTTTATTCCTCCAATTTTTTTAATTTATTTTTAAAATTTTTAATTTTTTAATACTAGAAATTAGAGATAGTATGGATAAAGAAAACTAAATTGTTTTTTAAGGTTGCTGGTTGGATTCATACCCCACTTGTTGCATTGGATATATATATCAAGTGATGAAATATTGGTGTAATGCAACTTGCATTGTGATTATTATCAAGCATGCAGTTAAATTTGACAGAATTTATTGTGTGGTGTGGTCTTTTTTGTTTGCTACTGATAAAGATTATACCTAATCTCAGGCCGCTTAAAATTGATTGTTGATTTTTGTTCAAAATGCCAGTTATTGAGGCCAGCAGTGGGCCATGTAGTTTTCATGCCTACCATGACATCTGTTTGTGGATGGCTTTGGACCTTATCTCTTCATCTCTCTCTCTCTCAAAGGGGGACAAAAGAACATGTCTTGCATGGGTCTTAGAGGTGATTAACTATGACAGAGTCAATTTTGATGTCAGTGTATTTGTAGTAAATGATTCAACCAAAATAAACTATAATTATAAAAAATCTCTCATAACTCTGTCAGGACAAGGTAGAAAATAATTAAAATTTTAAGCATCTTATTGTCTTTAACTGGATTTGGTACTTAATTTTGAGCATGTGCATTCTTATTCTCTTATAATTCTGTCAAGACAATGTGCATTCTTATGTATCTTTCTGTTTTGAATTTTGGGAGGTTGTTCTTTTTCTTGGATGGAAGTTTGTGTACGGTATAAACTAAAAAAGTTTCTACTGTAAAAATTTTAATCCTAATTTGGGTTGTCATTGATTGTATAATTTATATGGTTTGTGAGAAACTTGTTGAAACTGATTCGGATAGTTTTCCTTTTCTTACATGGCAGAAACTTTAATTTGGGTTGTTCGTTAATTGTATATTAAATATTTTATGTAGTTTGTGAAAAATGGGTTCAAAGTTATTCAAACATATTAACCAAATGAGCCTTGATAGTTGGTTGTTCTTTTTCTTAGATGAAGTTTGAGTGCAGTAGAAACTTTAGCTTCTACTGCTATATGTGGCATCATACACTCGATACTTGGCGGGCAACCTCTTTTAATATTAGGAGTTGCAGAACCCACTGTCATCATGTACACATATTTTTACAACTTTGCTAAAGGAAGGAATGACTTGGGATGCTAATCGTTCTTGGCATAGACTGGATGGTACTGTAAAATTTACTTTCCCATTTTATAAGAACTTGAGTTTTTGATTGTCATATTTTTTATGTTTTTATTTTACTGTAAATTTTTACAGGGTTTGCATGTGGACAGTTCTGATGTTGTTCCTTCTTGTGATATTCAATGCTTGTGCTATCATCAATAGATTTATGAGGATTACAGGGGAACTATTTGGCATGTTGATTACTGTTCTTTTCATCCAAGAGGCTATCAAGGTATTGTAGTGAAGAAAAACAAATCAACTTGGACATTTGTTATGGCTTAACATAAAATTTTTAAGTTTTAACAAGTATATATATGAATTACAGGGATTGGTGAGTGAGTTTGAAACTTCCAAATCTGAAGATCCAACATTAGGTGGCTTGGCAATGGCCCAACTCAACTATTTGACAACACTGTCACACGCTCACACTGAAAACTAGCCGAAAAATACAATAAATACCTCCAAACCTTCAGTCCAAGGCTGGCCCCCATGAAAGGACCCTCACAGTAAATCTGATGCAAAATTTCTTGTTATGCAATGGAGGGTGGCTCGGAGATTTCATTGCAGACTATGGAGTTCCTCTCATGGTCGTGGCTTGGACAGCGCTGTCTTTTAGTGTGCCGAGCAAAGTTCCGTTTGGAGTTCCCAGAGGGCTCTTTAGCCCTCTTCCTTGTCTATCTTCTGAAGGAGAATCCCACTGCCCTTCACGCTGTATCCAGAATACTATACTGCACCTATATTTTATCATTTTAGATGGAACCATTTCTTTTATCTGATTCATACAACATATCACAATTGACTTGTAGATATAGAATGCAATATTTGCACCCTTTCCTCATTGTAGACTAGTGTATCTCGTACAACATGTTAATCTGAATATCTATGTCAGCATCATTGTTTTCATAGTTTCTTGTTTTTGGTTTTATATTTATGCAAGGCCAAGTTTGGGAAGACTAAATAAGTGTACTTTTTGTCTTTTTGGACAAAAAAATTGAGGTTGAAAATATGAATATTTGGGTTAACTTTTTAACTTTTTATGGAAAAATATATAATAAAAAATTGTGAAAATTGGTTGTTAGAGGAAAATTTAAATTGGGAGTTGTGCAGCCGTAATTGTTGACTTTTGGTGAATAGTGTTAACTTTTTAACTTTTTGAGTAACTTTTTGACTTTTTGGATTATTTGGGAGTACCCAAACTTGGCCTAAATTATGTCAAAATATCCATAACTTGCTGTGACATATATGCACAAAACAACTTCATTTGCTTTTTAACTGTTTAGCTGGTCATATACCGTGTCTCGTTATTGTCCTAGAATTTGTTGTTATGTTGGACTTATTTTTGTTACCGTGTCTCGTAGGGAAATATTTATAATTTACCGTAAAAAATAAGGGAGATTTACGTATAGGTCCTAATAGGTGAATTTATTATTCAATACATCATATGGTAATTAATAACATTTTTTACCAAACATTATTAAAAAACGTCTAATTATTAATTTTCAGGTTCAATACATCATATGGTAATTAATAAAATTTTTTATCAAACATTATTAAAAAACGTCTAATTATTAATTTTCAGCGACAATTTAAAAATTGTCATAAAAATGTCATTAGTTATAAGTTTTAACGACAATTTAACAAAATCGTCACAAAAATGTCACTAATTTTTAACTTTCAGATGCTGTTTAAAAAGTTTGTCACAAAAAAAGTCACTAATTATAAAATTTAGCGACAATTTATAAAAATTGTGACAAACAAATCACTAATTGTCAATTTTTAGTAATATGTAAAAAATCGTTATAAAAAATTATTTTAGCGATAATTTTACTATAACTTAATTTTAATAAGATTTGATAAGAATTAAATATAATTATTATGACCTATTGATAATTTATTTATTTTTTTTATTTTGTTATGTATGAATTATTGAAGTGAAGAGTGCTTTCACTTCTTTCTATCAATATAAAATTCTTGATGCGTTTGTGTTAGGGGCATTAATTTGACAATAATGTAAACAAAAAAAAAAAAAAAAAAAAAAATTGCTTGGAGAAGGGGAAGTTAATGAGTTTGACAGGTGTGTCGTGGGGTGGAAGTGTCTTGGTGAGCAAGTAGGTCAACATTAATGAGTTTGACAGGTTTGTGTGTGGTGGAAGTGTCTTGGTGAGCAAGTAGGTCATACGGTTCAGAATTTTTATAAATGGTAGTAGGTTTTTTCATCTCTTGGTCTCTTATCTTGCACAGCCAAGACGACCCTTTTTTCTTTCTTCTTCCAATTCTCAGTAAGCAACACCATTGATTCATTCATTTTCTCTCTATATTAGTGGGATCATAAATTTTCTGTTTTGGGGTTTATTATTAGATGAGATACGATAATGAGATATAAAATTTAATATGTGTTTTAGATTTGTTTAAGATGAGTTTTTAAAAACAAAAATAATAATAATTTTTTTTTCTTCTAGTTGTGTTATTTATTTTCTCATTATGAGCTATTTATTATTGTAAGATTTGAGTTTTTTTCTTTTTGCTTATAATTATTAGTTATTTCTTGTGTTAATAGTTATCAGACTATAGTTATTCAGTTTGATATTTCAGTGTGATATAATTCTTATTTTGCGTGGTTATCGCTCCACTTAAAATTAATTTAGATCACACATTAATTTTTATGCGTACATTTTTGTAATTTTTGTGCATGTAGCTCATTAATGTTTATTGTATAATATCTTTCAATTTCATTGACCAATCTCAATAATCAAATATTGATTGAATATTTACAGTCAATACCCAAATGTTGAATTTTTTATCCTTTTATCTTATGAAAAAGCTCAATGATGAAGAACAACAGCACAGATCCTCTTTAACACTTTTTCTCAGCATTGGATGCAGGTGAATATGGAGGTGTTGGAAGCTGACTTCATGCAAATGGCATTGAAGGAAGAAATTGAAGCCCAGGACAATTGTTTGGATGATGAGAAAGAATTTGGGCCTATATCAAGTTCAAGAGATGACCATCATTTAATACAAGTAAACTTCACAAAGGATATTCATGATACTGAGAAGCTAATTCAGAAGAAAAATGAAGCTTATTCTCAAATTGCTGAAAAATTACTAGAAAGGACGGTATGCCAACCCTGTATAGCTTTTATCATTTTTACTTTTATTTATAAGTCTAGAGAGAGTTGGTCTGTTGGATGAGTGACTTTCTTATCGAGCAACTAATATGATATTTGAGTTTGAATCTTATCATTATGCCATATAGTTTATCTTTTTTCTCTTCTATTGGTCATATAATTTCTCATTTCATACTAGTCCATATATGTTTGAATTATGTAGTTATGATTATAGAATCAATATGTTGTGGGATAATATGAATTTGATCATCCTAAGTGGACAACCACTTTTAAAAACTCATTATAGGCTTTACAAAACAAGCTTTATCATTATCTTCTGAGAATGAGATTTTCCAAGCTATATGTAGCTGTCATGGACGTGAGGCTCTTGCCTCAGATGGTTTTAACTTCAACTTTATCAACCAAGGGAAAAAAAAATGGAATTTGATTAAGGATGATGACCTAAAACATAATTAATTAGTTGTCAAAATGGTTTCTAACCTTTTATCTTTTTTGAATTACCAAACAGGAGGATCGGAACCTTGTAATTTTAAAATTGCGAAATCTATACGGGAACTATTCCAAATATCCTATATCGTGGTGGAGGAATGAAATGGAGACTTTGCAGGAATGTTTGAAGGAATTTCAGCCTTCAAAGAACCCTAACCCTAGCCGAGGGAGAGACTCTCAGAGAGTTATAATTGGTAAAAGCTCACCTGGATACCATGTTATTTCAAAGTTCAAGCACCAACCTCTACAATATTCAAATAGTTTTTGGTTAAGGAAGAATGAAGTCGAGAATTTGCAAAATTGTCTCTTAGAGCTTCATCATTCGAAGAACCTCATCCGAGAAAGAAGAGCTATTGTAAGTTTATTATCCAATAGTTCTTATCATAGTTAATGAAATTTTTCATCAAATACTATTAAAAAAACGTTACTAATTATTAATTTTCAACGATAGACGTCATAAAAAATGTCAATAATTATAAGTTTTAGAGACAGTTTAAAAAAAATTGTTACAAAAAAGTCACTAATTTTCAACTTTCAACAACAAATCGAAAAATTCGTCACAAAAAAAGTTACTAATCGTAAGTTTTAGACAATTTATAGAATCCGTGACAAAAAGTCACTAATCATTAAGTTTTAGTGACGCATGCAAAAAATCGTAACAACAAACTATTTTTTGCGACGATTCTATAAATACTTATATTCAATAGGACTTGATGAGAATTAAGTTTAACTATTAGAATCTATTGGTAGTTTACCTTTTTAAAAAAGATAAATTACAAAAACAACCTTCAAATTTACTTAAAATATAGATTGCTCATTATTGTTCTACAAATTACATTACGCTAGTTCAAGTTTTTAATCATATAATAAATAACTCATTTTATTGATAAATCATGAAATCAATTAATAATAAATGACCCCTTTTTTTAATGATATTAAAAATATATTTAACTTAATAATTCAAGTAGTATTATTGTTGTATAGTATAGAGTAGTTACAAATTTTATTTTTTGTGTTAATTTTGTTAAACAAAAAATTCTGATAAGGGGGTATTGTAATTTCTAAAATTACATGAGTCAATTCGTATTTTAAATAAATTTTAAAAAACATATTTGTAATTTATCCTTGTAAAAATGTTGAGTTGAGGTTTTTCTTTTCTTTTCTTTTTTTTGTGGAGGGAGAGGCGATTAAAAGTATCATATTTTCAATGTCACGTTCACATCTTAAATTTTCAGACAATGTTGAATAACGTTCTTATATAATTAAGCTAAAATAGTTAAGCCACCAATAGAGGTGGAGTTTCTTCCTAATTGAGCTAATTTTAATGTTTAAAGTAATAAATTATTTTTCAAATGTAAAATAAGGAGTGGACATGAGCCCAATAACTAGCTGAGACCGCTCAAGCTTGCTCATAATTTATAGCGTTTGGGATTATGGGTTAGGCGTCTAAGGTTGGGTTGGACACTTTTTTGGGCTCAGTTATAATGTGGACCAGACTTGAGAAGAGTGCTTCAAACACAGCAAATCTCATTTTTAAATTATAGGGAGATTTACGGGTAAATCTTATTTATTATCTAATAGATTTTATAATAATTAATGATATTTTTTTATCAAATATTATTAAAAAACGTCAATAATTATTAATTTTCAAAGATAATTTAAAAATTTTATCACAAAAAATGTCACTAATTATAAATTTTAACTACAATTTAAAAAAATTATCACAAAAAATCATTAATTTTTAACTTTCAACAATAGTTTGAAAAATTCGTCATAGAAAAGGGTCACTAATTGTAAGTTTTAGTGACAATTTATATAAAAAAAAACTAAATTGTCAATTTTTAAAGACATATAAAAAAATTGTCATAAAAAATTATTTTTAACAACGATTTTACTTGAAATTATTTTTAATAGGACTTGATGAGAATTAAGTCTAACTATTAGAACTTATTGGTAGTTTATCCTAAATTTTATATTATGCAATATATTTTTATAAATATGTATATTTATATGTATGTTTTGTATTGTTTTTAGAACTATAAATTATGTATTACTAGTTAAGTAAAGAATTAGTTATAAAATTTGAACTAAAAGGTTGGAACAACTTAAACAGCACCCAAATGATTAAATTAATTATAATTTTATTTTAAAATATGAAAATAATATTTATATTAATAATGTCCGGACCATATGGCAACTGGTGATTTTTATTTCATTTTTGAACAAACTTGAAAATAAAATATAGGCCCAATCTCAAGGTGATCCAAATTTAAGAAATGATTTCAAAGTATTATTATGTAATACGGGCCTGGCCCAAACCCACCCAAGCCGAACTTGAACCCATGTTCACTGCTAAAATCTAGTTTGTTGTATTTGTAATTGAGCTAATTATAGCGTATAAACTAAGAAATTGTATTCCAAACAGTAACAAAAAAAGATTAAGAAAATCATTGGCAATTTTAAGTAAATTTGTTTTGAATTTAAAAAGGAATAATTACAAAGACAATAACTAATGTGGAATTATGAATTGCAGGTAAAGAGTTTGAACTACAAGATGCAACACGGCAGTAACAGTCTTGCAGAGGAGAAGAAGTTTCTTAGAGAGATGAAAC
Source organism: Camellia japonica (assembly GCA_030407325.1). NCBI lineage: Eukaryota > Viridiplantae > Streptophyta > Magnoliopsida > Ericales > Theaceae > Camellia > Camellia japonica. Next base: position 126,544,901 of record JAPPVO010000002.1, on the reverse strand, counting down.
AGAATGAAGCAAAAATGGATAATATTAAACTTAATAATAATAGTAATAATAATAATGTTAATCATGCTTCAGAAGCTGCACAGATTCGATACTATTTGGGCTCCAGAAAAGATATTCAGCATGATCTTCAGGTAAGATATTTTTGTGAAGGGTTGTTTTATTTTTAAAAGGCATTACAAAATAACTTAAGGTCAGAAAATAAGTTAGAAACTATTTGAGTTATGGAAATTTTATTTTAAAATGGCTTGAGTTTTATGAAAAAGTCTCACATGTATATATATATATATTTTTTTGTTCTTATTGCAGTTTATACGCAACGAATTGAAAAGACTAGAGAAGGAAGATCGAAAACATACCACAAACATTCAACGTCAAAAGCGAGAATTAAAGGCTATAGAAAGTGACATTAGTTCTCTGCAGAATAAACTGGCAAATATAAATAGAGAGAAATCTAAAGCATATGAATGCATTCTTCAACTCAAAAAGAAGGGTGATGATATGTTATTGTAATTAATATGAAGCATGTGTAAGCAATTGTAACTTTTATCTTCAATAAGCAACTCGAAATCATCTTGTTCATCATTTGTCAAAAGGCAAACATGACAAAGGCACTTGAAACTTGAAAGACCGAAAAGCTGGAGATTGAACAACTTATAGTGTTTTTTTTTTTTTTTTTTGTGGAACGCAACGACTTATAATGTTGTCACACAAAAATTCAAACATGGCTTAAAACAAGTACCAAACAAGTGCAGATTTTACATTTTTTGGCTTCTATAAGCAAGTGAATAGCGAATTATGTAGTAGTAATCGTAGGTCAAGTATAATGCATCTGTGTAAACAAGGGTCATAAGTATATAGGCAAGCCACATCACCCTGAAATATGAATTTATGAATGCATCCTTAATAATGAAAAATTAGAACAAGGACGTGAGAAGCAAGTGGCATAGAACAAGGACGTGGTTGCAATAAAAAATTTCAAGGGCAACGAAATGTGAAAATCGTTGCTATTGAACCATGACAATTGAACTAAAAGTTGAGTTCCAAACCCGATAAAGAAGCAACCAAACTTCCTCCAATGTAAGACATGAACAACTGCAGATCTCGTTGTCCATTTATTGCTTTTGTGAAAAAAATTGGTAGGCCATTTTCTTGATCGAAACCACCAGGGATAGTAAAAAGTGCAGCGTAATTGACGGTGCCAATTATAGTGGAAACAATCATGTCAAGCTACTATTAATATCTTTGATTGCTTTCTCAGCTTCCTTCGTCATGTCCTGTACTCTTCCTCAACTACTTCTTTTGCTATCTTCCAATCAATGTTTCGATGATGTATCAAATGTGGATGACAGTCATTTTGTACACGCAATGGAAATCCAAGGAAACCAAGCAAGAGGACAATATTAAAAGGAATTGAAGAGTTTCTAGCATTAATGCTTTAGATTGTAACTTATCTCAAGGTTAATTATAACAAGACCTTCTCAACTATAAACGAATATTACTTTGATCTCTTATCTATGAACTTATATATTTTTATCTCATCAGTTATAACAAATCATACAACTGTCTCCTCTTTTGGAGGGGCTAAAAGTGACATGCATTTTTGTAGTTGAGACAATCAAAATATACAAGTTCATAAACGAGAGGCAAATAGTAATTTACAGAGAGGGTTATAATGTAATTAACCCTTTGTGTTACCACACCACCACTATTACCTGCACTACTACTATTATTATTATCCAGTGCATATCTACTACTGGATCAGGATCCTGTGTCATAAATCTCTCTGTAATAATCTTGTTGTACTAATCTAATGGTTTATGTTTAAAATTTAGGGTGTGTGGTTTTAAAAAATGTGATATAATGTCATTTTACTTTAATTTTGAACTCAAGTTGTTAGATTATGTATTTTGCTATAAGTAAAAGCACAAAATCATTGTAGAAAAATTATGGTAGAGGATCCTTGGATCTCTACTACTAGCTAGCTACTGCTAGTATTGCAAGTTAATATATATATAGCTCAGGGAGAGTACCTTAAACCAAAACACATCCCATGTCATTCGGTTTACAGGTCCGAAAGGATCTCGAGGAAAATGATCTTTTTTGTACTTGTAGGCTGCAAGACACAAAATAGTGTTCCCAATGATTATCAACATCGGCCATCATTCTATCTACGTGATTAACAGTCTTCTTCAAGTGGTCATGGAGAATTCTATCTTTCAGCTGTGCCGCTATGTGTAGTATATTTCTTCCATTCTCATCAAATGTAGTCGCAACATTAGGGAATTTTTCAAGGGTTTCCTCTACCATCTCATTGATGCATGTGTTTCCTCTACCATCTCATTTCTTCTTCTGCTTCGGTGATGAAGTGGCATCTCCAAAACAGTGGACTGCATACACATGTAAATTTCACAATTTATGTAATCAATCCAACCATTGTCTTTTTCTATCAGCCTTTTTGTTAGCTCTCTTGCAAGCACATGCTTTTGCTTTGCATCATTAATTGGTTTAAACCAAGCACAAGCTTCATGAGAAAAAAAAAGAAGACAACAAAGAAGCATTAAATAATAATAATTACTTGATAAAATGATAAGCTAGGCAAACCATCAATTGTCTAGTGAATTTTTCTTTAATTTCTAGTGAGGACTGATGACAAACAACAGAAAGCAAAGTCGGCAATGATTCATATCAGGATCATAGCCATTTTTGTTCCGTAGTCTGATATCATGCGTTTTGTTCAATTATCCACGACACTTTTGCTCTTTTTTTTTATTATTATTTAACATGTAGCAAGAATCTGTGAATTGTGGGCACAGAAAGCACCCCAAATTTCAGATTTAACTGTATTCCAAAACTACGAATAGCGCATAATTGAAGATTAAGAGCAGCGAACTTGTGATGATCCTTCTGTATCCTGTAACAAAATACCATTGTAGAATAATTAATAAGACAAACGAAAAAGTTGGGCCTTTTTTTTTATCAATAAAGTAAAGACATTCCCATTCAGCACAATTACCTGCATATTTAACTTGCCAGGATCAAACCCACAACACTAGTCAAAATTCGCTTTTTCTTTTTCTTTTTTAATTTTTGGGTAGGGTAAACTATATTTAGAAAAAATATTGCACATGTCCTTGCGTTATATAAATGTCTGTACATAGAAAAAAAAAATAAAGGAAAATAATATTATACCTGACATGTTTCTGTATACTATCATGTTTCTTTTCTCTACAAAATTTATTGCTTATCTAAAAAATAATAATACCTGGCATTAATTTGGAGGATAACAAAGTCCCAATTCCTTGATTTAGAGAGATCATGTAGACTCTCACGCGGGTCTTCCACGTCACCAGCAGTTTTTGAAACAATAACCACAGATGGAATACCTGCTTAACAACAAAAACAAATAGTCATCCCCAGATGTCTTTTCAATTCAAAACTTTAATTAAATTGTTAAATCAATTTGAAATAATGAACCTGTTTTCATAATCATAATGTGGAGACTACAGAACATAATATTTAGAAGCAGATCATTCAACATCTTTTTCATCATTAGCACAAATAAATAAATAAGTAAATACAATAAAATAAATAAGAATACACGTATATTGTATACATGAAAGAAGAAAGAAGATATTAAGCCAAAAAGTGGCGAATTGGTGGAGTTAATTGAAATAAGGGATGCTTTCGGGGTGAAGTCATTTTATTCTAACTGAATTTGCAGTAGATGATTTCATTCTCTTGTTTGTTGGTATTGAATTTTCTGTTTCTTGCTCCATTTTTTATTTTTTTATTTTTGCAAGTGTTGTTTCATTCTCTGACTGAATTTTTAGTAGTTGATTTTTTATTTTTATTTTTCATGGGTAAATTTCACTAGTAGTCTATGTAGTGTAACCCATGTTTCAATATATTCCCTATTATTTCAATTTGTCCTCCAATTTTTTCCATGTTGTATCAATTAAGGACAATTAATAGCAGGCAATCAAATTCTCAACGGAAAATGGTCCCATGCATGTAAGTGACCAATTTGCAAGGGCATATTTCAGTCATTTTCTCACCTTAATCTCTTTATCTTAACAAATAAAAAATGTTCATCTTGTCTAACCATGTCTTCGCCACACCAAATCATTCCTTCCTCTCACTCTTCCTCACCCCACAGCCACAACCACCCCTTCCTCATCCATGGCCGACTAGCCTCTCCTCATTGTCCAGCAACCACCCACCTTATGGTCAACCATCTCATCCTCTTGTTAGCCAATGACCGCACACCTCCTCCATGGCCGACCACCCCCACATTCTTCTTGGCCATCGACCACTCCTTCTTCCTTAGCCAACAACTACCCACTACCACCATCCTACCTCTCCTCCACCACCCACCAACAAGCCTAAAACATCTGCCACCCATCAACTAGCCACCAACACCATCGACTACCACATCTCTACGCACATGATCACCTCTAAAACCCCCTTCCATTGCCATCGAAACAGCCACTACCAATCAACCAATGATCACAACAAACAACTACCAGCTGCTACATTCCCCCTTCCCTAGCCACCACCCCCTCCTTCCCATGTCCCCATTCCCCTAGCATCACCACCACTACAACATTGAACCACAACCATCAACCAAACCCACAAGATGTCACTAATAAAAAAGCCTCTAACATAATCAATTTTGTGACAAATAAATAAGTCTCTAGCATAATCAACTTTAGGCAGCCGACCCCATTTGATGGGACTTAAGGCTTGGCTTAATTTGGTTTATAATCAACTTTAGGCAGACACCCAACTCCATATTCAAGACATGTGAAACTACTGGAGGTAGGCAACTTAGTTCAAGACTAAAGGGTGTTTGTTGTGCTACCTCATCAATAAAGATTTTAATTTTATCATGGGAATGGAACATTAGTTCTTCACACCCAAATTTCCAATGACATTACAGCAATAGCCAAGCTTGTTGTCATCACTCACTAAGAATGGAAAACAAGATTAAGCAGAAGATTAATAATTTCATTTTTTTTTTCTTCTTTTAAGATATTTCTCAGCAATTTAAGGGAGATTGAGAAAAATTATACCTAAGTTTGGGGGTGTTGGCTTTGGTTCTGGTGACTAGACCACATGTAACCCCAAAACCCTAGCCCAATCTTGCAAGCATTATTAGCTCTAGGGTTGAAGTGATGAAATGGAAGAGAGAGAGAGAGAGAGAGAGAGAGAGATTGTAGGGGGTAAGTGGTGAGGAAGATAATGGCTGGACTCATGGTTGTTGTAGGTGGTGTGGAAGATGTAAGTGAACGATCAAGAGATGTAAATAGGTCTTACACTCCATTTGTATAGACTGATTTGGCGAGAAAAAAGAAAAATGTTGAGAAAATTTTGGTTTATGAATTTGGGAAAATTTTAAGAGGGGAAAGAGAAATGCGTGTGTAATGTAATTGGAATGAAAAATGATTTGTAGCTCAAAAATCTTTCAACTCGAATGGTCCGACTGCGCAAAACGACGTCGTTTTGGGTAGTTTTTTTTTTTCCCCTATTAAATCTCTGAAACAAGGACAAAATAGAGGGACGAAGAGAGAGGAAAAGAAAGAGAAAGAGAGGGAAAAGAGAGGAAGAGAGAAGAAAGAGAGAGAAGAGAGAGAGCTCCACCAGAGACTTCACTGAGTTTCTTCTTCTTCTTCTTCTTCTTCTTCTTCTTTTTTCAGGGTTTGAAATCGATCGATTTCATCGAAATAAATGGATATGGATTTCACAAAATCGATAGATGTTGATGATGATGATGTTGATGAAGATGTTGTTGTTGATGATGAAAATATTGTTGTTGATGATGATGATGTGTTGATGATGATGATGTTGATGAAGATGTTGTTGATGATGATGATGTATTGATGAAGGTGTTGTTGTTGATGAAGATGATGTGTTGATGAAGGTGTTGTTGTTGATGAACCAGCTTCCTCTTCTCTTTGTGTTCTTCATCTTCAAAGAGAAGAGGAAAAAAATAATAATAATTCCAAAACGACGTCGTTTTGGACTTGGGCCATTCGAGCTGTCTTCTTTTCGAGCTACCAATCAGAACTGAATTGGAATATATTTATATTTTATTTTTTTAATTATAGCCTCGTTTGATAAATGGCTTTTTTAGTCAAAAAGTCGAAAAATTACTAAAAAAATCAAAAAGCCAACAATTTATATAAAAAAGTCAAAGATTCTATTTTCTCTCTATTTTTTTGCACATCTTTTCATAAAAAATCAAAAAGTTATCCTAAACATACTAGTTTTTTTTACATCATATTTTAGCCAAAAAGTTACTAAAAAAGCTTATTCCCAAACGAAGCCATATTTGATTTATAAATTTATGAAGAGATTTAGAAATATAAAAAACAATATGTAAAATGTAAGTAAACTATAATTATATTTCATTTATATTTTATTTGCATTTTTTCTTTTTTTTTTTTTTCTTTTTTTACTTTTCAAATTATTCTCCAAATTTATTAACTAAATGAGTCTTAGCTATTTGGATGCTTAACTAAACGGTAAATTACTACCAGGGTTGGTGGCGTAGTGGTGAAAACATTGCCTTCCCATAGTAGTGAGTTAAGTTCGACTCCTAAGGGGCACGCAATTCTGGATTTATCGCATATTTCGATCAAACCTTGGCCCTGCTAGGGGGTGGTTAATGATGTCACGACCCAAATCCGCCTCTATAGATTTTGCATCGTAACTGACCAGTAATCTTGGGATTACTCAAGGCCTCTGAATAGATTAACTTAATAATAAGGGGTTGCGGATGCAGATATAAAAACATATGTAGTCTATAGAGCTGTGCAAGCATACATGATATGCATTTTTTTCCTCCAAAACATGATCAACTGAGATGTTTGGCACCAAAACATGGTGAATTCTTAAACATAGCCAAGGTAAGAACTTGCATGTGAGAATTTCTTAGAAAACATGCTCCAGATGCCATAAGATGCACATCCATGCATGAATTGGTTCCCAATTCCATCCTTTAAGCTCAATTCCCATGTTAATTCACCTCCTTCACTTGACTTCACATACTTAACACCTCAATTACATAACTAAAGGGTTGAACTCTTACCTTTAAGTCTTAATTTGTAAGAATTCCTAGTTGTTCCTCTCAAAATTCCTTGTTGGCAATGCAAACATCGGGCCACAAAATCTGCAATGCTTTTCTTCATTCTAGGCCACCAGAAATTCTGTTTCAAATCATGATACATCTTTGTATTCCCTGGATACATAGCAAATTTAGAATTATGAGCTTCAGTCATAACACGCTTTCTCAAATCAAAAAAATCTAGCACACAAAGTCTATTCTGAAATTTCAACACATCGTTTGCCAATATAAATCTCGGCCTTGGTTTTGAGTCCATCTCATCCACAATCTTTTTTAGAAATTCATCTTGCAGTTGCTTCTCTCTAATCTCTTCGATGATTGTAGGCTGAGTAGAAATAGCGGCTAAGATCCCACCCTATTCATACATCACAACCTCAATCTCATTCTTTTCCAGGTCACATAACAATTCCTTCTGGTCGGTGAGCAAACATGACAAATTCCCAATGGATTTTCGGCTCAATGCATCTACAACAGTATTTTCCTTTCCTAGATGATACAGAATTTGCAGATCATAGTCTTTGATCAATTCCAGCCATCTTCTTTGTCTTATGTTCAGTTCTTTTTGGGTAAAGAAGTATTTTAAACTTTTGTGATCGGTATATATCTCACAAGTTACACTATACAAATAGTGTTGCCAAATTTTCAACGGATAGTTCTTTTTATGTGGTTCGAGTTGCCGAGAAGCATAAGCAATCACCTTACCATTTTGCATTAACATATAACCCAAACATTTGTATGATGCATCACTGTAAATCTGAAACCCATCAATACCATTAGGCAAAGTTAAAATCGGTGCAGTTAATAATCTAGTTTTCAACTCTTAGAAGGCAAACTCTCTTTGATCGTTCCAATCGAATGATATATTTTTCTGAGTTAACTGGGTCAAAGGCATAACAAGTTTTGAAAAGTCTTTCACAAATCTTCTGTAGTAGCCTGCAAGTCCCAGAAAACTTCTAACTTCTGCTACATTAGTTGGTCTTGGCCAGTCCACAATGGCTTCAACTTTTTGAGGGTCAATAGGGATACCGTTCTTATTGATTACATGTCCCAAAAATGCCACACTGTCAAGCCAGAATTCACATTTGGACAATTTTGCATACAACTTCTTTTCTCTTAAAATCTGTAAAGCAGTTCTCAGATGATTCTCATGTTCTTCCCTGCTTTTAGAATAGATTAGTATGTCATCAATGAATACAACAATAAATTCATCAAGAAATTGTTTGAACACCCTATCCATTAAGTCCATAAAAGTTGTAGGTGCATTTGTTACTTCGAATGGCATGACCAAAAATTCTCGATGTCTTCTGCTTTCACTTTTAGCTGGTGGTATCCGGATCTAAGGTCTATCTTAGAGAACACTTGTGCCCCCTAGAGTTGGTTAAACAGATCATCTATTCGGGGTAATAGATATTTGTTCTTCATGGTTACTTTGTTCAACTCACGGTAGTCAATGCACAGCCTCAAGAACTCGTCTTTCTTTTTGACAAACAACACTGGAGCTCCCCAAGGTGAGGTACTCGGACGGATAAATTTCTTGTCTAAGAGTTCTTGGAGTTGGCTTTTAACTCCTTCAGTTCAGAAACTGACATTATATAAGGAGTCTTAGAGATAGATTGTGTTCCAGGTACTACATCAATAGCAAACTCAATTTCCCTATCAATTAAGTCTCCGAGTAGGTCATTAGGAAACACATCAGGAAATTCACAAATCACAGGAATAGTTTCCACATTGGCACTATCCGAAGACACAGTCAACATACTACACAAGTAGCCCCTACAACCTTTTCTCAACAATTTTCTGGCTTTCATAAATGAAATCAAGTATGGTGGAGGAACTACTCCATTCCCAGTGAAAACAAACTCAGTCATACCAGGTGGTTTAAACATGACGATTTTATTCACACAATCAATAGTGGCACAATACTTTGATAACCAATCCATGCCCAAAATACAATCAAAGTGGTCAATGCTCAAAGGTAGCAAATCAACGTACAATGTCATATTACCAATCAAAACATCACATGCCGGATATATATAAGTACACATCATAGAACTTCCCAATGGTGTAGACACAGATAGTATGCAATTCATAGGTTCTAATGATCTAGTCAACTTCTGAGAAAAAACATGCGATACAAATGAATGCGTAGAACCAGAATCAATCAGCACATAGGCATTTTGTGCACAGATAGAAATTATACCTGACACCACTGGCTCAGTATTCTGTACATCACCGGGTACTAGCGCGAACACTCTCCTTTGCTTTAGCGTTTTATTCCCGGTGTTACTCCTGGCATTAGTTTTTGCATTGGCCCTCGTTACAAGAGTAAATCTGGTTGAACTTACTGCCAGATGGTTTGTATTGTCAAACCTCATTGGACAGTCCTTAATTATGTGACCAGTTTTACCACACCGAAAACATGTGCCCGATGCACGATGACACATGCTTTTAGGCTTCTTTCCACATTTTGAACAGATTGGCATAGATCCACTACTTTGGCTTGAACTGCTCGAAGATATAGTATTTTTCTTTTTGTTTGTGAAGAATGAACGGCCCTTTCGAAAATTGGATCTAGGTCTTTTGTTTCTCTATTCTGTTGTTGGTGCCTTAGCTTGTTTCATTGCGGCTAGGGTGACTTCCGTCATTATCGCTCTGTTTAAAACTTCCACATAGGTAGGCAATTTTAAGACGCTTACGTGGTCAACCACTTCCAAATCCAAGCTGCCTTCAAATTTTTGTGCTTTTTTGTCATCAGTATCCATCATATGTGGAGTAAACCAAGCTAGTTTGGTGAATTTGGCTTCATACTCAGCTACAGACATCCTACCTTGCTAAGTTCTTGAAACTCTAACACTTTCTGATCCCTGAAGCATTGGGGAAAGTACTTGTTGTAAAATATCTCATTGAACTGAGTCCATGTCATGTCTCCGTTATTATTTCGAACTAACAACCACCATCTCGGGCTTCATCTTTTAGAGTATAGGTGGCCAAGAGTACTTTCTGAGTCGCGAAGCAAGGGAACACTTCAAATAACTTTTTCATTTCAAGCAACCATGTTTCTATCTTTAAGGGTTCAATACCACTCAAGAAAGTTGGCGGTTTCATCTTCATAAACTTCTGGGTTAAGTTGATTATATCATTGTTATCCGGTTCGACTTGCACCGGTGGAGGTGGAGGGCGCAAAGGTTGTTGCCTCTGTTCTTGTTGAGCCATTGCCTCAGTTAAAGCTACAAGCATTTGTTCCATGCAACTCATTCGAGCCTAAGATGATTTAACTATTCCATCATTTTTTGTATTTTCCATTTGCTATAGGTGAACAGAACATTATAAACATAGGCAAATAATCTTTTTTACAACATTCAAATAATTTGTTTCCATATCATGTGGTCATGATCATATTTAGTTTTCACTTTCAATGAACACACACTCACATATGCAGATGGAATGCCTCTACTTCTGACTAGGACGTTCTAAGCTCATATGGACTCGTGTGTATGGTAGAACACGTGCTCTGATACCAATCTGTCACGACCTAAACCCGCCCCTATAGGTTTAGCGTCGTAACCGGCCAGTAATCCTTAGATTACCAAAGGCCTCTAAATAGAATGACATATAAGTAGGGGCTGCAGAAGCAATATACAAAAATATACATGGTTAATTGAGCTGTGAAGACATACATGAGATTGATAATCTTAAACTTTTTAAACATACGTGCAACATCAAAAGATACGGTAGTTACATGTCACCCCATGCACTGTACATATAACAGAAATTTTGTTCGCAATTCAAGTCAAAAAGAACAAATTCTTAAATATTTACAAGAATATGGCCACAAGACTTGACATGATCCGGAACCTCCTCGGGAGGCATAAAGGGTAGCTGACAAACTCAAAACTCTTCAGGCATCATCTTAAGCCTGGTCGCACTTGGTCACCTACATATATAATATAAATAGTGAGCGGAAGTCCAGTGAATAATAACAGAGTAAAAGGTTAAACGAATGATGTCCCATAATTAATTCAGAAACCAGAGTTCATATCGAAGACAGATTCACATTCTTATTCTTGTTCTGAACATATACAGAAATCAGAGTTCATGCTTAATTTTATATGGCTTATCTGTTAGCGCTAACAAATCACGTACAGAGCATCGAAGATCATACTTGTCAGTTCCATAAAGGAACCTCCGGACTGGGAACGGATAACTTGTCAGTTCTATAAAGAAATCTCCAGCTAGGTGTAGATAACTTGTCAGTTCCATAAAGGAACCTCCAGACCAGGAACAAATAACATACTTATGTCACAAATACTTATCGAAAAGTGGACAATAATTCATAGTACAGAACATAACATTTCATAAACAAATCTTAATTCATATACAGAAAAGAATTTAACTTGAACATAGCTTTACTAAGTTATTACACACAGATATCGAATGGCTACAAGTAAACAGAAAGAGTAGGCAATTCAGATACAGATACAGAATGAATACATACTGAATTACACACCCGGAATCATTAACTTAGTTCTTTATTGTCTTGATGTGTTTCTATTTCTTATCCTCATTATTGTGTCTTAATCTTGACCTAGAAATGCCTAGGATGCAATGAGGATGCTAAAAGGCACTTGAAAATACTTAGCAAAACTTGCTGAAAACAGGGTCCTCGCTCGAGTGCAAATTTCTTCGCTCGAGCGGACATGCAAAATGTGAGTGGTTGCTCGAACGTAACTTCTGTCGCTCAAGCGGTCTGTAAACTTTTGCAAAAGTGCTGGTTGCTTGATTTTTACGCTCGACGGACGCTCGATGGTCGCTCGAGCGTGTGACTCAGGTCTTCGCTCGAGCGCAACTTTTGTTGCTCGAGCATTCTGCAAAACATATGAACTTCTGAGAGCATGCATTTTATGCTCGAGCTAACTTCTGGTCGCTCGAGCGGAAGTGCAAGACCACATAGTGGTCGCTTGAGCGTAGGTTCTATCGCTCGAGCGGAAGGTGCAAATTCTGGAATTTCCAGATTTGCCTTCAAGCTTCAAAACTCAAATTTAAAGTCACAAATCATATTCCTTTGGGCCAAAAACTCAAGAAAACATGTCTAACTTGAAAAACATTGAGAATTAAAGATCATTTCATGAAATCAAGGCCCATAAGCTTGTCTATTTGAGCAAACTCAAACTTGAATTTTGCAACATAATATAAATACAACATGCATGTATTACATTGACTTCAAAACTTCCAAGACATAATCTAATGACACAAAATGACATGAAACTTGATGAACTCTTGAAACTAAGGTGAAGTAGTAACATGCATGAAGAGATTCTTGGAAAACAACTTCAAAATGTTATGAAATATGCATGCATCCATGGTTTGAGTTCATTCTTCAATTCTAACTCAATTCTCATGTTAATCTATTTAATTCTCTTGAATTCATGAACTCACCAACTCAAAAGCAAGACGAAAGGCTTGATGAAAGGCTTGAATTCTTACCTTAAACTTTGAATTCACAAGTGTGGAGGATTAAACTTGAAAATTCTCTCCAATTATCAACAATCCTAGCGATTCTCCTCTTTCCATTGTTGATTTCACTTGTTCTCTCTCTCTCTCTCTCTCTCTCTCACATTTGGAGTCTCAAGATGAGGAAGTAACAGTGTGTAGGTGTGAGTGGGGTCATATAAGCCTTATACGGCCTTAATTAAGAGTGAACTAATTAGACTTTAATTAGTCTAAGCAATGGCCATTAATTAATTTGAATTAATTTGTTCCGAATCGAATTTTAATTAAACTCACCATAAAATTCTAAAAATTCCAACGAACACATAAATCAAGTTAATTTCGTGGTCGGATGCCGATAAGGCCTTCAATTCGTAGAACGAAATAGAAACAGAAACAAATATTTCTACGATGAACATATATAAGCACAATAAGGCAACACACACATGTAATAAATCTAGAATTTCACCTTAATTACTGATTAGGTTTATTTAACCATGAATTAACACAAATCAGAGGTCGGGGTTATTACAGTTTGGGTTTGGTTTTGGCTATGTCTGGAATTGGTCTTCTTTGTTTGAGATATTTTTCGCCGACGCTTGATCAATAATGGAGTTGATCTTCTCGGTCTAATTTGACGGTTTAATTTGCAATTTATAGTGTTGTGGTGATATTTGAAAATAAGACCAATTGTAAACCACAGAAGATGCCGAAACTCCTTTTCCAAAAACACCATTGCTCTCTACAACATTGTGCTTGATTTTGTTTAGTTAAGTTCAAATTTGTATTTTAGATCTGTATTTCTTTACTTCTGTTTTGTATTTTCATCGTTTAGATATGTATGTTCACTGACTTCTTATTTGTGGTTTAGATTTGTGTATGATGATGATTTTGTTGTTATTGTTGTTGTTGTTGTTATTTTTGATGTTGATGATGAAACAGATTGTAATAGATAGAGAAAAAGAAGATAACCAAACCAAACCAAACCAAACCAAACTAAGCCTTAAGTCCTATCAAATGGGGTCGGTTACATGAATCCTTCTTTTCCACACGGCCCTATCAAAAGGTTTGGTGATTTGGTTTGGCTTTGTATTTCAAAAGATTAATAAATAAATAAATAAAATAGGACATATAGAAAAATTTGAAGAAAAAAAATTAAATAGATAAGAAAATTTGAACAGATAGAAAATTCACAAAGAAAAAATTTGGTCAGGTAGAAAATTTACACAGATAAAATTTGGAAAAATAGATAAAATTAAACAGATAGATATAAATTTGAACTAATAGTCAAAAAGTTTAAACAAATTGGAAAATTTTTGAACAGATAAGAAAAAAACTTGAATAGATAGTCAACGGATAAAAAAGTCAACAGATAAATTAAGGGTAAAATTAAAAACAATATGTCTTTTAAAATAAACAAAAATACTTCTTACTAAATTATTTCATAAAAAAAAATCTCTCACTAACAAAAAAAATAAAAATAAAAAATCTACTCAACTTGGTGTCTTATCCCTCATTAACTTGAATTTTTCAGCAATCATTCCCAAAATAAATCAAATTATAAAAATAAATTTCATGGTGAGCTGGAGAAAACCTAACGACACGGTTTAATCTTGTTACTCAGCTAATCAGAGAGAGGTTGGACCCCTGACGTGGTCACTTAAAATGCATAACACCAAATAACGATAAAGTAGTTGGCATCACGTGAAATTACAGTACAAGCAATCAACAATTTCTGCCGTGAAAGTGGAAGACACAGTTCTTAAAGTCAAAAAATAAAATAAAATAAAATCACTACAAGAAATGACACTTTTGGCTACTAAAATATTGATTGCTAAAAGTCCGATATTTGGTCGCTGAAACGATTTAGCGACTAAAAAGTTATGTCGCCAAGTTCGTCGCCTATACCCTGTCGGCGATAGTATTGGTGACTAAACTTTTTTTGGTCACCGAAAGTGAAACATTTGCCTACTAAATTTGTTTTAGTCCGCAAATGTTAACTTTTCGCGACTAAAACCTTTAGTCGCCGAAAGTTACTTTTGGCTACTAACATTCGTTTGGTCAGGGAAGGTGTTCCTTTTTGCTACTAAAGAATTGGTCACCCAAAGTTAACATTTGGCTACGATGCCTTAGTTAGTCGGCAAAGGTGAGATTTCGGCGACTAAATTTTTAGTGACTGAAAGTTCTACCGTAAATTTTTTTCCAACTAGTAGAGACTAAATATTTTGGTCACCAATATAATACATATATTTAGCGACCATGGAATTTTGTCGTTGTGACTTTTGCCGACTACAATTGATCGTAGCCAAAAACCTCTTAAGTTTCACTTCATTATTTTTGGCACTAAACGTTTTAGTCGCCAAATGATGCCGTTTTATTCCGTGACTAAAAAAATTTAGTGAGCAATAGTTTCTTTCTCTTATTCTCAATTGTTTTAGCTACTAACTATTTGGTTGCAAAAACTTATTTGGTTATGTTTTTGCTACTAAATTATTAGTCGCAAAACATTTGATTACGTATTTGGCTACCAAAATATTTGGTGGCCAAATACTTTTTTTCTTTTTTAAATTTCTGAACAACCTGTATCCATTATTAGAACAACCTGTATCCATTATTAGTACAACCTGTACCATGTATAAACAATATAATCCATCAACGCTAAATATATTATCAACCATTCAACAACGTGCACACATTTCACTTCCAACCATCCAAAAAATTAATATTGAACGTCCAATTCTATATATAATACAAATTCCATACGAACCAAGTCTAATCCAACGTCAATAATTTAATTCCATACATAATACAGGAATAACCACATTAATTAACAAAAAGGACATATGTACCACAACAAAAATTTAATCTGTACTGCCCCAAAACTATTTTGTACGACGTGCTATGCTAATTTTTACCACGCCAAATTCCTGATATTTACCACACCAAAAAAGTAATTTGTACGAACCACTATATATACGGATAGAGGTATAAAAACAATGCCCTCCCGTACTTGTCAAAAAAATTCATATCCACATTTGTATGTCCAAAACCATTTGCAAAAAAAAATAAAAAAAATTCATTAGTTTGGTGCCTATAGAGGCACTTTTGGACGACATATAGCAACTGTATTAATTTCAAACATTAAAATACAAGGACATTAATAACTATTAAATAATGAAAGACACCCAAACATGGACTGGTAGACGAGCATCGATTCTATGAATTAATGCCAAAAGTTATGTTTATAGCAATTAAAAGGGCCACAGTCAACAAAAGCACTAAACAATTTACCAAAAATATTATTCTACATAAACTAATAAGGAAAGAGTTAAACAAACTATAGTTTAAGATGGTATAACCAAAATAGTTACCCACGACATGGGCATTTCATGTTCTACCACATAAACACATTGTCGCCCCCAAATGCTTTTTTCGACTATTTTTATGGCATTTTCAACTCTAACTCCCAACATAGGTGTCCTATTTACATACCATCTATCTCTACATGTCACATTTGGCATCGGGAAGCTTCCTGTTACGTAAAAACAGTGGTTCGGGGGCTGTTTTTCATTTTCGCCCCCCGAATGCCTTTTTCGGACTAAATTAGTATTACATTTTCAACTCTAACTCCCAACGTGTGTGTCCTATTTATGTACCTTCTGTCCCTACATGTCACATTTGTAGCACTTGTGCCTTTTAAGGCTTTTGGTAAATGTATTTGGACCATTCATTCTATTTTGGGAACCTTTGGTGTGTTTGTTGGAAGTCCCACATCGGTTACAAGATACATTTTTAGGTGGACAAACTTCTATATGTTTGTTGGAAGTCCCACATCGGTTACAAGACACATTTTAAGGTGGACAAACTCCTATATATAGGTGCAAGTGCATAGGGTTAGCTTACCAACTTCTATGGTTCTTTCTTGGTTTAATTAGCCATTACGAACCGAGTTTGAGTTATAAATTTTAGTTGTGCCGAGCTGGATTTTGGCCATAGTTCCATTGGGATTTTGGCCATAGTTCCTTCGCCAAAGTTGTGTTAATTCTCGAGGGCTTTGTGGTGTGTGGTGGAGATCGAGTTTCAACTCTTTTCATCTTCTCCGTTTGAGCTTCGAATTTGAGGTAGGGATAACCTACTCCTCTTTATGAGCTTTGTCTTTAAATTTTAGCATTTTGATATGTTGGGGGTTGTTGGGTAATTTTGCGAAAGTTTAGGGGCTTTTGTGCAATTTTACAAAAGTTGAGGTTTTATTTATAATAAACCTATATGCATGTTTAGCATAGAGAAATGTTAGAATTGGGAATGTATGGGATTAAAGGGTGTAGTTGAATTATTTATTGCTCACCTAGTTGAAATGTTGATTTTATATTCATTTTGTGCATTTATTTTCTATTTAGAAATAACTGCTTTGGGCTATCGGTGGAGGATAGTCTTGATTGTTGTAGACAATGCATGATGATTAGGCAAACTAAAACTAATTACTAGAATGTGTCATTGAGTATGACGTTTGAAAGAATACATTAACTTTATGTATTGACTGATGATGTGTATAATAATTGTTTATATGCATTGTGTTGTGTTGGAGGAGAGAGGTGATGTACTCCACGGTTTAGGGGAAGAGAGGGGATGGACCTCTAAACCGGGTGTTGTGTGGGAGGAGAGAGGGGATGGACTCCGTAGATACAGCTCATATGCTTATCTGTTGAAGTGTTGATATAGCTCATATGCTTATCGTTGGAAGTGTGATGTAGTTCTTATACTTATCAGTGGAAGTGTTGATATAGCTCATATGCTTATCTGTTGATGTATTGATATAGCTAGTATGCTTATCTATTGTGAAATGAGGAAATGTTTAATATGAGTTACTGTCTCATATCGGTTATTTAGTCAGGTTCTGGACTATGGTTATGAATTGAGAATTGAAAAGGAATGGAAAAAGAAACTGTAATGTGTTATGAAAGAATGTAAAAGTGTTAACCATCTATCAAACTGTTAATCTTTTAGTCATTGTTCATAGCTGGTTTAGTGTATTTCTACTGGGCTGTTAGCTCACCCTATACGGGAATATCATTTTCAGGTACAGATAGCATGCCACCTCCAAGGGTATAGATTGGGAGGCTTAAGACGGGCAGACTTTATTGTCTTTCTTTCTTTTGATGTATTACATGTGAATTCAAGCCAAGGGCTTAAAGTGTAATTGAGTTAGTACTCTCTGTTTGTAACCAAGTGTTAACTTGGAAAGTTGTAAGCCCGTAGGGCATTTGTTTGTTGTTAACATGTAATACATTTTGTAATGAATTACTCTGATGAATAGAAGAATGAAGGTCTTTTATATATCAATGCATGTTAAAAGTGATGGGTTTTATGTATTATTTTGGGACGTGACAACATTTGTCACTGGGAAGCTTCCCGTTATGTAAAAACAGTGGTTCGGGGGGTGTTTTGCATTTTTGCCCCCGAACCCCTTTTTTCTACTAAATTTATGACATTTTCAACTCTAACTCCCACCGTAGGTGTCCTATTTACGTACCGTATGTCCCTACATGTCACATTTGTCACTGAGAAGCTTCCCGTTACATTAAAACAGTGGTTCGGGGGGTGTTTTGCATTTTCGCCCCCCGAACCCCTTTTTTCGACTAAATTTATGACATTTTCAACTCTAACTCCCAACATAGGTGTCCTATTTACGTATCGTTTGTCCCTACATGTCACATTTGTCACTGGAAAGCTTCCCGTTACGTAAAAACAGTGGTTCGGGGGGTGTTTTGCATTTTCGCCCCCCGAACCCCTTTTTTTGACTAAATTTATGACGTTTTCAACTCTAACTCCCAACGTATGTGTCCTATTTACGTACTGTCTATCCCTCCATGTCACATTTGTCACCGAGAAGCTTTCCGTTACGTTAAAACAGTGGTTCGGGGGGTGTTTTGCATTTTCACCCACCGAACCCCTTTTTTCAACTAAATTTATGACATTTTCAACTCTAACTCCCAACGTAGGTGTCCTATTTACGTACCGTCTGTCCCTACATGTCACAGAAAACAATTCATAGAAATATTTTGAACCCTTTTTTATGGAAATTTTTGCCTGAAACTAATTCCTATGACCATTCGAGGCTATAAATTAAGTACTAAAATATATCATAAAATAGTGTGCGAAAATGGATCAATAAATGAATAATGCAATTAAGATATGTCATGACTATACAAACAAATCAGTCCAAAAACCCAATCTATCAGAGTTTTAGCCCATTCATAAAATGCTAACAATTTCATAAAGATAAATAAGCATTCCATTGCATCTTCCACAATTGAAAGAATATCATTCTTGGGGAAGTTTGTAAACTTATAGTTATCAATTCTTCAAAACATATATTCATTGTTACACAGACAACATGTTTTTGGTTAATCTTATGTTGCTTGTCATGCACTGGAAAACAAAATAGTTGAGTAATGGGGGTAAATAAAACAGTACCACTTCGATTTTTCCAAGAGCAACATCTAGCTTCTTAGAGAGCTCAGAATTTTCATTTTTTAAGGCTACAATCTGCAATAACTCAGAAACAAGGAAATAAGATTACAGATTTGTGAAGAACAAAAAGGCACAACAAGGCACTAAAGAAATATAACCTTCTTTTGTGAGTCAATATACAAGCTTTTGTAGTTGAGATAAGCAGAAAAGCTGTCACTTTGGAAGTGCCTCTTGGGTGCCTGTTAAACATTTTGATGAAAACACACATACAACAAAATAAATAAATAAATAAAGAAAATATTTTAATCAAAAACTCAAGAATAATGGCGAATGAGGTTAGTGCCAATTAATTAAATTCCTTAGACTTCAATTCTTCTACAGCTTGAACAAAGATGCCGAATATGGATATGCAAATATACATCTATAGTTTAAGAGAGAGAGAGAGAGAGAGAGAGAGAGATGATGGAAGAAAGAAAAAAAAAGATGCCGAATAATAGAGAAAAAGAAGAAAAAAAATAGCAGCAAAACAAAGAAACATAGAACCATTACCGGCGTTGGTCGGTCGCTCACTCGCCGCAATCGTTTGCTGCTCGCACCGTCGTCACTCACTCCCCGCCGTCGTTTGTTGCTTGCCACCGTTGCATGCTGCTCGATGTTGTCGTTTGTTGCTCACCATCGTCTGCCGTCGCTGGTCATCATAGAGCCGTAAGAAGAGATTAGGGATTTTTGGTTGAAGGGGATTTTAGTTCAACAGATTGGGGATTTTTAGTTAAGGAGGGGAAAATCCAGCGGGAATGGAAAAAAAAAAAGAAGCTAAGCTTCAGATTTTGTTTTTTTTTTTCTTTTCTTTTCTTTCCCTCACAAATGAATATTTAAACAACAAAACGACGCCGTTTAACTCTTTTTTTTTTTTTTTTTTTTGCAACGGGGGGTTGCCGTGGCCAAAAAACTTTATTTTTTTGTTAAAATAAATTTTTTTTTAGTTAATGAATTTTTTTTTTTTCATTTTTTTTTTAGTTACTAAAGTTGAAAATTTATTTGTTTCATTTTTATTTGGTAGAAGTAGGGGTAATATTTTAATGAAAAATATTTTCCGTTAAAATAAAGTTAATTTTTTGTGGTCAATGAAAAATATTTTTCTGCGACCCATTTTTTTTGGTTACTAAAAATCAGGAACTAATTTTTTGTGGTAGAGGAGAGGAAGTGACAGTAGTGGTGAAGGTAGTGGATAAGAGGTGGTGGTGGTGGTGGTGGTGGTGGTGGTGATGATGGCAAATGAGATTAGTGGTGAAGTTATAGTAGTGGTAGAGGAGATGGAGTGGTGGTGGTGGAGGAGAGGTAATGGTAATAATAGTGGCAGTGGTGGTAGTGGAATGGTGGCGATGGTAGTAATGGTAGTCGTAAAGATGGAGTGGCAACAGTGGTAATAGTGGTGGTAGTGGAATGGCATTTGCAGTAGTGGTGAAGATGGTAGAGGAGATGGGTGGTAAGAGAGAGAGAGAGATAAGTAAGAGATAGATAGAGAAGAGAGAAGAGAGAGAGAGAGAAACAGAGAGAAAGACAAAGAGATGAGCGCGAGAGAAAGAGACAAAGTGGTCGCTAAAAGTGCATTTTCTTGTAGTGGATTGATAAATCGAGAGGGAGCTCAGTAAATAGAGAAGATGAGGGAGAGAGAGTGAACAAGGCGAACACAGTAGGGGAGAGAGATAGACAGACAGACAGACAGACAAACAGACAGGCAAACAGAGAGAGAAAGAGAGAGAGAGAGACAGAGAGAAAAAGAGATAGAGAGAGAGAGAAACAAGAGATGAGCAAGAGATAGACAAAAAAGAGAGAGAAAGAGAGCGAAAAGAGATGAACGAGAGAGAGAGACATAGAAAAAGAGAGAGACAGAGAGAAAATATAGATGAGCAAGAGAGACAGAGAGAGAGATAGAGAGAAGAGAGATGAACGAGAGAGATAAAGAGAGAAGAGAGATGAAAAAGATAGCGATAAAGAGAAGAGAGATGAGCGAGAGAGAGAGAGAGAGAGAGAGAGAGAAAAGAGATAAGTGAAAGACGCAGAGAGAGAGAGAGAGAGACAGACAAACAGACAGACAGAGAGAGAAGAGTGATGAGTGAGAGATAGAGACAGGAAGATGAAAAAATGGGTAAAAAGAGAAATGTTATATCAAAAGAGTAAGACGATGTCATTTTTTTAATTTTTTTTTGCGACAGAAAAATACCATTGCATTTATTCAAACTATTTTGTGACTATATATATATATATGAAGCCGTCTTAAAGCCATAATATATATATATATATATATATATATATATATATATTTGCAATGGTACCTATTACAATCGCAAAAAACTCTTCTTTTTTTTTTTTGTGACTGCAGCTGGTGCCGTCACAAAAATTCTATTTTTTCGCGACAGTAATCTTTGCTATCGCAAATACTCTTCTTTTTTTGTGACAACAATTTATGTCGTCACAAATACTCTCATTTTTCACGACAGCTTTTTCTGCCGTCCCAAATACTCTATTTTTTCGCGATAGCAAATTGTGCCATCACAAAAACTCACCTTTTTCGCAACAGCAAATTGTGCCGTCGCAAAAACTCACATTTTTCGCGACAGTAAGTTGTGCGGTTGCAAAAAGTCACTTTTTGAGACAGCAAGTGTGCCATCGCAAATGCTTTCGTCTTTTAAGCCCACTTTTCTTGTAGTGTACTCTCAAACATGTCATTCACTTATTTGGAGGAAAATTCTTAAGCCTTCTAAAATATTAATTCCAAATTTACTCGTAATATTTTTATATCCATCAGTTAAGATAATTCCTTAACTACCAAATCTATGATTCCAAAAGAAGGGAATGGGTTGTACCAAAACAAAAAGAAAAGGGAATGGGAGTTCCTGTTGTCTGTGAAGCATGGCAGGCACTGTTGTGTGTGCTTTTAGGTGTATTTTGAATTTTATTTTGACAAATTGAATTGTTTATTTTTTTTTAGTATACATCATATAGAATATACGCAAAAAAAAAAAAGAAAAAAGAAGTTAATTGAATATTGATAACTTTTTCATTAAAATATATTTATATTCAAAAAAATGAAAGATAAGTTTTATTTTAAATATAAAAATGCATACAAATATATTTTGATAAAAAAATAATTCATATTTGATCAACTTAAAATTTTACATGTATATTCTACACGATATATTTCAAAAAAATGAATAATTTCCATTATAAAATAAAATCTAAAATTCTACCCATCGAATGGGGACAACAATGCACAAGAAGACCCTAAGTAATGTGGATAAGCCACATCATCTAAGCAAAGTCACATCACTTTTAGCTTTCCCTCATATATGGGTAATATTATGGTCACCGACAAAAGGATATGTATCATATGTAAGTTGTGACATTTTATAGGTTTAAATACTATAAATGTCATAACATAATTCTATGGGGAAAAAAAAAAAAAAGAAGAAGTTATAATCAAAGATCACATAAGACATAACCAAACAATTCTTGGATCATAATTAAAATTTTGTTATAACCAACATCACAATGTGTCATAACTAGGGCAGCAAACAAGCCGAGCTGAGTTTTTGTATGTTTGGACTTGTTTTTAAGAGTTTTTGCGAGTTCGAACTCGAACTCAAACTCGAGCTCAATAAAAATTTAACGAACTGACCTTTTTCTTATAAAAAAAAAAGAATATCAATATTTCCTTCTTCTGACCATTTTGCTTGAGTGTTACCACTGTATTGTTCAAACACTCTTGCAGAAAAGAAGTTGAATTTTGAAAGTTTATAAATTTCTGGAACAACAACTTCTTGCATTTTTTTAATTTTGCTAATTCTTCGTCGGTAAAAGTTTTTTCTTCTTCAATTACATCTCCAAGTCGAATGGCTTGTAATTCTTCTTGAGATATACTATCTGCTTCTTGAGATATTTCTTGACTATTATTAGTCATCATGAAGATTAGTTTTTCATCTGAACTTTCTTTGTCACTAGAAATTTCGTATAAAATTTCTTCTTCATTAGAAATTTCTTCGCCATATATTATTTCAAAATCTTGTTCCTCAAGAACTTTGATCATTTTCTTTGCACTTTTTCCTCTTTTTGGGCATTCGGGTGCATAGTGACCGGTACTTCCAATATTAGTATCATTTTTAATTTCATTTGTTTGAATAAAGTCAAAATTTTCTCTATCTCCCCATATGCCAAATAATTCGGGATCAATTGGCTCTTTTGCCTTTCTTTTCCCTTTATTTATTTCTGGTGAAATATCTTGATCTAATGTTTCTTCAGATGAGGATGATTGGCTGTCATCATCATTAGTTGACATATTAATATCATAATTAAAGTATTGTAAAAGGGCTTCATGTTCTAGGTAAGTTTCTCTTATCTGATTTAGTAGCCTATTTCTTTCATCAATACCTAAATCTGGATCTTTATATAATTTTCTCCAATAATCCAATATTTCAACAATATTTTCATATTCAGTCCTATTATAGGTATTGGTTTGAAGTACCATAATATCTTCTATACCATAAAATAGCCTAGGAATGTAATTATCTCCTGGACTATTCATTCCATCATTGTTTATGAAGGATATAGTTTCTAATTTTGTCACCAAATTGTATATTTGGTTTTTTGCTTCTTTGTTTAAGTCAACATTTATTATAGAACCCAAATTGTCTATTTTAGATTCTATAGACTCAACTTTGGTTTCTAGATAATTTTGATTTATTTTTTGATTTTTATCTAATTTAGAAAACCAAGAACACATAATATCAGTAATATTATTTAAACTAGAACACACTATTTATATTTGCAGACTCTTTAGTAATATGCAAACTATGGTCATATTTATTATTAACAGTATTTTTTGTATTTCCAAAGCATATATTGGTACCTAAGACCCTCCTAGTGTATTTATCCAGTGCCTAAAACCTCTCTTTACGATCTTAAAGACTTAATTATGGCCAATAGTCAAAAGATCTTAATGAGTATATGGGTTTTGACATACATTAAGCATATAGGTTTTGCGACAATTATAAATGAAACAAATAATTATGAAGATAAAAAATACAAAAGATACACAATTAAAAACTTTGACGAAGAATTTTTTTTTTATAACATAAAGCACACCACACACACTTATATATATCAAAAATTTAGACGTAGAGAGAAATACTTACATAGCTTGATTTTGCTTTCAAAAGCTCTTCACCAAGCTCTAATACTAATTACAAAACAAAAAAGGAAAGGAGCTTTCTATTATTTTTATTATGGAATTATGATGGAGTTATGGAGTTAAGAGAAGTTAGAGACGAAGTTGGAAGCACAAAGATGGATAGAATTTATATTATTTATTATGTTGGCTTCAAAGCCAATTTATAGACTACATCTTACATATACAAACAAAAAAGTCATCAAGCCTAGCCGTAGGCTTTTTTTTGATTTTCCAAAGGCTAAAAGGAAAAAAAAGTCTGACATAATAAATGCATTAGATACAACAATAATGATAAGGACTTTTTAGTTCATATCTTCTGACAAGCTTCTACAGTTTCTACAATTATATACACTTCTACAATTCTGACAAGCTTCTGCAGTTTCTACAATTATATACACTTCTGCAATTATACATTTGTCTACCCTCCCTGGTTTTCAAAGAGATAGACTGTTGTAGATAAGCTTTGGCTGAGCTGATTTGTCGTGTAGCAGCGACTGAAAGGATTTGTCTGACCACTTTCTGCCTAATAATGCAGGTTGCTCCATATGTCCTGGATAAGGTTGGAGTCGATCAGGAGACAGCTGCATGTGATAGTGGGGTCCACTATGCTTTCATTCTGTTGATGAGATTGTGATATTCTTCATCAGTCTTTGATGAAGGAGAATCAGGATCTTGGCTGTATTGCTCATTCTGAAAATGTTCTACATTATCTGCGATCATGGCTAGTTCCAACGGAAGATCCAAATTATTTCTCTTTTTAAGATTGAATAACATGTCAAGAGTCTCATTAATTTGTGTAGGAGACCTTTGATGTGTTATAGGAAAATGGGTTACAAATAGTATTCTAGCATCCGTGACCATAAATGGCAATTTTGCTGAGCTATGGATATTTGACACTGCCTATGAAACAAATATTAGACTGTCTATCCAATATTCTGTCAAAGAAAGTTTTTGAATATTTTCCAATCGCTCTCTCTGGTGATCTTCATCCAAATAATCATCTTCAAATTCAAAATCTTCAGTTTCTTTAAGATACCAAATCTGGTATGGTTAGAAAAAATGTTCTCGTTCTTGCCAACCAATAGTGCTGGAGATCTAGAAAGTAAAATATTTGCTCCATCGGAAGCCTTTTACTACCCATGAGAGCATTGCTTTGATGATCATTGGATATTCTATCCATTAGATTGGATCTAAAATTTGGAAAATAACTTGATTAGTTATTCCCCAATCTATGTCTTCAAAAACCACATGTCATGGTTTGCCATGATAGTAATAATGATGGACAAGGATTGTGCCCAATCATCAATTGCTTGTTCCTAGGACTAGAGTGAGGGCTTCTAGTTTCTTCGATTAACTTTTTGTCTAAAAGTTCCTGGAGTTGAATATCAAATTCATCTATATCTTGTCTAGTATAGATCATTGGTCTTACTCTAATGATAATATTAGGGTCTTTTAATTTTAAACTACAATAACGTGGACTACGTTGCCATAGTTTTAATGGATGTTCACTAAAATTTTTTTCTAAAATTTTATAAATCCAATGTGATTCATCAATGGTTTTGATAATGGGGGTCAAATCACCATGCGGCACGGGCACAAACTCTTTATCACAAATATATTTATGTTGTTCTAATAAGGGAATATAAATTAAGACATTGTTCATGCTTAATGAAATGGCTTTTTCCTGTATTTGCATTGGAAGGTATTTATATATAAAATTGGTTCCAAGAAGGAAATCTCTATGCATATATGGAAAATATAAAATTTTTGGTATAATGAACTTGCTATCATTTAACCAAGTAACTATATTTTTAGCATTGAATTGTATGGAATTATGGTTGCTATCAATTCCAATAACCAAAATTGGATGTTTCATTAATGTCCATTTTTCTTTTGGTATGACATTCCATTTACATGAGCTGACTATAACTCCTGTATCTATGAGAACACTGAGGCTATAGGGTTTATAACCTGCAAAATTAAATGTTCCCAATACATATGTGTATCTTCTTTTTCCTTGACTAGGAGAAAAAATTAATATCATCATTTTTTGTTTGAAAATGATACATATATGCAGATTTAATATATTCAAGTTGTCTTCTTGTTCCTGGGAAAATTGGAATCTGAACATTGTTTGAAGTGATAGATTCTTGATTAGAATTATTACTTGATTCTCCAATGCTTAATTTTGAAAATGATTTGTTAGGAAAATCTTTTTCAAATACAGAAGTTGATCTTTTAATTTTTGGAACTGTATTTTCAATATATAAATTTTTTCCTGATGCTTGCATTTATAATTATGCAGGATTATTATTATTATTATTATTTTTGTTTTAGAATATCCTCCTTGTCCCACTAGGTCATGGATTAACCATTATCGAGGGACTTCTAAATTGCTCCAATTCATTAGACGAGATTGTATTACCTTGTCAAATGGTCTTGGTTAAAAGATTTCAACGATTTTATTATCTTTTAATTCGTGAATTGTTTTCCAACGAATAATTGTAGAAGTGTATATAATTGTAGAAACTGCAGAAGCTTGTCAGAATTGTAAAAGCGTATATAATTGTAGAAACTGTAGAAGCTTGTCAGAAGATATGAACTAAAAAGTCCTTATCATTATTGTTGTATCTAATGCATTTATTATGTTAGACTTTTTTTCCTTCTAGCCTTTGGAAAATCAAAAAAAGCCTACGGTTAGGCTTGATGACTTTTTTGTTTGTATATGTAAGATGTAGTCTATAAATTGGCTTTGAAGCTAACATAATAAACAATGTAAATTCTCTCCATCTTTGTGCTTCCAACTTCGTCTCTAACTTCTCTTAACTCCATAACTCCATCATAATTCCATAATAAAATAATAAAAGCTCCTTTCCTTTTTTGTTTTGTAATTGGTATCAGAGCTTAGTGAAGAGTTTTTGAAAGCAAGATCAAGCTATGAAAGTATTTCTCTCTACGTCTAAATTTTTGATATATATAAGTGTGTGTGATGTGCTTTATGTTATAAAAAAAAAAAAAATTTTTCTTCGTCAAAGTTTTTAATTGTGTATCTTTTGTATTTTATATCTTCATAATTATTTGTTTCGTTTATAATTGTTGTAAAACCTATATGCTTAGTGTATGTCAACGCTCATATACTCATTAAGATCTTTTGACTATTGGCCATAATTAAGTTTTTAATATCATAAAGAGAGGTTTTAGACACCGGATAAATACACTAGGAGGGTATAATAGCAATTACCCCTGAAGATATAATATGCTTTGAAAATACAACAAATACTGTTAATAATAGATATGACCATAGTTTGCATATTACTAAAGAGTCTGCAAATATAAATAGTGTGTGTTCTAGTTTAAATAATATTACTGATATTATGTGTTCTTGGTTTTCTAAATTAGATAAAAATCAAAAAATAAATCAAAATTATTTAGAAACCAAAGTTGAGTCTATGGAATCTAAAATAGACAATTTGGATTCTATAATAAATATTGACTTAAACAAAGAAGTAAAAAACCAAATAAACAATTTGGTGACAAAATTAGAAACTATATCCTTCATAAACAATGATGGAATGAATAGTCCAGGAGATAATTACATTCCTAGGCTATTTGATGGTACAGAAGATATTATGGTACTTCAAACCAATACCTATAATAGGATTGAATATGAAAATATTGTTAAAATATTGGATTATTGGAGAAAATTATATAAAGATCCAGATTTAGGTATTGATGAAAGAAATAGGCTATTAGATCATATAAGATAAACTTATCTAGAACATGAAGCCCTTTTACAACACTTTAATTATGATATTAATATGTCAACTAATGATGATGACAGCTAATCATCCTCATCTGAAGAAACATTAGATCAAGATATTTCACCAGAAATAAATAAAGGGAAAAGAAAGGCAGAAGAGCTAATTGATACCGAATTATTTGGCACATGAGGAGATAGAGAAAATTTTGACTTTATTCAAACAAATGAAGTTAAAATGGTACTAACATTGGAAGTACCTCCAATCCTACACCTGAGCCAGTAATATCTAGAAAAGATAATAATCATAAGTATCCAATAGCTCA
The DNA here is from genome assembly GCA_030407325.1 of Camellia japonica. NCBI lineage: Eukaryota > Viridiplantae > Streptophyta > Magnoliopsida > Ericales > Theaceae > Camellia > Camellia japonica. The sequence continues at coordinate 126,516,507 of JAPPVO010000002.1, read as the reverse complement.
AAATGGTACTTATTTAGACTTGTCTCATGTTCTATTTAAGGATTAGGAACAAGCAATTGATGATTGGGCACAATCCTTGTCCATCATTATTACTAATTATAAAAATAGTCGGTCAAAGGAAAAATTCATTGATTATATTGCAGCAACTCTCCAAGGAGATGTGTTGCAATAGTTAAGACAGTGGGAAAAATCTGAAATTGGAAAAAGTCAAAAAACGGCTTTGTTGACAAATTTTCTCACACTTGACACAATTTTAGCTGAGTTTGCAAAAATCATAAAAGAAAATTTATGTGGTTTTGCAGGAGATACTAATTTGTAAGCAGATGCAAATTATATTTTAACTAAATTAGAATTATGTAATATTTGTCTTTTTGAAAACTATGTTCAAACTTTTAAAAAATATTATTATCTTATTGATCCACCAGGAAATCAACCCTGGTTAGATCAATTTTTTCATAACCTCCCCATCCATGGGATGAGTTATGCATTAAAAACTATCCTGATTTTCTCAAAAAAATAGGGAAGGAAGAATATGATAATCTTGGCTTTCGCATTAATTATGTTCTAAGACTGATAGCAGATCGGTGTCTAGAAGCAAAGACAAAAAAATAAATAAAAAATCAAATTTTCAACTCACAATACAGTAAAAAATGTTGTGATAAAATTTTAAAAGAAAATTAGAAAATTGGTTGTAATACATGTCCTAAATGAAAAGGATTTTTCAAAAAACGCAAAAATATAAATGGAAACCTTGGAAAAAAAACAAAACTTTTTCAAAAATAAAAAGAATATTCGAAAAAAGATACCAATAGATGTTTCAAAAAAGAAAACTTGTAAATGTTACATTTGTAACGAAGAAGGTCACTATGCACCCGAATGCCCCAAAAGGGAAAAAGTGCAAAGAAAATGATCAAAGTTCTTGAGAAACAAGATTTTGAAATAACATATGGCAAAGAAATTTCTGATGAAGAAGAAATTTTATATGAAATTTCTAGTGATGAAGAAAGTTCAGACGAAGAACTAATCTTCATGATGACTAATAATAGTCAAGAAATATCTCAAGAAGCAGATAATATATCTCAAGAAGAATTACAAGCCATTCGACTTGGAGATGTAATTGGAGAAGAAAAAACTTTTACCGACGAAGAATTGGCAAAATTCGAAAAATGAAAGAAGTTGTTGTTCTAGAAATTTATAAACTTTCAAAATTCAACTTCTTTTCTGCAAGAGTGTTTGAACAATACTGTGGTAACACTCAAGCAAAATGGCCAGAAAAAGGAAATATTGATATTCCTTTTTTTGATAAGAAAAAGGTTGCAAGATGGAAAAAAAAATATCTCGAAATTCAATATATTCATATTGGATTAATTCAAGTAACCATAACAGCCTTATTTCGCCAAGGGATAGATATTCCTATTTTGGCAGTAATTTTTGATAAAAATTTTCTAACCCAATGAAAGCAATCATTGGAGGAATCCAATCTAATTTGGCTAATGGAGCAGTTTGGTTTAATGTTAGACGAAATTTCTTTATTTCCATAAATGATCCTAATCTTGAAGACACAGTTAGAATAAGAATTAAAACACAAGGATTAGGAATGAAATCAAATTCCCATGATTTGGCTATTTGTTAGAAAACAATTCACGAATTAACCAAATTTTTTGAAACAAAAACAAGATTAAACGATAATAAAATCGTTGAAATCTTTGAATTTCGAGCCGAGTTGGCTTAGGCTTGACTTGAGTTCAAATTTGTTCATGAACTTTAACAAGCTAAAAAAATTACAAATTCATACTTGCGTATGAGATTAAAATTATAATTAAAATTTAATTATACAATTATATATACAATATATTAAAAGAAAAATCAATATCTTATTAAAATAATAATATCTATCACCACTATTATATAAATATATTATCTATAGTTACCATATTTACATATAAATAAATTTAGCTATTATTTACATTATTTAAATATATAAATAGCATATTTATCCTATTTATATATATATTTTACATTATTTAATATATAAATAATATATTTATTCTATTATTTAAATAAATGTTAAACTAGTTGAGCTAACGAGCTGAGTTTTACTATGTTTAGGTTTGTTTAAGATTTTAATGAGTTCGAACTCGAGTATGAACTCAATAAAAATTTAACGAACCAAGTTCGAACAAGTCATCACTGAGCCGAACTCGAGCCTATTCACGAACGATTTTGTTCATTTGTAACTCTAGTCATAACTAACATCACAATAGTTCATAACCAAAGACACAAATGTCGTAACCAAAAGGGGTGTGTACTAAGAGTGTTCCAATTATCTAGTGAACCGAAAAACCGAACTCTTTGAGTTGGGTTGGATTGGTTTTTGAGTACATTGGTTTGGTTCTTGATCTTTAATTTTTCTAAACGATATGATTGAGTTGGTTCTTAATTTAGGCTTTACCTAAACCGAATCAACCCGAAAAAGTAAACATAGGAAGTATATATATTTAAAATTTTAATATATAATTAAAATTTTATTTATATTGACATGTTTTTACCTAATTGCTTTATTACAATGGACTTGATTATTCATAATATTTTTCACATACAAGAATTATTAACTAAACGAAGTAAGTTTTAGAAATTTGAGTCAGATTTCACAGTTGATTTAATTTGTATAAATTGTGTTAATAGATTTAATTTGTATTAGTTATATTTAAGCTTGAATTTAATTTAATTTGTATTGGTTATATTTAAGTTCAAATTGGATTTAATTTATATTGACTTATATTAAATAATATTTTACTCTTTATTTGTGTTATGTTTAAATGTCAAAGACTTATTTATTTTAATTATTTATTATTGATTGATTGATTTATTTTTAATATAGTGGAACTACATTGGGTTGGGTTAGGTTTTGATTGATTTGGTTCTAGGTTAAAAAATTTGGAACCGATCATGATTGAAATGGTTTCAAATTTTGTACCAAACCGATCCATGAACAGCCCTAGCATGTACCATAGAATTTCCCTTCATATATTGACACCTTTAAATTTTAAAAATTAAAAAGTAATTCTACCTTATTTAGTACTATAATTTTGTAATTAAACTGTAGTAATTAGATATTATAAAATAAAAAAATATTGTAGAAAAAGATAAATTATAAAAGCTATTAAAAAATATATATGAATTATAGTTGTTTAAAAACAAAAAGTATAATAGGAAGATATGGTTGTGATAAAAAATCAAAACTATTGCTTAAAAAGACAAAAATGGTATAAAAAAATAGAAAAAAAATCCAAAAAAAAGGATTAATTTTTGAAAATAAAAATAAAAATTAGAACAAATATATTATAAAGAAATTTAATAAATTCACAGAAAATATGAAACTTCCATGTCCAGAAAGAAAATCTCTTACGTCATACTTGGTTGGGAGATTTGAGAATGAATTTAAAAAGGGAAATAAAAAAGTTGTGTGAATCTAAATAAAATGTAGGTATATTGTATTACGTTTCACCTACTTTTTCTTTTTCCCTTTTCAAATCTCACAATTAAACACAACATTAAACAATGCAAATATTAATTTTGTAGAGGAAGTAGACCTTTTACAAATAAATGTACTAACAAATAAAAAAAATATATGTTAAATAAATTTTATACTTTTTTAAGAAAAATAGAAATCCGTATGGAAATATATGAAATAGAATGTGATGATGAAATAGAAAAATTCATGTCAAAATATGAATGAATATTGGCCTTATTTGGGAGGCTGGCTATTTTAGTAGGGTATTTTAATTTTTGGCTATTTTAGTAGGCTAAAATAATTATGTTTGGGAAAAGGATTAGATATTTTTGTAGTTGGATGTGATATTTGTGAGAAAAAAAATAAAATGATTATAAATTTGATATGACATTTTATTTTAGGGCACTCGGCTGAAAAATCCAATTTCAAATTTTCTTGGTCTAAAGATCCAGCACTGATTTCTTTGCCTATAATTACAAGCATATGTAAATTGACTAACATACCCTTCTATATGTAAACCATATACAACACTGTCCAAACCTTAAACATTCACACTCCTCTCTCTTTCTCTCTTCTTTGCCTCACACGGTGACAACGACATCGACTCCATCGCCTCAACCCCCTCTCTCTCTCTCTCTCTCTCACACACACACACACACACACACACACACACACACACACTTACTTACAAACCCTAATTTTCTTTCTCTAGAAACCCTAGTTCTGGCATGAAGGCTTTCGGATCAGAAGCACTCAGTGGTGCTGACGGAGCGGAGAACGACAATGAGGGAGCAGATGACCCCCATCGCTGGCGCCCAACGCCACATCGGATCACCGTTGATCTCAGCGACGAGATCGCCTTCATTGTCAAAGCAATAAGATCATCTTTGCTTTCGTCGTCAATCTCAACAACGAGATCCACCACTACTTCTGTCCTAGCAACGCTGTGATCTCGTTGTTGGGCTACACCGTCGCTAGCTGTTTCGAAGCCATCGAGATCTACATACTTTTCTCTCTTTATACATATGTTCATAGATTGATAGTGTTTGAGTTCAAGATTTGATCATATATATATTTGATTCATGAATTTGATCAGATACAATTTTCCATGCAAAACCATATATTATTCATATACATGAAATGCCATCTGACTTTTCCCCAGATTTGTTAATGCTTAACTTATGAAAAGGTATCTCAGTAACTCGAATTATATGTGTTGTTGGGCCCAAATCGAATGATAGCAATTTTAGTTAATGAATTTTTTTCACTTAATGCTTCACCAAGTCTTTTATCAAATTCAAATATTGATCCATTTGTATGTATAGGTATTGTTGTTGTTGTGTGTGTATTTCAACTGTTTGATGATTTGTATTTGAATAGATAAAAATTTGATAATGATGATGAAACAGATATATGATTTTTATTTGTGCAAACCAAATTTTTGCAACTAAAATTTTTATAAATAAATGGTTGCCTTTGATCTGTCCAAATTAAATAGAGATTTTTTCAAGAGAGAAATAGATAGGGGAAAAAATAAGAAATTAAACAGATAAAAAATAGAATAGATAGAAAAAATAAATTATAAAAATTCAACGGATGAAAATAATTTGACAGATAAAAAAATATTTTAATAGATAGACAAAAAATTTGAATAGATAAAAAAATTTAAACAAATAATCAACAAAAGCCAACAAATAAAAAAAGTCGACAAGAGTAAAATTAGAAACAAAATGTCATTTAAAACCAATAAAACAATTTCTCACCAAACTATTTTACAAAAGGTAAACCTATCATCAAGAAAAAATATTCACTAGACCTATTGACTTTGACACTCTTTAAATTAAATTATCACCAATTTTTCTTTATTTTATTGATTATTGTAACTTATTTTGCCTTTTAATATTATTTTAACTTTAAAAAATCAAAAAAGTCTTACCAAATGCATGAAAGATAAAGAAATTCAAAAAAAATTCCTAAAAAAATATTGACAGGCGCCACTTGATTGAACACCATGGCCACGTGCTCGAGATTAGGGGTGGGCGTAGGTCAGTTGCGGCCACAAAAATTTCAATTCATCATCTGTCTGTCAGATTGACAGATTAGAGAAAATCAATCCGCATCCGTCCGCCAATTCGGCGGATATGGATTGAGCGGATTGGTAGATGGATGCGAATTGGTTCGGCGGTTTAAAATTTTATAAATTTTCAACATAATTTAACTTGTGTACTTTCTCAAAAAAAAAAAAAATATTACAGTTAATGACTTAAAAAAAATTACAATCATTGCATGTCTCATCCACATATTACAATCACAGCATGCCTCATCCACATAAAGTATTACAATATGTGGTTCTTAAAATATAAAAACAATTCGAACCACAAAAATCATGAACACAACAATAGTGAAGATTGTATGCCTTTGTATTATTATATCTATATCTGTTTTTGAAAACAAAAACCAACCAGCATATATCACATTTTTTATTTATTATTTTTAGAATTAGATTTAAAAACCAAAAAATATAGATAAATAATATATTTATTTTTTTCAATTCAAAAAATATATTTAAGTTGAAAACTCTTTTTTAACAGAATATTTAAACTCTTTTTCAATTGAAAATACAAACAGAATATCTAAAAAAATTGAAAACACAAAGTCTTACAAATTACTAGGGGTACTTGCGGTTTGGCGGTTCAGATCCATCTAAAACTAGACGGATTGAAAAAAATCAATCTACAACTGTCTATTTGTCATCACACATCCATTCAAAATGAGGTGAATCAATTTGACTCAGTCAATTTAAGCGGATCGATATATCTACTGGTCACCCTAATCGAGATAATCAACTCGAGATAATCAGGCAGTGACCATCCGCAGCGAAACGAACGACGTCGTATTTTCCTTCTCACTTCTTGGTCCTCTCTGCTCAAAAGAAAAGAAAATAAAAGAAAGTTGAGACCCTATCCCAACTCCCACTGTCTTCTTCCTCTTCTTCTACTATGGTATGGCATGAGAATCTTAGCAGTTAATAATAATTCATAATAATCTCTTCACTATTTCTCTACCTACATCAAAATCCAAGAACAAAATGTCCGCCATTTCTCTCTCTAAATTTATCTCCACACTCACAGACATCTCTCCACCCTCTTCTTCGATTTCCTCAACAACTCCATTCACTGTTTCGAGATTTTCCACTTTATACGCTTCACCTTTCGTCAAATTCCCTACTTCTTCTTCTTGCCCAGCAGCAGCAAGAAGAAGGAGAAGAAGAAGAAAAACCCTAGTTTTGTCAAAGTCGTCCGAAGAAGCAGAGGTCTCTGCTGCAGAAGAAGACGACGAGTGGCTCAAGAGGCTACCTGACAAGAAGAAGCCTTTGTACTCTCACAGCTTACCTTGCGTTGAGGCCTGGTTGAAGCAATTAGGGTTTTTCCAGAGTAAAGACGATCGAGCTCTTTGGTTCGTCGAAAACCCCGATTGGCACGCTCATCTTTCTCTTGATGTCACCGACCTCTATATAAGGTATATATATATATATATATATATATAAATTGTTGAAGTTCAAGTTTTTAAGGTTTTTTGCGCTAGCTTTGGTGTTGTTCAATCCATGTCTCTCTGATTTTGTGTTGTTTAGTCCCAAGTTAGTGGTGAATTTAGGATTTTGTGGAGTTTGTTTTTGCGGATTTGTTTTCGTATTATTCAGAAGAGGGCTCTGGTGGGTGATGGCTTGTGAATTTTACTTGTGTCATGCCACAAATTACTGTTTGATTGTGTGTGTGTGTGTAGGTTTTCACATTTCAGTGTCTCAAGTGAATTAAGGTCTTGAATCGATCAATGAATAGTGTAGATAGGGCTCCTAATTTAGTCAATCAATTAGGAGCCCTGTCATGTTTGAGTGTTTTTGGCAATTGATTGACTAAATTAGCAGCCCTATCTACACTATTCATTGATCGATTCAAGACCTTAACCTTCATTTGAGTGTTTTTGGCAGTTGATTGACTAAATTAGGATTTTGCTTTCCAGATGTTTGCAAAGAAAGTTATGTTTTGGATTTTTATTTTTTTTAAATGGGAAGGAAAGAAATTTTTTTATTGTTGGGTATTGTTGGTTGGTTGCTAATGAACTAGTCTTTATCTACTAGAATTTGTAAATAGTCTCTATTTTTATTGAAAAGTCCCTATTTTTTACCCTGGATCAATAATTTGCGAAAGTGCATGCTGATAAAAATAAAGCGTGTTTTGATCAGTAAAACTTCTTTGATCAATAATACTTATAGAGTAATGATATACAAATAGAATTTGTGTATAGAATGATGTGGCATCTTGTGATCCTTGCATTCCAAATCAAAACATCCACTACATGGCTATAATTTTAAAATATGCCACTTCCACATCATTCTAAATGAGTTTTATGTATAAAATATCTGTTTGTAGATTATTTTTCATACCAACTAAGTATTTTACTCAAAAAGTTAAAAAATCATTATAAGTTGTCACATCACTCATTCTACTTTTCTGCACATCTTTTTGTAAAAAGTCAAAAAGTTACTAAAATAGTCTATATTCCCAAACAAGTGATTCAAAATTCATTGGTGGATGTATTAGTTTGGTTGAAAGATCACATAAGATGCATGGTTTTTACTATTTATGGTATCTTCATCTTCATCTTCATCTTCATCTTCCAACCAAAAAGATCATAACTGAGAAAAATGAGGATGCCAAAATTTTTCTTTTTGACTTCTTGTATTTTACAAAAAATCATGCATGTTTGAGTTTTTCTTAGAAGGTTTTTCAATAATTAATTTTTGATATAATCCAGAAACCTATTAAAATCAGGTTAACAGTTTGCCGGAAGGTATGGATGGAAAAAGTATGATTGGAAACTTTGGCTTGCATAATTTTTGTAGCCTTGTTCCTAATTGCCATTGTTTGCCTGACTGGATCTATAGCCTCAAAACTCATGTGTCAAATGGAAAATATGTGGAAACTTTGGCTTGAATCGGTTTCTAGTGTCGCTTATTGTTGTTATCGTTGTAGGTGTATATTTGCTCAGGCAGAGGCTATTTTCAAAGCCATTATGGCTGTATGATGTATCCACTACAGCCTCACACTCGCATATGTTGTCCCACATATGTGATCGTTGCCTATAGGTCTAGTCATCATGGCTATGGAAATAGAACTTCTAATTATTTTTTTAAAAAAATGCTAGGGCCAGTTTTCTTCTGGATACTAAAAGCAAACCATTGTTGCATAGAACTGCACCCCTTATAATGGTCACTTAACCTACCCAAAATATACACAAGGTGAAAAAAGGTCTAAATAATCCATTTAAAAATTCATGAATGGAAAGTTTGTTAAATACTTAACTCCACATGATGAATTTATATCCTAAAAATCAGTTCCCCTTGTTTTGATTTGGTGTTTAGTTAATGTATGATATATCAGTTTCATTTGTTTATTTTTTATATTTATTTATTATTTATTGTAAATATTCTAAGGAAACCAGGAAGTGAATATATCTTAGGGTAGCCCTATTTCCCAGGCTAAAAAATTGTGGAAGGGGAAAAGTGCCCCGTCAAGATATAATAATGTACTTGATTTGGAGCATTCTCGTCATGTCACAAATTTTTCCCTGGCTATAGGCCACCCTATATCTTATTATTCATATTCCTCCAGCTTCGTTTTTAAAATTTTCACCCACCATCCAGGATTGAGCGTACTATTTGAAATGCAGGTACCTGAAGAGTGGACCTGGAAATCTTGAAAAAGATGTAGAGAGAAGATTCAGTTATGCACTGAGTAGAGAGGATATTGAGAATGCCATTCTTGGAGGACCATAAGGAGGATAACACGAGGGTCAATTTTTGTTTAGTATTCATGGTTTTCCTTCCTGCCATCACTAGAAAGACTCCACAGTTGCAGTGTTAGTTCGTCTTTCAATATTTGTTACTTTCTGCTCTTCTCATGTAATTTATTTTGCTAGTATCAATCATATATTTAGTATGTTCCTTTTTAATCATCAATCCTGTAAAGTAAACCATGTCAAAATAAAATTTCTGGTTTATGTTGATTGGCTTTACCATAATGTCAACAGAAACACTTCTTGGAAATACGGAAAATGCTTATGGAATTCAATCAATCATTTAGGATATTCTTGTTTCCTTCTAGTCGTTAATAATATTAAGTACATTGAAAATGTAATGACGGGGACCTTTTTTCAGTAGTGCTTGTTTGAAGACGTCATTACCAATTTTGTTGTGGTTGTGAGAGCTTTCTATTTATTGCAAGGAAACAGGAGGGCTCCCCAGTCCCCTGCAGCCATTATTTTATTCCGTCACCTAGCTAATAATATTCTATCCTTCCCTAACTTCTATCCTGTCCGTGGTTCTTCCATCCTAAAATGAAGGGAAGGGGGAGGAATTTTATTGCCTAAGATTGGAAAGTTAGAAGGTCAGTTATTTGGTAAAAGATATGTATGGGAAGGATGGATAGGCCGATGAAAGGGCAGGAATGCTCTTTCGTTGGCAGGCTGTTTCTTTTGTCATGTTTTTTGTAACCCTTAGGTTAAGAGTTTTTTCATTCAATTGTCCAAGAATGCCTGTGCAAACGTTGTCTAATAAATTTGGAAAATGTTCACAACAAGGATTATGCAGTTAATCTATAATGCCCGGTTGTTTATCAGAAATGAATATATTTAACATCAAGATCCTAGGTTAGTCTTGGGAGTCTGCTCTGTCTGTCCTATTGATTGGCTGGATCACCAAAGCACATTCAGTATATATACAATAAAAGAACAATTCAAATAATTGAGTGAAAAGAAATGTGGCATTAACAAAAGTGAGTCGGCAGACAGCCTTAAGAAAGAGCATGTAGCAAAGAGTGAGTCTGCAGACAGGCTAAAGAATGCATTCCAAAGCAATGTTGTGTTTAAGAATGAGCATGTAGCAAAGAGTGAGTCTGCAGAAAGGCTGAAGAATGCATTCCAAAGCAATGTTGTGTTTGAGATAAATGATAACCTACACTGCCTTACCAAAAATGGGTGCACAACACCCACCGAATACAGCAAGATACATTACACACAATGGCAAAATGGGATAGGATTTTCTGGTCCCCAACCTATTCCATTTTAAAAGGGTCCCCATTGTTATTCTAATACTATATATACATCCATCCCACTTAACAGTTTCTACCCTTTACCGTCCAACTTTTCCTCCTGATCCCTCAAACCCAATTTAGAAAGGCTCTTGAGAGTTCATAGTTTTCACTGGCTATCTATATGATGCAAACCTTCCTACCTCAGGGCATGGACTGACTGTGAAAAGATGGGTTTTTCAAACATGATACTGGTAGAATCGCCACATATGAGTACCGGCAACATAAGACATTATGGTAAGCATCAATGAGATTCTGCAGAGTGATAATGAGACCAGTATTCCTTGACAAGTTGCCCAAACAGTGAACCTTCTGTTTTCATTAACTTCATTGGCTCATCATACTCTACCAATTTTCCTGTAAAAAGAACATAAAACATTGGCTTCAGAATTCCAGAAGGCTCCAAAATGAGAGTAATTGCAGGAAGTGCTATTAGGCGAGGATTGATTCAAAAGGACCAAAAAAACTCACCATCGCTCACAGCCAGAACCATCGTGCAATCCATCACAGTTGGTATTCTATGGGCCACGGTGATCACTGTGCAGTCCGCAAACTCAGTCCTGATGGTTCTTTGTAAAATCAAATCGGTTGCATTGTCAATTGATGCAGTAGCTTCGTCGAGCACCAATATCTTGCTTCTCCTCAATAGGGCACGCCCCAAGCAAAACAGTTGCCTCTGTCCCATGCTCCAATTCGAACCATCATCCGCAACTGAATTTAGGAAGAGAGAGAGAGAGAGAGAGAGAGAGAGAGAGAGAGAGAGAGGATCTGAGTGTTAAATTTACTAGGAAAAGGTAAATGGATCTGAGTGTTAAAATTTTGGCTTCTCACCCAAGGAGTCTAGGCCATCTTCTTTCTCCACAACAGCATCTCTGAGCTGACACTTTCCAAGAGCCTTTTAAAATAATAAAAAATATCATATGGTTAGAAATAGCTAGCTAACACAAATGAAAAAGAAGACCTTTTCTTAATATAATCATTGTTCTGAGTCAATAGATCGATAACCTTCCTAATGCTAATACTGCACCACACACAACATGTACACAACAAAGGATTAAGAAATTACCTCCCATATTTCGTGATCGGTATGTTGAGATAAGGGATCCAAATTGTATCTCACGGTTCCATTAAAAAGAGTAGGATCTTGAGGTATAATCCCAAAACGTGACCTTAAATCATGAAGTCCAAGCGTAGATATGTCAATTCCGTCTACCACAATCTTGCCCCCTACAGGCTCCACTAGACGAAATAAAGCACCTATCAGAGTTGTCTTCCCACTGCCAGTTCTTCCAACAATACCAATTTTGTGCCCTCCTTCAAATGTGCAACTTATCCCACGAAGAACAAGTGGTGCATCAGGCCTATATCTGATCTGTTTTGACATCATGTATACATTTCTCAGTCAGTGTGCTACTATCCTTTGTCAGTTTAAATGCAAATGCACAAAAAATTTACCTGCAAATCTTGAATCTCCACTTTACCCACAGTTGGCCAATTGACAGGGGGTCGGTTCTCTTCTATCATTTCTGGAGCTTCACTTGGTATGTGCATAAATTGGTTGAGCCTTTCCACAGAAATTATGTAATTTGCTAGAGTGCACTGGTTTTGAATGGACGTAACAAAGGACATGTTCAATGAGAGACCATAGGACAAAGCCATTCCAATAAATCCTGCAAAAATAACACAAGGTAATGAGAAAGATCATATAAAGAATCAATTGCAGCCATTATATTTATTATTCTATTAATTCATTTCAAACAGACTTACAGTTTATAGAGCAGCCACACTATTTTTTTCTTGTTCATATCTATTTTGTCTTTAATATTAGTCTATGCTATCTATTTCCACCTGACTTTCTCTTCTTTCTTCCCCTTATGTCTCAACCCTCTATATATCTGTAAATTTGAGATTAATAATTATAATAATTTTGGTTCAGATGCACCCTAATTTGTTTGGGATATAGCAATAATAACAATAAAGGAAAATTAGATAAATACCCACCAGAGCTGAAAGTTCCAAAAGGGAGCAAAACCATGCACAGTGCTGATGAGGAGAGAACAACTGCAGTAAGTGTTTCGAGCCGCTGGATCAACCACTCATTTGCTGCAAAACTGTGGAAAAATGGACTAGCATTTACATCAATGAGGTCCAGATTCTTCACAAAGAACCGATCTTCCTCTCAAAAGCTCTTATTGTCATGGATCCTGCTATGGACTCAGCGAGATGGTTTGCTACGAAAGACTTGGTTGTGCCATTGAGCCGCATCAATTCTTTTGCAGTGGCAAAGTAGTATCTCTGTGAATAATGCAAGTTTCCAACAATTTTAGTAGTTGAGATTTGAGATCTAACACACGCAAGAGTGACAAATCCATTCATAAGGAGGAGGAAAAAGAAGCAGCAGGACACAAGAATTATCACCTCCTGCTTTATAAAGTTTCTGCAACATTAATTATATTTAATTTGTTTTTCTACTTCTGTTGATTCATCGGTTCACATACCGGCTTACGCCCTTTACCAATTCACCCAACCACTTCGTATTGATTAGGGCTTGAACTGACTCAAATTATAAGCTTTGAATCGTGAGTCATGATTTTAACAACTATGATCATTAATAACACCAATTGCCAAAAAAATCCTAAATCTCCTGATTGTCAACGCTTTCTTACTAAATTTCCTTTCATATCTGAGAGGGAGATTTATAATCTGGCTTTGGACCGTGGAAGAGGTCGAACAAGTCAGGGCCGAGCATGTTTGGGCCGAGATCACTTGGGCCTGATTTGGAGTGGGATTTGCTCGGTCGAGGCCCAGCCCCTGTCTAGGCCGAGCTAACTGGGGCTTCCCTGGTGGTGATCTTGCTCCGTCGAGGCCCATGCCTGAGGTCCGCGGCCATGTGATTGACCGAGCTCCCCCGGATTTGGACTTGCTGGGCCGAGATGAGCATCTGCTACAGGTTTTGGGGGAGCATGGTTAGCTCGGTGGTAAAGTCTTCTGTTCACCGGCTCGGCTTATCTTAAACTCGGTTATGTCGGAATGCTACCGGGCTCGGCTGTTATGGAGCTCGGCGAGTGTAGCACTCGGGCACGTTACGCAGCACAGATGTGGAAGGCCGAGGTGATCCCGCCGATCTGCCGAGATCCCGTTAATGTTGTCTGGCAGTTTGGTTAGGTGGTGATTGCGGGATTTGTGCTGACAGATGGGAGAGCAGCTCCACGTGTCAAGAGACTAATGAGAGCAGATATAAGCGCAGAAAGTATATAAGCTTGACTGCGCCCCCCATGCAGAGGAGGGAACATCATTTGGTGAGAACAACCTAAACACTCAACTCTCCCCTCTCTCTCTCTATCTGAGTGTGTGCTAACTTGACTGTCGGAGGGGTTTTCCGGCCACACACCGCCGGGTAGCTCACCGCCGTTGCGTTCGCAGGTCGATCGGACAGACAAGGAACTTGGTAGAAAGGAGTACGGGCATCGTCGAATATTTGCTCCCCGTACAATATCCAATTGTCATATTACGTACGAGATTTAAATAGCAGAAAATATTCCTTGTTAAAGAACCTCCCAAGGATTACCTGTATGCGAATTGCAAAAAGAACCATTGGTACGGAGACAAACAGGACTGGCCAAGTAACAACAGCTAACACCGCAAGATTAGAATACGCATTTGTGGTAGCCCCAACACAGAAGATAAAGCTAAATGGAACATCAAGATCAACAATACTCAAATCAGATGACACCTACATGAAAGGAAAAAAAAAAAGTGAAGATTAGGAAAGCTAGTTTCATAAATATCCTTGATATGCCAAAACACAATTCATACTAAGTGTTTGAGACACTTACTCGACTCAGTATCCTTCCCAAAGGTGTAGAATCATAAAATGACATGGGCGCACGAAAAAGGGAGTTTAATAACTGTGAAAACAAAGATTTTGATGATTGCAGACCCAAAGCAACTGTGGATAGAGATCTACCGAGCAAAAATATTGTGGAGGTAAATCCAATTGCCAAGTAAACTGTAATCAATTGCAATGTGCTAACTTGAGGATTTTCAACATTTGCAGCCATCCAAGAGTTCTGTAGTATCTGACCAATCGCAAATGTAAGGTGACAAAGAGCAGCCATGGAGAAAAACAAGTAGCCTCTGTTCTGATTTAAATACTGTATATAGGGCTTCAATCCAATGTCTCCTACTTCTCTCTCTTCTTGTTTAATCAACTGATCACCTTCAGATGCTTTAGATTTCTTCTCGATATGTGTCTTCTTGATCTCTTTGGCTGGAGTTTTAGACTTCTTGGATACCTCTACAACCCTTTCGGAGCCAGCAGTCTCTTTGTGTGCATTGACAAGGTCCTGAAATTCTTGACTTGAGGCCAATAACTCGTGATAAGGAGCAGCATGTAGGATTTCTCCATCCAACATCAACTGTCAACAAAAGTGAACTTTATTACAACTGAATTGTGTAGAAGTGATGAATGTTAACAAAATTGAATGTTCACTTGGCTATGCACACAAAATGTGTGAAAGTGTCAAAAAAAAGTCACCATTTCATGGGAAAAGAAAATTGGTTTCATTTTAAGGCTATGCCATCGTGGTTGGATATTCAAATTTTTTAACAGCTAATGTGTTACAAATTGGATGGAATTCACTAATCACATCATCTGATAATGTAATAAAATCCACTCCTCTCTACTCACCACATGAGAATTAAAAACAATCGATACTTAACTAATATGAATTGCACCAAGTGTAAAGAAAGCTTCTAAAATGGAAAATAAACTGACCAAAACAGAATTGAATGCTGGAAGAAAATCAACTTGGTGTGTCACGAGTAAGACCGTCTTCCCTGAAAGAGCTTCCATAACATATTCCTGTCAAAATCAAGCGAGCTTTCAGCATACGATAGCGTCCAAACTGGAATATAATGGAGCAACACAACAGCAGTCAAAAGGTAGTTACATTAAATAGGCTTGTGGCAGTGTGTGCATCAACGGCACTGAATGGATCGTCCAAGAGATATATATCAGCATCCTGATACAGTGCACGGGCAAGTTGGATTCGCTGCTTCTGACCACCACTGAGATTAACACCTCTTTCCCCTATTTCAGTGAGATCTCCGTGGGGTAACAACTCGAGGTCCTTCACCAAAGAGCACTTCTCTAATGTATCTTGGTATCTCTGATTATCCAAGGCTGATCCAAATAAAATATTTTCTCGTATAGTCCCTGTCTGTATCCAAGCTGACTGAGAAACATAGGCAACAGTCCCATATACTTGAATCTGCAGAATAGAGCAAATGGAACCAAATTCACATATATTCATATAACAGGACAAGACAAGACATGCTACGATTGTTTGTACAAGATTAATATAAAAAGAAATTCAATTGTTTGGGTACTTAAGATGTACTCATTAACTATGAATGAAAAGAAGCGAGGAATAAGATCTTACAGTTCCCTGGACATTTGGAACCTCGCCTAGGATTGCAGCGAGAAGAGTTGATTTGCCTGAACCGATCTCTCCACATATGGCCACCTTTTCACCAGGTCGAACCTCTAAATTAATATTTCTAAGTGTGGGCTTCGATGGATTCTCTTCCCATGATAGATTGGCGGATTTAATGAAGATGTTGTAGTCTCTCATTTCCATGTTGCATTTTTTCCTGGTTTTTTTATTCTCCAGCTCAGGTGCCTCAAGAAAATTCACGATCCTCGAAAACGCCACGTTTGCTTGAATGACCACCCCAATTACATCAGGGATAGATCTAACAGGGTCCCGAACAAGACGTAAAGTTGCTACAAATGTAAAAACATTACTAGCATATAAAGGTACTCCAAGAAAGTAGCAAGCCCCAAAAGTGGCGGTTGAGACCAATACAGGGGAAGACCAAAAGAGAAAGCTATTGTATGATTTACGCAACTGAACTGCTGATAACCATTTATATTCTACTTTCCTCAAGTTTTCGATGACATTCTTGAAATGACTTTCCCACGCATATAGTTTCAAAACTTTCATGCTCACGAGAGCCTCTGAACTAGCCTTGAGCCGCTCATCTTGGGCCACCATGAGCCTAGACTGGAATTTGCGCTGTAATTTAGCGAGGGGAGTATTGCAAAGCACTGTGAGAATTATCACCACCAAGGCTGCAACAGTCGCAAGCCCTACTGCACGAAACAAGATTATCAAAGCAAAGCAGAGCTGGAGGCTTGTAGTCCAAGTTTGATGAAACCAATAAGGAAACTCTCCAATCCGATAAGCATCTGTGGAAACATAGTTCATTATCTCGCCAGCTGAGTGTCTGGCCTTAGCAGCATTGGATAGTCTTAATTGCTTCTTATAAATGGCTGCTGTTAGCAAAGACCTCACTTTTAGACCAATAAGTCTGCTTCGAAAGTACCACTGCCTTTGCGCCAAGGACTCTATGCACTTTGAAAAGAAAAGAGAAATGGCCAACACATAACCCTCATATTTAAAACTTTCGTTACCTTCAGCTACTTCAATGAAAGCATTGAGAAGCAGTGGACCAGCAGAGATGGTAATGATCTTTAGTAGTGCAAAGAATCCAGACACTAAAATCTCCATCCAGTGGCATATAACTATTGTCCTCCAAATTGATGGTTGAGATGATGGATCAATTTGTTTTTGCTTATTAAGTTGCTCCATGAATAGCAAGTAACACGCTTCTGCTCGATCTTCCTCACGCAATTTGGGTATATCTTCATTGTTAAGAGTTTTCTCCTTGCCCCTTTTCATCAATGGGTTCAACCACCAAAACGACATAATACTTAAAAACCCAGCTTTGGAAAATGGATTTATGGTAACAGGCTCAGTTTTAGTGCTTCCATTGGCCTCACCATTCAAGGGGGTGTAACCAGTCTCATCAATTTCTTCATATTTGTAGCCCTTGTAAGTGCATACTAACAATAATATTGCTCCAACAAAAGAAATGACATCTAAAGCTACCTTAGTTGACACTTGTTTGTTCGAAAGGGCAGCAAAGATTGACAAACCAAAAACAATTCCGGCAAACACGAAGGCAAGAATTGACAAAAGCCTCAACGGACCTTTTGGAAAATGTTTTCCTCTAAGGCTTACGGTTAAGCCCAATGACAACCATGTGAATCCATGAAACAGAACTAGAAACCACCAATGTAGAGGTAAAACAGTATGGGACAACCTTAACCTCTCCTCTAATATCCAAATACCAAAGCCCAGGTATGACAATCCCAAAACACCATTAAAAACGGCAGATATAATCTGCAAACGTGAATTTCCATGAACGTGGGCCGGAAAGTAAGCAGACTTTGATGATTTCTTCTGAATCGCATTGAATAAGAGCATAATCAAGAGCAATGCATCAAAGCAAATGATCAATGCATGGTTGACACATGACAAAGGTTGTGTCACCATTGACAAATCAGTGTCGCAAGGCGTTCCATTGACAGCCGAACAATCAGATTTTCCACAAAACACAGTCCACAGGCCCTCCATTTCTTTTTCTCAGTACTTTTTTTTTCTTTCCCCCCAGCAAACTCTGCAATTACACACAAGAATGTATTCAGAAGATAAAAAAATTATATTTTTTATTAGATCATTGTAGGGTCTAAACAGAGTAAAACGTATATAATGACTAATTGAGATGATGAACTAAAACCTCCTTGTTTACCATGAGAAAGAAGAAGTAGAAAAGCTTAACCACTATTGCAAAGATTGAAAGGCTTCTTCAATGGAATTGATTTTAAACTAGAAATTTAATGGAGGATTGATTATTTTAAACTAGAAATGCTCTCTCATTGAGCATAGAGAGAGAGAGAGAGAGAGAGAGAGAGAAGTAATAACATGGTTTGTGGGTGGTGGTGTCAGATTCTTCTCTCTCTACAAAGAAGCTTACAAAAAGTAGTTCAAGAATCAAAACTCACAGCACCGACAACATACCGAAAGTGGCCGAAAAATGCAGGGCCTTTTTTTTGATTCTCCTGTCAAACCGTTTTTGGCAGAGCTTTCAGCACATTCATCCACATTAAACCAAAACGCTCCAATTCCAAAAGTTTCAACACTGAGAAAAGAGAAGAAAGACATGATAAAGAGTTTTAGAGGTATAATATATACATCATAAAATGCAGAACAACCATTTGCAAGTTCCCAAAAAAAAAAAAAAAAAAAAAACATGGAAGAAGAAGAGATTAGAATGTCAAGAAATAAACAAAAAAGGAAAGAAAAAGAAAGAAAGCATTGGAAACGAAACAAGATTGACAAAACCCGTAATCAAACCCAGATAGGATTTGTTGGTAAAAATGATTAGAAAGACTTTACCGACTCAATTATTGAACAGGCAATATTTGATATTGAGGAGGGTTTTTCCTCATACGAGTGGAAAAGAATGTGAGGAGGAGGATGATTATATAGACATGACACAGCCGTCAGTGAACAGACTCGAGCTCAGCTCGGTAAGAATTCGTTTGAATTCGGTTCGTTAATTTTTTTTTGTGTTTGAACTCGAGCTCGATCTCGATAAATTTTTAATAAATAAGTCTAAACATTCTAAAACTCGGTTCGTAAGTACGGCTCGTTAATTGGCTCGTTTAATATTTATTATTTATATATTAAATAATATAAAAATATGTATGAAAAATAAAAGAAATATGCTGCTTATATATTTAAAAAATAAATGTAAATAATAGTTAACTATAAATAGTACATTTATATAATAGTGGTAGTAGATATTATTATTTTAATAAAATATGGATTTTTTTTTAATATGTTTATATATATATATATATTGTATATATAATTGTATAATCAAAGTTTTAATTGTAATTTTAGTCTGACATGCAAGAATGAATTTATAAATTTTTTGGCTCGTCAAGGCTCGTGAACAGGCTCGAGCTCGAGTTGAGCCTAAGCCAACTCGGCTCGAGCTCGGTTCGTTAAATTTTTGTTCAACTCGAGCTCGAGCTCGAACTCGTTAAAATCTTAATAAACAAGTCTAAACATACTAAAACTCGGCACGGCTCGACTCATTTGCAGCCCTATGTCTGTGAGAGCATCTCCAACCCATACATCTCTATTTCTCTAATATAGAGGAACAAAATAATATTTTTTATTCAAAAAGTGAGTTTAGAGGATCTTATTATTTATGACAACTCTAATCATACATCTCTATTTCTTCAAAAATTTGAACATTTTCTCACTTTTCTTTCAAATTTTACCCAATTTTTCTCCAAAATTTAAACTATTTTATTTAATTTTTTGTTAAATATAATTAATATTGGTCTCATTTTAAAGGTATTGTTAATATCTTTTTAATGGAACTAATTTTATAAATATTGAATATACATATTAAGTTATAAAGACAAAATTAAAGATCAAAAAAGAGTGAATAGTGTTTTAGAGTGATCCTTCATTTTTTCATCTTTCCTCTATATTTGGAGGATCAATTCATCCTCCTCCCAAATGGAGGAGGATATAGAGGATGATTGAAGTTGTTTTTGGGAGAGGATCCTCCATATTTGAAGATATGAAGCATGCATTGGAGATGCTATGAGGTTCGGGTTAGAGGGAGGAATATGGAAAGTGAGAAATCGTCATGGCTCACGTCTGTTGGAGAAGGAAGGAGGGCCATGTGGGTGAGAATGTGTTTGTCTTGTTGCCCTCGAAAAAGGGTATATAGCTATATAATTTTTTAATTATAATTTAAAAAATTAAAATTATATTATTTTTTTAAAATTATAAAATATATAATGCACATTTAAATCTTGTTTGGAATGTTTTAAAAAAGTCAAAAAATTAAGAAGTTAATATCTTATTTAAGTCACATCATCTTATTTAAGTCATATCACCTCTTTATTACATCACTTCAAATCCAATTCATATTTTATAAAAAATAAAAAAATACACTTATTTAAAACATTTCAAATAACCCAAAAAGAATACAAGTGGGACTGTTTCTCAATTTTTCTTTTTCTTTTCTTTTCTTTTCGGTCAGATTTGTCGTCTTCTTGTATTGTTTGTGATTCGTGATTTGATGTACAAGAGGCGTGCCTAAGTGTGATACATACACATCAAATGCATATATCTATATACTATGATATATGATAGGAAAAGAGGAGGAGGGTGGATTTGGGGAGCGTAGAAAGCGTTGCTTCTACGCCGCTGTCAATGTCCTCTTCGATCGTAAGATGGATACCATGCCACACGGGAGTAGCTCTTCACTGGCTCCACCGTCTTTAGACCTTTCAAGATTTTACTTCGTGGTGGTGATTCAAAATGCTTATTCGGTAGATTAATAATGTTTGGCAACTCTAATTTAAGAATTCTAATAGTGGATCTTATATGATGGTGTGATTTTTTTTTATAATTTTTTTTATTTGACACTTCACCAGAGCTTTAACATGAATTCTAATGTTAGAATTCTCTACCACTACCTTTAGGTAGATTTTGAAATAGTAACATATATATAAATTAATCGGATATTAATAAATATATTAATTTATTATATTTTATTTTATAAAGTAAATAATTTAACTTTAAATTATATTTATTATTAATTTTAATTAATATGTCTATCAATGTTAATCAAATTATATATATATATATAATATTTGTTCTAGATTTACGAAATAAACGATTTGAACGACAATCGCGAGTTTCGTGGGCTCCTAAAGTGAAGTCTTAATTGAAAAGAGTTGCTCCGATGTCATACACATAGGTCATGTTTGTTTAGCTTTATAAGATGGGAAGCTTTAGAATATAATATGATTGACTAGAAAATTATTAGTGTGATAGTATTAAATTAGAAATATAAGATAAAGAGTGATGGTTTGTACACCACCAAATTAATAATACTATAGATAGTATTAATATATTAAATTAATATTTTTTTATTTTTAGTATTTTTTAATATTATAATTATTATTTTTTATTCTAAAAAATATAAATTTTGCATAAAAATTATTTAAAAATTCATTAAATATAAAAAAAAAGGGTAAAATGATCTTTTAATTTCAATCCAAGGAGAATGGATTAACAATCCCAACTCCTCAATCAATATGCTAATCCCACTTTTAATGGGGAATGATAGTCCAATTGAACTAATAATCTTATAATATTTTAACACAACCAAACACGATTTTGATGAGCCCACAAATTTTTAATCTAATCATCTCTTCTAAGAGACCAAACAAACGTAATCATAGACCCATTTCTTGTTGCCATTCGCTTGCTCATTGCCAAAATTTGCTAGGGTGAAGTACACTAACCTCCTTCAAGTTTAGAAAATTTATATTTTTTTAACATGATTGTCCTAGTCTCTTTTAATGTTGTAAATCACGTAACAGTTATATTTCTTTTCATTAGTAATTTGTTAGTAGGATGTTAAACGAATCAAACTAATCAAGTTTAACTTATGTTCGATTCATTAAAAGTTTTTTAAAAATCAATTTATTATGTAAAAAAATCAAATTCGATAACAATTTTAAACTCGTTAAATTTTTAAGTTAAGTTTGAACAAACTGTTACTCAACTTGACAAACTTATATGTACTATAAAAAATCAAGTTACTCAAAATAAAAAGTGAACAGTTCCAACCCATAAGCGCTAATTTAATAATTAATAATAGACTTTTGCCAATAAAAAAAAAATCCAAAATTTAATCTAGTTTAGCGCATTTAATTTCTAAAAAAAAGACCTTTTGGCTTTGAATTTCATTTTTTTTTTTTTTTTTTTTGGGGGGGGGGGGGGGGGGGGGGTTGTTTTGATCATGAAACGCAATCAGTCCATATGATGCAAAAATTTTCCATTTTATTGTACTGAATTCTCCTTGTACCACATGTTTTAAATTATCAACTAATATTGCACGTGTTTTATAACCAACAAAGATAACTCGAATTCCACTGCAAAACACTCTAGGTGCTAGAGTTTATAATAATATAATTATTTAAAGAAAAATGTTTGAGGGTCACAAAAAATGTGGCTCAAATGGTTCAAAACTGTCAAAACGACGTCGTTTTGCGTCGTTTTACGCCCAAAACGACGTCATTTTGGCAGTTTTGAGCCATTTGAGCCACACTTTTTGTGGCCCTCTACCATTACTCTTATTTAAATAGGGTAAATTACACTAACCTCCCTTGAGGTTTATCATAATTATAAGGACCTCTCCTATTATTTTAAAAATTACACAGACCTCCCTTACTTTTGAAACTAATATACAAATAACGCCTTCTGTTACCCACCCGTCCAAATTCAAATAGATTTGGCTAATGTCATCCAAAATTATTCTTCAAATTCTAATACTGCCCTTACCTCTCCATGCATATATATATCCACATATATATATATATATATATATAAACACATACATATCTTATATATATATATATATATATCATTGTACGATTCTTCCTTCTCATTCTCTCTCTCTTCCCTCTCACTCTCTCTTCCCATCGTCGTCTGCTGTCCCGACTCTTTCTCTCTCAAAACCTTCGCTCAGTGCCACCGCCACCATACCAAACTCCTCCCCATACCAAACTCTTCTCTCTCTCAACTCATCCATCTCTGCCACCACCACCAAAAACCCTAGATCTGAGGAGCTTGGTGTCGCAGTTATCGCGATCTGATTACGAGGGTTACAGTGATGGTGAATCGCGATAACGATTATGGCGATTGCGACGATTGCAAAAAGAGTGAGAGAGAAACAGAGAGATTGCAGTGGTGGTTGAGTGCAATGGTAGCGATGCGATAATGAGAAGATATGAGGCTCAAGGAGGCAAGAGGGCGGCGGAGTTCTCGATTGGATTACGAACAGATCTCATGTCAATTGGAACTTCAATCTCTATTTGTTATGGCCTTGAACCTTTGCACTTGATTTGACTTGGGTTGGACATGTTTCTTGCCAAGCACAAAACAATTGTGATTGAGTAAACACACACAACGAGAGAGAGAGAGAGAGAGAGAGAGAGAGAGAGAGAAAGAAAGCCATGGATTCGATTATCGGCGGAGGCGAAGAAATAATAGTGGGATGCATTATCTCAATCAAAACCACACTCGGAGAAGAGCGCGAAGGCCAAGTCATGTCCTTCAATCCACACTCTAATATACTTGTTCTTCATATCCTTTTCTCTCTCTTACTTTATATATCTGATTCTTTGCTTAAACCCTTGAATCAATTGTCGAATTATCTGTATATGCATTGCCAATTTGAATTTTTTAACACTTTGTGTATGTGTCATGACCCGAAGCCGCCCCTATGGGTTAAGGACATAATCGGCAATAATCAAGGGATTACCTATGGCCTCAAACCAAACAAGACATAACTCATCAGAGTAAAAGGGGCCAAACGGAAGCAATTTCAAACTTTTGTCTATAGAGCTGTGCTTACATGACACGTCATAACATTTCACAAAACATATATTAATAACTCACATCAAGGAAAGTTAACATATAAGCTTTACACAACAGGATCATTCGAGTCATGGTCAGCCAATCAAAACTATATACAACCGTAGTCCAAAGTTCTCGCCAACATGACAAAATATAACAAAATAGCAAAAAGGCGAAAACAAAGTCTCGTGCGTGAGACGTAGGGCTGACTCTTCAAAACCTTGATTGTTTCTCACATACTTTACTGAGGCTGGGTTTGGATCTCCCTTGGCTCACCTACAGACACATGAATGAACGTGAGCTAAAGCCTAGTGAATAATATCAAATAAAGAAGATACACGAACGGTATTTAGAACAACATACATCAGACGACCTTGGGCCCAATTCATATTTCTATCTAGTATATGTATATATACACATAGGTCAAGTGACTGCGGTTCCAGACACATCAAGCGCCCTCGGGCCCAATTCATTCATATCTGACGGCCTTTGGCCCATTCATTCACGTCATACGGCCTTTGGCCCATTCATTCGTGTCATACGGCCTTTAGCCCATTCATTCATGTCATACGACCTTTGGCTCATTCATTCGTGTCATACGGCCTCTGGCCCATTCGTTCATGTCATACGGTCTCTGGCCCATTCAAATGGCATAGCAAACATTTGTCCACAATTCAAATTAACAACTTATAAGACTTATAGGGAAATAAGCAATTGGATAAATAACATACTTCAAAATATCTTTACTAAGATATTACTCACAGTGTTCTGCCGGTGGATTCACCCTTGAGCTCGACCTTACACATTACATAACACATGTGGGTTACAAACGATTCAATCCATTCTTAATTCATACATCCCTCTTAGGCTTCTTTCTCATCCTTTTAACTCATTTATAATGTTCAATGCATGCCTAAGAGTGGTTAGAAGTGAAAGAGAACAGAAAATGAAACACAGAACACTTTTACAAAATTTCTGAAACAGGGGTCCCCGCTTGAGCGTGGATTCCCCCGCTCGAGCGGACCCCGTGGGTCTGCAAAAATACTGGTTGCCTCATTTTTACGCTCGAGCGTGAATTCGGACGCTCGAGCTGAAGGTCACACTATATGGCTCCCCGCTCGAGCGGACATCTATGTCTACAAAAAGTTCTGGGAGCTCGCATTTCACGCTCGAGCGGCGCATTTCACGCTCGAGCGGCGCTTTGCCAAATTCTGGGTTTTCTAGAACTGTTCTTGGAGTTCAAACTCGACCTCCAAAGGTCCAATTCATGTACAAAACATTCAAATATGCAGGTACACTCCCAAAACACACATTTAAAGATGACTTGCAACCATAGCTCAAAATTCCATGGGTTTAACAACTTTCAAACCATACATTTTATATATATACAAATCATGTTTGTAGTTAGTATGAACAAGCTTCAAAGCTTGGAATTAAGCTCCAATATGTGGAAATTCTTGCATGCATGTATCAAACGACCTTCAACACAAAATGATCAACATGTTTTACACCTAAACATGCAAAATTATGGTCAATCCTTACATGCATGCATCCATTGATCTCAAATTTATCAAGCTTAGCTTAATCCATGTATCTAACTTTTTATACAACTCAAATTACACTTTTTGATCACAATCTGACTTTGATTCCACATAATTACAAACTCAAAGTTATGAATTCATGTTCAATTACTCACCTAGGGGCTCCAATTACCCAAATTCTAGCTAGATCTTTAAGTTTAGCTTCCAATCTTCAAACTTTGAGCCAACATTCATAAATTGAGCCCCTCTCTCTCTCTGGAGCTGTCTCTCCCTCTCTCTCTAGAGCACATTCAGATTTTGAGTTCACAAAATGAGGGACTTAAGTGTATTGGCCTATTTATAGGCTTGCTTAGTCATATTGATTAAGTTTAAGTAATGACACTCTAATTAATCATTCTGAATCTAATTATTTTGATCTGAATCAATTTCAATTAAATTTCACCGTAGGCTTTAAAAATTACGCCAATCACAATGGCGTAATCAATTTCGGTTTTTGTGGCCGATAGGGCCTTCAATTTAAATCCAAAGCAGTAAGTCAAACAGATTTTCCTACGGTGAACAGATAGAAATTCAAAACCATATATATTCATATAAATGGCACTCAAAATCATATCAAACGCATAATCATATTCATAATAAAGATCAATTAGCATAATACGGAACATGATTATCACAATATGTGTGTGTTTGATCGACACAAGAGGGCATTCAATGTGTAGATTGTGGAGACACAGATGTCTGGATAGAGAGTTCCATCGCAAGCTAAGTTAGCGATTTGGGTGTGTATAAGAGGGGTTATTGTTGGTTTGGGTTTTGGGTTTTTGATTAGAGAGGTTTGGGAAGAGGGTGTGAGGAAGACAATGGCGGAAATGGGTAGTAGAGTGAGAAAGATGCTAATGATGCAAAGTGGGTTAGGTTTTTGTGGAAGACAATGGGTTGAAGGGTATTATGGTCAATTTCATTGTCAAGTTAATATCGTTATGACTCTTTTGACGGGAAGGGGGTCTTTGTACATTAGTTTCAAAAGTAAGGGAGGTCAATGTAAGTTTTGAAACTACAAGAGAGGTTCCAGTAATTAAGGCAAACCTCAAGGGAGGTCAGTGTAATTTATCCAATTAAATATAATAAGATAAAAATATCAGAATATTCAGATATCATTATCATCCACATATGTTATATCATATTTTTTATTAGCATCTTAAGAATGTTTGCTTTAATCTATGGGCCATTTAAATATACCCATTTAAATACAATTAACATGTTTGGTAGAAAAAAAAAAAAAAAAGGGATAAATTACACTCACCTTTTCTGAGAATTTTGACAATTATAGAAATATCTTTTGTAATTTTAATAATTATACTAACCTTCTTTGTTTTTGAAACTATTATCCAAATCTGTTAAATTCG
Source organism: Camellia japonica (assembly GCA_030407325.1). Lineage (NCBI taxonomy): Eukaryota > Viridiplantae > Streptophyta > Magnoliopsida > Ericales > Theaceae > Camellia > Camellia japonica. The sequence continues at coordinate 126,489,528 of JAPPVO010000002.1, read as the reverse complement.
TACAAAAAAGGTTAATTGGGTGTGAAAATGACGATATTACCATTAGATTTGCACATGAAAAGACAAAAACACTCATAAACCAAGAAGTCTCATTCATTATAAATATGGGTAAATTACACTTAACTCACCTGACGTTTTATATATATATATATATATATATATATATATATATTATCGAAGACTCATATATATTTTAGTTTTATTTAATAAAATTTTTAAATTTCATGTAATATTAAATATAACCCTTAAATTGTTAAGACATTATTAAAATATTTAATGAAAAAAACTAAATTTTTATTGATAAAATACTTAAAAATAAACAATCTCTTTAAAATTAATTATATTAAATTATTCCACACTACATAAACAATTTAGAATTTAACATTTTAAATAATGCATTTATTATTTAATTTTTTTTTTGAAGTTCAAATAAATGGGATTACTTTTTAGGTGAAGCACCAACAAATTCTAAATTATGATCTTGTGAACGGTTTAGTCCTTTTTTTTTTTTTAGCTCAAAGGTCACATTAAAATAGAAATTACATAAAAGGATAGTCACTTACATATTTAGGCTTAATTTTTTAGGGATAAAAGTAGGTTTCTCAAAATGTAAGATTACACATTTAGACAATCCGCACTATAGAAGTTTTGAATTTTTCTTCATTCTGAAACAAATTTCACATTAAGAACAAAAATGTAACACTCTAATAATGTAACACTTCAATATAACACACTAAAAAATTTCTTAGTGTACAATTCCCAAATGTAAAAACGTAACACTAAAAAAACAACTCCTTAGTGTATTTTTTTTCCAAACGTAACACTCCAATGTAACCAAAAAAAAAATAATTTCTTTAGTGTATTTTTCCAAACGTAACACTCCAATCAATATAATCTCAAACGTAATACTCCAATGTAACACAAACAAAAATATCAAAAAACTCCTTAGCATACTTTTTCCAAACATAACACTCACAGTTTGAAATTATGTATTTGTCCAAAACTTATTAAGGAATATTTGTACCCCTGTTGGAATGGTTTGAAGAATCTCACATCATTTTTTTAGTGTTATATTTAAGAAAAGTACACTAATGATTTTTTGTGTGTTACATTAAAATGTTACACCAAAGAATTTTTTTGAAGTATTATATTGAAGTGTTACGTTTGAAAAAAGTACACTAAGGAATTTTTGTATGTTATATTAGAGTGTTACACTAAGAAATTCTTGTGTATTACATTAAAGAGTATTTTTGGAGTATTATATTAGAGTGTTACATTTGGAAAAAGTACACTAATACTATGTTTGATTGGGGATTTGGGGAGGGATTTGGAAAGGGAAAGGGAAAAATTGTGCGAACCTAGGTAAAATGTAGGCATATTTTATTCACATTTCACCTAACTTTTCTCTTTCTCTTTCCAAAACCCTCCTCAAATCCTCCAACCAAACACAGCGTAAGGAATTTTTTTGTGTTACTGTTGGCTTTTTGGCTTTCGAAGGTTATTTTTGTAATTGTAAGTGTGCCAGCAAGGATCAATCAGTCCTTACAGAATATTAATTGCTAACCAATTATCAGACAATTGTGTTTTAATTCTTTCAGCCTCAATGAAGAGGACTTTTACTAGTGGCTTTGTTTAGGAGAATTAAGCAAACAATGATTAAATGAAAAACAATTGTAGCATTTTATTAAGCAAAATGAAAGACTTACAAAGATCCAAATCAGCCTCGTAGAGGTTTACAGCAACAAGCTACTTGAAAATTACTCCTATGAACAAAATGGAGTGCAGGAATTTGAAGTACAGAAATGTAAAGAAAAAGAAATGTAAAAACTGGAAGGAAAAATAAAGTAGATAAAACTGGTTTTTTGGATCTAAGTCCAAGGCGTTTTCTGAGGCCTTCTCTGCTATTTATACTTCTTAATGACAACTGTCAAAATGGACTTCTAACCGTTGAACCATCCCTCCATGATCACTGATCATGCTTCCTTGCAGTTAGCTTCACTATGCCATATGTGGTTAGGCTTCCCTCCTGATTTTTGAATTTAAATATATGAGTAACCGTTAAGGCCACGTCATCTTGCATCTCTTTGTTGATTCAGTGCTACGTAGATCTATAATAAACCAATGCTGACTGCCACGTGTGTGATTATGATTGAAGATTTGAATTGTCTTCTCGTACTGCCCTCATTCTGCCACGCGCTGAACTGTAATTGGCTTGTACAAAATATGTAGCCAACATTATCCCCCGCACTAATATACCCAATACTTGGTGATATTAGTGGAGCAAGGTATTTTACCCACGTCTTAGAACGTGCATAGGCTTTTGCATTTCCTAGAAATGCAACTGTCATTCATCATTTACATTAAATTCTCTTCTAACCCTTGAACACTCCCACTATCTCAGTATTCAAAAAGACTGATAAATCTTTATGGCCAAGCCAATATTTTCTTACATTGATCAAGCATACGAAGAGTTATTTGATGACGCTGTTCGTTCTCGAAAGAACCTTCATGCATTAATTAGCCACCTTTATCCACCTCCATTTATACAAGTTATGGAAGCTTTCGCAAATCACCGACCTTCGAATCAAGAACCTATTGCTTACAATTCTTTAGAACCCAAATTTGCAATCATGGATATCGGAAGCTCTTCTTCTGCAACAAAGCTTTCCGCATGGAATGAAGCTGCTGCTTCTTCTTCTTCTACGACTTCTGGCTGGGGAATTTGGCCTACCCTTACTCAACCTCAGATGAGGGAACGCATTCATCACCGATTCCCAGAATTCGATGACCCTCTTGATATCACTCCCTCTAAACGCAGTTCTGTAGTATACCCATATGTTCCTATTGACCGTATACGCAGTCTTGAGGACAATCTGCTTTCATCATGGTATACTTTTACCTTGCCATCTCGGATGGTTCGAAGTGTCCAACGTCCTGGTGAAGCTTTAGGGATCAGTCCTACGCTTTTAGCCAAGAAAGCAAAACTTTGTACCTCCGATTGGCTAGAATGTGTGGCCAGACCTGAATTCCTAGATTCGATTAGGGAAACTCCCACTGCTCCTCCTTTGCATTCCAATCCAAATTGGATTGATGAGTTGAAACTCACTCTCTCTGAGGGCCAACACTTCACCCATTACCAGGCCCCAGTGCCTCCAACTCCTTATTAGCAGTTTAGGGCTCAGACCTTACTTGCTGCTTTCTCCCATGTATCCTTTGAAATCCTTCGAGATGACATTCCCCACAAAAACTTTCTATGGGCTTGTGACATTATGTCTCGAAGTCATGTTCTCAACCCTGTGGCCCAAATCGAGCTTTATACTTTTTTAGACCAACTTCCTCTCATGCTTAACTGGCACTTCCAAGCTTCCATTACCAGTGAAGTTCTGGATGAAGCCCTCTTTGCTCGAATTCAGGTTCAATATGAGGTAGAGAGCCTTCTTGATGACTATGAGGCCTTCAAGAGCCAGGATTCTGAGCATGGCGAGGATGTTGCAATGAGTGGAGTGCATGAAGAAGAAGAGATGGGCGCCACAGACAAAGCCTTAAAACAAATAGAATTCGAAGTAAAAGCCCAACAACTCACTTCTCAATTAAAGGCTTACCAATTAGACAAGCTAAACTTGGACAAGATAGAAGATAGAGTAGGAAAAGAATTTTCGTTTATTGAATTTTGCTGGACTAAATTTCATGACCTTGTAACTCTGTCCATTCTGTATTTCTACGAAATCGAGAATGTAATCAAATGAACTCTAGTATCAACAACATTTATCAATAAAACTGGGCTTTCTGAATTTCATTTGTTAAATTCTGATTTAGCACTGAAATTATGAACTGTATGGTTGATGTGCTTTAACTCCATCTCGACTTAAACTCTTCTAAAGTGTGAAGTCTTTTCTTTTGAGAAAGCAATTTTTGCCTTTCATACCGACCCTAGAGCTAACATAATTCTTCATCCATCAGCTTCGAATTAACTAACTTTACCCTTCGAAACTTGATTCGATCATATTCAATTTCCCAACATATGGTTAATACAATCAAATAATTTCGAATCAACTAATTTTCTTTCAAACAAATAGACTAAATATGGAATCCTCTCTTACACTGTTTTATTCGAAAAAAATGATTACTTCTGTATACTATCAAACCAATTATTGGTTTGAAACTTAGAATAACAATTTCTAACCGAAAAGTATTTCAAGTTTTTGAAGTAAACAAATACCTAAGCAATCTTTCACTGTGAGGCATGGAATGTGCTTCAAAGTTGGCTTCCTACTTTCGAAGCCGTTTGTCATTTCATTTTGGCGCCAAAATTTGGCTTCAAAGCCAAATATTATATTTTGAAGCTGACATCAGTATTTGAGATGTGTTTCTCTCCATAATTATCAATATAGAAAGAAACCTTTCGCATCCGTAACTTTAGTACTTCTTTGTGAATTCCGTCCGTGCAACATGACTGGGTATATTTTTCAGACACAAAAGTTTTAAAACCCTTTTATTTCGTGCTTTGAATTCACCTATTTGCCTATCACATAAACCCTTCATGTTTACTGACCTTCATTTTTCCTCTACTCTCTTTCCCAACTTCGTCTTCTGAAAAAACTCTCTATCAATGGCTTCTTCTTCTTTGAAAATACTGGTCGTGGAGCGGGCGAGTCCATCTGTGACCTTGAAAAGGATTATTGACGCAGAGTGTGAGAAGTACGATGCCGGTGAGAAAAGCGCCATTGACGGGATACATCTTCATTCCTCGTCATCACGAGCAGCAAGAGTATGTGCTTGGGCCCATCTTTAGGGAGATTCCTACTGAACTTCCAGCTCTATATCCACGTCTAGAGGACCATTGTCCCCTTTACGAAGGTGGTCTTGACTGGGGAAGCTGGAGGATGAACCGCCCCCATCGTTGCTGGCCCACGGTGAGACCAGAGTGGCAAGAATGGTATGATCGGGTTGTCCCTGATAGGACTCTGGATCTTCAAGAGCTCTGTCTTTTCGACGCCCTCCAATTATCCAGGTTCACCATTTCGGAGGACCCTTTCTTAATACCTGCTGCCCTTTGCTTTTGGAATTCTGCTTTTAATTTCTTTCAATTCAGATGTGAGATTCTTATATATTATATGCCAACACAAACACACACATATTTATAGTTTGTGAATCTGTGATGTGGGCATTAGTTGATTTTTTGCATTCTTGAGGGTTTAAATTGTGGCAATTCTACAAATCTTTTAATGTTCATTTTGTACTGTAGAATGGGTTTTTGTTGATTTATAGCATAAAATTCAGGGTTCTGTTAATCAGAAGAAGGAAGTTCCTTACTCAGTTTCGAATCTACGACGACGAATTGATCCTCTTTCTAACGCCCAAAGTGGTGGCGATCGAGGTTTTGGGTTACCTTCACCGTCAAAATTCCGAAGTGGGCATTTGTCTAGTGTAATTCCAGTTTCAAGAGCTATACCCACTGATGTTGATGATATTGGGTCTGTTTCTGACAATGATCTAACCACTGATTCGGAGCAGACCTACAGTGGAAGATACAAGCTTGATTCTTCGTCACCACAAGATGACAGAGATCATACTAATGCTGCTTCAAAAAGATACTATAATTCTGCACAGAGGCAAACCCGGTATGCCAGTGATTCTGTGTACTTAGGAGATGTTAGTTCGTCAAGGGAAACAATTGGGAGAGGGAATGGAAATGTGGCAGAGAGATTGATGAGGGGAGCTAATAGATACCCGGTTGGAAGGAATGGTTATAGTGAGGATGATATCTCTGATTCTGCTGCAAGTTCTGAATTTTCAAGCACACAAGTGGGTGGCGACACTGTGGGAGGGACTCGTGCGAGAGAGTATGTTTCAGAGGGGTATGCATTGAATGTTCCTTCTCGGACGAATGTGGAAAGTGCTGCAGAAAAGGTATGTTCTGCTTTAAATCCAGTTTGTTTGTTTGTTTGTTTTTTTTTTTTTGAAGTTGTTATGTGACTCCTAAATTTTATACGCATACAACATCTAGACGATCACTAATTAATATTGGGTTGGACTTTAAGTCGTGATGTATTTCTTAAATTCCACACATGCACGCACGAGCACACACGACATCTTGACAATGACTGATTAATCAGCATTTATTTTTAATTAGAAACTCTTGTGATTGAAATGATAATGTAAAATGTAAATTGTTCTTTTACACCTCTTTAGGCTTTTGGTATTGGTGTAAATGTGGTTTGGAAATCTGACTGGGGTGCTTTTGGTATTGGTATAAATGCGTTTTTGGAAATCTGAGAGTGCATGGTACATTTTAGGCTTCCACTCCAATGACTATGTGTTAAGCAATGTTGTTCAATTTTATGGAAGACACTAACTGATAAAATGAAAACATTAGTACATATAAATCATTGGTAGATTTTTCCCTTTTCTGTAACTGTATATGTGTAATTTGGTAGATAATGTGACTGTAATCTAGCCTATTTAGGTGAACTTTGCAAAATTAGCAATAATTTTACATCTTGAAGATAATAAATGTCCCAGGAGTTTGTAAGGGGAGTGTGGTGGCGTAATATGATAGAGAACTTTTTAAGAGCTTATGGTGATTGTCCCCTACTAGAACCCCTATTGGTCCAGATTATCTTGACCTCAAAACCCCTTTTTCCCTCCCCTCTCTTAACTCATCCTATAGTGACTTTGTCAAGGCTGAGAATAAAAGAGAGGGCCCTATAACTGATAGGGAATTCTTTTCTTTTATATTATATTGGCTTTGCAAGTTCCTTTTCTGCACCTCTTCTCAGAGGATCATGCCTGAATTCGCCTTCTTTCCAAAGCCCTTGTCTTACAAAGAAAGGTAGCCTTAGCTCCATATGCCTTAGGTCATGTATATAGAGCTTGTTCCATTTTTTGTGAGAAACCCTTGGATGCCAATCAAGGAGGTCCATTTTGGATACTTCAGCTTTGGTTTTTTGCATATTTTATTGAGCTACAATCTAAATGCCTTAAGTTTTTGGAGCCAAACCCTACTACTCATGGCATGAGGTTAGCCAATGTTTCACTCTATCCTTCCATCTTTGCTTTTTACTTTTCTTTCTTCCACCAACTTCCAGCTTCCCTTTCTTCCCACAACTTCTGTCCCTTCGAACCTACCAACATTAGCCCATCCTGGTTGAGGACCTTCCTGAGTGATAGGTTCTGCTCTTCACCCCAACACAAGAACATATGGGTCTCTATTCTAATCCCTAGAGAGTTATTCATTGGGACTATGAACCCCAGAGCTTACAAATACATTGCTGAGCCCTATTGTCCTGCCCAATTTGCTAGGCAATTTGGCTGCTCACAAGGGGTCCCAATACCTCTCTGTAGCCAGACCAATTTAAGTCTTACCAGCAGGGACTTAAAGGTTCGAAGATCCAGATTAGAAGAAGCAACTTCTAAATTCATCCAGGACTTTATTGACTTTGAGTACTTCCCTTTCATTCCTCAAAGTAACATATTGAAAATGTGCCAAAACTGGTGGGTGACCAATATGGAGGTACACTTGGCCATTCATCCCCAAGACCTATTAATGGTACTGGACGTACCTCAACCCAAATCGAAAGGGGTTGGAATTATTACTTCTTCTAATGCTCCTGCTACTACAGTTCTTGCACCTGTCATCACAAAGCCTATTCTCGCTGCCTCAACTCTTTCTAGAGTTACTCGAGCTGCCTCGAAGAAAGGTATGTACCCTTGTTTCTTTTCTTTTCTCTTCTTCTCCTTTATAATGCTCTTAGCCTTACTTTTAGTTCTTTCTTTGGTGTAGGTGGTGCGGGTGCCTCACAGGGAGATACTCCCCAAAAGGTCCAAGCTTTAAACCTTCTTAGGAGCAAATAACAACAACAAAAGAAAAGAAAGCTTTTACTTGATTCTGAAGAGGAGGCACATGGGGTTCACGTAGTAGAAGAAGAAGAAGCAGAAAAAGAAAAGACAGAACAAGAGCAAGAGACACCCTTAAAAAGAAGAAAGAAGATGACTGTCTCTCTTGCTGATTTCACTGGAGATCCCATCCACGAAGCATCTGCTAAAGCAGTGCAAGCAGAACATTCCAAAGAGCTTATTGTATTTCAAAGGGCTGAGAAAAGGAGGCAACAACAAATGCTTAGAGATGAAGCTGCTGCCGCTGATGCATTCTAAAGAGAAGTTGCAAGAAAACAACAAACTGCTGGACATTATACTCTTCGCAATGCCCCAATCATAACCACCACTTCTGAAATTAGTAATTCCCTTTGTGCCTCTATTTTCTTTTCTCAAATTCTTGGTACTGAGACTTGACATTACTTTGTATTTCTTCTTTTGCAGCAACAACTATTCTGCCTTCTTTAACAAGGACTCCTTCAATCTCAGTTGAAGTTGAAAGACCTCGAGTTGTAAAGCCAAGTCAAGCAATACTTCCACCTCTTGGTCCCATATTTTCTATACCCTTCTTGAGGCTAAGTATCCCTGCATCTCTTTCTTTTGGCTTAACTCCATACTTCCCTCATTTATCTTTCAATTCTACTCAATTTGATTTCCCTTCGAGCCTTGTTTCTCTTTCCCCTCCTAAGGACATTCTAGCTGTTACTTCACCTTTAATGATAGCTGATTCCTATAGAGAAGGTACTAGTAACTCTCCAACTCATTGTCCATTAACTTTTCCTAGCTCCAGTCCCTCTTCCCTCGACCTACTAGTAGCCAAAACTATAGAGACTGCTGAGGATACTCCACCTTCTTCTCCTATTCCTATGCAATTATTTCTTTCTTCTACCAGAGCTCTTTCTGCACCTTCCATGTCCATGGATGAGGTGGACATTTTCGAAGCTAGGCTAGCTAGTCTCTTTGACATACTTTCCACTTTTCCAATGACTAGCAATGAGACCGAACCATTAGTTCTAGCTGATTCTCTACTAGAAATTTTTGAGAGTTCTTCCTCTAGTGGTAAGACTTTCTTGCCTTCAATAGACTTAGACAGCTGTCTGGAGCTACTGACATCCTTCTCAAGGATTCCTTTCGAAGCCTTACAAAGGCCTATAATAAAAAACGGCTTCCTCTAGTGTTGCAAGATTGTTGAGCAATCTGGCATGATTGTCTCAAGTCATTTATCCCAGGCAGCAACTACCATTGATTTTTACATCAACATCTGTCATACTACCAAGGCTGCAAAGGAAAAATTGCTGAGAGACCAGAGCTTTGTTTCCAAAGTACATACTAAAGTGTTAGAGCTGAAGGAACAACATTCCTCTGTCTCCCAATTTCGAGCTCAACTATTGGAGAAGAAAGCTCAACTTGAGGAAGAGTTATCAGCAGTCAACCAAGCTTTAGATTGAACTGCCACCAAGCTGCAAATTACCAATCAAGAGTTGGCTGATCGGAAGTAGGAGATGACCACAACCATTTAGTTTTTCCTATCTTTCAAGAATAGAGCATCTATTGTAAAAGAACAACTGAAACACTGTACTGACTTTTGGGCCAATCTATGGCTAAATGTACTCAACTCTTTATGAAATAAAGTTCTTATTTATCATTTGAGTGTCCTCATGTTCTTCTCATTTAGCACTTATTTTTTTTCTTGTGTTTCCCACACGGTTGGATAATAAGGCTTCAAATACCTGCCATTAATCTTTTTGGGATGTACATACCCATTCAAATTCTTCAAATGATATGCTCCTAAAGGCAAGATTCTATGAACTTGATATGGTCCTTCCCAGTTAGGTGACCATTTTCCAAACTTGTGGCTTTTAATCCCTATTGGGAGTATTGTCTTCCGTACCAAATCACCTTCATCAAAGCTAATGTACTTGACTTTCTTATTATAGTTTTTTGGCTACTTTCTTCTTTTGGAAACGAATGCTATTTAATGCCAGAATTCTAACTTCATCTATACTTTCTAATTCTAAGCACATACTCTGATGATATTGCTCAAAATCTAACTAATTCTGGTATCTCACCCTCAAGGACTTAACATTAATTTCCACAGGTAACACCGCATCATGCCCATATACTAAGGCATAAGGAGTGATTCCTATACTTGACCTTGGAGAAGTTCTATAAGCCCACAATACATCCAACAACAAGTTATGCCAATCCCTAGGATTGTCTTCCACAACTTTCTGTATTCTTTTTTTCAAAGACTTATTGGATGATTCAGTTTGACCATTAGCTTGTACATAATAGGACGTAGAATTAACAAGGCTAATTCCAAACTCTGCCACAAAAGACTTTACCATTTTCCCATCAAATACAGTCCCATTATCAACAGTTATAGTCTGTGGGATGCCAAATCTGTGGATCAGTTCTTTAATGAATCCAATCACTTCGATCTGGTCTACAGCCTTATATGGCTTAGCTTCGACCCACTTAGTGAAGTAATTTGTGGCCACTAAGTTAAAACAATGATGCTTCGAAGAGGGTGGGTGTATTTTCCCCATCATATCCATGACCCATCCTCTAAATGGCCAAGGCTTCACAACTGCATGCAGGTCAGTTATGGGCACGTGCCTTATTGTGCCATGCTTTTGGCATGCCTGACAACTTCTAGCATATTCTATGCAGTCTTTAAGGATAGTTGGCCAATAGTAGGAATGTTTTCGAAGCAGCCATCTCATCTTCACACTAGGCTGATGAGCACCACAAATGCCTTCATGAACCTTAGCCATAGCTGTCAATGCTTCCTTTGGACCTAAACATTCCAATAATAACCCATCTCTCCCCTTTTTGTAGAGAGCATTACCATACATTATGTATTGCATAGATTGCAATTTAATTTTTCTACTGGCTTTCGAAAATGGGCCAGCCAGATACTGCATTATTGGATGCCTCCAATCTTGTTCTTGTAAGTCATTATGATTGACTTCCAGGACCACATTTCTTTTATTTAAGGGAGGTATTACTTTCTGATATGTTGTTTGGCTTATGTCCCTTTGAATATTATCCATTCTCTTGAAATTCGAAGCTTTCTGAGCCACATCATTAGCTTTATTATTCAAAAATCTTGGGACATAAGTTACATTTGCTATCTGAAATTGAGAAAGCAGATGTAATGCAACAACATAGTATGACAACATGCTTACACTTTGACATTTGAAAATCCCTCTCACCTGGTTAACTACCAATTGAGAATCTCTAAATATGTCAACTGCATGAACTTGTAATCCAATAAGTATTTCCAGTCCCATTATTAAGGCTTCATATTCAGCTTGATTATTGGAACAAGTAATTTCGTCCACTCTGAAACCATGTGTGGTTTCTTCTCCTTGTGGTGACTTAATTACTACACCAATTCCAGTTAGACCATTGGCTTTTGATCCATCGAACCACATTTGCTATGGTTCAACATTAGCCATATCAAGTTTCATTATCTCTTGCCTTTCTGTTTGACATGGATGGTCAGCCAAAAAATTAGCTAAAACTTGTCCTTTTACTACCTTTTGGGGGACATATTGTAGATAAAATTCTGATAAAGCTAGTATCCATTTGCCAATTCTTCCTCTCAACATAAGTCTAGATAACATATATTTAACCAAATCTGTGGTTGCAATTACCAAGACAGTTGTAGGCAAAATATAATATCTTAATTTCATTGCAGCAAAATACAATGCAAGACACAACTTTTCTACAGCTGAGTATTTGCATTCACAAGAATTTAGAAACCTACTAAGGTAATAAACTGCTTGCTGTTTGCCTTCTTCATTGTCCTGAGCTAAAAAAACTCCCAATGAATCTTCTGTTGCAACTATGTACAATTTCAAGGGCTTATCACCCCTTGGTGGCATCAACATTGGACGTCTGGCCAAGTAGGCTTTGATTCCTTTGAAAGCAGTTTGATGCTCTGCTGTCCACACAAAATCCTCTTCATCTTTGAGCCTTAATAAGGAAGAAAATACTTTAGTTTTCCCTGCAGTGTTAGAAATAAATCTTTGAAGGAAATTAACCTGTCCAAGGAATTTTTGTAATTCTTTCTTACTTGATGGAGGTTTGGCTTCAATGATAGCTTTGACTTTATTCTGATTAATGTGTATTCCCTTCTTGTGTACTACATAGCCCAAGAAGTTTCCAGCTGATACGCCAAAAGCACACTTAAGAGGATTGAGTTTCAACTTGAACTTTCTCATTCTTTCAAAAGCTGCTTCCAAGTGAAAAAAATGTTCCTCCATGGATTGGGACTTTACTACAATATCATCAATATAACACTCTAAATATCCTCCAATGAGATCATGAAAGATAGTGTTCATAGCTCTTTGATATGTAGCTCCAGCATTCTTCAAGCCAAATGGCATTTTAACCCATTCGAAGGTGTCAATATTCCCAGGACATCTGAATGCTATCTTGTGGATATCCTCCTCTGCAATGCAGATTTGGTTATAACTAGAGTGCCCTTCCATCATTAATAAAATTTGATGCCCTGTTGAACTGTCTACCAACAAATCTACTATGGGCATAGGATACTCATCTTTTGGGGTTGCTAAATTCAGGTTTCTGAAATCGATGCATACCCTCATTTTACCATTTTTCTTAACTACAAGCACAATATTGGATAGCCATTCAACGTACCTGGCTGTCCTAATAAAGCCTGCCTTAAGGAGCCTAAGAATTTCCTCCTTAACCTTCTGAATCACCTCAGGGCTCATTCTTCTTGATTTTTGCTTGTATGGCTTGAAATTAGGCCTCACAGGGAGCCTATGTTCTTCTAATGACCTATCCAATCCTGGTAGTTCATTATAAGACCATGCAAAACAATCTTTATATCTCTTTAAGACCACCAACAACTAGTCCCTGTTAGGAGTATTCAACCAAGCACTTATATATGTAGGCTGCTGTATTGAACCTTCTCCTAAGTTCATTTCTTCCAAAGGGTCTTGCATCTAAGGACTCACTGATGCTTCTTTTTTTATTTCTTTTATCTTCGAAACAATCTCCTTGCTTTGTTCTGCTCCCAGTTTCTTTGATTCAACATCTTTGCCCTCCTCCTCATAGACAAAGTCTATCCACAAGGCATCCTCTTCTTGTATCTCCTGGATTTTTGTTTCAATGTCCAACGCACAGTATTTTCCCAAGCCCAAAACCCTGACCTGTTGCTGCTCTTGCTTACAGCCAATGGCCCTGGCTTCTTCCTCTTGCTCTTGCATCTTTTGGACTATTGATTTTATGTCCAATACTGAGAACTTAATTAAAGCCAAAGATTTGGCCTTATAGGTTCCATCTTTTTGCCTACAACCAGGCATCATTGTCATCTTTGACGACAAACTCCTCATCAGCACTTTCTTGGACTAAGTGTTTCAGGTGTGCTAATTGTGACGCCCCAAAATTTAGGGACATCATAATAAGGTTTAAAACTCAAAATCAATTTTCTTAATTAAGAATCCTCATCAATGTTGCCATCAAATTTACCATCATCCATTAATCAACAACCAAAAACTAAAAGTTCTTAAGTTACAACTCCAGTAGAGAAAAAAACTAGAAAACTCAGAAAGATGGTTCATGGAACTTTGGCACGCTTCAAGCTAATCAGGGCTGAATGTTGCCTTCCAACACCTCGGTGTTTCCTTCGGTTTCTTCGGTACCTGGCATGAAACGCCAGGGCAACGAGGATGCCAATGAGCGACGAGCTCAATAAGATATTACAACCCGAAATACCCACCCCGATAATAATACCCACAATGAATAATGTGTAGTAACAGAATGACAGGTAGCATTTAATAAGCATAATAGGAATACCATCAGTTGAAATAATAACAATAGATAATAAATAAATAAAATGACAAACAGAGGCAGTATTTCATCATAAGAAAAAATGCCCACTCATTAGAATCCGAACATAAAATCTGGCATAAAACGCCAGGGCAACAAAAATATATGCCATGAGTTTTGCAACACAGTAAGAAAACATAACCAACCTACCATTCTTTTTTAAGAGAAAAATAATGAGCTTCTAAACATGAGATAACAATATAATTGTAAACATAAATTACAATAGTTAAATTTTAATAAATTAGGTGACACTCGAAATCTCACCAAAGAGATTTAACTTACCAACCACTAAGCATGGCAACGGTTAATTTGAAACCCTCCCTTGGTCAAATATTTAAATGTTACCTACAGTAACTACCAATGATGCCCACGCACCAGGGTTACATACCCGAGTCGTGACATCACGGTCTGCCCCAAGGAAACGGTCTGCCAGGGGTACGTAACCTCCCTGTGTACCACCTGCACGTCTACCCTTATTCCAAAACCGAATACCGAAAAGGGTTCAAATAAGTCCCGTGCCATCTTAGAGTTTCGCAACACAATTTATGTGAGAATTCTCAAAACCAGGGCTCACCCTGAACAACCGGTATTGACCGTCAACCCTTAATTTCATACACTCTTTAAAACCAAGACTCATCCTGAACAACTGGTATTAACCGTCAATTGTTAACTTTGTGTAAGCCGCTAACCATTTCAGTTAATTTTGATATTAATCACAAATAAATTTCAAATTTTTAATTATAAATAATGTTATACCAACTCATTAAAATCCGAACATAAAATATTACACATGTCACACAATAATAAACAATTGTACAAAATTTAAATAAACAATTTATTTAAACCATGGTATGAAATAATAATTTAGATACCCAAAGAATAGAAATAATTTATAATTACACACATGCATGGACTTTTAATCTACAAGATTAGACTAGCACAATATTAAATAAACTACAATACACCCATATATGGATTACTAATTTACAATATTTGATGAATTAGACCAACACAATAACTGATTTTTATCCAAATAAATCATTGAAGTAATGATCTTAAATCTGTCCAGAAATTTTCAGAATGTATGTCTTGCAAATACAATTATAAATAAATTACTTATACAACTCTAAAATTCATATAAATCTACAGAATACTCAATAAACATGTTATTGTCATTTTTCAGAAAGCATTTTCCAAAAATAAGTTATAATTAATTCTTAAAAATTCCAAGAGTGTTTATGACACAGATTTATCACATTTTCTTAAATTAATTCCATACTTAAATTTATAAATCAATTCCATGATCTAAAAATTTATTATGAAACTAGACTTCTCAAATTTCATTTTTTGCTTAGAAATTATCAGATTTGGTTTAATATAGAATTTTTAATGATTTTTCAAACACATAATAAAATCTGTCTATGGCTTCAGATTTGGTTAAAAATCTGTATAAATTCGTACAAAACTCAACAATCGTTGAAAAATTTTTGTGGATGAACTAGACATCATTATCAACAAATTTGTAGAAGAAATCATCTTCAAATTTTGAGTATAAAATTGTCTAAAAATTCGTACAACTTCCTGGCAGATTTAAGGGACCAAAAACATCTTCAATAATCTTTACTTGTTCTTCTTACACCCAACATGAAATTAATTCCTCAAATCTCTTAAAATTCATTGATGCATGTAAAGATGAAGTCCAAATTCATGAGGAATAACACAAATTAAACTTAAAATAATTAGTTTCTAATTTATTTTCCATGAGTATCCACATGCATGCAAGGATGGGTTTTAATTTGTGAAGAATAAAAATTAATCAAACTCTAACTATTTAATTTCCAAATATATATCCATAATCTTAAAACATAACTCAAAATTTCTTGGTCTTCTTGTTAATTCCTATTAATTACATGATTTTGAGTCCAAGTTTAACAAATTTAAGAAATCATCACTCATAATCTACAACCTAACTTGATTTACATGCAAAAATCTAATTTCTATCCATTTATATAATTGATCTACAAATCTTCATTTTAATCTTCTCAAATTTCATCTTAAATTAATTTATATCTAGGTTATTTAAACAATAAAAGGAAAAGGGTGAGATCTCTTACCTTAAGTCTTCAAATTAATGAATTTCTTGGTCAATCCTTGAACCTTTCTTTAGTTCTCCACTTCCCTAGCTTTTCCCTTAGTTTTTCCTACTCAATTTCCAGCAAACAAAAGCTGATTGAACTCTCTCTATATCTCAGTCTTTCACTCTCTCGGAATTTCCTTTCCAGCCAAACAATCTGATGAATAGCTTTAGGCCCTCCCTCTCTTGATTTCATTATACCATTCTTTTATTATTTTTATTATTATAAAACAAAGCGGTGGGACACTTGTCCACCTCAAGACTTCAAACGTGGCACACATGCACTCTTCTTAGATTGCCAACACATCACATACACACACACAAGCACAGGTTCTCAATATACCCACACCCATTTACACCCCTAATACTAATTCAATCCAATTTAATTTATGTCTAGGAATAATTTAATTAAGTATCACTTAATCTTAATTAATTTTAATCAACATAAAATTAGTTAATCATAACTAACCTCAAATCCCATATGATTTAATTAGTCAAATTGACTTCCATTAGGGCCTAATTAAATATAATTAAATTTATCAATCCAAATCAGATTTCTAGTCAGACTCCCAAAAGGCTCCAAATATTAAATTACATTTATCACCATTATCAATTTTGATTTCCCAAATCATTTAGGCCTTCAATTCCTGATCAGACTCAAATTTCCATCAATAAATTACATATTCGAATTGGACGCACCGTAATTAAAATTAAATTAATTAAACTTCTCAATTTTACTTCCTTAAGCCATTTGGACGTTCAATTTCTAATTCTAAAATAAATCCTTAATAAAATAATTTATAAATAACAAATATTAAACACCCACAAAATTATTATTATTATTATTATTTTTTTCCTTGTTAGTGATTGAATTGAGTTAATTTAAAACTAACTTTTACACTAATACATATTTCAAATAGACTCTGGATAAAATTAATTTATTTATTTATTTATTTTCTTTTAAGAATAATAAAATGTGGGTTTTCACACTAATTCCTCATCAGCCATCACTTCGGCTGATCCATTAGGTTTCCTCAGTACACTGAGTGGTGCCACTCCTTCAGTATACAATTTGGCCTCTCCAAAATATGCACAAGCTATGAAGGGTTGAGGATCTGCATTGATCTCCTCTGTCTCTCCACTGCCCAAGGCCATCATTATTTTCTGATGTAGAGAGGAAGACACACACTTGTTGGTGTAAATCCGATCCCTACCAAGTAGAGCATTGTATTTAGCATTGCTGTCGATAACGAAGAATGCAGTCATACAGTCCTTGGTTCCCATACTCAGGTTGATGGGCAAAATGCCTTGAGCTATCTGTTTGTCTCCAGCGAAACCAGCAATGGTTATACTGGTTGGGATTAGTCTGGTGTAGACACCCCATTTTTGACCGACCTTAAGACTCAGACGTCACCGATTGAGCGCTTGGTGATGTTGCATGTTGTGCTCGTTCTGAGGTTGCGGAGTCCTAGCTGCGAGCCTTGCCTCCGGACTTCCGGACTCTTTTGTGCTTTGCCTCGGTTTGCGAACCAGGCTCCATTTTCTCTGTTTTCTCTTCCTGAAGGGAGGGAGAGGTCTCGTAGATCATCTCTCAGTGGCCGTAGGCTACGTTTCGTGGTCGTAGGCCATTTTTCCCGTTTGGAGCCCGGTTTCCGGTTTTTCGGAGCCGACGGCCGTGTGCCTCGGTTCGGGACCGCTTAACCACCTCCGTTTGCTCCGATTTTTGGCACATACCTTATTTCCTCCCTTTGAGGGACACTGTGGTCCGAGAGACCGACTTCGTGGTCGAACACCACTCCCGGTGCCTAACAGTCAGTTTTCGGGGCCCCGGGCTGCGCGTTTTGGCCCCCGAGCCTTGCTTGCAAGCATTGTTGGGCTCTGACCCAAACTATAAATAGTCATATTTTGAGCTCCTTTTCATGTTTGATTAAGGACCTTTTGCTGTTTGAGGTCTCCTACTATCACTTGCCTCTTTAACTCTCTTTTAGGCCTATTTTTGCATGGTATTTTAGGCTTACTTGTGAGCTGTTTTGGACTTGGTCATAAACTAAAAAATGTCTTTTTTTGAGCCCCTCTTCAACTTTGTTGAAGGGCTCTCTTCGGTTTGAGGCCAGAAGCTACCACTTGCCTCTTTATCTCACTTTTTGGCCTTTTTGGGGGGAAATTTGAATTTCAATTTCCCCCCCTTTTCCCCCACTCTTTTGCCTATATAAACACCCCCTCAGCTCTGGTTTTAGTGGTTAGAAAATTTTGGTTTGGAGCTCTCACATTAAATCTCTCTCTCTCTCTACTCTAAGCCTTAAAAACCTCATTGGTTCTTCACCAACCCATAGCCCCACCCTTCCATCCTCCATTCCAGCAGCTTGAGGTTGTTATTCAGAGTCTAGGAGTGCTGTATTTTGGTCCAACAGGCTGTCAAAGATTAGTCTTCAAGGGTAAGTCCTCTTCTCTCCTTTTTGACCCTTTTCTTGGTTCATATTCTAGCTCCTTGTGCTTACTTTTTTGAGCTCCGACCCTAACTGAAAATAGCATTTTTTTGAGCTCTATTTCATGTTTGTTTAAGGGCCTCTCACTGTTTGAGGCTTCCTTGTGGCACTTGCTTCTTTACCTTTCTTTTATGCCATTTCCTTGCATAGTATTTTAGGCCTATGTATAAACTGTTTTGAGGCATGTTATAAACTGTAAAGTGGCTTATTTTGAGCCCTTCTTCAACATTATTGAAGGGATCCTCACTGTTTGAGGCTTCCATTTTCCACTTGCCTTTGTATCCCTCTTTTGGCCTTATTTTTGCATGATTTGTTAGCCCCTTGTGCTTCTGTTTTTGGGCTCTGGTCCAAACTGTAAATAGCCTTATTTTGACCCCCTCTTCATGTTTTATTAAGGGTCTTTTTCTGTTTGAGGCATCCTTTGTATACTTTGTGTTGAAGCCCTCTTTTTGGCCTTATCTTGCATAGTATTTTAGGCTTGCTTGTGCACTGTTTTGGGTCTGGTCATCAACTGTAAAATGCCATATTTTGGGCCCCTCTTCAACATTGTTGTAGGGCCCTTCTGTGTTTGAGGCCAGAAACCATCACTTGCTTCTTTGTCCCTATTTTGGCCCATTTCTTGCATGAGAGCTTGGCCATACTTGTGTTTGTTTTTGTGGCTTGTTGTAAACTGTAAAATACCATATTTTGGGCCCCTCTTCAACATTGTAGAAGGGACCTTCTCTTCTTGTGGCCAGAAGCTGCCACTTGCTTCATTATCTCTCTTTCGGGGCCATTTTGCATATTGATTTAGCCCCATTTGTGTTCACTGTTTGGCCTTACTTAAAACTGTAAATATTCTTGTTTTGGGGCTGTCTTGATTCTTTCTTCACACTTCATATTCGAATAATGCATGCATTGCATAGCCATAGGTCATTCCATGTACCTAATTTCATGTTTCGGGATTCATTTCATGCATCGGGTGCCATTTTGCCATGTTTCGGGGCTGTTTTGCATCACTTTTTGCTACTGAAATTTGCATGCTAGTATGCCATATTCCATGTCTTGTTAGAGTGGCATTTGGTGCCTTAGGGTCGGTCCTCGGTTTGCGTGCACGTGAGCACGCATTTCGAGTTGTCTCATTTTCATCTTATGGCCTCCTATGTGAGTGTGGCTGAGGTCCACTCATGTTGGTGTAAGTCCATTATGCATTGTGTATGCCATTTCATTTCATAGCATTGTGTATGCTAGGTTGTATGTTAGCGCATTGTGTATGTCATGTTACCTCGTGCATCGTGTATGCCATTTCATAGCATTGTGCATGTTAGGTTGTATCTTAGTTGCATTCATGCATGTCATGCATATTGCATTGTGTTGGGATAGGAGTTAGCCCGAGCACGGGAAACGAGGTACGTTTCGTACTCCGAGTGACGGAACGTGTCTCAATTCCCCAGTCACCGACACTCCGGATTATCCATGATGGAGTTAGGTTTAGTTGTATTTTCATGTGCATTCATTCCATATTGAGTTGTGCAATTCGACTCCTCGGCCATCATGCATCGAGATGCGTGATTGGTGGCACGAGGATCGAGGCATGCATACATTTGTGAAAATACATTGCCATGCCCCTTTCTGCTCTCTGTTGCAGCAAATCAAGAATCAGCAGTCTTCCGGGGCTTGGGCGCTTTCCAAAAATTATTGCAAAACAGAGGCTAATTGGGGCATCACAGTGGATTTCCGCGCAAAGGCAACCCGATATGCATCATTCATCATCTGAAGAAGAGTCAAGGCAGTCCCTGGCTTGCATGCCAGTTTATTGTTTTCTTAGTTAATTTGGTAATTAATTAGGATTTTTGTACATATTTGGACTGTATTATTTATTTGGACTGTACTATTCGGGACTGTATATTATTTATTCGGACCCTCTGCGCGAGGGCATAATTGTAATAAGTGTGCGTGAGTGTGATGTATGTCTTCCAACCCCACGTCTTTCTTCCCTTTTATTTACCTGCTTATGATGGTTAGATTAGGGCATGTTTCAATTAGCATACAGTATGATAGCATGTTTGCATTCATTCATCTGTTTTGCATGCACCGGGCTCGGCGCATCATACTAACTGCATTTGTATTTCAATTCTAAGTTGAATACATGTTAGCTGTAGCATTCCATATGCCATGTTTAGAATAGCCGAGCCTGCTATAGTTGCATTTTTGCATGTGTTGCATTAGGCATTTCTGTATACTTAGGATCATGCATGGATTTCTAATTAGCTTCTGTTTTGGCTTGGAGTACTCGGTGAGTTTTATGCTTTAGCATCCTTGCATGCGTGTGAGTGACTGCCATGAATAGCATGCTTACCATGAGGCTAACTGCTTATGTGATATAACTGCCTGAATGCCTGTGGGTGAAGGTTGGGTTATTTGGATTGGAACAAATCATTGACTGTGAGTTTTAAGCCCACTAGATAGTGGCAAAACCATGTTTTCTAAGCCCACCCGAGGGTGGCAAAATCCATTTTAAGCCTACCTGCGGGTAGCAAACCATCTTTCAAAAACAAACATGAAATGTTTTGTTCCAATTCAGGCGACCCGGTCTATACTTGTATGCTGTGCGCATCACATAGTAAATCTAGGCTAATAACCGGAATAAGAGCACACAATGTTTTCAAAACTAGATATCATGGTTAGTAGAGGCCGATCTTTGATCGGGCGAGCGGGGGTGCTCACGAAGTGACCTTCCCCAATCGTACCCAAGTTCCCGAGCCGAGGCAACTTTGGTGATGACGGACACGTGGCCTTAGGCAACGAGTCAGGGTTTCCTAAATTTCCCAAAATAAAATATTTAGGTGGCGACTCTGTATCTGGCAAAGCAGTCCATGTTTGGCACTTCTTTCAAAAATCTGTTTTCTCAAAACGATTTGCCGGATTTGGACTCTTTGGTTCAGATTAAGAACCGTGACAACAAATCGAGTCCGAGCTGTAGCGAGGTCCCCCGCGGGCTTGTTACAGTTTCTGGCGACTCTGCTGGGGATTTAGAGAACTTGACTCGAACTCATGATATCTGGTTTTGACTACACTTGTGTGTTTCTTTGCATTGCATTTGCATTGGTGCGCCTAGGACACCGTGTTTGCCATCTGCTATTCCTGAACGGTTTGCCGGAGGCTTGTCTTGTCAAGGCATGACCATAAGGCTGACCGGTTGTGGGCTCTGCCAGTATGGGAACACAAACCCCGGTTTTACCGGGGCACCCTTTTGACCATTCGACCTAGTGCATATTCGATCCGTAGTGACCATTCCAAACTAGGACAGGTTGCTTACCCGATATAGGTTGTTTGAAACCGCTGCGTGCGTAGTGAAACCCTAGCTCCTGACAAAATAGGACAGGGAAACCCTACCCCAACATAGGGGTGTTTTGGCTCTCACTTGCTTGTTATGTGCTTTTAGAGTGCGTCTCTACAGGAATGCATGTATCAGTTTGCAAGTTTGGGCATCAGGCCTGCGGGCACCAGTTCAAATTTTGGGATTCAGTTTACCTGAGGGTATCAGATTTGACGGGCAGAATTCAGTAGAGGGCACAGTCATTCAGCTCGGCTCATATCTGTTATGGTGAAATGAGCTGAGGTGCTATCTGTTTTCTCTTTTGCTAGGTAGTCCTGGAACCATAGCTTCAGAAGGCTCCGATATCCCCCAGGTTCATCGAACTTGTGCTGATAGACTTTGTCAGGTCAGAGATTCAGTTCAAGGGCAATCAGTGTTCCTTTGCCAGAGGCAGGGTAAAAGGGCCAGTCAGCACAGATCACCAGTTCAGCAGTTACCAGATCAGTAGCCCTTATCCACCCCACCAGTGAACAGTCAGGCTGAGGTCTCAGTTTCTACTGCAGGGATAGATACCAGTCAGTTAGATGGATCAGCAGAACACGTCAGGGATGGAGGCAATGATGCGTCAGATGCAAGAAAGTATGAAACTCATGCAGCAAGACGCTGTCCGCCAAGCGGAATTTTCCAAGCAGCAGGCTGCAATCATGGCTCAGCAGGCTGAGCTCATCACCAGGCTGCAACAGCAAAGCGGCGCGTCTGCTTCCCAACAAGTTCCTCCTCCAGCAGGAGCTCCCGCACCCGGGGAAACGACGAATGTTCAGAATACCCAGGAGGGTACAGACATTCCTACAGGGGCAGCTCCGCCCCCGATCTTACCCCAGCTGTCCAAAACACCTACCAATCTACTGGACTCACCCTTCGAGACTGAGGTCGACCCTACAGCGTTGAAATTGAGCAAGCTTGAGAAGTTGTTCAAGAAATCCCAGGGGGTAAAATCCATCCCGGACATTGAGGACGGGTACACCGACGCAGTTGTGACACTGCCGGACAGGTTCAAGATGCCTCACATCGACCGTTTTGACGGGTCAGGAGATCCCATGGTCCACTTGAGTTTGTTTTCAGATGTTCTGCGCCCGATGGGCTTGACAAGATTACAGAAGCTCTCCCTTTTTGGCAGGACCCTGTCGGGTGTTGCGGCCATCTGGTACGCCAAATTGGAGGATTCAGTGAAACGAAGCTGGGAGGAGATGGCCGAGGCCTTCGTCGCACAATATTCATACAATACCCAAATCGAGATTACGACCCGTGATCTTGAGACGACGAGGCAGGAGCCTAAGGAGAGCTTCTCAGAATTCGTGGCCCGCTGGAGGGCCAAGGCCTCAATGATGACCATTAGGCCAACGGATAAGGATCAGATACGGATGGTTGTGCGCAACCTCCAGCCCAAACTAATGCAGAAAATGATCGTGCTCCCCTTCCCTACCTTTTCAGATTTGCATGAGATGGGAGTACAGATCGAGGACGCTATGAAGCAGGGCCTCATTGACCAGGAGAAGGAGCAGCCCAGGAGGGCGTTTACCCGCAGTTCGAATGCGACCACCAGCAGTGACGCAGCTGCAAGATCTTCCGAAGTGGGCATGGTCGCCACCACCACACCAAGAGCAGCCACCCCCTTTGTTGGTGCATCCACTTCAAACCCCCGAACTTCAGACTATCTACCCCGAGGCAAGAGGGTTTTCACCCCACTCTATATGTCTTTATCTAAAGCCCTGGGGGTACTACTCAGGAAAGGACATCTGAAACCGTTAGAGCAACGGCCTCTACCCGATCCTCTCCCTCCAAAGCATGACCCGACTAAGTACTGTGCTTTCCATCAACAAACCGGTCATGACACCGACAGTTGCGTCCGTCTTCGCCACGAGATACAAAATTTGATTGACAACGGGGTCATCCCCGCACCAGGTCCTGCAAAGTCTATCGGCACTTGATCAGTGAACTTGTGGGGGATAATGTGATGTGATCGAGGGATGAACCACCTGCGGGCGGCGTTCAGTTTATTTCAGATATGGTGTATGGCACGCACTGTTTTGAGCATTTGTGAATGCTGGTTTTTGTACATTCTGACTTAGGTATTGGGTCAGTCTTATTGTTTTGTTTTTGAGCCTGTCTTTTTGTTGAGTCAGTCTTTTTTGTTTTGGGTCTGTCTTGCTGTATCGAGTCAGTCCTGTTGTATAGGAGTTGGGTGATTCCGGGGGGGGTGTTACCTCGGGCGTCACCATTTTGTTTTTGTGTTTGTCTTTTCGTTTTGTTTTGAGTCTATTTCTGCCTTGGAGCCAGTAACGCCAACAGATTTGAATGAACAGCAGTGGTTTTTCATGCTTTTGTGTTTGCTTCTGCCGTGTGCCAGTTGTACCAGAAATTCCAAATGAGATGGCAGTATTTGACTAGAAGCTGTGTCTTTTCTGTGCCTTGAATTCATTGCATCGACCTAAGTTTTCCAAAAGCTTTTTGAACACTGCGGTGAAAACGAAGAGGAAGGAATTCCTCGGGTTTTGCAAAATTTTGATCAATTGAGAGAAAGAGAGGCGTGCTAAGCCCTTAATGAATGAAATCATGCTTGTTAGTGTGAGTACTGGGAAGGATCCTGGCTTGATCCAGATTGGTTCTACACTGTCTTCAGCGCGAGCGATTTGTCGCTTTCTTAAAAACTTTCAAAAAATGTTTTGCGCGGTCCTGCGAAGACCTGTGTAGAATCGCTCTTGAGATTTTACAGCTTAGGATCGCTCTCAGCCTCGAGACTCGACCCCTCACTTTCAAACCTTGAACTGGGATTCAGAATGTTCAACGGTCAACTACAATGTGAGGCCTGTGTGGCCAGATTTGAAGCAGCCCTCGAACAAGAGGCCAGGAAAGTCGGATCAAGAAGATCAGAAGAAGCTTGCAAAGCTAGAACAGAAGTACCCTTCGAACTAGGGGCAAAGATGTCAGATGTGCTCGAAGAGCCGAAGATGAGTCCTCTTGCAAATCAACAGCCACTCTCCTGGATACGGATGGCCTCAAAACCTTACAACCATTTGGCATGGACCAAGCTACACTTTTACCCTTTGAGAGGCTCGCTGGGCCGAAAACCCGGAAGGGCGACCCAGGCAAAAGTTAGAGCAAGAAAAATATATACAAAAAGCAAAAAAGAAAAAAAAAGAAAAGAGAAGAATAAAAAAAAAGAAGAAATGAAGAAAAAGAAAAAAGGGAAAAAGAAGAAAAGAAATGAAAATGAAAGAAAAGAATGAAAAGAAAAGAAAAACAAAGCTCGCAAGGTTGAAAACCTGCAACGGGCGCCTTGGCAAAAGTTAGAGCCTAAAAAGGAGAGGTTAAATACCCGAGTGTACCTTAACCCCGAACTACGTAAGGCTTGATTCCCATCTTTGGGATACGTAGGCAACTTCATTCTGAAGTCCAGCCGTAAAACACTTCAATTTGATTGTGTCCATGTAATGGTTTTGATCATCTTTGCCTTCTCTGTATCCGAGAATTTGGTTGTGTTCGTCACTCAAGGACTGACTACAATGCGCTACGGTGCCATCAAACAAGGGGCAACTTTCCGTTGCCATTCAATGCGCCGCGGTGCCATTCAAACAAGGGGCAACTTTCCGTTGCCATTCAATGCGCCGCGGTGCCGTTCAAACAAGGGCAACTTTCCGTTGCCATGCAGCTCTCTTCAAGCAAGGGGCAATTTTCCTTCGGATCTGAGGTTGTGCATCTCGAGAGTGGGTTCTATGCTCGTTGAGCAGTGGCCGATTGCAAAAACAGTTTTTGAGAATTTTTACTGAGGTTGACTAATCTTCTCTCGAAAATTATTCCATTTTTTCCAAAACTGGACCTTTTTCTTGGACCCAAAAAAGGAAAATTTTTAGTGCTCATAGCCTGACTTGCATGATTTTGAATCAGAAAATTGAACAAGCATGTTAATCTAACTCTCATTTTGGTCAAAATTGTTTTAGTAGAAAGCCAAAAACAAAAAATGGTCGAAATAATGAACTAGGGGCACAGTTGAGTCAGGTGTTCTGTCTTTTCCCCATTGCCACAATACTTGCCAAGAAGGGCACTCTACCTGCCAGAAAGGGCACACTGAAGTTAAGCAAAAGGCTGAAAGCTCTCTCATCCTTCAAGCAACGAGGTATCAAGCCAAGTGCGAAGCACGAACTGGAATGGATCAAGATATTCCACTCCCTCATCTGGACAGATCTGATCACGTCCAAACTCCCCAGCAGAGCATCGTCAACCGATGTCAGCTGCAGATTTGCTACACACCCAGTTGTAGCACAGCCCCTCTGTGGGAGAAACTCACTAGCTGCGTGCAGAAGAAGAGAATCTAGCAGAATGCTAGGGGCAAGAGCCCGCAACTTTCTGTTTATCCATCAACCACCCAGGGGAGGGATAAAAAATGAGAGATTGAAGAATAGAGAGATGTGCGCTGAGAGAAAAAGTGAGAAAATGGCTTTTTCAGAAAAACAGAGCCTGAGGGCCGAGTGATGTGAGAATCACAAATGAGAAAGGGTGGGAAACACTACCCGGTGAAACAGGCTCCCTGTGCGCGTCTGAGTGTCGTGTCTTTTTGTTTTATCTCGATTCTTGTTTTGAGTCATTTCGAGTGTTACTCGATGTGTCTAAGTTGTGTGCATTTTATTTCCTTGTTGAGTAATTTTGCTGTGTTCAGTCGTAGGCCCAATACCTGGTCGAAAACTCATCTCACAATTTCAAAAATGAAATCGTTTTGTGCTCAAAGCGTTGTGCCATTCTTCACGTTTGTGCAAAACAAGTTTCGTTCTTTCATAAAACCGCACGGTTCAGCCCAGGTCATGTGAGAACAGTAAAATCAGGACCTATCTGAAGCTACATGGGTTCCGGACTACAAAGCAAAAGAAAAGAGGGAAAATGGAAGCATCTAAGTGTGCTTCAACTTCAGAAAATTCCGTGATTGTATTCCAGATATACCTTTTCAGGCCTCGCCATTTCTCTGGAGTATGAGTGTACCTCGACCCCAAGCTTAAGCCTGCTTCAAGTCAGAACAGCGATTAAAGCAACTGCAGATGTTATCTCTCGCCAATATAGACAGGGTGTCCCCTTTTGAGCTGAGCGTGTTGCCAAGTCCTCTGAGAGGTAAATCGGAGGCACCAGAGTACATGTTTGATGCCCCTCTATTGCATAGCATGTGAGCTTTCATATACACTTTTGTTGCATGCGTGCCGCGCCTCGTTATGATTCATGCATAGAATATGCTTGCTTTCGATTCTGCATAGAATATGCTTGTCTTCAATATCGCATAGAATATGCTTTCCATGTTGCATAGAAAATGCCCCCATACTCGCATAGAAAGTGCATTTTATTGCACTTCTCCTGTACACCTCACTCGCACTGCCTTGTGCACCTATATTGCATCGTCATAAACACTCTTTACTTGCATTGTTATGCACCCATTTCGCTTGCATTGCGATGCACTTCCACCTGCATTGTTATGCACCCACTTCACTAGCATTGTTATGCTCATTCATTGCATTGATTATGCACATCTATCTAGCATTGTTATGCTCATTACTTGCATTGTTATGCACCTTTTCACTTGCAATTATCATTCTTTCCCCTCGCGCGTGCGACGGGTTAGACCTCCTTTGGTTAAAAGCGTTCGGAATACGTTCCAATGCTCACACCATTCTGAAACGCCGGGATACGTCCCTATGTTTCTCCCTCTTCGGTTAAAAGCGTTCGGAATACGTTCCAATGCTCACACCATTCTGAAACGCCGGGATACGTCCCTATGTTTCTCCCTCTTCGGTTAAAAGCGTTCGGAATACGTTCCAATGCTCACACCATTCTGAAACACCGGGATACGTCCCTAGGTTTCTCCCTCTTTGGTTAAAAGCGTTCAGAATACGTTCCAATGCTCACACCATTCCGAAACACCGGGATACGTCCCTAGGTTTCTCCCTCTTTGGTTAAAAGCGTTCGGAATACGTTCCAATGCTCACACCATTCTGAAACGCCGGGATACGTCTCTAGCTTTCTCTCTCTTTGGCTAAAAGCGTTCGGAATACGTTCCAATGCTCACACCATTCTGAAACACCGGGATACGTCCCTATGTTTCTCCCTCTTCGGTGAAAAGTGTTCGGAATACGTTCCAATGCTCACACCATTCTGAAACACTGGGATAAGTCCCTATGTTTCTCTCTTTGTCCCCTTCCTCACACGATTTCAGCGTGTCTGGAATTTATCTTAGGTCGCGTGGAACGCGCTCTTGATTAATTTTCTTTGTTCTTCCTCCACTCACGAGTCCAGCGTGGTTGGCGTACGTCACCATTTTGCATCTATTGCACTCTCTGTTGCATCGCATCTATTATCTATTGCATCACATCTATTACATCCATTGCATCATATCTGTTTTATTGCCTGGTCTAGGAGACCTTAAATCCTCTAAAGGTGCAATTCCTTTGGTGTTTGTCGTGCCCGAACGACTTCCGGTGGTCTGGTATAGCCACCTGCCTGTGTTTGCGGTGAGTTCCTAGGAGACCAACTGAGACGGTGGAAACTAGAGTTCGAATGGCTCATGCCTAGAACGCAAAGGTTCGGGATTTCCGAGACTAAAGTCTGGTTTAAATACCCAGGGGTATATCCTCGGCTTGAAATCTGTATGGCAGCCCCATAGATTGAGATAGCATCTGTATGCGCCTCAATTCTGGATACTGATCCAACCTAGTCTGTCACCCTGTTGGAGAATAGGGAAAGCTGCAACCATAGTCAGGGAGAAAAGTAGCACCTGTGGTTCGACCAAGAAGAAGCGAGAGATCCCAGCACCATGAGGCACGATATTGTATGTACGGTTCATTTGAGGCTGGTGCGACCAGACGAACCGCGCAGGTATTGTATCTTCTCCGTGTGAGACGTGGCGAGAATTGAATAAATTCTCCGCATTCTTAACTGCATGAAATGTAGTTGTTGCTTTGCATTCTTGCTTAAAACTGTTGCATCTATTGTGAATATGTGCTTCATTACAGCTTGCTGCATTTGCATGATCATTGAGTCACCTTCGGCGTCTTGCATTGCCAGTTGCATTTTGCCCCCCCTGCCTGCGGGCGCGCCTGCGGGCACATCTCTGTTTATCTCACCTGTTTGTCTGAGTCTTCGGCCTTGTCAAAAATGGGTCGTCTCTGGGCTTTGACATTCACTCCCGTCATTCTTATGACTTTCGAGTTCTGTCAAAGAGGGGCAACTGTAGACACCCCATTTTTGACCGACCTTAAGACTCAGACGTCACCGATTGAGCGCTTGGTGATGTTGCATGTTGTGCTCGTTCTGAGGTTGCGGAGTCCTAGCTGCGAGCCTTGCCTCCGGACTTCCGGACTCTTTTGTGCTTTGCCTCGGTTTGCGAACCAGGCTCCTTTTTCTCTGTTTTCTCTTCCCGAAGGGAGGGAGAGGTCTCGTAGATCATCTCTCAGTGGCCGTAGGCTACGTTTCGTGGTCGTAGGCCATTTTCCCGTTTGGAGCCCGGTTTCGGTTTTTCGGAGCCGACGGCCGTGTGCCTCGGTTCGGGACCGTTTAACCACCTCCGTTTGCTCCGGTTTTTGGCACATACCTTATTTCCTCCCTTTTGAGGGACACTGTGGTCCGAAAGACCGACTTCGTGGTCGAACACCACTCCCGGTGCCTAACAGTCAGTTTTCGGGGCCCCGGGCTGCGCGTTTTGGCCCCCGAGCCTTGCTTGCAAGCATTGTTGGGCTCCGACCCAAACTGTAAATAGTCATATTTTGAGCTCCTTTTCATGTTTGATTAAGGACCTTTTGCTGTTTGAGGTCTCCTACTATCACTTGCCTCTTTAACTCTCTTTTAGGCCTATTTTTGCATGGTATTTTAGGCTTACTTGTGAGCTGTTTTGGACTTGGTCATAAACTACAAAATGTCTTGTTTTGAGCCCCTCTTCAACTTTGTTGAAGGGCTCTCTTCGGTTTGAGGCCAGCAGCTACCACTTGCCTCTTTATCTCACTTTTTGGCCTTTTTGGGGGAAATTTGAATTTCAATTTCCCCCCTTTTCCCCCACTCTTTTGCCTATATAAACACCCCCCAGCTCTGGTTTTAGGGGTTAGAAAATTTTGGTTTGGAGCTCTCACATTAAATCTCTCTCTCTCTCTACTCTAAGCCTTAAAAACCCCTTGGTTCTTCACCAACCCATAGCCCCACCCTTCCATCCTCCATTCCAGCAGCTTGAGGTTGTTCTTCAGAGCCTAGGAGTGCTGCATTTTGGTCCAAAAGGCTGTCAAAGATTAGTCTTCAAGGGTAAGTCCTCTTCTCCCCTTTTTGACCCTTTTCTTGGTTCATATTCTAGCTCCTTGTGCTTACTTTTTTGAGCTCCGACCCTAACTGAAAATAGTATTTTTTTGAGTTCTATTTCATGTTTGTTTAAGGTCCTCTCACTGTTTGAGGCTTCCTTGTGGCACTTGCTTTTTTACCTTTCTTTTATGCCATTTCCTTGCATAGTATTTTAGGCCTATGTATAAACTGTTTTGAGGCATGCTGTAAACTGTAAAGTGGCTTATTTTGAGCCATTCTTCAACATTGTTGAAGGACTACTCACTGTTTGAGGCCTCCATTTGCCACTTGCCTTTGTATCCCTCTTTTGGCCTTATTTTTGCATGATTTGTTAGACCCTTGTGCTTCTGTTTTTGAGCTCTGGTCCGAACTGTAAATAGCCTTATTTTGACCCCCTCTTCATGTTTCATTAAGGGCTTTTGCTGTTTGAGGCATCCTTTGTATACTTTGTGTTGAAGCCCTCTTTTTGGCCTTATCTTGCATAGTATTTTAGGCTTGCTTGTGTACCGTTTTGGGTCTGGTCATCAACTGTAAAATGCCATATTTTGGGCCCCTCTTCAATATTGTTGAAGGGCCCTTCCATGTTTGAGGCCAGAAACCATCACTTGCTTCTTTGTCCCTTTTCCCATTTCTTGCATGAGAGCTTGGCCATACTTGTGTTTGTTTTTGTGGCTTGTTGTAAACTGTAAAATACCATATTTTGGCCCCTCTTTAAACATTGTAGAAGGGCCCTTCTCTGCTTGTGGCCAGCAGCTGCCACTTGCTTCATTATCTCTCTTTCGGGGCCAATTTTGCATATTGATTTATCCCCATTTGTGTTCACTGTTTGGCCTTACTTAAAACTGTAAATATTCTTGTTTTGGGGCTGTCTTGATTCTTTGTTCACACTTCATATTCGAATAATGCATGCATTGCATAGCCATAGGTCATTCCATGTACCTAATTTCATGTTTCGGATTCATTTCATGCATCGGTGCCATTTTGCCATGTTTCGGGCTGTTTTGCATCACTTTTTGCTACTAAAATTTGCATGCTAGTATGCCATATTTCATGTCTTGTTAGAGTGGCATTTGGTGCCTTAGGGTTGGTCCTCGGTTTGCGTGCACGTGTACACGCATTTCGAGTGTCTCATTTTCATCTAATGGCCTCCTATGTGAGTGTGACTGAGGTCCACTCATGTTGGTGTAAGTCCATTATGCATTGTGTATGCCATTTCATTTCATAGCATTGTGTATGCTAGGTTGTATGTTAGCGCATTGTGTATGCCAGGTTGTATGTTAGCGCATTGTGTATGCCATCTTATCTCGTGCATCGTGTATGCCATTTCATAACATTGTGCATGTTAGGTTGTATCTTAGTTGCATTCATGCATGTCATGCATATTGCATTGTGCTTGGGATAGGAGTTAGCCCGAGCACGGGAAACGAGGTACGTTTCGTACTCCGAGTGACGGAACGTGTCTCAATTCCCCAGTCGCCGACACTCCGGATTACCCATGATGGAGTTTAGGTTTAGTTGTATTTTCATGTGCATTCATTCCATATTGAGTTGTGCAATTCGACTCCTCGGCCACCATGCATCGAGATGCGTGATTGGTGGCACGAGGATCGAGGCATGCATACATTTGTGAAAATACATTGCCATGCCTCTTTCTTGCTCTCTGTTGCAGCAAATCAAGAATCAGCAGTCTTCCGGGGCTTGGCACGTTTTCCAAAAATTATTGCAAAACAGAGGCTAATTGAGGCATCATAGTGGATTTCCGCGCAAAGGCAACCCGGATATGCATCATTCATCATCTGAAGAAGAGTCAAGGCAGTCCTTGTTTGCATGCCATTTATTGTTTTCTTAGTTAATTTGGTAATTAATTAGGATTTTTTGTACATATTTGGACTGTATTATTTATTTGGACTGTACTATTCGGGACTGTATATTATTTATTCGGACCCTCTGCGCGAGGGCATAATTGTAATAAGTGTGCGTGAGTGTGATGTATGTCTTCCAACCCCACGTCTTTCTTCCCTTTTATTTACCTGCTTTTGATGGTTAGATTAGGGCATGTTTCAATTAGCATACAGTATGATAGCATGTTTGCATTCATTCATCTGTTTTGCATGCACCGGGTTCGGCGCATCATACTAACTGCATTTGTATTTCAATTCTAAGTTGAATACGTGTTAGCTGTAGCATTCCATATGCCATGTTTAGAATAGCCGAGCCTGCTATAGTTGCATTTTTGCATGTGTTGCATTAGGCATTTCTGTATACTTAGGATCACGCATGGATTTCTAATTAGCTTCTTTTTTGGCTTGGAGTACTCGGTGAGTTTTATGCTTTAGCATCCTTGCATGCGTGTGAGTGACTGCCATGAATAGCATGCTTACCATGAGACTAACTGCTTATGTGATATAACTGCCTGAATGCCTGTGGGTGAAGGTTGGGTTAGTTGGACTGGAACAAATCATTGACTGTGTGTTTTAAGCCCACTAGATAGTGGCAAAATCATGTTTTCTAAGCCCACCCGAGGGTGCAAATCCACGTCTTAGCCTACCTGCGGGTAGCAAACCATCTTTCGAAAACAAACATGAAATGTTTTGTTCCAATTCAGGCGACCCGGTCTATACTTGTATGCTGTGCGCATCACATAGTAAATCTAGGCTAATAACCGGAATAAGAGCACACAATGTTTTCAAAACTAAATATCATGGTTAGTAGAGGTCGATCTTTGATCAGGCGAGCGGGGGTGCTCACGAAGTGACCTTCCCCAATCGTACCCAAGTTCCCGAGCCGAGGCAACTTTGGTGATGACGGACACGTGGCCTTAGGCAACGAGTCAGGGTTTCCTAAATTTCCCAAAATAAATATTTAGGTGGTGACTCTGTATCTGGCAAAGCAGTCCATGTTTGGCACTTCTTTCAAAAATTTGTTTTCTTAAAACGATTTGCCGGATTTGGACTCTTGGTTCAGATTATGAACCGTGACAACAAATCGAGTCCGAGCTGTAGCGAGGTCCCCCGCAGGCTTGTCTACATCTGGGATTCCTCTTTCCTAGTTTCTTCAAAGAAGATTTCGGAAGCAGGTTTACTGCTGCCCCATTATCCACCAACACTCGATTCATCTGTATCCCATCGAAGAAGGCCTTGATATACAAGGGTTTGATATGCTGTGTCATGGATGTCGTGGGATACTCAAAAGGGTATGAGAGGTTAATACTCACCTTTTCCTCACTCTCATCTCCAGTTTCCATTGGTATGGCCACTTCAGATTCAGCTTGCACCATACTCACTTGTGAGTCTTCATTGCAAATTGGAATTGGGTCAATTTCTTGACCTTCTTGGTTCTCATCTTCGCTTGAAATTCTTGTGGTAGTATATGTACCATATTCACTGATACTGGAGGAAACGAGCCAAATTGGATGACTGGCTATACCTGTTTCTCTTCCTGGCCAACTTGTTCAATTATTTCAGAAGCATCTTCTATGCTGCATTCTGGCACTTCAGTACTCGTAAATTCCTTCGAATGATCTGTTTCTGCTAGTTTTTCAACCAAAAATGTTTGTTCAGCCATGAAGGCTTCAAACATTTCTTCTTCAACCATCTCCTTCCTTTGGCCTAGGCCAACTTCTTCCTCTGTCTCACTATCACTTTCCATCAAAGCCTTTTCCAGTCCTGCCAAACTGGATCTCTCTTTGGCTTTCAATTCGAAATGAACTTTGGCCAATTGCTCTCTGCTGCAACTCCTCTTGTCTTGAAGAGTTGATTTTGGATTATGATCTAACTTTAAACTTTTTTCTCCCTCTGCTTGGCCTTTTGGCTGGACCAATAAAGAGCTTTCTCCACTTTTTTTTTCTGATCCTTCTGGTACTGAGTGTACCTTCGTTAGATCTTCCTCCTTTGGGATCTAGAGATCACTGGGACCATATCTGGTTCCTTTGTTTTTGGATGCTTTAGTAACACCCAATTATTTGAACTACCAAAGGGGTTTAACCATCCTGCCCTGATCTCCGACAACATTTATTTGGGTAGGTATTTCCCTCGGTTTGTTCTGCATGACAAACCAATCTGGAACTCCAAGTACCCATGAACCTACTGACCTAGTTGTCGAACTACCTCTTTCTTCCTTCGAAGCCAATTTCGAAGTTGGCTGTAAAGACCACTGCTTGGCTCTAACCCCTTGTTTTGGGCCTAATTCAGACCTCCCATGAAGGTGGCCATTTTCCTTTTTGTATGAGGCTGGTCTAGGGGGCCAATCTCTGGCTTTGATCCCATGACTCGAGCTCACTTCAAGTCTCCTCTCAGGATGATTGCCCTCTGTTCTGTAATAGTTGAGTGGTCTGAATTCATGTAGAGGTCTCTTGCCCTTGGAGTGCATTCTGGTGGCTGCTGGCTCAGTCATGAATGGCTGCTGTCTAGTTCCAGTTGGATATGGTCTCTTATTATAAGCACTGGTTGGTTTAGGACGCCTCTGCACATCCTTGTAATATTGCTTCCCATCAATCGGAAGCCCTTTCAACCAACCACTTGTAGCTCAACCTACACCTGGGACACATTCTTTGCATGACAGCCGCCTCTAAAGAATCATCATCAGTGCCTCTTCGTCAGAGTCTTCCTTCTGACCTGCAAATCCTTGCCCAACAACTGGTAAACTTCTAGCATCTGTTTTGACAGTAGTTTGGCTGGCAACATGCATTTGCACATTGACCTCTTCCAATTCTTTCAAGGACAAGTTCTGGAAGTCTGGCACAATAACATTGGCTGCCATTTCTCCAATTTCTAGGAATGGATTAGTGTCAATCCCCATGGCCTTTTCTGCTTTAGCTGGAAATTTTAAACTCCCTTTTCGAATCTGCTCTTGGATCCTGTCTTAAAAAACAATACAGTTTTTAGTTGAGTGAGACCAAGAATTATGCCATTTACAATACACTTTTCCTTTAAGTTCCTCTGGAGATGGAATTTTGACTCCTTTTGGTAACTTCAAGAAGTTTACCGTAAGCAAATGATCAAAAATATCATCTGCCTTTGTTAAATCGAAAGAGTACTTCCTATGAAGGTCTTTCTTTTTGAACTGCTGGTCTATTGTTGTGTCTTTATGAATTAATGCCTCACAGATCACAGGTTCTTTTCCCACAATCTCTGCCGCATCAATCTCATAATTAGGATCTTTATAATATGTCTTATATGATGCATTACTTCGATCTTGCTCTTCCTCTAGTAATGCTTCATACCTAGACACCTTATAGGTTAGTTCCAGTAAGTCTCTAAACTCAGTTGAGTCAAACTTCTTTCGAAGCCTAAACTCTAGACCATTTTAAGCCAACCTCACAAATTCAGGCTCTGGTAAGATGATCCTACATTTGTTTTGTGCTCTTTTGAATCTGGCAATAAACTGAGTAGCCTTCTCATCAGGCCTTTGACTCAATCTTGCCAAGTCTGCCATAGACACTTCTGGCTCTGTTTGGAAGAATTAGGCATGAAATGCCTCCTCCATTTGTTGCCAAGTTTGGATAGAGCCAGGTGTAAGGTTAATATACCATACAAAGGCTGCCCCAGTTAGAGAATTTGGGAACAAACTTAACTTCATGTAATCATTATTAGTAAATTCACCACACTGAGCCGCGAACCTAGCAATATGCTTAACTGTTGACTGGTTTCCATTCCTATAAAAAAGGGCAAAGTCTGGTATCCTGAAACCTCTTGGGTATTCATGTACCCTATCTATCTATTCTGGGTACGATTTCCTATACACAGGAGTTTGAACCCCTCAAGCCATTGGTCCACACATCTTTCTAACAATATCAGTAATTTGGTCCCTAGGGACCATATTTTGTACCTGTTGAACCACTACTGGTGGAACAAACATAGGATTTGGTGGACAACCTTGTGCCTGGGGTCATCTTGGTCCATAGGGTGGTATGTTTAGGACTGGTTGTCCCTGTGGTGCTGGCTGCTGTTGAGGGTATGGGTGACCCCTTTGAGCCTGTCTTGCGAAAAGACCTGCGAAAGGTGCTGGAACAGGTGTTGTGTTTCTTCCAGTTGCAGGAAACCCTTCCAACCCCCTGGGTATAAATTCGAACAAAGGATTAGTGAACCCCCTCATACCAGGTATGGCTTTGAACATGGGATTTGAAACATCCTTACGCTATTTTCTTGTGTTGGACCAATCCACCAATTTGCATAGCTTCACTGTTAAGTAAGGAGGCATTTTGATTTGCCACAGGCTTCGAAAGAGGCTCATACCAAGACTGAGGCGATGGTCTTTCATGGTTTTGGTTACTAGTTTGACCATTAGTATGTCCATTACTCTGCATAGGCTGTTTATCTCTAGCCAATCTTTGCTGAGGGACATTTGAATTTTCTTCTATATGCCTCACATTAGTTGGTTGATGAGTATTCATTCGATCCAAAAAGGATGTTGCCCACCTTTCCATTGTGTTCATTAACTGCTGTCCCATGGCATCTACTAGGCCACCCCATGGATTCATTGGCTGAGTAGATGGAACAGTGGATGGTCGAATTCCTTGGCCTCGTCCAATATTTTGAACATGTGGCACTTGTTCCGAAGTACTGGTCTGTTCAACCATAGGTTCTGATAAAATAGGTGCTTCCACTGGATGTGTTATCACATTATCTTCTAGATTAGGCATTTCTACCTCTTCTTCCACATCTTTTTCCAAGCGTTAATTTTCTCATTGTCTCCTACGTCTAGCCATTTCAATTAGTCCCACCGGGCGTGCAAAAAATATATGTTGGCTTTTTGGCTTTCGAAGGTTATTTTTATATTGTGAGCGTGCCAGCAAGGATCAATCAGTCCTTACAGAATATTAATTGCAAACCAATTATCAGACGATTGTGTTTTAGTTCTTTCAGCCTCAATGAAGATGACTTTTACTAGTGGCTTTGTTCAGGAGAATTAAGCAAACAATGATTAAATGAAGAACAATTGTAGCATTTTATTAAGCAAAATGAAAGACTTACAAAGATCCAAATCAGCCTCGTAGAGGTTTACAGTAACAAGCTACTTGAAAACTACTCCTATGAACGAAATGCAGTGTAGGAATTTGAAGTACAAAAATGTAAAGAACAAGAAATGTAAAAACTGGAAGGAAAAATAAAGTAGATAAAACTGATTTTTTAGATCTGAGTCCGAAGCGTTTTCTGAGGCCTTCTTTGCTATTTATACTTCTTAATGACAACCGTCGAAATGGACTTCTAACCGTCGAACCATCCCTCTATGATCACTGATCATGCTTCCTTGTAGTTAGCTCCACTATGCCATATGCAGTTA
This sequence comes from Camellia japonica, assembly GCA_030407325.1. Taxonomy (NCBI): domain Eukaryota; kingdom Viridiplantae; phylum Streptophyta; class Magnoliopsida; order Ericales; family Theaceae; genus Camellia; species Camellia japonica. The sequence goes on along the minus strand of JAPPVO010000002.1, from coordinate 126,452,231 downwards.
GGCTTCCCTCCTGATTTTTTAATTTAAATATATGAGTAACCGTTAATGCCACGTCATCTTGCATCTCTTTGCTGATTCAGTGCTACGCAGATCTATAATAAACCAATGCTGACTGCAACGTGTGTGATTATGATTGAAGATTTGAATTGTCTTTCCGTACTGCTCTCATTCTGCCACGTGCTGAACTGTGATTGGTCTTGTACAAAATATGTAGCCAACAGTTATATTAAGAATTTTTTTTGTGTTATATTAGAATATTACACTAAGGAGTTTTTTTGAAGTATTATATTGAAGTGTTACGTTTGATAAAACTATACTAAGGAGTTTTTTTGCATGTTACATTAAAGTGTTACACTATTTTTTTTTTTGAGTGTTACATTTGAGTACTACATTGGAGTATAACAATTTGAAATTATACGTTTGACCAAAACTTTACTAAATAGTTTTTATACTCCTTTTGAAATGTTTGAAGAATCCCATATCATTTTGGAATGTTTGAAGAATCTCATATTTTAGGTCATTTTTGTACTCATTTTGAAATGTTTTCCAAATAAAAAAAAAATTATATAAAAATTCATCCAAATTTGATTCTCATGCATTATATATCTTACCTTTCTAGTACAAAAGAAAATAATAGAAGGAAACATAATGGAAAGGATATAATCGTAAATTTATTTTTTAAATAATATATTAAATCTACCTTTTCAAAATCAATGAAACTAATTGGTTTTTTAAAAAAAATCTTAGGACTAAATGGATGACCATTCCTCAAGATGGGATTTATAGGTAAATTTTCCTTGCTTTTTTTCCTTGCAATTTGCATTACTTATTTATTCATATGTTAAAAAATATATATATATTATAATATATATATATTATATATATTATTTTATCTTTTATCAATCATATATTATTCTAAAAAGTTAATTTTTATCTTTGAGTTTTTAAACTTTTAGTCGATTCATATTTAAAAAAACGCAGGTTAATATTTCTTACATGATTAAAAAAAATTTAAAAATAAATATAAAGTAAAAAAAAATAAAAATTCAACCATGTAAGGAATATTAACCATGTAATAAAAATTCAACCATGTAAGTAATATTTTTTTTACTTCCATATTTATTTCTTAATTTTTTGACCATGTGAATATTAACTTGCATTTTTTTAAATATGTATCGATTAGAAGTTTAATAACTCAAAGATAAAAATTAAAACTTGAGAATAATATATGATTGAGAAAACATAAAATAATAATTTTTTTATATATGAATAAATAAGTAATGCAAATTGTCAGAAAAAATAAATCCATTTATCTCAACTTAAAAAAAAAATCAAATAATAAATGCATTACTTAAAATGATAAATTTTACATTTTTTTATAATAAGTTTTATATTAAATTATTAGGATGTTATCAAACTTTAATTTTAGAGAAATTATTTATTTTTAAGTATTTTATCAATAAAAATTAATTTTTTTTCCATTAAATGATTTAATAATATCTTAACAATTTAAGGATTTATTTAATATTTCATAAACATTAAGAATTTTATTAAATAATGCTAAAATATATATGGATTTTTGATAATATATATGCGAAACCTCAGGAGAGGTGAGTGAAATTTCTCATTTAAATAGATAAGATAACTAATGGGCAATTTCGTCATTTTCATAACCAATGACATCAACATGATATCAACAAATTCTGTTAAATAGCCTAACAGAGAGTAACAGTCGAGGAATCTTGATAATAGTTTAAAAATAAGGTAGGTTAGTGTAATTATTGAAACCATAGGGAAAATCCTTGTAATTGTTAGAAACCCCAGAGAAAAGTAAGTGTAATTTACTCTAAAAATAAAAAATAAAAAAAATATGAAACTATCGTATTTGGTTTTGTTTGATTTTTTGAAAATTGATTTTTATTTTTAGTGAATTTTTAAAATATTTTACGCAATTTTTTTGTTCTTTAGATGTACTTAACCTAAATGCACATAAAAAATAAAATATTTATAAAAAATATTTAAAATTTTTGATAAATACACAAAAATACAAAAATATACTGAATTTTATATATATATATATTTTGTATTTGGTAAATTTGTTAAAGATTTTTTTTAATAAATATTATATTTTTTTACAAGTATCTAGGTTAGGTATCTAAAAAAAAAAAAAAAATTTACTTAAATGCTATTAAATATATCTAATTAATAAATAAAAAGTTACAAAACACAAGACAATTTAATATAACATTAAATACACATAAACAAATTGAAAATAAAATATACTAAACTCAAGATAAATTAATTCACTATCTCTACATTCATAATTATCTCATTTCTAACTCAAGGACACCCAAAAATCACCCATATAGTAAGACGAGGCCTGCATTCCATAATTTTATTCAACATAATTTGACAAAATTTAAAAGTTGACACATTCATAATTCTTTCATTTCTCAACCGTAAGATACTACAAAGTCGCCAATCCTAGGTTATAGGTCGTGCTAGATTCTAATAGTTGGATTTAATTTTNGATGACAAACAACAGAAAGCAAAGTCGGCAATGATTCATATCAGGATCATAGCCATTTTTGTTCCGTAGTCTGATATCATGCGTTTTGTTCAATTATCCACGACACTTTTGCTCTTTTTTTTTTAATTATTATTTAACATGTAGCAAGAATTTGTGAATTGTGGGCACAGAAAGCACCCCAAATTTCAGATTTAACTGTATTCCAAAACTACGAATAGCGCATAATTGAAGATTAAGAGCAGCGAACTTGTGATGATCCTTCTGTATCCTGTAACAAAATACCATTGTAGAATAATTAATAAGACAAACGAAAAAGTTGGGCCTTTTTTTATCAATAAAGTAAAGACATTCCCATTCAGCACAATTACCTGCATACTTAACTTGCCAGGATCAAACCCACAACACTAGTCAAAATTCGCTTTTTCTTTTTTTTCTTTTTTTTTTAAATTTTTGGGTAGGGTAAACTATATTTAGAAAAAATATTGCACATGTCCTTGCATTATATAAATGTCTGTACATAGAAAAAAAAATAAAGGAAAATAATATAATACCTGACATGTTTCTGAATACTATCATGTTTCTTTTCTCTACAAAATTTATTGCTTATCTAAAAAATAATAATACCTGGCATTAATTTGGATAACAAAGTCCCAATTCCTTGATTTAGAGAGATCATGTAGACTCTCACGCGGGTCTTCCACGTCACCAGCAGTTTTTGAAACAATAACCGCAGATGGAATACTTGCTTAACAACAAAAACAAATAGTCATCCCTAGATGTCTTTTCAATTCAAAACTTTAATTAAATTGTTAAATCAATTTGAAAATAATGAACCTGTTTTCATAATCATAATGTGGAGACTACAGAACATAATATTTAGAAGCAGATCATTCAACACTCTTTTCATCATTAGCACAAGTAAATACAATAAAATAAATAAGAATACACGTATATTGTATACATAAAAGAAGAAAGAAGATATATAAGCCAAAAGTGGCGAATTGGTGGAGTTAATTGAAATAAGGGATGCTTTCGGGGTGAAGTCATTTTATTCTCTAACTGAATTTGTAGTAGATGATTTCATTCTCTTGTTTGTTGGTATTGAATTTTCTGTTTCTTGCTCCATTTTTTATTTTTGCAAGTGTTGTTTCATTCTCTGACTGAATTTTTAGTAGATGATTTTTTATTTTTATTTTTCATGGGTAAATTTCACTAATAGTCTATGTAGTGCAACCCAAGTTTTAATTTTTTCCCTATCATTTCAATTTGTCCTTCAATTTTTTCCATGTTATATCAATTAATAACAACCAATCAAATTCTCAACGAAAAATGGTCCCATGCAAGTAACCAATTTGCAAGGGCATAATGGTCATTTTCTCACCTTAATCTTTTTATCTTAACAAATAAAAAATGTTCATCTTGTCTAACCAAGTACTTCACCACACCAAATCATTCCTTCCTCCCACTCTTCTTCTCCCCACAGCCACAACCACCCCTTCCTCATCCATGGTCGACTAGCCTCTCCTCCTTGTCTAGCAACCACCCACCTCATGGTCAACCATCCCATCTTCTTCTTAGCCAATGACCGCACACCTCCTCCATGGCCAACTACCCCCTCATTCTTCTTGGCCATCGACCACCCCTTCTTCCTTAGCCAACAACTACCCACTGCCACCATCCTACCTCTTCTCCACCACCCACCAACCAGCCTAAAACATCTGCCACCCATCAACTAGCCACCAACACCATCGACTACCACATCTCTACGCACATGATCACCTCTAAAACCCCCTTCCATTGCCATCGAAACAGCCACTACCAATCAACCAATGATCACAACAAACAACTACCAGCTGCTACATTCCCCCTTCCCTAGCCACCACCCCCTCCTTCCCATGTCCCCATTCCCCTAGTGTGGGGATATATTTCTGAAGTACCAATACGTGGCAAGGTGACGCCGACGTGTCAGCCGAGGTGCCACGTGTCGTGGTAAGTTATGCCGAGGTAATCTCGGAGTTGCCGAGGTTATCTCCGAAGATATCGGAATCTGGGATAAGCGGGTAAAGGACAGGAGTCCTAGATTGGGAGAAGACTTCATTTGGATAAAGGTAAAACTCTTGGAGAGTTTTGTCTTAACCCATTGGGAGTTCCAGATTAGCAATAATCCTGAGTCCATTGAATTAGGCTCCTATTGGGACTAGGACTGTATTGACTATAAAAGAGAGGCCACCCCCCCCATGGGTCAAAGGTATGTTTTTGATACTCAAGCTTGTGAGTTGAACACTTGATTATCTTTGAGAGATATACTGACTTGATCGTCGGAGTGCCCCCGGGTGGAAGAACCACCGCCGGAGCCTTCTCTTTCTGTGTAGGATAGCAGGGTGCCATCTATTCTGCCTGTGTTCTACAGCTGAATTACTAAGGAGGGCAGTGTGATCGGAAAATCACTCACACAATTTGGCGCCGTCTGTGGGAACGAAAGACGAGTAGATGGCCGGTAACGCACAAAACGAGAAGTTTGGGGACGACACTCCCGTTGGAAGCGGCAGGCCTATCGACCTTGACGTTAAAGGAGACAACCATAACGAAGGAACCCGCGACCAGGGGCATGGAGGAAAAAAACGTCGGCCAGAAGGGCGACACCTCAAAGAAGACAGACCAGGACAAATACTACAACGAAGATAACCTCCAGGTATGGAGGGATAGGTGCCTACGAAGGGATGACGAAAGTAAAAGATTGGCAGACAAGTTGGCAGACCTACAGTCGGTCGTCAACTTTATGATGCAAAACAAGGTCATGCAGCCACCATACCCCCCGCTGCAGGACACGCCAATTCCAGCGGATAATACTCAGAAGGGAGGAAGGAAAGTAATTCCCGAAGCACCTCGGCATACCAGGAGCGCAAGGCACTCCCACCGCCTGCCTCCAGGGAGATCGGACGAGAAGAACCGAGACCAGAGAAATCCCAGAGGACATACCATACGAAGGACCCAGAGCCCAGAGAACATCGGCATGTCCAAAGGCAGGCACTCTGCTTTGACACAACCCATGGAGAAAGATCAAAACGTGCCCATCACGAGGCCGGAGAGCATGTGCCGAAAAGACTGAAGTCAAAAGATAGCCAGCTCCAGGGGGAGTAAAGAGGACTTGAGAAATATCTCAAGAGGAAGGAACAGAATGCTGAAGCTGAGGTTATTTCACCCGACAAACCGATGACACCATTCTCGGTAGAACTGGACAAATTCGAGGCACCAAAAAGATTCAGCATGCCGAGGTTTCAAGTATACGATGGTAAGTCAGACACTAACTTCCACGTTGGTCTTTTCCTGAATTCAATGGGATTATACAGTGGAAACGAGCCACTGCTTTGTAAAGTATTCCCCTCGTCCTTTGGGGAGATTGCATCAGATTGGTTTCACAAACTACCAAAGGGAAGCGTGAGGACATGGGAAGGCCTGGCCGAGATGTTTGTGGCCAGGTTCGTGATGAACAAGCTACAACCATTAAGGGTGGACGCACTAATGGCTTTGAAGATCAGCCAGGATGAAGGCCTTAGGGCCTATGCAAAAAGATACTACGAGGTGTTCAATCGAATACCCAAGTGCAACCAGGAAGTGGCGGTCGTATCCTTCAAGAACGGCCTGAAAGACAACTGTTCGCTGCGGAAATCTTTGGCAAAGACATTGCCAAAGAGCATGGAAGAACTCATGGCGAGGATCGAAAAGTATGCCCGAGCCGAGGAGGATACATCGGCCCACAAGGAAGTCAAACAGGAGAAGGGGAACGGCTCGCCAAAGCGAGGCCGAAGTAACAACGGATTCAGCAAAACAGAGATGGAGTTAAGGGCCAAACAGGCAGTGACAACCGTATTCCGAATTCCAATTCAAAAGGTCCTAGGGAAAAATTCGGAACCAGCCCTATTTCAGAACACACCAGCAAGGAAACCGGGAGAATTTATGGAAGAAACATGACAGACATTGTGCTTATCACAATGAAGACGGACATACAACACAGGGCTGCAGAGCCCTAAAGCACACTTGGAAGATCTGTTAGGCAAGGCCACCTGAGAGACCTTGTTGATGAAACCAGAACAAGAGAAGAACAGGCAAGACTGCCTCAGGCTCCAGCGGCCCCACCACCTCCGCAACCTCGGGCAGAAGGACCCCGGATAGTCAATGTGATCCACTCAAAGGTTAACGAGAATGAAGTCAGAGGAGAAACCCAAAGGGTCAGACATCTACAGCATGTCTACCAAGTCGGGGAAAAAAGACATCGGCCCGAAGAGTGCCAAGGACCAATAATAACCTTCACCGAAGCCGACCTAGAGATGGTCCAGCACCCGCATAATGATGCCTTGGTAGTATCCCTCCTGGTTGGGGAGTGCCAAGTGAAACGCATCCTAATAGATCAAGGCAGCTCTTGTGACATCATGTACGTTAGATGTTACAAGGAGCTAGGCCTTCACCCAGACGACATGGAGCAATCGAATGGCCCGATAGTCGGCTTCAATGGAACGCCGACATGGCCACTAGGCGCTACAAACTTGGAAGTACAGGCCGGTACTAAGAAGATCAGGACAGAATTCATCGTGATTGATACGCCTTCTCCTTACAACATCATATTGGGAAGGCCATGGTTGCATGCAATGGGGGCAGTCCCCTCAACATTGCACAAACTACTGCGCTTCCCAACAGAACATGGGATTGAAGAAGTCAGAGGAGATCAACTGCAGGCAAAAAATTGCTCCATGGAAGCAATGAAGACTACCTGCAATGTTCGAGAACCAGCAAAGGCAGAGATTGAAGATGAGGACATGGAGGTCCTAGATGATGTCGGCAAGGAGCCGGCCGAGAAGAGTGAGGAATCACTAAAGAAAATCCTCGTTCAGGAGGGCGACGAAGAACGCTTCTTTCTTCTCGGCTCAGGCTTAGCCGAAGAAGAAGAGAGAGAACTGGAAGCTTTTTTAAGAACAAACATAGAGGTGTTCGCCTGGACACCTTATGAAATGCCTGGCATTGACCCCGAGGTCACATACCACAGACTGAACGTCGACAGGTCGGCGAAACCTGTAATACAACGAGCTAGAAGACCGACGTTGATGCACGTCGAAGCTGTGGAGGAAGAAGTAGACAAACTCTGGAAGCCAAGGCCATCAGAGAAGTCAATTATCCAACGTGGCTATCAAACACTGTGGTGGTAAAGAAGAAAAACGGTAAATGGAGGGTTTGCGTAGATTTTACAAGCCTAAATAAAGCCTGCCCCAAAGACAGCTTTCCTCTGCCAAAAATTGACCAGCTGGGGATGCCACATTAGGACATGGAAGGATGAGCTTCCTGGATGCTTATAGGGGGTACCATCAGATAGCCATGTACCCCCCAGACGAAGAGAAGACAGCGTTCATCACCCCAAAAGGCTGTACTGTTACAGGGTGATGCCTTTTGGGCTGAAGAACGCAGGAGCAACCTACCAAAGGCTGTAACCAAAATGTTCAAGCACCTGATAGGCAAAACAGTTAAGTCTACATCGATGACATGGTCGTGAAGACCAAGGAGCCTAAGAGTCATCTTGCCGACCTGAAAAAGGTATTTGAAATACTCAAAACATATCGGCTCCGACTCAACGCATCTAAATGCGCGTTTGGAGTTGGATCTGGTAAGTTCCTAGGTTACCTGGTAACAAGAAGGGGAATAGAAGCCAGCCCAGTTAGATCAAGGCCATCCTAGATCTACAGAGTCCAACATCGGCAAAACAGGTTCAAATGCTCACTGGAAGGCCGCAGCCCTAAACAGGTTCATAAGCCGAAGTTCAGACAAGTGTAAACCCTTCTTCAACCTGGTAAAAAAGACCGCAGACTTCCTATGGACTGAAGAATGTGAGGCCGCTTTGGCCGACCTAAAGAAGTATCTGACCACGGCCCCAGTTCTCTCCACACCTGAACCTGGGAAGGAGTTGTTTTTGTACTTAGCCGTGTCAGAGCACGCAGTAAGTGCAGTGCTAATCCGAGAAGAACAGGGAGAACAGAAGGCTGTCTATTATGTAAGTAAAACCTTGGCGAACGCTGAAACAAGGTACTTACCACTGGAGAAGTTAATGCTGGCCTTGGTAATGGCCTCAAAGAAGTTGAACCACTACTTCCAGGCACACAAAATTGTAGTGCTAACAGAGCACCCATTGAAGTCCTTATTGCAACAAGGAGACTTAACAGGAAGAATTGCAAGGTGGGCAGTGGCCTTGGGCCAGTATGACCTGGAATTCAGGCCCAGAACAGCAATCAGGGCCAGGTTTTGGCCGACTTCGTGGCAGAATTCACGCCTGAATGCCTCAAACATCGGGCCCCGTTGAGCCAGGATGAACGAGGTCCTAGCAAGCAAGGAGAATCCCAGCCAAAAGCAAAGGGCAAAAGGAAGGAAAAGCTCAGACCTTGCAGCATCTACATTGGCGACTCATTCAGACTGTTTGTCGATGGAAGTTCAAACCGACAGGGAGCGGGGCAGGAGTACTGCTGATATCCCCAGATGGAGAAATAATAGAAAATCCATCCGTTTGGGGTTTAAGGCCTCAAACAATGAAGCAGAATACGAGGCATTAATTGCAGGACTAAAGCTGGCAGCAGCAGCAGAAGCAGATGAGGTAATAGTTTTTTGTGATTCACAGTTAATTGTTAACCAGTCAACAGGAGAATTTGAAGCCAGAGACGAGAGGATGTCGGCATATGCAAAAGAGGTTATCAGATTGGCCGAGTTATTTCAGAACTGCCGACTTCTTCAAGTAAGCCGAGATGATAACAGCCACGCCGACGCGTTGGCCAACCTGGCAAGTTCAATGCAGACTGGAAAGACAAGAACAAATCATGATCGACTACATGTCGGGCCCGAGCATAGAACCACAGAACGCAAAGCAAGAGGCAATGTGTGTGGACATGGGGCCAAGCTGGATGGATGCAATTGTGGCATTCCTGAAAGAAGGAAAGCTGCCAGAAGACCGCAAGGAGGCGCACAAAGTCAGATTGAAGTCGGCAAGATTCAGCCTAACTGCGGACGGACATCTCTACAGAAGGTCCTTCACTGGACCTCTTTTAAGGTGCGTACATCCTTTACAAGTTGAAGATTTTTTATATGAAATTCATGAAGGGATTTGTGGAAGCCACATTGGGGGCAGATCATTAGCCCATAGGGCCATTACCCAGGGGTATTGGTGGCCCTACATGCAAAAAGATGCAGAAGCATACGTGAAGAAGTGCGAACAATGCCAAAGGTTCGCACCTTTGATTCATCAGCCAGCTGCTGACCTGAACCCAGTATCCAGCCCTTGGCCGTTTGCCCAATGGGGCATGGATCTGGTTGGACAACTCCCCCAAGCAACTGGGCAGAGAAAATACTTGCTGGTAGCAACAGATTACTTCACAAAGTGGATAGAGGCAGAACCTCTTGCCAAAATCCGAGATGTGGACGTCAAGAATTTCATATGGAAAAACATTATCACCAGATTCGGCATCCCTAGAGCCATCGTTGCCGACAACGAAACGCAGTTTGACAGCAAACTTATCAAGAACTTCTGTGCAAAATTCAAGATCAAGAATTACTTTTCAACACCAAGTTTCCCCTAAAGTAATGGGCAAGCAGAAGTATCCAACAAAGTAATTTTGGATGGAATAAAGAAGAGGCTGGAGGCAGCGAAAGGGAAGTGGGTAGACGAATTGCCCAACGTACTTTGGGCATATCGGACTACGCCGAGGAGATCAACGGGGGAATCCCCCTTTGCCATGGCCTATGGCACAGAAGCAGTAATTCCACTGGAAGTCGGCATTCCAGGGATCCGAACCCAGGGAGTTGAGAATGGGACTAATGACATACTCCTAGCCCGAGATCTGGATCTTTTAGAAGAGCGAAGAGAGAAGGCTGCAATTCAGCTTGCAGTATACCAGCAACAGCTTGCCAGAGCTTACAACAAGAAGGTCAACCCAAGAGATTTTCAAGTCGGCGACCTAGTCTTGAGAAAAGTCGTCGGCAACAAGAAAGATCCCAGAGAGGGCAAGCTTGGCCCAAACTGGGAAGGACCTTACAGAATTACTTCGGTGTTAGGCAATGGAGCTTATCGGCTTGAAGACAATGAGGGCAAAGCATTACCAAGACCCTGGAACACTTGTAATTTGAAAATTTTCTATCATTGAGATGTTCATTATTTTTGACCGATGTCATCAATAAAATCTTTTCAGAATTCTTCAAGCACATATGATTGATTAAGATACTTAACATTGTTTCTGGAAGACAAAAAATGAGAACCCAAGTGGAACTTAAGTTCACATTGGGGGCACAGAGAATACAAAGTCTACCACTTGTTAAAATTTGTAGCAATTTACAAGTTGGTCAGACCGATACAAAGTCTACCACTTGTTAAAATTTGTAGCAATTTACAAGTTGGTCAGACCGATACAAAGTCTACCACTTGTTGAAATTTGTAGCAATTTACAAGTTGGTCAGACCGATACAAAGTCTACCACTTGTTGAAATTTGTAGCAATTTACAAGTTGGTCAAACCGATACAAAGCTTACCACTTGTTGAAATTTGTAGCAATTTACAAGTTAAAGGTAAGCCGAGATAGTTCCTTAACTTCACTTGTTGAAATTTGTAGCAATTTACAAGTTGGAGTTAAGCCGAGATATCTGTTTCTCTTCACTTGTTGAAATTTGTAGCAATTTACAAGTCGAAGTAAAGCCGAGGTTATTGCTTACAGACTTATAGCAATCTACTGGTTGGATAAACCAAAGAAGATGTTTAACACTTGTTGAAATTTGTAGCAATTTACAAGTTAAAGTTAAGCCGACATAATGATCATCTGTTGAAATTTGCAGTAATTTACAGGTTAAGGTAAATATAATTGTGTAAACCCTTGTTGAAATTTGCAGCAAGTTACAAGTAGATCATTGTTTAATACTTATTCTAACTTGAGAAAAGTTTACTGTATATGTTAATCCTTGTTGACATTTGTAACAATTTACAAATAGGACAGATTGAGATTGCTGTTTAAACACTCGTTGAAACTTGAGAAAAGTCTGCAAAGTTAACATTGAATAGTATATGTTTTATACTTGATGAAATTTATGAAAAGATTGCAGGTCAATGTCTTGCCGAAGTAAAATTTGTAGTTATTATACCCGAGGTATGTAACCCCGAGAAGATTGTGCAAAGGAAGAATTATGTAAATCATGCAAAATATTCTAAGTATAAAGCCATACAGAAGCAATGAAGAGAAATTAAAGACTAAAGCATTCAGAGAAAAACAGTCTCAAGTTGAGTATAATAAAGGCACTGTGGCCTAGCAAAAGTTAATTGTTCACAAGTGACAAAGAAAGGCGCGTCGGCCATAAAGAGGAAGCTTACATTGTTCTGAAAACATAAGTACAAAAAAGAAAAAAGTACAAAAGACATTCAATCTTCTTCAGCATTAACAGATGGTTGGGCTAGGACCTCGGAGGGCTCTGGAAGAACCACCTCGGCATCTTTTTCTCCCACAACCTCTGCATCTTTTTCTGCAGAAACCTTGGCATCTTTGTCTGCCGCAATCTCGGCATCGATCTCCGCAAGTGTTTTATCAAGACTTCTTTCAGCTAAAGGAAGGTCAGATGATAAATGAATTGGATCAGCTTCCTTGGGCACCATCTCAGTCTCCTCATCTTGGGTTAAGTCTAGGATCTGCTCAACTTGAGGAAGAGACTTGATCTCAGCAGCATTCTTAGACTTTCTCACCAAGGCATCTTCATCATTATTGTCTTCATCCTCATCTTCAGCTTCGGATTCAGACTCAGCTTCTTCCTCAGCCTGACTTGGAGGTGGAGGAGGAGGAAAGGGAAGAGGAATAGCATCAGCCTTGCGCAATGGCGAGTCATCTGGGATATTAAGCTTCTTGACAAGAGACATCCAACCAAGGGAGAAGCCCCTGTTGCATGCCTGCCTGACTTGAAGTTTGTATTCCTCAGTAACGTCGGCCATGCCTTGGGCGTATGCCTTATCATCAGCCGCCTTGATCTCAGCATCCTTGGTGGCCAAAGCCTCCTGGAGTTCCTTCTCGGCTTGGGCTGCTTTTTCCTCGCTTCTCTTTTTTTTGGGCTTCAGCCACCGTCTTTATAGCCTCGGCCGATTCAGCCTTTTCTTCGGCTAACTGTTGGGCTTGAGTAGCGGCCTCAGCCTGGTCCTCCAACGTCTTCATCTTTGCTTGAAGATTTTTGTTTATTTTTGAAGGGAAGAAAACTCTCTCTTCATCTCGGCCAACTTTTCTCGATTTTCAAATGACTGCATTGAAAAGGAATGGGCGTACTGGATAGCCTGACAAAAATAGAAGTGTTAGAAAAAAATTCTAAGTATGAAACAAAAAAAAGAACGAGTACCAAACTGGAACACTTACTTGAACTGAGTGTTGGAGCATTAAAGCGTAGTTCTCATATTCACTATTTCCAGCATTTCGCTCCAATCACCAGGCAGAAGCAGTGCAGTACTGAGAGCCACGCCGACATTTATGTCGTCGGCACTCTCACTGGCCATAATTGGCCTGTCTTCCAAAGTAATTTGGGGGGCCCAAGGGACATTTGGTATCTTGGACTTTGAAGTTGTCGCAGAAGAAGACCTCGGCTTCTTTGATTTTTGGGATCCTGATGGTTGAGTTTCAGCAGACCTTTTGACCGAGGTAGAAGCGGTTTCTTGCTCTCGGCCAATTGGAGATGGGCAGAGCATCCTCAGCCTCAGCCTCAGTAGCCTTGGACTTTGGCTGGGCTTCTTGGTTCTTTTTGGTTTTGGCGGAAGCACTGTTTGAGCTGGTACAGCGTCGGCATCGACTGGGAGGTCGGCCAGAAGATCTTGCACAACAGGCTTTGGGCGAACCATTTCGGCGGTTTTGACAAGTCTTCGCCGACGTTTTCTTTCTGGTATTGGGACTAAGTATGGGGCTGAAGTGGATGGTTGATCAGCTGGATCAGAAGTTGATCCTTGGTCAGCCCGAGATGTTGATACGGTTTGTATAGTGGTAGCAGAAGGAGGCGATAAGCTCTTTTCTTTCTTTTGGAACGTCGGGCAAGGTAGATTTGTAGGAGGGGATGAAGTTCAACACCAGTGGAGCCTTGCGCTTCTGGATCGGAAGGTCCAGGAGCTTCTTTAGGTCTTTTCCAGGAAGTAGGACTGGCGAAAGTTCTTGGGTGGCTTGCGAACGTCTGCAAAAAAAAGGGAGCACAACATCAGAAACAGATAAAATCTTTTGAAGACTTGGACAAAAACAACAACTAAGTAATTGGCGTTGGGCTCTTACCCTTGCCCTCTTTGACTGTTCGGGGAAGAGGGTAGAGATGGACTTCTTCGTCTGGGCCAAACTCCCAATTTCCATAAGCAATAAGATAATCATCTCCAGCCCCTTTGTTGGAGTCTGGGAGGTCGGCTACGATTTTAAATTCGGTAGACCTCGGCTTGAGGTAATACACATAACCCTTTTCTTTCAGGTTAAGGGCGCACATAGTATAACAGTATTGGATATCGGCGAGAGTGATCCTAACATTCTCCTGCCGAGCTAAGGCTATGATACCATTAAGTATTCTATAGGAGTTGATGGTGAGTTGCATAGGGTTCAAGGTGTAGTAGTGAAGAACTTCACGAAAGAGGGGATTGAGTGGGAGCCGAAGTCCACATTCAACAAAAGCTACAACAGGGAAAGGCATTGTATTGTCTGTAGGCATGATGGAATCATCATCCCCAGCTAGCCTAAGGTGGACGTCATCAGGAATAGAGAACTCTTGCCTAAAAAATTCAAGTTTGGTTGGGGTGTTTACCCTATGTCTCCACATGCCCATTGCGTCAATCTAAGTATAAAGGGCTGGGTTTCAGAAGAGGGTTAATTCAGAAGGGTTGCAAGAACCTCGGCTACAAATCTGGGAAATTACAGGTAAGGCTTGTTTCAGTTTTTCCTAAGAATCGAAGGTTCTATAAACAAATCCCAAACCTAAAACTATGAAGACGAAGATCAAGGGCACAGATCTGGAAAAAATACAAAAGGCAGAAAACAAAGGCGAATTTCAGATTCAAGAACAAACAATGGGCTATTAGAAACACGAAGATTACAAAGGGTTGAGGGCCAAGAACAGTGGTGAAACAGTGCAAAGTGTTCGTGACATGTGCAAAATCATAAAATAAGATACATTCAGGTGAGTGATTCACAAATTGAATGCTTGAGCAGAATAGTAAAAGCAGGAAATTTCAGAAACAATCAAGAACTGGGAAAGAAGGGCCAGTTGCTTACTAGATAAAGTGAGGCCAGAATGAAATTCGCCGAGGACAGACGACGGTTGAAACAGTAGCGAGAGCTTCGCAGGAATGAAAGAATGAAGACAGTTGCAGAGCTTCGAGCTTAAACAATGGCGGATTCAAAGAACGAGTTCAAAGAGAGAGAAAGCAAGAGAAAATTGATATGCAAAAGTGAAGGAAAAAAAGAAGGCAAGAGTTTTTGTCAAAAAAGTAAAACGGCGGCAAAATAAGTAATTATTGTGCCTAGGGCAACGCACGCGTCAGACGGCGCGGACGGATGAAAGACGGCTTACCAGCGCGTCACAGGCACGGGCTAATGAAGATAAAACACGTAAGAGAAACGGTTGAGAAGTGATGCATGACAGCTCATGCGCGTGAAGGAGTTCATTTGAATTCTTGTTCTTAAAAGAAGACATGTCGGCTCGGTAAGAGATGACCTCGGCAGAAGAGTTTTTATGCCGACGTACTGGAAGGAACTAACGGTATAGGTTCCATCACCTCAGAATGCCGAGATAATAGAACCTAGGGGGCAATTGTGGGGATATATTTCTGAAGTACCAACACGTGGCAAGGTGACGCCGACGTGTCAGCCGAGGTGCCACGTGTCGTGGTAAGTTATGCCGAGGTAATCTCGGAGTTGCCGAGGTTATCTCCGAAGATATCGGAATCCGGGATAAGCGGATAAAGGACAGGAGTCCTAGATTGGGAGAAGACTTCAGTTTGGATAAAGGTAAAACTCTTGGAGAGTTTTGTCCTAAACCCATTGGGAGTTCCAGATTAGCAATAATCCTGAGTCCATTGGAGTTAGGCTCCTATTGGGACTAGGACTGTATTGACTATAAAAGAGAGGCACCCCCATGGGTCAAAGGTATGTTTTTGATACTCAAGCTTGTGAGTTGAATACTTGATTATCTTTGAGAGATATACTGACTTGATCGTCGGAGTGCCCCCGGGTGGAAGAACCACCGCCGGAGCCTTTTCTTTCTGTGCAGGACAGCAGGGTGCCATCTATTCTGCCTGTGTTCTACAGCTGAATTACTAAGGAGGGCAGTGTGATCGGAAAATCACTCACACACCTAGCATCACCACCACTACAACATTGAACCACAACCATCAACCAAACCCACAAGATGTCACTAATAAAAAAGCCTCTAACATAATCAATTTTGTGACAAATAAATAAGTCTCTAGCATAATCAACTTTAGGCAGCCGACCCCATTTGATGGGACTTAAGGCTTGGCTTGATTTGGTTTATAATCAACTTTAGGCAGACACCCAACTCCATATTCAAGACATGTGAAACTACTGGAGGTAGGCAACTTAGTTCAAGACTAAAGGGTGCTTGTTGTGCTACCTCATCAATAAAGATTTTAATTTTATCATGGGAATGGAACATTAGTTTTTCACACCCAAATTTCCAATGACATTACAGCAATAGCCAAGCTTGTTGTCATCACTCACTAAGAATGGAAAACAAGATTAAGCAGAAGATTAATAATTTCATTTTTTTCTTTCTTCTTTTAAGATATTTCTCAGCAATTTAAGGGAGATTGAGAAAAATTATACCTAAGTTTGGGGGTGTTGGCTTTGGTTCTGGTGACTAGACCACATGTAACCGCAAAACCCTAGCCCAATCTTGCAAGCATTATTAGCTCTAGGGTTGAAGTGATGAAATGGAAGAGAGAGAGAGAGAGAGAGAGAGAGAGAGAGAGAAAGAGAGAGAGAGAGAGATTGTAGGGGGTAAGTGGTGAGGAAGATGATGGCTGGACTCATGGTTGTTGTAGGTGGTGTGGAAGATGTAAGTGAATGATCAAGCGATGTAAATAGGTCTTACACTCCATTTGTATAGACTAATTTGGCGAGAAAAAAGAAAAATGTTGAGAAAATTTTGGTTTATGATTTTGGGAAAATTTTAAGAGGGGAAAGAGAAATGCGTGTGTAATGTAGTTGGAATGAAAAATGATTTGTAGCTCAAAAATCTTTCGACTCGAATGGTCCGATTGCCCAAAACGACGTCGTTTTGGGCAGTTTTTTTTTTTTTTTTCCTATTAAATCTCTGAAACAGGGACAAAATAGAGGGACGAAGAGAGAGGAAAAGAAAGAGAAAGAGAGGGAAAAGAGAGGAAGAGAGAAGAAAGAGAGAGAAGAGAGAGAGCTCCACTAGAGACTTCACTGAGTTTCTTCTTCTTCTTTTTCTTCTTATTCTTTTTTCAGGGTTTGAAATCGATCGATTTCATCGAAATAAATGGATATGGATTTCACAAAATCGATAGATGTTGATGATGATGATGATGTTGATGATGAAAATATTGTTGTTGATGATGATGATGATGTTGATGAAGATGTTGTTGATGATGATGATGTGTTGATGAAGGTGTTGTTGTTGATGAAGATGATGTGTTGATGAAGGTGTTGTTGTTGATGAACCAGCTTCCTCTTCTCTTTGTGTTCTTCATCTTCAAAGAGAAGAGGGGAAAAAAAAAATAATTCCAAAACGACGTTGTTTTGGACTTGGGCCATTCGAGCCGTCTTCTTTTCGAGCTACCAATCAGAACTGAATTGGAATATATTTATATTTTATTTTTTTAATTATAGCCTCGTTTGATAAATGGCTTTTTTAGTCAAAAAGTCGAAAAATTACTAAAAAAATAAAAAAGCCAACAATTTATATAAAAAAGTCAAAGATTCTATTTTCTCTCTATTTTTTTGCACATCTTTTCATAAAAAATCAAAAAGTTATCCTAAACATACTAGTTTTTTTTACATCATATTTTAGCCAAAAAGTTACTAAAAAAGCCTATTCCCAAACGAAGCCATATTTGATTTATAAATATAAAAAACAATATGTAAAATGTAAGTAAACTATAATTATATTTCATTTATATTTTATTTGCATTTTTTCTTTTTTTTTTTTTTCTTTTTTTACTTTTCAAATTATTCTCCAAATTTATTAACTAAATGAGTCTTGGCTATTTGGATGCTTAACTAAACGGTAAATTATTACCGGGGTTGGTGGCGTAGTGGTGAAAACATTGCCTTCCCATAGTAGTGAGTTAAGTTCGACTCCTAAGGGGCACGGAATTCTGGATTTATCGCATATTTCGATCAAACCTTGGCCCTGCTAGGGGGTGGTTAATGATGTCACAACCCAATTCTGCCTCTATAGATTTTGCATCGTAACTGACCAGTAATCTTGGGATTACTCAAGGCCTCTGAATAGATTAACTTAATAATAAGGGGCTGCGGATGTAGATATAAAAACATATGTAGTCTATAGAGCTGTGCAAGCATACATGATATGCATTCTTTTCCTCCAAAACATGATCAACTGAGATGTTTGGCACCAAAACATAGTGAATTCTTAAACATAGCCAAGGTAAGAACTTGCATGTGAGAATTTCTTAGAAAACATGCTCAAGATGCCATAAGATGCACATCCATGCATGAATTGGTTCCCAATTCCATCCTTTAAGCTCAATTCCCATGTTAATTCACCTCCTTCACTTGATTTCACATACTTAACACCTCAATTACATAACTACCTTTAAGTCTTGATTTGTAAGAATTCCTAGTTGTTCCTCCCAAAATTCCTTGTTGGCAATACAAACATCGGGCCACAAAATCTGCAATGCTCTTCTTCATTCTAGGCCACCAGAAATTATGTTTCAAATCATGATACATCTTTGTATTCCCCGGATGCATAGCAAATTTAGAATTATGAGCTTTATTCATAACACGCTTTCTCAAATCAAAACAATCCAGCACACAAAGTCTATTATGAAATTTCAACACATCGTTTGCCAATATAAATCTCGGCCTTAGTTTTGAGCCCATCTCATCCACAATCTTTTTCATAAATTCATCTTGCAGTTGCTTCTCTCTAATCTCTTCGATGATTGTAGGCTGAGCAGAAATAGCGGCTAAGATCCCACCCTATTCATACATCACAACCTCAATCTCATTCTTTTCCAGGTCACATAACAATTCCTTCTGGTCGGTGAGCAAACATGACAAATTCCCAATGGATTTTCAGCTCAATGCATCTACAACAGTATTTTTCTTTCCTAGATGATACAGAATTTGCAGATCATAGTCTTTGATCAATTCCAGCCATCTTCTCTGTCTTATGTTCAGTTCTTTTTGGGTAAAGAAGTATTTTAAATTTTTGTGATCGGTATATAGCTCACAAGTTACACTATACAAATAGTGTTGCCAAATTTTCAACGGATAGTTCTTTTTATGTGGTTTGAGTTGCCGAGAAGCATAAGCAATCACCTTACCATTTTGCATTAACATATAACCCAAACCTTTGTATGATGCATCACTGTAAATCTGAAACCCATCAGTACCATTAGGCAAAGTTAAAATCGGTGCAGTTAATAATCTAGTTTTCAACTCTTAGAAGGCAAACTCTCTTTGATCGTTCCAATCGAGTGATATATTTTTCTGAGTTAACTGGGTCAAAGACATAACAAGTTTTGAAAAGTCTTTCACAAATCTTCTGTAGTAGCCTGCAAGTCCCAGAAAAACTTCTAACTTCTGCTACATTAGTTGGTTTTGGCCAGTCCACAATGGCTTCAACTTTCTGAGGGTCAATAGGGATACCGTTCTTATTGATTACATGTCCCAAAAATGCCACACTGTCAAGCCAGAATTCACATTTGGACAATTTTGCATACAACTTCTTTTCTCTTAAAATCTGTAAAGCGGTTCTCAGATGATTCTCATGTTCTTCCCTGCTTTTAGAATAGATTAGTATGTCATCAATGAATACAACAATAAATTCATCAAGAAATTGTTTGAACACCCTATTCATTAAGTCCATAAAAGTTGTAGGTGCATTTGTTACTTCGAATGGCATGACCAAAAATTCTCGATGTCTTCTGCTTTCACTTTTAGCTGGTGGTATCCGGATCTAAGGTCTATCTTAGAGAACACTTGTGCCCCCTAGAGTTGGTTAAACAGATCATCTATTCGGGGTAATAGATATTTGTTCTTCATGGTTACTTTGTTCAACTCACGGTAGTCAATGCACAGCCTCAAGAACTCGTCTTTCTTTTTGACAAACAACACTGGAGCTCCCCAAGGTGAGGTACTCGGACGGATAAATTTCTTGTCTAAGAGTTCTTGGAGTTGGCTTTTAACTCCTTCAGTTCAGAAACTGACATTATATAAGGAGTCTTAGAGATAGATTGTGTTCCAGGTACTACATCAATAGCAAACTCAATTTCCCTATCAATTAAGTCTCCGAGTAGGTCATTAGGAAACACATCAGGAAATTCACAAATCACAGGAATAGTTTCCACATTGGCACTATCCGAAGACACAGTCAACATACTACACAAGTAGCCCCTACAACCTTTTCTCAACAATTTTCTGGCTTTCATAAATGAAATCAAGTATGGTGGAGGAACTACTCCATTCCCAGTGAAAACAAACTCAGTCATACCAGGTGGTTTAAACATGACGATTTTATTCACACAATCAATAGTGGCACAATACTTTGATAACCAAACCATGCCCAAATACTAACGGTCCAATGCTCAAAAGGTCAATGCTCAATCAACACGTACAATGTCATATTACCAATCAAAACATCACATGCCGGATATATATAAGTACACATCATAGAACTTCCCAATGGTGTAGACACAGATAGTATGCAATTCATAGGTTCTAATGATCTAGTCAACTTCTGAGAAAAAACATGCGATACAAATGAATGCGTAGAACCAGAATCAATCAGCACATAGGTATTTTGTGCACAGATAGAAATTATACCTGACACCACTGGCTCAGTGTTTTGTACATCCCCGGGTACTAGCGCGAACACTCTCCCCTGCTTTAGCGTTTCATTCCCGGTGTTACTCCTGGCATTAGTTTTTGCATTGGCCCTGGTTACAGGAGTAGATCCGGCTGAACTTACTGCCAGATGGTTTGCATTGTCGAACCTCATTGGACAATCCTTAATCATGTGACCGGATTTGCCACACCGAAAACATACGCCCGATGCACGATGACACATGCCTTTATGCTTCTTTCTACATTCTGAACAGATTGGCATAGACCCACTACTTTGGCTTGAACTGCTTGAAGATCCGGTATTTTGCTTTTTGTTCGTGAAAAATGAACGGTCCTTCCGAAAATTGGATCTAGGTCTTTTGTTTCTCTATTCTGTTGTTGGTGCCTTAGCTTGTTTCATTGCGGCTAGGGTGACTTCCGTCATTATCGCTCTGTTTAAAACTTCCACATAGGTAGGCAATTTTAAGACGCCTACGTGGTCAAACACTTCCAAATCCAAGCCGCCTTCAAATTTTTGTAATTTTTTGTAATAAGTATCCACCATATGTGGAGCAAACCGAGCTAGTTTGGTGAATTTGGCTTCATACTCAGCTACGGACATCCTGCCCTGCTTCAGTTCTTGAAACTCTAACACTTTTTGATCCCTGAAGCATTGGGGAAAGTACTTGTTGTAAAATATCTCATTGAACTGAGTCCATGTCATGTCCCCGTTATTATTTCGAACTAACAACCACCATCTCGGGCTTCATCTTTTAGAGTGTAGGTGGCCAAGAGTACTTTCTGAGTCGCGGAGCAAGGGAACACTTCAAATAACTTTTTCATTTCAAGCAACCATGTTTCTATCTTTAAGGGTTCAATACCACTCAAGAAAGTTGGCGGTTTCATCTTCATAAACTTTTGGGTTAAGTTGATTATATCATTGTTATCTGGTTCGACTTGCACCGGTGGAGGTGGAGGGGGCAAAGGTTGTTGCCTCTGTTGTTTGTTCCATGCAACTTATTCGAGCCTAAGATGATTTAACTGTTCCATCATTTTTTGTATTTTCCATTTGCTATAGGTGAACAGAACATTATAAACATAGGCAAATAATCTTTTTTACAACATTCAAATAATTTGTTTCCATATCATGTGGTCATGATCATATTTAGTTTTCACTTTCAATGAACACACACTCACATATGCAGATGGAATGCCTCTACTTCTGACTAGGACATTCTAAGCTCATATGGACTCGTGTGTGTGGTAGAACACGTGCTCTGATACCAATCTGTCACGACCCAAACCCGCCCCTATAGGTTTAGCGTCGTAACCGGCCAGTAATCCTTAGATTACCAAAGGCCTCTAAATAGAATGACATATAAGTAGGGGCTGCAGAAGCAATATACAAAAATATACATGGTTAATTGAGCTGTGAAGACATACATGAGATTGATAATCTTAAACTTTTTAAACATACGTGCAACATCAAAAGATACGGTAGTTACATGTCACCCCATGCACTGTACATATAACAGAAATTTTGTCCGCAATTCAAGTCAAAAAGAACAAATTCTTAAATATTTACAAGAATATGGCCACAAGACTTGACATGATCCGGAACCTCCTCGGGAGGCATAAAGGGTAGCTGACAAACTCAAAACTCTTCAGGCATCATCTTAAGCCTGGTCGCACTTGGTCACCTACATATATAATATAAATAGTGAGCGGAAGTCCAGTGAATAATAACAGAGTAAAAGGTTAAACGAATGATGTCCCATAATTAATTCAGAAACCAGAGTTCATATCGAAGACAGATTCACATTCTTATTCTTGTTCTGAACATATACAGAAATCAGAGTTCATGCTTAATTTTATATGGATTATCTGTTAGCGCTAACAAATCACGTACAAAGCATCGAAGATCATACTTGTCAGTTCCATAAAGGAACCTCCGGACTGGGAACGGATAACTTGTCAGTTCTATAAAGAAATCTCCAGCTAGGTGTAGATAACTTGTCAGTTCCATAAAGGAACCTCCAGACCAGGAACAAATAACATACTTATGTCACAAATACTTATCGAAAAGTGGACAATAATTCATAGTACAGAACATAACATTTCATAAAACAAATCTTAATTCATATACAGAAAAGAATTTAACTTGAACATAGCTTTACTAAGTTATTACTCACAGATATCGAATGGCTACAAGTAAACAGAAAGAGTAGGCAATTCAGATATCTTGTGGCGCGTGACCTACACAGATACAGAATGAATACATACTGAATTACACACCCGGAATCATTAACTTAGTTCTTTCTTGTCTTGGTGTGTTTCTACTTCTTATCCTCATTATTGTGTCTTAATCTTGACCTAGAAATGCCTAGGATGCAATGAGGATGCTAAAATGCACTTGAAAATACTTAGCAAAACTTGCTGAAAACAGGGTCCTCGCTCGAGTGCAAATTTCTTCGCTCGAGCGGACATGCAAAATGTGAGTGGTTGCTCGAACGCAACTTCTGTCGCTCGAGCGGTCTGTAAACTTTTGCAAAAGTGCTGGTTGCTTGATTTTTACGCTCGACGGACGCTCGATGGTCGCTCGAGCGTGTGACTCAGGTCTTCGCTCGAGCGCAACTTTTGTTGCTCGAGCATTCTGCAAAACATATGAACTTCTGAGAGCATGCATTTTATGCTCGAGCTAACTTCTGGTCGCTCGAGCGGAAGTGCAAGACCACATAGTGGTCGCTTGAGTGTAGGTTCTATCGCTCGAGCGGAAGGTGCAAATTCTGGAATTTCCAGATTTGCCTTCAAGCTTCAAAACTCAAATTCAAAGTCACAAATCATATTCCTTTGGGCCAAAAACTCAAGAAAACATGTCTAACTTGAAAAACATTGAGAATTAAAGATCATTTCATGAAATCAAGGCCCATAAGCTTGTCCATTTGAGCAAACTCAAACTTGAATTTTGCAACATAATATAAATATAACATGCATGTATTACCTTGACTTCAAAACTTTCAAGACATAATCTAATGACACAAAATGACATGAAACTTGATGAACTCTTGAAACTAAGGTGAAGTAGTAACATGCATGAAGAGATTCTTGGAAAACAACTTCAAAATGTTATGAAATATGCATGCATCCATGGTTTGAGTTCATTTTTCAATTCTAACTCAATTCTCATGTTAATCTATTTAATTCTCTTGAATTCATGAACTCACCAACTCAAAAGCAAGACGAAAGGCTTGATGAAAGGCTTGAATTCTTACCTTAAACTTTGAATTCACAAGTGTGGAAGATTAAACTTCAAAATTCTCTCTAATTCTCAACAATCCTAGCAATTCTCCTCTTTCCATTGTTGATTTCACTTGTTCTCTCTCTCTCTCTCTCTCTCTCTCACATTTGGAGTCTCAAGATGAGGAAGTAAGAGTGTGTAGGTGTGAGTGGGGTCATATAAGCCTTATATGGCCTTAATTAAGAGTGAACTAATTAGACTTTAATTAGTCTAAGCAATGGCCATTAATTAATTTGAATTAATTTGTTCCGAATCGAATTTTAATTAAACTCACCATAAAATTCTAAAAATTCCAACGAACACATAAATCAAGTTAATTTCGTGGTCGGATGCCGATAAGGCCTTCAATTCGTAGAACGAAACAGAAACGGAAACAGATATTTCTACGATGAACATATATAAGCACAATAAGGCAACACACACATGTAATAAATCTAGAATTTCACCTTAATTACTGATTAGGTTTATTTAACCATGAATTAACGCAAATCAGAGGTCGGGGTTATTACAGTTTGGGTTTGGTTTTGGCTATGTCTGGAATTGGTCTTCTTTGTCTGAGATATTTTTCGCCGACGCTTGATCAATAATGGAGTTGATCTTCTCGGTCTAATTTGATAGTTTAATTTGCAATTTATAGTGTTGTGGTGATATTTGAAAATAAGACCAATTGTAAACCAAAGAAGATGTCGAAACTCCTTTTCCAAAAACACCATTGCTCTCTACAACATTGTGCTTGATTTTGTTTAGTTAAGTTCAAATTTGTATTTTAGATCTATATTTCTTTACTTCTGTTTTGTATTTTCATCGTTTAGATATGTATTTTCACCGACTTCTTATTCGTGGTTTAGATTTGTGTATGATGATGATTTTGTTGTTATTGTTGTTGTTGTTGTTATTTTTGATGTTGATGATGAAACAGATTGCAATAGATAGAGAAAAAGAAGATAACCAAACCAAACCAAACCAAACTAAGCCTTAAGTCCTATCAAATGGGGTCGGTTACATGAATCCTTCTTTTCCACACGGCCCTATCAAAGGTTTGGTGATTTGGTTTGGCTTTGTATTTCAAAAGATTAATAAATAAATAAATAAAATAGGACATATAGAAAAATTTGAAGAAAAAAAATTAAATAGATAAGAAAATTTGAACAGATAGAAAATTCACAAAGAAAAAATTTGGTCAGGTAGAAAATTTACACAGATAAAATTTGGAAAAATAGATAAAATTAAACAGATAGATATAAATTTGAACTAATAGTCAAAAAATTTAAACAAATTGGAAAATTTTTGAACAGATAGGAAAAAAACTTGAATAGATAGTCAACGGATAAAAAAGTCAACAGATAAATTAAGGGTAAAATTAAAAACAAAATGTCTTTTAAAATAAACAAAAATACTTCTTACTAAATTATTTCATAAAAAAAAATTCTCTCACTAACAAAAAAATTAAAAATTAAAAATCTACTCAACTTAGTGTCTTATCCCTCATTAACTTGAACTTTTCAGCAATCATTCCCAAAATAAATCAAATTATAAAAATAAATTTCGTGGTGAGCTGGAGAAAACCTAACGACACGGTTTAATCTTGTTACTCAGCTAATCAGAGAGAGGTTGGACCCCTGATATGGTCACTTAAAATGCATAACACCAAATAACGATAAAGTAGTAGGCATCACGTGAAATTACAGTACAAGCAATCAACAATTTCTGCCGTGGAAGTGGAAGACACAGTTCTTAAAGTCAAAAAATAAAATAAAATAAAATCACTACAAGAAATGACACTTTTGGCTACTAAAATATTGATTGCTAAAAGTCCGATATTTGGTCGCTGAAACGATTTAGCGACTAAAAAGTTATGTCGCCAAGTTCGTCGCCTATACCCTGTCGGCGATAGTATTGGTGACTAAACTTTTTTTGGTCGCCGAAAGTGAAACATTTGCCTACTAAATTTGTTTTAGTCCGCAAATGTTAACTTTTCGCGACTAAAACCTTTAGTCGCCGAAAGTTACTTTTGGCTACTAACATTCGTTTGGTCAGGGAAGGTGTTCCTTTTTGCTACTAAAGAATTGGTCACCCAAAGTTAACATTTGGCTACGATGCCTTAGTTAGTCGGCAAAGGTGAGATTTCGGCGACTAAATTTTTAGTCACTGAAAGTTCTACCGTAAAATTTTTTCCAACTAGTAGAGACTAAATATTTTGGTCACCAATATAATACATATATTTAGCGACCATGGAATTTTGTCGTTGTGACTTTTGCCGACTACAATTGATCGTAGCCAAAAACCTCTTAAGTTTCACTTTATTATTTTTTGCCACTAAACGTTTTAGTCGCCAAATGATGTCGTTTTATTCTGTGACTAAAACATTTAGTGGGCAATAGTTTCTTTCTCTTATTCTCAATTGTTTTAGCTACTAACTATTTGGTCGCAAAAACTTATTTGGTTATGTTTTTGCTACTAAATTATTAGTCGCCAAAACATTTGATTACGTATTTGGCTACCAAAATATTTGGTGGCCAAATACTTTTTTTCTTTTTAAAATTTTTGAACAACCTGTATCCATTATTAGAACAACCTGTATCCATTATTAGTACAACCTGTACCTTGTATAAACAATATAATCCATCAACGCTAAATATATTATCAACCATTCAACAACGTGCACACATTTCACTTCCAACCATCCAAAAAATTAATATTGAACGTCCAATTCTATATATAATACAAATTCCATACGAACCAAGTCTAATCCAACGTCAATAATTTAATTCCATACATAATACAGGAATAACCACATTAATTAACAAAAAGGACATATGTACCACAACAAAAATTTAATCTGTACTGCCCCAAAACTATTTTGTACGACGTGCTATGCTAATTTTTACCACGCCAAATTCCTGATATTTACCACACCAAAAAGTAATTTGTACGAACCACTATATATACGGATAGAGGTATAAAAACAATGCCCTCCCGTACTTGTCAAAAAAATTCATATCCACATTTGTATGTCCAAAACCATTTGCAAAAAAAAATAAAAAAAATTCATTAGTTTGGTGCCTATAGAGGCACTTTTGGACGACATATAGCAACTGTATTAATTTCAAACATTAAAATACAATGACATTAATAGCTATTAAATAATGAAAGACACCCAAACATGGACTGGTAGACGAGCATCGATTCTATGAATTAATGCCAAAAGTTATGTTTATGGCAATTAAAAGGGCCACAGTCAACAAAAGCACTAAACAATTTACCAAAAATATTGTTCTACATAAACTAATAAGGAAAGAGTTAAACAAACTATAGTTTAAGATGGTATAACCAAAATAGTTACCCACGACATGGGCATTTCATGTTCTACCACATAAACACATTGTCGCCCCCCAAATGCTTTTTTCGACTATTTTTATGGCATTTTCAACTCTAACTCCCAACATAGGTGTCCTATTTACATACCATCTATCTCTACATGTCACATTTGGCATCGGGAAGCTTCCTGTTACGTAAAAACAGTGGTTCGGGGGCTGTTTTTCATTTTCGCCCCCCGAATGCCTTTTTCGGACTAAATTAGTATTACATTTTCAACTCTAACTCCCAACGTTTGTGTCCTATTTATGTACCTTCTGTCCCTACATGTCACATTTGTAGCACTTGTGCCTTTTAAGGCTTTTGGTAAATGTATTTGGACCATTCATTCTATTTTGGGAACCTTTGGTGTGTTTGTTGGAAGTCCCACATCGGTTACAAGATACATTTTTAGGTGGACAAACTTCTATATGTTTGTTGGAAGTCCCACATCGGTTACAAGACACATTTTAAGGTGGACAAACTCCTATATATAGGTGCAAGTGCATAGGGTTAGCTTACCAACTTCTATGGTTCTTTCTTGGTTTAATTAGCCATTACGAACCGAGTTTGAGTTATAAATTTTAGTTGTGCCGAGCTGGATTTTGGCCATAGTTCCATTGGGATTTTGGCCATAGTTCCTTCGCCAAAGTTGTGTTAATTCTCGAGGGCTTTGTGGTGTGTGGTGGAGATCGAGTTTCAACTCTTTTCATCTTCTCCGTTTGAGCTTCGAATTTGAGGTAGGGATAACCTACTCCTCTTTATGAGCTTTGTCTTTAAATTTTAGCATTTTGATATGTTGGGGGTTGTTGGGTAATTTTGCGAAAGTTTAGGGGCTTTTGTGCAATTTTACAAAAGTTGAGGTTTTATTTATAATAAACCTATATGCATGTTTAGCATAGAGAAATGTTAGAATTGGGAATGTATGGGATTAAAGGGTGTAGTTGAATTATTTATTGCTCACCTAGTTGAAATGTTGATTTTATATTCATTTTGTGCATTTATTTTCTATTTAGAAATAACTGCTTTGGGCTATCGGTGGAGGATAGTCTTGATTGTTGTAGACAATGCATGATGATTAGGCAAACTAAAACTAATTACTAGAATGTGTCATTGAGTATGACGTTTGAAAGAATACATTAACTTTATGTATTGACTGATGATGTGTATAATAATTGTTTATATGCATTGTGTTGTGTTGGAGGAGAGAGGTGATGTACTCCACGGTTTAGGGGAAGAGAGGGGATGGACCTCTAAACCGGGTGTTGTGTGGGAGGAGAGAGGGGATGGACTCCGTAGATACAGCTCATATGCTTATCTGTTGAAGTGTTGATATAGCTCATATGCTTATCGTTGGAAGTGTGATGTAGTTCTTATACTTATCAGTGGAAGTGTTGATATAGCTCATATGCTTATCTGTTGATGTATTGATATAGCTAGTATGCTTATCTATTGTGAAATGAGGAAATGTTTAATATGAGTTACTGTCTCATATCGGTTATTTAGTCAGGTTCTGGACTATGGTTATGAATTGAGAATTGAAAAGGAATGGAAAAAGAAACTGTAATGTGTTATGAAAGAATGTAAAAGTGTTAACCATCTATCAAACTGTTAATCTTTTAGTCATTGTTCATAGCTGGTTTAGTGTATTTCTACTGGGCTGTTAGCTCACCCTATACGGGAATATCATTTTCAGGTACAGATAGCATGCCACCTCCAAGGGTATAGATTGGGAGGCTTAAGACGGGCAGACTTTATTGTCTTTCTTTCTTTTGATGTATTACATGTGAATTCAAGCCAAGGGCTTAAAGTGTAATTGAGTTAGTACTCTCTGTTTGTAACCAAGTGTTAACTTGGAAAGTTGTAAGCCCGTAGGGCATTTGTTTGTTGTTAACATGTAATACATTTTGTAATGAATTACTCTGATGAATAGAAGAATGAAGGTCTTTTATATATCAATGCATGTTAAAAGTGATGGGTTTTATGTATTATTTTGGGACGTGACAACATTTGTCACTGGGAAGCTTCCCGTTATGTAAAAACAGTGGTTCGGGGGGTGTTTTGCATTTTTGCCCCCGAACCCCTTTTTTCGACTAAATTTATGACATTTTCAACTCTAACTCCCACCGTAGGTGTCCTATTTACGTACCGTATGTCCCTACATGTCACATTTGTCACCGGGAAGCTTCCCATTACGTTAAAACAGTGGTTCGGGGGGTGTTTTGCATTTTCGCCCCCGAACCCCTTTTTTCGACTAAATTTATGACATTTTCAACTCTAACTCCCAACATAGGTGTCCTATTTACGTATCGTCTGTCCCTACATGTCACATTTGTCACCGGAAAGTTTCCCGTTACGTAAAAACAGTGGTTCGGGGGGTGTTTTGCATTTTCGCCCCCGAACCCCTTTTTTTGACTAAATTTATGACGTTTTCAACTCTAACTCTCAACGTAGGTGTCCTATTTATGTACTGTCTATCCCTCCATGTCACATTTGTCACCGGGAAGCTTTCCGTTACGTTAAAACAGTGGTTCGAGGGGTGTTTTGCATTTTCACCCACCGAACCCCTTTTTTCGACTAAATTTATGACATTTTCAACTCTAACTCCCAACGTAGGTGTCCTATTTACGTACCGTCTGTCCCTACATGTCACAGAAAACAATTCATAGAAATATTTTGAACCCTTTTTTTTATGGAAATTTTTGCCTGAAACTAATTTCTATGACCATTCGAGGCTATAAATTAAGTACTAAAATATATCATAAAACAGTGTGCGAAAATGGATCAATAAATGAATAATTCAATTAAGATATGTCATGACTATACAAACAAATCAGTCCAAAAACCCAATCTATCAGAGTTTTAGCCCATTCATAAAATGCTAACAATTTCATAAAGATAAATAAGCATTCCATTGCATCTTCCACAATTGAAAGAATATCATTCTTGGGGAAGTTTGTAAACTTATAGTTATCAATTCTTCAAAACATATATTCATTGTTACACAGACAACATGTTTTTGGTTAATCTTATGTTGCTTGTCCTGCACTGGAAAACAAAATAGTTGAGTAATGGGGGTAAATAAAACAGTACCACTTCGATTTTTCCAAGAGCAACATCTAGCTTCTTAGAGAGCTCATAATTTTCATTTTTTAAGGCTACAATCTGCAATAACTCAGAAACAAGGAAATAAGATTACAGATTTGTGAAGAACAAAAAGGCACAACAAGGCACTAAAGAAATATAACCTTCTTTTGTGAGTCAATATACAAGCTTTTGTAGTTGAGATAAACAGAAAAGCTGTCACTTTGGAAGTGCCTCTTGGGTGCCTGTTAAACATTTTGATGAAAACGCACATACAACAAAATAAATAAATAAATGAAGAAAATATTTTAATCAAAAACTCAAGAATAATGGCGAATGAGGTTAGTGCCAATTAATTAAATTCCTTAGACTTCAATTCTTCTACAGCTTGAACAAAGATGCTGAATATGGATATGCAAATATACATCTATAGTTTAAGAGAGAGAGAGAGAGAGAGAGATGATGGAAGAAAGAAAAAAAAAGATGCCGAATAATAGAGAAAAAGAAGAAAAAAATAGCAGCAAAACAAAGAAACATAGAACCATTACCGGCGTCGGTCAGTCGCTCACTCGCCGCAATCGTTTGCTGCTCGCACCGTCGTCACTCACTCCCCGCCGTCGTTTGTTGCTTGCCACCGTTGCATGCTGCTCGATGTTGTCGTTTGTTGCTCGCCGTCGTCTGCCGTCGCTGGTCATCATAGAGCCGTAAGAAGAGATTAGGGATTTTTGGTTGAAGGGGATTTTAGTTCAACAGATTGGGGATTTTTAGTTAAGGAGGGGAAAATCCAGCGGGAATGGAAAAAAAAAAAGAAGCTAAGCTTCAGATTTTGTTTTTTTTTTCTTTTCTTTTCTTTCCCTCACAAATGAATATTTAAACAACAAAACGACGCCGTTTAACTCTTTTTTTTTTTTTTTTTTTTGCAACGGGGGTTGCCGTGGCCAAAAAACTTTATTTTTTTGTTAAAATAAATTTTTTTTTAGTTAATGAATTTTTTTTTTCATTTTTTTTTAGTTACTAAAGTTGAAAATTTATTTGTTTCATTTTTATTTGGTAGAAGTAGGGGTAATATTTTAATGAAAAATATTTTCCGTTAAAATAAAGTTAATTTTTTGTGGTCAATGAAAAATATTTTTCTGCGACCCATTTTTTTGGTTACTAAAAATCAGGAACTAATTTTTTGTGGTAGAGGAGAGGAAGTGGCAGTAGTGGTGAAGGTAGTGGATAAGAGGTGGTGGTGGTGGTGGTGGTGGTGATGATGGCAAATGAGATTAGTGGTGAAGTTATGGTAGTGGTAGAGGAGATGGAGTGGTGGTGGTGGAGGAGAGGTAATGGTAATAATAGTGGTAGTGGTGGTAGCGGAATGGTGGCGATGGTAGTAATGGTAGTCGTAAAGATGGAGTGGCAACAGTGGTAATAGTGGTGGTAGTGGAATGGCATTTGCAGTAGTGGTGAAGATGGTAGAGGAGATGGGTGGTAAGAGAGAGAGAGATAAGTAAGAGATAGATAGAGAAGAGAGAGAGAGAGAGAGAAACAGAGAGAAAGACAAAGGGATGAGCGAGAGAGAAAGAGACAAAGTGGTCGCTAAAAGTGCATTTTCTTGTAGTGGATTGATAAATCGAGAGGGAGCTCAGTAAATAGAGAAGATGAGAGGGAGAGAGTGAACAAGGCGAACACAGTAGGGGAGAGAGACAGACAGACAGGCAAACAAAGAGAGAAAGAGAGAGAGAGAGAGACAGAGAGAAAAAGAGATAGAGAGAGAGAAACAAGAGATGAGCAAGAGATAGACAAAAAGAGAGAGAAAGAGAGCGAAAAGAGATGAACGAGAGAGAGAGACATAGAAAAAGAGAGAGACAGAGAGAGAAGAGAGATGAGCAAGAGAGACAGAGAGAGAGATAGAGAGAAGAGAGATGAATGAGAGAGAGAAAGAGAGAAGAGAGATGAAAAAGATAGCGATAAAGAGAAGAGAGATGAGCGAGAGAGAGAGAGAGAGAGAGAGAGAGAAAAGAGATAAGTGAAAGACGCAGAGAGAGAGAGAGAGACAGACAAACAGACAGACAGAGAGAGAAGAGTGATGAGTGAGAGATAGAGACAGGAAGATGAAAAAATGGGTAAAAAGAGAAATGTTATATCAAAAGAGTAAGACGATGTCATTTTTTTAATTTTTTTTTGCGACAGAAAAATACCATTGCATTTATTCAAACTATTTTGTGACTATATATATATATGAAGCCGTCTTAAAGCCATAATATATATATATATATATATATATATATATATATATTTGCAATGGTACCTATTACAATCGCAAAAAACTCTTCTTTTTTTTTTTGTGACTGCAGCTGGTGCCGTCACAAAAATTCTATTTTTTCGCGACAGTAATCTTTGCTATCGCAAATACTCTTATTTTTTTGTGACAACAATTTATGTCGTCACAAATACTCTCCTTTTTCACGACAGCTTTTTCTGCCGTCCCAAATATTCTATTTTTTCGCGATAGCAAATTGTGCCATCACAAAAACTCACCTTTTTCGCAACAGCAAATTGTGCCGTCGCAAAAACTCACATTTTTCGCGACAGTAAGTTGTGCGGTTGCAAAAAGTCACTTTTTGAGACAGCAAGTGTGCCGTCGCAAATGCTTCCGTCTTTTAAGCCCACTTTTCTTGTAGTGTACTCTCAAACATGTCATTCACTTATTTGGAGGAAAATTCTTAAGCCTTCTAAAATATTAATTCCAAATTTACTCGTAATATTTTTATATCCATCAGTTAAGATAATTCCTTAACTACCAAATCTATGATTCCAAAAGAAGGGAATGGGTTGTACCAAAAACAAAAAGAAAAGGGAATGGGAGTTCCTGTTGTCTGTGAAGCATGGCAGGCACTGTTGTGTGTGCTTTTAGGTGTATTTTGAATTTTATTTTGACAAATTGAATTGTTTATTTTTTTTTAGTATACATCATATAGAATATACGCAAAAAAAAAAAAGAAAAAAGAAGTTAATTGAATATTGATAACTTTTTCATTAAAATATATTTATATTCAAAAAAATGAAAGATAAGTTTTATTTTAAATATAAAAATGCATACAAATATATTTTGATAAAAAAATAATTCATATTTGATCAACTTAAAATTTTACATGTATATTCTACACGATATATTTCAAAAAAATGAATAATTTCCATTATAAAATAAAATCTAAAATTCTACCCATCGAATGGGGACAACAATGCACAAGAAGACCCTAAGTAATGTGGATAAGCCACATCATCTAAGCAAAGTCACATCACTTTTAGCTTTCCCTCATATATGGGTAATATTATGGTCACCGACAAAAGGATATGTATCATATGTAAGTTGTGACATTTTATAGGTTCAAATACTATAAATGTCATAACTTAATTCTATGGGGGAAAAAGAAAGAAGAAGAAGTTATAATCAAAGATCACATAAGACATAACCAAACAATTCTTGGATCATAATTAAAATTTTGTTATAACCAACATCACAATGTGTCATAACTAGGGCAGCAAACAAGCCGAGCTGAGTTTTAGTATGTTTGGACTTGTTTTTAAGAGTTTTTGCGAGTTCGAACTCGAACTCAAACTCGAGCTCAATAAAAATTTAACGAACTGACCTTTTTCTTATATATAAAAAAAAAGAATATTAATATTTCCTTCTTCTGACCATTTTGCTTGAGTGTTACCACTGTATTGTTCAAACACTCTTGCAGAAAAGAAGTTGAATTTTGAAAGTTTATAAATTTTTGAAACAACAACTTCTTGCATTTTTTTTAATTTTGCTAATTCTTCGTCGGTAAAAGTTTTTTCTTCTTCAATTACATCTCCAAGTCGAATGGCTTGTAATTCTTCTTGAGATATACTATCTGCTTCTTGAGATATTTCTTGACTATTATTAGTCATCATGAAGATTAGTTTTTCATCTGAACTTTCTTTGTTACTAGAAATTTCATATAAAATTTCTTCTTCATCAGAAATTTCTTCGCCATATATTATTTCAAAATCTTGTTCCTCAAGAACTTTGATAATTTTCTTTGCACTTTTTCCTCTTTTTGGGCATTCGGGTGCATAGTGACCGGTACTTCCAATGTTAGTATCATTTTTAACTTCATTTGTTTGAATAAAGTCAAAATTTTCTCTATCTCCCCATGTGCCAAATAATTCGGGATCAATTGGCTCTTCTGCCTTTCTTTTCCCTTTATTTATTTCTGGTGAAATATCTTGATCTAATGTTTCTTCAGATGAGGATGATTGGCTATCATCATCATTAGTTGACATATTAATATCATAATTAAATTATTGTAAAAGGGCTTCATGTTCTAGGTAAGTTTCTCTTATCTGATTTAGTAGCTTATTTCTTTCATCAATACCTAAATCTGGATCTTTATATAATTTTCTCCAACAATCCAATATTTCAACAATATTTTCATATTCAGTCCTATTATAGATATTGGTTTGAAGTACCATAATATCTTCTATACCATAAAATAGCTTAGGAATGTAATTATCTCCTGGACTATTCATTCCATCATTGTTTATGAAAGATATAGTTTCTAATTTTGTCACCAAATTGTATATTTGGTTTTTTGCTTCTTTGTTTAAGTCAACATTTATTATAGAACCCAAATTGTCTATTTTAGATTCTATAGACTCAACTTTGGTTTCTAGATAATTTTGATTTATTTTTTGATTTTTATCTAATTTAGAAAACCAAAAACACATAATATCAGTAATATTATTTAAACTAGAACACACTATTTATATTTGCAGACTCTTTAGTAATATGCAAACTATGGTCATATTTATTATTAACAGTATTTTTTGTATTTCCAAAGCATATATTGGTACCTAAGACCCTCATAGTGTATTTATCCAGTGCCTAAAACCTCTCTTTACGATCTTAAAGACTTAATTATGGCCAATAGTCAAAAGATCTTAATGAGTATATGGGTTTTGACATACATTAAGCATATAGGTTTTGCGACAATTATAAATGAAACAAATAATTATGAAGATAAAAAATACAAAAGATACACAATTAAAAACTTTGACGAAGAATTTTTTTTTTTTTTTTTTTTTATAACATAAAGCACACCACACACACTTATATATATCAAAAATTTAGACGTAGAGAGAAATACTTACATAGCTTGATTTTGCTTTCAAAAGCTCTTTACCAAGCTCTAATACTAATTACAAAACAAAAAAGGAAAGGAGCTTTCTATTATTTTTATTATGGAATTATGATGGAGTTATGGAGTTAAGAGAAGTTAGAGACGAAGTTGGAAGCACAAAGATGGAGAGAATTTACATTATTTATTATGTTGGCTTCAAAGCCAATTTATAGACTACATCTTACATATACAAACAAAAAAGTCATCAAGCCTAGCCGTAGGCTTTTTTTTGATTTTCCAAAGGCTAAAAGGAAAAAAAAGTATAACATAATAAATGCATTAGATACAACAATAATGATAAGGACTTTTTAGTTCATATCTTCTGACAAGTTTCTACAGTTTCTACAATAATATACACTTCTACAATTCTGACAAGCTTCTACAGTTTTTACAATTATATACACTTCTGCAATTATACATTTGTCTACCCTCCCTGGTTTTCAAAGAGATAGACTGTTGTAGATAAGCTTTGGCTGAGCTGATTTGTCGTGTAGCAGTGACTGAAAGGATTTGTCTGACCACTTTCTGTCTAATAATGCAGGTTGCTCCATATGTCCTGGATAAGGTTGGAGTCGATCAGGAGACAGCTGCATGTGATAGTGGGGTCCACTATGCTTCCATTCTGTTGATGAGATTGCGATATTCTTCATCAGTCTTTGATGAAGGAGAATCAGGATCTTGGCTGTATTGCTCATTCTGAAAATGTTCTACATTATCTGCGATCATGGCTAGTTCCAACGGAAGATCCAAATTATTTCTCTTTTTAAGATTGAATAACATGTCAAGAGTCTCATTAATTTGTGTAGGAGACCTTTGATGTGTTATAGGAAAATGGGTTACAAATAGTATTCTACCATCCGTGACCATAAATGGCAATTTTGCTGAGCTATGGATATTTGACACTGCCTATGAAACAAATATTAGACTGTCTATCCAATATTCTGTCAAAGAAAGTTTTTGAATATTTTCCAATCGCTCTCTCTGGTGATCTTCAAATTCAAAATCTTCAGTTTCTTTAAGATACCAGATCTGGTATGGTTAGAAAAAATGTTCTCGTTCTTGCCAACCAATAGTGCTAGAGATCTAGAAAGTAAAATATTTGCTCAATCGGAAGCCTTTTACTACCCATGAGAGCATTGCTTTGATGATCATTGGATATTCTATCCATTGGATTGGATCTAAAATTTGAAAAATAACTTGATTAGTTATTCCCCAATCTATGTCTTCAAAAACCACATGTCATGGTTTGCCATGATGGTAATAATGATGGACAAGGATTGTACCCAATCATCAATTGCTTGTTCTTAGGACTAGAGTGAGGGCTTCTAGTTTCTTCGATTAACTTTTTGTCTAAAAGTTCCTAGAGTTGAATATCAAATTCATCTATATCTTGTTTAGTATAGATCATTGGTCTTACTCTAATGATAATATTAGGGTCTTTTAATTTTAAACTACAATAACGTGGACTACGTTGCCATAGTTTTAATGGATGTTCACTAAAATTTTCTTCTAAAATTTTATAAATCCAATGTGATTCATCAATGGTTTTGATAATGGGGGTCAAATCACCATGCGGCACGGGCACAAACTCTTTATCACAAATATATTTATGTTGTTCTAATAAAGGAATATGAATTAAGACATTGTTCATGCTTAATGAAATGGCTTTTTCCTGTATTTGCATTGGAAGATATTTATATATAAAATTGGTTCCAAGAAGGAAATCTCCATGCATATACGGAAAATATAAAATTTTTGGTATAATGAACTTGCTATCATTTAACCAAGTAGCTATATTTTTAGCATTGAATTGTATGGAATTATGGTTGCCATCAATTCCAATAACCAAAATTGGATGTTTCATTAATGTCCATTTTTCTTTTGGTATGACATTCCATTTACATGAGCTGACTGTAACTCCTGTATCTATGAGAACACTGATGCTATAGGGTTTATAACCTGCAAAATTAAATGTTCCCAATACATATGTGTATCTTCTTTTTCCTTGACTAGGAGAAAAAAATAATATCATCATTTTTTGTTTGAAAATAATACATATATGCAGATTTAATATGTTCAAGTTGTCTTCTTGTTCTTGGGAAAATAGGAATCTGAACATTGTTTGAAGTGATAGATTCTTGATTAGAATTATTACTTGATTCTCCAATGCTTAATTTTGAAAATGATTTGTTAGAAAAATCTTTTTCAAATACAGAAGTTGATCTTTTAATTTTTGGAACTGTATTTTCAATATATAAATTTTTTCCTGATGCTTGCATTTATAATTGTGCAGGATTTTTTTTTTTTTTGTTTTGTTTTAGAATATTCTCCTTGTCCCACTAGGTCATGGATTAACCATTATCGAGGGACTTCTAAATTGCTCCAATTCATTAGACGAGATTGTATTACCGTGTCAAATGGTCTTGGTTAAAAGATTTCAACGATTTTATTATCTTTTGATCTTGTTTTTGTTTCAGGAAATTTAGTTAATTCGTGAATTGTTTTCCAACGAATAATTGTAGCAGTGTATATAATTGTAGAAACTGCAGAAGCTTGTCAAAATTGTAAAAGTGTATATAATTGTAGAAACTGTAGAAACTTGTCAGAAGATATGAACTAAAAAGTCCTTATCATTATTGTTGTATCTAATGCATTTATTATGTTAGACTTTTTTTTCCTTCTAGCCTTTGGAAAATCAAAAAAAGCTTACGGTTAGGCTTGATGACTTTTTTGTTTGTATATGTAAGATGTAGTCTATAAATTGGCTTTGAAGCTAACATAATAAACAATGTAAATTCTCTCCATCTTTGTGCTTCCAACTTCGTCTCTAACTTCTCTTAACTCCATAACTCCATCATAATTCCATAATAAAATAATAAAAGCTCCTTTCCTTTTTTGTTTTGTAATTGGTATCAGAGCTTAGTGAAGAGTTTTTGAAAGCAAGATCAAGCTATGTAAGTATTTCTCTTTACGTCTAAATTTTTGATATATATAAGTGTGTGTGATGTGCTTTATGTTATAAAAAAAAAAAAAATTTTTTTTTCTTCGTCAAAGTTTTTAATTGTGTATCTTTTGTATTTTATATGTTCATAATTATTTGTTTCGTTTATAATTGTTGTAAAACCTATATGCTTAGTGTATGTCAACGCTCATATACTCATTAAGATCTTTTGACTATTGGCCATAATTAAGTTTTTAATATCATAAAGAGAGGTTTTAGACACCGGATAAATACACTAGGAGGGTATAATAGCAATTAACCCTGAAGATATAATATGCTTTGAAAATACAACAAATACTGTTAATAATAGACATGACCATAGTTTGCATATTACTAAAGGGTCTGCAAATATAAATAGTGTGTGTTCTAGTTTAAATAATATTACTGATATTATGTGTTCTTGGTTTTCTAAATTAAATAAAAATCAAAATTATTTAGAAACCAAAGTTGAGTCTATAGAATCTAAAATAGACAATTTGGATTCTATAATAAATATTGACTTAAACAAAGAAGCAAAAAACTAAATAAACAATTTGGTGACAAAATTAGAAACTATATCCTTCATAAACAATGATGGAATGAATAGTCTAGGAAATAATTACATTCCTAGGCTATTTGATAGTACAGAAGATATTATGGTACTTCAAACCAATACCTATAATAGGACTGAATATGAAAATATTGTTGAAATATTGGATTATTGGAGAAAATTATATAAAGATCCAGATTTAGGTATTGATGAAAGAAATAGGCTATTAGATCATATAAGATAAACTTATCTAGAACATGAAGCCCTTTTACAACACTTTAATTATGATATTAATATGTCAACTAATGATGATGACAGCTAATCATCCTCATCTGAAGAAACATTAGATCAAGATATTTCACCAGAAATAAATAAAGGGAAAAGAAAGGCAGAAGAGCTAATTGATACCGAATTATTTGGCACATGAGGAGATAGAGAAAATTTTGACTTTATTCAAACAAATGAAGTTAAAAATGGTACTAACATTGGAAGTACCTCCAATCCTACACCTGAGCCAGTAATATCTAGAAAAGATAATAATCATAAGTATCCAATAGCCCAAAATGGTACTTATTTAGACTTGTCTCATGTTCCATTTAAGGATCAGGAACAAGCAATTGATGATTGGGCACAATCCTTGTCCATCATTATTACCAATTATAAAAATAGTCGGTCAAAGGAAAAATTCCTTGATTATATTGCAGCAACTCTCCAAGGAGATGTGTTGCAATGGTTAAGACAGTGGGAAAAATCTGAAATTGGAAAAAGTCAAAAAACGGCTTTGTTGACAAATTTTCTCACACTTGACACAATTTTAGCTGAGTTTGCAAAAATCATAAAAGAAAATTTATGTGGTTTTGCAGGAGATACTAATTTGTAAGCAGATGCAAATTATATTTTAACTAAATTAGAATTATGTAATATTTGTCTTTTTGAAAACTATGTTCAAACTTTTAAAAAATATTATTATCTTATTGATCCACCAGGAAATTAACCCTGGTTAGATCAATTTTTTCATAACCTCCCCAATCTATGGGATGAGTTATGTATTAAAATCTATCCTGATTTTCTCAAAAAAATAGGGAAGGAAGAATATGATAATCTTGGTTTTCGCATTAATTATGTTCTAAGACTGATAGCAGATTGGTGTCTAGAAGCAAAGACAAAAAAATAAATAAAAAATCAAATTTTCAACTCACAATACAGTAAAAAATGTTGTGATAAAATTTTAAAAGAAAATTAGAAAATTGGTTGTAATACATGTCCTAAATGAAAAGGATTTTTCAAAAAATACAGAAAATATAAATGGAAACCTTGGAAAAAAAACAAAACTTTTTCAAAAAATAAAAAAGAATATTCGAAAAAAGATACCAATAGATGTTTCAAAAAAGAAAACTTGTAAATGTTACATTTGTAACGAAGAAGGTCACTATGCACCCGAATGCCCCAAAAGGAGAAAAAGTGCAAAGAAAATTATCAAAGTTCTTGAGAAACAAGATTTTGAAATAATATATGGCAAAGAAATTTCTGATGAAGAAGAAATTTTATATGAAATTTTTAGTGATGAAGAAAGTTCAGACGAAGAACTAATCTTCATGATGACTAATAATAGTCAAGAAATATCTCAAAAAGCAGATAATATATCTCGAGAAGAATTACAAGCCATTCGACTTGGAGATGTAATTGGAGAAGAAAAAACTTTTACCGACGAAGAATTAGCAAAATTCAAAAAAATGAAAGAAGTCGTTGTTCCGGAAATTTGTAGGGTAGGTTTGGTTTGTGTTTCTGAAAAAAATTTCAGAAATTTTCTCTCCAAACAAATTTCAGAAATTTTCTCTACCAAACAAATTTTCCCAAAAAAATTTCCCAAAACACACAAACCAAACAAGTTTTCCAAACAAATCTCTCTCACACACACATCAAATCAATCACTTTTTCCAAAACTCTCTCTCAAAACAATTTTCCAAAACAAATTTCCCAAAAAACCAAACCAAACATGTTTTCGTACTTTTTATCTCTAAAACACATCTCTCAAACACAAACCAAACATACCCGTAAACTTTCAAAATTCAACTTCTTTTCTGCAAGAGTGTTTGAACAATACTGTGGTAACACTCAAGCAAAATGGCCAGAAAAAGAAAATATTGATATTCCTTTTTTTGATAAGAAAAAGGTTGCAAGATGGAAAAAGAAATATCTCGAAATTCAATATATTCATATTGGATTAATTCAAGTAACCATAACAGCCTTATTTCGCCAAGGGATAGATATTCCTATTTTGACAGTAATTTTTGATAAAAATTTTCTAACCCAATGAAAGCAATCATTGGAGGAATCCAATCTAATTTGGCTAATGGAGTAGTTTGGTTTAATGTTAGACCAAATTTCTTTATTTCCATAAATGATCCTAATCTTGAAGACACAGTTAGAATAAGAATTAAAACACAAGGATTAGGAATGAAATCAAATTCCCATGATTTGGCTATTTGTTAGAAAACAATTCACGAATTAACCAAATTTTTTGAAACAAAAACAAGATTAAACGATAATAAAATCGTTGAAATCTTTGAATTCGAGCCGAGTTGGCTTAGGCTTGACTTGAGTTCAAATTTGTTCATGAACTTTAACAAGCTAAAAAAATTACAAATTCATACTTGCGTATGAGATTAAAATTATAATTAAAATTATAATTATACAATTATATATACAATATATTAAAAGAAAAATCAATATCTTATTAAAATAATAATATCTATCACCACTATTATATAAATATATTATCTATAGTTACCGTATTTACATATAAATAAATTTAGCTATTATTTACATTATTTAAATATATAAATAGCATATTTATCCTATTTTTATATATATTTTTACATTATTTAATATATAAATAATATATTTATTCTATTATTTAAATAAATGTTAAACGAGTTGAGCTAACGAGCTGAGTTTTACTATGTTTAGGTTTGTTTAAGATTTTAATGAGTTCGAACTCGAGAATGAACTCAATAAAAATTTAACGAACCAAGTTCGAACAAGTCCTCACTGAGCCGAACTCGAGCCTATTCACGAACGATTTTGTTCATTTATAACTCTAGTCATAACTAACACCACAATAGTTCATAACCAAAGACACAAATGTCGTAACCAAAAGGGGTGTGTACTAAGGGTGTTCCAATTATCTAGTGGACCAAAAAACCGAACTCTTTGAGTTGGGTTGGATTGGTTTTTGAGTACATTGGTTTGGTTCTTGATCTTTAATTTTTCTAAACGACATGATTGAGTTGGTTCTTAATTTAGGCTTTACCTAAACCGAATCAACCCGAAAAAGTAAACGTAGGAAGTATATATATTTAAAATTTTAAATATATAATTAAAATTTTATTTATATTGACATGTTTTTACCTAATTGCTTTATTACAATGGACTTGATTATTCATAATATTTTTCACATACAAGAATTGTTAAGTAAACGAAGTAAGTTTTAGAAATTTGAGTCAGATTTCACAGTTGATTTAATTTGTATAAATTGTGTTAATAGATTTAATTTGTATTAGTTATATTTAAGCTTGAATTTAATTTAATTTGTATTGGTTATATTTAAGTTCAAATTGGATTTAATTTATATTGACTTATATTAAATAATATTTTACTCTTTATTTGTGTTATGTTTAAATGTTAAAGACTTATTTATTTTAATTATTTATTATTGATTGTTTGATTTATTTTTAATATAGTGGAACTACATTGGGTTGGGTTAGGTTTTGATTGATTTGGTTCTAGGTTAAAAAATTTGGAACCGATCATGATTGAAATGGTTTCAAATTTTGTACCAAACCGATCCATGAACACCCCTAGCATGTACCATAGAATTTCCCTTCATATATTGACACCTTTAAATTTTAAAAATTAAAAAGTAATTCTACCTTATTTAGTACTATAATTTTGTAATTAAACTGTAGTAATTAGATATTATAAAATAAAAAAAATATTGTAGAAAAAGATAAATTATAAAAGCTATTAAAAAAATATATATGAATTATAGTTGTTTAAAAACAAAAAGTATAATAGGAAGATATGGTTGTGATAAAAAATCAAAACTATTGCTTAAAAAGACAAAAATGGTATAAAAAAAAAATAGAAAAAAATCCCAAAAAAAGGATTAATTTTTGAAAAAAAAAATAAAAAATTAGAACAAATATATTATAAAGAAATTTAATAAATTCACAGAAAATAAGAAACTTCCATGTCCAGAAAGAAAATCTCTTACGTCGTACTTGGTTGGGAGATTTGAGAATGAATTTAAAAAGGGAAATAAAAAAGTTGTGTGAATCTAAATAAAATGTAGGTATATGGTATTACGTTTCACCTACCTTTTCTTTTTCCCTTTTCAAATCTCACAATTAAACACAACATTAAACAATGCAAATATTAATTTTGTAGAGGAAGTAGACCTTTTACAAATAAATGTACTAACAAATAAAAAAAAATATGTTAAATAAATTTTACTTTTTAAAGACAAATAGAAATCCTTATGGAAATATATGAAATAGAATGTGATAATGAAATAAAAAAATTCATGTCAAAATATGAATGAATATTGGCCTTGTTTGGGAGATTGGCTATTTTAGTAGGGTATTTTAATTTTTGGCTATTTTAGTAGGCTAAAATAATTATATTTGGGAAGAGGGTTAGATATTTTTATAGTTGGATGTGATATTTGTGAGAAAACAAATAAAATGATTATAAATTTGATGTGACATTTTATTTTTAGGCACTCGACTGAGAAATCCAATTTTAAATTTTCTTGGTCTAAAGATCCAGCACTGATTTTCTTTGCCTATAATTACAAGCATATGTAAATTGACTAACATACCCTTCTATATGTAAACCATATACAACACTGTCCAAACCTTAAACATTCACACTCCCTCCTCTCTCTTTCTCTCTTCTTTGCCTCACACGGTGACAACGACATCGACTCCATCGCCTCAACCTCTCTCTCTCTCTCTCTCACACACACACACACACACACACACACACACACACACTTACTTACAAACCCTAATTTTCTTTCTCTAGAAACCCTAGTTCTGGCATGGAGGCTTTCGGATCAGAAGCACTCAGTGGTGCCGACGGAGCAGAGAACGACAATGAGGGAGCAGAGGACCCCCATCGCTGGGGCCCAATGCCACATCGGATCACCGTTGATCTCAGCGACGAGATCGCCTTCGTTGTCAAAGCAATAAGATCATCTTTGCTTTCGTCGTCGATCTCAACAATGAGATCCACCACTACTTCTGCCCCAGCAACGCTGTGATCTCGTCGTTGGGCTACACCGTCGCTAGCTGTTTCGAAGCCATCGAGATCTACATACTTTTCTCTCTTTATACATATGTTCATAGATTGATTGTGTTTGAATTCAAGATTTGATCATATATATATTTGATTCATAGATTTGATCAGATACAATTTTCCATGCAAAACCATATATTATTTATATACATGAAATGCCATCTGACTTTTTCCCAGATTTGTTAATGCTTAACTTATGAAGAGGTATCTCAGTAACTTGAATTATATGTGTTGTTGGGCCCAAATAGAATGATAGCAATTTTAGTTAATGAATTTTTTCCACTCAATGCTTCACCAAGTCTTTTATCAAATTCAAATATTGATCCATTTGTATGTATAGGTATTGTTGTTGTTGTGTGTGTATTTCAACTGTTTGATGATTTGTATTTGAATAGATAAAAATTTGATAATGATGATGAAACAGATATATGATTTTTATTTGTGCAAA
Organism: Camellia japonica; assembly: GCA_030407325.1. Lineage (NCBI taxonomy): Eukaryota > Viridiplantae > Streptophyta > Magnoliopsida > Ericales > Theaceae > Camellia > Camellia japonica. Next base: position 126,407,369 of record JAPPVO010000002.1, on the reverse strand, counting down.
CCAAATTTTTGCAACTAAAATTTTTATAAATAAATGGTTGCCTTTGATCTGTCCAAATTAAATAGAGATTTTTTCAAGAGAGAAATAGATAGGGGAAAAAATAAGAAATTAAACAGATAAAAAATAGAATAGATAGAAAAAATAAATTATAAAAATTCAACGGATGAAAATAATTTGACAGATAAAAAAATATTTTAATAGATAGACAAAAAATTTGAATAGATAAAAAAATTTAAACAAATTGTCAACAAAAGCCAACAAATAAAAAAAGTCAACAAAGGTAAAATTAGAAACAAAATGTCATTTAAAACCAATAAAACAATTTCTCACTAAACTATTTTACAAAAGGTAAATCTATCATCAAGAAAAAATATTCACTAGACCTATTGACTTTGACACATTCTAAATTAAGGCTAAGTTTGGGATAATCCAAATAATCCAAAAAGTCAAAAAGTTACTCAAAAAGTTAAAAAGTTAACACTATTTACCAAAAGTCAACAATTACGACTGCACAACTCCCAATTCAAATTTTCCTCTACAAACCAATTTTTACAATTTTTTATTACACATTTTTCCATAAAAAGTCAAAAAGTTAACCCAAACATCCATATTTTCAACCTCAATTTTTTAATCCAAAAAGACAAAAAGTACACTTATTTAGTCTTCCCAAACTTGACCTAAATTTATCACTAATTTTTCTTTATTTTATTGATTATTGTAACTTATTTTGTCTTTTAATATTATTTTAACTTTAAAAAATCAAAGAAGTCTTACCAAATGCATGAAAGATAAAGAAATTCAAAAAAAATTCCTAAAAAAATATTGGCAGACGCCACTTGAATGAACACTATGGCCACGTGCTCGAGATTAGGAGGGGGCGTAGGTCAGTTGCGGGCACAAAACTTTCAATTCGTCATCTGTCCGTTAAATTGGCGGATTAGAGAAAATTAATCTGCATCCATCCGCCAATTCGGCGGATATGGATTGAACGGATTGGTAGATGGATGCGAATTGGTTCGGCGGTTTAAAATTTTATAAATTTTCAACATAATTCAACTTGTGTATTTTTTCAAAAAAAAAAAGTATTACAGTTAATGACTTAAAAAAAATTACAATCACTGCATGTCTCATCCACATATTACAATCACAACATGCCTCATCCACATAAAGTATTACAATATGTAGTTCTTAAAATATAAAAACAATTCAAATCACAAAAATCATGAACACAACAATAGTGAAGATTGTATGCCTTTGTATTATTACATCTATATTTATTTTTGAAAACAAAAACCAACCAACATATATCACATTTTTTATTTATTATTTTTAGAGTTAGATTTAAAAACAAAAAAATATAGATAAATAATATATTTATTTATTTTAATTCAAAAAATATATTCAAGTTGAAAACTCTTTTTTAACAGAATATTTAGACTCTTTTTCAATTGAAAATACAAACAGAATATCTAAAAACATTGAAAACACAAAGTCTTACAAATTACTAGGGGTACTCGCGGTTTGGCGGTTCGGTTACGACCAAATAAATCTCAAATCCGTCATCCATTCAAAATTAGACGGATTGAAAAAAATCAATCCACAACTGTCCGTTTATCATCACACATCCGTTCAAAATGAGGTGAATCAATTCGACTGGATTAATTTGAGCGGATCAATATATCTACTGGTCACCCTAATCGAAAAAATCAACTCGAGATAATCAGGCAGTGACCATCCGCAGCGAAACGAACGACGTCGTATTTTCCTTCTCACTTCTTGATCCTCTCTGCTCAAAAGAAAAGAAAAGAAAAGAAAAGAAAGTTGAGACCCTATCCCAACTCCCACTGTCTTCTTCCTCTTCTTCTACTATGGTATGGCATGAGAATCTTAGCAGTTAATAATAATTCATAATAATCTCTTGACTGTTTCTCTACCTACATCAAAATCCACTAACAAAATGTCCGCCATTTCTCTCTCTAAATTTATCTCCACACTCACAAACATCTCTCCTCCACCCTCTTCTTCGATTTCCTCAACAACCCCATCCACTGTTTCGAGATTTTCCACTTTATAACCTCACCTTTCGTGAAATTCCCTTCTTCTACTTCTTCTTCTTCAGAAGCAGCAGCAGCAGCAACAAGAAGAAGAAGAAGAAGGAGAAGAAGAAGAAAAACCCTAGTTTTGTCAAAGTCGTCCGAAGAAGCAGAGGTCTCTGCTGCAGAAGAAGACGACGAGTGGCTCAAGAGGCTACCTGACAAGAAGAAGCCTTTGTACTCTCACAGCTTACCTTGCGTTGAGGCCTGGTTGAAGCAATTAGGGTTTTTCCAGAGTAAAGACGATCGAGCTCTTTGGTTCGTCGAAAACCCCGATTGGCACGCTCATCTTTCTCTTGATGTCACCGACCTCTATATAAGGTATATATATATATATATATATATATAAATTGTTGAAGTTCAAGTTTTTAAGGTTTTTTGCGCTTGCTTTGGTGTTGTTCAATCCATGTCTCTCTGATTTTGAGTTGTTTAGTCCCAAGTTAGTGGTGAATTTAGGATTTTGTGGAGTTTGTTTTTGCGGATTTGTTTTCGTATTATTCAGAAGAGGGCTCTGGTGGGTGATGGCTTGTGAATTTTACTTGTGTCATTTTCATGCCACAAATTACTGTTTGATTGTGTGTGTGTGTAGGTTTTCACATTTCAGTGTCTCAAGTGAATTAAGGTCTTGAATCGATCAATGAATAGTGTAGATAGGGCTCCTAATTTAGTCAATCAATTAGGAGCCCTATCATGTTTGAGTGTTTTTGGCAATTGATTGACTAAATTAGGAGCCCTATCTACACTATTCATTGATCGATTCAAGACCTTAACCTTCATTTGAGTGTTTTTGGCAGTTGATTGACTAAATTAGGATTTTGCTTTCCAGATGTTTGCAAAGAAAGTTATGTTTTGGATTTTTATTTTTTTTTTAAATGGGAAAGAAAGAAATTTTTTTTATTGTTGGGTATTGTTGGTTGGTTGCTAATGAACTAGTCTTTATCTACTAGAATTTGTAAATAGTCACTATTTTTATTGAAAAGTCCCTATTTTTTACCCTGGATCAATAATTTGCGAAAGTGCATGCTGATAAAAATAAAGCATGTTTTGGTCAGTAAAACTTCTTTGATCAATAATACTTATAGAGTAATAATATACAAATAGAATTTGTGTATAAAATGATGTGGCATCTTGTGATCCTTGCATTCCAAATCAAAACATCCACTACATGGCTATAATTTTAAAATATGCCACTTCCACATCATTCTAAATGAGTTTTATGTATGAAATATCTGTTTGTAGATTATTTTCCATACCAACTAAGTATTTTAGTCAAAAAGTTAAAAAATCATTATAAGTTGTCACATCACTCATTCTACTCTTTTGCACATCTTTTTGTAAAAAGTCAAAAAGTTACTAAAATAGTCTATTCCCAAACGAGTGATTCAAAATTCATTGGTGGATGTATTAGTTTTGTTGAAAGATCACATAAGATGCATGTTTTTTTACTATTTATTGTATCATTGTCTTCATCTTCATCTTCCAACCAAAAAGATCATAACTGAGAAAAATGAGGATGCCAAAATTTTTCTTTTTGACTTCTTGTATTTTACAAAAAATCATGCATGTTTGAGTTTTTCTTAGAAGGTTTTTCAATAATTAATTTTTGATATAATCCAGAAACCTATTAAAATCAGGTTAACAGTCTGCCGGAAGGTATGGATGGAAAAAGTATGATTGGAAACTTTGGCTTGCATAATTTTTGTAGCCTTGTTCCTAATTGCCATTGTTTGCCTGACTGGATCTATAGCCTCAAAACTTGTGTGTCAAATGGAAAATATGTGGAAACTTTGGCTTGAATCGGTTACTAGTGTCGCTTATTGTTGTTATCGTTGTAGGTGTATATTTGCTCAGGCAGAGGCTATTTTCAAAGCCATTATGGCTGTATGATGTATCCACTACAGCCTCACACTTGCATATGTTGTCCCACATATGTGATCGTTGCCTATAGGTCTAGTTATCATGGCTATGGAAATAGAACTTCTAATTATTTTTTTAAAAAAATGCTAGGGCCAGTTTTCTTCTGGATACTAAAAGCAAACCATTGTTGCATAGAACTGCACCCCTTATATGGTCACTTAACCTACCCAAAATATACACAAGGTGAAAAAAGGTCTAAATAATCCATTTAAAAATTCATGAATGGAAAGTTTGTTAAATACTTAACTCCACATGATGAATTTATATCCTAAAAATCAGTTCCCCTTGTTTTGATTTGGTGTTTAGTTAATGTATGATATATCAGTTTCATTTGTTTATTTTTTATATTTATTTATTATTTATTGTAAATATTCTAAGGAAACCAGGAAGTGAATATATCTTAGGGTAGCCCTATTTCCCAGGCTAAAAAATTGTGGAAGGGGAAAAGTGCACCGTCAAGATATGATAATGTACTTGATTTGGAGCATTCTCGTCATGTCACAAATTTTTCCCTGGCAATAGGCCACCCTATATCTTATTATTCATATTCCTCCAGCTTCGTTTTTAAAATTTTCACCCACCATCCAGGATTGAGCGTGCTATTTGAAATGCAGGTACCTGAAGAGTGGACCTGGAAATCTTGAAAAAGATGTAGAGAGAAGATTCAGTTATGCACTGAGTAGAGAGGATATTGAGAATGCCATTCTTGGAGGACCATGAGGAGGATAACACGAGAGTCAATTTTTGTTTAGTATTCATGGTTTTCCTTCCTGCCATCACTAGAAAGACTCCACAGTTGCAGTGTTAGTTCGTCTTTCAATATTTGTTACTTTCTGCTCTTCTCATGTAATTTATTTTGCTAGTATCAATCATATATTCAGTATGTTCCTTTTTAATCATCAATCCTGTAAAGTAAACCATGTCAAAATAAAATTTCTGGTTTATGTTGATTTGCTTTACCATAATGTCAACAGAAACACTTCTTGGAAATACAGAAAATGCTTATGGAAATCAATCAATCATTTAGGATATTCTTGTTTCCTTCTAGTTGTTAATAATATTAAGTACATTGAAAATGTAATGATGGGGACCCTTTTTCAGTAGTGCTTGTTTGAAGATGTCATTACCAATTTTGTTGTGGTTGTGAGAGCTTTCTATTTATTGCAAGGAAACAGGAGGGCTCCCCAGTCCCCGCAGCCATTATTTTATTCCGTCACCTAGCTAATAATATTCTATCCTTCCCTAACTTCTATCCTGTCCGTGGTTCTTCCATCCTAAAATGAAGGGAAGGGGGAGGAATTTGATTGCTTAAGATTGGAAAGTTAGAAAGTCAGTTATTTGGTAAAAGATATGTATGGGAAGGCTGGATAGGCCGATGAAAGGGCAGGAATGCTCTTTTGTTGGCAGGCTGTTTCTTTTGTTATGTTTTTTTGTAACCCCTAGGTTAAGAGTTTTTTCATTCAATTGTCCAAGAATGCCTGTGCAAACGTTGTCTAATAAATTTGGAAAATGTTCACAACAGGGATTATGCAGTTAATCTATAATGCCCGGTTGTTTATCAGAAATGAATATATTTAACATCAAGATCCTAGGTTAGTCTTGGGAGTCTGCTCTGTCTGTCCTATTGATTGGCTGGATCACCAAAGCACATTCAGTATATATACAATAAAAGAACAATTCAAATAATTGAGTGAAAAGAAATGTGGCATTAACAAAAGTGAGTCGGCAGAAAGCCTTAAGAAAGAGCATGTAGCAAAGAGTGAGTCTGCAGACAGGCTAAAGAATGCATTCCAAAGCAATGTTGTGTTTAAGAATGAGCATGTAGCAAAGAGTGAGTCTGCAGAAAGGCTGAAGAATGCATTCCAAAGCAATGTTGTGTTTGAGATAAATGATAACCTACACTGCCTTACCAAAAATGGGTGCACAACACCCACCGAATACAGCAAGATACATTACACACAATGGCAAAATGGGATAGGATTTTCTGGTCCCCAACCTATTCCATTTTAAAAGGGTCTCCATTGTTATTCTAATACTATATATACATCCATCCCACTTGACAGTTTCTACCCTTTACTGTCCAACTTTTCCTCCTTCTGATACCTCAAACCCAATTTAGAAAGGCTCTTGAGAGTTCATAGTTTTCACTGGCTATCTATATGATGCAAACCTTCCTACCTCAGGGCATGGACTGACTGTGAAAAGATGGGTTTTTCAAACATGATACTGGTAGAATCGCCACATATGAGTACCGGCAACATAAGACATTATGGTAAGCATCAATGAGATTCTGCAGAGTGATAATGAGACCAGTATTCCTTGACAAGTTGCCCAAACAGTGAACCTTCTGTTTTCATTAACTTCATTGGCTCATCATACTCTACCAATTTTCCTGTAAAAAGAACATAAAACATTGGCTTCAGAATTCCAGAAGGCTCCAAAATGAGAGCAATTGCAGGAAGTGCTATTAGGCGAGGATTGATTGAAAAGGACCAAAAAAACTCACCATCGCTCACAGCCAGAACCATCGTGCAATCCATCACAGTTGGTATTCTATGGGCCACGGTGATCACTGTGCAGTCCGCAAACTCAGTCCTGATGGTTCTTTGTAAAATCAAATCGGTTGCATTGTCAATTGATGCAGTAGCTTCGTCGAGCACCAATATCTTGCTTCTCCTCAATAGGGCACGCCCCAAGCAAAACAGTTGCCTCTGTCCCATGCTCCAATTCGAACCATCATCCGCAACTGAATTTAGGAACAGAGAGAGAGAGAGAGAGAGAGAGAGAGAGAGAGAGAGGATCTGAGTGTTAAATTTACTAGGAAAAGGTAAATGGATCTGAGTGTTAAAATTTTGGCTTCTCACCCAAGGAGTCTAGGCCATCTTCTTTCTCCACAACAGCATCTCTGAGCTGACACTTTCCAAGAGCCTTTTAAAATAATAAAAAATATCATATGGTTAGAAATAGCTAGCTAACACAAATAAAAAACAAGACCTTTTCTTAATATAATTATTGTTCTGAGTCAATAGATCGATAACCTTCCTAATGCTAATACTGCACCACACACAACATGTACACAACAAAGGATTAAGAAATTACCTCCCATATTTCGTGATCGGTATGTTGAGATAAGGGATCCAAATTGTATCTCACGGTTCCATTAAAAAGAGTAGGATCTTGAGGTATAATCCCAAAACGTGACCTTAAATCATGAAGTCCAAGCGTAGATATGTCAATTCCGTCTACCACAATCTTGCCCCCTACAGGCTCCACTAGACGAAATAAAGCACCTATCAGAGTTGTCTTCCCACTGCCAGTTCTTCCAACAATACCAATTTTGTGCCCTCCTTCAAATGTGCAACTTATCCCACGAAGAACAAGTGGTGCATCAGGCCTATATCTGATCTGTTTTGACATCATGTATACATTTCTCAGTCAGTGTGCTACTATCCTTTGTCAGTTTAAATGCAAATGCACAAAAAATTTACCTGCAAATCTTGAATCTCCACTTTACCCACAGTTGGCCAATTGACAGGGGGACGGTTCTCTTCTATCATTTCTGGAGCTTCACTTGGTATGTGCATAAATTGGTTGAGCCTTTCCACAGAAATTATGTAATTTGCTAGAGTGCACTGGTTTTGAATGGACGTAACAAAGGACATGTTCAATGAGAGACCATAGGACAAAGCCATTCCAATAAATCCTGCAAAAATAACACAAGGTAATGAGAAAGATCATATAAAGAATCAATTGCAGCCATTATATTTATTATTCTATTAATTCATTTCAAACAGACTTACAGTTTATAGAGCAGCCACACTATTTTTTTCTTGTTCATATCTATTTTGTCTTTAATATTAGTCTATGCTATCTATTTCCACCTGACTTTCTCTTCTTTCTTCCCCTTATGTCTCAACCCTCTATATATCTGTAAATTTGAGATTAATAATTATAATAATTTTGGTTCAGATGCACCCTAATTTGTTTGGGATATAGCAATAATAACAATAAAGGAAAATTAGATAAATACCCACCAGAGCTGAAAGTTCCAAAAGGGAGCAAAACCATGCACAGTGCTGATGAGGAGAGAACAACTGCAGTAAGTGTTTCGAGCCGCTGGATCAACCACTCATTTGCTGCAAAACTGTGGAAAAATGGACTAGCATTTACATCAATGAGGTCCAGATTCTTCACAAAGAACCGATCTTCCTCTCAAAAGCTCTTATTGTCATGGATCCTGCTATGGACTCAGCGAGATGGTTTGCTACGAAAGACTTGGTTGTGCCATTGAGCCGCATCAATTCTTTTGCAGTGGCAAAGTAGTATCTCTGTGAATAATGCAAGTTTCCAACAATTTTAGTAGTTGAGATTTGAGATCTAACCACGCAAGAGTGACAAATCCATTCATAAGGAGGAGGAAAAAGAAGCAGCAGGACACAAGAATTATCACCTTCTGCTTTATAAACTTTCTGCAACATTAATTATATTTAATTTGTTTTTCTACTTCTGTTGATTCATCGGTTCACATACCGGCTTATGCCCTTTACCAATTCACCCAACCACTTCGTATTGGTTAGGGCTTGAACTGACTCAAATTATAAGCTTTGAATCGTGAGTCATGATTTTAACAACTATGATCATTAATAACACCAATTGCCAAAAAAATCCTAAATCTCCTGATTGTCAACGCTTTCGTACTAAATTTCCTTTCATATCCAATTGTCATATTACGTAGGAGATTTAAACAGCAGAAAATATTCCTTGTTAAAGAACTCCTAAGGATTACCTGTATGCGAATTGCAAAAAGAACCATTGGTACGGAGACAAACAGGACTGGCCAAGTAACAACAGCTAACACCGCAAGATTAGAATACGCATTTGTGGTAGCCCCAACACAGAAGACAAAGCTAAATGGAACATCAAGATCAACAATACTCAAATCAGATGACACCTACATGACAGGAAGAAAAAAAAGTGAAGATTAGGAAAGCTAGTTTCATGAATATCCTTGATATGCCAAAACACAATTCATACTAAGTGTTTGAGACACTTACTCGACTCAGTATCCTTCCCAAAGGTGTAGAATCATAAAATGACATGGGCGCACGAAAAAGGGAGTTTATAACTGTGAAAACAAAGATTTTGATGATTGCAGACCCAAAGCAACTGTGGATAGAGATCTACCGAGCAAAAATATTGTCGAGGTAAATCCAATTGCCAAGTAAACTGTAATCAATTGCAATGTGCTAACTTGAGGATTTTCAACATTTGCAGCCATCCAAGAGTTCTGTAGTATCTGACCAATCACAAATGTAAGGTGACAAAGAGCAGCCATGGAGAAAAACAAGTAGCCTCTGTTCTGATTTAAATACTGTATATAGGGCTTCAATCCAATGTCTCCTACTTCCCTCTCTTCTTGTTTAATCAACTGATCACCTTCAGATGCTTTAGATTTCTTCTCGATATGTGTCTTCTTGATCTCTTTGGCTAGAGTTTTAGACTTCTTGGATACCTCTACAACCCTTTCGGAGCCAGCAGTCTCTTTGTGTGCATTGACAAGGTCCTGAAATTCTTGACTTGAGGCCAATAACTCGTGATAAGGAGCAGCGTGTAGGATTTCTCCATCCAACATCAACTGTCAACAAAAGTGAACTTTATTACAACTGAATTGTGTAGAAGTGATGAATGTTAACAAAATTGAATGTTCACTTGGCTATGCACACAAAATGTGTAAAAGTGTCAAAAAAAGTCACCATTTCATGGGAAAAGAAAATTGGTTTCATTTTAAGGCTATGCCATCGTGGTTGGATATTCAAATTTTTTAACAGCTAATGTGTTACAAATTGGATGGAATTCACTAATCACATCATCTGATAATGTAATAAATCCACTCCTCTCTACTCATCACATGAGAATTAAAAACAATCGATATTTAACTAATATGAATTGCACCAAGTGTAAAGAAAGCTTCTAAAATGGAAAATAAACTGACCAAAACAGAATTGAATGCTGGAAGAAAATCCACTTGGTGTGTCACGAGTAAGACCGTCTTCCCTGAAAGAGCTTCCATAACATATTCCTGTCAAAATCAAGCGAGCTTTCAGCATACGATAGCATCCAAACTGGAATATAATGGAGCAACACAACAGTAGTCAAAAGGTGGTTACATTAAATAGGCTTGAGGCAGTGTGTGCATCAACGGCACTGAATGGATCGTCCAAGAGATATATATCAGCATCCTGATACAGTGCACGGGCAAGTTGGATTCGCTGCTTCTGACCACCACTGAGATTAACACCTCTTTCCCCTATTTCAGTGAGATCTCCGTGGGGTAACAACTCGAGGTCCTTCACCAAAGAGCACTTCTCTAATGTATCTTGGTATCTCTGATTATCCAAGGCTGATCCAAATAAAATATTTTCTCGTATAGTCCCTGTCTGGATCCAAGCTGACTGAGAAACATAGGCAACAGTCCCATATACTTGAATCTGCAGAATAGAGCAAATGGAACCAAATTCACATATATTCATATAACAGGACAAGACAAGACATGCTAAGATTGTTTGTACAGGATTAATATAAAAAGCAATTCAATTGTTTGTGTACTTAAGATGTACTCATTAACTATGAATGAAAAGAAGCGAGGAGTAAGATCTTACAGTTCCCTGGACATTTGGAACCTCTCCTAGGATTGCAGCGAGAAGAGTTGATTTGCCTGAACCGACCTCTCCACATATGGCCACCTTTTCACCAGGTCGAACCTCTAAATTAATATTTCTAAGTGTGGGCTTCGATGGATTCTCTTCCCATGATAGATTGGCAGATTTAATGAAGATGTTGTAGTCTTTCATTTCCATGTTGCATTTTTTCCGGGTATTTTTATTCTCCAGCTCAGGTGCCTCAAGAAAATTCACGATCCTCGAAAACGCCACGTTTGCTTGAATGACCACCCCAATTACATCAGGGATAGATCTAACAGGTTCCTGAACAAGACGTAAAGTTGCTACAAATGTAAAAACATTACTAGCATATAAAGGTACTCCAAGAAAGTAGCAAGCCCCAAAAGTGGCGGTTGAGACCAATACAGGGGAAGACCAAAAGAGAAAGCTATTGTATGATTTACGCAACTGAACTGCTGATAACCATTTATATTCTACTTTCCTCAAGTTTTCGATGACATTCTTGAAATGACTTTCCCACGCATATAGTTTCAAAACTTTCATGCTCACGAGAGCCTCTGAACTAGCCTTGAGCCGCTCATCTTGGGCCACCATGAGCCTAGACTGGAATTTGCGCTGTAATTTAGCGAGGGGAGTATTGCAAAGCACTGTGAGAATTATCACCACCAAGGCTGCAACAGTCGCAAGCCCTACTGCACGAAACAAGATTATCAAAGCAAAGCAGAGCTGGAGGCTTGTAGTCCAAGTTTGATGAAACCAATAAGGAAACTCTCCAATCCGATAAGCATCTGTGGAAACATAGTTCATTATCTCGCCAGCTGAGTGTCTGGCCTTAGCAGCATTGGATAGTCTTAATTGCTTCTTATAAATGGCTGCTGTTAGCAAAGACCTCACTTTTAGACCAATAAGTCTGCTTCGAAAGTACCACTGCCTTTGCGCCAAGGACTCTATGCACTTTGAAAAGAAAAGAGAAATGGCCAACACATAACCCTCATATTTAAAACTTTCGTTACCTTCAGCTACTTCAATGAAAGCATTGAGAAGCAGTGGACCAGCAGAGATGGTAATGATCTTTAGTAGTGCAAAGAATCCAGACACTAAAATCTCCATCCAGTGGCATATAACTATTGTCCTCCAAATTGATGGTTGAGATGATGGATCAATTTGTTTTTGCTTATTAAGTTGCTCCATGAATAGCAAGTAACACGCTTCTGCTCGATCTTCCTCACGCAATTTGGGTATATCTTCATTGTTAAGAGTTTTCTCCTTGCCCCTTTTCATCAATGGGTTCAACCACCAAAACGACATAATACTTAAAAACCCAGCTTTGGAAAATGGATTTATGGTAACAGGCTCAGTTTTAGTGCTTCCATTGGCCTCACCATTCAAGGGGGTGTAACCAGTCTCATCAATTTCTTCATAATTGTAGCCCTTGTAAGTGCATACTAACAATAATATTGCTCCAACAAAAGAAAGGACATCTAAAGCTACCTTAGTTGACACTTGTTTGTTAGAAAGGGCAGCAAAGATTGACAAACCAAAAACAATTCCGGCAAACACGAAGGCAAGAATTGACAAAAGCCTCAACGGACCTTTTGGAAAATGTTTTCCTCTAATGCTTACGGTTAAGCCCAATGACAACCATGTGAATCCATGAAACAGAACTAGTAACCACCAATGTAGAGGTAAAACAGTATGGGACAACCTTAACCTCTCCTCTAATATCCAAATACCAAAGCCCAGGTATAATAATCCCAAAACACCATTAAAAACGGCAGATATAATCTGCAAACGTGAATTTCCATGAACGTGGGCCGGAAAGTATGCAGACTTTGATGATTTCTTCTGAATCACATTGAATAAGAGCATAATCAAGAGCAATGCATCAAAGCAAATGATCAATGCATGGTTGACACATGACAAAGGTTGTGTCACCATTGAAAAATCAGTGTCGCAAGGCGTTCCACTGACAGCCGAACAATCAGATTTTCCACAAAACACAGTCCACAGGCCCTCCATTTCTTTTTCTCAGTACTTTTTTTTTCTTTCCCCCCAGCAAACTCTGCAATTACACACAAGAATGTATTCAGAAGATAAAAAAATTATATTTTTTATTAGATCATTGTAGGGTCTAAACAGAGTAAAACATATATCATTACTAATTGAGATGATGAACTAAAACCTCCTTGTTTACCCTGAGAAAGAAGAAGTAGAAAAGCTTAACCACTATTGCAAAGATTGAAAGGCTTCTTTAATGGAATTGATTTTAAACTAGAAATTTAATGGAGGATTGATTATTTTAAACTAGAAATGCTCTCTCATTGAGCATAGAGAGAGAGAGAGAGAGAGAGAGAGAAGTAATAACATGGTTTGTGTGTGGTGTTGTCAGATTCTTCTCTCTCTACAAAGAAGCTTACAAAAAGTAGTTCAAGAATCAAAACTCACAGCACCGACAACATACCGAAAGTGGCCAAAAAATGCAGGGCCTTTTTTTTTATTCTCCTCTCAAACCCTTTTTGGCAGAGCTTTCTGCACATTCATCCACATTAAACCAAAACGCTCCAATTCCTAAAGTTTCAACACTGAGAAAAGAGAAGAAAGACATGATAAAGAGTTTTAGAGGTATAATATATACATCATAAAATGCAGAACAACCATTTGCAAGTTCCCAAAAAAAAAAAAAAAAACACATGGAAGAAGAAGAGATTAGAATGTCAAGAAATAAACAAAAAAGGAAAGAAAAAAAAAAAAGAAAGCATTGGAAACGAAACAAGATTGACAAAACCCGTAATCAAACCCAGATAGGATTTGTTGGTAAAAATGATTAGAAAGACTTTACCGACATGATTATTGAACAAGCAATATTTGATATTGAGGAGGGTTTTTCCTCATACGAGTGGAAAAGAAAGTGAGGAGGAGGATGATTATATAGACATGACACATACATCAATTCATATTATGTCTGTGAGGTTCGGGTTAGGGGGAGGAATATGGAAAGTGAGAAATCGTCATGGCTCACGTCTGTTGGAGAAGGAAGGAGGGACATGTGGGTGAGAATGTGTTTGTCTTGTTGCCCTCTAAAAAGGGTATATAGCTATATAATTTTTTAATTATAATTTAAAAAATTAAAATTATATTATTTTTTAAAATTATAAAATATATGATGCACATGTAAGTGTTGTTTAAAATGTTTTAAAAAAGTCAAAAAATTATTATCCTATTAAATCACATTATCTTATTTAAATTATATTATCTCTCTATTATATAATTTTAAATCTAACTCATATTTTATAAAAAATATGCTTATTAAGAATATCTAAACAACCCATTAAAGAGTACAAGTGGTGGTGTCTTTCAATTTTTCTTTTTCTTTTCTTTTCGGTCAGATTTGTCCTCTTCTTGTATTGTTTGTGATTCGTGATTTGATGTACATAAGAGGCGTGCCTAAATGTGATACAGACACATCAAATGCATATATCTATATACCATGATATATGATAGGAAAAGAGAAGGAGGGTGGATTCGGGGAGCGTAGAAAGCGTTGCTTCTACGCTGCTGTCAATGTCCTCTTCGATCGTAAGATGGATACCATGCCACACGGGAGTAGCTCTTCACTGGCTCCACCCTCTTTATACCTTTCGAGATTTAAGTTCGTGGTGGTGATTCAAAATGTTTATTCAGTAGATCAATAATGTTTGGCAGTTTTAATTTAAAAATTTTAATGATGGACCTTAAATGATGATGTGATTTTTTTTTTTA